>CM060932.1:989217133-991670883 GCA_030765085.1 Allium cepa | reverse complement strand
GTAGTAAAATCAAATAGTTTGGTTTCTGTAGAAATGTAGAGCATGCATGTGTTTGAGAGAAAGAAAATAGAAAGTAGTACGACATTTTTAGTACTACATGTAAACAAGATGCTACTGGTTGGTAAAGATATACCCAAGTTAAAATCAGTTAAAGCATGGTTGTGCAATTCTCGATAAAGGATTTGAAACAGATGTCCTTCATACTCAATATAAGAGAATGGTGGGATTGTCCCAATTGATGTACATAGACATTATATTGAATTGTTTAACATGGAACGTATCTGATGTATTACATTCCTTATACATAGGTAATAATATCCATCATGCATGCACTGTTATATACTAGACTGAATTTTGGTTATGTGCTTGATTAAATAATCAAATATCAAATTCAAATTCAAATCACTTAACGATGGTTAGGAGTATTCTCGAATATTTACAAAATATTAAAGAATTGCTTACGGAAACAACTAACTTCTTATGAAGGGGTGTATGGATTCTAACATTTTGATTGACATCATAATCAATAAGTGTATATTAAATTCAAATTTGACCTTAATCTAAGGGATTTAAATTGGTATTGTTCTAAATTAAAGGTTGAGACTGATTCAACTAGAAGGCTAAGTCAATCACTTTGAATAGTGCTGCAATGAAAATAGAATATGTATGCAAATTTATAGATAAGCCAGAGATAGTTCCAACTATTGAGAACCCAATAATGTATTACACAAAAAATAATGCAATATGGATTGCAATATGAATCAACAGCTTAATAAGAGGTCGAAATATATTCTCCGTAATTAACATGTGACAAAAAAGTTTATTAGTAGTGACCAAGAAATATAATAAAAAAATTAGTTACAAAACGGTAATATCACAGATCCACTCACTAAGGGCCTTTCCTAGTTTAGCCTAGGAAAACTAATCGAGAGTATGGTTATGAGTTACCGTAGTTGGCCGGACTGTAAGAGGAAGATTAACAGAGTTCAGGGTGTGGTTTAGAGTAAATTATGTGAATTATTATATATAAATTAACTCTTACAACAAATCTTGTTCATATATGGTAAGCTTTTGGTTTTATTTTACATTGAGTATGAATAATGTTTTAAATTAATTAAATATATACAAGTAGAAAGTCCTTAGGAAAAGTATTTAAATGATTGCAGTTACGAATGTATTTGTTACTATGGATACTGGATCGTATAAAATAATTATTTTCCCCTAAGAATTCCTATTTAAGTTGTATCAACAATGGGATATCGATATATACATTGAGAATAGTGAAAATAATTATCTCCATATGATGGATGGTTAGTTACTCATAACCATTTGGAAGCACCAAGGTGCTACGTACGTATAGTTTTGGACAATTATAGGATCACTCAATAGAGACTTCTATTGGTTAATACAACTAAATCAAATAGAAGAACTTATCTAAAAATACATTGTAGTCATCAAACCTAAGAGTATTGTTGGTTTAATGTATTTAAATTGTACTTTGATTATATTTATATTAAGGCATGCGAATAACAACTTGAAATGAAGCATTACTGAAGAGAGGAATCGTCTCATTCATTCTAGAAAGTTATCATCATTGTAATTGGTAGTTAGATTAAAGTAAAAATCTCTAGCCATAGAAAATCGATTAATCGATAAGTGTCATCGGATTGAAACTAGTGCTTTAAAGTGGCACTGCATAATTAGCTATGAATAATTTTGGGGTTTTTGATTATTTAAAAAACTCAAGAAATATAAGTGATACAGTGACGACGAAAAGAAAATATGCGCAAAATATCATTGCTTACGGCGTAACTTAATAAAGGTTAGAAATTGGATTTCACGTAGATGATCTATAAGCGATAAACTTATGCTCGATTTTCTACTTTAGAGAAGTTCATAAAAACTTTAATATTTAAATTGTATGAATATTATTTAATACTAAGCGGTCAACACAATAGTAACTGCCATCGATTTTCCTAGTTCAAGTTGATGTTATAACTTATTATAAAAGCAAATGTAAATGTTGTATATATTTTTTATGGTTTTTATTTACTTATTTAAGGCCTTAGAATTAATCGAAATAATATATAATATATTAATTCAATTAAATAAACGAGCCAAAATAAATATTCGAATAATTACCATTTGATAATGGTTAGGCATAAGATTTAAATATCAAAAGGAGGTCGACTATAATAGTCCAGTTGAAGGAGGTTAAAAAATATCTTTACATTAGACCATATCCAGGATATAAATAGGAGACATCCTGGATAGAGATATGAGATGAAGAGGGAAATATCTTGGATATTTGGGACATATTCATGGCTAAAAACACCATTTCTTTCTCACTTCAAAAAGATTGAATAATCATAAAATTCAAACTCAAAAACCTCTATTGCTTACAAATTGAATTATACAGATTGGATTTGCAAATCAATTTATAAAGGGAAATGAGCCATACTCCAAAGGGGAAAAAGCTAGCAATTCAACGTACCAACAACATGCTACGTCTAAGAGAACACACTTATATATAAATTTAAAATTTATATAACATTTTACTATATACTTTCAACCAACATATTTAATCACAAAAATTTATTATTATAATTAAATTATAATTTATATACACATAATATGTAAATACGTGTTTATGTATGTTTGCTTGTGTATATATAATAACCTTTTCCTTTTAGTCTTTATTTTAATATATATTAAAATTATGTAATTTTATTTGTTATAATAATTAATGGTTATATTTTTTCAAAATTTCTAGACATCAAATGAAAACTTATTTCAATTTAGGATTAACAAAAATTATTTTGTTGTTATTCTCGGTTTTAGAAAAATTTACTTGTTCGAATTAAATATATGTATTAATTAATAATGACGACAATTTTAAATTTTAATTTTCAAATCATACATATATATTTTGCGCTCTATAAATATATGTTTATATAAATTTTATCTGAAAGATGGGTCAATTGTGCGTATGTGTACAGACGTAATGATAAAACATATCTATACGACATACCATTAAATATACACATCATATATGATGCGACTGTATACTAAAGTGATCACGTATGTGCCGTATTTTATTTGTTTCATATATTATTTAGATTGATACATACTTTTATGGGGATTTAAATGTTATTGTTCATTTTGAATGTGTGAATTTCTAAAAAAAAATAGAATATAAACTATTCAAACTTAAAATTAAAATCAGTTCAATTTTAAAATAAAATGAAACTAAGTTTATAAAAAGCAATAATGTTAAAATTGAAACAAAATTAATTTAAAAATATAAAACCCTCTTTTATTAAACCTATATTAAATATGATTTGATGTGCCTATATTACTCATGATAAAATAAAAATAAAGATCTAGTGCAATGTTAAAATAATGAAATTCCATTTTGAAATTTGCTCCTTTTGCCCCATTGTCACTATAATTGAAGAATAGGCCGCCACTTACTCTATCAATCTCCAACTTGTACTTTAGTTTAATTATGGTGTACCATAATCATACTATCAATCAATTTTCCTAGGCTAAACTTAGATAGTCTTAGTGAGTGGATTTGTAATATAATCATATCATATCTATTCTTTTAATCTTACTTCTTCATCATTGGTAATTTTTTTTATCATATGGTCTTTAGTAAGAACATGTTTCGACCTCTTATTGAGTTATCCATTCCTACTCCTATATATATATATATATATTACATCGTTGTTATTACAAAACATTATTGACTTCTCAATGGTGGAAACCTTCCCTAGCATTCCTATAAACATGCAAATTTATAGCGCATTCACTATGCTATTATTAAAGGTAATGTACTTAGCCTTCATAGTTGAATCAACCACCATCTCTCATTTAGTAACTTTTTAACCTAAAGCCCTAGTATTAAAGGTAAACATGAACTTAGATTGACTTTCTATTTTGAGGCCGCTTATGAAGTTTGAGTCTGGACACTCCTTTCATTAGGAGTTTGTTGCTTCCATAAACAATTATCAAGTATTTTTTAAATATTTGAGAATACATATTTTAACATTCAATGATTATCACTTGGATTGGAACAATATATGATTCTCGCACCTAGTGCATTAGCAATTTTTGATTTAGTACATGGCATATTGTGCACGATTGTTCCTACTGCCGATTCATAAGAAATCCATCCTATATTCTCCATATTAATCATTTTAATATGGTGTTTATGCATATTGAGTTAATTCCTATCCTTTTATACCGAGCATAAATATCACCCTTTTTGGACCCTTTATCGAGATTTGAACAACCAAGCTTTAGCTGATTTAACACATGTATATCATTACCAGATAGTAACATTTTGTTTAATTATAGTATTAGATAATTTTTCTAATTTTTTCTTATGGAGATGTAACAACCCACCTCGAAACATAACTAATTTTTGACCTAAAAAGCCCATTTAATAATTGACCCATTCCAAAGATGGTTGTTGGTTGGTAGAGTTGATACAGTGCACAAAACAAAAAGTAATCTACTAATGCTATCAGAATCTCATAGTGGAAAGGATAAAATATAATATCAGAAATAGTACCCATCTTATAAAAAAACAAATCTCAAAATAAAAATATAACATCCTAATATTCATGGTATGGTATCTCAAAATACAATAACATCATGTCTAAAATGGATGCATCAAAATAGTTAAAAACATAAGTAGATAGGTAACTGCCACCACAATCCATCTCCGCCTTCATCTCCTAAATCTGCATCATCTTCTCTAACCTATGTTGTAACGAGGAGGGAGTCGGAACATCATTGTCTGAACTATAATAGTATTTGGCAGTATAACTTAGATAAGAATCATCTTACGTATCCTAACCATATATCTTATAAATACCTCCAGCTGTAAGCCCAAAGGCTCTCCTAGTCCAATCCTATTATTTACACTTTTCTAACCTAACTCTAGAACTTGTCTACAATTGTAGGCCAAAGGCCTTTCTCAGTCCCGCTCATCTACCGTGTGTTCCAACAATGTGAGAGAAAGTACACAAGCCACTTAATACATTTTCAATGGAAATTAGGCATACATTGACCATATGATACCTTTATCTTAGGCAGGTCTCCGTCATTTAACACCTAAATTGAAGCGGACCACTCTTTGGTACCTTGCCGACATCGCACGGATGCTTTATGGAAGATGCAAAATCTATAATAGCCACTTAATACCTCAAACCTGAAGTAGAGCCTTCCCAAGTTTTTCTACTACCGTGGCTAAACTCTAACCCCGAGAATTTAATACTTCCTAATTAGGGAGGAGGTAGACCCAACAACTACCACTTACTAACCCAATACCCGAAGCATGTCCTACATATTATGAACCGTAACCCAAATTGTGATGTCTTACATTAGTTCGACTAATCATAGGAACTAATAGCCAGATTAACTGGGCAAGCTTACTCTAAAGAATTTGGGACTAACCTAGTGTCATCTATGGGTACATGTTATAGACAATGTCTCATATTACTTTCAAAGTCACATTGCTGGTAGCTAAATTAGCCGGACAGACTTCGGTATGCTTTTGACTAACCTCATATCCCTATAACATAGTCATAATTTTGACTCCCCTCACATGCTACCATATATATCTCACCACATTCTACGTTATGGCCTTATAAGGAAATCTCCTTATTTTTCCTTTAATTTTAAATAATTTTCTCGACGTCTTTCCTAAACGATTTTTGAAACACCCCACATCCCTTAGTATTTCCAAAATGGCACACCAAATGATGTGGTGCGTTATAGGTATAGCTAAAGCATCGTAAAACATTTAAATAATAACTTATCATTTAGAATTAATCTTCATCTCAAAATGAGTCATAAAAACGTAGCATGTCTCAAAAACTCAGAATCTCTCATGTCTTATGAAAATACATCTCAGTCTCACATAATCAAAGTAAAAATAAAAATAATAATCTCTCTCACAAGTGCCAATCCATCATAAGACAAATGAAAAAGATAAAATGTAGAAGAATACAGCTAAAATTAGGAAACTCTGGAAATGAATCTCTAAGCAACCTGAATCAACTATACTCAACTCTGCTAGCCTATTTGGGGAAATGAAAAGATAAAGCAGTGGGTTAGACAATAAGTCTGGTGAGTGAAAGCAATTACAAGTATTTCTAAACAAGATAAAGATAATAGACTAATAAATAGTTCTATCATGAAAGGAAGATACAGACAAGATAAAACTCGTATAAAATACTGTTTCTGATTCTGTTTGACTGTTTGCTTTGATTGTTTGTGTAACATCCTGGAATTTTGACCATAATAAATTTTTAATCTAATTTAAATAAAATACAAGTTTTTCATTTATAAATAAATAAGATTTTATGCATTATTAGTTATATATGTGTTACAAAGGAAACTTAAAATAGACTCTTTTAACAATATTTAAAATAAAATCTGTTTTATTCAATTAAATTAAAGGCTATGTATTAACGACATTTAATATCAGATATATAATTGTAGTTGATAACAATAATATTTATAATAGCACAATTCTATTTATATTGAATATAAATATAAAATATATTAATGCAAATATAAGTTATAAATCAAATATTTGGAAGATTTAACTTTAAATAAAAATAAGATTAAGAAGTGATTCCAACAACAACTCTTATAATTAAAATAAAATAAAGCTTATAAATATTTAACATAAGTATAACATAAAAATATGGATATAAACATAAGTATATAAACATAAGAAAACAGTAATATTTATATGAGTATAAAATAAACAAGTATTGACATGCTTATAGTTTAAGCTTAGAATAGGGATATATATATATAAAGTAAATTGGTAATTTTGTAACATAAAGCTTAACAAGGTATAAATAAATATCTAGACATAAATTTGTGTAAGTAATGTTTAAGCTAGAAGAGATAATAAAACCAAAATCTTTGTACACATACATATCAGACAAGAAGTAGTACCTAACTAAAGATATATGCATTATTCAAGTTTGAAGATAACAAAAGAAAATCTTTGTACAAAAACCTGCAAATAAATATCTTTATACAAAATATAATGTCAGCAAACAAAATAAGTTGTAAACATATTTGAAGGCAAGCTCATTTAATGCTTTCATCTCAGCATCCAAAATAACCTTTCAGCCGAAATATTTGCATTAGCTCGGATTTACAGTACTTTAATATAAAATAAAATATGGTCAAGCCAAGTTAAGGCTTGTACCAGAAGACATCTTTGTTCAAAGCTGTATATATGTATATTTATCATTCTAGTTAGTTCATTTCATAACTTAACAAAACTTAAGAGGAAAACCTGAAGGAGAAAATAAAAATAAATAAATAAACATCATATTTTCAAACTTAAACAAATTCAAGGCAAAAGGGAAGTTACAAGGATTCATTCTTCAAAACTGCAGTCTTCCTTCATCAACAAATCCCTCTGTTTCAAAAATTCAATTTTGTGAGTAAACTTACTTTTCGAAATTTAGTTTTTAATAATTGATTCATAAAAAATATTATGTTGATATAAAACTATTCTGTGATGTTTGTTAATTACTGTATGTTCGGCTTTATGATGTTCTTCTAGTTTTTTCATGTTTCTGAGGCAAGAGAAACAGAGAACGATTTATACCCTCCATATAAAACATTTTTTTCTTAGAAATTTAAATATATAAATTTGTTTACTCTTAAAACAAAAAAATATGGAAATGGTTTAAAGTATGTCAGTGGAGATGGCTTCAGTATGCCCAGATTTACAGTAAAAGAAATCAAATTATTAAAATTCGAATGTTTTAAATTGGTGATTTGATTTCATAACCTGATTTAAAGCACAAAGCTAAGATTTTTAAAATAAAAATAATGATTTTTAGAACATTAAACAAGGTGCAGTTCGGTGATAAATTAAAATTGCATTATTGTCAATTTCTATCTGTTTCACAAATCTTACATGTTGAAACTTGTTGTGTATCTACCTTGAGGGTTCTTGAATATAGGAAAAATACCAGAAATTTTTTCGAATGCAAGATTTGACGAGGCAAATCGAAAGTAGGGTTTTCGGTTCAACAGTTTTGGGGTCTGCAACTTTATTGATTGCGTCGCCGTGGTTCAACCGAGCTCCACGAGAATTTAGGGGAAAGTTGATGATGATGTCGATGTGGTACGGCCGGAATCGCTTAACTTCTGGTGGTCGAGGTTGTGTGAACGTGACGTTTTTCCTCTATTGTGTTCGAGTTGCAGTTCGTAATTTCGAGCTTATTTTGTTTTCGAGCTTGACGTGTTAAACTGGGCTGTGTTTTCGAGTGCGAGGAGGTTGTGTAATTTGTAGATGGCGTCGTGGGTCGCCGGAGTGGTGGCGAACCGCCGTACACGTGCACGGCGGCGGGGAAATGTCAACGTTCTAACGTTTGGGGTCGACTCGAGTGATGCTCGAGTTTGTTGGCAGTTTGATTTGGGTATTTGCCTGGGTTGTGCATGAGTGTTTTCGTGTGTCTTCTACTATTTAAAACTTAACTTAAAAAAAACAGAGAGAAGGCAAAGTAGAAGGATAAGAGGGATGTAGAAGATAGATGTGGGAAAGCATCAGGGTAGACACGAGGTTAGCACGAGCACAACACATTGTTTTCTCGGGTTTCAATTTCCATGGGATTAGCCGATTAAATCTTAAGATAAAAGGGTAAACAAGTTATATATTGATCAAGCTATTAATGTTGATGGGGTTTTAAGCTAAACATGATTTAAATTTATCAAGAAATGTTTTCAAACGTAAGATAGTTAATTTAAATTGGACGTTAGTTAAGAATGTAATCTTATAATTAAAATTAAATAAGTAGTTTAAGATTTAATTAAATTTTTAATTAAAGAATTTTAATAATAATCTTGTGTAAATCAATTTGTAATTAAGAATTTAATTAACCATTTAAAATTAATTAGTTAATAATAGTAGTTAACTGATTAAATAAATAATAAAGGATAAACGATTAATTTAATTAGTAATTAATGTTTAATTAAGTAATTAGTAATAATTAAATGAGTAATTGAGTTTTATAAATCAATAATTAAGGTTATTAATTAATAATTAATTAATTAAATGAGTAATTAAGAAGTAATTAATAAATTTAATAAGCTGATTAATGAGTAATTAAACAAGCAAGAATAAAAAAAGGTTTATTCTTAAGCAAGTAATTGAGTTTAAATAAATCAAACTAAATTTGACATGAACCGATGATTCTATTTGATTGACTCTGATATGTATTTATATCCCATGATGTTCTGTGATATTCCGGATATTTCTGTGATAACTGTGATTATTTATCTGTGATAAATGATATGTGAATTCAATTGTTGAATTAAACTGTTTAAAACTATTTAAACAACTTGGCCTTTAAAATGGCGTTTGGATTTTGATGAGACCGGGATCGGATGTCAAATTGATATTCCGAAAAACACATCGATCCAAATTAAATGTTAGGTCGTGACATCTCAAGTGAAGATCGAGATGGTGTTTTCAGAATGCAAGGGTTATCGTCGTTAACTCTGAGGGGGGTCATGCCCAAGCAGGACGAGATATACCCCTGTCTAGATGTCCTTTTTTATTCGGCTGTGTGGGCAGTTGGTCTGCAGCCAACTACGGGGTTATCTTATTCGGGACTGTTCAGTAAGGAATGGTTCCAGACTTATGTTGCAGGGGAGTTAGGGTGACTCCTCGGTACGGTGATCTAGGCCACGTACTGTGACGGGCGGTACCTCAGTAGCCCTGCCATTGTATGAGATCCAATTTCCAATAAGAGCCGTACGTTTTGATTGTGCCCAACTACGTTGGAATGTGAGATGTAAGCATTTCAGCTATTTCTGTATTTTACTTGAAAACCCTAGACACTATTATAATAACACTGGATTTTCTATAAAATGTTTTGGTTAGCGTAAGGTAAAAACTTACCCGTATTTATGTGTGGGAAGTCTTACGTGATACCTTTATTTCAAATGATTTTCAAAGTTAAACAACTTTAACCTGCTTACTCATACCAGACCATGTCTGACCCGTAGTTTATATTTTGTTTTTCATAAACTCTTGGGTACTCAAATTTGTATGAGTAGCCAAGTGATAGGTTTCGGAATTTAGGGTTTCTAGAGGAGTTGGAGCAGAAGACCAGTCGTATGTATCTATCTGTATCGTTCCGCTGTGCTAGCTAGTTTATGATATATTTTGGGATGTATGTATTGACAGATATGTATATAACAGTTCTGTTGTATGATATTGTATAACTCTGATGTATATATAACTAATAGTTATGTTGATGTATTATATTTTGTTTCATTCCGCTGTGAGATTCTGATGTTTTTATTCTTTCTTTCTATTCTTTTCTATTTCTATCTCTTTCTCTTCTTAATGATGATACGTCTTTCTGGGGTTAGAAAGGCGGGTCGTCATAGCTGGTATCAGAGCTCTAGGTTGAGCGAGTACCTAGGCTCTTGAATAATATTTATCTTGAGAGTGCGTATTTGTATTTTCATGTAATTATATACCTATCTAAAGTTGTTGAGTTACCTATCCAGGTGGCCAACATGAGTTCTAGAAGGAGAGGCAGAGGTAGGGTCAGTACCTCAACTGATAATGGACGAAGACAAAATGCTAGTGAGGCTGTAAATCCAGTACCGCCTCAGGTTAGTTTTGCAGCTTTATGTAAAGACTTCAACAACCTTGGAGGCCAACCATTTAAAGGGTCAGAATCGATAATTGAAGTCCAAGCTTGGCTACGCTCTTATTAGCGCATTTTTAAGAATATGACTTTGTCTGATGAACGGAAGAGGGAAATGACATCGTGGCAATTGCAGGGAGACGCAACAGCATGGTGGGATGCAACAATTGCAAATATTCCTGAGGAAGATATTTCATGGGAAAGATTTAAGGAGCTATTTGAGGAGAAGTTTATGCCAACAGCAGGGAAAACTCAATTGTACCAGGAATTTCTGAATTTGAAGTAGGGAATCATGTCTATAGCGGAGTACGAGACCAAATTCAACGAACTTTCATGCTATGGACTAGGACTCATTGATACTCCCCTAAAAAAATGAAAAGTTTGTGCAAGGATTGAGATCAGAATTTCATGATAAGATGACGGTGCTCTTGAAAGGATCTTTTGTTGATTTGATTGATATGGCTTTGAGATATGAGAATTCGATGAGCAAGAAATCAGAGGCAACAGCAGCAGCTTCGAGAGGGAATTTCATTAACCCAAATAAAAGGAAGTTTAATCCACTTTGGAAAAGGCAAGGCAAGGGAAAGAAACTGGGAGGAAGCAATAACGGACCCCGCAAGTGTTATAATTGTCAACAAGTTGGACATTTGGAAAATCAGTGTCCTTAGGGAAGATCTCAGCAACAGCAACGTCAGAGTGGTCCATGATCAGCAATGGTTCAGAGATCGTTGTGTTTTAATTGTCACTAGCCCGGTCACATGATCAAGAGTTGTCCACTTTTGCAGAGGACGCCTCAGAATAAAGTATTTGCACTAGAAGCCGGTCCATCTTCTTCTTCGAAAGGCAAAGGGGTATTGGAAGGTACCTTACTCTTAGATGGAAAATATATTAAAGTTTTGTTTGATTCGGGTGCTTCTTTGAGTTTCGTTTCTCTGGAATCAGTAGAAAAGTTCTTTCTCACCCCTAGTACCATGGATCGTCCCATTTTTGTATCTAATCCTATTGGTCGGGCAACCAAACTAGATACGATCTGTAAGGACTTGAGGATTTCTTATTTGTCCCACAGTTTCTTTTGTGACCTTATGTGTTAAATTTTAAGGGATTTGATCTTATTTTGGGAATGGATTGGCTCCATATGTATAAAGCAGTCCTGAATGGTGATGATAGAACAGTTTTGTTGGAAACTGATTTGGGTAGAATTGCTAGAGTGTCGTGCGATAGTTCTGGATTTCACTTGAGTAGTCTTTTGCAAGGAGACGAGACTTCTCAAGAGAAAGTTGAGGGTATCAATGTGGTTCAAGATTTTATTGATGTATTTGAAGAAGTTAAGTGTCTGCCTCCACGTCGAGAGATTGAGTTTCGTATTGATTTGATTCCAGGAGCAGTGCCGGTGATTCAGCCTAGCAGGAGAATGCCTCCTAGGGAGAGAGAGGAGTTAATTAAGCAGACACATGATCTTTTGGAGAAGGGTTTGATTAGGTCCAGTTTTTCTTGTTGGGGCTCTGCTGCGGTGTTTGTCACCAAATCGGATGGTTCGCTAAGGTTTTGTGTTGATTTTAGAGAATTGAACAAAGTGACCATTCGAAATAAATATCCTTTTCCTCGCATCGATGATCTCTTTGACCAGTTGCATGGAGCTTTTATCTTTTCTCAACTGGATTTAGCTTCAGGATTCCATTAATTGAGGGAGCTGAAGACAATAGTCCCTTGACTGCATATAGGGGACCGAATTGTTTTTATGAGTGGTTGGTTATGCCTTTCGGGTTAACCAACGCTCCTGCCTACTTTGTTGACCTGATGAATCGAGTCTTTAGAGATGTGTGAATAAGTTCGTGCTGGTATTCATTAATGATATCTTGGTTTACTCTAAATCGGAAGAAGAGCACAGGCAGCATTTGAGAATTATATTGGAGACTCTGAGGAAGCATCTACTGATGGCAAAGTTCTCGAAGTGTCATTTTTGGAAATCGAAAGTTAAATTTTTAGGGCACATTGTTTCTGGAGAAGGTATCTCTGTAGACCCAGCGAAGGTTGAAACTATTCTAGAATGGAAGCAGTCGGAGACACCGACTGAAGTTTGCAGTTTTCTGGCTTTGGCTAGCTATTACAGAAAATTTATTAAGGATTATTCCAAGATTTCTTCATACCTAACTAAGCTGACTAGAAAAGGATCTAAATTCAAATGGACACCTCAATGTGAAGAAGCTTTTCAGGAATTGAAGGCAAGGCTAACCAGTGCACCAGTGCTTGCTATTCCGGATGGAAGAGCAAATTTGAAGTTTATACTGATGCTTGTCTAGTTGGACTGGGAGCAGTTCTGATGCAGAATGGCAAGGTAATTGCGTACGCGAGTCGGCAGTTGAAGCCTCGTGAGAAGAACTACGCTACGCACGATCTAGAACTGTTAGCCATTGTTTTTGCTTTAAAGATCTGGAGACATTATCTTTTGGGAGAAAAGTTTGAGTTATTCACAGATCACAAACAGTTGAAATATATTTTCTCTCAAAAAGATCTTAATCCGAGGCAGCAGTGGTGGGTCAAATTTCTGGCATCCTATGATTTGGATATTTTTTATACACCGGGGAAAGCGAATGTTGTAGCTGATGCTCTTAGTAGAAATGCGGTTTTGTCTCTTTTGGAGATCGTTCCATCTCTCCAGGAAAAAATCATTAGTAAGCAAATGGAGGATAAATCTTTTGAGGAAATAATTCTTGGAACTAAGGACTGTCGATATTCGGATTTCAGGGTGGACGATCAAGGTGCTTTAAGAATTAATGGTCGTTTGTGTGTGCCTAATATAGATGGATTGAGGCAAGAAGTCTTAGCTGAGTTTCATCGCTCCAAATTGAATATTCACCTGGGAATCTCAAAGATGTATAAAGATATGAGGAGAGATTTCTGGTGGCCGAGCATGAAGAAAGATGTAGATGCTTTCATAAATAGTTGTGCTATCTGCCAACAAGTGAAGGGAGATCAACAGAAGTCAGCCGGATTATTGCACCCTTTGGAAATTGCAGATTGGAAGTGGGAGATGATTTCGATGGACTTTATCGACGGTTTGCCTAGAACCAGGAAAGGAAATGAAGGAATATGGGTTATTGTTGATTGTTTAACGAAGAGTGCCCATTTTATACCGGTTAAGGCAACTTGTACTGCAGCTTTTCTGGCAGAGATTTTCTTGAAGGAGATAGTCAGATTACATGGTGTTCCCGTCGGTATAGTAAGTGACCATGATCCTATTTTCACCAGCAAATTCTGGGAAGCTCTGCAATCAGCTATGGGAACAAGATTGAGATTAAGTACAACCTATCATCCTCAGACAGACGGACAGACGGGGAGGCTTAATCGTATTCTGGAAGATATGCTGCTAGCATGTGTATTGGATTTTGGCGGATCGTGGGAAGACCATCTTCATTTAGTGGAATTTTCCTATAATAACAGTTATCAGGCAAGTATTAAGATGGCCCTGTATGAAGCTCTGTATGGAAGACCGTGTAGATCCCCATCCTGTTGGATTGAATCGAAAGATCATCTTGTACTCGGACCTGATCTAATTCGAGAAGCTTCTGCGAAGGTGAGCTTATCAAGAAAAGGATGAAAGCTGCTCAAGATGGTCAGAAGAAATATGAAAATAAGAGACGAAGACCATTGGAATTTGAGATCGGAGATTTAGTTTTTATCAAAGTTTCCCTGATAAAAGGTGCTATAAGATTCGAAAAGACGGGAAAACTCGCACCAAGATTTATTGGACCATTCCGAGTGCTGGGAAGAATTGGAGTTGTAGCTTACCGAATTGAATTGCCATTACGGATGTCCGGAATTCACAATGTATTCCATGTGTCTCATTTAAGGAAATTTGTTCATGACCCATCACTGGTTGTAGAACTAGTAGTTCAGGAAGATTTAGAAGTAGAACCCAACTTGACTGTGGTTAGAAATCCTGTTCTGATTGTAGATCAAGACGAGAAGCACTCAGGAACAAAGTGGTGAAACTCATCAAGGTGCAGTAGAGTGAGGATCCCAGAGATACCTGGGAAACTCACGATAGTTTTAGGAAAGCTTATCCAGATTTTTGTCCGGATAACTAGTGATGGTTGTTAGAATAGACTGTTTTATTGTTTGTTATTGTATGGATGATATGTATGTTTGGATTATTAATATAAAAGCTTTTGGAATTAACTGTTGTTTAAATTTCGGGGACGAAATTCTTTTAAGGGGGAAGGAATGTAACATCCCGGAATTTTGACCATAATAAGTTTTTAATCTATTAAAATACAAGTTTTTCATTTATAAATAAATAAGATTTTGGGCATTATTAGTTATATATGTGTTATAAAGGAAATTTAAAATAGACTCTTTTAACAATATTTAAAATAAAATCTGTTTTATTCAATTAACTTAAAGGCTATGTATTAATGACATTTAATATCAGATATGTAATAGTAGTTGATAATAATAATATTTACAATAGCATAATTCTATTTATATTAAATATAAATATAAAATATATTAATGCAAATATAAGTTATAAATCAAATATTTGGAAGATTTAACTTTAAATAAAAGTAAGATTAAGAAGTGATTCTAACAACGACTCTTATAATTAAAATAAAATAAAGCTTATAAATATATAACATAAGTATAACATAAAAATATGGATATAAACATAAGTATATAAACATAAGAAAACAGTAATGTTAATATGAGTATAAAATAAACAAGTCAATGATATACTTGATAGTTTAAGCTTAGAATAGGAATATATAAAGTAAATTGGTAATTTTGTAAGATGAAGCTTGACAAGGTATAAATAAATATCTAGACATAAATATGTGTAAGCAATGTTTAAGCTAGAAGAGATAATAAAACCAAAATCTTTGTACAAATACATATCAGACAAGAAGTAGTACCGGACTGAAGATATATGCATTATTCAAGTTTGAAGATAATAAAACAAAATCTTTATACAAAAACCTGCAAACAAATATCTTTATACAAAATATAATGTCAGCAAACAAAATAAGTTGTAAACGTATTTGAAGGCAAGATCATTTAATGCTTTCATCTCAGCATCCAAAATAACCTTTCAGCCAAAATATTTGCATTAGCTCGGATTTACAGTACTTTAATATAAAATAAAATATGATCAAGCCAAGTTAAGGTTTGTACCAGAAGACATCTTTGTTCAAAGCTGTATATATGTATATTTATCATTCTAGTTATTTGATTTCATAACTTAACAAAACTTAAGAGGAAAACCTGAAGGAGAAAAAAAATTAAAAATAAATAAATAAACATCATATTTTCAAACTTAAACAAATTCAAGGCAAAAGGGAAGTTACAGGGATTCATTCTTCAGAAGTGCAGTCTTCCTTCATCAACAAATCCCTCTGTTTCAACAATTCATTTTTGTGAGTAAACTTACTTTTCGAAATTTAGTTTTTAATTATTGATTCATTAAAAAATATTATGTTGATATAAAACCGTTCTATGATGTTTGTTAATTACTGTATGTTCTGCTTTATGATGTTCTTCTAGTTTTTTCATGTTTCTGAGGCAAGAGAAACAGAGAACGATTTATACCCTTCATATAAAACATTTTTTTTCTTAGAAATTTAACTATATAAATTTGTTTACTCTTTAAAAAAAATCTGGAAATGGTTTAAAGTATGTCAGTGGAGCTGGCTTCAGTATGCTCAGATTTACAGTAAAAGAAATCAAATTGTTAAAATTCGAATATTTTAAATTGGTGACTTGATTTCATAACCTGATTTAAAGCACAAAGCTAAGATTTTTAAAATAAAAATAATGATTTTTAGAACATTGAACAAGGTGCAGTTCGGTGATGAATTAAAATTGCAATATTGTCAATTTCTATCTGTTTCACAAATCTTACATGTTGAAACTTGTTGTGTATCTAGCTTGAGGGTTCTTGAATATAGGAAAAATACCAGAAAATTTTTCGAATGCAAGATTTGACGAGGCGAATCGAAACTAGGGTTTTTGGTTCGACAGTTTTGGGGTCTGCATCTTTATTGATTGCGTCGCCGTGGTTCAACCGAGCTCCACGAGAATTTAGGGGAAAGTTGATGATGATGTCGACGTGGTATAGCCAGAATCGCTTGGCCTCTGGTGGTCGAGGTTGTGTGAACATGGCGTTTTTCCTCTATCGTGTTCGAGTTGCAGTTCGTAATTTCGAGCTTATTTTGTTTTCGAGCTTGACGTGTTAAACTGGGATGTATTTTAGAGTGAGAGGACGTTGTGTGGTTTATAGATGGCGTCGTGGGTCGCCGGAGTGGTGGTGAACCGCCGTGCATGTGCACGGCGGCGGGGAAATGTCAAGTTCAAACGTTTGGGGTCGACTCGAGTGATACTCGAGTTTGTTGGCAGTTTTCTTCGGGTATTTGCTTGGGTTCTGCGTGAGTGTTTTTCGTGTGTCCTCTACTGTTTAAAACTTAACTTAAAGAAAAATAAAACAGAGAGAAGGCAAAGTAGTAGGAGAAGAGGGATGTAGAAGATAGACGCAGGAAAGCATCAGGGTAGACACGAGGTTAGCACGAGCACAGCACGTTGTTTTCTCGGGTTTCAATTTCCAGGGGATTAGTCGATTAAATCTTAAGATAAAGGGGTAAACAAGTTGTATATTGATCAAGCTATTAATGTTGACGGGGTTTTAAGCTAAACTTGATTTAAGTTTATCATGAAATGTTTTCAAACGTAAGATAGTTAATTTAAATTGGACGTTAATTAAGAATGTAATCTTATAATTAAAATTAAATAAGTAGTTTAAGATTTAATTAAATTTGTAATTAAAGATTCTTAATAATAATCTTGTGTAAATCAATTTGTAATTAAGAATTTAATTAAGCATTTAAAATTAATTAGTTAATAATAGTAGTTAACTGATTAAATAAATAATAAAGGATAAATGATTAATTTAATTAGTAATTAATGTTTAATTAAGTAATTAGTAATAATTCAATGAGTAATTGAGTTTTATAAATCAATAATTAAGGTTATTAATTAATAATTAAGAATTAATTAATTAAATGAGTAATTAAGAAGTAATTAATAAATTTAATAAGTTGATTAATGAGTAATTAAATAAGCAAGAATAAAAAAATGGTTTATTCTTAAGCAAGCAATTAAGTTTAAATAGTTTAAATAAATCAAACTAAATTTGATATGAATCGATGATTCTGTTTGATTGACTCTGATATGTATTTATATCTTATGATGTTCTGTGATATTCTGGATATTTCTGTGATGACTGTGATGATTTGTCTGTGATAAATGTTATGTGAATTCAATTGTTGAATTAAACTGTTTAAAACTATTTAAACAACTTGGCCTTTAAAATGGCGTTCGGATTTTGATGAGACCGGGATCGGATGTCAAATTGATATTCCGAAAACCACATCGATCCAAATTAAACATTAGGTCGTGACATCTCAAGTTAAAATCGAGATGGTGTTTTCAGAATGCAAGGGTTATCGTCGTTAACTCTGAGGGTGATTCCAAAACGAGTATAACGAGATAATGCCTTCGGTTTCGTTCGAACCCGGAACGAACTTGTATGGATTGAATGCTTTCAATACATCGTCAGGCGGATGATGAGCATTCTAAGAGATATGTTTTATAAAGGTAAATGCAGGCTCGAGCCTCATCAACCGGGAATGCACAGGGGATGTGCAGCAAGGTTAGGTGGGTCATGCCCAAGCAGGATGAGATATACCCCTGTTTAGATGTCCCTTTTTATTCGGCTGTGTGGGCAGTTGGTCTGCAGCCAACTGCGGGGTTATCTTGTTCGGGACTGTTCAGTAAGGATTGGTTCCGGCCTTATGCTGCAGGGGAGTTGGGGTGGCTCCTCGGTACAGTGATCTAGGCCACGTACTGTGACGGGCGGTACCCCAGTAGCCTTGCCATTGTATGTGATCCAATTTCCAATAAGAGCCGTACGTTTTGATTGTGCCCAACTACGTTGGAATGTGAGATGTAAGCATTTCAGCTATTTCTGTATTTTACTTGAAAACCCTAGACACTGTTATAATATCACTGGATTTCCTATAAAATGTTTTGGTTAGCGTAAGGTAAAAACTTACCCGTATTTATGTGTGTAAGTCTTACGCGATACCTTTATTTCAAATGATTTTCAAAGTTAAACAACATAAACCCGTTTACTCATACCAGACCATGTCTAACCCAGAGTTTATATTTTGTTTTTCATAAACTCTTGGGTACTCAAATTTTTATGAGTAGCCAAGTGATAGGTTACGGAATTTAGTGTTTCTAGAGGAGTTGGAGCAGAAGACCAGTCGTATGTATCTATCTATATCGTTCCGCCGTGTTAGCTAGTTTATGATATATTTTGGGATGTATGTATTGACAGATATGTATATAACAGTTCTGTTGTATGATATTGCATAACTCTGATGTATATATAACTATGTAATAGTTATGTTGATGTATTATATTTTGTTCCATTCCGCTGTGAGATTCTGATGTTGTTATTCTTTCTTTCTATTCTTTTCTATTTCTATCCCTTTCTCTTCTTAATGATGATACGTCTTTTTGGGGTTAGAAAGGCGGGTCGTCACAGCTTGCTCTTGTCTTGAACTGTTGTGATTAGGCTGAAACCCTAATCTTACATCAACTTCTAACTTGATTAGGATGAAATCCTAATCCTTTCTCGACTGCTAACTTGATTGGGGTGAAATCTTAATCCTACTTAATGATCGGCCTTTCCTATCTCTGTTGTGCCATTGTAAGCCAATCGTGTTGGTCTCACAGCAAAAACACCTCTTTGCGCTTAGGACGCAGTAGCGAATTATTCACCCTAATCGATACCGCACGCTAGGTCATCACGGTACACACTAACCGTCGCCCCCTATTTGACCCTTTATTTACGCTAATCAACATAAACGTGGCTAGCCTCACCCACATGTAATACCATCAATCCTCGACCTGAAAGGGAATGCTGTTGGCACTGGTCCTAACAAAAAAATCTTCTAACTTTACGCTCCTTGCCCAAATCCCCAAATTTGAGCCTCTATCCATTGACCACTTATTTACCCTAATCAGCATACGTGTGCCCAGCCTCACCCACATGTGAGACCATCAGTCCTAGACCTGAAAGGGAATGCTGCCAATACGGCCCATCACTGCTATATTTGCTTATTAACTTAATCCAAGATCTAAGTTTTAAAATAAGCCCCTTTTGTTATTTCTTTCTTTCTAATTATAACCTACGTGTTATAATTGTTTTTGCAACTATTACTCTTCTTTTTCTCTTGTTATAGTAATGCTTGCAAATATCTCAAATTCGCCTATTTCAGTATTTCTCCACTTTATTTCACCTTTTCTCCTTTTACATCTGATTTCTGTAAATTTAATGTTTTTCTATTTTAATCCATATTTGCGAATTCTTCTCTTTTTAATATTTTAAGTGCATAAAAAAGGATTAAATCTCTATAAAATGAAACTAACATTTACAGGCTAAATTCTAACTTAAAACAAATGTAAATAACTGTAAATAACTTCAAATAACTGAATAAAAATAGACTGAAAAGAACTTCTGAAATTTACATAAAAACCGACTGTATGTAAGCTTACATAAAAACTGTCTCAAAATTATACAAAAACCACAACTATTGAGAACCATATTATTTAAAATTTCTTACAAATATAAAATAATTACAAACCACTCACCTATGGTCCTTAGCCCTAATCCTTGGCCTTCCAGGATCCACTTCTAGGGTGTAGAATTTTTTTATTAAAAAGTTTTTCCCCCCAGAAGATTTTTTAATTTAGGGTTCAACGTCTGTCAATGAACCAATTGCGAGAAAATCTAAATGAGAAAAATAGCTAGTCATAGGGTTCTATTTATAGTGTGGCTTAGGAATCTCAGGCCATCGGATCTCAGGCCGTTGGATTTGAAGATTTAATCTGGTGCAACCACATCATACGCTCACAAGGAACCATCAAATGCAGCTACGTACATATAGGATTTCACAAAATAATAATTTTACACTCTTCGGCTCGTACCTGGACGAAAAATCATTTGGCCACTAATGCGGGTCGACCTGAGCTATTTTCGGGTCGACCTATAGTCGACCCGACCCTTGCAAGGGTCGACCCGACCCTTGCAAGGGTCGACCCCTATGGATCCTTTTTTTCTGTTCAATTATAATATAATTCTTATTTCTTGTTTCTCTCATGACTTCTCCATACTGACTCGGATTAGGTTATATATGAAAATTGATTAGAAAATTGCCACAGACCCAACGGTGCAACTTCCGTTGCTCAATTCTGAAAATTTCCCAACCCTATTTTATTATTCAATTAATTTTTTAATTAATTATTATTACTCTTATTTTTTGGGTTGTTACATTCTCCCCTCCTTAAAAAATTTCATCCCCGGAATCTCCAAGGACAGAAGAATGAAATAAATATTTTCATCCAAATTCCGCAACCATATATTCAACCATCATCCATTACATCCATTGTCCTTAAGTTTTTTAATGTAATTTATGATATATGCAATAGTGTAGTGTATATATAGTGTAGTGCCAATGTCCCTAACTAATGCAAAAAATTAGGCAGTCTACTAATTCAGTCGACCTCCTTTTTATGCGCTCATGTCAGTGCCATCTATCCAAATGAATGCAAATTCCCTAATAACAACTTATAGTTCTATATGCGTGCTATAATCATCATTCAAATGTAACAATCATATGATGATCTGCCGTTCATAGCAACCATGAAATAAAAATGCAAGTGCACACATATCCGTATGCATATGCTTTAGTGACCTAGTTAGGCCGATCTAAGAGAAAATAGTGCCTAGTGTGTGTGTATATGAGTCCATTAGCACCCGCTAGCATACATTTGCAACCACTTGTGTCCAGCATACACAACATGTTGTGGTAACATGTTTACATTCAGTCCTAACATCCATATGTTATATCCTAAGATCTACCTACCCAAAGGATACTAAAGATGGAAATAGGAAATTCAAGACGTACCATCAAAGAGATGCAGATTAGAGATACGTATTTTCTCTTCAGCCTCCCACGTAGCATCCACAATACTATCTCCCCACTGCACCTTAACTAAAGGGACTTCCTTATTCCTAAGCTTCTTGATATCATGTCCAACGATCCAGGTAGGAATGCAACGAACCGATGCTTCTCTCTCCACTTCAACTTCCTCAAGTTGGCTAGGTTCCACTACCTCTATCGAATAATGTAAGCACTTTCTCAAATGAAAAACATGAAAAACATCATGAAATCCCATGAGCCACTCCGGTAGCTTTATTCGATATGCCATCTTCCCTACCCTTTCCACAATGGGGAACGGTCCTATGAATCTGAGAGCAAGTTTCCTACTTGATCCAAACCTCACTACCTTTCCTAGCAGAGACACCTTAATGAAAACCAACTCTCCTAACTTGAACTTAATATCTCTTCTTCACTTATCCGCATAGGATTTCTATCTATCACGGGCCTCTTCATTCTTCTTATAAGAAAATCAATCTTTTTTGAAATATCTCTATCCGTGTCGGGCCTAAGTAGCAATCTTTCCGTAGACTCCAACCAACAAGAAGGAGACTTGCAAGATCTTCCATAAAGAGCTTCAAAAGGAGCCATCCCAATGCTAGATTGAAAACTGTTAGTATAAGCGAATTCCACTAAAGAAAGGTGCTCCTCCCAAGTCCCTCTAAAATCAAGAATGCACATCCTCAAAAAATTCTCAAGAAATCTATTAGCTCTCTCCATTTGAGGGTAATAGGCTGTACTCAATCTAAATTGTGTCCCTAAAGCCTCTTGCAAACTCCATCAAAACTTGCTAGTAATGATAGGATCTCTGTCACACTATGCTAGGGGGAACTCCACGAAGTCGAACAATCTCAATTACGTATATGGATGCCAAATAAGGTGTTGTCCTCTTACTCTTGACCGGAATAAAGTGGGAACTCTTAGTCAAATGATCTACAATCACCCAAATACTGGTATTCCTCTTCCTAGATCGGTAAACCATCTATGAAGTCCATCAAAACACTATCCCACTTCCATTCAGGAACATCCAATGGTTGAAGCAATCCGCCAGGCCTCCGCTGCTCTGCCTTAACCCTTTGGCACACAAGGAATTTAACCACAAACCGTGCTACATCCTTCTTCATGCCACTTCAATAAAACACTCTCTTCATTTCTCTATACATCTTATCACTACCCGGATGAATAGTCATCCAAGAATGTTGTGCTTCTGCTAGAACTGCACTCATCAATCATTAGTGCGGGGGACACAAAATCTTCCATCTCTCCTTAGTCACCCTTTACTATCGATGGAATAGCATTGGAGATGTCTAGAGACCTCTCCTCTGCTAATCTTATCCAGAATATCCACAAGCTCAGAATCCTCTCACTGCCTTGGGTCAATCTGATCAATTAGGGTAGTCTTAACCTCAAGTGCTGCCAATAATCCAAGAGTAATGTCCGTAGAGGGCTTAATATCAAAGGTGGAAATAAAATATAGGCTTTTCCACTCCACAAACATTGGGCTAAGGGTTGTTCTCCTCCTACTTAATGCATCCACAACCACATTTACCATGCTAGGGGTGTAAGTTATCTCAAAGTCATATCATCCCAGAAACTCCATCCAACGCTGCTGCCTCAAGTTTAAAACCTTTTGTGAGAACATGTACTTCAATGATTTATGGTCAGTGAAAAGCTCGAACCTCTCTCTTTAAGTGCGAAAACAATAGCAACTAGCTCCAAATCATTGGTGGGGTAGTTCTTCTCATGAGTTCTCAACTGTCTACTCCCATAGCATACTACCCGCCTGTGATATCCCGGAATTTATGGCAATATAAATTTAGTAATCTGTGTTTAAATTAAATTGATTTGATAATTTCTACAAATAAATTTGATTTGATTTAATAATCTATTTTATTTAATATTTTATTAGTGAATTTTTTTATAAGTTAATAAATTGTTGTCTATTTATAATGTAAATATATATATTTATTTATATATATTTTAAATAGATAAGTTTGGTTTTAAATTTAATTAGTATAGCATATTTTCTAATTATAATATTTTGGTAATTGGGAAATTATGATTTATTTTTTATTTAAGCTTTTCAAAGCTATTTAATAAAATAACTAAATGATTTTAAATACATAAGATAAATGTTTTATTTGTTTAAATATATTTTAACTTAAGTTTGAATATTAATTTAGATTAAAATAAAGTTACAAAAATGTATTTTTTATTTTTAAAATATTGATTAATAAATGATTGTAATTAAATATGAAGCTTAAAATACAACTAAAATATGAAACATTTATTCATTTAAATAATAAATAATCTATAATCTCTTTTATAAATTTATTTTAAATGATTAAAAATATTATTTTCAAACAATTGATTTGTATATTGTTTTTATTTATAATCATACTTGGTTTATGCTTTAATTATCATCTGTATACATAACTAAGTATTTGTTAACTAATTAATTAAGTTTAAACTTTCATTTAACCTTTAATTAAAAATACCAATCACTTAAAGGACAAGTGTAAGCATCTTAAAGGCATAATATAACATGTGTTAAGAGATTAAACAAGGTAATTTACAAGTGTTAAAATTTAAGACATGTGTCAAATTTTAATTTTAATTTTTCTTTAATTTTTAATTTATTATAAATATTTTTATATAAACTCATGCCATTTTCCATTTCTTTTTCTTTCCTCATTTCAATTTCTAAACTAAGAAAATTCTTCCAGCTGAAAACATTCTACTTTAAAAAAAAAGAAGAGAATCTGCAAAAACATTTTCAATCATGCAGATCTATAACCATCCTCATCTTCAAATGCAAAAACCTTTTCCTCCTTTAAAAATCTGTAGCATTTTGAAGCATTTCAGATTTAAATCAAACTCTTCATCCTCATATCCAAACACATGCAAATCTGAATTTATCTCCATTCAAAAATCCCTGTTCAAATGCATTCAATTTTTCAAAAATCTGGAAATAAAGCAAGGAAGTCTGCATTTTTACTTTCTTCAATCTGTAACCTGCATTCCTTCTTCTTAAATCTGGAAGCACATGCAAGACAAAAAGCAAGTTTTCAAATGATTTAAAAGCTGTTCAAAATCAGGAAGCTAAAATTTTAAAAGCATCTAACAACTCAAGTCTTAAAAGCAGTCAAGAAAGTTTCAAAAGATTAAAGGTTGTTCAAATAATCTGTGCTCTGCTCTGCATTTTTAAATCAGGTGAGTAACTTTTTAATTTAAAAGCTTAAGTATAATAATCTTGTTGCATGCTCATATCTGTAAATCTGTATGATTTGTGTGTAAATTGAAGTGCATTTCTGTGAATTAATGTGTGATGTGTATAGATATAATATGCTGTTGTATATGCTTCTGGCAGTGCTTAGTTTTTGTAGTATGGATTCTTGTTAAAAATCCATTTCCCTCTTATAACAATCTCTGATAATATTTATACTTCAAAACAAACCTGATTGTTAGGACATAAAGTAAAGTTTTAAAAATTTATATAAGTTAAATAAATTTCTGTAATGACTTGAAATATAAATAAGAGAGTAAAAGTTGTATAAGTGAAAAATTCAAACTATATGATTTGAATTTTCAGGGTTATATATCAAAACATCATTCAATGTCATGAATTTTAAACCAAGAATTAAAATTTTTAATGATATATTTAAAGAGCAGTTCTTCATTTTCTGTATTTTGTATTTTGCGGCATCTCTGTTGCCACAAGAGGTTTAAGGTGCCTAGATTGTTTCTAGAGGAGGTGGAGTTAATAGGGGTGTTGAGAAAATTAGTGGATTGGGTTGCATTTCATGTTTGAGGTTGTGATTTTGATTTGAATTGTAGAACCCTAGTTTTACAGGGTTTGAGAAAATTGATCATTTCGGCAAATGTAATTGTTCTAGTTGCTTGGGGTCTTGGGCATTGGAAGATGGAGAGTTGTCGAAGGCTTCACCGGAGATTCAGGGGCAACGGTGGCCGGAGGCGTGTGAACGTGGCATTGACAGATTTGGGTATAGAGTTCTGTGCCTATTCCAGGTTTGAGGCCTTTGTATTGATTTTGATTTCGATCATTGATCGATGGGGTTGGTGTATGGTTGCCCTGAGGGGATGATCGACAACTATGGGGAGGTCGCGATGATGATCAGGGATGTCCGGCGTCGCTGTACAAGTGCACGGTGACATGTTATTTTTTGATGAAGTTGGGATGGTTGCAGCTGTAGTTTACTCGTGTTATCTCGGGTGACTCGAGTGAAGGACTCAAAGCAGATAAGTTTCTGACTCGAAGTTAATAAGGGGAAGCTCGAGTATATTAGTTGTTTCAGGCTTGTTAACAAAATAGAAACCTGTTTTTGTTTTTAAAATTTAAAGTAAAGTTTAAATATAAACTGGAATTTAAATTAGGATTTAAAACCTGATTTGAATTTGAACTCAAATAGTTTGAATCTTGGTTTTTGAAATGATTTAAATTTTGAAGATTGATTTGGTTTTAAAACTTTTAAGTATAAAAGTATATTGATTGTTGAATTTAAAACTGGAAGTTTAAAATTGAAAAATAGTAATTTAAAATAAGTTTAAATTCTCGTTTTAAAATCTGGAAAATTTGTGTTGAGTTTCAGTTTTTAAAATAAAATAAGTTTTAAATTTAATTTGTTTTAACTATTTTAGAAATGGTTAAATAATTGGAATTTTAAAATGAAGATGTAAATTGCAAGTAAAGTTTTTAAAATTTAAGTTAAAACTGGAATGAGGTTTAAATCTGTATTTTAGTTTTTAAATCAAAGAAAATTTTGAATTGAAATTGTTTTTAATAACCTAGAAATGTTTAAAGTGTATTTTGAACTAATTTAAATTTAAAGATGAATTTTATTCAAATTCTTTTAAACTTATTTTATATAATGAATATTTCTCTAACATATAAGATAAAAAGGTTTTAAATTATTTTAAAACCTTGTTTAGATAAATTGGTTTTCATTTTTAAAATATGAACTTTAAAATGAAATTTAAAATGGAATTTTAAAGTAAATTTGAAAAAAATTGTTTTTGATACTTTGATTTAAGTAAGTAATGTTTATCTTAAAGATAAATAAAATTTAATGATTTAGATTCATTTAAATTGTTAAGTTAATTTAGATGGGTAATTATTTATTTAATTAATTAATAATATGGATGATTAATTAAGTAACTAAATTTTTTTAAATTAATTAATTAAGACTTGAGATTAATTAATTAAGGTTAATTAATATGTAATTAAGGGTTATTAATTAGATTTTAATTAATGATTAGGATTAATTAATCACGTGATTAAGGATTAATTAAGATTGTAGTTAACACTTAATTAATTTAATAATTAGCAATTAATAAATTGCTAATTAAATATTAATTAATTTGTAATTAATGATGGTCAATTTGAGTTAATCTCTTAATAGTGTAATTAAAGATTTGTTAATGAAAGTCATTAACTAAGATTATTTAACAATTAATTAATATGATTAATTTTTAATAATTAATTAGATTAATTAATTAACAATAGTCATTTGTGAAATTGTTTATGTTTAATTACTTAATGACTTTGTAATTAATCAAGGGATTATTTGAGATAATGAATTGAGGAGTAATTTATTAATGAAGTAATTAAGGGAAGTTAAATTCTGGATGTTATTAATCAAGCGTGATTAATATATGTCGTTTGATTGAAGATTAATTAATTAATGTAATAAATTTATATTGAGAGACTGATTAATTGTAATTAGAAAATATTAATTAATAAAATTAATGATGAATTGATTAATTAAGGAATAATTAATAAATGAAGTAGTTAATTAATAAAGGATTTATGTAACTAATTTTAGTTAATTAATTAGTTAAGTAATTAAAAGTTAATTATTGCAAAGGGTTTAGTAAAATTAACTTGTGTAATTAATTTAAAAGCTAATTACTTATTGTAATTAGAAATTTTGTTAATCAGGAATGATTAATTGAAATGACAAATGAGATGGTGAATAATTAATTGATTTATAATCAATTAGTGGTTAAGTTAAGCAGGAATATAATGATGAAGTAATTAATTTAATTCATTTTAAATTAATTTGAGATAATATAATATATTTAATTCATTTTAAATTAATTATAGATGGTGTGATCATTAGATCATTGCTTATGTATGAATGGATGATATTGGTTGCCTTGTATGGTTTGTAATCTCAGCCATGAGATGAATAATGTTATATGATATGGATGCATTGGTTGCATTTTAATGATGATATGGATTATCTGTTGGTAATGATAATGTTGATTATCTATTGTGATGTGAATTATCTATCTGTGTGTATATAGATAATGAATTGAATTGTTTTAAACTCTAAACAACTTAGCCTTAAAAGACACATTTTGGATTTCGATGAGACCGGGATCAGGTTTCCATATTTGGATATACGAAAACCACATCGATCCAAATTAACGATAGGTCGTGAATCTCAAGTGAAAATGAAGATTCAGAGTGCAAGGTTTATCGTCGTTAACTTTGAGGATGATTCCAAAATGAGTGTAACGAGATAATGCCTATGGTTTCGTTCGAACCCGGAACGAACTTGTATGGATTGAATGCTTTCAGAACACCATCAGGTGGACGATGAGCATTCTAAGTGATGTGTCCTATAAAGGTAATCATAGCCTCAAGCCTCATCAATCGGGAATCGCTAAAACAGGGGAGGTGCAGCAAGGCTATGTGGGTCATGCCCAAGTAGGACGAGATTTACTCCTGTCTAGATGTCCTTTTATTTCGGCTTTATGGTGCGGTTGCTGATCACAACTGCGGGGTGGTCTTGTTCGAGACTGTTCAGTTAGGAATGGTTCTGGCTTTGTGTTTTAGGGGATTAGGAGTGATCCTCGATACGGTGATCTAGGCCATGTACTATGACGGGCGGTACCTCGGTGGCCCTGCCATTGTATGGAATCCAAAATCCAATAAATGCCATCGGTTTTGATTGTATTACCCACTTTTGTGGCTAGTAGCTGGAATTTAATAGATGTAACAATTTCGGCTATTTCATATTTACTTGAAAACCCTAGACCTATTATAATATCACTGGATTTCCTATCAAATGTTTTGGTTAGCGTAAGGTAAAACTTTTCCATGTTTATGTGTGGGAAGTCTTACGTGATACCTTTTGTTTTCAAAGGTTTTTTTTCAAAGTTAAGCAACTTTAATTTGTTACTCACACCAGACCCATGTCTGACCCGGAGTTTATTTATGCTTTTCTTAAACTCTTGGGTACTCAAATTTTTACGAGTAGCCAAGGGATTCAGGTTAGGTTGACAAATTGTGGAGGAGCAATGGAGCAGGAGGCTTCTGCGTGTAGATATATAATATAGTGTTCCACCGTGCTGGTATCTCTGAGTGTTTTCTGTATTGTGTTTTGAGTTGTATAACTAGACAGATATTTATAACTGTCTAGTATGTGTTGTATTGTCTGTGTAACTCTGATAATTGTTGTATACTATGTAATACTTATGTTATTAATATAATTTATTCGTTCCATTGTTGAGATTCTGATGTTGTTTCTTCTTTCTTTTCTTTCTTTTATCTCTCCATCCCTTTCTTTCTTAAAGATGACACGACTTTCTGTGGCTAGAAAGTCGGGTCGTCACAGTTGGTATCCGAGCAGTAGGTTGAGCGAATACCTAGACTCTGTAGTGATGTCTTTCTTGAGAGAGCGTATTTGTATTTTTATTATATATATATTTATATTTTATTTTTACCTATCTGATTGGGTTACCTGTTCAAGTTTTCCAATATAAGTTATAAAGGTTGATAAGGTAGTGGTGTGTATAACACAACTACCATTGGTTGGAGTTTGAATGTTTAAGATTGGAAGTGTATCTGCCGATACTGTAGACCTAATACGGTCTCAAGTAAGTTTTTCTTGGTGTAAGAATTTCATTGATCTCTGAAGGATACCTTCTTAAGGTTCGGAGTTCATCTTTGAAGTGCAAAGTTGGATTAGTAGAGTTTGGATCTGTCGGTTGGGCAGAAGCAAGCAAGTAATGGTATCTTGATACCTTAGGAAGTAGAAGCTGCATAATGAGACGCGGTGACTATGGATATTTCCGAGGATGTTTCTTTGGAATAAGAATAAGGAAGTGTGTTTGTTTTGGTGTTGTGGCTGGGTTCAGCAGGGTGTTTCTGTTTGCTTTGAGGTCCGGGTTTCTCGAAGAGCTTGGGATTAGGAATTCTTTGGCATTGGTGTTAGCAGTGCAGCTCGAAGTGTTCTGTGTTGGCAGGAAGTCTTTTGGCTGAGTAGTTTTTCTGAAGTAGAGTTCAGAAGCAGTAGTGTGAATCCGTTTCTTCGGTAAATTGGCTAGGCCAGCATAAGCTGTTCTGATTGGTAAAGGGAGAGCATTTTCTTTGGATATTAGTCTGGGTTAATCGCAAAAGTGACTTGCGGTAGTTGAGTGTGCTCTTGAGTTGTTGGATATTGTCCGGATGTCTTCAGGGAAGTCGGGAGTTTGTTCGCATCTGGAGACCGAGTTTTCTTATCGGCTAGGATTCCAGGATTGCTGCCTGTGGTTCAACTTTTGGGATAGAGTTGGTGAAGCAGCTCAGGTTCCGGAGGAATTTCTGAGTTTTCTTATGGATCTGTTGAACCATATTTCTAGGATGTGTTGTCCAGTTTGTGCTCGTGTTCTTCGTCAGCATTTTCTTCTACTTCGGATCAGAGTTGTGTAGTGGAAGCAGTTAGGAGTGTTTCTGTTTTGTTTCTCCGAATAAGGAGAAGTATGTTCCGTCTTCTGTTGTTGAGGAGTAGAGGTTGTGTTCTTGGTTTTGGATTGATCTTGAGGAGATCATTATGTTAGGTTGTTTTGACCCAGTCCGTTTCTAGAAAAATCAGTAAGAGTTGAGCTGATCAGAAGGGATGTTAGTAGCCCAGGTTCGTCCGAAGAAATTCTGTGGATAAGAGACGGAGGAATTCAGATTCCGGAGTCGGAGATTTGGTTTTGGGTTAAGATTTTCTCTGATCCAAGGAGCTATAAGTTTTGGTAAGTCTGGGAAGCTAGCTCCGAGGTGTTTTGGGTTTCTTCTGTGTTATAGTAAGATAAGTGTTTGGTTTTCTATAGTTGAATTGCCAGTTTGGATAACTGGGATTCAGTGTGTTTCACGTATCTTTGAGGGAGTACGTATATGATCTATTTCTGGTTGTAGAACCAGCAGTTCAGAAGGTTTGGTTGTTGAGTCAGACTCGTCTGTAGTCTAATATCCTGTTTAGTTTTGTAGATCTAGATAGGCTAGAGCTCTGTAGCTTAGTAGTATTGATTGTTAGGATTCTATGGAGCAAGTATCCCGATATTTACTGGGGAAACTCGTGGAAGTTCTATCCAGAATTTTTTTCTGGATACTTAGATTTGTTTTGATTGTGTGAATTGATTCCTTTGGTTGTTAGTATATGATTATTATATGCTGTGTTTTAAAATTAAATCTTAAATAAGATTATTAAATTTCCTTTGTTTTAAATTTCGGGGACGAAATTCTTTTAAAGAGGGAGGATTGTGATATCCCGGAATTTATGGCAATATAAATTTAGTAATCAGTATTTAAACTAAACTGATATGATAATTTCTGTAAATAAATTTGATTTGATTTAATAATCTATTTTATTTAATATTTAATTAGTGAATTTTTTTATAAGTTAATAAATTGTTGTCTATTTATAATGTATATATATATATATATTTATTTATATATATTTTAAATAGATAAGTTTGGTTTTAAATTTAATCAGTATCGCATATTTTCTAATTATAATATTTTGGTAATTGGGAAATTATGATTTATTTTTGATTTAAGCTTTTCAAAGCTATTTAATAAAATAACTAAATTATTTTAAATACATAAGATAAACGTTTTATTTGTTTAAATATATTTTAACTTAAGTTTTAATATTAATTTAGATTAAAATAAAGTTATAAAAATGTTTGTTTTATTTATTTTTAAAATATTCATTAATAAATGTGATTGTAATTAAATATGAAGCTTAAAATACAACTAAAATATGAAACATTTATCATTTAAATAATAAGTAATCTATAATCTCTTTTATAAATTTATTTCAAATGATTAAAAATATTATTTTCAAATAATTGATTTGTATATTGTTTTTATTTATAATCATACTTGGTTTATTCTTTAATTATCATCTATATACATAACTAAGTATTTGTTAACTAATTAATTAAGTTTAAACTTTCATTTAACCTTTAATTAAAAATACCAATCACTTAAAGGACAAGTGTAAGCATCTTAAAGGCATAATATAACATGTGTTAAGAGATTAAACAAGGTAATTTACAAGTGTTAAAATTTAAGACATGTGTCAAATTTTAATTTTAATTTTTCTTTAATTTTTAATTTATTATAAATATTGTTATATAAACTCATGCCATTTTCCATTTCTTTTTCTTTCCTCATTTAAATTCCTAAACTAAGAAAATTCTTCCAGCTGAAAACATTCTACTTTACAAAAAAAGAAGAGAATCTGCAAAAACATTTTCAATCATGCAGATCTATAACCATCCTCATCTTCAAATGCAAAAACCTTTTCCTCCTTCAAAAATCTGTAGCATTTTGAAGCATTTCAGATTTAAATCAAACTCTTCATCCTCATATCCAAACACATGCAAATCTGAATTTATCTCCATTCAAAAATCCCTGTTCAAATGCATTCAATTTTTCAAAAATCTGGAAATAAAGCAAGGAAGTCTGCATTTTTACTTTCTTCAATCTGTAACCTGCATTCCTTCTTCTTAAATCTGGAAGCACATGCAAGGCAAAAAGCAAGTTTTCAATTGATTTAAAAGCTATTCAAAATCAGGAAGCTAAAGTTTTAAAAGCATCTAACGACTCAAGTCTTAAAAGCATTCAAGAAAGTTTCAAAAGATTAAAGGTTGTTCAAATAATCTGTGCTCTGCTCTGCATTTTTAAATCAGGTGAGTAACTTTTTAATTTAAAAGCTTAAGTATAATAATCTTGTTGCATGCTCATATCTGTAAATCTGTATGATTTTTGTGTAAATTGAAGTGCATTTCTGTGAATTAATGTGTGATGTGTATAGATATAATATGCTGTTGTATATGCTTCTGACAGTGCTTAGTTTTTGTAGTATGGATTCTTGTTAAGAAAACAATCTCTGATAATATTTGTACTTCAAAACAAACCTGATTGTTAGGACATAAAATAAAATTTTAAAAATTTATATAAGTTAAATAAATTTATGTAATGACTGGAAATATAAATAATAGAGTAAAAATTGTTTAAGTGAAAAATTCAAACTATATGATTTGAAGTTTCAGGGTTATATATCAAAAAATCATTCAATGTCATGAATTTTAAACCAAGAATTACAATTTTTAATGATATATTTAAAGAGCAGTTCTTCATTTTCAGTATTTTGTATTTTGGGGCATCTCTGTTGCCGCAAGAGGTTTGAGGTGCCGAGATTGTTTCTAGAGGAGGTGGAATTATCAGGAGTGTTGAGAAAATTATTGGATTGGGTTGCATTTCGTTTTTGAGGTTGTGATTTTGATTTGAATTGTAGAACCCTAGTTTTACTGGGTTTGAAAAAATTGATCATTTCGGCAAATGTAATTGATCGAGTTTCTTGGGGTCTTGGGCATTGGAAGATGGAGAGTTGTCGAAGGCTTCACCGAAGATTCAGGGGCAATGGCGGCCGGAGGCGAATGAACGTGGCGTTGACAATTTTGGGTATAGAGTTCTATGCCTGTTCCAAGTTTGAGGCCTTTGTCTCGATTTTGATTTCGATCATTGATCGATGGGGTTGGTGTATGGTTGGCCTGAGGGGATGATCGGCGACTGTAGGGAGGTCGCGATGATGATCAGGGATGGCCGGCATTGTTGTACATGTGCATGGTGACATGTTATTTTCTGATGAAGTTGGATGGTTGCAGCTGCAGTTTACTCGTGTTATCTCGGGTGGCTCGAGTGAAGGACTCGAAGCAGATAGGTTTCTGACTCGAAGTTAATGAAGGGGAAGGTCGAGTGTATTAGTTATTTTAGGTTTGTTAACAAAACAGAAACCTGTTTCTGTTTTTAAATTTAAAGTAAAGTTTGAATATAAACTGGAATTTAAATTAGGATTTAAAACCTGATTTGAATTTGAACTCAAATATTTTGAATCTTGGTTTTTGAAATGATTTAAATTTTGAAGATTGATTTGGTTTTAAAACTTTTAAGTATAAAAGTATATTGATTGTTGAATTTAAAACTGGAAGTTTAAAATTGAAAATTAGAAATTTAAAATAAGTTTAAATTCTAGTTTTAAAATCTGGAAAATTTGTGTTGAGTTTCAGTTTTTAAAATAAAATAAGTTTTTAAATTTAATTTATTTTAACTATTTTAGAAATGGTTAAATAATTTGAATTTTAAAATGAAGATGTAAATTGTAAGTAAAGTTTTTAAAATTTAAGTTAAAACTGGAATGTGGTTTAAATCTGTATTTCACTTTTTAAATTAAAGAAATTTTTGAATTGAAATTGTTTTTAATAACTTGGAAATGTTTAAAGTGTATTTTGAACTAATTTAAATTTAAAGATGAATTTTGTTCAAATTCTTTAAAACTTGTTTTATATAATGAATATTTCTCTAACATATAAGATAAAAAGGTTTTAAATTGTTTTAAAAACTTGTTTCGATAAATTGGTTTTCATTTTTAAAATCTGAACATTAAAATGAAATTTAAAATGGGATTTTAAAGTAAATTTGAAAACAAATTGTTTTTGATACTTTGATTTAAGTAAGTAATGTTTGTCTTAAAGATAAATAAAATTTAATGATTTATATTCATTTAAATTATTAAGTTAATTTAGACGGGTAATTAGTTATTTAATTAATTAATAATATGGATGATTAATTAAGTAATTAAGAATTTTAAATTAATTAATTAAGACTTGAGATTAATTAATTAAGGTTAATTAATCTGTAATTAAGGGTTATTAATTATATTTTAATTAATGATTAAGATTAATTAATCAAGTGATTAAGGATTAATTAAGATTGTAGTCAACACTTAATTAATTTAATAATTAGTAATTAATAAATTGGTAATTAAATATTAATTAATTTGTAACTAATGATGGTTAATCTGAGTTAATTTTTAATAATGTAATTAAAGATTTGTTAATGAAGGTCATTAACTAAGATTATTTAACAATTAATTAATATGATTAATTTTTAATAATTAATTAGATTAATTAATTAATAATAGTCATTTGTGAAATTGTTTATGTTTAATTACTTAATGGAAGTAATTTGGATTAAATTACTCTGTAATTAATCAAGGGATTAATTGAGATAATAAATTAAGGAGTAATTTATTAATGAAGTAATTAAGGGAAGTTAATTTCTGGATGTTATTAATCAAGGGTGATTAATATATGTGGTTTGATTGAAGATTAATTACTTAATGTAATAAATTTATATAGAGAGATTGATTAATTGTAATTAGAAATCATTAATTAATAAAATTAATGATGAATTGATTAATTAAGGAATTATTAGTAAATGAAATAGTTAATTAATATAGGATTTATGTAATTAATTTTAGTTAATTAATTACTTAAGTAATTAAAAGTTAATTATTACAAAGGGTTTAGTAAAATTAACTTGTGTAATTAATTTAAAAGCTAATTACTTATTGTAATTAGAAAATTTGTTAATTAGGAATGATTAATTGAAACGACAAATGAGATGGTGAATAATTAATTGATTTGTAATCAATTAATGGTTAAGTTAAGCAGGATTATAATGATGAAGTAATTAATTTAATTCATTTTAAATTAATTTAAGATAATATAATTAATTTAATTTATTTTAAATTAATTATAGATGGTGTGATCATTGGATCATTGCTTATGCATGAATGGATGATATTGGTTGCCTTGTATGGTTTGTAATCTCAGCCATGAGATGAATAATGTTATATGATATGGATGCATTGGTTGCATTTAATGATGATATGGATTATCTGTTGGTAATGATAATGTTGATTATCTATTATGATGTGAATTATCTATCTGTGTGTATATAGATAATGAATTGAGGTGTTTTAAACTCTAAACAACTTGGCCTTAAAAGACACGTTTTGGATTTCGATGAGACCGGGATCGGGTTTCCATATTTGGATATCCGAAAACCACATCGATCCAAATTAACGATAGGTCGTGAGTCTCAAGTTAAGATGAAGATTCAGAGTGCAAGGGTTATCGTCGTTAACTATGAGGGTGATTCCAAAATGAGTGTAACGAGATAATGCCTTCAGTTTCGTTCGAATCCGGAACGAACTTGTATGGATTGAATGCTTTCAGAACATCGTCAGGTGGACGATGAGCATTCTAAGTGATGTGTCCTATAAAGGTAATCGTAGCCTCAAGCCTCATCAACCGGGAATCGCTAAAACAGGGGAGGTGTAGCAAGGCTAAGTGGGTCATGCCCAAGTAGAACAAGATTTACCCCTGTCTAGATTCCCTTTTATTTTGGCTTTATGGTGCGGTTGCTGATCACAACTGCGGGGTGGTCTTGTTTGGGATTGTTCAGTAAGGAATGGTTCCGGCTTTGTGTTGCAGGGGATTGGGAGTGATCCTCGGTACGGTGATCTAGGCCACGTACTATGACGGGTGGTACCCCGGTAGCCCTGCCATTGTATGGAATCAAAAATCCAATAAGTGCCATCGGTTTTGATTGTATTACCCACTTTTGTGGCTAGTAGCTGGAATTTAATAGATGTAACAATTTCGGCTATTTCATATTTACTTGAAAACCCTAGACCTATTATAATATCACTGGATTTCCTATCAAATGTTTTGGTTAGCGTAAGGTAAAAACTTTTCTATGTTTATGTGTGGGAAGTCTTACGTGATACCTTTTGTTTTCAAAGGTTTTTTTTTCAAAGTTAAGCAACTTTAACCTGTTACTCACACTAGACCCATGTCTGACCCGGAGTTTATTTATGCTTTTCTTAAACTCTTCGGTACTCAAATTTTTACGAGTAGCCAAGGGATTCAGGTTAGGTTTGACAAATTGTGGAGGATCAATGGAGCAGGAGGCTTCTGCGTGTAGATATATAATATAGTGTTCCACCGTGCTGGTATCTCTGAGTGTTTTCTGTATTGTGTTTTGAGTTGTATAACTAGACAGATATTTATAACTGTCTAGTATGTGTTGTTTTGTCTGTGTAACTCTGATAATTGTTGTATACTATGTAATACTTATGTTATTAATATAATTTATCCGTTCCGCTGTTGAGATTCTGATGTTGTTTCTTCTTTCTTTTCTCTTTCTATCCCTTTCTTTCTTAAAGATGATACAACTTTCTATGGCTAGAAAGTCGGGTCGTCTCACCACCCCTCCTACATCAATACTTCCCTAAGTCCAGTCCCACATGCATTAGTGTATACTATAAAAGGCTTAGCTCTGACGGGTAAAACTAACACTGGTGCACTAGTAGGGGTCCTCTTTAGCATCGTCCTACATGAATGTTGCATTCTTCTTAGTGAGGCGAGTAAGCCGTGCTGAAATCTTAACAAAACCTCTGATAAACTTCCTACAATAACCAGCCAAACCTAGGAAGCTTCTAACTTCGGTAGCGTTCTTGAGGGCCTTCCAATCCTGTACTGCTGCTACCTTAGAAGGATCCACAGTTATACCCTCTCATGTGACTACATGCCCTAAGAAACGCACCTCCTCACGCCAAAAGTGACACTTTAAGAATTTTGCTTTCAACCGATGAACACGAAGTGTATGAAGAACCTCCTCAAGATGAATAACATGTTCTTCCATACTCTTTGGAAAATACATGAATATCGTCCACAAAAACTACAACGAACTTATTTAGGACATCTTGAAAAACATGGCCCGTTAGATCTACAAAATAGGATGGGGCATTGGTCAACCCAAATGGAATAACCAACCACTCAAAGAATCCGTCGGGTGTCCTAATGTTGTCTTATCAATGCTGCCATTAGCGACCCTAAGCTGATGAAATCCAGAGGCTAAGTCAAGCTGAGAAAATACTGAAGAGCCAACAAACTGATCGAAAAGATCATCTATCCTAGGAATCGGGTAACGTTTCTTCTTCGTGAGCTTATTCAACTCACTATAATCTATGAAAAGTCGAAGGGAACCATCCACCTTTGTAGCGAAGATGACACCCTCCACTCAGATATGCTCCGATGATGAAGCCTTTCTCTAATAGCTCACCATTCTGCTAACTTAACTCCTTCCTCTTCCTAGGAGCCATATGTCTCATAGGTAATGCCACTAGCTTAGTATTATCATTCAGGTAGATCGTAAAGTCGATCTCTCTCTTAGGGGGTAGCATCGTAACCTCCTCAAAAACATCTGGGAAATCTCTAACAATTGGAACTAAATCGAACTCTCCAAGTGATGAATCAAGGAAATAAAGGAAGCTCAACATGACTAACCCCTGTGGGTCGCAAGAAACCTCGAGGGTCCGTCTGCTAAATGTCCCTAACTTGATGACTCTCCTCTCGCAGTCCAACATCGCACCATAAATGGATAACCAGTCCATCCCCAAAATCATCTCATTTCTCGAAAATCACTGTACATAAGCGTCACATTCAAACTCTACACGTTGTATAAAAAATTTCAAGCCCCTACAAATCATGGATAAATGTGTTGATCCTTCTATGGGGTTTGAAAAAACTATAGGGTCTACAACTAGAGAGGAGTCTAAGTGCAAACAATCAACCAATGAACTAGAAATGAAAGAATGTGATGCTCTGTAGTCAATAGTGTTCAAATAGGAAAATCCAAAATTGAGATCAAACCTTCTATAGAGACTTTCCTACCTCGGTCCGGTCCATTACTAGAAGGTGCTACATCCAAAGAATGTACTTGCACCATAGGTGCGCCTGCTCTCTACCCGTCCTCTAAGGAGAAGCTTTACTAAGGTGTCTAGGCTATCCATAGTTGTAACACATCCCCTTTATCGTGTCCTTCTTACAGTCCTTTCTTTTTTCTTTCATGTCGCTAGCTACATTTGTTAATCAAATGACAAACATGATATGCTAAACCCCTTCAATTTAGGGGTAATGAAGCTCTCTAATTATGCAGCTTCAACTATTTGTTAATTCATGCTCTCTTTTTATGCTTAATGATGATCAATGAAGTGTTTTATTTGCTGTTCTTTCTTTTAATTTGATAGCCTATATTGTCGATACTAAATAGGCTATGCTTAAACAATCACTAATACAAATGCCTCTTCATCAAAATATGATTATGGCAAAAGAATGATTTGAAATTCAAATTTAATTGTCTATATTTCTAATCAATAGTTAATTGGCCATACTTAAAATAGATTTCATTTTCTTTGTCGAGTTTCATGAAATTAAGTGCTTTAAGGGATGTGTTATAGTTTGATGGCTTATGTTGGCTAATCAATGGCACAAATATGCCATATTATGATAAGCGCATCAATTAAAGTACTAATGACCATAAAAGAGAGATTATGATTTCATATACGTTGAACTATGTGATCTAGAGAGTGGATTTATTCTCTAAATTGTCATTTAACTCTTACAATTGCCTCCCTTTTCTTTTAGTTAGGTAGATAATTTTCTAATTCTCTAGCTTAACTTTCACTTGACTTTGGTATAATTTGATTGAATAGAATTTTTAAAATCGTCAATTCTCTACGGATCGACCCGTATTCGCCACGTACTACGATAGTACGCCGTGCGCTTGCGGTTATTTTTATTATAAAATTCGTTCGGCTATTTTCTAGTCGGTAGACATTTAGCTGTCCAAACAATCAGCGTAAGCGTGCCCAGCCTTACCCACGTGTGAGACCATCAGTCCTCAACCTGAACGGGAATGCTGCCGGCACTGGTCCAAACAAATAAATCTTCTAACTTTGCACCCCTTGCCCAAATCCCTAAATTTTAGCTTCTATCTATTGGTCACTTATTTACCCTAATTAGCATAAATGTGCCCAGCCTCACCCACATGTGAGACTATCAGTCCTAGACCTAAAAGGGAATGCTGCCGATACATGCCATTACTGCTATATTTGCTTATTAACTTAATCCAAGATCTAAGTTTTAAAATAAGCCCCTTTTGTTATTTCTTTCTTTCTAATTATAACCTACGTGTTATAATTGTTCTTGCAACTGTTACTCTTCTATTTTCTCTTGTTATAGTCGTGCTTGCAAAAAATCCCAAATTTTTCTATTTCAGTCCATCTCCATTTTATTTCAGTATTTCTCATTTTACATCTGATTTCTGTAAATTTAGTTTCTTTTCTATTTTAATCCATATTTGCGAATTCTTCTATTTTTAATATTTAATTCGTGTCAAAAAGGATTAAATCTCTATAAAAAGAAACTAACATTTACAGGCAAAATTCCAACTTAAAATAGATGTAAGTAACTGCAACTAACTGAATAAAATACTGAATAAAAATAGACTGAAAAGAACTTCTGAAATGTACGTAAAAACCGACTGTAAATAATATTACATAAAAACCATCTCAAAATTGTTGACAAACTACGACTATTTAGAACCCTATTATTTTAAATTTCTTACAAATCTAAAATAAGTAGAAAACACTCAATTGTGGTCCTTAGCTCTAATCATTGGCCTTCCTGGATCCACTTCTAGGGTGTAGAATACTTTTATCAAAAATATTTCCTCCTTAGAAGAATTTTCTATTTATGGTTCAGCCTCAGACAATGAACCAAATTAGGAGAAAATCTGAATGAAAAAAATAGCTTGGCCTAGGGTCCTAATTATAGTGTAGCTTAGGGATCTTAGGCTAATGGATTTGAAGATTTAATCTGGTGCAACCATGTCATAGGCTCACTGGGAACCATCAGATGCAGCTACGAATGCATAGGATTTCACGAAAAAAAATAATCAATTTTACACTCTTCGGCTCGTACTTGGATGGAATATCGTCCTAGCACTAATGCGGGTTGACTTGAGCTATTTGCGGGTCGACCAATAGGTCGACCCGACCCTAGCAAGGATCGACCCCTACGGATCTTTTTTCTTCATTTAATTATAATATAATTCTGATTTCTTCTTTCTCTCGTAACTTCCCCATACTGACTCGGATTTCGTCAAGTTATATATGAAAATTGATCAAACAATTGTCATGGACCTAATGGTGCAACTTCCGTGGCTCAATTCTAAAAATTTCCCAAACCTATTTTATTATTCAATTAATTTGTTAATTAATTATCGTTACTCTAATTTTTCGGGTTGTTACATTTTTAATGTTAATTACTAACCTATTTACTTTGCAATTAATATGTTATTTATACACACACACACACACACATATATATATGTACATATAACTAAAATATTCCTAAGCATGCGAAGATTGCGCCTTATACTAATCATTTAAATGTCAAAACTTCCAATTTATATAAGTCTAACTCCATACCATAACATAGAAATTAACCAATACCCTTAGCCCCATAATATACTTGTATAAGATAATAGAATCAATTACCAAACATATTTTATATTAAAATAATAGAACCAACATCAACATAATGTGTGATTCAAATCCTTCTATACTCTATTCAACTTTTGTATATAAATTTAAAGCGATTCATATTTAAACTGCAGAAATATGCAATGCAAACTACGAATAGGAGAATCCATACTTTAGACACCATTTTGTAACTTATTTCTTTTTAAAACCCATACTAAAAGGTGTGAAGTTGAATTGAATGTAAAATATTGAAATTGTAATAACTGCATAAATTATGCTATTTTAATATAGAATAATTGGGTTCCAAAACATAAAAATTGACATGTGACGACCCTGACTCGACCTTCGAAAATCGACGCCGAATACGACACTCATATTCAAATGCCTCAGATTTAAACGTCGAATCTGGTTCGCAGGAGCTTATAACACATTAAGTATCACAACACAGCGGAAGAAAAAGAATATCAATATACAACATTTGATACAATATCAGATACAATGATGATACAATGTCTGGTATAATATGATACAACAGAATGATACAATAGATATCAATACTATCGGAGATACAAGACACAGCGGAAGGAATATCCTCAAAAGAATGCATCTCCGAATCCAATGCACCAATCCAAAGCTAGCCCGAACCAACATCACGTTTCACAAAGATAAGCAGGTGCAGTCATGATCCAAAGGCTGGACTAACTCCAGATAATCTACTAAACCTGACTATTTGAAAATCCCAACTCTAGACTGCACGTGTGGAAAAATTGTAGCCACCCAGAGTTTAGGAAAGGAACAATAAACTCCAGGTCAGTTATTGGACTGGTATGAGTAAACAAAACATTTTATCTTAAAAAAAAACAAACAATAAAGGATTTAAAATAAATCCGCAATGCTTTTTGGAAAATGAAACTACCATAAGGTTGCCTGCCACACACACAATGCAAACGCAGAATTGGAGGAGATTTCTCCTTATGATAGTCAAATATGCTTGATACGAGAAAATTTCTTTAATATTATTACTAGTGCATAGTGTAGAAAACCATTTTGAAAGTATAATATTAATCCTAGCCAGCATAGACATTCCGAACTATGCCTACTATAGCTACCATCTAAACAGTGGTGACCACCATAAGTAAATGGCAGGTTCTTCAACTAAAACCGTACAAGCCACGTATTGAATTATTGGATTTCCAACAAATGGCCTGGCTAAGGAACTTCCTACTGTCACATGGGTACGCCTCTGGCGGGACGTCCCAAGAACCTAACCGGATCTCTACCAACACAAGGCCGGGTTACCTCTGTAACTAGGTAACTACTACTCGAGCATGCCATCCCCCGGTCCTTTGGGACCTTTATCCGAGGCGCCTCTAAACAACAAAGCAATTACAAAGTTATAGATTTCAGTATCCACATGATTAAGAATCTGGGCTCCATACCATGATACCACCCTTTTCCAGAAGGAAATGGCACACCCTAAATGGCGCGACCCTCATAACCTTGCCGCATCTTTCCTGTTTCGACCATTTCCGGGGTGTGAGGTCCTGATGCAGTTTCGTCCACAAAGCTATGCTTTATATAAAAGCCATGCTTTGATCACAAATGGTCAACAAATGATCATCAACACACAGCAGCACTTAGCATGTCACACTACCAAATTGGGAGTATATCACTGATAATCTTCAACTATATAACCTCTGAGCTCGTACGTCTTAGAAAAGGGTGTTAAGCTAAGAGAATAAATTCTCCCACCAAGAGATATGTATTTGAAAGAAATCGGCTTTATATCGCAAAGTGTAGTGTCAGACATACAACCATACAAGTCTGTCTTGGGTTCAAACAGACCTGAAGGCACTCTGTAAGAAGCCCTTGCAAATCCGGGTATTCACAATCCCGATCGGACTTCCCATCACTTAGGGAATCTCTATACCATAGCTACTCGGTGCAGAGACAATCGATAGGTTATCCTATCATTCTCGCAAACACCCGGTCTTCACCACCGATCTTCAAATGCAATCCGTAATGTTGTATCACTATTCGGAATGGGTTATATGACACAAAGATCCTCTCCCGGCTAAACCGAATAATGAGCCCAATATTTAAAAACATATGGATATGGGATTTCAGTTAAGTCAACACTTCTAAAAACCCAAAACCTTTCTTTAAATGGTTTAAACAAATTATCATTTCAAATCTTTTAAACAAAAGATTTATTTCACAAAGTTCACCAGTTCCACAAAGATCCATTTACGGATTCCAAAACAATTTCCATTTCGATTGGATTAATTCATTTAAATCTTTAAATCAAAGATTTATCTCATAGCTTTCAAAACTCGTTTCCAAAGATTCATCCATAACTTGGAAAACCATTTTCATTTCAAATTTGGAATCCCTTTAACACAAATTGGAACTCCATTTCTTATGTGAAAGCTTTTATTATTTGAAAACAAATAGTTTTCGTTTCGGAAGAACCCAATCATATTTGCACTAGTTAAAGTCCTTGAATTAAATTCAAATTCCCAAATCATTACCTTTAAAATGGTTTAAAACCCATACAAACTCATTTATAAGTTGAATAACCTTTTTAAACCCTAGTTTCCAAATCATAGAATTCAATTTCAAATTTCAAATTTAAATTTAAATCAAATTATTTAAACTTCAAGGCGCAATAAATTTATTCAAAAATAAATTTTATCTTTGAAATTCCTTTTCAATTTTTTTTTACTTTATTCCTAATCCATTTTCAAAACTATTTGGATTCAAAAATTCAATTTTAAAACTATTTCAGAAGTCTGCTACTTAACAAATTTCCACGTGCAATCCATATTTGTGTGTGTATGGTGTAGTGCAGGGGTTTCACATAATAGTGCAACATCATCACATACTCAATAATATCAATCTCGATAAGCGGTATAATCCATAACGCTTATCTTCATTCACAAAGTGGTATAATCCATAACGCTTATCTTCATTCACAAATAAAGTAAATTCATCAATCACAAAGATTTATCATTACGATTCGATGTGGGTTTCAGATCGCCAACTGGAATCCGACTCCTTGTCGCATTGAAATTTAAATGCTGTTTTACGGGCAAAAAGGGTTTCCACATACACATAAAAACAAATCACAAATCACAGTTCAGCACAAAGCAATTCACATTACATGGCATCACAATCACATATCAGAAATATCAATCCAGTACACAATATTTAACAATTAACTTAAATTAATCAAATTAAACTCAATTAATTACAATGAGAAATTAATTTTTTAATTACTTTCATAAAGTAATTACACTTACACAATTTTTTATCATTAATTAATTAATCTAACTAATTGTTCAACTTAATCACATTTATTAATTATTTAAATAATCTTAGTTAATGACCTTCATTAACTAATAACAATTCTTTAATTACTTTGCTAAAGAAATTACTTGCATTAGACATCATTAATTAAAATTGATTGACCATTAATAACTCATTAATTAAATCTAATTAGTTAATTAATTAAGTATTAACTGTAACATAATTAGTTCTTAATTACAGATTAATTAATTCCCAATCATTAATTAACTTAAACCTTAATCCAGAAATTTAAAACCTATATTTATTAATTAAATTGATACAAAACATTAATTATCCATTCTAATTAACTTAACAATTTATGAATTACAAATCAATATGTTTCATTAACTTTAAAGAAAGCTTATTCTTATAATGATGTCATTTATCACTTACAAAATATGTTTGAAAACATTTATTTCAAATTTACAGCTTAAATTTCATTTTAATTTTAAGCTTTAAAACGAATACCAATTTATCTTATATGAAGTTAAAAACTAATTTTAAAAACCCTTAAATTTCTTGTTTAAGTAATAATTTCATTATAAAAGAAATTTAAAGAGTTTAAATCAAAATCTTTTTTAAATTCACATATTAAAAGAATATTTAACTTATAAACTTATTTTAAACATTTAAATTATATAGAACTTTATTTAATTTCAAAATCTAGAATTCAAATTTGGATTCAAGTCTAGGTTTAAAATCTTGATTTAAACTTTGTTGTAAATGCTTCCTTTACCATTTCAAGTTCCATTTTAAATTTCAAACTCTTTTTAAATACATTTAAACTTAAACACTTTTAGTTATTAAAGCAATTTAAATTTACAAACTTTATTCTCAACTAGGCTTTGAACTAAACTTGAATTTATAGTTAAACTTTTGTTTTAAACTTAGTTCAGACCTTGCTTAATAATTTAAATTTAATTTTAAAATTTCAAACAAAGACAGAACAAGTTTTGTTTGAAACCTGTACAAGCATTTCTACCCAAGCCAATATCACATTTGCTTCGAGCCAGCACTTAAAATTTTTGAGTAAATCACTCGAGTTACTCGAGAAAATCTCGAGTTCACCCTGCTTCATCCCAAACTACCCAAGTTTCCATATTACCAAAAAATCATGCACGGTGCACCTGCACGGCACCGTAGCTCACCTCCAAACGTCGTCTCGTCGTTGAACAAGTCGACGACCATCCACGAATCCATCCCCGATCTCCGGAACTCCTCCATCTTCTCGAATTCAAAATCGAGTTAAAAAAAGTGAAACCTGGAAACATCACTGGAACTCCCATCAAACCTAGAAAATGCCGTCGTTTTCACAACCTCGACCATCAGAAAACTCGAAACTCCGGCCATCTACTCGTCGACACTTCCTCTTCCACCTCCCAAAGCCTCACAACACTCGATCAACTCCAGACGACGAATGAGGCCAAATACATAACCATGACAAAACTAGGTTTAAAAACTACAAACGTTCGCCGCCGCCGCCACGTTCATCTGTACACCCTCTCACCATTTTTCTTGCAACCCCTGATCACTCCTCCACCTCCAGGAGGAAGCTTGACCCCTCCGACCATCAAGATCACCAGAGACAACTCGAAATGCACAATTCGAACAAATCCAATATGCTCTTAAATCCTAGCTCTAAAATTTATGATTTAAGCTTCAAAAATCGTGTTTTAGTATACGGATTCAACTGGCATATCTGAATTCGAAAATTAAAAGGTTTGAATTTTAACTTATTTTAAACTTTGCTCAGTTACTTTGGTTTCCATGGTCACTAACGGGTTGTTTAAAATTAAATAGATTTATAAACTTTAGTTCATGATCAAACAAACAACTTTTGTTTTAACACTAAGTCCAAACATCAAATAAATCGGAAGGAAATGATTTTTGACTCGAAAATCTGGGTTTAAAAATCTAAGAGGGAGGATATATATAAATAACAGCCTGTACAAAATATTTCCATCTTTCAAATACTCAGAGAATCCATGTAAACATACCTACAGATATAACTTGCAAAAGATTTATACTTTTAAATTATTTAAAGTGATGTTACTTACTTTGATTTTAGAATGAACAGAGCCTGCTATTTGAAACCAGCTTGAATTTGCTAACTGAAACCTTCTTCTTTGATCTCTGGCTTGAGTTGATTTGTATTATAGTTTACGTTGAATTTTTGTTTCAGTTTGAAATAAGACTTACTTCAGATTTTTTTAACTTTGAATGAACGAAACTGAGATGAAGGTTTGATATATATAAAAGAAAGCTTACAGGATAATCTTATCTTGTATAATCAGGTGTGATTATATTTTTGTACAATGGTTAGAGATATTTTCTTTTGTTCATTTGACTATGCAGATTTTTTTTCCACTTGGTGGCTGATGAATCTATTTTGTGTGCTAGCATTAATTGTTATTGTCATTTTCTTCTTATGTCTTCATACTTAAATATATAGCTCTATCTTCTTATACAAGCCTACATGCCTATCTTTATTTGCTTGTACATAGATATTTATATTCCTTCTTTTGCAATACTTTCATATATATGTTTACTTGTTTCATATTTGAGTGTATATTTCTTTCTTTTCTTTTGCTTTGTCTTATTACTTTATACTATAAATAAATTTCTATTTTAATATGTTTTTAGATTTTAGTTAACGTGTTACTTTATATTCCATAGTTTATCTTATATACATCTGTTCCTATTTCTAGCTTAAATATTTATTTTTAACTTTAATACTTATTGTCTTATTTTACATTTTGCATTCATTCATTATTTACACAACTTTGAAAAATCCATTTCATAAGATTAAATTCAAATATCTTTACATTATTTATAAATCCCAATTCAAATACGTTTTAAATACATTATTTAAATTTGCGGTATTCGGATATACCCAAAATTCTATTCTCAATCAACTTATAAAACACATTTTTTTTTTGAATTTGGAGAAACCCAATTCAATTTACCAATTAATTTCACAACTTTTATTCAAAAATTAAATTAATTATCAATTTAAACTTAGTAAAAAATCCTAGATCGTTACAGATTCCCCCCTTAAGAAATTTCGTCCTCGAAATTTGCCATGGAGATAACAAAGATAGATGAAAGATAGATGAAAGATAGAGAAATATCTTTCCAAGTCAAACTAGATATCAATTCTGCATTTGGCTTACCAAATCAGAATATCGACAATATGAGAACAAACTCATATAATTTTTTCACACAAGATACTCGGGTCACCAGATCTACGAATATGCAGGGGCACAGGTTAGATCGAAGGGATAACTCACCATTCGTAGAATATTTCTAGGCCCAAACAATAGATAAATGGATTTAATCTTCCACAACTTTCAAACACTAGATATGGATTCCAAACTCAATTCAGAATACCCCAAAGTATATACCAACCTGTCCCTCTTTGGACTTTGACATTCACAAAAAATTACAATAGAATTTCAAATTTGGTTTTTTTTAACCGAAATCGTTTATTGATACAATTCAAATTTAGCCTAATATTTGTTAGCCAATTTATTTAGAATTTTCAATTTCAAATTTCAAATTCATTAAAGTTTGAATCGAAAAATGATAAGAAACCGATGAAGATACGAAGTAAGGATTTTCTACAACGATTCGTAGGGCCACCATCACACCGAAACTTCTCCTTGCAGCTGCCACGAAGAAAATCAAAGAAATTGGGAAGACGAATCAAAGGAGATTAAAAAGAAAATTGTTTCCACTTTTGCAGGGTATTGACCATTTATAGTGGTACTCCCCTGTCCCCTATCTTGTCCTTTTCTCGCACTCATACTTACTATCAGTGGATAGTAAGAGAATTTACTGAGGCATTCGAATAGATATCTTAGGGATTACTCATTCTAGGGTACACTTCACTCTATCTCTAATGAGTTACTTAATGTGTTATACTTCTGAGCTAAAGTTTCAACCTTCAGCTCTGATACCAAAAGTGACGACCCTTACTCGACCTTCGAAAATGGCACCGAATACGACACTCGTATTCAAATGCCACAGATCCAAACGTCGAATCTGGTTCGCCAGAGCTTATAACACATTAAGTATCACAACACAGCAGAAGAAAAAGAATATCAATATACAACATTCGATACAATATGAGATACAATGATGATACAATGTCTGGCATAATATGATTAAAGTGCGGTGTGTATACAATTATATGTGCTAGTATAGTATACACGGATCGTGTAATATGGATTACAATACAAATGCGGAAATAGATGATAATAGCATTGTAAATAGAAAATAGAAAAATCACACCAGAGATTTTTATACTGGTTCGGAGCACCGTCCTACGTCCAGTCCCAGACTCCTATCTGGATTTTCACTATTAACTACCTCGCTTCACCCGGAGGAACAGGTTTACAATACTCGAACAGCCGAACGGGATTTCACGCCTCTAATACACTGAGGACTTCAACACTTGCCTCTTACAACACCGAGGACTTCAACACTTGCCTCTTACAACACGAGGACTTCAACAAAAACAAATACAATTATTGTTGACAACTTGTGTTCTTGAAAACACGGATTTGTCACTAGTAGTACACCCTTCCTATAATCTTATCCTCAAAGAATATGAATGATGTTTTGTGAAGATTAAAGAAGGTATATTGCTTATTAAAAAAATAGTTTCAATGATTCAATAAGCTATTAATTAAATGAGTGCTTTTTAGAATGCAAGAATGTTAGAAAGTAAGATCAGAGAAAGCATATAATAATCATAAAAATTCATGTTTGAATCAACGATTTAGATGAGTATATATAAGAAGAAATAGTTGTAACTCTTGGTGAAACAGTTGCCATTAAGAGTTGTGATTATTGGTGAAAGGTAGGAGATGCAACTCTTGGAGAAGAGAAGTGTCTTTTGGAAAACTTGCTTTCTGTTTAAAAACGGTCGACAGGTCAAAAAATGACCGGTAGACAGGATTTTAAATATATAGTCGTTATGTGCATGTGTGCACGTTTATTGTGCACATTTAACAGGAACGGTCGACCGTTCATTTTTGGACCGGTCGACCGGTCTCTGTTAAGTTGCACAATAAATGTGCACATTACTATAAATGTATATATTGATTATATTTTGTGCATGACTTATTTGAGGATAGATTTTAACAAGTTTATTACTATTATAACATCAAATAATCAATCTATAATCTAGAGAACCATATGAAGGTCTTGATTTGTCGATTGCCTTTATATTGTTGTCAGCAATCAAAATCTTCATAGAAGCTGTGTCTCAACATTCTCCCCCTTTTTGATTGATGACAATATATAATTAAAGTATTGAGTCTCCCCCTGAATATGTGATTTCCTGCAGACAATTATTAGCACCTTTCTCCCTGCAAACAATTATTAGTGCCTTTCTCCCCCTTTGTCATCGACAAAAAGGAGTAAACAAAAAGAATATGAACCAAAAAGAACAATGCATAACACACATTCAAACACAAGATGTTTTAAAACTACCATACATGCCAAAGTTCACTAAAAAAGATGGACACTAATTAGTACAAGTGTCACAAATGTTTTTAAAGGACAAAAAAATAAACAAACTAGCTTTAGTCCGACTGAATCTCCTCCTCATCATCTTCATCATCATCATCATCGTCATCATCGTCATCGTCATCATCGTCATCGTCATCACCTCTAGACGTCTCTCCATGACCTTGTCCGCTTGTACCAGCAGATTCCTCGGATGTTGACCAAGTGAAAGTGGGAGGAGCCGGACGCTTTCCGGGGTCTTGATGTTGGGTAGAGACAGATGTGCTACATGATATAGCATCCCATATAGCACTGAAGAAAGACTTGACCTTGTTGAATCGTTTGTCAATTTTTGAATCCATACGTTTGAGTCTCGCTTCAAGTAAGAATTGATTACGAGCGATGGTTTCAAGAGATTCTCTTGTAGATGACTTAGATTTCAACAACCTAACTTCTCCGGAACGAGGTCGCGAAGATGGAGCTTGTTGTGCTCGTGTACCTCGTTGTTGCCATTGTTCGAATGGCATAATCTGAACATAGGGAGGAGGAAGTTTCATGCGCTTGATGGTAGTGGAATCAATGCATTTTGGTGTAGATGTTGCTGAATCAGGGGCTGTTACTCCACATGCTAGCAATATGCGCATAACATACTCATTATAGAAGAAATGAGGTCGAGTGGAGTTGTTCACTTTTAAAATTTCATCGAAAATCATGTGAGCCCAGTTGATTTCGATTTCCCCGTATATAGCATAAAGAGCCTTGAAATTTTCCTTGTAGACGGCATCATAATTTCCTAATCGAGGAAATAGAGAGTGCATCAAGACACGATGTAATAGCCTTGCTGTCGGTCGTAGCCCAATCGATTTGGTGCCGTCACTATTATCTTCTATAAACTTATGGCTAGTGCTATTTCGGGTGAATACTTCACAAAATGTCGATGAAAATTCTTCACCTCGATTTGGTATTCCAAGAATAGAAGCTATTCTATCATGAGTAAGATAAATTCGTTTGCCGCAAACTACCGACCAAATAACTCCATTTGGATTATCCGGTGTATATTCTTCTAAATTCATATTTGCGTAGAATAATTTAATCATTAAGTGATTAATTTCTACGCTATTATCTGAAAAATCTATTAGAGGAGAAATATTGGAATTATTTGCTAAACGACGAATACCGTATGAAGTGAAGTCTTCGAATTTGATGAATGAGCCCGGATGGAACTTATAATTTGTCATTTGATTCCATCGAGTTACGGCAACTGGAGTTTCAAGCCACTTTCTGGCAGAGAGAGTTAGAGATGAAGATTCTGAAGATGCTCTTTTCTTTGATTTCTTTTGTGGTGGAGCCATTGATGAGGATTTGGGAGTTTTGGAGCTTGAGAAATATGAACTAGGGTTTGGGAATTGGGAAAGCTTTCAGTAGGAAGTAGAAAGAAATAAGTGTGGGGTAAAAATATATACGTGGAGGGAAAAAAAAACTGTAAAATGCTCGACCGGTCGACCGCCTAATATTTTACCGGTCGACCGTTTTCAACCCGAGAGCCTTTTTGGTCGACCGGTAGAAATTACGGTGGTCGACCGGTTTTACTCTGTGTTGAAAACTGATTGTTTTCGCAAAATTTTAAAAAAAAATCGATTGAATATATTATATATCATATTATTATTATAGAATATATGTTATTACAAACAATATATGAAAACAAAACAATATACATTATGGAATTCTAATGAGAAGTAGAGTTGTCATTAGAATTTTTGTTGTCTTCAATGCGTTTAGCCCATGGACTCCAGTTATTTCGAGCTCCTTCGTTCTCATTATAATTTCTATCCCAAGAGTTTGGAGTTGTTGAAGTTGATGGCTTGTATGGCATTGGTTCATGAACATCGTGCTTGTTTGATCCGCAGAAGAGCGATGCCATTCTTTCTAAGACGGATAAACGTGCCGACGTACGTTGTTGTTCATGATAGAGTTGGTTTTGTCCATAATGCAATTGTCTCTGTAGGTCGATTTGATGCTTTTGGTAGTGATGTATCTCATCGATTTGTGCCTTCGTGCGCGGAGAGCAAAATAGTGCTTTCTTTACACGTTTAGATGATGGCGTATGACCAGGAGTGCGAGAACAAAAGTGATTGCACTCCGGTTTCTGTTTCGGTGTAGTCGGAGAGTAATTCTCCTCTGACTCCGAGCTTGTGATTGAAATATGGGATTCTTGTGCGCATTTGTCACAAATGTGTGCCATGATAGCTTGTTTATGGTGAGTATAATTTTCAACAAAGAAAGGAATGATTAGAGATGTAGTTTTCATAAGTTTATATAGGAAAAATTTGCAAAAGAACTTGTGGATAAAATTTGGTAGAAAGAATTGACCGTAAACATAAACAAAGGTTTATAATATTTGGTTTAAAAATAGCTAGAGTTGGTTTCTAGTTCTGAATTTTAAGATTGTTATCATATTAAAACATATAGTTTAAGAATGTGAATAATTTATTCTATTCTAGATCTTTCCGAGATACTAAGCCAAGCTCTCTTCGTAGTTTAATAAAACTAGATTCAAGTAAAGGCTTAGTGAAAATATCGGCTAATTGATTGTCAGTATGAACATATTCAAGACATATATTTCCTTTTTCAATATTATCTCGAAGAAAATGATGACGGATATCAATGTGTTTAGTTCGAGAGTGATTCACTGGATTTTTAGAAAGATTTATAGCACTTGTGTTATCACAGTATATAATAGAATTTGATAAATGAATATCAAAATCTTGAAGTGTCTGTTGCATATATAGTACTTGAGTACAAGCGAGAGCCGCTGATATATATTCAGCTTCACATGTTGATAGTGAAACACAATTCTGTTTCTTACTAAACCAAGAGACAAGTGATTTTCCAATAAAATGGCACGTACCACTTGTACTTTTTCTATCCGTTCGTGAGCCACCAAAATCAGCATCACTATATGATACTAATTCAAATGGACATTCTTTTGGATAGAAAAGACCAAAATCTTTGGTATTGTTAAGATAACGAATTATACGTTTCACTGCTCGTAAATGTGATTCCTTTGGATTGGCTTGAAAACGAGCACATAAACAAACACTCATTAATATATCTGGACGACTAGCTGTAAGATAAAGAAGAGAACCAATCATGCTTCGATATAATTTCTGGTCAACATTCTTACCACTTTCATCTTTTTCAAGATGTGTAGTTGTACTCATAGGAGTTGGTTTACCAGATGTATTTTGTAATCCGAAGCGTTTGATAAGATTTTCACAGTATTTTTCTTGATTGATAAAAATACCGTTTGAGAGTTGTTTGATTTGAAGTCCAAGAAAATAAGATAGTTCTCCCATATGAGACATTTCGAATTCTTTGGTCATAATACTTGCAAATTCCTTGCAGAGTTTATCGTTTGTTGAACCAAAGATGATATCGTCTACATATATTTGGATAACCAGAATATCTTTTCGAGAATGTTTAATAAACAAAGTTTGATCGACTTTGCCTATTTCAAATCCTGAATTAATAAGATAGCTACGTAATCGTTCATACCAAGCACGAGGTGCTTGTTTTAAACCATACAGAGCTTTCTTAAGTTTGAACACATGGTCAGGATATTTTTCATGTACGAATAAAGGAAGTTGTTCTACATAGACATTCTCTTTGATAAATCCATTGAGAAAAGAACTTTTGACATCCATCTGATAAAGTTTGAAATTATGATGACAAGCAAAAGATAATAGAATTCTAATAGCTTCTAGTCGAGTAACTGGTGCAAAAGTTTCTTCATAATCGATACCTTCTTCTTGATTGTATCCTTGTGCTACTAATCTTGCTTTATTTTTGGTGATATTTCCTTGTTCGTCAGCCTTATTTTTATAGACCCATTTAGTACCAATTACTGACTGGTCAGTTGGTCTTGGAACAAGTTCCCAAACGTCATTGCGCTCAAACTGATTTAGTTCTTCCTGCATGGCAATGATCCAGTAATCATCTGTAGCAGCTTCTTTTGGATTCTTAGGTTCGATATTTGAGAGAAAAGCGACATGACCCATTTGATTGAGTTGACTCCTTGTTCTGACATGTGATGTTATTTCACCTATTATATTTTGGGCCGGATGGTCTCTTAATATTCTTGGTGGTGTTTGTAATTCACATATTTGAGGAGCATTCTCAATAATTACTTCTGAGTCAGAATCAGTATTTGAGATGATTGGATTATTAATGACTATTGATTCGTCATCATCTGATATTGTCTGAGGATGCGGATAGATTTCATCAAAAGATACATGAAGTGATTCTTCAATAGTTTTGGTTCGTTTTGTTAAATATCCGATAGGCCTTACTTCGTTCCGAATAACCGACAAATATTCCTTCATCGGCTTTTGGATCGAATTTTCCAAGCTGGTCTTTCGTATTTAAAATAAAACACTTAGAACCAAAAACTTTGAAGTATGAGATTTTGGGCTTTCTCTTGTTAAACAATTCATAAGGAGTATTCTTGGTAAGAGGTCTTATGGACACACGATTTAAAACATAACAGGCAGTTGCGACAGCTTCTGCCCAGAATTGTTTTGGTAAGGTGGTTCCATTCAATAATGTTCTTGCACATTCTTGTAAAGTTTGGTTCTTTCGTTCTACTACTCCGTTCTGTTGTGGAGTTCTGGGAAACGAAAAATTATGATATATACCTTTCTTTGTACAAAAATGTTCAAATTCATTATTTTCAAACTCTCCGCCATGATCACTTCTTATATTTTTAACTTTAATCCCTTTTGATTTTTGAATTCTTTTAACGAAAGATTTGAAATGATCGAAAGTATCACTTTTATTTTTTAAGAAAATTGTCCATGTATAACGAGAGAAATCATCAACAATTACAAGCACATATTGACTGTGATTTATTGATTGAACTCTAGTAGGTCCAAATAAATCCATGTGCAGTAACTCAAGTGGTTGTAATGTTGATATGACTTTCTTGGATTTAAACGATGATTTGGTCAATTTTCCTAATTGACATGCATCACAAATGTTGTTAACTTTAAAACTCATTTTGGGTAGTCCTCTAACTAGATTGTTTTTGGCTAGCTTGTCAATAGTTCTGAAGTTTATATGACAGAAACGTTTGTGCCATAGCCATGGATCATTGTCATTAGCCACAAGACACATATCTGAATTATGATTAATATTCATATTTAGAATATATATATTTCTGTCTCTATAACCTTCAAAAACCAAATTATGGTCTTTATCTAAAATACTACACTTATTATTTGAAAAGGAAATTATAAAACCCTTGTCACATAATTGACTAATACTAAGTAAATTGTGTTTTAAATTTCTAACTAGCATGACATTAGTAATAAGAGGTAAGTTAGATGTACCGTAATTGCTCACATCGCCTTTGCCGATGATATAACCTTTTGAATTGTCTCCAAAAGTGACTGAGCCACCATCTGAGTATTTAATATTTGTTAATAAGCTTTTGTCTCCCGTCATATGTTTTGAGCAACCACTGTCCAATATCCACTTTCCTCTTTTCTTCAGTGGGACCTGCAAAAAATAGAATTAAGTTCATGGTACCCACTTTTTATAGGGTCCTAAGAGTTAGGTCTTAGGAGTCCAAACCCATTTGGGTCCGGTATCCCCTTTATATATATAATTGTTATTAAAATGTACATTATTCATGAATTGCTGAATGTATTTGTTCCTAATCAAATTATTATTTGTTTTAGGAACCCATATTTTGATAGTCTTGACATTTCTCTTTTGAAATTTCACAACTGGTTTTGGTTTGAAATATAATAAACTACGATTTTTCTTAACTTCAGTTTTTTGTACTTTCTTCTTCCTTTTATTTCTAAGATGTTTCTTAGTTTCATGTTTGTTATATCCCAAACCTTGTTTATCTGAAATAGATTGTGAACTTTCAATGATTTTAGTCAAATTTTCTCGACCTTTGTTAAAGTTAGAAACATTTTGAGTAATGTCATCAAACTTTGTTTGTAAACTAGCTTTTTCTAGGTCTAGAATTTTGACTTTTGTTTTAAGTTCATGATTTTCAGTAGTGAGAGCGTTATTTTTCTCTTTTTGAGCTTCTATTTCTTGACTCAAAAGAGATATTTGAGAGTCAACATTAGATGATGATTCTTGAATATTTTCAAGTTCTTCTTCTAATATTTTCTTCTCATCTTTTAACATATCTCGTTCAAACTCTGCTCTACTTAAATCTGCTTTGACTACTTTTAATTGACGTTTTATGTCTTTATATTTGACTATCAATTCAGCATTAATATCAAGTAATTCATCAAATGTAGGAATTTGTACCTCATCTTCTGTTGCCATAAAACAAACATTAGCTTGTTCATTCTCCGAATCACTTTCACTTTCTGATGAAGATGACTCTGAGTCATCCCATGTTACTGAGAAGGCTCGTTTCTTTGATTTGTCCTTCTTATATTTGAATTTGTCATTTTCTGACTTTTTCTTTTGTTCTGGACAATCCTTCTGCATGTGTCCCTTTTTATGGCAGTTGAAACATTCTATAGCAGATGAAGATGGTTTATTTGATCCAGGTTTCCTTTTATTGTAGCGACTGGCTTTTCGATATTTTAGGAATTTTTTGAAACCTTTAGCAATGAACGCCAAATCTTCATCTTCAGAATCTGATTCATTTTCATCTTTCTCAACATGAAATGCTACATTTTTCTTTTCTTCTTTCTGTTCTTTTCTAGCCTGCAAATTTGCTTCATAGGACATTAAATTTCCTATCAATTCATCTGGCTTCATGACGGAAAGGTCATTAGCTTCTTCAATTGCTAATACTTTTCCTTCCCATTCATTTGTCAGAGAATGTAGGACTGTTGAAACAACATCAAAATCAGAATACTTTTGTCCTAACCCAATAAGTGCATGGTGAATAGTTTGAAACCGTGAATACATGTCATTGATTGTTTCATTTGGTTTCATTTTGAAATTTTGAAATTGACTTTTCAGCATGGCTATTTTGGCTTGTTTAACCTTGTTAGTACCTTCATGAGTGATTTTTAGCGTTTGCCAAATTTGATATGCAGTAGTGCAGATACTAACACGGTTATATTCATTTTGGTCTAATGCACAGAACAGCATATTTATTGCTCTTGCATTTACGGCTGCTGCCGTTTTCTCAGCCACAGTCCATTCTGAATAATCAGTTGTTGGATTTACTATTTCTCTTTGAGTAGCATTCCAAGCATCATAGCTACTTGATTGCATAAAGAATGACATACGTGTTGCCCAATAACTATAGTTAAGACCATTGAAAAATGGAGGTCTTTGTGTCGATTGCCCTACTGTGTAAGTGGTGTTTTGAGTGCTAGTACTTGCGTTATTTGCCATATTACAAGAATATATCAAATAACTGTGTTACGGTTATATGATGACCGTGCTCTGATACCAATTTAAAGTGCGGTGTGTATACAATTATATGTGCTAGTATAGTATACACGGATCGTGTAATATGGATTACAATACAAATGCGGAAATAGATGATAATAGCATTGTAAATAGAAAATAGAAAAATCACACCAGAGATTTTTATACTGGTTCGGAGCACCGTCCTACGTCCAGTCCCAGACTCCTATCTGGATTTTCACTATTAACTACCTCGCTTCACCCGGAGGAACAGGTTTACAATACTCGAACAGCCGAACGGGATTTCACGCCTCTAATACACTGAGGACTTCAACACTTGCCTCTTACAACACCGAGGACTTCAACACTTGCCTCTTACAACACGAGGACTTCAACAAAAACAAATACAATTATTGTTGACAACTTGTGTTCTTGAAAACACGGATTTGTCACTAGTAGTACACCCTTCCTATAATCTTATCCTCAAAGAATATGAATGATGTTTTGTGAAGATTAAAGAAGGTATATTGCTTATTAAAAAAATAGTTTCAATGATTCAATAAGCTATTAATTAAATGAGTGCTTTTTAGAATGCAAGAATGTTAGAAAGTAAGATCAGAGAAAGCATATAATAATCATAAAAATTCATGTTTGAATCAACGATTTAGATGAGTATATATAAGAAGAAATAGTTGTAACTCTTGGTGAAACAGTTGCCATTAAGAGTTGTGATTATTGGTGAAAGGTAGGAGATGCAACTCTTGGAGAAGAGAAGTGTCTTTTGGAAAACTTGCTTTCTGTTTAAAAACGGTCGACAGGTCAAAAAATGACCGGTAGACAGGATTTTAAATATATAGTCGTTATGTGCATGTGTGCACGTTTATTGTGCACATTTAACAGGAACGGTCGACCGTTCATTTTTGGAACGGTCGACCGGTCTCTGTTAAGTTGCACAATAAATGTGCACATTACTATAAATGTATATATTGATTATATTTTGTGCATGACTTATTTGAGGATAGATTTTAACAAGTTTATTACTATTATAACATCAAATAATCAATCTATAATCTAGAGAACCATATGAAGGTCTTGATTTGTCGATTGCCTTTATATTGTTGTCAGCAATCAAAATCTTCATAGAAGCTGTGTCTCAACATATGATACAACATAATGATACAATAGATATTAATACTATCAGCAAGGCACAGCGGAAGGAATATCCTCAAAAGAATGCATCTCCAAATCTAATGCTCCTATCCAAAGCTAGCTCGAACCAACATCACGTTTCATAAAGATAAGCAAGTGCAGTCGTGATCCAAAGACTGGACTAACTCCAGATAATCTACTAAGCCCGACTATCTGAAAAACCCAACACTAGACTGCCCGTGTGGAAAAATTATGGGCACCCAGAGTTTACGAAAGGAACAATAAAATCCAGGTCAGTCATGGGACTGGTATGAGTAAACAAAACAGTTTATCATAAAAAAACAAACAATAAAGGATTTAAAATAAATCCGCAATGCTTTTTGGAAAATGAAACTACCATAAGGCCTTCCGCCACACACACAATGAAAACGCAGAATTGGAGGAGATTTCTCCTTATGATAGTCAAATATGCCTGATACGAGAAAATTTCTTTAATATTATTACTAGTGCATAGTGTAGAAAACCATTTCGAAAGTATAATATTAATCCTAGCCAGCATAGACATTCCGAACTATGCCCACTATAACTACCATCTAAACAGTGGTGACCACCATAAGTAAATGGCAGGTTCTACAACTAAAACCGTACAAGGCACATATTGAATGATTGGATTTCCAACAAATGGTCAGGCTAAGGAACTTCCTACTGCCACATGGGTACGCCTCCGGCGGGAAGTCCCGAGAACCTAACGGGATCTCTGCCAACACAAGGGCGGGTTACCTCTATAACTAGGTAACAACTACTCAAGCATACCATCCCTCGGTCCTTTGGGACCTTTATCCGAGGCGCCTCTAAACGACAAAGCAATCACGAAGTAATAGATCTGCAGTATTCACATGAGTAAGCATCTGGGCTCCATACCATGACACCACCCTTTTCCAAGAGGAAATGACACACCCTAAAGGGCGCGACCCTCATAATCTTGCTGCATCTTTCCTGTTTCGACCATTTTCGGGGTGTGAGGTCTTGATGCAGTCTCATCTGCAAAGCTACACTTTATACAAAAGCCATGCTTTGATCACAAATGATCAACAAATGATCATCAACACACAGCAGCACTTAGCATGTCACACTACCAAATTGGGAGTATATCACTGATAACCTTCAACTACATAACCTCTGAGCTCGTACGTCTCAAAAAAGGGTGTTAAGCTAAGAGAAAAAATTCTCCGCCACCAACAGATATGTATTTGAAAGAAATCGGCTTTATATCTCGAAGTGTAGTGTCAGACATACAACTATGCAAGTCTGTTCCGGGTTCGAACAGAACCGAAGCCACTTCATAAGAAGCCCTTGTAAATCTGGGTATTCACAATCACGATCGGACTTCCCATCACTTAGGGAATCTGTATACTGTAGCTACTCGGTGTAGAGACAATCGATAGGTTATTCTATCGTTCTCGTAAACACCCGGTCTTCACCACCGGTCTTCAAATGCAATCCATAACGTCGTATCACTATTCGAAATGGGTTATATGACATAAAGATCCTCTCCCGGCTAAACCGAATAATGAGAGCAATATTTAAAAACATATGAATATGGGATTTCAGTTAAGACACAACTTCTAAAAACCCAAAACCTTTCTTTAAATGGTTTAAACAAATTACCATTTCAAATCTTTTAAACAAAATATTTATTTCACAAAGTTCACCCAGTTTCACAAAGATCCATTTATGTATTTCAAAACAATTTCCATTTCAATTGGATTAACTCATTTAAATCTTTAAATCAAAGATTTATCTCATAGCTTTCAAAACTCGTTTCCAAAGATTCATCCATAACTTGGAAAACCATTTTCATTTCAAATTTGGAATCCCTTTAACACAAATTGGAACTCCATTTCTTATGTGAAAGCTTTTATTATTTGAAAACAAATAGTTTTCGTTTCGGAAGAATCCAATTATATTTGCATGAGTTAAATTCCTTGAATTAAATTCAAATTCCCAAATCAATTCCTTTAAAATGGTTTAAAACCCATATAAACTCATTTATAAGTTGAATAACCTTTTTAAACCATAGTTTCCCAATCATAATTCAAATTTTGAAATTAAATTTAAATCAAATAATTTAAACTTCAAGGCGTAATAAAGTTATTCAAAAATAAATTTTATTTTTGAAATTCCTTTTCAAAAACTTTTTACTTTAATCCCAATCCATTTTCAAAACTATTAGGATTCAAAAATTCAATTTTAAAACTTTATCAAAAATCTGCGACTTAACCAATTTCCATGTGCCATCCATATTTGTGTGTGTATGGTGTAGTCCAGGGGTTTCACACAATAGTGCAACATCATCACAGATTCAATCATATCAATCTCGATAAGCGGTATAATCCATAACGCTTATCTTCATTCATAGATAAAGTAAATTCATCAATCACAAAGATTTACCATTACGATTCGATGTACGTTTCGGATAACCCATTGGAATCCGACTCCCTGTCGCACCGAAATTTAAATGCCGTTTTACGGGCAAAAAGGTTTTTCACATACACATAGAAACAAATCACAAATCACAGTTAAGCACAAAGCAATTCACATTACATAGCATCACAATCACATATCAGAAATATCAATCCAGTACACAATATTTGACAATTAACTTAAATTAATCAAATTAAACTCAACTAATTACAATGAGAAATTAATTTCTTAATTACTTTCATAAAGTAATTACACTTACACAATTTCATAAATGATTATCATTAATTAATCTAATTAATTGTTAAAATTAATCAAATTAATTAATTATTTAAATAATCTTAGTTAGTGACCTTCATTAACTAATAACAATTCTTTAATTACTTTGCTAAAGAAATTACTTACATTAATCATCATTAATTAAAATTAATTAACCATTAATAACTCATTAATTAAATCTAATTAGTTAATTAATTAAGTGTTAATTGTAACATAATTAGTTCTTAATTACAAATTAATTAATTCCTAATCATTAGTTAACTTAAACCTTAATCCATAAATTTAAACATTATACTTACTAATTAAATTGATACGAAACATTAATTATTCATTCTAATTAACTTAATAATTTATGAATTACAAATCAGTAAGTTTCGTTAACTTTAAAGAAAGCTTATTCTTATTAATGATTTCATTTATCACTCACAAAATATGTTTGAAAACATTTATTTCAAATTTACTGCTTAAATTCCATTTTAATTTCAAGTTTTAAAATGAATACCAATTCATCTTATATGAAGTTAAAAACTAATTTTAAAAACCCTTAAATATCCATGTTTAAATAATAATTTCATTATAAAAGAAATTAAAAGAGTTAAATCAAAATATTTTTTAAATTCACATATTAAAAGAATACTTAACTTTTAAACTAATTTTAAACATTTAAATTATATAGAACTTTATTTAATTTCAAAAGTGAAACGTCGAAACATCACTGGAACTCCCATCAAACCTGGAAACTGCCGCCGTTCTCACAACCTCAACCACTAGAAAAATCGAAACTTCGGCCATCTACTCGTCGACACTTCCTCTTCCACCTCCCAAAACCTCGCAACACTCGATCAACTCCAGATGATGAACGAGGCCAAATACATAACCACGACAAAACTAGGTTTAAAAACTACAAACGTTCGCCGCCGCCGCCACATTCATCTGTACACCCTCTCACTATTTTTCTTGCAATCCCTGATCACTCCTCCACCTCCAGTAGGAAGCTCGACCCCTCCGACCATCAAGATCACCAGAGACAACCCGAAATGCACAATTCGAACAAACCCAAACTGCTCTTGAATCCTAGCTCTAAAATTTGTGATTTAAGCTTCAAAAATTGTGTTTTAGTGTAAAGATTCAACTGGCATATCTGAATTCGAAAATTAAAAGGTTTGAATTTTAACTTATTTTAAAATTTGCTCAGTTATTTTGGTTTCCATGGTCATTAACAGGTTGTTTAAACTTAAATTGATTTTTAAACTTTAGTTCATGATCAAACAAATAACTTTTGTTTTAACGCTAAGTCCAAACATCAAATAAATCGGAAGGAAATGATTTTTGACTCGAAAATCTGGGTTTAAATATCTAAGAAAGACAACAGCCTGTACAAAATATTTCCATCTTTCAAATACTCGGAGAATCCATGTATGAATACAAACATACCCGCCGATATAACTTGCAATAGATTTATACTTTTAAATTGTTTAAAGTGATGTTACTCACTTTGATTTTAGAATGAATAGAGCCTGCTATTTGAAACCAGCTTGAATTTGCTAACTGAAACCTTCTTCTTTGATCTCTGGCTTGAGTTGATTTGTATTGTAGTTTATGTTGAATTTTTGTTTGAGTTTGAAATAAGACTTACTTCATATTTGCTTAACTTTGAATGAATGAAACTGAGACGAAGGTTTGATATATATAAAAGAAAGCTTACAGGATAATCTTATCTTGTATAATCAGGTGTGATTATATTTTTACAATGGTTAGAGATATTTTCTTTTGTTCATTTGACTATGCAGATTTTTTTCTACTTGGTGGCTGATGAATCTATTTTGTGTGCTAGCATTAATTTTTATTGTCATTTCCTTCTTATGTCTTCATACTTAAATATATATCTCTGTCTTCTTATACAAGCCTACATACCTATCTTTATTTGCTTGTACATAGATATTTATATTCCTTCTTTTGCAATACTTTCGTATATATGTTTATGTAATGGTCTAGGTAAATCCGTACCCCTTGAGTCAACACTATTCTACAACAATCAACTCAAGTTGCACAGAAATACGAACCATTTGGATAAAGAAGAAGAGGTAGAAGTAGAGAAAATAGAAAATAACATTAGAATCTAACCATCGCAGCGGAATAAATATAATAGATAATAAATGATCTTTACTCAAAATCAAATATATCTGTTTATATATTACATCATCAGAGTACATCAATCACAGCTCAACAATATCATACACTGGATATACAACTACTCAGCACAGCGGAATGTATATATAAACAAGTACGGGAGTACGTATCGTCATCTAGCTCGTCTCCTGAGTTCCACAGCATCATATTCTGTATCCTATAATACTCGGTCTGACCCGAGCATTACAGTTAAATAACACCCGAGTCAGTCTGAAATACCAGCGTGAGAAAATCAGACCTAATTGATTATTAAAGTTTCAAAAATCCTTTGAAAACAAAAGCATCTCGTAAGACCACGCCACAAATAAACATGTCGGGTTTTTACCTTACGATAGCTAAAACATTTTTATAGAAATCCTCTGATATTATAATAGGGTCTATATACAAATACTTATAAAATAGCCGAAATTGTTACATTATTAAATTCTAGCTACTAGCCACAGAGTGGGTAATACAAACAAAACTCGTACACGGCTCGTAGGGAGAATGGATTTCCAACTAATGACAAGGCACTGGGGTACCACCTGTCACATACGTGGCCTAGATCACAGTACCGAGGAGTACGCCCGTTCCCCTGCAACATAAGACCGGGACTACCCCTTACTGATAATCCCGAGTGAGATCACCCCGCGGTTGGGATCAGCAACCGCCCACTAAGCCGAAATAAAAAGGGACATCTAGGTAGGAATGACCTCACCCTGCTTGGGTGCTACCCACCTAGCCTTGCTGTATAACCCCTGATTTCCAGTCATTCCCATTTGATGAGGCTTGAGGCTAAGCATTACCTTTTTAAGAACATATCCCTTAGAATGCCCATCATCCACCTGACGATGTTTCGCACGCATTCATCCATACAAGTCCGTCCCGGGTCCGAACGGAACCGAAGGCACTATTCCTACTACATCCATTTTGGAAATATCCTCAGGATTAGTAGCGATTAGCCCTTGCACTTCACTGCTCCATCTTAGAATCCAAACTCGTTTCCATGAAACATACAAACAGGATCGAAGTGGTTTTCGAGAAATTTATCTCGATCTCGGTCTCTTCGAAACGATCAACGCATTTGGCCAATATTGATAGTCGGTTATTTAACCATCAAATAATGTTCACAACATCCATCACACAATAAATAATTTCCCAAATTATTTATTTATCTCAAAAATATCTTCACAAGATATATTTTCACATTTCAAATTCCTTTGAAAACAGTTTTCGAAACTATCTGCCTTTCTCAGAATAAATTCCCAGTATTTCTATTTCCACTGGAATCACCAAGCACAAAACTTTTGATTTTTAAAATAATTTAAGAACACTTTATTGTAAAATATATTTAACATTTAATATAGAAAAATTACTTTATTACTTAATTTAAAATAATACTCTAGAAATAACTAAAATAAGGTTACCTTATAACTATACATTATATTTTCTTCTTTAAACAAAATACCAAATCATTCTTTAAATAATTATTACGATAATAGATTAACAAATTACTTACTTTAAAATTTACTTTAAAATATTTAAATTAAAACTACTTCAATAATTGATTAAAAATATATACTATATGAATATTTGAAAATAAGGTTACTTTATAAATATAAACTAGGTTTTCACCTTTAAAACAGAATTACTAAGTCACTCTTTATAAATTATTACTACGGTAATAGATTTGAATAAATATTTACTTTAGAATTTAAATATTTAGCAATAATAAATTTCCAAGAACATACTTTGTAAAACAACATTAAAACCTTTATTTTATTTTTAAAAACTTACTTTGAAAACGTACTTGGCTATCCAGAGAAATATACTTCTCTTCGCATCCTTTAAAAATAAATCACTATTTATTTTTAAACAATTTTTTTTCTCATTCCTTTAATAAATTCCCACCTTGAATTTATTCTTCCAAATATCCAATTTCAAACACTTAAATCAATTTCCAAATTGGTTTCCAATTTACTTCATTTATTCCATAATCCTTTAATTTCAGATTTTATTCCTTAATTATGATATAAAATATTTTTAATTCAAATACCATTTTAGATTTCTCAATTTACTCCTTATTCCTTTAAATAAATTTAAAACTTTAAGTTTTAAATAATTCTTTATTCCTTTAAAATAATATCACTTGATTTTACAATTCATTAATTACTGTTTATTCAAACCCTTTCTTTTCATACTCGAAGTTATTTGTTAGTATTTAACATACTTCCATTTCTTTTCCAATTCATTCTAATTATATTAAATTTTCTAAAATTATTTCATTTACAAATTTACTTCCTTTATTTTCTTTCCAAAACCCAATTTATATATTTTTGGTAATTCATTATACCCAAATATATCCAATCAAATCATAACATTCAATATTCCAATATATTCATCATAGAATATCAAGTAATCACAACAGAGAATATTAAATAATAAATGTTGAGGGGTCCAGTTGGATCCCTCCAACCTGTTTTCCCTGCATCCACAGATGTTAGCACAATAATATGTCAATTCCAGAATATACCATACTAAAGCACATCAATCAATTTCGACCATTCAAACAATTATTTAAATTTAATCATTTAAATTTAAATTTAAATTAACTGAGTGAGATTAACTCACTTTGATTTTGTTTGCAGTCCGCTTCAATTCTGTCTTGGTTTCCCGATTTATAACGTTGTATAAACATTACATAATTTTTATCAACATTCGAGTCAATTTAAACAATTAAATTTTCATTTATAATTTAATTAACCAGTGATTTCATTTTTAAACAAGTAAATTTGTTTTAAACTAATTCCCTTTTTAATAGAATATTTTAGCATCCAAATAATTAAATAAGTTAATTAAATAAATAAATTTTCAAATATACACTATATTTTTTTTAAGATTCAAACATTAGCCCTTTATAAAATTCTTTGGCATTTAAAATCCTTATATACTTTCCTTAACTATATACACATATGTATATAATATATTTATATTTATACCTTCTTTAACAAATAAACAAAACATGATTTTTCTTTACTGTAATTATTATTTTTCTGAAACAGCATATACCAGAAAACTGTATAAATCCAACTTATATAAATTTCTATATATCGATTTAAATCTAAATCAGAGGGTTGAGATATTATATGTTCTTAATCTATTCAACTATAAATATAGAATTAAGAACAAAATAAAAAGAAAATACCCTACTGCTTTTCACCACTCGAGCTTCCCACTATTTCCAAACTTGACTTCCTTTCGCGAACGCCATCGCACTGTGCCACACCAATCTTGATCCACCCACCACCTCGATTCTATACAGCGTCCACCCCATTTTTACCCACGCGAGCTCCAATCGTGCCCCAGCTCCACGCAAGCCGAGCCACTCACGCGCCCCCCCCCCCCCACAGTGCCCCAATTCCTACCCAAAATGCTCACACGACCGGCGACTCGATTGATAAACTCGTGAATTTCTATTCGCACGCGAGTGCCTCCTCCCCTCTCATTTGAATTGATTTGTTCATTCGATTGTTATGAAATCGAATTTGATTTCTTCTTTTGATTTTTTTTCTTCTTTTAAATCTCGAACAAATTTGAGGATTTGAATTGAATAAGGAGAGGAGGAACGGGAGTTGATATTTTCGCTGCTTTGGTTCTGCTCGCAAAGATAAGCAAAGCACATTCTTTTCTTTCAAGCTTTCGAATCGGTAATTGATTTTATAAAGGAGAAGGGAAACGATGATTGTGTTTTCTGACAATTTCGTGATGTTTATAAAAGAGGGAACACGATGGAAAGGAAGTCGGCGTGCTGTCTACTGGCTGCTACAATGCCAGTGAAAAGTTACGATGAGGAAAGGAAAGCGGCTGATGTTGAAACATTTTGACCCTATACAATTATATATATATATATATATATATATATATTATATTTAAAATTTTTGATATAAATTCAAGCACGTTTATCTATCGTATGATCACATAACAACTCCAAACATTATGAAAATTGAAATTCGATAATAATTCAATGTTACGGACCCAATGGAACTGGTTTCGTCGAATTCCAAGACTGCGCCTCGGAAGGCTATTTTTAAATTAAAGTTAAACAATAAAATTTTAAAACCAAACAAACCACTGTTAATTTCAATTTTACAACTTCTATTATCTTCAGTACTATCACTATATATATATTAGAAGCCTTCAAATTATTTTTAACAGGCTTAAAACTCTAGATTCAACATTTTACCCAACTTCAAATTATTTAATTCAAAAATTAATTATCAAATAATTAGTGATATTTGAATTCAAGTTAAAAATTAACTTTTAAATATTAAAATCAATTTAGTATTCCAATTTTAAATGCCTAAAAATTCCGGATCGTCACATTCCTCCCCCTTAAAAGAATTTCGTCTCCGAAATTACTAATTAGGAAGAATGGTCCAATACCCGTTTACTTATTCCTAAAACCCAACAATTCAATCATCTTACCAACTATCTTTTTATAAAAGACCCATTACCATTCTTACTAATCTTTCCCAACTTTCCTATAGTTTCAAACAATATTACTTACTCAATTATTCAAATTTCAATTTTAAATCAAATTTGAAATTCTTAGAATTTTCTCCAAAAATTTTTCTAACTCTCTAAATTCCTGAAAAATTTCGCCAGCGTCTCCTTCGCACGGCTAGCTCGGTACAACTACAAAACGGCTCTACGGCCTCCCAAATCCAAAAAGAAAACAAAACGCCAAGTGGCTAGATCCAAAAACCTATTCAAATTCCATACAAAAATTTAAACACATACCTTTTTGTCGAGCAATTCTAATTTATTATCTGAAATCAAAACCAATTTTCCTTTCCCTTATTCATACCTGCATATCCTATTTGGCAATAATATATAATCACAACATTCAAAAATCATTTATTTGACTTCTTTCCAAAATTTCAATGTTCATTCCAGTTAAGCCCGTATGATGTACCTATATCATTCGTACACAATACCAAATCCGATCGCTCACTCGATCACACAATTTCACTTCCGAACTAGTATCGTCCACCCGACTTCCTAGTGCGGACTCAGATCTGGTTTCCTGATTAGAAACCGTCATTCTTCTTGCATAGTCACCAACTATGATAGAGAATATCCAGATTCAATCAACTATCCATATCCCAGTTCGCCATCGAAAATCGAGTGAAAAACCCTAACTCGGATCGATAAAATTATCTCGAAATTCTGTGCTCGAATTCTGGATCAATATAGCTATGCGAATAAAATAATATACGTACATCCTACGTATTTGCCCCAATTGATTACTAATTATATCAATTCCCTTTTTATTCACATTTATTTTGATTGTTATTCACTTATACTCACTTTCCCTTGTCACAACTTCCGGTTTTAATCTTCATTCAGTTATTCACTTAGCATATTTCCAGTGCCAACTTACTTAAGAATTTCACCTTCATTTCTTAAATTCAATATAAATATTTTATATACCTCTTGAATTTGTTTTCACTTCACTATTGGAGTTTATATCCATTTTATTCAATTTGCCTTTACAATTCCATAAAAATTTCAATTTGCTTCACTTTATTAATTAATTTCAAATATAAATACTTCTTCCCACTTTTACTTGAATTCAATTCATTTCCAAACTTTGAATATTGAATTTTGATTCACCCTATCTCAATCCATATCTAATTAACCATCTCCTTTATTAGTTTACTTACTAATTTATTTAAAATCTCAAATAAAAGTTTATTTGCAAACTTTTTTCCTTCCTTTAGTTTCTTTGAACAATTCTTCAGTTCATCTTACTGTACTTATACAATTTAAATTAGATTTCAACATTCAGTTATAATTCTATTTGCTTAACAAATTTGAATTATTTATCATTAGTGAAAATTTTCAAAAGATTCAAAAAATTTCCAACTCCCAAAATGTTTGAATTTTTTTGACAGAGTCTCCTTTGTATGGAGGAGCTTTTGCAATTTGACAAGAGATATAGATATATATACATCGACCCACACGGTCGGAAAACAGAAAAACAGTTCATATTTCCTATTTGTATTGCGTAGGCGTACCTTATTTAGCATTTTTAAGCAAGCAGCTATATATTTAAGAAATTTGCGCAGTCAAAACCAGTCAGACGGCTTCTAAAAACCTGTACTTACTCAATTTAAACATGTCAGTGTCAAATATACAAAGTTTATTAACATCTTACTTAATTTCAATATCTAAACACATGCATATCATAAGCAATATCTGCCAAACAACACTTATAAGTAATTAATAAAGTTTCAACCACCAATTCGATTGCTCTCACTCGCTTCCAACCAATTTTGATGCCATTTCATTCAATCGCAATGGTTTACAATTCAATTTCTTACACTCAGTTTATTTTTAATCCAAACAAGCTTATATTAAATTCAATTGATTTCAAAATCAGTTTTATTTCACTTCTATCAATTCATAGAATTTATTTAATCTCGTTTTCGTCAAATGACGATTTACTTCTACGAAATTTGACCATATGCAAGTGAATAAATAACTACGTAAGCTTGTAACCACTTTTATTTGATTTCAACTCAATTAATAGTCAATTTCTTCCATTCTAAGTCATTTGCAATCATTTCAATTTTATTTGTATTCACTTGAATTTTATTTACCACTCAAACCATCACTATTTCAACTCTATTTTGTTTAAATTGAGTTCATTGCCAGCTTCATTCGTTTAAATTAAATTAGTATATTTCATTGAATCAATATGATTTCTAATTCACATTCAATAATTTATTTCTGAATTCCTCTCATTTTATAACGAGGTCATTTCTAATTTATCTCTACTTAGATTTTTATTTGCAATATAAATCATTTTTATGTTAATTCAATTCCATTCAACTTCAACTCAAATTTAATTCACTTACAATTTTAAGTTGAATTTCTATTAATAGCTCAAGCTTCACTTTCAACTTCTATCATTTATTCACAACTCAAATTTTTATTAACCAATTTGAGTTCCATTTCCATATTCCCTTAATTAATCAAGTAGTCTATTTAAAATTTTACCCAATATTTGATTTTTATTTCAAAAATCACTCTAACCGTTTTACTTGAGTTCAATCTATTTTATATTTTAAATTTTGGATTATATTCATTATCATTAAAAACAATTTTATTTGGCCTATTTATTTTACTTCCAAATTTTATAAGTCACAACTTATTTACATTCATATTTCATCTATTTACAATCAATCTCATTCACATTTTACTTTTTAACTCGAAATTATAACTTTTATTTAGCCAATATATTTTTATTATTCCATAAACATTCTAAACAAGATTCCAGATTTAAACAATTTTCCAAAATTTCAAAATCACTTTTGAAATCAACTACATCCAAGATCCTTTGGCAAATATAATTATTCCTTAGAATATCAAAACCAAACCCAGTTCACAAACAATTCCAATTTAAAACAATTTGGTAGCAACTTCTCATCTAGAAACTTGAAAATGAACATCGATGATGCTGCAGTCATCACCGACGTTATTTTTCAGCGACCGAAAGAGAACTAGGTGCTTTTATCTCTTTAAAATCCCTTTCAAATATTTTTAAATTCCAAATCTCTCCATATTCAATTCCAATTCAAAAATATTCCCGAAATAATACCACTATTATTTCTCCAAAACTTTTGAAAACCATTTCCAAATCCAAAGGAATTTAAACTTTTTCCCCCAAAATTCCAAATTCGAAATCCATCCAATTTATATTCCAACCTTACTCCAGAATTTTCATCATAATTTATTTTCAAATATTCTCTGGAATTCTATTTCAAAATTATAATCTCATTTATATATGAAGTTTATTTCAATTTATAAATTACATTTATAAACTATATTTTCAAACTCCGTTTGTTATATAAATTAATTCTTGAACTTTGGTTATAAGTTTTCAATTTCTTATTTAATTTCTACACAATAGTGCTAATAATTTAATATTATCATTCTCTAACAATCAAGCATCCAAATACTATAATGCTTTTCAAAAATTATATCCTTTGTATACAAAAATAATTTGGGTAAAATTATTTCATTTACCATACTTTAAAACAATATTGTGTCGAATTGTTCTATTCAAGTGTTTAGAGATCCCTATCAATAACGTTAATTACTCGTATTGACCAGAATCCATAAACTACTCAATAAACCAATCAACACAATATAAATCAATTTATATTCGCTAACAAATACGCGCTCATATCTATTAATATGCTCAAACTCAGTCTAGAGTACTATTGACTCTATTAATGAGTAATTCCCACCAGAGCCAAGGTTATCACCAACCTCGCTCTGATAACAAGTGTAACGGTCTAGGCAAATCCGTACCCCTTGAGTCAACACTATTCTACAACAATCAACTCAAGTTGCATAGAAATACGAACCATTTGGTTAAAGAAGAAGAGGTAGAAGGAGAGAAAATAGAAATTAACATAAAAATCTAACCATCGCAGCGGAATAAATATAATAGATAATAAATGATCTTTACTCAAAATCAAATATATCCGTTTATATATTACATCATCAGAGTACATCAATCACAGCTCAACAAATCATACAACTGGATACACAACTACTCAGCACAGCGGAATATATATATAAACAAGTATGGGAGTACGTATCGTCATCCAGCTCGTCTCCTGAGTTCCACAGCATCATATTATGTATCCTATAATACTCGGTCTGACCCGAGCATTATAGTTAAATAGCACCCGAGTAAGTCTGGAATACCAGCGTGAGAAAATCACACCCAATTGATTATTAAAGTTTCAAAAATCCTTTGAAAACAAAAGCATCTCGTATGACCATGCCACAAATAAACATGTCGGGTTTTTACCTTACGATAGCTAAAACATTTTTATAGAAATCCTCTGATATTATAATAGGGTCTACATACAAATACTTATAAAATAGCTGAAATTGTTACATTATTAAATTCCAACTACTAGCCACAGAGTGGGTAATACAAACAAAACTCGTACAAGGCTCATAGGGAAAATGGATTTCCAACTAATAACTAGACACTGGGGTACCACCTGTCACGGTACGTGGCCTATATTACAGTACCGAGGAGTACGTCCGCTCCCTTGCAACATAAGACCGAGACTACCCCTTACTGGATAATCCCGAGTGAGATCACCCCGCGGTTGGGATCAGCAGCCGCCCACTAAGCCGAAATAAAAAGGGACATCTAGACAGGAATGACCTCACCCTGCTTGGGTGCTACCCACCTAGCCTTGCTGCATAATCCCTGATTTCCAGTCATTCCCATTTGATGAGGCTTTAGGCTAAGCATTACCTTTTTAAGAACATATCCCTTAGAATGCCCATCGTCCACCCGACGATGCTTCGCAAGCATTCATCCATACAAGTCCGTCCCGGGTTCGAACGGAACCGAAGGCACTATTCCTACTACATCCATTTTGGAAATATCCTCAGGATTTGTAGCGATTAGCCCTTGCACTTCACTGCTCCATCTTCGAATCCAAACTCGTTTCCACGAAACGTACAAACCGGATCGAAGTGGTTTTCGAGAAGTTTATCTCGATCCTGGTCTCTTCGAAACGATCAACGCATTTGGCCAATATTAATAGTCGGTTATTTAGCTATCAATTAATGTTCACAACATCCATCACACAATAAATAATTTCCCAAATTAATTATTTATCTCAAAAATATCTTCACAAGAATATTTTCACTTTTCAAATTCCTTTGAAAACAGTTTTCAAAACTATCCGCTTTTCTGAGAATAAATTCCCAGTATTTCTATTTCCACTGGAATCACCAAGCATGAAACTTTTGATTTTTAAAATAATTTAAAAACACTTTATTGTAAAATATATTTAACATTTAATATAGAAAAATTACTTTAGTACTTAATTGAAAATAATATTCTAGAAATAACTAAAATAAGGTTACCTTATAACTATACATTAGATTTTCTTCTTTAAACAAAATACCAAATCATTCTTTAAATAATTATTACGATAATAGATTAACAAATTACTTACTTTAGAATTTACTTTAAAATATTTAAGTTAAAACCACTTCAATAATTGATTAAAAAATATATATTATGTGAATATTTGAAAATAAGGTTACTTTATAAATATAAACTAGGTTTTCACCTTTAAAACAAAATTACTATGTCACTCTTTATAAATTATTACTACGATAGTAGATTTGAATAAATATTTACTTTATAATTTAAATATTTAGCAATAATAAATTTCCGAGAACATACTTTGTAGAACAACATTAAAACCTTTATTTTATTTTTAAAAACTTACTTTGAAAACGTACTTGGCTATCCAGAGAAATATACTTCTCTTCACAACCTTTAAAAATAAATCACTATTTATTTTTAAACAATTTTTCTTTCATTCCTTTAATAAATTCTCACCTTAAATTTATTCTTCCAAATATCCAATTTCAAACACTTAAATCAATTTCCAAATTGATTTCCAATTTACCTCATTTATTCCAAAATCCTTTAATTTCAGATTGTATTCTTTAATTATGATTTAAAATATTTTTAATTGAAATACCAATTTATATCTCTCAATTTACTTCTTATTCCTTTAAATAAATTTAAGACTTTAAGTTTTAAATAATTCTTTATTCTTTTAAAATAATATCATTTGATTTTACAATTCATTAATTACTGTTTATTCAAACCCCTTTCTTTTCATACTCGAAGTTATTTATTAGTATTTAACATACTTCCATTACTTTTTCAATTCATTCTAATTTTATTAAATTTTCTAAAATTATTTCGTTTACAAATTTACTTCCTTTATTTTCTTTCCAAAACCCAATTTATATATTTTTGGTAATTCATTATACCCAAATATATCCAATCAAATCATAACATTCAATATTCCAATATATTCATCATAGAATATCAAGTAATCACAACAGAGAATATTAAATAATAAATGTTGAGGGGTCCAATTGGATCCCTCCAACATATTTTCCTTGCATCCACAGATGTTAGCACAATAATATGCCAATTCCAAAATATATCATAATAAAGCACATCAATCAATTTCAACCATTCAAACAATTATTTAAATTTAACTATTTAAATTTAATCATTTAAATTTAAATTTAAATTAACTGAGTGAGATTAACTTACTTTGATTTTATTTGCAGTCCGCTTCAATTTTGTCTTGGTTTCTCGATTTATAACCTTGTATAAACATTACATAATTTTTATCAACATTCGAGTCAATTTAGATTCAAATTAAATAAGTTAATTAAATAAATAAATTTTCAAATTACACTATATATTTTTTTAGATTCAAACATCTAGCCCTTTATAAAATTCTTTGGCATTTAAAATCCTTATATACTTTCCTTAACTATATACACATATGTATATAATATATTTATATTTATACCTTCTTTTATAAATAAACAAAACATGGTTTTTCTTTACTGTAATTATTGTTTTTCTGAAACAGCATATACCAGAAAACTGTATAAATCCAACTTATATAAATTTCTACATATCAATTTAAATCTAAATTAGAGGGTTGAGATATTATATGTTCTTAATCTGTTCAACTATAAATATAGAATTAAGAAAAAAATAAAAAGAAAATACCCTACTGCTTCTCACCACTCGAGCTTCCCACTATTTCCAAACTTGACCTCCCTTCGCGAACGCCATCGCACTGTGCCATACCAATCTCGATCCACCCACCACCTTGATTCGATACTGCGACCTCCTCCTTTTTACCCACGCACGCGAGATCCAATCGTGCCCCTGCTCCACGCGAGTCGAGCCACCACGCGCCCCCCCATAGTGCCCCGATTCCTACTCAAAATGCCTCACACAACCGGCGACTCGATTGATAAACTCGCGATTTTCTTTTCGCAAGCGAGCGCCCTCTCCCCTCTCATTTGAATTGATTTGTTCATTCGATTGTTATGAAATTGAATTCGATTTCTTCTTTTGATTTTTTTCCTTTTAAATTTCGAACATATTTGAGGATTTGAATTGAATAAGGAGAGGAGGAACGAGAGTTTATATTTTCGTTGCTTTGGTTCTGCACGCAAAGATAAAGCAAAGCACATTATTTTCTTTCAAGCTTTCGAATCTGCAGTTGATTTTATAAAGGAGAAGGGAAACGATGATTGTGTTTTCTGACAATTTCGTGATGTTTATAAAAGGGGGAACGCGATGGAAAGGAAGTCGGCGTGCTGTCTACTGGCTGCTACAATGCCAGTGAAAAGTTGTGATGAGGAAAGGAAAGCGGCTGATGTTGAAACATTTTGACCCTGTACAAATATATATATATATATATTATATTTAAATTTTTTGATATAAATTCAAGCGCGTTTATCTATCGTACGTCACACAACAACTCCAAACATTACAAAAATTGAAATCCGAAAATAATTCAATGTTACGGACCCAATGGAACTGGTTTCGTCGAATTCCGAGACTGCGCCTCGGAAGGCTATTTTTAAATTCAATTTAAACAATAAAATTTTAAAACTGAACAAACCACTGTTAATTTCAATTTTACAACTTCTATTATCTTCAGTGCTATCAATATAAATTTTACAAGCCTTCAAATTATTTTGAACAGGCTTAAAACTCTAGATTCAACATTTTACCCAACTTCATATTATTTAATTCAAAAATTAATTATCAAATAATTAGTGATATTTGAATTCAAGTTAAAAGTTAACTTATATTAAAATCAATTTAGTATTCCAATTTTAAATGCCTAAAAATTCCGGGTCGTCGCAATTTACTTGTTTCATATTTGAGTATATATATTTCTTTCTTTTCTTTTTCTTTGTCTTATTAGTTTATACTATAAATAAATTTCTATTTTAATACGTTGTTAGATTTTAGTTAACGCGTTACTTTACATTCCGTAGTTTATCTTATATACATCTGTTTCTATTTCTAGCTTAAATATTTATTTTTAACTTTAATACTTGTTGTATTATTTTAAATTTTGCATTCATTCATTATTTACACAACTTTGAAAAATCCATTTCATAAGATTAAATTCAAATATCTTTACATTATTTATAAATCCCAATTCAAATACATTTCACATACATTATTTAAATCTGCGGTATTCAGATATACCCAAAATTCTATTCTCAATCAACTTATAAAAATACATTTTTTTATTTGAATTTGGAGAAACTCAATTCAATTTACCAATTAATTTCACAATTTTTATTCAAAAATTAAATTAGTTATCAATTTAAACTTAGTAAAAAAATTCGGGATCGTTAAATGACATTTCGTTTTGAGGGAATTTTGGCGGTTTTTGTTTAGTGTTTTCATAACCAAAATTTCCCATGGCATATATCAAATCCTATATACTGCACAATTTCTAAATGAGAAAAACTAAGATTTCCATTCACAGATGATTCCCAGCTCGCTTCTGTAGATTTGAATATGTCAACTTTTGTATTCTCTTTCCAAACCTCTTCCTCATGAAAAATACAATAATTGGATTGTATATGAATTAGATCTAGAATCTCAAGGATTAGAGGAGTATAGAATTAGAAATTCAATATTAACATACCATGGAGTTTTAATAATTTTTGAACCGTGTGGAACAAAGAGACCGACAAAGCTTCATTTACTTTTCCAAATAATTTGTGAATAAAATTGTAGGGACATGCCTTCTATTTATAGTGGTTAGGAGGCACCAGAACGTCGGATTTAATTTGATTTAAAATAATAAAATCCGGACCGTTTGGGCCTCACAAAACCCTAGCTGCCATAACATCTACCGGTCGAGCGCCCTTCCTCAAGCAGTTGACCGCTAGTGGTCGACTAGCCAATGGAAGGCAGTGGCCAGTATCCTATATTTGGAACGTATTTATTTTTCCATTTTAATTTTTACCAATTTCGTTATTAACTTCCAACGTTGCTGTTTATTCTAATGTTTTCTTAGCCCTAATTTCTAATCAACGTTAATTTTTGAATTTCAAATTCTTAATATTAATTATAAACTTGAATTTTATTTGAATTAGCTTGAATTCAAAAACTTCAAATATCAATAACTTTTCTATTTTAGCTCTGATTACAAAACTTTATAAAAGGAAGTTGACTAGTAAATCGCCATAAACGCAACAAGGCAACTTTAGTGGTGAAATTCCAAAATTCCAAAATTTCTATTTTCAATCTTATTACTAATTGATTGATTTCTTATTAATTTTTACATTGTGTTATATTCTTCCCCTTTAAAAAGGACTTCATTCCCGATACCCCTAATGAATAGCACTAAGAATCCATGTTATACACCAAGTTATCTACACAATATCCAACTAAACCAAATGTGCAGTGTGATTATGTATGTAGACATAATATAATTGAGCTCAGTCCTAGCATGAATGCAAGATCATGACTTATAAGCATGTATGCAAGCATCATAAACATGCATAAAATTCTACAAGAGTGCACACAATAAAAGTGTGGCTACCACCACCTAACATCCAATCTAGCAACCATGTTGCAAACAAAAACCTGAATTTTAGAGAGAAGTGTTTACTTGAGAAAAGCTCAGATGAGAAGTCCTCATCTTCTCTTCAGTTCCCAAATTTCTTTCCATCGGATCATCTCCCTATGTACCTGAAGCAACCTAACTTCTTTGTTGCAAAGCTTCCTAATTCTATGCTCCACCGTGCGTTCGGTGGCATAGGGTACTATCAATTCCATTTCTATTTCTACTAACTAATTAGGCTCTACTATGCTGGTGGTACTATGAAGGCTTTTCCTCAAGTGCAAAATGTGAATTACATCATGGATACCTGCCAACTTATCTGGTAACTCTACTCGATATGCTAGTTTCCCTATTCTTCCCAAGATCGGGAAAGGTCCAACATACCTTTGTGCCAACTTCTTCGACTTACCAAATCTCATAAACTTCCTAAGAAGGGCAACTTTAACAAACCCCATGTCTTCTACCTCAAAATCCAATTCCTTCCTTTGCTTAATCGCATTGTACTTTCAGCAATCCTATGCGATCTTCATTCAATGCCGGATCAACTCTATCTTTTATGAGGTCTTACAAATCAAATCTAGTTCTACTAGAATTTTTTCGATGGTTTCCTGCCAACAATTTGGCAATTTGCACGACCTCCTATACACTGCTTCAAAGGGTGTCATACCAATCGTCCCCTGGTGACAATAATATATGTGAATTCTACTAAAGGTAATTGCTGCTCCAGATATCCTCCGAAATCCATTATGCAAGCTCTTAACAAATCCTCCAAAATCCTATTCACCCTTTCAATTTGACCATCAACTTGTAGGTAGTAAGAAGTGCTAAGATTCAATGAGGTTTCTAATCTGACAGCAAACTCCACCAAAATTCACTAGTGGATAAAGTTTCCCTATCACTAACAGTGCTAACTGGGAGTCCATAAAGTCTAACCACTTCCTTAAAATAAATTTGCACAAAATATGTTGCAGTCCTATTACTTATAAGGGAAATTCAATGGGTTCTTTTATTGAGCCAACTGACTATAATCCAGATAGCATCATTTCCCTTTTGACTCCTAGTCAGTTCATCTATAAAGTCCATTGGTATATGCTCCCACTTCCAAGTCGGCACTTCTACGGTAATAATAACCCCCTAAGCTTTCCTTACACTGCTTTTATCTTTTGGCATCTCAAACACCTAGAAAAAAAAAATTCAACTACCCTCTTCTTCATCCCTAGCCAATAGAAAATTCATTTATCTCCCTACACATCTTATCTCCTCTGAGGTGAATGGTCGTCTAGAATGGTAGCATTCTGCTAGCACTTCTTTTAAAACTTCCTCAACTATAGGGACATAAATGCATCCATCCTCGTTAAACCCCTATTTTGTCAACTGCATATCTATATACATAAGGGAAATGCTCCCCTCTACTCATTTTACCCAAAATGTGTACTATCGCCACTTCCTTCTTCTGCTCAACCCCAATGTGGTCCATCAATGCTCGCCTAACCACCATTGCTACCACATAGCCTAGAGTGGGCTCGATTGGCATGTGGAAATTGAAATTATGAGAGGAACTCCAACTACCTCCACTCATGTATAGCACTTAAATTAGCATTCCTTCAGCTAAATGTGCTAGCGACAACATTTCCTTTTACGATGGTATAATTATCCCAAAGTCACATGATGCAATAAACTTCATCTACGTCTGCTACCTAAGAATCAATTTTTTTGGGAAAATAGGTAATTGAGTGATTTATGGTTAGTGAACCATTCAAACCTTTCTCACATAAGATAGCGCCTTCATATCATTAAGGAAAAAAAATAGCTTCTAACTTTAAGCCGCGAGTTAGGTGTCTTCATGCATGGTACTTTAATTGTCTACTAGCATAAGCTATCACCCTTTCTTTTAGACAAGAACAACTCCTAATCTTGTACCACATGCATCGATGTAAATGGTGAAAGGCTTCATCCCGTCGGGAATAGTCAGTGCTTGTGCGCCGTTTAACACCTCCTTTGTAACGACCCGTAATTTCGCTACTTTGAAAATGAGAGATTTCGTTCATTTAAATTTAAAAGGAGTTTAAATCTTAAATAAATATGTTATATATTTAAATAATTATCTATTCTTATAGTTAATGTATTGAAAAGTATAAATTTGGATTTTAGATCAAATCGGTAAAAGTTAAGTTTTGTTAAAAATAAATAAAGGCTTAAATAAATTAATTTAAATATTTATTTAAAATGGTAAATCTCATTTAAAACATCTTATAAAGATAATAAAAGTATGTTAAAAGATTTAAAAGTTTGCTAATAATCGTTTTATAAAAATAACAAGAATTCGTCGCATTTTGTCAGTTTTACATACACTTTAAAATTAGATATTTTGATATTAATTAAATATGCTTTTAAAATATAAAGAGACTTGTTTTAATTTATTTAAAGAATTAAAAAGTTCATTTTTAAATTTGGTTTACATAAATAAATAGTTTAACTAAAACGTCAAAATGTGACCGTAAAACATTGTGTCGAAAAACGATGTTTTGTCGATTTAAAGTCGTCGCAACGTCGTCGCACCTTTATTTTCTTATATAGGAACATATGTTCTAATAGTGTAAGTATTAATTAATTAACTAATCAAGTTTACTTTTACTAACATAGTTATAAAACTTCTAGAAGTCATTAAGAGAAGTAAGTAAGAATTAACAAAAGTAAGTAAGAAAAGTCAAAAGTAAACATCAAATCAATATCACATCAAAAGCCGACATAATTATTATTTTACTTAGCTTAGTTCTTAAGGGATTAAGACATAAAGTAAGTATGTGAAAGGTGATGTTAAGTTTTTAAAAAGTGGAGATTTCTTTAGGTTGAAGTAGGGTTAGTTTGGTAATTTGGTAAGAGATTATTTTGGTAAATTACCACTTTCTTTCTTTTTCTATAAATATCCACCTCCTTCTTCACTTTCATTCACATTTTCTTCTTCTTATTCTCTCAAGCTTCTTCATCTTCTTCCTCTCCTCTCTAATAGCTTCCATGCCATAGAAAAATATTATAAAGAAATAATGTCAAAACATTTACAAAATTTTCAAAAGAAATCAATGTTTATTTTCTTCAAAACAAACTCATTTTTTCTCTATATTTTACCTGTTCTTATTTCAGCCATAAGTTCTTCAATACAGAACCATAATGCAAAATTCTTTTTTTCAAATCATGTATTTTTCCAATGGCTACAATTTTCATGTTTATGACTTTGTTTCATTCTAAAGTTTACTATGCAAAATTCCACTTATTTCAAGTGCATTTTCTGGCCCAGTTTTTAAGCCAGAAAATAGGCCGTTTTGTTTTGATCATAACTTGATTATAACTGATCCAAATTTAGAAATTCTTTTTCTAACACCATATGAAATTTCGGTGGCTACAACTTTTATGTTGACCACTTTTTTCAGTTTTAAGGTTTGCTATACCTGAAACTCAATTCTTTGAAGTGTATTTTCGGGCTTTACTTTTGTGAATCCGAGAATAGCTCTTTTATTTTGAGCATCTCTCCCTCAAAACAACTTGGATTCAAATATTTTTTTTTCAAATTCAATAGAAAAGAATTTACAACAACTTTTCCGTTAATAAGTTTTTCAAATTTTGAGAGTAAGAGAGTCAAAAACAAGAGAGAAGATGACCTATTTTTCGGATCTAAATCTTGAAAATTCAAGTTCAAAGCTCAACCGCCTCTTCTCTATATTTTCGGCCAACCTCCATCTCAAGCCTCGGCCAAGTTATTGGATGGGAGAGGGTGTTGTTTTCTAGTGTTTAATGGAGTAGGAATTAATTAGTGAAGTGTTGGTTGATTAAAATGTTGGTAGGAAGTTAATCGTTTTGGTTTATGGTGAGAAATTCTCATTGCTTTTGAATTTATATTTTAATTATGTTATAAATCATATCTACACCCTTATGACATATGAATGTTATACCAAATTGATTGTTAATATGGATGATTTGATAGTTAGTAAATTAAGTGAATTGTGATAGTATATCCCGTTATGATATTAATAGTGAATGTTAGATTTGAAATCATATGCATGTGATTGGTTGAATGGATGTTATGTTAGTGATAAATATGAATATTGGATATGTTCATTTTGATCAAGTAATCCCTTTATCTAAAAATCCCATATTTTAGTAATATGAGATATTGTGGAAAAATAAGTCTCTTTTCATTTAAAAGTGAAATTAAAGTTAAAATGAAAGAGAATTTGAAATTTAAAGTGAAATAGATTTGAAAAGGATAGTAAATTAGAAATTGAAATTGAGATGAATAGTGAAATTGAAATTGAAATCAACTTTGAAAAAGTAATGTTTAGTTTGAGATTGAATTGAAGTTTAAATTGAAATTGGATTTGAAATCTAAGTTTTAAATGTGCTTAATTTGAGATTAGAATTGAAATTGAGTTAAAATTGGAATTTAAAATTTAATATTAAAATAATGGGAATATAATAATATTATAACATGGTAATAGTGAAAATATATTTTAAATACTTTAAAAAGTGAAAATATTGATTTAAAATGATTTCTAATGATTTTATAAGTGTTGAAATCCAATTTGAATTGATTATTTCAAATATTGAAAAATAAGTTAAAACTAGACGCATCGCGCAACGGTAGTTCGCGATTTCGCACCTAAAAGTTCAAACGAGTGTATAGAGTGGAATATAGCTCGGAATTCTTCGAGATAAGAAAATTTCGGACTATTATATCCATATCTTCTAAACGAAGAAAGAAAATCAAAGTTTCGATAAGTAAATTTTGAATTAAGACTAAATCAATTTTCTACAAAAATCATGCTAGTACAGTTAAGTGACCGTAACAGGAAATCTGTTTAAATGAATGTTTTTAATTATGCAAAACTATGGAATAAATTTGATAATTCTATTTAAATGATTTAAAAGAGATTTGGATTGGAAAATATGAATTATTGAATGTTTAAAAGTTGTTTAATGAAAATAAGCTTATTTAGCACTTTCTGCAGCACTTTTATGCTGTGAATTCTATAACTTTTGGAATATGAGTTTAAATGTAATGACGTTTCCCAGAATAGATTGTGGATGTTTTAAAAATGATAATTAAGCGTTTTGAAAGGTAATTTGGGATATTTATAAGCAATTCCAAAATAAAGTTGAAAATCTGAGTATGCGGAAACAACTAGTCCATTTGTCCCGCCCGTGAGATCTGGGAAGATAAAACAAGGTGTTTAACTAAGGTTAGGGATGGAGTAACCAGTTCACTGAACTTACTTGGCCTATGTTTCTTTTCTTAGGCGAGGGGTGGAACAGATCGAAAGGAAAGCACGGATGCTCTTAAATAAAAAGATTCTGTATTAAGTTTTTGAATTAAAAGAAGACTAGTATTATCCAAAAGTTAAGCAATCTCCAAGATGAATGATTTCTATGATCCTATTTACCCAAAAATGTTTTTGTTAAGATTGACTTAAGGTTTATCGTAAACGATGTCTTAAATAACATTGTTTTTGACCAGCTTAAAAGTTAAGAAGTTTGGATCAAGAATTAAGTAAGGAAATCTGAGGTATTTTCCAAAGTAAAAGAATGAAATTCTTAGAAATTACTCTAAGTTAAAAGAGAGAGAATTTTGAAATCATCCAAAAAGAATTAAAGTGAAAAGAGACTTAATAAATCCTATATACTCATATTCACTTTTTATCGATGATTGGATTTCGAAGGAACCGAAGTCGGATTTGGTTAATTACTATCCGAAAACCACTTCGAACTAATGTATACGTTCGAACGTGAAGACATGTTGAAGACGATGATTATTGAAGAACATGGATCTTCATAGCGTGAGGACTGCCTTTTGATTTGCTCGGGGTCACACCCATTATGGAGTTATATATAGCAGTGGTCTCCTCGTGATGGAGATTTTGCGGATTGCAAGGGCTTCTCGGCTAATAATGGCCGAGGAAAGTGCCTTCGGTTTGTCCTGTTCCTGGACAACTTGTATGGACGTTTGTCTGACATTGCATTTCTAACGATTACATACATTGGTTTTTACAAATATACATCAGTGGTGGCGGAGAAGGCAACTTCTCTTAGCTTAACACCCACCTTGAGACTTACGAGCTCAAGGGTTCTATTTTTGTGGAAGGCAATTAGTAGTTAAACAGAAATGGAAATGTGGAATTCAAAGATGTGATATGTGCTATGTGAAAAGGTAATCGTTTGCGTCAAGCCTCATCAAACCGGAAATGACTGAAACAGGATTAGATGCGGCAAGGCTAAGTGGGTCATTCCCGATTAGGGTATGATCATCCCTTCTAGATATATTTCTTCCCGCTATGACGTTCGGGATGTTAATTTATGTGATGTATGGAAAACGAGCGCTCGGTTGACCGGGGGATGACATATTCGGTACTATCTAGTTAAAGAGTTAGGCCGGTCTTGTGTTGGTAGATGTTCTGTGCCTCAAGACATCTATCTAGAGGTGTACCCATTTCGGAAGGTAGATTCTGCGCCTGGTCATTTGTATGGAAATCCATTCTCCAATAAGAACCTACGGTTTTGTCTGTAGAGCCTAGTATGCTGGAATTTAATAATGGTAACAATTTCAGCTAAAATTAATAAGTTTATTTGCAAATGTTTTCAAAGAATGTCATTAGAAATAATATCAAAGGTTTTGATATAAAAGTGTTTTTGTTATCATAAGGTAAAAACCCGTCTGTGTTTATGTGTGGGCGTGGTCTTATGAGATACTCTTTATTTTCAAAGGATCTTTATAAAAAGGCTGATATATGGCACTGTCATTTATTATTGAGTTTTCTAATGCTGGTTTATCAAGCCTGATCCGGGTATTTTCAATACTCAGGTAAGATCCGAGTAGTTTCAGGATAGTCGAAGACAGTTGGAGTTTCCAAAGAAGAGCTGGAGATATTCGTCGACGTATGGAGATATTTTGTTATCCGCTTTGCTTAGTGTATTTTGTTTGATGTTTGTCAGCAATTGTAAGGGCAGGTTTTATAACTGTCCAGGCTGAATTTAGGTTAGACTCTGATATATGTATTTAAAAGTTTTCCGCTGTAAAAATATTCGTTCAATATTATATGTTATTCCATTCGTGTGAGATTCTGTTCTGTCTACTTTTCTTTAATCACCCTTAAAGATCCATCTTTTCGTGCAATTTGAGTTAGACATGTGTGGTTTATTGTCGATTCAAAAGGTACGGGCAAACGGGTCTTTACATCCTTCAACTTCTCAAATGCATCCTTGCACTTCTCATCCCACGCAAAAACTAAATTCTTCTCGGTTAAGCGAGTTTGTGGGACTATTGTCTTTGCAAAATCCTTGATGAACTTCCTATGATAACCCGCCAACCCTAGAAAACTCCTAATATGCATGGAATTTCTTGGATTCTACCACTCTTGAATAGCTTCCACTTCATGGAGTGTACAGACAATCCTTTCTCAGTAATAATATGTTTAAGAAATCTCACCTTACTCTTTCAAAAGTGATATTTTGAGAATTTGGCTTTAAGTTGGTGCCTTCTCAAAGTCCCTAGTACCTCGCTTATGTATTTTCATGCCGTCATTCACTTTTGGAGAATACCAAGATATCATCCAAAACATTACGACGAATTTATTCAGTTGCCTCCTAAAAACTCAACTCATCAAATCTACAAAGTATGCAGACACATTTGTTATCCAAAAGGCATCATTTTCCATTCATACAGTTCATTCGGAGTGTGAAGTGCGGTCTTCTGCATGCTATCCTCAATTTCTAAGTACAATTGGGAAAAGATTTTAGCTCTATAAGCTGATCAAACAAATCATCGTTTCTAGGTAAGGGGTACCTATTTTTCTTAGTCAACATATTGAGTTCTGTATAGTCGGAAAATAGCCTTAATATGCTATCTACCTTAGTGGCAAAGTCAACAGGTGTTGTCTGTTCATAATTATTTAAATGAATGAATCTTTTCTATAACAGCTTCAAAATATGCTTACCCAATTCTCGCCTCTCTTTGGGGGTCATGTGCCTTAATAGCAGAGCGATAAGTCTAGCATCCTTCTCTAAATCAATCCTAGACTCAATCTCCCCTAAAGGGGGTAGAGAGGAGGGAGAGTCCCAAGACTTCTTTAAAAACGTTGGAAAATTCTCAAACTACAGATAGAAATGAGAGATCGTCTTATGATAGGATCACTGAGTATAAATAGCTTAACTCGTCCATGTTTTGGAGGTGCACAACGAACATCTATATCTCGCCCCTTACGATTTCTCAACCGTGCAACCCTCCCATTGCAATCAAAGGCAGCCCCATAGTAAGCTAACCAATCCATCCCTAAGACAACCCACACCTCTCAAAACTAAGAACATATGCGTTACATGTAAAACCAACATTTCATACATCCATAACAAGGTCTTTATGAATGAAAGAAAGATGTGTCAACCCTCTAATAGGACTTAATACTACTATTGGGTTGGTTACAACGAGGGTTTTTAGACTCAAAGAGTTGACTACATTTTAATTAAGAATGAATGCGATGCCCCTGTGTCAAATAGAGTATGAGTAGTACACCCAGAAATTATAGTTGTACCATCCATTAAAGCTTTTCCTTAATCTATAGAGGAAGGTATACTCAAGAAAGGACTAGACTCATGGAATATGCTTGCCCACTCTGGCCTTCTTTCGCAAGCTTCAGACATTGATTCTTGAAGCGCCCTTCCTCATGGTAGTGATAGCGCTTCACTTTGAACTCTTCCCTCATCAAACCCACTTTACAATCCATAGCTAAGTGTCCTTTCTTTTGGCATTTCCAACATGTTATACCTTCCTTTATGAACTTCCATTAGCCTTCACATTTTCCAAAAATCCTCCCTTCTTAACTCCACCTTGGTTTGGCATTGGTCCAACTTTGTCCATCTCTTTCTCCTCTGAGCCAACCGTCTAAAGCACAATCATCTCAACTAACATCTCATAAGTAGTGCCAGTGGGCACTTTGGTTAAAAGAAACTCACTAAGTGAGGAATTCAAGGCTTTCATAAACTTCATGGCCTTCTTTATAGGGGTATCGATCTAACTTATATCGAATTTGGCTAGTTCTAATAACCTACTAATTTATTCCTTCAAGGTGGAGTATTCTAGCCTAAGTTGTATAAGCCTTTCCAATTGCAAATTCAACTTAGCCCTAGACATAAATTCCGACTCAAAGTGGTTGCTGAACTCAGCCCAAGTGATAACTCTCTTAGCATTCTCCTCAGCACAAGAATCCATCAATCTAAGGCCTCTCCTTTGAGATGCCATGTGTCATTATTCTCCTCTTAATCTGGTCCTTCCATCCAAACTCCCAAAAGATACACTTGCAATCATTAATCCAAGTTTTTGTCTGCATAAAATTTTCAACTCCCATATACATGTTTCCACCCATATTTTGGAAGTCCTTGCACATCTTGGAAAAGTCTATAGGGCACAGTGCTGCTTCAGTAGGCGACACAGGAGGTGTGGTTGGTGCAGTTTGTTGAATAATAGAAACTTGCCCTACTTGCCTCAGGTATTACTTAAACCATTCAAGCATCTCTCGGATAGTAGGCGTCACTTAGGTAATGGGGTTCCCAACCTCAATGGAACGATTTTCAACCATTAACAACTATATCTAGGTTTAAACTTTTAGTTACAATTTCCTAAGAAGTATTATACGCTACAATAAAAGATTGGCCTAGTGTGTTTGCGTATGTTCAAAATAGTAGGCATATATAGTAGGGTTTTTGAATAATATTTTCAATAATAACAAGTATGCAGTCATAAGTATACATACACCCATTGATTAGGCAACCTGGCTTTAATACCAAATGTAAAAACCTACCTCGAAATAGACCTAATTTTCGATCTAGAAAAGACGCATTGAACATTAGACCCACTCCAAAGCTGGTTGCTGATTGATAAGATTGATACAATGAGTAATACATAGAGCTATCTACTAATGCTATCAGAATCTCACAGTAGAAATGATAAAATATAATATCAGAAATAGTATGCATCTTATAAAAATTCAGATCTCGAAACAAAACATAACATCCCAATATCCTTAGTACAATATCTCATAATACAATAGCATCATATCTGAAATGGGTATTTCAAAATATATAGAAACATAAGTAGATAGATAACGGCCACCGGACTCCGTCTCTGCCTTCATCTTCTAAATCAGCATCGTGTTCTCTAACCTATGTTGTAACGAGGAGGAATCAGAACATCAATGTCTGAATTATCTTACGTATCCTAACTATATTTCTCATAAATACCTCCACTTATAAGCTCGAAAGCTCTCCAATTCCAACCCTCCAACTTAAACTTTTCCAACCCAACTCTATAACATATCTTCAACAACAGGCCGAAGGCCTTCCCAGTCCCATGTATCTACTGTCAATCATGTCCTAATAATATATATGAAAGTACCCAAGCCACTTGATACCTTTTTAGTAGGAATTAGGCAGATTTTGACCATGTAATACCTATTCATGTAATATCAAACCCAAGGCGGACTCCTCTCTAGTACTATCTAGTTGACATTGCATAGAGTCTCTTCAGGCCACTTAATACTTCTTTATGGAAGAGGTGAACCCGACAATAGAAAGTTGATACCTCAAACCCGAAGTAGACCCTACCTTACCAAAATCTAACCCCGACCATCTAATACGTCCTAATAAGGGAGGAGGCGGACCCTATAATAGCAACATACTATCCCTGATCCCTAAAGTAGGTCCTAGGTATTATGAACTGTAACCCAAACTATGACATCTCACAATAGTCTAACCATTCGTAGACACAAGTAGCTAGATTAACCGGCCAGGCTTACCCGATAGAATTTTGGACTAAACCTGTGGCCTCTGTGGGTACTTATTATAGACGATGTCTCACATGGCCCTAAAGCCACACACTGGTAGTCATATTAGCTGGGCAGAGTTTTGTGTGTTTTTGACTGACCGTGCATCCCTATAACTTAGTCTTAATTTCCACTCTCCTAACATACAACAGTATATACCTCACCATAGTTTGCATTGAGGCCTTATAAGTAAGTCTCCTTATTCCACCTTTAATTCTTACTTGTTTCCCATAATCATCCCAACTTCTTTTATAAGGGGTTTTAAAGTTAATTGCTAACATATTTACTACGGAATTAATATATTATCAAATATACTTTATTTAAATGTCTATATATATACATGTACATATATATATACACACACACGCACGTAAATAAAATATTCCTAAGAATGCAAAGATTGCGGCCTATACTAATCGTTTAAATGTCAAAATTTCCAATTTATACATGTCTAATTCCATACCATCACAAACAAATTAGCTAGATCCTTAACCAAGATTCCCAAAGGCATATATCAAATCCAACCTATACTATACAGTTACTAAAATGAGAAAAACTAAGATTTCTACTTAAAAATGATTCATAGCTTTCTCCTTTGAATTTGAACACATCTGCTTTTACATTCTCTTTTGAGACCTCTTCTTTTTGACATATACAATAATTGGATTGTATATAAATTAGATTTAGAATTTTAGAGATTGGAGGAGAATAAAATAAAAAATTAAATAGTACTATGTTAGATCCCTTACTTGAGAGTTTTAAGAATTTTTGAATCGTGTGGAAGAAATTGACCAATAGAGCTTTGCTTACGTTTCTAAATAATTTATGAAAAAAAGTAAGGATGTTAGCCTCTTATTTATAGTTGTTAGGATTTATTCGGTTTAAAATCATAAAATCCGGGCCATTTGCGCTTCACAAAACCGTAGTTTCCACAATACCCACCAGTCAACCGTCCTTCCTCAAGCGTTTAACCGGCCCAAGAAATGCAGTTGACCAATAGCCTGTATTTGGTACATATTTATTTTTGCCATTATAATTTTTATTTAATTTCTTGTTAACTTTCAACGTTACCATTTATTCTAACATTTTCTTAACCCTAGTTTCTAATCAACGTTAATTTTTGATTTTCAGTTTCTTAACCTTAATTATAAACTTGAATTTGAATTTCATTTGAGTTATTTTGAATTTGAAAATTTCAAATATTGATAAGTTTTCCGTGTAATCTCCGTTTACAAAACTTGCTATATGAAAAATGATCAAAAATTCGCCATGAACATAAATACGGGTCAAATTTCGATACAAAAAATTCTTCCATTTTTAAGCTTATTATTTATTTATTATTAAGGGATGTTGCAAAATGCATGAACACTTTGCATTTTGACTGAAACCGAACTGCTTGATTTTCCTATTAAAATACATGCTTAATTTTTAAGGGATATTACAGAATGCATGAACACTTTGCATTATACTGAAACCGAACGGTTTAACTTTCCTTTTAAAATACATGCTTACCCTCTAGGTGGTTGTTTAAGAATATACACTAATCTTAAAAATCCAAAGGCTTTACTATCGCTCCTACTGACTTCGAGACATCCGGTTGTGGAGTATAAGTAGCATCCTTTAAATTGTTATTTATAATTTCTATTTCGATGAACATATGTTAAATATAACAATCATTTTATGCGATACTTAGTTAGCAGAATCTGATTGAACTCAAGCATGACAATGGTCAAAAAATGCTTCATTAATTTCAAATTTTGAACTTAAAGAGGAGATTTCCCACCGGCTTGGCTTTATACATCTTCGACTGTGTTTATTTTCTTCTCAAAGACTTATTTGTGATCATTGGATCATATTCTTTTGAATATATCATTCAAAATCAATTTTGTTAGTGTTATTTGATTTTGTTTCAGATTAATGCATCATACCATTTGGTAGAATCTATACTCTCCATGTCTTGTCGACAATTGATGAAACTGCCATTATGAACAATCCATTTTTCTTGACATGGATAAGAAACTTGTAATTTCTTTTTCAATCTCTCAAGTTTCCTATTTGACATTTCAATAAATTATGTTGGGCTTGGTCAAATTTGTATCGTCTACACAAATAGTTTCCATGTTAGGTATATGGGATTACATCCAAGCCCATCCTACTTCCATTATTTTCTCTAGAGATAAATTATTTTGGTAAGAAGATAATATGTCTTGAAACAATAATTATCTTAACGCGATGGAACAAACATTCATTAGATTTTTATGAATTGCCTATAGACTTCCACAAAATAGACATGTCTTTTAGATGGAAATGAATTCAACAAATGCACTTACAATTAAGTGCGTATCCCTTAAATCAAAAATTAACACAACTTCGGTAAATGCTAACCATATTATATGACCAACAGTGTTCAAATACTCCTTATCAATGCGTTATTATGTAGTATAAGAAGGAGCGACTTTACGAGTGAATCGTAATATCTTTTAGGTACTTTGGAACTCACATTCAAGACACTCACTTCTTTTGTCAAATCAAAGTATTTTAATTCCTTTTGCATGTTATATTTTTCTACTTCCATTTTATATTCTACGAACATATCATTGACGTCTAAATTATGTATCAAAACACACTCGTTCATGTCTTAGCTAATTTGTCAATGAAATTATCAAAGTTGGCCGGCTTCTAATATTTTTATATTTTTAACTATATGCATCAGTATGTCTTAATTGTGCGAGCTCATTAACTCTTTTGTTGCTCCAACTAAATCGGTCCTTTACTATTAATCCTTTGTTATATAATTCAAAAGCACTATATTATTCATAATCATATTTTTGGAGAAAATTTTCTCCAGTATTTTTTGAAGTCTTCAATGGTAATTTTAAATATTTTAGATGTTTCTATATTTATAATAACCGCCATATTACTATTTTTATGAAAATAAATACTATCATTTAAATACCAAAAATTGATTTATTTCCTAACGAATACTCAAAATATTCATATTAAAAAAAATCTAATTTAACAAAGAAATCTTGCAAGAAAACGAAAGGTTAGAATGGGAATCGTTCCATTCAGAATGATCTTTGGAAATTATAGAATTTTCGTGTACTATAATTATTATGTGGTATAGTTTGGGTAAGGATTTCTCGTTTAGCTTTGGGGTGGTTTGGATAATCTTCTAAGTGACGAGATGATGCTTGCCTAGGCAAGCATCATAGTGCACTTAGGATATTATCTTTATTAACATTGTGCGATCTAGGTGGATTTGAACCCAAGCAAACCTGAGCAATTGTAAATCTTCATTTAATGATGATTTTATAATTATATCCTTGGAGAATGAGTTTTTTCGAAGGAAAAGGAAAGTAAAGGAATTAATTGTTAGAATTTTTTGATAGTTTAGAGACTCCATGAATAGCTTTTCCTCTTTGTAATCAAGAGGTGTATAGTCGTTCGTGTGTTATATTCATAAAAGGAGTTGCACCACTTATGTGGTTATTCCTCTTGAATGTCGAATGTACTCATTGGAGTTTATGGTTCAACATGTGTATTTAACACTTTATGGTTATCGAGCATGTTGGTGTAGACTCTTTTAGATAGTTCATTGTCTGCATACTTGTTTTGTTCCTTGCTATTGTTTGTTGTAATTGATTGTTGATGTTGATACTACTTATGTTTACTTGCTATTTTTATTGCTACTGCTTGTGTTTACCTGCTATTGTTTGCTGCTAGCTATTTCTTGTTGCTTGCTTTTGTTGCGACCGTTTGATCTTGGTTGTTGTTGTTGTTTTTTGACTTTGATGCTAGTTGATTTTTATTATGGCTGATTTTGATGCTTGCATGTCTGATAGTTTGAATACTAGTTTTTGTTGCTAAACACTAATGGCTATTGTTTGATGGTTTCTTTCCGCTTATAGTCATTTGATTTGCAATTATGGATTCCTACTTTTGGGGGATTTATCCAGGGTACGTATAATTATATAAATTATATCGGTCTTATATTAGTGACCATACGTCATATCGGTCTTATATTAGTGACCTTGTACAGTATTGATCTTATATTAGTGATCATACATTATATTAGCTTTGTATTAGTGGCCTTGTATATCATTTGCCTTATATTAATTGCCATGCCTATTACTCAATCAAGATTGATGTCTGGGTACGTAGGTGTGCTGGCCATGTTTATCTGGAATTATTGGATCACGATAAGTGTCTATTGGGCAAGATAGGATTTATGCAAGTCTATTTCCATTTGATGTGACTCGGAGTCAGTGGTATATTTTGATATCGACTCAATTGAGCTTACTCTCTAATCAATTGTCGTGTATGACTGTAGTTGATGTGCACGTAAATGTGCATATTTTTACCACCATATTTATTCTATTTAAATTAAATAAATGATCATATTGGGTATTTTAACTTGTTTTAACCAAAATTCACATTAATTCCAAATTTTCACATGTTCATCTTCATATAAGGGCAAAATGGCCATTTGTGCGCGTATATTAATTTGAAAGAATTTAATTGGAAATTTCTATAATATTTTGTAGGAATTTAGCTTCTCATATTAGTGGGTTCATGAAGAAACATGCATGCACAAAATGGATATAAAGGAATGAAGATGGAAATAATTCAAAGTGAAGATCCTGGAGGACCCCACCTACCCACCTACCTTAATGTACAAATTAAAGGCTAGTGCACATGCTTTTGGACTTAATGGCTTCATGTACACTTAATGGGGGATTAAGACATGTTAATGATTACTTGGCCTCCACACTTCCTAAGGGGCATTTTGGGCATTCCCCAAAAAGTGAATTAGGGTTTTAAAACTTGTATATATACCCCTTATGTTTCATGTAGCCATCTTCCTCTTGGTTAGTTAGTATTAGTTTAGAAAATAAATCAAAGCTCTCTTTCTTTCCATGGCTACTTAGCCATTTTATTTCATGTAATTTTCTTTTCTTTTATGCAATGTTAATTCTCTTTTATTTACATGCTTCTTCTCTTCTTATGTAATAGTGTAGATTTACCTTTATGCAATTAGATTAGTTGTCTTTTCCATTAGCTTTCATTTTCCTTTCTTTTTGATTTCATGTTGCTTTCTACATTTGTTGATTTGATAACAAATATGAGAGCTTAATCCCTACAATTTATGGGTAATGAAGCTCTCTAGTATGTAGATGCAACATTTTGATGTTTATGCTCTCTTTTTGTGCTTTAATGGAAACACTTGAAGTAGTTTAATGATGTTTTTTAGCTTTGAATTTGATAGTCTATGTTGTTCATAACAAATAGGCTATGCTTAAACAAACATAACACAAATTGCCTCTTCATCTAAATATGATTATGGCAAAGAAGTGAATGTTGAAATTGAAATTTGATAGCCTATATTTCTAAACAATAGTTAATAGGCTATGCGTAAAATAGATTTTTATTTCAACTTTGTTGTCATATTTAATTAGAGTTAAATGTGTATTAGTGGTTGTGTTATAGTTTGATGGTTTATATTGAGCTAATTAATAGCACAAACATACCATACTTATGATAAGCACATCAACTAATTCACTAATGAAAAGAAAAGAGAGATCATAACTCATTTTGTTGATTTATGTGATCTAGAGAGTGGATTTATCTCTAAATTGTTCTTTTAACTCTCATATTTTTTATCATTTTCTTTTGCTAGTTTTGTTAGTTTCTTACATTTCTAACTATTCACTCTCAACTTCGGTATAATTTGATTGAATAGAATTTTGAAATCATCAATTCCCTGTGGATCGACCCGTATTCGTCGCGTGCTACATGCGTACACCGTGCGCTTGCGGTTATTTTTAATTTAAATTCGTTCGACGGTTTTCTAAACCGATAGAATTTCCGTCGACGAACAAGATTTTGGCGCCGTTGCCGGGGAATTGATTTGATTTTGATTTCCTATTCTTCGGATTATTTTTCTTTGTTTGATTTTTGTGCGTTTTTTTTCTTGTCTGTGTTTGCAATTAAAAAATTGTGTGTGTGTTTGTTTTCAATTTGCATTTCTGTTTGAAAAAAAAATTCACAAGTTCATTTCAAAAAGAAAAAATTCCATTTCATTTTTCATATCATTTTCAATTTTCACTTGTACAACTTCCCAAGAAAAAAAATTTACACAACTCAATTCATTTTTCTATTTTCTAACTCATTTTCTGTTCTTTGTTCTATGCTCTCTGTTCACCTCTGCTACTCTGTGCCTCCCCCTACCAGTTCAACAACATCCCATTCTCCATCTGCACAGATAACAATTGCAAGCTGCCTTCATTATAACTTCTTCCACCACCCACCTCTGAGTCATACCCTCTGCACAACTTCCCTCCTCTTGACTAACTTCCCAATTCTCCGATCATGACTGCCTTCTCTGGCCAGTCATTCACCATTCATTCACACAAAACCACATCACTGCTGCTTAACAACCTTCCATCACCACTAACAACAATCAATTGATCCACCACCTATTCCTCTGCACATCCTTTCAAATACCTCAACTTCACATATCCTGACCACTACCTCTTCATCACCATTGAACAACTGACCTGCTCTCAATTTCCAGCATCATCGGCCACTTCAACATCCACTTGCTTCGAGCAGCACCATCACCCGAACGCAAACTCCTTTCAATAACCATCAAGTTGTGCATATCGTTCACTTCCCTTCAACGATCACTGCCTTGCTTAACATTCACAGCACAAACCATCTCACCAGACTTCCCACTCAACATACAACTTCATTACGGTTCACCATCACCTTCCACTACAGCAGTTCCTACATAACCAACCACCATCTCATCATTCGACACCCAGTACTGTTATACATTGCTGCCTCTCCCTTGCCCCTGTGCTACACCCTGCTCTACTGCCATCAACATCTCCTCACAGCCTGCATACATTTCACCTACTTCATCAAGTTCTACCATTCACAACAGCTCTGCCTCCAAAAAAAAGAAGAAGAAAAGGAACTGACCTTCTTCATAACATTCTGTGCACATCTACCAAAAAAACCATGCAGCAGCAAACGTCTCCAGGTATCTCAATAGTGCTCCCCCTGACATGCTTCTTCAACATTCCATTATTGTCCAACTGCATATACTCAAACTGTGCCGCTTATCTTTGGCCAGACAACCCGCGACCAACCCCACAATCGAACAGCAGCGCGAACAGTGCCTCACGACCTCCTTCAATCTACACCCCGAAGTCGCAAAATTCTCCACCCATCAAATTCTACAACCCTCAAATCACCAACCCAGTGCCCACACTGCTCATCCCGCCAATCACCCTAAATTTCTTCACTGCTCCTTTGCAACTTATCCAGCACCGTCAGCCTCGATTTGAACCCTACAACAGAATAAATCCAGACTTCGATAACTTCCAGTAATACGACATCCTCACAACTCGAAATGATCAATTGATTTTAAGACGAAATTCGAACTCTCTGATTTGGGTATTCTCGTGAAAACAAATTTGTATTGAACGAATTTGGGTAAAATTCTTTTATTAGATAGAGGAAGGTTGTGGTCTTGGGCTTTGTTTGATGGGCCGTGTTGATTAAACTATTTTGTTTTGTTTTTCTTTTTTTTAATCCTTTTGTTTTGTTTACTTAAAACATTTTCTTATTTTCTTTTATTGTTAAAAATATTCAAAAAAAAAAAGAAATTGTCTTAGGTTTTATTCGTTTAGTGAATTTGGTTTTGGCAAATTGTTTTGGTTTCAAATTTTTTAGTTACTTTTTTTTCTTCTTCTTTTTGAGAAAAAATAATTTTTTTTAAGTAAACCCCTACTTTTAAGTTTCCTTTCAAAAAAAACCAAAAAAATATATTGTATATATCTTAGTTTTTAATATTCAGGTAGCCAAAGCAGGAAATAAAGAAAGAATAGCTTGCTGAAAATTGCTTCCTTAGCTAGCCAAAATAAATTGCTTTGCTTGCTAAAAAATTCTGCTTTCATTTCTTGTTTTATTTGAATTGAATTGTTGGTTGCTTGCATTTGCATTTTAAAAATAAAAAAATTCATTCTTAGTTGCATTGTTAATACACGTTTAGTTTCTGTTCTGCATTTCATCTTAGATTTTGATTAATAATAACGGTTAGACATCGATAACACTTAATTGTATATTGACAATTTGTTTTTTTTGAACAATTTAATTTCTTGGTGTCTAGGCTACGGCAGAGTGATAACCATTTATAAATATTACGGTGATTCATAAATATTATAGTGGTTGTTCCTCTGAAGGTACTTAAACCTTCGACTGCATTGCTACGGTGATTCGTGGTGCACCGATAAATCCTGCCTGTTACCTGGCTGAGAACTATCTTGTTTATCTAAGACAATTTGTGAATATACAATTTTGGGTTAACTTAGGATAAATCATTTGTAATTAACCCTTGCATTCATTTAGTTGCATTTGTTCATGCATATTTAAAAAAAAAACAAAAAAAAATTTCAAAATCCAAAACTAAAAAAAAAAATTAAATATTCCTTTTCTTTTTCTTTGAAATTTTTAAATCCTTTTCCTTTGAAATTTCAAAAATCAAGAAAAATTAGAAAAACAAAAATCCAAAAAAAAAATTACAAAATCTTTTCAAAAGCCCAAAAAAAATTGAAAATCAAAGACAAAACAAAAATCAATTTTCCATTTTGAAAAATAAATTCTACTTGTAAATATTTTCTTTATAAAAAAACCAACAAAAAAAAAGAAATCTTGAAAATGTCCGAGTTTCCTTTTTCTTACTCACTTGAATTTAACGGTGAAAATCAATATAATCCATATGAGTTTACTCCAAATTCGTATGGATATTTTAACAACAAATTTTGTGTAAATAATTCAAATTTCGAACAACAAAATTTTCAAAACGATGACCAACCTTCGACTCTTGAAAATAGCATTGAAATGATTTCATCTTTACTCGAAGTTTCTGCACGAAAAAATCAAGAGATAAATGATTTATGTAATTCTTATTTGTGTAATAACTCGAGTCAAGGATTTCAAAATTTGAATTCAATTCAAAATTCAAACGATTACGATTATAACCCATGCCAATTTAATTTCAAACTCCAAAATGAATTTCAAACTCAACATGAAAATGGGAACAACTTTTCAAACGAATTTGGCAATGGGAATAGTTTCAATTGCGATACGATTGAAAACTTTGATTATCAACAAATTCAAAGTGAAAATTTTCAAATTAATAATCATGAATTTGATTTTGTTGATGAAATGGAAAAAGATAACCGGGATTTATTACTTGAAAAATACAAAACTTATCGTGAAAATCATAATCAAATCTCAACCCACGAAGAATCAAATAATAATCTACCGTTTATCGAAATTGACAATTCTTGTTCTCAACAAGTCCAAATTGAAAATTTTCAAGTTAATAATTACAAATTTGACTTTGTTGAGCAAATGAATGAAATTTACGATGATCACACGAATTTGTTGATTAAAACAATGGAAATTTTCGTGAGAAACAAAATCAAGTTTCAATGTGTGATGAGTCAAACGATAATCCATCTTTTACCCAAATCGATGATTTTCAAACAACAACTTTTGAAACTGAAAATGATGATCTTAACGAAGTTGTTGAAAAGACGGTAATTGTGTTGGATTTCAATTCTTTTGAGGGTGAGAAACTCGATTTAAATTTCGATCTTCCTTTTTCTGAAAATTTGAATACACCAACTTTGAATTTTGAACTTGAGACATGTAATAAAATTGTTGATAATCCAATAAAGGAAGACGAGTTTAATGAACATGAATTTTTTGGACTTTTGGATGACGAGTTGTTAAATTCCGAAGGGGAAGATGAAAATCACCATTTTGATTTTGAAATCAATAATTGTGAAAATGTTTTCAATGATAAGCTTGAATTTCAAATTGGTGAAAATAAACTTGAACTTCAATCAATTGTTTTGTCGACCCTGAAAATCATCGAAAATAAAACAACTCCTATGATTTTTAATAAAACGACATTCGTTTTTCCAAATCGACAATCAACTTCAAATTCTTTTACGATTTGGTTTTTCGTGCTTAAGCCGTGTCCCACACATTTGACGAGACAAATGAATTGGTCTTTGGAAGACCATTTCATTTGCTTTTTGACTATATACTTTCTCATCTCATATAAATAGTAATCTTTCATGTAAATATAGGATTTTTACTTTATTTTTCTCCTTCCATTTGGGTTGACTGTGGGGACACAGTCAAAATCAAGTGTGGGGGGGGCCTCATCTTCATTTTTTTTCATGGTTTATTTTTTCTTTAAAATCAAAAAAAAAGAAAATCCCAAAAATAAATTTTCTTTTGATTTATTTTTAAAAGAAACACAATAAGATAAATATATGGCTTTGGTTTATTAAACTGAATTTTTTGAAAATTTATTGGTCTTAACAAAAATAAAAATGAAGTTCGATTACAAATAATAATGGTTTACTAGGAAGATTCATATGTTTTATTATGAAGTACATCCTAATTGAAAATCTTTGTTTTAAAAAGTGGTTGATTTAAAGTAAAGGATATAACATTTTTTTTGTCTTCTAAGTTAAATGGTGCTAAGATGATTTTGCAAAACTCCCTCTCAAAAAATATAAAAATAATAACATCCAAGTATTCAGTCTCATTTAAAAGTCCTCACGGTTATGCATGGGTGATTACTTGGAATTTTTGATTATGTGATTTCATACTCATTTAAAAGTCCTCACGGTTATGATGTATGGAACACATATAAAAAAAAGACTTAATAAAAACCACCTACGGTCGGTAGTGTATGCATGAAAGTGTGTGCACTCGCCATGCTCTGTACTTCCCTCACATAAGCCTGAAAGGCAGTGCATGGGTGGTATATCTGGCCTCAGTTTATCTGAGCTAGGTGAGTAATTTTTCTTGCAAATAATGAGAGAGCAAACAATTGAAATTCTAGCACTATTTTTACATAGTTGATTTGATTTGTTATTGAAAAGAAATGAAAATACCACTTTGATAAACTTTGATAATCAACTAAGGATCCATTTCATAGTTACACTTTGTTATTAACCCAAACAACGAGTTAAACTATAGTCTATTTGATATGATAACTTGATTTTTGTTGGAAATTTTGACGAGTAAATGACATAAATTTTCAAGATAATAACCAAAACCTATATTTAACTTATTCGTGTTAATTTAAAAATAAATCCTTCATTTGTAAATATTTTCAAAAATTTGCATTCATCTCTTTGTAAATATATCTTGCATTTTGTAAATATTTTCATCCTGCATTTGGATTTTGTGGGTAGTATCCGCTGAAAACCCTCACGAGACAACACTCGTCCTACTGGGGACACCCAGAGGTTTAACGGCTTGTTGCATACGCTCAATGCAATCATGCTTCCTACGAAAACGGATTTATCTTAGTTTCAGTTTATTCGAGGACGAATAAAAAAATAAGTGTGGTGGTATTTGATGTGCACGTAAATGTGCATATTTTTACCACCATATTTATTCTATTTAAATTAAATAAATGATCATATTGGGTATTTTAACTTGTTTTAACCAAAATTCATATTAATTCCAAATTTTCACATATTCATCTTCATATAAGGGCAAAATGGCCATTTATGCGCGTATATTAATTTGAAAGAATTTAATTGGAAATTTCTATAATATTTTGTAGGAATTTAGCTTCTCATATTAGTGGGTTCATGAAGAAACATGCATGCACAAAATGGATATAAAGGAATGAAGATGGAAATAATTCAAAGTGAAGATCATGGAGGACCCCACTTACCCACCTACCTTAATGTACAAATTAAAGGCTAATGCACATGCTTTTGGACTTAATGGCTTCATGTACACTTAATGGGGGATTAAGACATGTTAATGATTACTTGGCCTCCACACTTCCTAAGTGGCATTTTGGGCATTCCCCCAAAAAGTGAATTAGGGTTTTAAAACTTGTATATATACCCCTTATGTTTCATGTAGCCATCTTCCTCTTAGTTAGTTAGTTTTAGTTTAGAAAATAAATCAAAGCTCTCTTTCTTTCCATGGCTACTTAACCATTTTATTTCATGTAATTTTCTTTTCTTTTATGCAATGTTAATTCTCTTTTATTTATATGCTTCTTCTCTTCTTATGTAATAGTGTAGATTTACCTTTATGAAATTAGATTAGTTGTCTTTTCCATTAACTTTCATTTTCCTTTCTTTTTGATTTCATGTTGCTTTCTACATTTGTTGATTTGATAACAAATATGAGAGCTTAATCCCTACAATTTAGGGGTAATGAAGCTCTCTAGTATGTAGATGCAACATTTTGATGTTTATGCTCTCTTTTTGTGCTTTAATGGAAACACTTGAAGTGGTTTAATGATGTTGTTTAGCTTTGAATTTGATAGTCTATGTTGTTCATAACAAATAGGCTATGCTTAAACAAACATAACACAAATTGCCTCTTCATCTAAATATGATTATGGCAAAGAAGTGAATGTTGAAATTGAAATTTGATAGCCTATATTCTAAACAATAGTTAATAGTCTATGCTAAAATAGATTTTTATTTCAACTTTGTTGTCATATTTCATGAGAGTTAAATGTGTATTAGTGGTTGTGTTATAGTTTGATGGTTTATATTGGGCTAATTAATAGCACAAACATACCATACTTATGATAAGCACATCAACTAATTCACTAATGAAAAGAAAAGAGAGATCATAACTTCATTTTGTTGATTTATATGATCTAGAGAGTGGATTTATCTCTAAATTGTTCTTTTAACTCTCATATTTTTATCATTTTCTTTTGCTAGTTTTTTTAGTTTCTTACATTTCTAACTATTCACTCTCAACTTCGGTATAATTTGATTGAATAGAATTTTGAAATCATTAATTCCTTGTGGATCGACCCGTATTCGCCGCGTGCTACATTCGTACACCGTGCGCTTGCGGTTATTTTTTGTTTAAATTCGTTCGACGGTTTTCTAAACCGATAGAATTTCCGTCGACGAACAATAGTCGTGCCAGTTAATATATTTAGGTTTTACATATTTGAATTCTATGTTTGAGCAACCCTCTTAATATCGTACAATTAGGTACTTGAGAGCTGATGTACAGCTATTTAAATGCTTATTTGTTTTGACTAGCATTTAAATATTGAGATGCTTTCTTAAAAAGACGTATGAGCTTTTTAGGAAAGTGGGATACATAGGTCATAAAATATTTCCAAGTAGTGGTGGATTCTAATTTTGGAGTTTCCAGTGCTGATAGCACAAGTGAAGGTACTATTGGAATTTTTCGAAATTGAGATCCAAAAAGTTTGGTCAGTTCTGCTACTTTCTCATACTCATGTGAATTTTGAGGACAAAATCATTTTTAAGGAGGGAAGAATGTAACAACCTACATATATAATGATAATATATTTAAATAGTTAATTTAAATATTAAGTCGTTATTGAATTGGAAGTCTAAAATGTGACTTTTCGTATACCTTGGAATTAGGACTTAAGACCACTATCGTTGTGTCTGGATTGACATTTCGAATCAATGCTAGTATAAGCATCGATATATTTTGACAGATTGATTTTCAGCTTGCAGCTTGCGTTCGATTTGTAAATCGTTTGAGAAAGCTAGCTTTTGTAGATGATTGAATTAGGTCCCGAAACCTTTTCCATTTAGTCCAAAATGACATCCTGAATTTGAATGAGTATATGATACAATATGTTTGGAGTTTGGAATTTTAGGCGATGAACACTGGTTTGTGGGGTGAATGTGAATTGGGGCTAAATAAACTTGAGTTGGATACTTAGCTTACCTTGGGCTATGCTATTTCATTTTCCTCCTCATTCCAATTCACGTTCATTTCTTATTCTCCTCAAAACCAAAAAATTCCATAGCTCCAAAACCTAAAAGCTTCATCTTTGCACCTAAATTAAATTCCTAAATTCATGTAAAAATCACTACAATTCTAATTAGGGAAAGACTCATCATCTCTCAAAGTATTAGAGCTCGATTCAAAGTAGAGAGGTTCATCCAAATTTTCAAGAGAAGCAAAAGTATAATTTTGATGATTCTTGTTACTCCCCTTGTTAATAAGGTGAGTGAGATGATTCTCCTATTTAATTTAAGTGTTTTATCATATATTTATTTAATGATGCTTATGAAGTTTCATGAAACGATTTAGAAAATGTTAGTAGTGTAATAAGCTTATATCTATGCTTTAAACATGTTTATATCATAACATAATTTATTAGAGACCCTAATTACTATATTTTGAAATAGTTAGTGAGCCCTCGTATTGATTTAGGCTAATTGGGTGATTATTTGTGATGTAATTGCTGATTTGGGGTTAATCAAGTAGTGTAATGATGTGCATGTCATTAGAAAATATTAATCATTCCATTTGAATTGATTTGTAAAAAGTTAGTAAGCTAATTTAAAAGGTTTTTTGAACTCTATACTTATTATTAAAGTGATTAAAGACCAACGACGCTTAATTAGAATTTATAAAAAGGTTTCATGATCTTATAAATGAAGAATATATTTCATAAAATAGATATGATATTTTATAAAATGGTTTAAAGTGATATTTTACTTTTACTGAAAATAGTAGTAAGTAAAAGTAATATTTGATTTAGTTATGGTTGATTGGCTCACTTGGATGTATGTGCGTGTACAAGTGCATGAGCACGTACATGTATACATACATTTGGAGCTAAGCGACAATTAAAAACCAATATTGTATTGAAGTTATAATTGTTAACCAAATTTATGGTTAACACCCTAAAAGATACTTCAGTTCAATGATTGCCGGTTTTCGACCTAAACCTTTCGGTGTGGTTAGTAAAACCGATCTTCTAGATAAAGAACTTTTGACTTCGAGAGATCATTCAAGGTGTCATATAAATCTTTCTTTTGTGTTACATATGATTACTTACCAGTCTTATCCCTTTCAAGTTGATCCTTAGTGCTTCTGAAAGGTTTGGGATGATTGAACTAATTAGCGGTAGTATAAACTGTAAGTCCTTGGATGATGTATAAAGGCTTTCGCCCTTACCAAAAGGTTTAACTTCCTATTCAAAGACTTGTTGAGATTTGCCGAATGGTATGTGAATGTCCACGGTCGGATTAAACTTTATTCTCCTGAATTCAAACATCACCGAAAGTTTTGATCACTCAGGTAACAGCAGCGGAAGGGTTGGTATTGTAAATATAGAAGGACCTACCAACTTAGTTGAAGAATCTAGCCTCGAAAACAAATAATTTCGAATGGTTACCACTCTTATTAATTTAGATCAGCTATACTCTTTACCGGAAGGTGGGAGTAGAAAAATTGATGACTTCTAAGGGTCGAAGTTACAACTTGAACAATTAAATTTCTGACCATGTCAGCCAAAACTTCTTAATTGAGTTAATCCTGAAAATATGAATCAATATAATGAAGAATTAAACTAGATAATAAGAGATTTAACAAAATGTGAAACTTTCCCTTTTATTATTCAATATCAGCTTTTACAGATCCTCAAATCCATTCTTGATTAGGGTTACAAAACATTTCTTTATATATTACAAAAATGAGGCAAGAGAGAAAAATTCCACAAAATCAAGGCCCTTGGGTCCTATTTATAGGCACAGGCTACCCTTCTTTTGGCCTTATGCCTTCGGCTGAGCCAGAAGGTTACACTTTATGCGCAGTGCAAACCTTTCGGTACAGCCGAAGGGTTTTCCTTTCATGTGTTGCCATGAACCTTTTGATCTCATCGGAAGGTTGCATCCTTGTTCAGTGCTGATTAATTATCTCTATTACCCTTGTAGATCTTTCGGTATTGTCGAAAAAGGTATCTTATATGTTTCTTAATCTATTCGGAAGGTTTGTTGTGCTTTTGAAAAGGCCATTAAATAGTGGCATTCGCTTGCTCTGACATTTCTTCTCCTTTGAATTCTTTAGAGACTGGAAGCAGAACCTTTTGACCTTTCGCACGGTTTTAGGTTAGTGAACTTCAATGGTTGTGTCCCTTCAGATGTTCCGAGAAGTGTGGGTTGCCCTCTTCTTTTCTTTGTTTGACAAAGTCTTCAGTCCTAGCTGGAAGGTTGCTTTTTAGTGTAACATTTGCCCCCCCCCCTTCGGAGGGATGTTCTTGTCTTTCCAAGTCATCTTTGCCCAAAGCTTCATAATTCCGCCTCTTGATCTTCCCGCATAGATCTAGAATGTCCACCTAAGTCTAATCCGATGGTCAAGAATTTGGGCGACATCTCTCTATATAATATGATTCCTCTCTTTCTTCTACTCTTCCCATGGGTCAAATCGATTCTCCAAGACTTTTGCTGCTGAAAAGCTTAAGTATTACAAGGACAAATTCATTTCTGAGTTTTTCTCTAAGTCCATTTTGTATGAACCTAGTGAACAATTGTAAATTTGTAATAAGTGATTGTTTTGTGAACACATGTCTTTTGTAATGTTGCCTATGCTCAGTTTCCATACTGTGTTATTTCATAATATCAGTTCATTAGAATGTGTTGTCCCAAGAGACACTCTAGGTCAATATGTTAACCTCAGAAGGTTTTATTTTGAAAAAGCGCCACATCTAAAGGCTTCGAAGCTAGCAAGATATTGCTTCCTTCGAGACTTGCAAAAACTATACTTGGAATTCCCTCATCTTCGTTTTTATTTTCTTGGCGAAGAGAAAGAAACCTTCTTGAAGGAAATTAAAATATTCCAATCAAAATTGATTTGTGGTCGTGATATTACCCCAGTTGGGGAGTGAGTTTACAACAAGTGTCCTACGGCTATAACCCAAGAAGGAGTCGCTATTTCATTGACTCATCCGTTATGCTTTCTGTTAACACTCTAGGAAAAGTTAGGAATGTTGTCTCTCAACTATAAATATAAATGAATTGATTATTGTATCTTTTATCTTTTCCTCTATATGGGCTGTAACCCAATATTACTATAATAAAGTTATTTCTTATTTCTATTTTGATTTCATTTTTTACCCCTGTTTAAATAGGAACCTCAACCATCCACAACTTCTCCGACTCAAAGTCTGATATCACTAGTTAATATTATAAGGAAAAGGATATTAAGTGAGTATGGAGCCTCTGCGGTTCAGGATGTGATGTTATTACAATGATCGTAGCAGTGGGGCTGTGCAATGGTATAAAAGATACCTCACCCAAAAATTCATAGTTAGAAACAACCAAGATCACATCGAACATCTTGAGGCTGATATTAAAAAGAAAGGTGAGGTAATTATTTTGCTTAAGCACCAGGTAAATTCGAATCCTACAATCGACTTCGATGAGAAAATGTCTGAGCTTATTCAGTAGATAAATGATCTGGAGATAAAACTAAAAGATAGCCAGGCATAACACGCGTCTCTAGAATTTATTTTGAGTGATAAAATCCTGAAAATAAAACTTCTGGTTCACAAGCATCTTCATCGACTACAAAGACTACTAGATCTAAATGTTTCGTGGCTCAGAAATTTCCCACTATGGCTAATCCTCCACCATGCTTAGACGAAATGTGGTAAGAAGCTGGTGTCGAAGAGTGATATTTGAATCAGAAAATATTTTAGTGAGAAACAAAATGTTAGGTATTCCAAGACTATTAATGTATATGCTGCCAAGAATCAAAAATGGCAATGCAAAATATACTTGCTCGATAAACATATTGCGGAATAGAAAAAGGAAAACAAAACACTTAGGGCGACAAATAGAGCCTTTAATCATGCCTTAAAATCTAACATCGAAGTGATTGACGATGAAATCGTGATTAGGAAAAAAGAGAATAAACTTAAGGAACTTTTTCATATCATAATTAACCATATTGTTAACTCTTCGGTAGTGGAGAGCCTGAATAAAGCCTCCCAAAATTTATGGTTGGCATATTTGGGTCATGTAAATTTATATAAAGTATGATTGTGTTGTTTGTAGATCGTTATGTGAACTATGATAATTTTGTAAATATCACCTGATGTGTGATCTCTTATAGCGTAAACCTTGATATATGTCTGAGTTGCTTATTTGGCAACTTTTATTCTTGTGGTGTCTTTTGTCATCCCTTGCCACCTTATCTTTCTTGTGAAGCAAGTGGCGAGCAATGCTTCCAATCATTAGCTTTCATATTAACATATTTATTGTCCCCTGCTGGGAAAGTAATGTTCTCAAATTGTTAAGAACTTGTCTTGTGATAATGATGAGAAACAGCCAATTACTTTATTCTTTTCATCTATTTTGAATGCACGACATTTATCGTTGGTAGATTTTTATCATTTCAATAATATACTCCGGCCCAGATTTGGGCATTTGAGATGGATAACCATTCGAAGCCTTCATACCCAGATTAGGGATTGAAGGGGCAGTAATCTTTGATACCTTGATTCAGGTGTAATATATTAGCATTTAACAGTAGTCTAAAACCTAGATTCGGGCTTTTGATAGATGGTGTGTTAAGAATAGAACCTCGAAACCCAGGTTCGGGCATTAAACTTTGAGACCATTAGATCATAGTATCAGAGAACCAGAAAACTAATTTGGCAATAGAAGACCAGAATATTATTTCTGGTAATAAATGATAGAAGACTGGGATATTATCTCCTATGATTGAAGTCCAGAATTCCTATTTGGCGAGAAGAAGTCAGTGACTTCCCTCTAATTTTCTCATTGAATATGCCATCTTTAGGCCTTGATGAAGTTCTGCATGCTTTTTCTTTCTCGAGCCTGAATTTTCTTTGCCTATTTGTAATTTCTATTGACCTATTTTAGGCTGGGGACTCTTTTGTCCAGTTTTATGCTTATTTAATTAGAGCCTTTTTCAGACCGGTTGTCATTTTTGACACTACCGACCTTTTGGTGGTTGTTATTTTAAATGGTGCCAATTTTCGGCGATGCCAATTTCAGGCATGGACTTTTCTTAGTCCGTCGGTCATTTCATCGGATTTTCCGGTGCGCTCGGCTAGCTTATTCTAAAGCAAGGCCCGAGGACTTACCCGACCTCTCTCCAGGAAGCGCCTTAACCTGGCCATAGCGTGAAGAGGGTAAGGGCTTGTTCAGTACCTTGGCCAGGCCATAACGTGGCGGGACCAAGGGATTACCCGTCCTCCCTCCAAAAGGCGCCTTATCCTTGCCATTGCGTGACGCGGATAACCGCTTGTCCTGCTTTTACCTAGACATTTTTTATTTTGGCATGGATAATGGCTTACGCCCTACTTCCGGGAGGTGTCTTGACCTGGCCATCTTGGTTCGACCAAGGGCTTTCTACCATTATTGGTAGCCTGCCATTTTTGGTAGTCCAAGTTTAAGAAGAATCTATCTCCCGACCATGTTGGTTTTCTTTTTAAGAGTAGAGTTTCCCATTCCTTGATTAGTTGACTGCTTAAGTTTTCTTCATTCTAGGAAGTGCAGGTTTGTCACTTTTCAATGTCTCGCATTGATCTGTTTCATGTCTCTTTATCAGGTAAGAGTTGCAATGTAATTCTTTAAGTTTCTTTTCATATTTTGACTTCTATTTTGAAAAGGTTATTATTCAACTTCTTTCTTATTTCGAAAGTGGGTATTTTTGTCCGCAATTGTTGGATTATATTCTATAAGGAGTTTTGATTTTTGAGCCTTTTTTAACTAGCATCCATCCTTCTTTTGGTATGATTCAAATATTTCTTCTTGAGGGGAAGGTTCTCCCCTTATTATTTACTGGTCCTTTTCTAAGGACTTTTCTTTCATTCTTAAGATTTCATTTGGAAATCTCTTAGTATTCTTTACACTCCCATTCATAGATTCTCCTACTATCATTAACCTTTGGTTGTGATTTTTATGCGCCGGTGGATCTTCCTTGAATAGTAGACTTCATCTGTGATCCTATTCTATTTATGTATAACGTCACCATAATCCTTTACTGTTTCCTTTCCAATGAAAATCTTGTGATAATACAACTGGATGGTCCTTCTCATTTGTCAAAATATATTCTCTCTCCTTGAAATTTCTTTTTCTGGAGCAAAGATTGGGATTAGTTTCGAATTGTCCTGATTGATATTCCATTTACATGAGTTATTGGATATATTCCATCCTTTTCTATTCGTAAAGCTCAAAAGCGAAAGGTCCGCTTTTCAAACAATAGTTAACCATGATCCCTTCATTAATCGAAACCTATATCTAAAAATTTCATTAATCCTTAAACAAACTTTTCACTACAAAAGCTTTCTCTTATTATGAATATCGGTTTCATACTTTGTCTATCATTGGTATTCAAATGGATTGTAAATCTTATATTCAAAGTAAACTCTTTCTTGCCCCCAAAAAGAGGAGTTAAAGCCTTATGAGAGTGTCCAGGTAGAAAATGTGGCTGTTAACCACAAAGTCGGAGGTTCGAGCCCTCCTTCTAGCACCAAAAATGTTAACCAAATTTATGGTTAACACCCCAAAAGATACTTCAATTCAATGACTGCAGATTTTGGATCTAAACCTTTCGGTGTGTTTGGTAAAACCGGTCTTCTAGATGAAGAAATTTTGACTTCGAGAGATCTTTCAAGGTTTCATATAAAGCTTTCCTTTGTCTTACATATGATTACTTACCGGTCTTATCCCTTTCAAGTTGATCTTTAGTGCTTTCGAAAGGTTTGGGATGATTGATCTTATTAGCGGTAGTAAAAACATTAAGTCCTTGGATGACTTATAAGGGCTTCGCCCTTACCAAAAGGTTTAACTTCCTATTCGAGGAATGGTTGAGATTTGCCAAAAGGTATTTGAATGTCTACTATCGGATTAAACTTTATTCTCCTGGGTTCAGACTTCACCGAAAGGTTTGATCACCTAGGTAGCAGTAGCGGAAGGCTTTGGTTTTGTAAATATTAAAGGACCTACCAAATTAGTTGAAGAATCCAGCCCGGAAACCAATGACTTCGAAAGGTTATCACTCTTATGAATTTAGATCAGCTGTAGTCTTCATCGGAAGGTTGGAATAGAAAAATTAATGGCTTCTGAGGGTCGGATTTTCAACTTGATCGATTAAATTTCTAACCCTCTTAGCCTGAACCTCTTAATTGAGTTAATCCGGAAAATATGAATCAATATAATAAAGAATTAAACTAGATAATAAGAGATTTAATAAAATGTAAAATTTCCCCTTTTATTATTTAATATCAGCTTTTACAGATCCCCAAACCCATTCTTGATTACGGTTACAACACTTCCTTTATATACATACATACATACATACATACATACATACATATATATATATATATATATATATATATATCACGAATGAGGCGAGAGAGAAAAATTCTATAAAGTGGCGCCCTTGGGTACTATTTATAGACATAGGCGACCCTTCTTTCGGCCATATGCCTTCGGCTGAGCCGGAAGGTTACTCTTTATGCGCAGTGCTAACCTTTTGAGACAGCCGAAGGGTTTTCCTTTCATGTGTTGTAATGAACCTTCTAAGATCATCGGAAGGTTACTTCCTTGTTCAGTGCTGATTTATGATTTCCATCTACCTTGTAAACCTTTCGGATTGTCAGTCTTGTATGTTTCTTAATCTGTTCAAAAGGTTTGTTGTGCTTTCGAAAATGCCATTAAATAGTGGCATTCACTTGCTCTGACTCTTGCTTCTTCTTTGAATTCTTTAGATACTGGAAGCGAAACCTTTTTACCTTTCGTAAGGTTTTATTTTAGAGAACTTCAATGGTTGCATCCCTTTGGAAGTTCCGAGAAGTCTAGGCTACGCTCTTCTTTTCTTGCCTACCCAGAAGTCATTAGTCCTAACCGGAAGGTTGATTTTTGGTGTAAAAAGATTGTTATGTGATTGCTTGTTAATATAGATATGTATTTTTTGATTGAATAGAAATATAATTGATTATAAGCATGTTGCAGACATTTTACGTAGTCATAGCGACTATCGCACGAGCTGAGTAATGTAAGAGTATACCGAACAGAGCAATTGTCCCTGTGAAGTCTGAAATATAATTTGTGTTTTTTCGTGTGTTTCATGAGCATTTATACATAGGCATGCACAAATGAGCGCATCAACACACGTATAGGCTGCGCATAAGGCTGGGGATGACATTTCGGCGTGTTAGAGGAAGCCGGGTCGGCATAATCGCCCATATAACTCTACCCATGAAAAGAATGGATTTTGGTTTCGAAATAAAATTTCAATTACTAATGTAATTCACTTCCAACACATCAATAAAAGAACCCCAGTAGATTTCTGATCGGATGGAGGTAGGCTGTAGTAAGGCGACTCATCGGGCGAAGCGTCGGAGGAGCCGTTCGAGGAATCTACTCCATGTCCAGGCTCACTACCTAGAACCTATCAGCTTCAGTCGACTAACCTGGTCCATTTAGTTGACGAGTAGGAAAAGGTCCACCTCCTCCCTGGTTCAGATTACTGAATGGCCCTTCAGTTGGCTGACCTTCTATGCGTTGTGCAGATTTAAAAACGTGATAACTTTCACATACAAAGTCAGATCGAGGTGAGGTTTAGATCATTGTTCATCATTTTTCGAGGTTTACGACTTGTGAAATTTTCTTGGTTTTGAAATAATTTGATTTTGGGGCCCATTTAGGACCCACCCCGACACTTTTTCTAATATTATAAATTTTGAGGTAGACCGGAAGGGTATATCCTATGACATTAAGGTGATTCATTACATTTGGAATGCTATTTGGGTTAGTTGTGGTTTTGTTAGATTTTTTCAGTGGGTTTTTTGGCCATTGCGATTGCAGCTGTGCGTGGCGATTCTTTACGTTATATATGGAGTGAGTCCGTACTCTACGTTTCGTCCTTAGAGTAATATACGTTTTGTTGGTGTTGACTTGTTGTGACACACCAAGGGTATGGACTTATGTGACCTACCTAAGTATCGACCGTGTTATGGTGTACCTAGAGTGTTGCGGTGGCTATGACACAATCGACACGATCTTAGAGGGACAGCGAATAGCTTTCTCTTATTGTGATCACTTAGATGTTTTTAGGTTCTACATTCATAATCTTACGAACATTTGGTTTGGTAACCATATACATGGTGGCGTACCAATTTGGTCTTAGATGTAGTGTTCATCACATTGCGGCTTTCCTATTTTCCATTAACAGTAGTGACCATATACATTGTGGCATACCTATTCGATCTTAGCAGTAGTGACCATACGCGTTAAGGTGGATCGTATCCATCTTAGCGCTAGTGATCATTATTTTCCGATCATCGTTTGATGATAGTGTATTTGTACTATAATATTAGTAGTTTTGGGAGAGCGTAGTGCAATATAAGATATTGTGCTAACTTTTTGTTACAAGAAAAAAGCAGGTTATGGTATGATCCCCTAGTTTTGAGATCGATTTACTATACTTATTTATAGGCAGTCCTGATTTTTTCTAAGCTACGCTTGTGGAGAATGCCGGCTTTGATTTAGTATGTGACGACCCAGAATTTTTAAGTGATTTAAATCGGAATATTTAATCGATTTTAAATATTCAATGGTACAATTTTCAATTGAATTACGAATATTACAATTTATTTGATAATTAATTATCGAATTAAATAACTTGAATTTGAATAAAATGTTGAATCTGGAATTTTAAGCCTGTTAAAAATAATTTGAAGACTTATAAAATCTATATTGATAATATTGAAGATAATGGAAGTTTTAAAATTTAAACTTAATGGTGATTTATTCGGTTTTAAAATTTCATTGTTTAAATTGAATTTAAAAATAGCCGTCCGAGGCACAGTCTCGGAATTTGACGAAACCAGTTCCATTGGGTCCATAATGTTGAATTATTATCGGATTTCAAATTTCGTATTGATTGGAGTTAGTATGTGAGTATACAATATGTAAACGCGCTGAAAATTTAATTGATAATAAATCTAATGAAAATTTAATTAAGTAAGCTTCTTCCATACGCCATCTTTATCCAATCCTTAGCACGCTACCCTCATCTTCTCTCAGAAGCTAATGCCTTTATTTTAAAACCGAATCTCTCCTTCTCTTTCAATAATCAATCGGTGATAAAAAAAAATTATATAAATCATGGCCGAACTTTAAAACCCTATCGCCTGTATACTTTATTCATACCCTTCTACTTCCTTTCTTCAATCAGTTCGTTTTCAGAGAGAAAAAAAAGAAAAGAAAAAGGGCGTAATGAAATTAAGCTCGCAAGGGGAGGATCTCGAAATCGAAGTCGCGAGCGAGGCCTTGTTGGTTCCAGGCCGAGGCCGCCTTAAGGAGGGAGTTCGTCAGCAGAGCAGCGTTTAGATATGAGGTGTGTGATTCTCATTTTCGCAAGGCTTGAAGGTGGAGCTTATAGGCACGATTCGATTTTAACAATGGATCGTAGGTGCTGGGTTCGGGGAAGCAGCGATGCTAGCCAGTGGTAACGGCGAGGCCACTGTCGCGAGTGATGGTGAGGCTAGTGGTTCATGTTGTCGGCGTTGTCATGTTTGTCGATGATCGGCTGAGGGATGCAACTCTGTTTTTAGGTAATTCTTTGATTTGGGAATTTATTTAATTCATCCTTGTTGTTTAAATCGATATGAGTAGAGAAATGAATATATGACAGTAAACTCTTTGGATTTAATTGGCCATTTACTATTATCAGCATATATGTATAAGGTAACTCAGTATTTTGTTTCTCAGAAAAAAAAGAAGAAGAAGGAAATGTTTGGTTACATAAAAATAATAAAATTATAATAAGGGTAATTTACAGTAAGGTAAGCCTTATAATATATGTATAATAATTAGTTAACTCTATTGTTAGTTAATTTATTTAGTTGAGAAATTAGGATATTTATGTATACCCTATTATAAAATTATAAGCTGGAAAAAAAAAGTGTAAACCTGGTTAGTTAAATTATCATCTAAAAATTAATTAATTAAATTTATTAAATGGTAATTTATTTTTGGACTGGTACAAATGTTAGTAAATCATATAAAATGTTATACAAGGTAAGTTGTGAAGAATTGTGACGAAACAAGCTGGTTTGGAATGGATTGCAAACAGCAAAATAAAAGGTGAGTTAATCTCACTCAGTTAAATTTAGATTTAAGTAATTAAATTTTAATAATTGTTTGAATGGCTGAATTGATTGATGTGATATGGTATGACATTTTGGGATTGGCATATTATATTGTGTTAACATTTGTGGATGCAGGGAAAACAGGTTGGAGGGATCCAACTGGACCCCTCACAGTTATTTAAATCATTCAATATTCTCTGTTGTGATTATTTGATATCTTATGATGAGTTATATTGGGATATTGAATGTTATGGTTCAATTGGATATTTAGGTATAATGAACTACCAAATTATATGAATTGGATTGTTGAAAAGAAATTAAAAAGAAGTAAATTTGTAAGCGAAATAATTATAGAAAGTTTGAATAAATTAAGAATGAATTGAAAAGAAATAGAAGTAATATGAAAATAATACTAAATAACTTCGAGTATGAAGAGAAATGGAATTTTGAATAAAATGAAATTGATGAATTGTAAACTTAAGTTATATCAATTGAAGAAATAAAGATTTATTTTGAAAATTTAAAGTTTAAATTTATTTAAAGGAACGAAGAAGAAATTGAGAAATCTAAAATTGGAATCAAGAAATGAGATCTGTAATTAATAAATTCTGAATTTAAAGGGAATAAATTGGAAATCAATTTGGGAAATTGATTTAAGTGATTGAAGCTAGGATTTTACTCTGGATAACCAAGTACATGTTTAAAGTAAATTCTTAAATAAATTTAAAGGTTTTAAAGTTGTTGTAAAAAGCAAGTTTTAGAAAATTTATTATTTCTAATATTTAAATTCAATAGTAAGTATTTTCGTAAATCTATTATAGTAGAAATTACTTAAAAAGTGACCTAGTATTTTGTTTTCAAAAGTGAAAATCTAGTTTTATATTCTATTAGGTAACTTTATTTTCAAATACTCTTATAGTATGTATTTTGCAAAATATTGAAGCAATTTAACTTAAATGTTGAAAAGTATATATTTTCAAAGTAAAGTTTTTAAATATATTTAAAAATCTATTTTTGTGCTTGGTGATTTCAGAGGGAATATAAAATATTTGGGAAAGTTGATTCTGAGAAGAAAGATGGTTTTGAAACTGTTTTCAAAAGTTTGGAAATAGAAATATATCTTGTGAAGATATTTTGAGATTGATAAATAATTTGGAAAATTATTTATTGGTTGATGGTTGTTTTGTGAATATAATTGATAGTTAAATCACCGACTATCAATATTGGACAAATGCGTTGATCGTTTCGAAGAGACAGGGATCGAGATTTATTTCTCGAAAATCACTTCGATCCGGTTTGTACGTTTCGTGTAAACGATTTTGGACTCGAAGATGGAGCAGTGAAGCGCAAGGGCTAGTCGCTACTAATCCTGAGGATATTTCCAAAATGGATGTAGTAGGAATAGTGCCTTCGGTTCCGTTCGAATCCGGGACGGACTTGTATGGACGAATGCTTGCGAAACATCGTCAGGTGGACGATGGACATTCTAAGTGAAACGTTCCAAAAAGGTAATGCTTAGCCTCAAGCCTCATCAACCGGGAATGACTAAAAATCAGGGGATATGCAACAAGGTTAGGTGGGTCATGCCCAAGCAGGACAAGAATTTCCCCTGTCTAGATGTCCCTTTTTATATATTTCGGCTTAGTGGGTGGTTGGTCGCGCCAACCACGGGGTTTATCTTGTTCGGGACTGTTCAGTAAGGAATGGTTCCGGCCTTGTGTTGCAGGGGATGAAGGGAGTAATCCTCGGTACGGTGATCTAGGCCCTGTACTGTGACAGGTGGTACCCCAGTGCCTAGTCATTGTTGGAAATCCATTCTCCCTACGAGCCTTGTACGAGTTTTGTTTGTATTACCCACTTTTGTGGCTAGTAGCTGGAATTTAATGAATGTAACAATTTCGGCTATATTATAAGTATTTGTATATAGACCCTATTATAATATCAGGGGATTTCTATAAAAATTGTTTTAGCTATCGTAAGGTAAAAACCCGACATGTTTATTTGTGGCGTGGTCTTACGAGATGCTTTTGTTTTCAAAGGATTTTTGAACTTTAATAATCAATTGGATGTGATTTTCTCACGCTGGTATTCCAGACTGACTCGGGTGTTATTTAACTGTAATGCTCGGGTCAGACCGAGTATTATAGGATACAGGATTTGGTGTTGTGGGCTCAGGAGACGAGCTGGATGACGATACGTACTCTCGTACTTATATATATATATATATATATATATATATATATATTTCCGCTGTGTTGAGTTGTTATGTATCCATTGTATGTTATTGATGTGAGCTGTGATTGATGTACTCTGATGATGTAATATATGTAAACAAACAGATATATTTGATTTTGAGTAAAGATATTTACTTATTATATTTTATTCCGCTGCGATGGTTAGATTCTATTGTTGTTTTCTATTCTCTTCTTCTACCTCTTCTTCTTTAACCCAAATGGTTCGTATTTCTGTACAACTTGAGTTGATTTAGGTAGAATAGTGTTGATTCAAGGGGTACGGATTTGCGGGTCGTTACAGTGGTATCAGAGCTTAGGTTGGAGATAACCTTGGCTCTGGTGGGAATTACTCATTTAATTTAGAGTCTATAGTACTCTAAAATGAGTTTGAGCGTATTAATAGATATGAGCGCGTATTTGTTAGTGAGTATAAATTGTTTTAATATTGTGTTGATTGATTTATTGAGTGGCATATGAACCTTCGTCGACACAGTCTGCGCAACTGTATCGAAGGGGTTTCTAAACACTTGAATAGAACAATTGACACGGTATTGTTTTAAATGTGGGTAAATGAAATAATTTTACCCAAAATATATTTTGATATAAATAAAAGTTTTTGTAAACTATTTTAGCTAATATATGGTTGCTTGGATGTTAGAAATAAGGATATTTAAATTATTATCTTTATTGTATGGAAAATTTAACTAGAAATTGAAAACATAACTAAAGATTAAGGAAAAAAATTCATTATAAAATGAAATTCATAAGTATGAATTATAAATGAAATTTATAAATTGAAATATAATCAAATAAGAATTTGTATGAGCATAAGCTATGCAAATGAATTATAGTTAAAATTGATTTAAGCTGGATTTGGAAATTTAAATCCTGGAGATTTTGGAAGTGTTTTGAAGATAAATACTAGCAATTGTTTTGGAGATATTTCTGAAAGGAAATTGTTTTAAAGGAATTTTGAAAGTGATATAGCATTGAAATCACTTGGATTATTGGAAAATAATTCTGATGATGACGGCCGCATCATCAGTATTCATTTTCGAATTTCTAAGTGACGGATTGCTACCAAATTGATTTGTTCAGAAAGCTAGTTATTTTTGAAAGTCTCAAGGGAAATTTGTTGGGAATAAAACCAGGATTGGTTTAAATTTTTGAGAAATGTGATTTGAGGTGTTGGAGATATCAAAATAATTTGAAACCAAAGGTCGGGTGTTTAAAAATCTTGATAGGATGGGTTGTAAGCTTATAAATTGAGATGATTTTTAAATCATGAAAGAAATATAAGCTTTGAATGTTGGAATTTAAATTTAAAAGGGAATGTAAAAAATGAAATTAACTTAGATTGGGGGAAATAAAGATTTTAGTGGACTGAAATTAATTGGATAGGCTAATATAATATCCAGTTGTATTCGAATCAAGTTGAAATTGAATTGAGTTAAATAAATTTAAGTTAAAATAGAATTAAATTGGAATAAAATTCAGTTCAGTTATGGGTGATATTGAATGGAATTAAATCCTTACTTGAATAAATGGAAAATAAGTTAGATAAGAATTGGGTTGAAATAGATAAATCAGAATAACTTATAAAAGAATTAAAAATCCTTGGGAATAAAATATGCTTGGGCTATGAATAAATAGAAGGCTTGAGTTAAAAATAAAGGATGAATATATTCAAGCTTATGATGAATGGAATTGTATAAAAAAAAACATAATAAGTTGTGACTTATAAAATTTAAAATGGAATACAAAGCCCAAATTTAATATTTTGATGAATTGGAAAATGAAAAGAAAATCCAAACTTGAATTATAAAGTATATTGAACTTAAGGAAATAAAGTGAAGTGATATAAATTCAAGTGTTGGATTATAAATAAGGGAAGCACTAATTAGATAATAAATTAGTTAATGAGATTGAATTGTGAGTTTACGATGAAGTTTGGAAATAAACTCAAGTTATAAATTAAAATTGATTCAAATTGTTGATGAAGTGAAAGTAATTGAGAATGAAGCTTATGAGTAAATAAATTGGATGGTAAATTGAAAGTGAATAATAGAATCAGAACTAGAGTTATTAAATTGAAAATTTAGCTTGAAGTGTTAACAAATTAAATATAATTGAAGTGTACAGGATAAAAATGTAAATGGATTAAAATAGCAATGTTTGAATGTGCAAATAAAATCTATAAGTGAAGATAACTTGGAAATAGCCAGGAAATAAATTGAATGGGTTAAATCTGAAAAGTTAAATTTTATAATAACTAATCAAATAAGTTTGAAATGAGATTGGATTGAGATAGAATCAAATTGAATTGAAAAGAGAAATTTAATTGTAAAAAGGAAATGAGCTTAAGAATAGAAAGAAAAAAACGGGAAGATTTACTGGAAAATAAAATGGGCTTAAGTATAAAATTGGAGTGAATAAACTTAAGCTAAAATTAAAAAAATTTGGAAATGAGTTGAATTGCATTCAACTTAAAATTAAGTTTAATAATAGTGAATTGGATTTAAATCAAGTAAGAATAAATTTTAATTGAAATAAAATTCGGTGTGATGCCGATGATATTTAATGGAGTGAAAATGCTTAAATAAATAATTGTAAACCATTTAAATTATTAAGGGATTGAAATAACTTGAGGCAATAAGAAAAATAGAATGTTTCAAGTTTATTAGAATGGTTTAAGTGAATGTGGGTAAACTAATTTTATTGAATAAATGAATGGATGAGATAAATAGGAATCAAATGAAGTATGGTTTAAATAAGTTGAGAAGTGGTTATTGAATGATATGGCTTGGTTGTTTTGAGCTAAATAAAATAGTTTGGAATAAACAATTACGGAATGGTTTTAAATGTAAATGAATGGATGTGAATGAATTAAAATAAAAAGGAAATTTAATTGGTAATGAAGATGGATCTAAGTTGTTAATGGTTTTGAATGAACTAGTTTGGTTAATAAAATTGAAATACAATGAAACTGAGAATATATGGATTGTGGATAAATTTAAAAATGGAATAGAATTAAGCGTAAGTTGAGTTGGAGTCAATTTAAATTGATTATTAAACTCAAGTGCTTATTTATTCACATAAATCTCGTCAAATTGCAAAGAATAAATTATCATTTGGTGTAAATAGAAGTAATTAAAAATTCTATGAGTTGATAGTAGTAAAATAAATTGATTTTGGAAGCAATTGAATTAAATATGAGTTCAGTTTGCTTAAGAATAAATTGAAGGTAAGCTATTGTGTTTTAAACCATTCAAATTTGATAAAGGTGTATACGAATGGATTGAAAACCATTCGAATCAAATGAAAATGGTTATAAATAAATTAAAACAGTTGAATTGGCATGGAAACTATATAAATTGCTTATGGAAAAATGTTTGCTGTGGATTTCTTTTAGAATTCATATGTTTTAACTATTTTAAATAAGTGAAATGTAGTTAAACTTCATTTATATCGTACTTACATGTTTAAATTGAGTAAGTACAGGTACCTGGAAGCCGTGTGGCTGGATTTGGTTGTGCTATTTGCTAAAATTAATAAGCCGCTTGCTTAAAAATGCTAAATAACGTACGCCTACGCAATAAAAATAGGACATATGAACTGTTTTTGGTTTTTCCGACCGTGTGGGTCGATGTATATATATTTATCTCTTTTGTCAAATTGCAAAAGCTCCTCCGTACAAAGGGGACTCTGCCAAAAAAATTTCAGAAATTTTGGGAGTTAGAATTTTTTTGGAAATTTTGGAAAATTTTGTTAACGACAAAACGATTTCAAACTAGGAATTGAAATAAGTTAGTGAATGAACCTAATTAAAATAATGACATGAATTATTTATAAATGAAAAATGAAATTTAACATTTGGAGTTAAAAATAAATTGAATTCGTATGGAAATGAAAGAATTAATTTGAATAGGAATGGATATAAACTAATGTGGTAAGATGAAAATGAATATAAGAAACATATGAAATGCTTATGTTAACTTAAGTAAGGAATGATCAATTCTTAATTGGAGATTGAATATTAATAATATAAATATATTCCAAGTTAATATTTGGATGAATAAATGTTGACATTTTGTGAGAAAGCCGATAAAATGTTTTGGAATATTGTGTTTGGATATTGGTGCTAAGCAGGTATGCAGGTATTATAAAGGGAAAAGAGAGTTGATTTGATTTTAAAAGATAAATTTGAAATGCTCGACAGAAAGATATGTGTTTAAAATTGATATGAAATTTGATCGGGATTTGGATTTGGATTGAGCCACTTGGCTTTTTGTTTCCTTTTTGGATATGGGAGGCCGTAGAGCCATTTTGTAGTAGTACCGAGCTAGCCGCGCAAAGGAGACGCTGGCAAAAAAATTCGGAAATTTAGAGCGTTAGAAAATTTTTGAGGAAATTTTGATAATTCAAAATTTAGTTTTGAATTGTAATTTGGATAGTTGATCAAGTAAGTTATTTGAAAGCTATAGAAGGATTGGTAAAATTTGGAAAGTTAATAAGAAAAATAATAGGTCTTTCGTAAAAGGATAGTTGGTTAGATGTTGAACTGTTTGGTTTTAGGGAAGTAGTAAACGGATATTGGATCATTCTTCCTAACTAGTAATTTCGGGGACGAAATTCTTTTAAGGGGGGAGGAATGTGACGACCCGGAATTTTTAGGTGATTTAAATCGGAATATTTAATCGAATTTAAATGTTCAATGGTATAATTTTCAATTGAATTACGAATATCACAATTTATTTGATAATTAATTATCGAATTAAATAACTTGAATTTGAATAAAATGTTGAATCTGGAATTTTAAGCCTGTTAAAAATAATTTGAAGACTTATAAAATCTATATTGATAATATTGAAGATAATGGAAGTTTTAAAATTTAAATTTAATGGTGATTTATTCGGTTTTAAAATTTCATTGTTTAAATTGAATTTAAAAATAGCCGTCCGAGGCACAGTCTCGGAATTTGACGAAACCAGTTCCATTGGGTCCGTAATATTGAATTATTATCGGATTTCAAATTTCGTATTGATTGGAGTTAGTATGTGAGTATACAATATGTAAACGCGCTGAAAATTTAATTGATAATAAATCTAATGAAAATTTAATTAAGTAAGCTTCTTCCATACGCCATCTTTATCCAATCCTTAGCACGCTAGCCTCGTCTTCTCTCAGAAGCTAATGCCTTTATTTTAAAACCGAATCTCTCCTTCTCTTTCAATAATCAATCGGTGATAAAAAAAATTATATAAATCATGGCCGAACTTTAAAACCCTATCGCCTGTATACTTTATTCATACCCTTCTACTTCCTTTCTTCAATCAGTTCGTTTTCAGAGAGAAAAAAAAGAAAGAAAAAGGGCGTAATGAAATTAAGCTCGCAAGGGGAGGATCTCGAAATCGAAGTCGCGAGCGAGGCCTTGTTGGTTCCAGGCCGAGGCCGCCTTAAGGAGGGAGTTCGTCAGTAGAGCAGCGTTTAGATCTGAGGTGTGCGATTCTCATTTTCGCAAGGCTTGAAGGTGGAGCTTATAGGCACGATTCGATTTTAACAGTGGATCGTAGGTGTTGGGTTCGGGAAAGCAGCGATGCTAGCCAGTGGTAACGGCGAGGCCACTGTCGCGAGTGATGGTGAGGCTAGTGGTTCATGTTGTCGGCGTTGTCATGTTTGTCGATGGTCCGCTGAGGGATGCAACTCTGTTTTTAGGCAATTCTTTGATTTGGGAATTTATTTAATTCGTCCTTGTTGTTTAAATCGATATCAGTAGAGAAATGAATATATGACAGTAAACTCTTTGGATTTAATTGGCCATTTACTATTATCAGCATATATGTATTAGGTAACTCGGTATTTTGTTTCTCAGAAAAAAAAAGAAGAAGAAGGAAATGTTTGGTTACAAAAAATAATAAAATTATAATAAGGGTAATTTACAGTAAGGTAAGCCTTATAATATATGTATAATAATTAGTTAATTCTATTGTTAGTTAATTTATTTAGTTGAGAAATTAGGATATTTATGTATACCCTATTACAAAATTATAAGCTGGAAAAAAAAAGTGTAAACCTGGTTAGTTAAATTATCATCTAAAAATTAATTAATTAAATTAATTAAATGGTAATTTATTTTTAGACTGGTACAAATGTTAATAAATCATATAAAATGTTATACAAGGTAAGTTGTGAAGAATTGTGACGAAACAAGCTGGTTTGGAATGGATTGCAAACAGCAAAATAAAAGGTGAGTTAATCTCACTCAGTTAAATTTAGATTTAAGTAATTAAATTTAAATAATTATTTGAATGGCTGAATTGATTGATGTGATATGGTATGACATTTTGGGATTGGCATATTATATTGTGTTAACATTTGTGGATGCAGGGAAAACAGGTTGGAGGGATCCAACTGGACCACTCATAGTTATTTAAATCATTCAATATTCTCTGTTGTGATTATTTGATATCTTATGATGAGTTATATTGGGATATTGAATGTTATGGTTCGATTGGATATTTAGGTATAATGAACTACCAAATTATATGAATTGGATTGTTGAAAAGAAATTAAAAAGAAGTAAATTTGTAAGCGAAATAATTATAGAAAGTTTGAATAAATTAAGAATGAATTGAAAAGAAATAGAAGTAATATGAAAATAATACTAAATAACTTTGAGTATGAAGAGAAATGGAATTTTGAATAAAATGAAATTGATGAATTGTAAACTTAAGTTATATCAATTAAAGAAATAAAGAATTATTTTAAAATTTAAAGTTTAAATTTATTTAAAGGAACGAAGAAGAAATTGAGAGATCTAAAATTGGAATCAAGAAATGAGATCTGTAATTAATAAATTCTGAATTTAAAGGGAATAAATTGGAAATCTATTTGGGAAATTGGTTTAAGTGATTGAAGCTAGGATTTTACTCTGGATAACCAAGTACATGTTTAAAGTAAATTCTTAAATAAATTTAAAGGTTTTAAAGTTGTTGTAAAAAGCAAGTTTTAGAAAATTTATTATTTCTAATATTTAAATTCAATAGTAAGTATTTTCCTAAATCTATTATAGTAGAAATTACTTAAAAAGTGACCTAGTACTTTGTTTTCAAAAGTGAAAATCTAGTTTTATATTCTATTAGGTAACTTTATTTTCAAATACTCTTATAGTATGTATTTTGCAAAATATTGAAGCAATTTAACTTAAATGTTTAAAAGTATATATTTTCAAAGTAAAGTGTTTTAAATATATTTAAAAATCTATTTTTTTGCTTGGTGATTTCAGAGGGAATTTAAAATATTTGGGAAAGTTGATTCTGAGAAGAAAGATGGTTTTGAAACTGTTTTCAAAAGTTTAGAAATAGAAATATATCTTGTGAAGATATTTTGAGATTAATAAATAATTTGGAAAATTATTTATTGGTTGATGGTTGTTTTGTGAATATAATTGATAGTTAAATCACCGACTATCAATATTGGACAAATGCGTTGATCGTTTCGAAGAGACCGGGATCGAGATTTATTTCTCGAAAACCACTTCGATCCGGTTTGTACGTTTCGTGTAAACGATTTTGGATTCGAAGATGGAGCAGTGAAGTGCAAGGGCTAGTTGCTACTAATCCTAAGGATATTTCCAAAATGGATGTAGTAGGAATAGTGCCTTCGGTTCCGTTCGAACCCGGAATTGACTTGTATGGAAGAATGCTTGCGAAACATCATCAGGTGGACGATGGGCATTCTAAGTGAAACGTTCCAAAAAAGGTAACGCTTAACCTCAAGCCTCATCAACCGGGAATGATTGAAAATCAGGGGATATGCAGCAAGGTTAGGTGGGTCATGCCCAAGCAGGACAAGATATTTCCCCTGTCTAGATGTCCCTTTTTATATATTTCGGCTTAGTGGGTGGTTGGTCGCGCCAACCACGGGGTTTATCTTGTTCAGGACTGTTCAGTAAGGAATGGTTCCGGCCTTGTGTTGCAGGGGATGAAGGGAGTAATCCTCGGTACGGTGATCTAGGCCCCGTACTGTGACAGGTGGTACCCCAGTGCTTAGTCATTGTTGGAAATCCATTCTGTTACCTGGAAAATCGACCAGGCAACTAAACGGTCGGCCGTTCAGAATTGTACTCGGCATCCCTGGACTCTCGGCATGTAGAGTTGTACTCGGCATAAGAGGATGCTCGGCATAAGGCCATTCAGCTCTTCACATGGCATTTAAGTTCACTCGGCCTTCCAAGGCTTCACTCGGCATATCCTTTGTTCGGCACACCCTGTGCTCGGCATATTCTTCACTCGGCATAACCTTAGCTCGGCATTCCCTTTGCACGGCAAACCCTTCACACGGCATGTCTTCCACTCGGCATCCTCACACGGCAGACCCTTCACACGGCATGTCTTTCACTCGGCATGCTCCTCACCCGGCATCCACGTTTCACTCGGCATCCCAACATCGTTCGGCCCGCTTCCTCCATTCAACAGAGAGATCCATCGACTTGGAAAGGAAGGCTCGGCATGCCGACCGTTCGGCCTGTTTCACTCGGCATGCAGGGCGCGTCCTATCTGGACCGAGCTGTCTAGCCATCTGGCCCACCAGGGAAGTCCAACCCACATTCGTCTATAAATAGAGGGGCAGGGGCACAGAAAAAGGGGATCAGATTTCAGAGAACGCAGGGGAGACTCTGCCACATTCAACCCTCATCCAAGACTTCAACTTTTACTTTGCAATTGTATTCGAATACTTAAGAGCAGATTGTACCTGTAATCAAGTTTAAAGTGAAGAAATAAAGGATCAACTTTAAAGTGGACGTAGGCTACAACGCCGAACCACTATAAATTCTGTGTTCTTGTCTCCTGCATTTTAATTTATGTTCTCTTCTCTATTTTAATTTATTTTCTTCATTATTCTCTCTACACAAACTTTCTAAGGGTGTTAGTGACCAATTTTGGTGCTAACATTTTGGTGCTTTCACTGAGAAGCGAATTCTCAGGTTGTGAGGATCTACTTTGTAGCTACTGGATTGCATAAATCCCCCGAAGAAGATCCGTAATTATCCATAAGGCATCTGTTGATTCTACTCAGAGTTACAACCAACGACTCTACCATGGGAAGGCTACGAACAAGATCGACCTCCCAAAATGTAGATGCCCGCGAAACCGCTAGTGTTCAACAACTTGGACCTAACGATCAACAAGCAATTCGAGGCACGGGGCCCTCCAGCCAAAACCAAGCGGAAGCTGTTTCACGAGCGGAATTGAATGACTTGATAAAAGAGCTTACGGAAAGCAGAAGGCAACTCGCTGAGCAAATGCAAGTCAATGCTGACCTCATGGCCCAACTTGCTCAACAGCAGCATCAGAATGCTGGAGGTAGCCATGTCCCCTACTCTGAAGATGATAGCTCAACTTCAGCTGATGAACCTCCCAGGCGTAGACGCCGCAAGGATGAAGATGATCAAGCAGGTGCCACTGATCACTCTACTAGAAATCAAGCCCGTGGAGCGAAACCCAACCTTCCTCCTACCATACAAACCCCGGATTTGACAGCTATGGTCAGGCGGTTGATGAGAGAGAATCAAGGTTTGACTAATGAAGATTGGGGAATGTCTAAGAGTCATACTCCCTTCACAGATACCATTCTACAGGCTGAATACCCAAGGAAGTTTAACATGCCCACCATACCCGCCTATGAAGGAAAAACTGACCCTAGACAACATGCAATGAGGTATGGATGAATGATGGATTCAGCAAGGGCCAACGACGCAACTAAGTGCAGGTGCTTTCCAATAACTCTGTCCGGAATTGCCACCATGTGGTTCACTCGACTTCCTCCACGGTCAATCTCAAACTTCGACGAATTAGCAAGGAAATTCATAGAACAATTCAGGATACACGCCACTCGACCCAAGGATGTGATGTCCTTATCAAGCGTGACCCAAGATCCTGGAGAATCACTGAAAGCATACTTGCAGAGATTTCATGTTGCCGCCACTGAAGTGAGCAATCCAAACGAACACGCGATTTTGATGGCAGTAATGCGTGGAGTGGATCCAGACTCTGAATTTGGGGATTGGTTGGCGGGAAAGCCACCAGCTACGTTGGAACGTTTCTATTCGAAAGCCCACCAGTTCATAAGGAGGGAAGAAGCTCGGTGGATAAGGAAAGACAAGGCACCAGGGAACTGGAAGTGCCTGGAAAGAAGAAGGAAACGGGGAGATGGAAGTCAAGGATCCCAACCTGCAACGAATACACTCCACTGAATGCGTCTCTTGAAAACATCTACTTATCGACCTGCAACACTTTTCAATACAGAAAACCACGCCCTAAGGAATCAACAGAGGAGCAAAAGCGGACTGGAAAGTATTGCTGCTTTCACGAGTCTTATGGGCACAACACAGACGAATGCAGGCATCTCCATGACGCTATTGAGAAATTGATTAGGCAGAAGAAGCTGTAGGAATTCGTCAAAGATATGCCAGAAGGAAGACAAGAGACTTCAGACCCCAGACATGGCCCAGCTCTACACCAACCAGAGCAACCTACTCGAACTATGGGAAGATTGATTATTAACACAATTGCTGGTGGACCTCATCCTGCGGATAAAAATTGGCAGGAAATGGAGCGATATGCTAATTCCTTAAGACATACAGAGCATGAGTGCTGTTCAAATGTGGAGGATGGAACTCCCGCAAAGCAGCAGCGCATGATGCACGACGATATTGTATTCAGGAATAGAGACGCGGATAAGGTGGAAGCTCCCACCATCGATCCATTGGTCATATCCGCAACCATCGGACCGGCATTCGTAAGGAGAATCCTAATTGATTGCGGAAGTTCCGTTAACATCATCTTCAAGAAAGCGTATGACCAAATGAAGCTGGAGACTAAGGATTTGAAGCCATCTAAAGCCCGAATCCATGGCTTTAACGGCGCAGCCACAAACGCAATAGGATATGTGGAGTTACCAGTTGAACTGGGACAAGGTGAACGCAGGAGAGTGCGAATCCTACCATTCATAATGCTGGATGTTGATTCACCATACAACGTGTTTTTGGGACGACCAGCCCTCGCAGATTTCAGGGCAGCCTTGGCCCCGTGGTGTCTCACACTGAAATTCCCGACGGACAAAGGAGTTGGCATAGTGCTTGGCGACCAAGCAACCGGACATGCATGTTACGTGGCTGAGCTGAGAGAGGCCCAGCGCAGAGAAAAGGGGAAGACTGCGGACAGCATCGTCCGCATCCCGAATTCTGATGATTGACAATTAGGGCCCGAGCCCTGGCTCGGGTGACATTCTCGGATCGTTGGAGACATAGATCCGAGAGATGACAAAGGGGAACCCAGGGAACCAGACGCAGCACCGGCCGAACTAACAATTGATATTCCAGCTAGCCACAGCGACCCGACATGAGTTCTTAAAATTGGGTCACAGCTCGATCCCCTAATGGCAGAGAATTTATCTGATTTCCTCCGAGCGAATCTTGATGTCTTCGCCTGGACACACTCTGATATGCGTGGGATTTCCCCTGCAATTGCGAGCCATATGTTGAATATAGACCCGAAACATGTACCTGTGAAGCAAAAAAGGAGAGGCATGGACCCGGAAAGGTCTACAGCTCTCAAAGAGGAGGTGGATAAACTCAAAGCCAATGGGTTTGTCCGTGACGCCCTCTACCCAGAATGGGTGTCCAACCCTGTGTTGGTAAAGAAAGCAAACGGGAAATGGAGAACCTGCGTTGACTATTCTGATTTAAACAAAGCATGCCCGAAGGATAGCTTCCCGCTGCCACGAATTGATCAACTGGTCGATTCAACTGCAGGGCATGAGTTATTGTCATTTATGGATGCATACTCTGGATACAACCAAATTCCGATGCACATCCCAAACCAAGAACACACCAGCTTTGTCACAAATGTTGGGTTATACTGTTATGTAGTGATGCCCTTTGGACTGAAGAACGCCGGAGCAACTTACCAGCGTCTGGTAAATCGAATGTTCAAAGATCAGATTGGGAAAACAATGGAAGTCTATGTGGATGACATGATTGTGAAGTCACGGCAGTCAAACGACCACATTCGAGACTTGGCGGAAATGTTCGATATACTGAGGCTCTTCGAAATGAAAATCAACCCCCTGAAGTGTTCTTTCGGCGTAGCGTCGGGAAAGTTCTTGGGTTTCATTGTGAATGCACGAGGAATTGAAGCTAACCCGGAAAAGATCCAGGCCATCCGAGATATACAGGCACCTAGAACCATAAAACAGGTACAGAGCTTGAACGGAAAAGTAGCTGCGCTCAGTCGATTCATATCCAGAGCCACAGATAAGTGTGTTCCTTTCTTCGATGTCATAAAGAAAGGAAAGAGAAACTTCAAATGGACGACTGACTACGAGGAAGCATTCCGAGCCCTGGTAAGACACTTGGAAAGTCCTCCAGTGTTGTCAAAACCAGTAGACCACGAGACGTTGTACGTATATTTGGCTGTGTCTCAACACGCTATCAGTACAGCCCTAGTTCGCGAAGAAGACAAGGTTCAAAGGCCGGTGTACTATGTTAGTAAACGACTGACGGGGGCAGAAAAGAATTATCCAAAGATCGAGAAACTTGCCTATTGCCTGGTGATTGCATCACGCAAGCTTCGTCCCTACTTTCAGGCGCACTCAATCAGTGTTTACACTGACCAACCCTTGCGACAGGTACTCCAACGACCGGAAACTTCCGGTACGATGCTAAAGTGGAACATCGAGTTAAGCCAGTTTGATATCACCTACCTGCAGCGAAGGACCATCCAAGGGCAAGCATTAGCTGACTTCGTTGCTGAGTTCACCATACCGGAAGAACCGAGTGAAAATCACAAAGTAATCCCTCCTGTCCGATGGAAGATGTTCACTGACGGGGCATCTAACGACCGTTGGTCGGGAGCTGGGATAGTTCTGGTAACTCCCGAAAACCGATCGATTTGCTACGCTTTGAAGCTCGAATTTACAGCGACAAATAACGAAGCCGAATACGAAGCACTGATTGCTGGCTTAAGACTTGCCAATGAACTGAGGGTAAAGTCCATCGAGATCTTCTGCGACTCACAACTGGTGGTATATCAGGTACGGGGAGACTACCAAGCGAAAGGACAGAGACTAGCTCCTTACCTTGTTCGGGTCCGGGAGCTACTAGTAAACCTGGAATATTATGACATTTCGCATGTCCCGCGCGAACAGAATAGGGAGGCCGACTCGTTGGCTAAATTCGCGAGTACTGGCGATGCACAACAGATGGGATTGTTCCCTGTCGAGACTCTGCTTGCTCCAAGTATAGACATGATGGAGATAGATCTCGTCTTGGAGACCGAACTCGAAAGGGGATCATGGCTGACCCCGATCAAACAATACTTGCTATACGGGGACTTACCTGAGAAAAGAAGCGAAAGACGCCAAGTCCTTTGCAAGGCTTCGCATTATGTAATGCAAGACGGGATAATGTATCGGAGGGGATTCTCGACCCCCTTACTCCGGTGCGTGGCCCATGACGAGGTAAAACGAGTGTTGGAAGAAGTCCATGAGGGAGAATGTGGTGATCATACCGGGGGGCAAACTTTGGCAAGGAAAATCCTCCGCTATGGATATTATTGGCCGACTGTAAATCGGGATGCAGCAGACTATGCGAGAAGATGCGACAAATGCCAGATATATGCAAAGATTCCGAGAGCTCCGCCAACGGAACTCACACAAATGGTTAGTCCCTGGCCATTTGCAATGTGGGGAATCGACCTAATTGGATCTCTGCCCATAGCCAAAGGAGGCGTGAAATATGCAATAGTGGCAGTCGATTATTTCACCAAGTGGGCGGAAGCAGAGCCAATGGCCACAATCACCACCAAGAAAGTCATTAATTTCGTTGTACGAAATATCATATGCCGTTTTGGCCTCCCACGGACCATCATAACGGATAACGGAACTCAATTCGAAAGTAAGGAATTCAAAGAGTTCTGTCAGAGGTATGGCATTGAGAAAAGGTTCGCAGCAGTTGCTCACCTAAAGGCGAATGGGCAGGTAGAAGCCGTCAATAAAATCATCAAGTCCATATTGAAGAAGCGTTTGGAAAAGGCTAGAGGCAAGTGTGTGGATGAACTCCCAACAGCGCTTTGGGCCTATAGAACTACCCACAAGACCGCGACTGGCCACACACCATTCGCACTGGCATATGGCACGGAAGCCGTCATACCCGTAGAACTTGAAGTTCTGTCACACCGGGTAACCTATTACGATCCTGCGTCAAACCAGGATCTCCTATTGGAATCATTAGACTTCATTGATGAGAAACGCGAAGAAGCTGATTTGAGAGCAGCCTCATACAGACACCGAGTCGCTAAATATTATAATGGAAACGTCCAGCCAAGAACCTTTAGTGTGGGAGATCTCGTTTTGAAACGAGTCTTTCCAACCCCTTCGCACATGAATCCCGCATGGGAAGGTCCATACGTCATCGAACGGAGGCTTGGAGAAGGAACTTTCAAGCTAACGACCGTCGATGGTGCGACACTCCCCTGAGCATGGAACAACGAGCATTTGCGGCGTTATTACACTTAGTCTATTACCTTTATGCGGTAGTTGCATTTATTTCTAGTATGCTTTCTTCTTGGCATTTAATAAGATAATCTAGCTTGTTTTCATCAATAAAGGCTTGAAGCCATCTTTTCCATGAATGACCAATGTCTCTTCGTATGATATTCCCGTGACACGCAATTAAAAATTATAATATCCTGGCTAGCGTACGAACGCTTATAATAAACGACAAAAAATCTCCAAGTCCTCGGAGTGCGGACTGGAGTACTCTAAGTCCCCGGAGTGCGGACTCGAGTATAAATGATTCTAAATCTCCAAGTCCCCGGAGCACGGAGTGGAGTACTCTAAGTCCCCAGAGTGCGGACTATAGTATAAATGATTCAAAATCTCCAAGTCCCCGGAGCGCGGACTGGAGTACTCTAAGTCCCCAGAGTGCGGACTCTAGTATAAACGATTCAAAATCTCCAAGTCCCCGGAGCGCGGACTGGAGTACTCTAAGTCCCCAGAGTGCAGACTCGAGTGTAAATGATTTGAAATCTCCAAGTCCCCGGAGTGCGGACTGGAGTACTCTAAGTCCCCGGAGTGCGGATTCGAGTATAAACGACTCAAAATCTCCAAGTCCCCGGAGTGCGGACTGGAGTACTCTAAGTCCCCGGAGTGCGGATTCGAATATAAACGACAAAAAATCTCCAAGTCCCCGGAGTGCGGACTGGAGTACTTTAAGTCCCCGGAGTGCGGATTCGAGTATAAACGGCAAAAAGTCTCCAAGTCCCCGGAGTGCGGACTGGAGTACTCTAAGTCCCCGGAGTGCGGACTCGAGTATAAACGATTCTAAATCTCCAAGTCCCCGGAGCACGGACTGGAGTACTCTAAGTCCCCAGAGTGCGGACTCTAGTATAAACGATTCAAAATCTCCAAGTCCCCGGAGCGCGGACTGGAGTACTCTAAGTCCCCAGAGTGCGGACTCGAGTATAAACGATTTGAAACCTCCAAATCCCCAGAGCGCGGACTGGAGTACTCTAAGTCCCCAGAATACGGACTCGAATACAAATGACTCAAAATCTCCAAGTCCCCGGAGCACGGACTTGAGTACTCGAAGTCCGGTGTATAGACTTAATCACAAGCAGTTCAGACCTCCGAGTTCCTTGAATAGGAACTACGACGCAAATGACTTGGATATGTCAAGTCCCCAACATACGGGCTATGAAATACTCTAAGTGCTTGAAGCACCAAGTGGAGATTGATCAAATCCAAGGAAGCTCCCAAGCCATGTAAAGACGAACCAAGAAGTCTAAGTTACCCATAACAATTCAGATTTCAATCACAACCATAAAAGAAACTGAATAATAAAAGTCTTTTGAGAAGACAAAAGTGAAGATCAAATTTTATTCACAAAAAGCTTCCCGTTACAAAAACGCTCCGAAGTCCGGAGCCAACAGCCTATTTACACAGTCTACAAAAATTAGTACATGACTTAAACTAGTTCTCGTTGAACGGGGACGACGGTCATTTCTTGTGTTTCTTTGACTTCTTCCCGGATGGTTCCTTCCCAGAGCGCTTACTCTTGGAATCCTTCCCTGACGGAGGGGTGACGACCGAAGACGTAGGGGGAACATCCATGGGCTGGGACTTGCCAGGAAGAATGACCTTCAATGGTTTGTTCAGAGGATCGTCCAGGTCCACTTCACGCGGCTCGACCTTGACTGAGGTCGTATCTCTTTTCTCTTTCTCGAGCCGTTCCTTCATGCTCAAGTCGGATGTGTGCTCAGAGGCGCCTGTGATTTCTACTTCGAAACTCTCCGAGGAAGAGTCAGATTTGCCTTCATCCAGCGCCCCGATTACTTGAGCATCTGGACCAGGATCTCCGCCGACTTGAGTAGCCTCACTCGCCTTTATCTCCACCTCCTTGGCGGCATCGCCCCTCGGAGTGGTCTCGGGGTCAGAACAGCCTGCAAAGAAGACACGAAAATAAACAAGTGTTAGAACACAACAACTTCTGAGGGAACAAGAAAGATCTTTGTGAAGCCCAGAGGTTACTCACCAGATGCCGGTGGGTTCTCAGTCGCCAAGGGTGTCCCGCCCTCCGGGATGGGAGATAAAACATGAAAGCCAAGCCCGGGGGCTTCCGGGTCATAACCAACGTGCTGCTCGAAGGGGTCAAGTGTTGACCGACTGGCCGATTGGGTAGGCACGTGAACTGGAGGCACAACGTCGGAAGGGTCCGTAGCCACCTCTTTCCCTTTCCTGAAGGGAGAACCTTTGCTGTAGAGGGATTTAGCCGCCGATAAATCTGAAGGCTCCTTCCCCCTCAGGAATTCTTTTATCAATGCTTCTTCGTCGACCTCATCGGCGCCGCTCTCAACCTTCCTGATCTGAATCAGGGTCTCCCATGCCTCGGCCAATGACTCAAGGTAGCCGTCGCCCAGAAAAGTTAGATCTCGATGCATGAGAACTCGGGCATTGAACTCAGCGATGAGCGGGTCAAATTCGGTCTTTATCTCCTCCCTACCTTCTTCCCTGGCCGCCTCGAGGCGAGAGTCGATGTAGACAGTTGCTACCCTTCTACCTTCCTCACGGGCCTCATTCCTCAGTGCCTCGACTTTGGAGAGATCGTCTTCAAGTTTCCATATTAGGAGTCGGGTGGCGACAATCTCATCACAATAATGTTGTGCCTCAACCTGGGCATCCACTTTCTCTTTCCTCTCCTCGAAAAGTTGCTGTTCGAGTTCCTTAATCCGATAACTAAGTGTGTCCCGCTCCTTCTGAACGGAGTCTTTCTCCAAAGCTAATGCCCCACACCGTTGAACCGCTTCATCGAGCTCTTTCTTATGATTCAATTCAAGGCGGGAAACAGCCTCGGCGGTGTCCTTAGCGCTCTGACGAGTAGCTTCAAGCTCGGACTTATAGGTGGCAATTTCTTCATCCTGGGCCTTAATGATATCCCTGTCATGAATAGCTTCAAGCTTTAGGCGGTCAATTTCGTGCTGGCGCACCATAGAGACTTCAGAGAGTTTCTCAGCCAGATGGACGAACGCGTCATGTTGCACGTAGACGTCATTGGTACAGGCGATAACATTTTGTTTGACATCTTCGGGAATAGGATGAATCGCCGGGAGGAACTTTAACCCATCAAAACAAATCTTCGGAAACTTAGCCTTAAGTTCGTTCAATCTCTCCGACACTATCGGGTCTGTTATGGGAGCGGGAGGAGACGGCTTTGAAAGTCCGCCCTTCCTATGAGAATCTTGGGAGTGCCGGGTAGAAGAAGAGTCAGAGTGTTGGTCCCGGGGAGCATCAGAATGCGACCTCTTATGGCCACGTTTGTCTTTGCTTCACTCCTGATAAGAAGAGGTCTCCTGGCGGTGTTCGGGCTGATAATAAGTTTTCTTCCGGGATGACGAGTCCCAGGCATGATAATCTCGGTCGCTGTCGCTGTCTCTGTCTCGGCGCTTCCCGAGGCCCGAGTCCCGACCAGACTGGCGTAAAGTCGACGAACCGCAAAGGCGGTCGTATCCGTGAGAGCGCCCCATGTCACCTGCAATCAAACAATAGCGAATTAGCGAGAGAGCAGAATGGTGAAAGAAAAGTAGGTGCAAAGTGAAATGCATGTGTCTGTGTGTGTCCTAGTGCTACCCCCGACGGACCAGTGGCTTTGCTAACGGGAGTTTTTTCCCCTTGGATCGGGGCCGGGACGCCCGCATCACCCCTGACGGGCGAGCGAAACTTAAACAGCTCCGGGTCATCGAAATCATAGTCGAGCAAGTCGTCAGGAATGGAGAGGTTCGATAAGCCTTTCAGAGAACTTCCAACGCGCTGTGAAGAAGCCTCTTTCTCTGGCTGAACAGGCGTAGCTTTGGAAGTCCCACCAACCTTCTCTTTCCTCAACTTGCGCGCCAGCTCCTTTCTCCCCTTCGAAGGGGAAGATGACGTTTCGATATCATGAACTCCAGCTGCAGGACCTAAATCCTCACCTCGCTTTTTAGGTGGCTCGCCTAGAATTTCCCCTTCTTCCGGTGCTTCAAGAGAAGGGCGAACGGATGATTCAGGCAATTTTTCCCCTCTGACGGGCACGGACTTGGGAAGTGATACGCCCTCTGGAAGGCTAACCCGGCGGCCAGGGGCTAGCAAGCCGAAATTCGATAGTGACTCATTGGAAATGAGGGCTCGGATATCTCGCTCTTCAGTAGGAAGATCTCTAATGGCGTCGACAGCATCGGAGTACCCCCAGCCCTCGGGACGGGGGACGAGATCTGAAAAAATAGAACAATGAGTTAGGAGAAGTTCAACCTCAATCGGGAACGGACATCAACTCAGAGAAAGGACGTACTTCCTTCAACCCACCGCCTCGCAAAGCCTTGGGGGCCGCGCACGTAAAACCACTCCTGTTTGTACAGGGCGAATTTGCTACTCCACGCGCTAGTGAAAAGTTGGCACTTCCGATGTGGCTCAAGAAACATGTAAGAGGGGCTTTCTCCCCGTTTCTTGGTCATATAGATGTACCTTATATCGCCGGGAGTTGGAGGCCTGGAGAAGACGGCCATGAAAAGCATGTACGTGCCATAAATGAAAGCGTGACCATTTGGATGAAGTTGAGACGGGGCGACGTCTAGATACTACAGCACGTCGCGAAGGAATAGATTGAAAGGAGGCACGCTACCAACCCAGCACATGAACTTGCTACACGCCGTATATCCCACTGGGGGCAGATGTGGGCGGTCATGTCCCGACGTAACGAGCACGTCAGCAAACGGAATGCCATGAGTAGAACATATCCGCTTAAGAGCGGCCTCAGTGACTCTCGATGCCTGTGAGTCAACTGGGTCATCCAGTAAAATCGACGATTCCAAAGTATCGGGAGCACAGTCATGAGCGGGAGAAATTGACGGGTCAGTTGTGTCGGGGGCCGTTCGCTTAGAAGACGGCCCAGGTTTGTCGGAAAGTGTAGCAGAACTGGATCTTTTGGACATCTTGAATAAATAGCAGACCCAACCAAGCACCTGTGTGAACTATACTCGAAAAATGATCGACGTTAGAATTAACAACGCAGATAACCCCCCCCCCCGTGTGGTGTGTGAACTAGTGCAATCAATCGTGCATAAGCATTTAATATAACGTCAAGCCTAAAAACATCGCTTCCGAAAACCGTCATCGCTGACCGTCTCCGAAAGCCTTCTGAATAACTAGAGGTAATTACCTGATTATGCCAAGTAAAGACCAGTTATGAAATTGGGCAAGGAGAGTATGTTCGGCATTTGTATATGTCCGGCATTTATGCGTGCTCGGCACCTAATTATGCTCGGCATGCTAACTATGTTCGGCATGAAGATAGGTCCGGTATTTATGTATGTTCGGCATGTTAAGTATATTCGGCATTTGCTTGTGTTCGGCATTTAGGTCTGTTCGGCACCTAGTTATGTTCGGCATGATAGTTTGTTCGGCATTCACTTGGGTTCGGCATTAAGGTCTGCTTTTAGTTTGTTCGGCAGGATAGTTTGTTCGGCACTCAAGTACGTTTGGTATGTTGGTTTGCTCGGCATGGAGGTAGGCTCGGCATTTATGTACGCTCGGCATAACAGTTTGTTCGGCTAAAGTAGTGGCTCGGCAGGGCTACAATTCGGCATACGGCCATCATCCGGCCCAGCTTCCTTTCGCACTGAGCTAGTGTCGTTCGGCCAAAACTACGCCGTGCCAAACTAAGATTATGCCGAGTCCAAACACTCGGCATATCCTCCATACCTTCTCCTCCTCCGCCGAACACTCACCAATGATCCTACAAGGCATTCGAATTTGGTTCTCTCTCTCTCTCTACAACTAGACGCTCGACCTTGGAAACATTCCAAATCGAACGTAAGTCCCCACCAATAGCGAATCGATGGGAAATTGCCAGAAGAGGAACTCGGGTAAGAAGATACCTAGTACGTGGATCGAACGTAGGAAAGTTATGAGAAACCCTTGAATTCTGATTGCACGAATGGTTTGTGAGCTTGGAATTGTAAAAGCAAGAAGTGAGAAAAGAGAAGGAAAGAAGGCGGCTTTTATAGAGAAGAAGAGGAAGATGAAGGGACTCTGACCGGCTCTACCGGTCAAAACGGTTTCACTCAGCTTTCAGTCATTCGGCACTCGCATCGTTCGGCTCCCGATCGTTCGGCATCCTCATCACTCGGAGGCAATGCAGTGGTCCAGTAGTTCAAAGCACACCCTGTTCGAACACACGGTGTAATGGAAAATCGACCAGGCAACTAAAAGGTCGGCCGTTCAGAATTGTACTCGGCATCCCTGGACTCTCGGCATGCAGAGTTGTACTCGGCATAAGAGGATGCTCGGCATAAGGCCATTCAGCTCTTCACATGGCATTTAAGTGCACTCGGCCTTCCAAGGCTTCACTCGGCATATCCTTTGTTCGGCACACCCTGTGCTCGGCATATTCTTCACTCGGCATAACCATAGCTCGGCATGTCCTTTGCACGACAAACCCTTCACACGGCATGTCTTCCACTCGGCATCCTCACACGGCAGACCCTTCACACGGCATGTCTTTCACTCGGCATCCCAACATCGTTCGGCCCGCTTCCTCCATTCAACAGAGAGATTCATCGACTTGGAAAGGAAGGCTCGGCATGCCGACCGTTCGGCCTGTTTCACTCGGCATGCAGGGCGCGTCCTATCTGGACCGAGCTGTCTAGCCATCTGGCCCACCAGGGAAGTCCAACCCACATTCGTCTATTAATAGAGGGGCAGGGGCACAGAAAAAGGGGATCAGATTTCAGAGAACACGGGGGAGACTCTACCACATTCAACCCTCATCCAAGACTTCAACTTTTACTTTGCAATTGTATTCGAATACTTAAGAGCGGATTGTATCTGTAATCAAGTTTAAAGTGAAGAAATAAAGGATCAACTTTAAAGTGGACGTAGGCTACAACGACGAACCACTATAAATTCTGTGTTCTTGTCTCCTGCATTTTAATTTATGTTCTCTTCTCTATTTTAATTTATTTTCTTCATTATTCTCTCTACACAAACTTTCTAAGGGTGTTAGTGACCAATTTTGGTGCTAACACATTCTCCCTACGAGCCTTGTACGAGTTTTGTTTGTATTACCCACTTTTGTGGCTAGTAGCTGGAATTTAATGAATGTAACAACTTCGGCTATTTTATAAGTATTTGTATATAGACCCTATTATAATATCAGAGGATTTCTATAAAAATTGTTTTAGCTATCGTAAGGTAAAAACCCGACATGTTTATTTGTGGCGTGGTCTTACGAGATGCTTTTGTTTTCAAAGGATTTTTGAACTTTAATAATCAATTGGGTGTGATTTTCTCACGCTGGTATTCCAGACTGACTCGGGTGTTATTTAATTGTAATGCTCAGGCCAGACCGAGTATTATAGGATACAGGATTTGGTGCTGTGGGCTCAGGAGACGAGCTGGATGACGATACGTACTCTCGTAATTATATATATATATATTTCGCTGTGTTGAGTTGTTATGTATCCATTGTATGTTATTGATGTGAGCTGTGATTGATGTACTCTGATGATGTAATATATGTAAACAGATATATTTGATTTTGAGTAAAGATATTTACTTATTATATTTTATTCCGCTGCGATGGTTAGATTCTGTTGTTGTTTTCTATTCTCTTCTTCTACCTCTTCTTCTTTAACCCAAATGGTTCGTATTTCTGTACAACTTGAGTTGATTTAGGTAGAATAGTGTTGATTCAGGGGGTACGGATTTGCGGGTCGTTACATAGTAGTTCATGTTTATTTGTATATAGTATTTTGAGATAGTTTCCCTCACACTTGACTTTATGCATGCCCCTAGTTTTTGTCTAGTCCTACTTTTGTCATGACAACTTGCGGGTACTCGATTGAGTAGTTCAAGAGTTAGGTGCTTTTGGGGATACGCTAGCAGAGTGCGCGGTTGGAGCATTTTTGGAGGTGTGGTACCGATATTTTGAGATATATATGTATATATACATACATGTTATTTTATTGTGCATGACGGACCTGCTATTTATACATGAGACTGTCGTATCTGATATTTATTGAGAACTCTGGGTTTATTTTGGTGTTGATGTATTCTGACTATTTTGTATTGATATTTATTTATCAGTTGCTTCTGCTAGTGCGGTCTCTTATAAATTATTATTTTGTTTTGTTCATGCATATTCAATATATTATATGTTGTCATTCCATTGTGAGATCTAATCATTGTCTTGGTTTAATGTTTCGTTTTAATTTCACTCCGATGATTTGTCATTTGTGGTACTCAAAAGTCGTACGATGATGTAGGGGCATACTTTTGGTTATTACGAAGGGCGGCTTGTTACACCCATGACTGCACCTCCCAATCTTCGGCCACTAGGTGCTCTCCGAGACCACAAACCCAATTCAAATCTTTGTTTAGCCTCATGTCGCCTAAATCTTCATAAAAACCTAACCCTAGCTTCAAACTATACACTGTCGTTCTCCCAAATCAAAGCCTCTCCACCTCAAACTCACATGGGTTCGAAGATCTATCCGATATAAACTCAAAAAACTAAGCTTTATATTTTTCGTGGAGTATTTTGTTTGTTTTTAATTTTCGAAGTTGAAATCTTGAACTTCGTTTTAAATGTGGAAACAAGGGAAGGAGGAAGGAAAGTAATGTATTGAATATTCTAAGCATGTGTTGATTTGTTTTAGAATAGAGGTAGGTTTATTTTACAATTTTTGGCATCTCCCTGCATAGAATTTTATTCGCGTACGAACCACGAACAACAAAACAAAGACACAGTCATGCACAGAAATGCGACATGATCTCAAAGAAATATACATCATTTATTTTATTCTATAAAATACCATCATTTGTCAAGAAATCGTCCAACAAAATTATATATATTTTCCAAATTAAAAATTATGTGAAAATCCTATAAATTAAATTAAATATACTACAATAAAAAACGAGTCGTTTTAGTAATAATTGATTTTATTATTATCTATTATCTTGAAATCAAATCAAAAAATTTAAATAAATTAAATATTTATATTTGAAGCATTAAAAATTCTAGGTCGTTACATTCTTTCCCTAAAAAAATTCGTCCTCGAAATTCACAAATGAAGAGAAATGTCTTCGAACCCTTAACTTTTGAACACTTACCACTCTTAAATTTACAAGGTCAATTAATAAAATGGATTATTTAAACTTATAAAATCCTCTAAGCTTTTAAAACCAATTTTGTGACGACCCGCAAATCCCTACGCTTTGAATCGACAATAAACCACACATGTCCGACCCATACAGTATAGACTGACGGAAAGTCATGAGAAATTAAAGAAGAGAGAAGAAGAGAAAAGAAGAAAGAGAGAAGAGAAAACAAAACAGAGCAATACATAATCTCACGTCACAACGGAATAACATATAATACCATATCAATGATCTTTACAAAACTGAAACTGTATGCATATACATCAATCGGAGTTCAATAATCAATCACTAATCATCAATCTGGATAGTTATAATAACTTGTCCTTACAATTCTCGACAATATACAACAATAAAGCAGCAAATAATAAACAGATACATGTATACGGAAATGAAGATCTCTAGCTCTCCTACTGAAGCTCCCAAAGCACCAAATCAGAACTGTAAATATACTCGGATTGATCCCAGCATTGAAAGGGAAGAACGTCCGGATCAGTCTGATAAACTAGCGTGAGAAACACACTCAACTGAATTTATTTAGTTTCCAAACTTTTCCTTTTCAAAACAAAAGTTTCTTGTAAGACACGCCCACACATAAATACGGACATGTTAGCCAAAACATTTCATATCAAATCATCTTATATTATACTAGTGTCTAATATACAAATAATATTAAAATAGCCGAAATTGTTACTATTATTAAATTCCAACATACTAAGCTCTACAAACAAAATGGCAGGAAAGTGATGGAGTTTGGATTTCCATACAAATGACCAGGTGAAAGGACTACCTTCCGATGGGTACACATCCTGATGGTTGTCCTTAGGCACAGAACATCTACCCTCTACCAACACAAGATCAGCCTACCACTGTCACTAGGTAGTACCGAATATTCCATCCTCGGGTCATTTCCGACCTTTCCCGAAGGCCCTCATAGCAAACAAACCACATTAATTTACATCCTGAACATCATAGCGGAAAGAAATATATCTAAAAGAGGATGATCATATCCTAAATGGGAATGACCCACTTAGCTTTGTCGCATCTAACCCTATTTTTGATTAACTTTCACGTATCACATATCACATCATTTTGAATGCCACATTGCCATTTCCTTTGACTACTAATTGCCTTCCACAAAAATACAACCCTTGAGCTCGTATGTCTCAAGGAGGGTGTCAAGCTAAGAGAAGTTGCCTTCTTCGCTGCCACTAATGTACGTTTGTAAAAATCTATGTATGTAATCTTAGAAATGTAATGTCAGACCCTCGTCCATACAAGTTGTCTAGGAATAGGACAAATCAAAGGTACTTTCCTACCACATTCTGTCGGGAAATCCCTAGAATTAATATCGAATAGTCCTTGCATTGGATATTTCTTAGTGAAGAGACCACTGCTACTATATGTATATTGGGATTTTAAGTCCAAAAGATCAACAAGCAATCCTTCACTATAAAAATTCCAAATTTCAATATCATCGATGACCTGCACAATTGAACGCATATACATTGGTCCGAAGTGGTTTGCAGATAAACCGACCCAGGTCTCTTCGTACCAACAACGTAAAAGCGGTTATCAACCTCACACGGAAACTATGTCTTGTAGACTTATCACGTTTCCAACTGTCAACTTACTATCCTCCGGCCAAGAAGGAAGCTCGATAAATTGGAGTAATACTCTATGCTGCATGAATCAACATCCCCAACACAAAAGATAATTAAGCCTTCACAGACGGCTATGTACTAAGTGCACGACTAAATAGTTCCCACATCATGTCAAGAACTAAAATGGCCAAGTTTGATAGTTGGTTATTTAATTATCATAGCAAACAAAAATTATCTCACACCATAAGCAATCACTAGGCCCTTTTAATTTATCTTTTATAACTTAAATCAATTTTCAAACATTCAATTTAAATTATCTTTAAAAAAATATAATTCCAAAACAATTTCAACATTTCATTACTTGGAAAACATTTCCATATACTTATACCAAAAGTATAAGCATATTCATAAATATCTTTAGGAAAGCTTAATATTTTTCAGTGCACGCTTTATTGGATCAAAACGAATGTTGCGTAAAACATGGTTACGACAACCCAAAATCATTAGTATAGGGATTCGATAATTAGATAGATATATAAATACCATATACTATACAAAAATCACTTTTCGAAAATCATTTACTATAACAATAATGTTATAATCCATGCTTCCCTTACTTATCGAAAACGCCTATTTCAACAATGAATGTTGAAATCTATGTATTCGATGCGCACACCTTTTAAAACATCTTCAAACCATTTAACTTCATTTAAAATACCACTTCCCAAAACATTTATTTAATGAAATAACTATTCACTATCCAAAATAGTGAATATAATTCCTAACCAAATTCATTTCTATTGCACATTTAATTTAAAAGGATTATCCACACTCCAAAATCATGTGTAAAAATCTTTCTAATAAACTTTCATAATTAACTCATCAAAATAAGTTGATTTCAGATTTCTAAAATATGTTTATTAGTTCCATTTATACCTCATTTACATGCAAAAAATCCGATTATAAGCTAATACACTTATAAATCTCTTATTTCAAATTCGTTCCTTTTATAACTTCATAAATTTATAAATTTTATTCACTTACAAGATTCACTTATAACTTCGTTTTAACACTTATAAAAATCCTTTATAATCCCATTATTTTGATTTATAAAATACAATTTTATAAATCTTTTATATAAACCGTTTATAATAAATCAAAATTCTCATTTAACTTATTTTATAAAATAGTTAACCCTTATTTCAAAAATCACATTTTGATTCTATTTAAATAAACTTCTTCTTTTAATAATTTACAAATCGTTATTAAAACTCATATAAATCAAAAAAACATACTTAAGTATATTTCACAAAATCATAATTTTTATAACATAAAATTATAACTTATATAAATTCATTTACTTTAAAAATTTAAATTTTAATAAAACATATATATTTTCAAAATCACTTTGAAATCCCTATTTAGTTTAAAATCATCATTTAATATTTTTAAAATTCCAAAATATGGCCCAATGCTACCATAGCACTGAATAAGGTAATTCGCATCAATCATATCAATCCGGACATCCAAAACATCATATATCATATGATAACAACATATATCACAATATCTGTAAATAAAATCAACATTGGTAAGGTATCTAGTTGGATCCTCTAACCTGTCACCTGCAACAAATACAGATATGTGAATATATGTACAATGTCGGCTTCGAGGTAGACGCGCGTACAAAAGGTAATCCGCTCATACACGTGAAGTATAGGGTCTCATCTGCTCCAATAGGCAGGAATATATCCAAATACCAATCAATATATATATAATATATATCACCCAAACATTCATCAATCAACACAAAAAAAAATTATTCTCACTTATGTAATAATATAAGTGAGTCTGAAAGAGTGAGTTGTACTCACTTTGATTACAAGAGACGTTGCAAAGTTTTATTTCGAATAAAATTAAACAGGCGTTTAATTTTACCCAAAATTCCTAGGTAGCTCCAAATCAATCCGGACTAGCTCCATCGTGTCGTGTTCGTTAATACGGACTCAACGCAACTTGTTTCGTCAATTTTCGACCTCGTATGAAGAAGTTACGCTATTTTAAGGTTTACACGAAATAAAATAATATAATTTGCATTTTTCTTATTTTACTCGAATCTGGGCCATTAGAATTGCTACATAAAATCAGGGTCGTACCTTTCTTTTCCTCTTCCCCTTCGTTCATACGCATTCATCAATTTGAGCAAACCCATATACGTGACCTTTCCCTCGTTGCTGCTCCAGCTATGACCCATTAGAATTCGATCGGCCATCAACAAATTGTTCGCCTACGCAAGCTTTGCCCCCCGCCATGACTTCTGTCGAACTCAGCCTCCTATCCACCACGAAAATTGTGAATGAAGTGCAGTGTTTTAACTCATTTTTCCGTCGTTTCTCTTTATAGTTTTCGATCACTACTGTTGAAAACATAGATCTCAATAAGCTTGACATTTTTGCATTTGATAGTTTTTGCTAAAAGTGAATGGATCAAGAGAGATCAGAGGGGAAATATTTGAATTTACTGGCCATTGAAATGGTATGTGGTGGCTAAGTTAGGTTTTGATTAGGGTTTGTGAAAATTATAAAATGTTCTGGCCTTTTATAGAAAATTTCGCGCACCATTCATCCGAAAATTTTCCGAACTCAGATCTAGGCGTACCTCCTAGCGTTTATAATGTTGTACCCCTATTCCAAACACAATGGGATATATATTGGAGGCCAATTCAATCATATTTGGAAGATAGGTTTTCGAATCGAATCATTTTAAATTAAAATTTTCACTTAAATAAATTTCTACGTGTTTCAGCTTCGTACGACTAAACCGTAAATCCGATTGACACGAAATTTGTAATCCTGCAATAATATAACATTATAGACCTAATGAAACTGGTTTCGTTGAAATTCAAGGCAGTGTCAAAAATATCTATTTTTACACGTTGATTAAATAGTAAAATATTCAATTTCTATGAATTTACTTTTAAATCAATTTTAAAAGTTCACTAACATCATTCTAATTCAAATAGAATTTAATTCAACTTTCTAAATCATTTTTATTTACATGTAATTCAAAATCCTATTATTTCGATGATTTCAAATATTAAATTAATAATTTAATTATCTAAATAAATCCTTATATTTGAAATATTAGTTGCTCAACTTATAAAGTTTACTTGTGAATATTTAAAATTAGTTAATATATCAATTTCAAAAGACTGAAATTCTAGATCATTACATTCTCCTCTACTTAAAAGAATTTTGTCCCCGAAATTACCAAGTAAGAAAAAGCCATAAAATCCATTAACATTTCAAAAACAATTTGTTCAAACTAGATATCAAATTCATTTAAGCCTTTTAACTTTTTTCGAAATCCATTGGTTAAACTTCTTATAAAACTTTTCTAAGTTTTCAAATCCATTTATAGTTATTTACTAATACTATCCCACAATTCAACTAATATAATTTCAAATTATAACCTAAAATCGAAATTTAGTTATCAAATTCTTTTCCAAAATTCTCAAAATTTCCAAATGCCTTAAATTATCAAAAATTTCGCCATAACCTCCTTTGCGCGGTTCAATCCGGAAAAAATAACAATACATATAATATCACAAATATACATCTCATCTTCGAGGACGAGGCATCCTTAGGGAAAAAATATAAAAGTACAATATGTAATCCGAGATATGTATCTTATATATTATTAGCGAGCATATACGGCAAATATAGCGCAAAAGCGAGTTCTGAATGTGAAGCATATGCCATCTGCACCTACTAAACACTCAACAAACAAATTAGAAACATGTATATAGAAAGTAGTACAACATATACAATGCAACAACTATATACGCCAACATAGCAAATGCAATCAACTAATAACAAATTCAACCATCAAAAAACTATCATCCAACTATATCCAACAAACCAATATATATCCAATTAATCCATAACCAAATCGATATACATTCATTTCTTATCGATATTCATTAAACTGGTTTTCAATTTAATCACATTTGATTCATTAACGTTGGATTTTACTAACATTCATTTATTTAAATTCAATTAGTTTACATTCACTAATTTACATTTAGTTTAGTTCACTTTCAAATTTAAACAAAATTCAATTCTATTTAGATTCACTTACTTCTAATTTGAATTCAATTATTTAGCTTTCCATTTCATTAATTCAATTCCATACGAATTTCTATACAATCATCTAACATCCGTCTAACAACCAATGTATATCCCACATAACCAAATTTATTTAATTCACGCTCAAACATTCATATTTACTCTGTTACATTCAATTTGGTTTAACATTCAATTAGCTTTAAAGGAATTAACACTTACACTCATTAACTCCATATCAATTCATTTACATCCGACTGATTAACATTCAATCCATATTTTATTTATTAATTTATTCCATTAGTTCAGTTTAGTTTATTTATTAATTCAGTGGCTAATTCATTTTACAACTATAGTTGAATTTAATTTAAAAATTCAAATTTATAATCATATTCTTTACTTCACTTTATTAATTCATTTTGATACCAATTTTAACTTCATTATCACTTAAATTATGTTTCATTTCATTCTCACTTGCATTTACTTCCACTATACAACTTAAGTTCACTTCTAATTTAATTGAAATTCTAGTTTATTTAACTTTTGCTTAAGTTAAATTTCATGTCGATATCCAAATTCAGATTTTGTTTTGCTTAACAAAATTGTTTAACCATTTTAACATTTGGTTTTACTTATATTTTCGATTTTATAACTTCTACAACTTATTTATTTATTTATTTAAACTTCCAAATTCATATTATATAATCGCTAACCATTTCATTTTAATTTTCATTTCAACAACTTATCTAATCTAGTTCAAATTCAACTCATTTAGTTTAACTTTCCTACCATACATTTTACTATGCTAACTCAATTTTATTTAACTTTACGAAAGTTAAATTTTTGTTTCATATTATAAGTCCAAATTCGTTTTACTTATATTCATCAACTTCAACTTGGATTTAAAATTAAAATTTGTTTTTCACAACAAAACTGTAATTTTCAATTAACTATTGGTAGCAAATCCATCACATAGAAACTCGACAATGATACTAATGATACTGCAGTCATCACCCTTATTATTTTCCAGCAAGGGTAGTGAATTCAGTGCTTTATATTCTTTTCAAAAATCCTTTTTATTTACAACTCATATTTATAAATATACTTGGGTAGTTTCACTTCTTATATATAAGATTATTTCACAGTAGTAAGTCATATTAATTATAATTCCATACTTTATCATTTATTTTTTAATATAATTTATTCTTTTATAATTTTTATTTTTATTTAGATTATCCTAATAGCTTTTATTAACTTATGTATTTTTACATTTTCAACCAAACAAACAATCAATTTATATACACTATAATAACTTCTGAAAAATTGTCTCTTTTATACATAAAATATAATCGAGATAAAGTTATTTCATTTACCCAATTTAAAAACAATACTATGCCGAATTGCTTCGTTTAAGTGTTTAGAAACCCCTATCGACAATACGGCATCCCTCATACCGACCAGAATCCAGAAACAACTCAGTGGATAAGTAAACACAATAAAAAAAAATATCACTAACAAATACGCGCTCGTATATATATAATACACTCAAACTCAATCTGAGATGCTCTGACCCTATCTATACTGAGTATACATCATAGCCTAGGAATATACTAAATCTAAGCTCTAATACCATGTGTGATGACCCACAAATCTGTACCCTTTGAATCGACAATAAACCACACATGTCCGACGCATACTGCATAGACTGACGGAAAGTCATGTGAAAGAAAAGAAAAGAGAAGAAGAGAAGAGAAGAAAGAGAGAAGTGAAAACAAAAAAACAGATCTCACATCACAGTGGAATAACATATAATATCATATCAATGATCTTTACAAAACAGAACCTGTATATATATACATCAATCAGAGTTCAACAATCAATCACTAATCATCAGCCTGGGCAGTTATAATAACCTACCCTTAGAGTTGCCTACAATATACAACAACAAAGCAGTGGACAATAAACGAATACGTTTATATGAAAATGAAGATCTTCGGCTCTCTAATTGAAGCTCCAAAAGCACCAAATCTGAACCTGTAAATATACTCGGTCTGACCTGAGCATTGAAAGGGAAGAACTCCCGGATCAGTCTGGTAAACCAGCGTGGGAAACACACTCAACTGAATTTATTAAATTACCAAACTTTTCCTTTTCAAACAGAAGTATCTCTTAAGACACTCCCATACATAAATACAGACATGTTTTTACCGTACGGTAATCAAAACATTCATCAATTCATCTTATATTATACTAGTGTCTAGTATGCAAATAGTATTGAAATAGCCGAAATTATTACCATTATTAAATTCCATCATACTAGGCTCTACAAAAAAATGGCAGGCATGTAGTGGAGTATGGATTTCTATACAAATGACTAGGTGAAGGGACTACGTACCGATGGTACACCACTAGATGGATGTCCCTAGGCACAGAACATCTGCCCTCTACCAACACAAGATTGGCCTACCTTTGTCACAAGGTAGTACCGAATATCTCATCCCTTGGTCGTTACAGACCTTTCCCGAGGGCCCTCATAACATACAAACCACATTAATTTACATCCTGAGTGTCATAGCGGAAGAAATATATCTAAAAGAGAATGATTATATCCTAATTCGGAATGACCCCTTAGCTTTGCCGCATCTAACCCTGTTTCGGTCATTTCTAGTTGATGAGACTTGAGGTAACGATTAACTTTCACATATCACATATCACATCACTTTGAATGCCACATTGCCATTTCCGTTGACTACTAATTGCCTTCCACAAAAATACAACCCTTGAGCTCGTATGTCTCAAGGAGGGTGTTAAGTTAAGAGAAGTTGCCTTCTCTGCCACCACTGATGTACGTTTTTAAAAACCAATGTACGTAATCTTAGAAACGCAATTTCAAACATCATCCATACAAGTTGTCCAGGAACAGGACAAACCAAAGGTACTTTCCTGCCACATCCTGTCTGAAAGTCCCTAGGATTAATAGCGAATAATCTTGCATTGGATATTTCATAACGAAGAGACCACTGCTACCATATGTATATTGGGATTTTAATCCCAAAACGATCAACAAGTAGTCCTTCATTATGAAAATCTTAAATCTCAATATCATTGATAACCTGCACAGTCGAATGCATATATGTTGGTCCAAAATGGTTTTTGGATAAACCGATCCCGGTCTCTGCGCACCTATAACGCAAAAGCATTTCTCAACCTAACATAGAAACTAAGTCTCATTGACATATCACGTCTCCAACATTCAACTTGCTATCCTTTGGCCATGAAGGAAGCTCAATAGATTGGAGTAATACTCCGCACTACACGAATCAACATCCTCAACATAAACTATAATCTAGCCTACATAGATGGCTACGGTTTGTGCCAGAATTGGTCACAAACACCCAATTACGATGAAAGCACCTGTTCTCAGAAATAAATCATAGATAGCTAGTATGTAGAGAATATAAATGTGAAGTACACTCAAAATTAAAAAGGAAAGCAATAGAAATACACAATTTATAGTGGTTCTACGTTGAAGCCTACGTCCAATTTGAAGAATTGTTGTTTTTATTGATCATCACTCACTGATTACAAGAGTATAGATGACAATAATCAAGTCACAATGGATTTCTGCATAGTACAACATTGAAGAACCAAAAAAAACCCCTTTTTAAAGCTCTTGGCCTGCTATTCATAAGTGTAGGATGCAAATATCTTGCTCAAATCCTGGTAGACTCCTTCTTTCACATGGGTAGGTCCTCAAGATTGATCCCTAGTCGTTTCGACTCGATCCATAATTGATACGAATGAGATTCGTATCGATCCAAATCTTGTAATCGACCAGATGGATCCCTAGTCGTTTCGACTCGATCCATAATTGATACGAAGTAGGCAATTTTAAGGAGCTCTGGTCTACTTCGCATTGATGCCTGGGGTGTAGCTTCGTATCGATCAGATGACGGATCGATATAAAACATGTCGTGTTATGGATCGATATGTAGGGGTGATCATGAGATGGATCGGTACAAAGCACATGGATGCAAAGAGAATGGATTCGAAGTAGATGGATACGAACATGGATGGGCACGATATTTATTCATGATCCTAAATCGAAGCAACTTCCCCCTTGACCCGAAGCAGACCCTCCAGTGACTCGAAGTAGGTGTCGCGATGACTCGAAGTAACCCATGAGTGTACTAACCCATCGAGGACTTGGAGAAAACTGCCTGGAAACTTGAAGCGAACGTGGAGAAGACTCGGAGCAGACTCCAAGTAACTTGAAGTGACTCAATCTCTGTTGAAACCATATTTTAGACATCTTGCACTGCTTATTCATAGAATATGCTATGTTTTGGCTTCATCATCATGTATATTATCTATGAAAATCCAATTTCGATCATTATGCAGTGGAGTGGGTTGAACCTGCCTGTATGTTGCCTTATCAAAAGGCGGGTTAATAAATTGCCCCCTAAAACATGCCTTGCGATAGTAAGGCGTGTTTTGCAATTCCATAAGTTTGACGTCCATATCCTGTTAATGACCTGTAAAATGATAAATAATCTTACCTAACTGTGAATAGTATCGTTCAGATCGTATGCCGTTCTTGGCGGTAAGTGACCGTTCGCGGTCGGGTGTCATTCGAGGCGAATTGTGACCGTTCGCGATCGGGTGTCATTCGAGGCAAATTGTGACCATTCTTAGTCGGGTGTCGTTCGAGGTGAATTGTGACCGTTCGTAGTCGGATGCTGTTTGAAGCGAATTGTATGTGCCCAGGGGAGGGGGACCTAGTATCATTAATGTCTGATTTCACGTTCGAGTGAGTTTCTGAGTTGTTTGTTATGGTGGTTTATCGCCATCTCAGAGCATTCCTGAGGACCGTTCGCGATCCCGTACATGTGTCAGTGACTTAGCTGTTATGGAATTACAAATACCAGATTTACGTTCAAAATGAGTCTTACAACCAAAATCTTCAACGAAATCAAGTCCAGATGCAAAGAATAAAATGCAAAAGAAAAAAGGAGACGTTAAAGTGTAGACTCCCATACTAATGCGGTTGATAGTCGTCTCAGAGCATGCCTAAGGATCTTTCATGATCCGGTACATGTGTAAGCGAATTAACCACACTAGTGTAGTTAAGTGCGACTTATTCGTCATTATTTCAATTATTTAATGACAAGCTGATGCCTTGATCCTGAGCCGTCCCTAGTTGATGCAGATGGTAGTCGTTCTTGCTCCACCATTGCTGCTTGCCTTCTCACGTATTGTAATAGCATGCCGTTCTGGATATGCCCTTCTATATCATCCCTCAAGTGTCTGCAATTTGTACTATGACCGCATAGATCGTGGAATAAGCAATACTTGTTTGATCTTCTATCATTGTTTGTCGGATCCCTCCTCATAGGCCTCTGGTAGGGCACCTATCCCCTAGTGTCTTGGTTGATTCATTCCAAAGTCTCGTTCAACTCCATGTAAGAGGTGAATCGCAGTTCCTTTTGTGGCCGCTTTGGTTCATCTCCGCCGTTATCTGCCTTACGTTTCCCTTTATCTTTGCCTGAATCGTTTCCGGGTGGGTTTTCGCTTTTGACTGCATAAATATCAACTCCTTCTCCTTCTTCTCTCTTAGCATTTGCATCCTCTTGTCGCAAATATCTTTATGCCTCACGGTAAAACTCTCCTAGATCCATGGGTGGATCCCTCGTTAATGATTTCTTTAATTCTGTGCCATCAACTATGTCAAAAAAAGCTGCCATCAAAGCCATAGATGGATCAGGCCGATCAGGGGATGTTGCCGCTGCATTGAATCATGTTAAGAAGTTCCCCAAAGACTCTTCGGTCTTTTGGTTTAGTATCGTCAGACTCATCACATTCTTGGGCCTCAAGATGTGAACCCTGAATTGCCTCATAAACTTTTCAGTCAACTCGGTTCACGTTCCAATTAAACTACTCTCCAATTGTCTAAACCGTAATGCTGCTAGTCCGTCAGATATAGTGGCAAACATTGGACCATGACCTCCTCCAATGCCTCCAGTACTTCCACGTACCTCATATACCTCATCAGATAAACAGCAGGATCGGTCCTTCCATCATACGTATCCAATGACAGTAGCTTGAATTCTGGTGGATTACTAGCCAGGCTAATTGTGGGAGCGAAGGGGATCCTGTTAACATCTTCCAGATCTCTATTCACTAATCCGCCTCTCACAGCTCGTATGGACATCTCCGCCAATCTATCACCGTCGTCGAGCTGCAATCCTTGTCTGTTGCCTCCGAACTACCCCTTGAGTTCACAAGCGAATCTGAGACTCTGCTCTCCTGGACGGGCATCCGTTCCTCTTTCAATGCCGTGTTGAACCGCTCCACCTGTTACCCTACCTGAGGTTGGATCAACAAGCTCCTGGGGAGTACCCTAGCTCTGGGGCTGCTCCTGATGGTCTCGCTCTGTTCTAGCTTCTGATTGCTCCATGCTCCTGACCTCTATCTCCAACACTTCTTGCCGTAGCGTTCCTTTGATTCTGCATTCTTGCTTGTCCAATTTGTTGGAGTAGGTTCTACATCATCTCTTCTTGCCTTTTCAGCATTCCCTCTTGCATAGCTTCCATCATCATCTCCATCTCATCTCAGGTGATGAAGATTTAGGCATGATTCACTCCTTAGGAAGCTCCTGACTTTCTTCATGTTGGCTCCTTTCAGCTCTTTATCTCCTTATTGATTGCTTCACCATTGCTTTTTAGATCGAAGTCCTTAGAACCAAAATCCAAGCTGTAGAAACTCCAAAGCTAGCATTCTCAGTGAAAGCACCAAAATGTTCGCGCCAAAATTGGTCACAAACACCCAAATGTCGATGAAAGCACCTGTTCACAGTTATAGATCACAAATAACAAGCGTGCAGAGAATATAATTGTGAAGAACACTCAAAATTAAAAAGGAAAGCAATAGAAACACACAACGTATAGTGGTTCAGCGTTATAGCCTACGTCCACTTTGAAGAATTTCTGTTTTTATTGATTATCACTCGCTCGTTACAAGAGTATAGATGATAATAATCATGTCACAATGGAGTTCTGTAGAGTATCGACATTGAAGAACCAAAAAGTTGCTTTTTCTAAAGCTCTGGACTGCTATTTATAGGTGTAGGATGCAAATATCTCACTTAGATCTCGGTAGACTCCTTCTTTCACATGGGTGGTCCCACGTGATCGATCCTGATCATTTCAACTCGATCCATAATCGATACGATTGAGATTTGTATCGATCCAAATCTTGCCTAATTGAGCCGAGATCAATCATGAACATTCTCGAGGTTGCATGCAAGCTCCTATGAAAATCTGGTAGCATTTGATCTTGTAGATCTTGAGTTATGATCGATGCAAATTTGGGTTTGTATGACATTGTCGAGATCGTATCGATTCTTATCGATCTCGTTCGTATCGATCAAGCGATGGTGACGTGGAGCAATAAGCTAGGGTAGATCCATCTTTTATGCCACGTTGACCACTTCTTCCTTCGTATCCATCGGGTGCTATGCTCTTCGTATCGACCCTATATCCTTGCTTTCATATCGATCAATTGCCAAGCCTTTCTATTCGTATCGATGCATGGTTATCCTCTTCGTATCGATTCGTGGCCATTGTTTTGTATTGATCATTCTACAATCGATACGAATTACATATGGATGGGATTGATACGAAGTAGGCAATTTTAAGGAGCTCCAATCTACTTCGCATCGATTCCTGGGGTGTAGCTTCATATCTGTCCATGGTTCATTGCTTCGTATCGATCAGATGACCGATCGATAAAAAACATGTTGGATTATGGATCGATGCGAAGGGGTGATAATGAGATGGATCGGTATGAAGCACGTGGACGCGAAGAGAATGGATTCGAAGTAGATGGATACGAACACGGATGAACACGATATTGACTCATGATCCTAACTCAAAGAAACTACACCTTTAACCCGCAGCAGACACTCCAGTGACTCGAAGCAGGTGCTGCGATGACTGAAAGTAACCCACGAGTGTGCTAACCCATCGAAGATTTTAAAGAAACTGCCTGAAAACTCGAACCAAACATGAGAAGACTCGAACAAGACTCCAAGCAACCAGAAGTGAGTCCACCTCTGTTGAAACCATATTTTAGACATCTTCCGCTGCTTGTTCATAGAATATACTATGTTTTAGCTTCATCATCATGTATATTATCTGTGAAAATCCAATTTCGATCATTATGCAGTCGAGTGGGTTGAACCCACCTGTATGTTGCCTTGTCAAAAGGTGGGTTAATACCCACGTACTAAGTGTACGACTAAATAGTTCCCACATCAAGTCAATGAACTAAAATGGCCAAATTTGATAGTCGGTTATCTAACTATCAAAGCAAACAACAATTATCTAGCACCATAAGCAATCACTATGCCCTTTTAATTAACCTTTTATAAATTAAATCACTTTTCAAATATTCACTTTAAATTATCTTTAAAAAAATATATAATTCCAAAACCATTTCAACATTTCATTACTTAGAAAACATTTCCATATACTTATATTAACCGTATAAGCATATTCACAAATCTCTTTAGGAAAGCTTAATATTTTTCAACACATGCTTTATTGGATCAAATCGAATGTTGCGTAAAACATTGTTACGATAACCCAAAATCACTCGCATAGGGATTCAATAATTAGATAGATATACAAATCCCATATACTATGCAAAACATCTCTTTTTGAAAATCATTTATTATAGCAACAATGTTATAATCCATGCGTTCCTTACTTTTCGAAAACGTCTATTTCAATAATGAATGTTGAAATCTATGCGTTCGATGCTCACACCTTTTAAAACATCTTCAAACCATTTAACTTCATTTAAAAGATCACTTCCCAAAACATTTATTTAATGAAAAGATTATTCATTGTCCAAAATCGTGAATATAATTCCTAACCAAATTCATTACTATTGCACATTTAATTTAAAAGGATCATCCACTGTCCAAAATCGTGAATAAATATCCTTTTAATAAACTTTCGTAATTAACTCATCAAAATAATTTGATTTTGAGTTTATAAAATAATATTTACAAATTCCATTTATATCTCATTTACATGCCCAAAATCCGATTATAAATTAATTCACTTATAGATCTCTTATTTCAATTTCGTTCCTTTTATAGCTTCATAAATTTATAAATCTTATTCACTTCTAAGATTCACTTACAACTTCGTTTTAACACTTATAAAACTCCTTTGTAATCCTATCATTTTGATTTACAAAATACAGTTTTATAAATCTTATATATAAACCGTTTATAATAAATCAATATTTTCATTTAACTTATTTTATAAAATAGTTAACTCCTTATGTCAAAAATCCCATTTTAATTCTATTTAAATAAACTTCTTCTTTTAATAATTTACAAATCGTTATTAAAATTCATATAACTTCAAAAATCATACTTAAGTATATTTCACAAAATAATAATTTTTATAACATTAAAACTATAAATTTTTATTTATTTAAAATAAATTCGTTTCCTTTAACAATTTAAAATTTAATAAAACATATATATTTTCAAAATCACTTTGAAATCCCTTTTTAATTCAAAATCATCATCTTATATTTTTTTAAATTCCAAAATATGGCCTAGTGCTACCACAACATTAAATAAGGTGATTCACATCAATTATATCGATTTTGACATCCAAAACATCATATATCATATGAAAACGGCTTTATCACAATATCTGTAAATAAAATCAACACTGGTGAGGAATCCAGTTGGATCCCTCCAACCTGTCACCTGCAACAAATATACAGAGGAGAATATGTGTACAAAGTCCACTTCGAGGAAGACGCGCGTACAAAAGGTCATCCTCCCATATATGGGAATGTATATGGTCTCATCTGCTCCAATAGGCAAGAATATATCCAAATACCAATCAATTTATACACACACACACACACACATATATGTAATATATCATATATCATCCAAACAATCATCAATCAACACAAAATAAATTTATTCTCACTTATATAAAAATATAAGCGAGTCAGAACGAGTGAGTTGTACTCACTTCGATTCCAATAGACGTTGCAGAATTTTATTTCGAAAAAATTAAACAGGCGTTTCATTTTACCCAAAATTCATAGCACCTCCAAATCAATTCATACTAGCTCCATCGCGTAATGTTCATCAATACGAACCTAATGCAACTTGTTTCGTCAATTTTCGTCCTCGTATGAAGAAGTTACGCTATTTTAAGGTTTACACGAATTAAAATAATATAATTTACATTTTTTTTATTTTACTTGAATCTGGGCCGTTAGAATTGCTTCACAAAATCAAGGCCATGCATTTCTTTTCCTCTTTCCCTTCGTTCGTATGCGTTCATCAATTTGAACGAACCTATATACGCGACTTTTCCTCTTTGCCGCTCCACCCATGACCCATTAGAATTCGATCGGCCATCCCCAAATCATTTGTCTACACAAGCTACACCCTCGCCATGAGTTATGTCGAACTTGGCCTCCCATCCAGCTTGAAAATCATGCATCAACGTGCAGCGTTCAAACCCATTATACTAACTATCAGCTTTGTAGTTTTCGATCATCACCGTTGAAAACATAGATCTCAATGAGCTTGACATTGTTGTAGTTGATAGTTTTTGCTAAAAGTGAATGGATCAAGAGAGATCGAGGGGAATGATTCGAATTTCCTTGCCATTGAAATTGTATGTGGCAGCTAGGGTTAAGTTTTGATTAGGGTTTGTGAAAATTATAAAATGTTGTGGCATTTTATAGAAAATTTCGCGCACCATTCATCCAAAAAAAATTCGAACTCCAATCGAGGCATGCCGCCTAATGTTTATAATATTTTACCCCTATTCCAAACATAATGAAATATATATCGGAGGCCAATCTGATAATATTTGGAAGATAGGTTTTCGAATCGAATTATTTTAATTTAAAATTTTCAATTAAATAAATTTCTACGCCTTTCAGCTTCGTACGACTAAACGGTAAATCCGATTGACATGAAATTTAATATCCTACAAAAATATAACATTAGGGATCCAACAAAACTGGTTTCGTTGAAACCGAGAATAGTGTCAAAAATGACTATTTTTGGACGTCAATTAAATATAAAAATATTCAATTTCTATGAATTTACTTTTAAATCAATTTTAAAAGTTCTTTAAAATCATTCTAATTCAAATAGAATTTAATTCAACTTTATAAATCATTTTTATTTACATTTAACTCAAAATGCAATTATTTTCACGTTTTCAAATATTAAATTAACAATTTAATTATCCAAATAAATCCTTATATTTGAAATATAAGTTACTCAACTTATAAAATTTACTTATGAATATATAAAATTAATTAAATATACCAATTCCAAATGACTGAAATTCTGTGTCATTACAAATTTAATAAAATGAGTTATTAAACTTTCAAAGTCGCATATGTTATGGAATATTTCGACAGCACCTTCTTTACGTGGCTCAATCGGAAAAACTGCAACTCACCAAAACTTGCCCAAACGTGACCCCCCATATCTAGGGCATGAAATCACCAACAACAATAACATAAATATGTAATGATTAGTTGAGCAATCAAACTTTACTCATGAAATCAAAATCAACAAGCCAGCCTTTGCTTCCATATACATGTATCCCACTTACAAATGCCATCTAAAAATATAACTTGCATTTTCAAATTTCAAAAGCATACAATTATATAAAAGCCCAAATGATGTACATATGCCATCCATATGCAGTATCAATTCAGATCACTCGCTCGACCACACAAATTTCCCTTTTGAACTAGTATCGCTCACTCCACTTCCATAGTGCTAATTCAAACCAGGTTCCTAGATTAGAAATCTTTGTGCACATTGCATAGCATAAACAATGATAGAAAACTTCAAAATCATATCAAAAATTTGGGTCAAGTGTTCGCCGATAAGAATCGGCAAGAAATCCTTGTTCGAACTGGTGTAAATCACCTTGATATTGTGTACTCGAATTTGGATCTAGAATAGTTGTAACAACCCACCATTTTGGACAGTTTAAATTGACAATAAATCACACATGTCAAACTCAAACCATTCAAAAGAGAGTATTTTTATGTGGTAAATAAGAAAAAGAAGAGAAAGAAATAAAAACAAACACAGAACCTCACAGCAGAATGAATAAATATAATAATCAAATAACAGTTCATGAAGCTGTTTTACAAATAACATTTGATTACACTTTTACAGTATAGATCAGAGTTGCATATAGCAGGAATTAATAAATAATGCAGCGGAACAACATGATGCATGTGATAAATATAATAAATAGCATACAGATCTCCGTCTTCCTACACTTAAAAATAAAGTCTTTAACACTGAAAAGCTCAGCCTGACCCGAGCGTAATGAAAAGACAAAACACTTAAGTCAGAACTAAAAGATCTTATGTAAGTTAAATCAACAGTAAACAAATATAAGCAGCTTTGGAGATTTTTACGGGGTATTACATCTCACATCCTGTGTCTAATGTGCGTGCAATAACTTAAGAGATGCTCGAGATTACCATCTCCTAAGGATCTGTTAAACTATCTACTATGTAGCACAATACACTATTATAACATGTTTACAGTAAAGCAAAGTATTAAAATAGCATCAGGCATTACTCGTATCCCCATTAACACATTTCATATATTCCCGTAGTCTATACAGATACCGTTAGCTCCACCAAACTAGTGGTTTACTTAGTGAGCACTCCATAGGTACGGTACAAACCAAACTTGTAGTGGGCACAATAAGGCATGTGACAAGGCACACGAGACAATGCCGAGGGTAGGATTCTACCATTTTGTGGATCCGGACTAGTGGCAACGCATAACAACTACTATCGTCTACCTCGGAACACACTCTCATAATCAAATCGAAGGGTGGCCACCAAATCAATCACAAAGCAATAAATATGGTATCGAAGATATGTGTCCGATCGGAGGTGCGACCTCACTTGGCCCGACATGGCTTTTGTTTTAGCCACATGAAGCTGACCCGTAGGGGTCAGGGATACGTTAGTACCTCGTATAAAAATCGTTCCCCAAACCATCCTGCTTCATTCTGGAGTATCCACCACGTGCACAGTTATTAAAGTGGTTTTCTGCATTGGTAGGGAGTATGACAATATTTGATCCTGGTCTCTTTAATAACCAAACGCTTATTTCTCATCAGATGGTTCTTTTAATTTCCAAAACTAATCATAATTGATATCGAAATATCATATTAACTTAAAATCACATCACTTTCGAAATCATATTCACATTCAAAATCATATCCACAAACAGGTTAAACCTCATTTAAAAATCATCATATTTACTCAAAATATATCATTTCACTACAAAATCATATTCGCTTTTAAATAAAGGATTTAAATTTAAACAATTCAGCCTTACACAATTTATTTTTAGAAAATAGTTTAGAGATTTTAAAATAGTTTAAAATACTTAAAATAGTTTAAATGGTTTAAATAGTTTAAATCCCTTAAAATGGTTTAAAATGCTTTAAAATAGTTCAAATGGTTTAAATGGTTAATATGGTTCTAAAATAGTTTAACATAGATTAAATATAATGAAATAGATTAAATAGTTTTAAAATGGATTAAAATAGTTTAAAAATGGATTAAAATAGTTTAAAATAGATTAAAATTGTTTAAAATGGATTAAAATCGATAAGATAGTTAAAAAATACATTTAATATTGTTTTAATAGTTTAATATAAAATGGTTGATTATTGAAAATGGTTTATATAGAAATAGTTTGGAAATCTAAATAAATAGGAATTCAAAAATAATATACCATTAAATAGTTTATATTAAAAAAATCAATTTAGAAATAATATCAAATTAAACTATTTCTTCCATTTCAACCAATCTGGACTATATCCAGGTTTTAAATCAACAAAACTCCATTATTATTTCAATTCAAATTGCCATAAAATCATTTCTATTTATCGATTTCAAATTCATGTTTGAACTATAATTTTAAACCACTTCAAATTCCTTTTGATATCAAAATTTAAATAAAAACGTTACGATAACTCAATTTTTGATAATTCATTTGTATTTCAAAATTAAACTTTAAAATTTCAGTTTAAATTCTTTAAACGATTCATTTAAAACCAATTCCAGTTTCAACATTTAAAGCTCGGATTTGAAAATAATTCAGTTTATACAGATGAAATATTATTTCAAAATATCACTTAACTGAATTTAAAAATTAACGATTTAAAAATTAATTAATTTAACCAATCCAATGTCCTTATATAATTTTCTACCCTATGGTCAAGTGATACAGGTATATATTATTTCAACCTGCAATAATTTAAATTTACGGGTATATATCATTTCAACCCGCAATCCCGAATTAAAATACAAAACCTATAAAATTGCTCGAGTCTATCATTTCAACCCATAACGATTCTTCCATAATATATAGATCGTTCAGTTATGTATCATTTGAACCCATAGTAATTTACTAGCAACAAACTAAGGGAACTTGCAGTTTGATAACAATATATGAATAAACACACATTCAATCATACAAATATCAACAATCAAACATCCATCACAATCATCACTCAAATCAACTAATAAGTAACAAAAATTTAACTGATTATCATAACTGGTACTTAACTGGCAATTTAAAATTCAATATTAAATTAAATGGAAATTATATTCAATAATATTCAGATTTAACGGGAATGACAATTTAAATATACCAAACAGCAATTAATCAGCTTCTAATCACATCATAACTCTAATTTAACTAACATAAGATAGTTTAGCAGTCGTGATTGTGTTAAAACACTAACCTTTGGTTTCAAATCGATTTAAAATCCAATTATAGTCCCAAATTTGAATAGTCTCAAAATCCAACCAAACTAGTCCCAAAATGTCTAGAATTTCGACATGATCACAATGGAGAAAACCATACGTGAATCCGAGCTCGTATGCAAAAGTTATAAAGTTAGAAGATTTGAAATATAATTTACATAAATTAATATATACACACACAAATCGAATCAAACAATACCACATGGCTGCATCATCTCTCTCATGCGACCAACCTGATCAAGCCCTAACCCTAGCACAACCGCTACCATCAGATCCATGATCGACCGCCACTGGCCAACCACGGCTTCGCCTACACGACTGCCTCCCTAAGCGACCCTCCTCAGCCTCACGTGACCCACGCGGCACTCAGGTGGTGAATTTAAAATTCTGCCACCATTGATAATCTTCGAACCCTAATTGAATTGTTAACGATGATCCACCTATCAAATGACCAAACGAACAGTACCGAGGAACTCTGCGCGTCCTTCTCCACACGATGGTACCCTCGAATCGATCCATTACCGTTGATCAACCATCAACGAATGACCGAGAATGCTTTGGTCAATTTCGGACAAACCAAAAGTAGATTGAAAAAATGAATAGCTTATTTGGGTTGCGCTCGTCGAGAGCTTTCCAATGATATATTATTTGCTCTAATTTGAGGAGTTTGGATTTCGATTTTGGTTTGGAAATTTAATTTAAGGTTTTGAATTGGAATTGGTTTCTGCCATTGAAGAAAGGAAAAGATAGAAGTTGATGTACGTATAGAATAAACCGAAAGACTGTTAGGGTTGAGAAACAAAGTCTATTTATATAGATAAGGCCCGATAAGAAAAATGAACATATCAAATTGGTTCGAAATGACAATAACAACCCGAAAATAAAGTTCTGCTTCCGAGAAAAAAGTGGGTCATCCCATATATCTAAATAGATGTTTTCAAAAATTTTAAACTTAATGGAACAGGTTTCAAATCCAAATTCGATTATATATAAGTTATCTTTTAAAATTAGTTTATTTAAATTGAATTTATTTAATTGATTTCTACAAGTTTCGAGCCCGCACGATCGAACGACAAATCCGATCGCTACGAACTTAAAATCCTTCAAAAATTCACCGTTACGGATCCGTGAAACTGGTTTTTTCGAAATCCGTGACAGTGGCCAAATGGCTAGTTTCATGTTAATTAAATAAATCATTATTAAATTAATTTAATCAACTTTAAATTTGGATTTGAAAATTAAAAAATTTCATCATACCGGATTACCTAGACATTTATAGTCTCTAAAATTTAAATTCCATGGCAAATCCAGTGTTAAATACTACATTAATTACAGTGATCAATTTTCAATGCAATAACTTCATTAATTATAATTTAAATTCATTTATTTCGATTTACCACTTATTATCCTATCAGTTATTACCTTATGGATATAATTAAAATTGTTTTACCATTTATTACATCAATATTCTATAGTTATCATTTAATTCATATTAACTGCAATTTTTAATTAGATTAAATGCAATTGATTCCTAATTTATTTTCAACGAATTAAATAGTGAATTTATAGTCAAACCATTGTTATAGCTTACCAATTCAAACACATTTCTATGTTATTGTTTACAAGCCAAGCTAACAAATTCGTATACTGATTAACCGTTCTATATTACCCAATTTCAATTAATTACGTATAATTTCTCTTTTTCTTACAACATTTGGTTTATTTCCTTATTTACAATTTATAACCAAATTTTATATTTACAATCATTTTAATTAATTGAAATTGCATTAAAGTAGTTATCCATTACCTTACATTAGCATTATTACATATCATTCTAGTTATTTTTCTCATTTATAAACCACAATTTTTAATTTGTTCTAATTTTAAACACCAACATCTTATTAAATTTAATATTTTAATTCTCATAAAATACGGGTCATTACAATAGTTATGCGAATAAAATGATCTACATAAAACTTACATATTTATTCCATTGGTTTCTTGATTCCACTAATTTCTTTTAATTAACTTTATTTATACCAATGATATTTCATTTAATGCTAAAATCATTTAAGATCCATTTCCTAAAACCATTACTTTAGTTTATAAACATCTTATAAAACATAACTTATGTTATTACCACTTTAAAACTTAAGTCATATTTGTATCACACTCTTCTACATCCTTAGATTATGTATACAAATTTTAGATTGGGTTTACTTAAGCAGATGTTCAACAAATATAAAACTTAAGTTCATATCGTAAGTTTTTCGAGTGTCCAAAGTCGCCGAAAATTACATTTCATTTCAATAATTGAAAATTACCAAATGAGATGCACAAACCAAACTTGCCCTAATGGATAGGATACGTGATTCCATAATTGTAACGACCCAATTTCTCGACGCCCGAAAGTCGACATCGATACATCCACTGTATCAAATGCCGCACAGTCGAATGCTTAAAAACCGAACCGTTAGGGTTAAAGAAGAAGAGGTAGAAGAAGAAGGAAAGAAAACAACAACGGAATCTCACATATCACAGCGGAACAAATATAATAGATAAATAAATATCTTTAAACAGAATCACTATATCAGTTATTACATTACATCACATTACATTATCAGAGTGTACAACAACCAACAGCGGAAAGAAATATAACATATACTAGTGATACGCCTCTCCATCCAGCTTGCTCCTGATCTCCACAACATCTCTTTTTCGACTTTGTTCCCGAATAACTGATAATCTGACTCTAGGCTGCCCGTGTGGAAAATTGTGGGCACGTAGAGTTCAGAAAGGGAACAATAAACTCTAGGTCAGTCGTGGGACTGGTGTGAGATCTTAAAAACGGTTATTTTCACAAAGAAAATAAGAAGAAATCCGCTATGCTTTTGAAAAATGAAACTACCATAAGGCCTCCCGGCACACACAAAATGCAATCGCACACTTGGGTGAGATTTCTCCTTATGATAGTCAAACATGCTCAATACTCAAAATTCTTTTTAATATTATTATTAGTGCATAGTGTAGAAAACATTTCGAAAGTATAATATTAATCTTAGCCAGCATAGGTACCATTATATTATGCCTGCTATAGCTACCATTTTAAATGGCAGGTTCTACAACTAAAACCGTGCAAGGTGCATATTGTTTCTCTGGATTTCCAACAAATGGTCAAGCTAAGGAACTTCCAACTGCAACATGGGTACGCCTCTGGAGGGACGTCCCGAGAACCTACCCGGATCTCTGCCAACATAAGGCCGGGTAACCTCTATAACTGGGTAACTACTACTCGAGTATGCCATCCTTCGGTCCTTTGGGACCTTAATCCGAGGATCCTCTACACCAACAACCACAAAGAAAGGTATTTGCAGTAACCACGAAGGTTAAATATTAGGGCTCCATACCTAACACCATCCTTTTCCAGAAGAAAATGACATACCCTAAAGGCGCGACCCTCATAACCTTGCCACATCTTTCTTATTTTGACCATTTCTGGGGTGTGAGGTCCGACGAAGTCTCATCCACAAAGCTACACTTTTTACAAAGTCATGCTTTGATCAACAAATGATCAGCAACACTTCGTGTGCCACATTACCAAATTGGGAATGTATCACTAGTAACTATCAACTACATAATTTCTGAGCTCGTACGTCTCAGAGAAGGGTGTTAAGCTAAGAGAATAAATTCTCCGCCACCAACAGAAATGTATTCGATAGAAACCAGCTTTAAATCTCAAAGTGTAACGCCAGCCACACATCCATACAAGTCCGTTCCGGGATCGAACGGAACCGAAGGCACTTCCAAAGAAGCCCTTGCAATCCGCATATTCACTAATAACGTCCGGAATCCCCATTACAAAGGGTGATAGAGTCTCTATACCGGAGCAAACCGGTGCAGAGACATTCGATGGGTAATCCTTTCGCTTTCGAAAATACCCGGTCTTCAACAGTCTTCAAATGCAATCCCATTTCGTCGTATTGTTATTCGAAATGGGTTTTATGACACAAGGTCCTCTTCCGGTTAATCCGAATAACGAGCGCTTATTTCAAAAATAAGCGTTCATTCAGATTTTAAACAAATCAAAACAATTTTTCACTTCGATCTTTTAAATAAAAGATCAATCACAAATCACCAAGGTTCGATGTGGTTTTTGGATATCCACTTAGAATCCGACTCACGGTCGCAATGAAATTCAAATGCCATTTAAAGGCAAAAATTGATAGTCGGTTATTTAACTATCAATAAATATTCACAACAAACACCAAGATTTAAATTATTTTCCAAATTATTTATTTTCAGAATATCTTTGCAAGATATAAATTTTTAACACTTCATCTATTTGAAATCAAATTTCAAATCACTTTACGCCTTTCAATCCTTTGAAAACAAATTTCAAATCACCATCCTTACTTGGAATAAATTTCCAAATATTTAATTGATTCCACTGAAGATTTGCCGAGTTAAATACTTTAAAACAATTTAAATTACTTATCCAACATATATACACTTGGAAATATTTAAAACAAAACTATTTTAAAACACTTACTTAAATATTAGTTATGAAAATACTATATAACAATCTCGTATAAAAATTCAAGGCCAAACTAATTTTAAAATAAAATATGTAGATAGGATATAACTATTTAAATATCCAATTTCTAAAATAGATATCAATTTAAAACTTTAAATAATCACTTCTATACTTAATTAACTATATCTTTACTTCAAATGTTTAAAATGATTCCCAGAAAAAATAATTCCTCCAACAATAGTTTTGCCAAATCAATTTGTACTTCAAAAGATACATTAAAAATATACTCAGCTTTCCAGCGAAGAATTCTCTTTCTGTTTATATCAATTAATAAACCTTTCAATTTGTTTATTTTACATTCCAAATCAGTAAATTCCTTTTCACGCCTTTTAAAATAAACCAACATTTATTTTATTTTAAATGAAAATTCTCTTTCCTTTATAAAATTCTCATTCTGAATTTAAATTCCCAAATATCCACTTATATATGATTTTTAAATCGATTTCAAAAATCTTATACAAACACCAAATCAATTTTCAATTTGATTTCTAAATTTATTTCAATGCTGAATTTGTTATCTTTTGAAACAAATTCCTTCTTTAAATTTACTCAATTTTCTTAAGTTAATTGACTATGAATTTTCTACTAAATTTCAAAAATCAAATGTTATTTATTTCTGGTATCCTACGATACCAAAAATATATTTGGCTAAATTATAGCCCTCAACAGTTTCAATCACAAATAATCACACACGGATTATAAATAATCAACATACAACATACGAAACAATTTAAATATTTGAGGAATCCCAGTTGGATCCTTCCAACCTATTTTCCCTGCATTCATAGACGTTAGCACAACAATTAAATACCAATTTCACTTCGAGGTGGAATATCACGATAAATGGGACTTATAAAATATCATCCGCTATTATGCGGCGAAATAGGGTCTCATCCGCTATATAATGTGGGAAATCAATCACACAATATATACTGTATACTACTATATATATAATACCATCCAGTGAATAATTATTATAATTCAATCATCCAAGCACACAGAAATAAATTTTAAATCTAACTATTTAAAATTTAAATCAAAACGATATTGACAGAGTGAGAAGATCTCACCTTTGATTTGCAATCCGTTTCCAATCTCGATTTGTCTCCTTCACAGTATTAGACCTTGTATAAACAATTGTATGATTTTTATCAATATTCGAAACAATCAAACAATTCTATTGTCATTTTTATATTTTAATTCAACTGATAAATCTAATTTCAAACTAGTGATTTAATTTTAACCAAAGAATTTAAATTTTAAACCAATTTCCTTTTAAATAATTGTTTTTCTGTTTCACCGTATAAATATAAATCTACATGTATATTACTTACGAAAAACTTTCTGTTTGAACTACATATATATATATATATATATATATATATTTGTATAGGGTTTAAAAAATTCTAATTATAAATTCCTTAACATTTAAAACATCTAATTTTGTTTTAAAAAAAAATCCTATCTATAAATAAATTAATTTTTGTTTATTTAAAAATGACTATGCATATTAATCAATTGTTCTTTATATTTATATTTATTTTACACATTTTTTTCTTGCCGTTCAATTTTTTTTTCTGCTATTACTTTAGACTAAAAATCAGTTTAATTAATTTCACTAATTTCCAATAAATTACCAAACGATATTATTTAGTATAATTCAAATTACCACACTATCGCCCAAGCTTCAGGCTTCAAACCAGTCACACGATGCCAAATTCACCATGCTTATGCATGCAAGTATGTCCACAACCGAATTCGTCTTCACCATGTTGTCGAAGCAATCGTTCGATCTGGATGAGCCGAACAGTCGCACGAAGTCGAAATGCGAATTTCGACCTTCCCTGTCACTATCGCCACCGCTGCGTCGACCACGTCGATCTCGAGCCTAAATTACTGCCAAACATCCTCTCGAACACTCTTCCCAATTTGTGACCCAACTCCATGCGAGACATCGAACTCGACGGCCTCCACCTTCAAACGTCGCGGCGGCCATGATTTCTTTCTGGCAGTTTGATTTCGAAATTGAAATAGAGGAACGCGACCATCCATTTTTTATTATTATTTGAACGAGAAGAAGATTTCTTTTCTTTCTTTCGCTCGGCCATTGTTAGATTTGAACGAGATCATTTATTTTGATTTCTATATAAAGACTTGAGGGAGACAAAGAGTGCGAGATTTAGCTGAGAGTAGGCCGGCTTGCTCAGGAAGGAATAGCTACAGTGAGTTTTTTTATTATTATTTTATATTCAAAATATCTCGTATAACCTAGCTCGAAATCCCGAACTCCTACCGAGGCGTGCCGCCTATCGTTTATAAGGTTATAAACCTATTCTGAATGCAACGGAAAAGGTTTCGAGTTCTAAATTGATCGTACGCGCGAGTTACGGAAGTAAATGATCAAATTTAAATTAAATCGATTAAAATAGTTTCTATGCATTTTGAGCTGCCAGGGTCAAACGACAACCCCGATTGCTATGAAAATTAGAATCCGATAATAACTAACTATTACGAATCCAATGGAACTGGTTTCATCGAATTCCAAGACTGTGCCACGGAAGGCTATATTTAGTATCAATTTAAATGCTAAAATTCAAAAACTGAACAAATCATTTCCAATTTCAATTCTGAAGCTTCTATTACCTTCAGTATTATCAATATGAATTTTACAAGCCTTTGAAATATTTTTAATCAGCTTAAAACTGAAGATTCAAATTTTTATCCAACTTTAATAAATTAAATTCAATAATTTAATTGCCAAATTCATATTTATATTCGAAATTCAAGTCAAACTAAACTCCAAATATTTAAAATCGATTAAATATTTCGAGTTCAAATGTCCAAAATTCTGGGTCATCGCATCCTTCCCCCCTTAAAGGAATTTCGTCCTGAAATTTCTAGTTAGGAAGAATGATCCTCAACCCGTTTGATATTTTCCAAACCCAACAGTTTTATCAACTTTCCAAAACAATTTTTTATTATTGAAAACCCATTATTAATTCAATTAACATTCCAAAATCCTTCATAGTTTCCAAACGGCATTGTTTTCTCAACAATGCCATTTGAATTTAAATTCAAAATTTAAAATATCAAAATTTCTCAAAATTTTGCTAACACCCTAAATTTTCGAAAAATTTCGCCAGCGTCTTCTTTGCGTGGCTAGCTTGGTACGACTACAAAATGGCACCACAGGCCCTCAAATTCCAAAAGAAAACAAAAAGCCAAGTGGCTAGATCAAAAACCCAATCAAATTCCATACTGAAATTTAAATACCTTTTTTGTCGAGCAATACAATTTTATCTTCGAAATCCCAATTCCAAATTTTTTCTTTTTTCCTGTAACGTACCTGTATATTCAACTAGCCATAATATCCACTTACAACATTCAAATTTATTTTGCACATTCCTTTAATTTAGTTTCATTCAAATTTTTTCTTTTTCCTGTAACATACCTGTATATTCTACTAGCCATAATATCCAATAACTGATTCATATCATTATTTTAATTTAGTTTCATTCACTAATTTACTTAAATTTTCAATTTGAAATCGTTTGTCACTAACAAGATTTTTTTTCAAAAATTTTCTAACTCCCAAAATTTTCGAATTTTTTTGGTAGAGTCTCCTTTGTACGGAGGAGCTTTTGCAATTTGACAAAAGATATAAATATATATACATCGACCCACCCGGTCAAAAAAACAAAAAAGTTCATATTTCCTATTTTTATTGCATAGGCGTTCATTATTAGCATTTTTAAGTAAGCGGCTTATTTAATTAGCATTTTGCGCAATCAAATCCAGCCAAACGACCTCCATGTACTGTACTTACTCAATTTAAACACGTAAGTGACATACATAGGAAATTCATTTACATTTCACTCATTTTCAATAGTAAACACATAGTTTTCACAAGCAAAATATTCAAAATTATTTCCATTAGCAATTTATATGGTTTCGATGCAATTTTAGTTGCTTACAACTAAATTACACATCATTTCTATTTAATTTCAATGGTTTACAACGTACTTTCTTTTATTCAATTCATTTTTTAACCGAAACAAACTCATATCCATTTCAATTAATCCAAATATCAATTTTATTGTCTTTCCTTAACTCATAGAATTTTATACAATCTCGTTTGCGTCAACGACAACCATTTTTATGCAAATTTCGACGATATTCACTTAATAGAATATCCAATCTAATTTATAACTAATTTAAACTGATACCAACTCAATTTACTATTTATTCTACTTCATTTCCAATTGATTCCGTTCAATTCATTCTGCATTCCATATTCACATTCATTTACATTTCATTAATCAAACAAGTTCCATTCGCTACCATTCCATAAAACTTGACAACAACTATTTCACAATTTTACATAAATCGAGCTTTTATCCAATATTTATTTAAGTTATTTTATTTTCTTCAAGTTATTTCAATTCAAGACTCAAATTTATTTTTCCTTGTAACACTTCCAAACTTAAATTCCTGATTTGATTTTCATTTATCACATCAATTACATCTACTAATTTAATTAAATTAGTTTTATTTACTTATTCATTTTTAATTTCAAATTTCCGTTCTCAATTCATCTCGAATTTATATTATCAATAACAAGGAAATTTTTAATTTATTTCTACTTGAATTTATCTGCAAAGTCAAACCATTTTTTTTAACTCACAATTCAAGTTTTAATTTAACTAATTCAACTTTCCTATTTCATGAATTTATTAGTTATCATATTAGTTTACTTGAATTCAATCCACTTTATTTTTTTATTTTTCCCAAGTTTGAATTTTTATTCAACTTGATTCAAATCTCATCCTATTTTTCAATTCTAATCCATTTACTTACAAATGTTAACTCATTTGTTCATTCACAAATTTATTCCACACTTACTTTTATTTATCCCTTCTCAATTTGAATCTTATTCGAATCAAACTTCAAATATTTTTATGAGTTATCAAACTTATTATTCCATAACTATTTTAAATAGGATCCAGAGTTTCAAATAATTTCTTAAATCATTTTGAAGTAATTTTATATCCAAAACCCTTTGTATTTCCAAAACAAACCCAACTTTGGCAAACAATTTTCAATTTAAAATCATTGGGCAGTAATTCCTCTCTTGGAACTCGAAAAAGAACGCGGATGATGTCCCGATCATCGCCGGAATTATTTTCCAGTGACCGAAAAGAGTTTAGAGCTTTTATCCCTCCAAAAATGTTTTTCCAAACCCTTGAAAGCTATTTCCAATTCCAAAAGGAATTTAATTTAAAAACTTCCCAAATTTCAAATATTTTCACGAACATTTCCAAATATTTCTATGGAGTTCAATTTCAAATTATAAATTACACTTACAATTTACCATTCTCATTTGTATATGGATTTTATTTTCTTAACTCTTTGTTATGATTTCCATTCTTATTCAATAATCAACGATAATAGTTTAATATTATCACTTCCTAACAACCAAGCAACCATATACCATAAAAATTTACAGAAAATAATTTCTTTTATATAAAAAAATAGTTTTGGATAAAATTATTACATTTACCCTATTTTAAAACAATACTGTGTCAACTTAACTTGTCTAAGGTTTAGAAACCTCTATCGAAACAGTTGGCCAAACTGCACCGACCAGAATTTATAAGCAATCAACCGATAAGTCAACACAATTTGAAACAATTTTATATTCACCAACAAAACACGCTCATATCTATTATTACACTCAAACTCATTCTAGAGTACTACTGACTCCATCTCTAATGATTAACACCCAATAGAGTCAAGGTTGTCGCTTAACCAAATGCTCTGATACCAAAAATGTAATGACCCAATTTCTCAACGTCCGAAAGTCGATATCGATACATCCACTATATCAAATGCCGCACAGTCGAATGCCCAAAAACCGAACCGTTAGGGTAAAAGAAGAAGAGGTAGAAGAAGAAGAAAAGAAAACAACAACAGAATCTCACATTTCACAGTGGAACAAATATAATAGATAAATAAATATCTTTAAACTGAATTACTATATCAATTATAACATTATATCACATTACATTATCAGAGTGTACAACAACCAACAACGGAAAGAAATATAACATATACTAGTGATACGCCTCGCCATCCAGCTTGCTCCTGATCTCCACAACATCTCTTTTTCGACTTTGTTCCCGAATAACTGCTAACATGACTCTAGGCTGCCCATGTGGAAAATTTTTGGCATCCAGAGTTTAGAAAGGGAACAATAAACTCCAGGTCAGTCGTGGGACTGGTGTGAGATCTTAAAAAGAGTTATTTTCATAAAGAAAATAAAAGGAAATCCACTATGCTTTTGGAAAATGAAACTACCATAAGGCCTCCCGGCACACACACAATGCAATCGCACGCTTGGGGGAGATTTCTCCTTATGACAGTCAAACATGCTCAATAGGCAAAATTCTTTTTAATATTATTATTAGTGCATAGTGTAGAAAACATTTTGAAAGTATAATATTAATCTTAGCCAGCATAGGTACCATTATATTATGCCTGTTATAGCTACCATTTTAAATGGCAGGTTCTACAACTAAAACCTTACAAGACGCATATTGTTTCTCTGGATTTCCAACAAATGGTCAGGCTAAGGAACTTCCTACTGCCACATGGATACGCCTCTAGAGGGACATCCCGAGAACCTACCCGGATCTCTGCCAACACAAGGCCGGGTTACCTTTGTAACTAGGTAACTACTACTCGAGTATGCCATCCCCCGGTCCTTTGGGACCTTTATCCGAGGATCCTCTACACTAACAACCACAAAGAAAGGTATTTACAGTAACCACAAAGGTTAAATATCAGGGCTCCATACCTGACACCACCTTTTCCAGAAGGAAATGACATACCCAAAAGGGCGCGACCCTCATAACCTTGCCGCATCTTTCCTGTTTTGACCATTTCGGGGTGTGAGGTTTGACGAAGTCTCGTCCACAAAGCTACACTTTTCACAAAGTCATGCTTTGATCAACAAATGATCAGCAGCGCTTCGTGTGCCACAATACCAAATTGGGAATGTATCATTTGTAACTATCAACTACATAACCTCTGAGCTCGTATGTCTCAGAAAATAGTGTTAAGCTAAGAGAATAAATTCTCCGCCACTAACAGAAATGAGAATCCAACTTTACATCTCAATGTGTAACGCCAGTCACACATCCATACAAGTCCATTTCGGGATCGAACGGAACCAAAGGCACTTCTAAAGAAGCCCTTGCAATCCACATATTCACTAATCACATCCGGAATCCCCATCACAAAGGGTGATTGAATCTCTATACCGGAGCAACCCGATGCAGAGACATTCGATAGGTAATCCTTTCACTTTCGAAAATACTCAGTCTTCAACACCGTCTTCAAATGAAATCCCATTCTGTCGTATTGTTATTCGGAATGGGTTTTATGACACAAGGTCCTCTCTCGGCTAATCCGAATAACGAGCGCTTATTTCAAAAATAAGTGTTCATTCAGATTTCAAACAAATCAAAATAATTTTTCACTTCGATCTTTTAAATAAAAGATCTATCACCAAGGTTCGATGTGGTTTTCGGATATCCACTTGGAATCCGACCCTCGGTCGCATGGAAATTCAAATGCCATTTAAAGGCAAATATTGATAGTGGGTTATTTAACTATCAATAAATATTCACAACAAACACCAAAATTTAAATAATTTTCCAAATTATTTATTTTTAGAATATCTTTGCAAGGTATAAATTTTTAGCACTTCATCAATTTGAAATCAAATTTCGAATCACTTTACGCCTTTCAATCCTTTGAGAACAAATTTCAAATCATCACCCTCACTTGGAATAAATTTCCAAATATTTATTTGATTCCACTGAAGATTTGCCAAGTTAAAATACTTTAAAACAATTTAAATTACTTATCCAACATATAAACTTGGAAATATTTAAAACAGAACTATTTAAAACACTTACTTAAATATTAGTTATGAAATTACTATATACCAATCTCGTATAAAAATTCATGGCCAAACTAATTTTAAAATAAAATACGTAGATAGGACGTTACTATTTAAGTATCCAATTTCTAAAACAAATATTAATTTAAAACTTTAAATAATCACTTCTATACTTAATTAAATATATCTTTACTTCAAAGGTTTAAAATGATTCCCAGAAAAAATAATTCCTCCAACAATAGTTTTTCCAAATCAATTTATACTTCAAAAGCTACTTTAAAAATATACTCGGCTTTACAGGGAAGAATTTTATTTCCGTTTATATCAATTAATAAACCTTTCAATTTATTTTAATTTACATTCCAAATCTATAAATTCCTTTTCACACCTTTTAAAATAAACCAACGCCTTTTTTAAATGAAATTTCTCTTTCCTTTACAAAATTCTCGTTATGAATTTAAATTCCCAAATATCCACTGATATATGATTTTTAAATCGATCTCAAAAATCGTATACAAACACCAAATCATTTTTCAATTTGATTTCTAAATTTATTTCAACACCGAATTTATTATCTTTTGAAACAAATTCCTTCTTTAAATTTATTCAATTTTCTAAAGTTAATTGACTATGAATTTTCTACTAAATTTCAAAAGTCAAATGTTATTTATTTCTGGTATCCTACGATACCAAAAATATATTTGGTTAAATTATAGCCCTCAACCGTTTCAATCACAAATAATCACACATAGATTATAAATAATCAACATACAACATACGAAACAATTTAAATATTTGAGGAATCCAGTTGGATCCCTCCAACCTGTTTTCACAACAATTAAATACCAATTCCACTTCGAGATGGAATATCGCGGTATATGGGGTTTATAAAATATCATTCGTTATTATGTGGCGCGATAGGGTCACATCCGCTATATAATGCGGGAAATCAATCACACAATATAAACTATATACTACTATATATATATATATATATATATATATATATATATATATATAATACCATCCAGTGAATAATTATTATAATTCAATCATCCAAGCACACAGACAATAAATTTTAAATCTAACTATTTAAAATTTAAATCAAAATGATATTGATTGAGTGAGAAGATCTCACATTTGATTTGCAATCCGTTTCCAATCCCGATTTGTCTCCTTCACAGTATTAGACCTTCTATAAACAATTGTATAATTTTTATCAATATTCGAAACAATCAAACAATTCTATTGCCATTTTTATATTTTAATTCAACTAATAAATCAAATTTCAAACTAGTGATTTAATTTTAACCAAAGAATTTAAATTTTAAACTAATTTCCTTTTAAATAATTGTTTTTATGTTTCACTGTATAAATATAAATCTAAATCTACATGTATATTTCTTACTAAAAACTTTCTATTTGAATTACATATATATATTTTTGTATAGGGTTTAAAAAACTCTAATTATAAATTCTTTAACATTTAAAACATATATTTTTTTTTAAATAAAATCAGCTCTATAAATAAATTAATTTCTGTTTATTTAAAAATGACTATGCATATCAATCAATTGTTATTTTTATTTATATTTCTTTTACACATTTTTTTTTCTTGTTGTTCAAATTTTTTTCTGCTATTACTTTAGACTGAAAATCAATTTAATTAATTTCCCTAATTTCCAAAAAATTACCGAACGATATTATTTAGTAAAATTCAAATTACCACACTATCGACCAAGATTCAGGCTTCGAACCAGTCACGCGATGCCAAATTCACCGTGCTTGCGCACGCAAGTACGCCTACAACCGAGTTCGTCTTCACCACGCTGTCGAAGCAATCGTTCGATCTGGATGAGCCGAACTGTCGCACGAAGTCGAAATGCGAATTTCGACCTTCTCTGTCACTATCGCCACCGCTGTGTCGACCACGTCGATCTCGAGCCTAAATTACTGCCAAACATCCTCTCGAACCCTCTTCCCAATTTGCGACCTAACTCCATGCGAGACGTCGAGCTCGACGACCTCCACCTTCAAACGTCGCGGCGGCTATGATTTCTTTCTGGCAGTTTGATTTTGAATTTGAAATAGAGGAACGCGACCATCCTTTTTTTATTATTATTTGAACGAGAAGAAGATTTTCTTTCTTTCTTTTGATCGGCCATTGTTAGATTTGAACGAGATCATTTATTTTGATTTATGTATAAAGACTTGAGGGAGACAAAGAGTAAGATATTTAACAGAGAGTAGGTCGGCTTGCTCAGGAAGGAATAGCTACAGTGATTTTATTATTATTATTTTATATTCAAAATATCTCGTATAACCTAGCTCGAAATCCCGAACTCCTATCGAGGCGTGCTGCCTATCGTTTATAAGGTTATAACCCTATTCCGAATTTATTATCTTTTGAAACAAATTCCTTCTTTAAATTCATCCAATTTTCTAAAGTTAATGACCACGAATTTTCTACTAAATTTCAAAAATCAAATTTTATTAATTCTGGTATCCTATGATACCAAAAATATATTTGGCAAAATTATAGCCCTCAACAATTTCGATCACAAATAATCACACTCAGATTATGAATAATCAACATACAACATACGAAACAATTTAAATATTTGAGGAATCCAGTTGGATCCCTCCAACCTATTTTCCCTCCATCCACAGACGTTAGGACAACAATTAAATACCAATTCCACTTCGAGGTGGAATATCGCTGTATATATGATTTATAAAATATCATCCTTTATTATGCGGTGCAATAGGGTCTCATCCGCTATATAATGCGGGAAATCAATCACCCAATATATACTATATACTACTATATATATATATACCATCCATTGAATAATTATTATAATTCAATCATCCGAGCACACACAAAATAAATTTTAAATCTAACTATTTAAAATTTAAATCAAAACGATATTGATTAAGTGAGAAGATCTCACCTTTGATTTGCAATCCGTTTCAAATCTCGATTTGTCTCCTTCACAGTATTAGACCTTGTATAAACAATTGTATAATTTTTATTAATATTCGAAACAATCAAACAATTCTATTGCATTTTTATATTTTAATTCAACTAATAAATTTAATTTCAAAATAGTGATTTAATTTTAACCAAAGAATTTAAATTTTAAACTAATTTACTTTTAAATAATTTTTTTCTGTTTCACTATATAAATATAAATCTGCATGTATATTTCTTACTAAAAACTTTCTGTTTGAACTACATATATATATATTTCTGTATAGGGTTTAAAAAATTCTAATTATAAATTCTTTAACATTTAAAACATATATTTTTGCTTTAAAAAAATCCTATCTATAAATAAATTAATTTCTGTTTATTTAAAAATGAATATGCATATCAATCAATTATTATTTATATTTATATTTATTTTACACATTTTTTTCTGCTATTACTTCAAACTAAAAATCCCCTAATTTCCAATACATTACCAAACGATATTATTTAGTAAAATTCAATTTACCTCACTATCGACCAAGCTTCAGGCTTCGAACCAGTCACGCGATGCCAAATTCACCATGCTTGCGCACGCCAGTACGCCCACAACCGAGTTCATCTTCACCATGCTGTAGAAGTAATCATTCGATCTGGATGAGCCGAATAGTCGCACGAAGTCGAAATGTGAATTTTGACCTTCCCTGTCGCTATCGCCACCGCTGCGTCAACCACGTCGATCTCAAGCCTAAATTACTGCCAAACATCCTCTCTAACCCTCTTCCCAATTTGCGACCCAACTCCATGCGAGACGTCGAGCTCGACGGCCTCCACCTTCAAACATGGCGTGGGCCATGATTTCTTTCTGGCACTTTGATTTCGAAATTGAAATAGAGGAACGCGACCATCCTTTTTTTTATTTGAAGGAGAATAAGATTTTCTTTCTTTCTTTCGATCGGCCATTGTTAGATTCGAACGAGATCATTTATTTTGATTTCTGTATAAAGACTTGAGGGAGACAAAGTGTACGCGATTTAGCAGAGAGTAGGTCGGCTTGCTCAGGAAGGAATAACTACAGTGATTTTTTTATTATTATTTTATATTCAAAATATCTCGTATAACCTAGCTCGAAATCCCGAACTCCTATCGAGGCATGTCGCCTATCGTTTATAAGGTTATAACCCTATTCCGAATGCAACGAAAAAGGTTTCGAGTTCTAATTTGATCGTATGCACGAATTACGGAAGTAAACGATCAAATTTAAATTAAATCGACTAAAACAGTTTATATGTGTTTTGAGCTTCCGGGGTCAAACGACAACCCCGGCTGCTACGAAAATTGGTATCCAATAATAACTAACTATTACGGATCCAATGAAACTGGTCGTCGAATTCCGAGACTGTGCCTCGAAAGGCTATTTTTAAGTATCAATTTAAATGCTAAAATTCAAAACTGAACAAATCATTTCCAATTTTAATTCTGAAGTTTCTATTATCTCCAGTATTATCAATATAAATTTTACAAGCCTTTGAAATATTTTTAATCAGCTTAAAACTGAAGATTCAAATTTTTATCCAACTTTAATAAATTAAATTCAGTAATTTAATTGCCAAATTCATATTTATATTCGAAATTCAAGTCAAACTAAACTCCAAATATTTAAAATCGATTAAATATTTCGATTTCAAATTTCCAAAATTCTAGGTCGTCACAATAATATCATTTAACTGAAAATTTAAGAACTAAACACCTGGCTTTATTTCAAATCATCTTGAAATAGTAATATTCATATCTCCTTTGTATATCAAATCGTGCTTTCGAAATTTAAAACAAAATTTGTTTTACCTAACAACTCGATATCCAATTATTATGGTAGCAATCTCTCACTTAAAACTCGAAAATGAACATCGATGATGCTACAGTCATCACTAGAATTATTTCCCAAAGATTGAGGTGATTTCAGTGTCGTCTATTTCTTTAAAAATCCTTTTGAAATATTTCTATATGTAAGTACTTTCAGATAATGCCATTATTATCTACCACAACAGTTTGAAAAACATGTTCAAAATCATCGAGATTTAAGTTCTCAAATTTTCTGTTTTAAATCCTTTTTATTTATAAACCATAACTATAAATCATGGTTATACCAAATTTGCTATTTTATATAAATCATTCACAAATGTATGTCACTATTTATATTAAAATAAAAACCTTTGTCAAAATTAAATTTTAATCTAATATTATCATTGAACGCCTTATAGTCAAATCATGAAACTAAATTCACAAGGTCTTCGTATTTAATTTAACCAAAACAATAAGTACTCATAAACTATCTAAGCACAAACGATCAATTAACAAATGATAATAACTGAATATTATCATTCCCAAAGAAACAAACACATCATAAATAACTATATCAATTTCAACAAATTATTCTTTTATATATGAAATAAAATCTAGGTAAAATTATTTCATTTAACAAATTTCAAAACAATACTATGCCGGTTTTCCTTTTCCAAGTGTTTACAAACCCCTATTGATACAGTTGTTCATTATGTATCTACCAGTATTCATAAAACACTCAAATGATAAATCAACACAATAAATTTTTTTATAGCACTAAAAAATATGTGCTCATACGCACACACAAAAACTCATTCTAGGATATCGCTAACATGTCTCTAATGAGTTAACCCACCACAGCCTAGGTGTTTGCTTAAACTAAGCTTTAATACCACTTGTAACAACCCAACTTTTAGACCCTCAAAAGTCAATAGTAATTCATCCATTGTATTCATGAGTCGAGCATCTAAATACCAAAAAGGAAAATTGTTAAGAGAAAAGAAAGAAAATGCGGAACAAAATCTCGCATCATGACGAATGACATATAATATACAATAGACCTTTATAAAAGAAAATCATAATATCCATACATCAATCAAAGTTAACTAACCAACCATCAACTTGGACAGTTATAACAACATATCCTCATAAATACTGATAAATACAAACAACAAATGCAGCGGAAATAAATTATACATGAATACATCTTGGAGGCATCCAGCTCATCTCCTAAAGCTCCAAAGCATTTAAACTAATTAAGGAAATGCCAACCCGAGCATTATAAGATAATAATGCCCGGATCAGTCTGGTAAAATTATGTGAGAAACACACAACATATAGATTTTAATGTTATAAAATCTTTCAAAAATAATGGTATCTCGTAAGACCCGCACATAAACATGGATGGGTGTTTACCTTGTGGTAGCCAAACAATTTCATAGGAAGTCTTCCAATGTTATAATGATGTCCACGGTAAAATAAACATAGAATCATAGCCGAAAATGTTGCATTGATTAAATTCCAGCATACATAGTATAAAATCAAGTCTAAAAGGCATCTATTGGAGATTAGATTCCATTCAATGAACAACTAAAGGTCAACCTTCCCTACAGTGCATCGCTAGATAAAATGTACCAAGACTACAAAACATTTGAACCATTGTTACTCAAGACCGGCCTACCCTTTCCTAGATATTACTTAATATGTTCACCCTCAATTGCTGGCCGACAACCATAACAAGCCTCAAGCATGCATAAATTCATAAATACTGATCTAGATTAGGCGATGATCATACCCTAATGGGAGCGACTCACTAAGCACTATGGCACCGCCCTGCATTATTCATTACTCGTTGTAAGGCCTGGGGCTACGTTTTACCTTTTAAAAATCACACTTGGAATGCTAACACTGCCCTCCAGGCAATAATGCAGTGCCAACATTCATCCATACAAGTTGTTTTGGAACTGAACTAATTGAAGGCACTACTTCTACTACATCCATATTGAAATCACCCTTAGGACTAGTAGTAAGTAGCCCTTATGCTTCAAAGAAACTCCATCTTCGATCATCTTCAAGATATCTCCAATTAGAACGTTATGCCGGTTCGAAGTGGTTTTTGGATAATATATCCATTCTTGATCTTTCCAAACCGACGACGATAGTTTTTAAGACTAGCAAACATTTGATTGTCGGTTATTTAACTATCAAACAAATAAAAAATTCAACCAATAATTTAACCAAGCATGGCTAAGCAACCACTAAACCTCTTTACTTAATCCTTTCATTAATTGAAAACCACTTTGTAAATACTTATATTAAAATACCTTTACAAAGATATATTCGTAGATCTTCCCTACTCTTTTCAATATTATGAATTTTTTTGATATTCAACTATATTAGTATATTTACAAAACATTTCACTTTCAAACTTTGAAAACTTTTCCATATACTTATATCAACAGTATAAGTATATTCACAAAACACGACAATCCCAAAACTTAGGGAATGTACCCATATAGTTGTCTTATTGGTATAAGTATAATTCACAAATCTTAAGAAGATTTCATTTTCAAAAACCATACATATTTGGGTTAAACCGAATGTCATTTAAACATTGGTAATAATAATAACAATAAAGCCACAACACTCCCGTTTTGGTGTAAGTAAAGTGATCATATGGCTATTAGACCAAAAATACTTAACACTACTAAACGATTTTTTCAAACAGTACCATCCCTCGAATAACAATAAAATAGGACAAGTTAAGGAACTATATTTGCCTTAATACACATCTTAATTATCAAGATAGAGATGAGTTTCCCTACTTTGGAATTTGGTGTTAAGGATGAAAAAATACATTACATACCATCGTATTTAAAACTATCATTTATGGAAATCAAATCCAATTCCATTTTATAAAACTCCTTTTATAAACCTCTTATGTTTACAAACTCCATTTGCAAATATTTTAATTAAACTTCATTCATAAATCTCCTTTTATAAATCTCAAAGTATAATTATAAAACATTTTTGTTAAATTTCCAAATTTAATTATAAAACTCCAAATTCATTTATAAATTGTCGTTTATAAAACTTGCTTCTAACCCTTTTATAAATCTCTTTTAAAAATTATAAAAACCCTATTTAAACACACCTTTCTTATTTATAAAATCCATTTATAGATTCATTTCTATTTATAGGATACCATTTATAAATATCCCAATTTATCACAAACTTCCAGTTTCCATACTAGACCAAATACTTTCCATAAGACGATCAACCCACATATTATTATAAATCCATAAATGTGATTTATTATACCAAATTTTAAAAAGACATCATTTTCATAATATTATTAGATGAAATTATTCTTTTATTATAAAAATTCCATTTATAAAACTATTCTTTTATTCAATATGTTATACATAAACTCTACGCAAATTTTTATCCTAAAATGTTTCTATCTTCTTTTAAAAAATCACTTTAAAATAAAAGATAAACCTCTTTTATTTCCTTTAAAAATAAACATTCGTTATTACAATAACTTTTCTACAAAGATAAATACTTCCCAAAATAATTTTAAAACCTTTCATATATACATGTGTTAGAAAAGATAATACAAATAGTGAAGCAAAATAAAGAAGTATAAAGCTATTTTGAATAAAATATCATGTAAAATCCAAAAAGGTCCAATTAAAATGCATGTTCTAAATCAAAACCATTTCATAATCAAACATTAATATATAGTATTTCGAATACTATAACGATGCTAATTGCTACCGTAAAACTTAACCCATGCTGTTTCTACCTTTTCACTAAACGGGTTCTACTTTTAAGATATGTCAGTGTCAAATCCAATAAGTCTAAACTATCAAATTTAAGCATTTAATGATCCATATAACGGGTATATAAATGAAATTAAAATCAACAGTTATATAACTGAAATTAAAAGTACACAATGACGAGATATCTAGATTTTTCGACAAAATTCCCTATATTTCATTTTAAATGTCATTCTCTTTTCAAAAGCGGATATTTAACCAAACTAGGCCTATAAATCGTTTCAACACAAAATAGTAATTTTTATTTATTACATATCATATAGTAATCGTTCAAATGTGGGATAACTCATTGAAATTCCTGTTGATGTCGAAGCGTTCCAATTTGAACTAAAATCGAACGACGTTCGATTTCTGCCTAAAATTTCACTTGCTCCAAAATGGACGAAACTAGTTCCCACGCGTAAATATGCTAATATGAGCACAATGCAAAAAATATCACCTTGATTGGACCACATATGAAAAGGTTATTCATTTATAATTTATCGATTTTAAATAATATGAAGTAAATGCCAGTTACATTTTCGAACTTTTAATTACCCTAAACGCTTTCTTCTCCTTCCTAAACTCCTTCTTCCCCAACCTTGTACAAGAAAATGCAGGTCTCTCTCTTACATGCATGCCTCTAACCTCCACCACCATCCATGAAATCCAGTTCTGATTATTACATCGAACTTCACTCCATGCGAGCTTTCCATCCCATCAACCATCATCACGCTCCGCCACCCCTATACGGAAGTGACCATAGACCTGACGCCACCCTTCCCCTACGATGCATTTTGTTTGCCATGACCGCACCTCTAAATCTTCAGCCACAAGGTGCTTTCCGACATAACAAACACAAAACTAATCTTCATTTAGCCTCACATTGCCTAAATATTTAAAAAAACCAAACTTTAGCTTCAAATCGTACATGACCATCACCTTTGATCTCCCAAATCAAAGTCGCGCCACCTTAAACTAATATGGATTTGAAGATCTATTCAATACGAACTCAAAGATCTAAACATTTTATTTTTTCGTGGAGTATTTTGTTTGAGTTTAATTTTTGAAGTTGAAATCTTGAACTTCCATTTACCATAAATGAGAAAACAATAGACTTGTAATGCATTGAATATTTTAAGTGTGTATTGAATTGTCTTAGTGTAGGGGTATGTTTATTTTAAAATTTTAAGCATCTCGCTACATAGAATTTCGTTTGCGTATAAACCATGCAAGAAAAAAAAATATTATCGTGCACAAAAGTATGACATGATCTAAAAAAATACACTAATCATCTTATTCAGCAAAATTTCAAAAATACCGTCATTTGCTAATAAATCGTTAAACGAAATTTTAAAATTAAAAATTATGGAAAAATCCTATAAATTAAATAAAAATTACTACAATAAAAATCGAGTTGTTTTATAATAATTGATTTTCTTATTTTTTTATTATCTTTAAATTAAATTTAAATATTTAAATAAATTAAAATTTCCTATTTGAAATGTTAAAAATTCTGGGTCGTTACATCCGAAATATGTATGCACAGTTGAATCGACCTCACTATGCACTGAACTAGAGTACTTAGACACTCTAATGGCTGCTCTACTGAGGCACTCTCTTGTCCTCATCGATTTACTCGAAAAAACAGCTGGATCCCGATCTCCTCTATGAAATGTATATTCAAAATCCACCACAAGTCCTGGTCAATCCTCACACTTATTGGCATCCTTTAAATCTCTAATATCCACTATCTGAAAACTACCCGACCCATGATCAAAACACACTCTGTTTTAAAGCCCGTAATTGCACATTGCATGTACCCATACCGGTCTTATCTATGCACGGTTCCACCTCATTAAAAGTATCCTTCAATAGTTGGGCTATCAAAATCTTTCATATTAAAAAGTGCACTAAACTTTTCAACCACTCTTTAATATTAGTATAAATAATCATAAGCATGCTTGCTTTATTTTTGTCTTTGTTTGAATTTATTGCTAAATCTTCCATACCTACTCTATCCTATAATAATGTTCCATCACACTTCAAGTCTTGTTGTACCCTATTTATTTCAACCAACTTGGCATCATCAAGTACACCCATTAGCCCATCTTTATGCATGTACTCTTCACCTTTATACATATTTTTTTAACCAAAATTCACTTCACTTTTAGATACTATAGCCACTTTAGAATTCTTAAAATATTGAGTTTATACCAACCCTCTATCCAAAGGAGATAAATCCTCTTTTGAATAGTATTTCACTACAAGTGGTTTATTTAATATCCAATTATGGCCTTAATAAAATCACTGTTATCATTTGATTGACTATAATGAAAGTATATTCTAGACAATCAAAATTAATAGTAGTCTCAAGTTAAAAGATCAATGTACATCATCACATGAGATCTTCTATTTGACTTTATAATTAACATATAGAAGACTCTCTATAATAGTTTTGTAACTATTCCAAACAACTATACGTAGATATGTGCGGTTAAAGTCCATTAAAGACCTACACAATCCCCACTATAGTGCATAGCGCTCTTCGACCGCTATGCTATTTCGGTTTAGCGCTATTAAATAATAGATTCGCCTTAAGCCTTGCTATTTCCTGCTACACTCACTAAATCAATGTTTTATAGCATAACAACATTAATACACAAAGATTGATTTGACTAGTTTCCTTTTGAACCAAATCAACAAGGTCATGGCAAAGACCAAATTTTAATGCATAAGGGCTCAATATAAGCTAGAAATCGATTCTAGTTACCAAATCTAGTCTGCACAATTCATGATATTCTTTAGTTTTATTATATAAGATTAAACAAATTTCTTTTTCCTACAAAATGATATTAGATTAAGAATAAATTAACTTTAAACATTTTGTTCTATATTTATTGAAGCTTTTTGCACATCCGTTATTTTCAGGTATATCACTGTTATAAAATTTTGCACCTCCGCTGCTATTGAACCACTTAGTGCTTTAATTACATACATATATGTAATCCTTTGGTTCCCTCCAATGGTTATGAGTAATTCATTTCCATCGTATGGAGAGCATTACATACATTAGTCATGATAATTGCATTTATATCCCATTCTGGATACATCTTGACTTTGAATATTTTAGGATAACTATTTATTTGACATGGCTTTATACTCATGGTTACAATTACACTACAGTCGATTAAATATTTTTCCTAAGAATTTTCTACTTGTATGGATAAAATGTGTTTGGAACATTAATTATATCCGAATGTTACAATAAATACAATATAAATTAAAACAAAATGCTTTCTTTAATTCAAATACGATTCCCTATAATAGTTAAGTTACGCAATCAAATTATAAAATTGCCCCTAGAGCACGCCCTTAACTCTGCCGACCTTTCCATTTCCTGTTGTCGATGATGGAGTTAATGGATTGGGAATAATATTCAAGGTATGAGCTTCTACAACCATTCCACTCCTTGTGAGTGTTGGACAATTTTACTTGAGGTGTCATGATTGGTTGCATTGGCAGCACTTTGTTGGCACCTTGTAATCCTTATCAAAATGTTCCACTTCACTACAATTGTGGAAGCGTACTCCTAGCTTTCTCCTCTTTTGATGATTTGTAACGTCCAATAATTTAGCACATATGCGAAGTTAAATAAAAAAATTAGTAAGTGATAGTTAAGATGATTAATTTGAGAAAATCACATAAGTGAAATTTGATTAATTAAGTATAGGTTACTTAAAATATTAATTGAATGAACTAAGAGTAATTAGTGAATTTAAATTCGGCAATAAAGAATGTGAATAAATAAAATTTGAGTTTAAATGAAGGGAATCTTGTACTAAGGGAAATAGAGTAATAAGGTTAAGTAATAGGGATTTTAGCCCAAGCCAGTATCATTAAAATGTAAATCCTTAACCATATCCACCTCTTCCTTCACATTCTCTTCATTTCAAAACAAAACAAAACACCACTAAAAACCTTAGGCCGACCACCATTTCCAAGGAAAGAAAGGGGAAAAAAATCAAAGAAAGGAGCTTTCTAATTTAAAAGGACAAGAAATGGATTTCAATTAAGCTTTTTATAATTAGGTGAGTAAAACATTCTCTATATCCTTTCAAACTCTTTTGGGCGTAGATTTGATGTCTTTTGTGTGTTTTAACTGTTGTTAAACAATTTTAATGATTAGAAATGATTATTTATGTGTTAAGTGACTTAAATGAATAATATTTGGTCATGTTTTAGAAAAATGATCTAATATTCTCCAAATGATATGAAATTTTAATACATTACTTTTATTATTAAAATGATATGGGCTTCAAATTTCATAAATTTTAGATGAAGAAATAATTAATTATGAATTTTCTAAGTGAAAATTTGCTAATTTTCAGTATAAATTAATATTTAAAAATATTGAATTAAATATTTTGTTCCAAAAAATTTACCGTAGGTAGTAGAAAATGTTATAATTTTTTTGCGAATTTTTACATTAATATTCAAGTTGATACGAATTAATTAGTAAAGGAAAAGTATACGTTAATTAATAATGTAATTAAGGAAAGAGTATTTAAACCAAATAAATGGTGTTTATATAGTATAGGTTAAAAGCTATTGCTTTACCATGGAAAAATATCATTTTCCATTTAGTTATGTATTTACCACAATAAAAAGTGATAGGTTTGTATCTTTATCTTTCAATAGCTTTAAGAATTAGGCATGCAGCTGATCAACTTTTGAAAGCCTTAAACCCTTGACATGCGATAGCTCATATAAGTTTAATATGTGATAACTTATAAATGTTCAACCTGTAGTAGCACTAAAACTTTGACATATAATAGCTATAAACCCAACACTGAACAGCTTTACAGGGTCGAATGCGATAGCTTGTAGGACTCAACCATCTATAACTTCAGGGTGCGATAAGATAAGGTTTGATAACTTTGTGAAACGATAGATTTGTGGTGTGATAGGTTTGGCATGTAATAAGTTTGGTTTGCGATAGGGTTGACATGTAATATATTTTGAACTTGACTTGTGGTAGCATTGGGTTACAATATCTTTGCTATGAGATAGCTTTAGGTGGTGGTACCTTAATTATCCAATAGCCTTGGGTTGCGATAGCCTTTAAAATAGGCAAGTGATGGCTAGTGGTGCTATAAGTCCTTAAGTAAATTAAGATAATACTTAGTGGCATCTTGGAAGTCATTTAATAGAAGAAATGTCTAAATCATATTTCGTAGGGGTGAAACTGAGGTAAATTAAAATAAATTTAATATAGAAAGTTATTTAAGGTGGACGAATAAAATAAACTTAGGGAAGCTAAGAAATGATAGTAGCCTCATTATAAGTAATTTTTTTACATAATGAATATGTAGGGCACACAACTAATGAATGAAGAGAATGGATTGAAGTCAAGGTTGTAAAACATATCAACTCATGGAGTTGTTGAATGGCAAGGTACAAAGAATAATGTAGTCTTGGGAAGTCTATTGGATTCCCTTTAGAAAAATTAACTTATACTAGCTTATGGTAGGGTGCCAAAAATCTAGATGGATGCATTTTAACAAGTGAATCAAGAACGTGAAACAAAAATGGTTTTGGTAATAAAGGGATACTGATGCTTAGTAAGAAAGCTTACTAGAAGATATTCGAGGTGCTTACATCTTCCTAGGAGAGTTAAGGTGGCTCCCATGATGGAATGATTGGCCATTTCATTGATGACGTTGTTCGAGAAAAGATAAATTAGTTTTAGACATACCTATAAGGTAATTATGAATATGTATTAATGATATATTTGAGATCAATACCTAAATAATAGTATAGGCGATGTTTGTGAATGCAGTTGATGATTATATAACAATTTACATAAGAACTCGATGATATGTATATGGTATACTTAAATAGTGATTGCCGAATGTATATAGATATGATATGATTCATAACTGAATGTGAAGTAAGGGAATATTTATAATTGAAATGATGCTAAATGAAGTCTTATGATGTGATGACATTTTACGTAATATGATGTAATTCATGTGATGAATCAGCGAGGGAAAAAACCGTTCCACGCTTTAGCATCATGGTCTCCCTACATGTTTGTGTTAGATATAGTTTTACTCATTCCATGCTTTATATCTAACATGTGTTTTTACTATTTCCCATAAACTCATGTGTATCCATTTGAGTAGGCTAATTTTGTTGGATTAAACAGGATACTTTTGGGGAAGACGAATAAAGAAGCCGAAGATGAAGCAAAATGATTGTATCTAACATGACTTGTTTTTATATTCCATTATTGTATACTTAGAACTTATAACTGGTTAAGTATTTGTGACGGCATCTTCATACATTGGGCATCATGATCTATTTATGATTATTATATTTTATTCGTATGTGGGCACGAATAGAACTGTGAAAATGCAATGGAAAAAATATTTAGCTGCTCTATTTACTTAGTGTTACAAAAAAACTACTAGTCTCATTTTTTCACTTAAAAATAATTCTAATGGTTACTATGGCATAATCGACATTCATTTTCGGATCCTGAAATGTGAATGTTACAACTTGATATCATAGCTGAGTTTAGGGTATACTTAAGTAAAAGAAAACTAAGCAGAAATCTAGGTAGAAACTAGATAGTAGAGAATTAACACCTTGGAGAGGGTATACACAATATATATAATGTACTTGTATTTTGATATAGACATATAAGTTGATGTATCTATCCATCTACTATTGTTTTCACTCCCTTTACTTCTGTTTCTTATGAATACTTGCTTATGCAGAAAGCAAGAATGGGGATGTGATGTAGCTATTTGACTTTGGGAGGTATAAGAGATAACGCAAGTAAAGGAACCGCTAGTATGCAAACTAGTGCCTAAGTACCGGAGGTAGCTCCGAAATTTCATGCTGACGCCAATAGTCAAATTCGTGCCCTGACTGTTGAAGGAATGGATCAGAATTTGACCAATTTATGATGAAATGATGAGGCATCAACTAGCTGAAGTTGGTGAGGAGAGGCTACTAGTAGCCAGAGGAGAAAACCTTTCCAGGATGATGTAAGATTATATGAATGATAGAGGAAAGGTGTTTGTAGGGAAGGAGTCTGCTTTAGAGGTGTTGAATTGGTTGAAGGTTTGTAAGGGCATCTTTGGGTATTTAGACTATGATAATGCTTAGAAAAGGAGTTTGGATTATAGCTAGCTTGAGGAAGATGCTTAAGAATTGGTGGTAAGCCGTGATTGTTGAATTACCAAAATAGGAGACAACTTGGGAATAGATTAAGGAAGGATTCAAGGCTCAGTTTATCCCCCAACCAAAGAAAAGTGCTTTTGGCAAGGAGTTCTTGGACTTGATGCAGGGAGAGTTGACTTCGGCAGAATATATTCGATGCTTTAACACTTTGTCGAAGTATGGAAGGGAGCATATTAATATTCCGCTAACGAAAAGTGAGAAATTTGTTGAAGGCTCATGGAAGGGGCTGAATCATAAGGTAATGGTGCACTAGTTGTCTTCTTTTGAAATGGCTGTTGAAATTGAAAGGAGATAAGATCTTTTATTTCAAGAGTAAAGGAATGTTGATGTTAAACCCAAGGATGGGCAGAAGAAGAAATTCAACCTATATTAAAATGGTAATAAGAATTAGAATGTAGGAAAGATCTTGGTGTAGGAGCTCAGAAGCCGAATATAGCAGATATTACATGTATTAACTATAGAAAGAAAGGGCTCTATTCTACAAAGTGTACCTAGCTTATGAACAAGGATAGGCCAAGTGCTTTAACAACAATAAGTTTGGCTATAAGAAAAGCGAATGTTCAAAATTAAGGCAGGCAAAGGTGTATGCTTTGGAGGGATGTTCATCTATGCCAACCTGAAGAAAGGGAAGGGTGTCGCATTTGGAGGTATGATTTCAGTATTCCAAACATTAGTTAGACTTCTATTTTATAACGGTGGTACACACTCTTTCATTTCAAAATACTTGGCTTATGGGTTAGAATTGGATACTGCCTATTTGGTTACGTCCTTACATGTGGTTAATCCCACAGCTAGGTAGGCCGCTCTAGGGTCAAGGAGTACTGAACTTGAGTTTGCTTTGTGTGGGCATTGTTTTGTTTATGACCCATATGTATTTGACTTCAAAGGGTATGTGATGAGTTTGGGTATGGATTGTTTAGTGCATAATGACATTGGTATCTATTGTATTGGTAGAATTATCACTTTATGAAATCCAAGAGGTGGAGAAAGGATCATGGATGCGTTGGATGTAACGAAGGAGAAGTCAGGATTGTTGTTATGTGCAATGAAAGATAAAGATGATAAGACTAGTGGAGTACTGGTATTACGAGAATATAGATGTTTTTTGAACCAATAATAGGATTGCCACCTGTAAGGGTGATTGAATTCTAAATAAACTTGATGCCGGGGACACAACCTGCTAGTAGACCACTTAGCAGAATTTGATCCAAGATAATGGAGGAATATAAGAAGCAGCTTGTGGAACTTGAGCATAAGTGTTTCATTAGGCCGAGTAGTTCACCAAACGAAGCATCCACGATATTCATGAAAAGTCATATGGATGACTATGGATTTGTATCGACTATAGGTAGTGGAACAAGTTGAGGATAAAAATCATTATCCATTTCCTAGGATATATGACTTTTTTAACTAGTTGAGCAAAGTTAGAGTATTCTCACGGTTGGACTTCGCAATAAGATTTCATAAACCAAGGGTAGTTGAGAATAGTGTTCTTTTGATCGTATTTAGAACTAGATATAGTTCATATGAGTTGTTAGTTATGTCATTTGGACTGACGAATGCCTCATCGTTCTTTGTAGATCTTATGAACCAACTCTTTCATAAACAATTGGATACATTTGTATTGGTCTCCATTGACAATATTTTGTGATTATAAGAATGAGGGAGCATGAAGTCCTTCTTAGATCGGTAGTAGAGACATTGAGACAATACAAGCTAAAGGCGAAGCTTTCGAAGTGCCAATTTGGAAATAAGAAGTTAAGGTAGAGTTTATTTTCAAAAACGAATATTGTATTTTCGGTTTTCAATATGTATCTCAAATATGAGAAGAATGAAGGAACGGCCGAGAGGATGAAAGAAAGACGGTTGAGAGGACGAAGGGGATAAAGGGATAACGGAAGAATGGATTGTTTCACATGCTTGTGTTATTTCCTAAAGCGTGAAAAATAAAAAAGGTGTTTTCTATTTGCTATGTTAACTTCGTTTTCTAAATCAATCATTTTCGATAATATAAATGCGTCGTGTGCATTTTTGTATGGACGAAAACCTAAAACTAAAAATAACAAACTAAGCTCTATCTAAGTTTCTTGGTGATGTTTTTTTGGAAAATGAATTGGCAATAAATCCATTAAGTATAGAGACCATTAAGAATTGGAAGAGAGCATAGAAGGTTACTGAGGTAAGAATTTTCTTAGGATTGGCCCGGCATTACTACAGATTCATTAAGGATTTCTCATGTATAGTAGTAACCTTAACTAACTTAACCAAAAAGAATGAGAATTTCATATGGACAGATAATTATGAAGGCTCATTTCAGGAGTTGATGAGGTTATTAATAAATGCTTCTATTTTGATCGTACTCGAAGGGGACTGGGATTTGGCAGTATACTGAGCTTTTGGAATCAATTAGGAAGTGATACTAATGTAAAAGGGCGGGTGATAACTTATGTATCTAGGTAGTTGAGGTTGCATGAAGTTTCGTATCACACTCACGATTTGGAGTTGGCAGTAGTGATCTTCGCTTGAATATTTCGAGGCACTACCTTTTGGGAGAGCGGTTCAAGTTGTATATGGATCATAAGCCTCTTGAGTATTTATTCTCTTAGAAGGAGTAAATATGAGGCAACAAAGATGGTTGGAGTTCAAGGCGGTATATGACTTCGATATTGAGTACACTTCGAGAAAAGGAAACAAGGTTATCGATGCTTTAAGCAGATCCACGGAATGGAGAATTCACCCTGAGGAATTAAAGAAGTCGGAGACATTAGCATCGCGTGGATTGCATTATAGGACATATGAGGGACAAAGTTGAGATCTCGATGCATTGGCAAGTTTGAAGGTACATCTAATACTTGTGGATAGAATTGTTGCAAGGCGAAGGGAGGACCCATTGATAGCCGAGAGAAGTAGGTAGGTATGTGCTGATGTAGAGGATTTGAAAGGATTCGAAATAGATTTGAAGGGACAGCTTAAGAAGAAAGGAAAACTATGTTTTCCGAATATAGTAGATATTTTGAAGAAATCTTAAAAGAAAGTCACCGATCTAAGTTTATGATTCATCCTCAAGGGACAAGTATGTATTGTGATATGAAGCGTGTCTTCTTTTTGGAAGGATGAAGTGAGAAATAGGAGGGTCTGTAAAGAAGTGTATCATATGTCAGCAAGTGAAAGTTGAACATCAGAAACTAAGTGGTTCACTTCAACCCTTAGAAGTACTAACTTGAAAGTGTGATTCTATATCTATGGATCTTATAGATGGATTTCCAAGGTCGAGAATGGGGAATCATAACGTATAGGTAATAGTCAATAGATTGGCCACGAATGCCCATTTTATTCTAGTAAAGTCAACAAGGGTGAAAGATAGCTTAGCGAAGCTATGTGAAGAATATTATGAGGCACTATAGGACTCCAAGAAACATAGTTAGTGATAGAGACTTGTTGTTCACTAGTGAGTTTTAGAGAAGTTTGAAGAGTGCATAGGTAATAGAGTTGAACTTGAGCATTGCTTGCCTCCTATATACCGATGGTTAAACGGAAAGGGTGAACCGTGCATTGGAGGATTTGCTAATATCATGTGTCTTAGAATTTGGGGATCTTGGGAAGATCATTTGCATTTGTTAGAGTGTACCCACGACAATAGTTACCAGTTGAGCATTGAATGGCACTATTAGAGTTGATTTATTGTAACCCATGTAATGACATATTTATTGGTTAGACACAGGCAATAAGCTCGTGTTTGGCCTCGACTTGGTAAGCGATGCTGCGGTGACGATAGATATGATTCGCACTAGAATTAGGGTTGCATAATCTAGGTAGAAGAGTTATGCCGATAAAAGAAGAAAGGAACTGGAGTTCATACTGGGCGATCTTGTATTCATGAAAGTTTATGCGCTTTGGATAGGCATGGAAATAGGCTCCTTGATATGTAGGTCCATTTTCAATGATTGAGAGGATCGATAAACCCCTGTATAGAGTCGAGTTGCCAAGTAGTTTGGCGGGTGTGCGTAATATTTTTCATACATCGCATATTTTGAAATCTTTGCATGACCCTAGTATGGTAGTGGAACTGTAACGACCCGTTATTTTCGATAGTTTAAATTAGTTAATTTAATAGGATTTGTGATTTAATAATTGGAAAGAATAAAAATTTGTAATTTAATTATGAAATGATAATTATAATTAAATGTAACAGTGTTAATTTAAGTCATTTATTAACAATTATAAAGAAAATTCCAATTAATTGAAATAATAAAAATGCTATACTCGGTTATAAATTGAATATAAGGGAATAAATGAAAATATTTGATTTACCACGGAAATAATAGATAGTTAATGATAATTGAACAAATATTGGTGTTATGGAATGAAATGGTATAATAAATGGAATTGAATAAAATTAGAGTTACTGTAACATTAATTGTAAATAAGGAACTTATAAATGTAATTAAAAGTTAATGGTAACAAATGTTATAAGTTACCTATTTGTTTGGTTCATAAAATTTAATTTGAAATCAGTTGCAGTTAATTGACTTAACTAGTGCAGTTAGTGTAGATTGGATTGAAAATTTAAAGAATGTTAATTCAATAAGAAGTAACCAATGTAAATTCTATTCATAATATGGAAATTAATTGGAAAAAATTTTGAAATTCTAGTTTGAGTTATTTATTGGAATTTAAGCTATAATAAATGGATTTATTGTAACTAAATGAAATTAAATATTACGTTAATTGAGATTAAGATGAAACTAGAAATTATTAATGTGCTAAGATATATGCCAATGTAATTATACCAATAAAATGATAATTGATTAAATAACAAAGCTTAAGAATCGAATAAATGGGTTTATCGGAATTAAATTTATAATTATCGAACTTATTTGAAATTGAATTTAACATTGGAAATTTTGAAATATTCAATTATAAAATTTATATAGAAATTTGTTATAAAGGATTTTAAATCACCAAGGTAATCTAAAATGACAGAAATGGTAAATTATTAAATTTGAATTGAAAAGTGATTTAATTAATTAGGTATTGATTTATTTAATTAACAGAAAATAGCCATTTTGGCAACTGTCTTGGCTTTCAACGAAGGCAGTTTCTTCGGATCCATAATGGTGAGCTATTATAGGATTTCAAGTTTCGTAGCGATCGAATTTTTATTTGATCGTATGGATTCGAAAAGCCCAGAAATCAATTCAATTAAAATCAATTAAAATCAATTTGAAGCCGATTTTAACATAACTTCTTCATACGATGGAACTAGGACTTGAAACCTATTCCATTGATTTTAAACTATCGAAAACATTTATTTTGATATATGGTATGACCCATTTTCGTTCCGGAGGCAGAACGTGCTTTTCGGAACGTTTATCGTTCAACTTCTAAATCAAATCTGGTCCATTCATTCTATTTTTCTGATCTGCCTATAAATACCTCATTAGAAACCCTTATTGTTTCTTATTCCTTATTTCAGTATGTACAATTCTCTATGGATTCTCCTTCTCAATGGCCGCAAACCCTAATTCCCAATTCAATTTCAAATTCAAAACAAAATCCAAAAAATTAAATTCCTCAAAATATATCGAATTATATATCGATTCGAAGCTCTCGATAAACGCAAGTCAATTCTACTATTTGTTTTTCGATTTGGATTCCTATTTGGCCAAAAATCAAGAACTTATTCTCCGCCGTTCATATGGGAGGGTGATCAACTGCGACGGTTTCTGAAATCGTTTGAGGGGTTTTGTGGAGCTCGCTCCATGGAGCAAATCGGTGGTGGTCGCTTGGCCTACATGGGATTGTGGTGGTCGGAATGTTCAAACTAGGGTTCGAAATCCTAGTGTTTTAGAGGCAGCGTGGGCTGACTTTAGGTGGCCAGGAGGCGTGGGGTGGCTTGGCTTGGTAGGCGAGGCGCGTGGCTGTGGTACTGGGTCATTCGGCGGCAGGTAGGGCGATGTAGGGGTGGTCAACGGTGATGATTCGATGGGTTGTTCTGCTCGTTCTCTTGCGCGTACGTGTGAGGGAATTTGTACGCATGGATTTGCGTGATTGTTATGGTGCACTTTATTTTTTTTTATTTTTTTTTACAATTCAAATCGCCTAGCTTCTAATATGCATAACTTTGTCGCACGAGCTCGGATTCGGGTGCAATTTCTTGCATTGGGACTGTACTGAAATTCCAGACATTTTGACGCTAGTTTGGACAAATTATGAGATTTTCTGAATTTGGGACCTAAATTGAATTTAAATTCGATTTAAATTCAAAGGTGAGTGTTTTGACCCACACACAACTTTTAAAATTTCTTATATTTGTTAAATTAAATATATGATGTGATAGAAATTTATATATGGCTGTTTGGTATATTTTAAATCGTCATCTCAGTTAATTTGAATTTGCTTGAATTAAAATTTTATTTAATTTATTATTGAATATAAATTTTCAGTTAAATACCTTTTATTGATTATCAGTTCTATTGATATTTATTGTTTGGTTTGGAAGATTATTGTGATGGATGTTTGATTGTTGATAGTGGATGAATGGGTGTTGCATTTTATATCGTTATACTACTATGAGTTCACTATGCATTGAAATGATACATACCCGAATGATCTTATAGATTAGGGGAAAATCATTATGGGTTGAAATGATAAACCTGAACGGTTTACATTGATTTGAAATGTTGATTTTGATAGTGGTTGAAATGATATATATATATATACACTCTTGAATTTGGATTATGTATTCGAATTGAATTATTTAAAAAGGTTTAAGTTAAACTTCGATTTTTTATTAAAGTGGTTAAAATTGATACCTCGAATTATTTGAAATCTTTCAATATTTATATTCACGTTGAATACTTGATGGAAGTTGGAAAATCCCGTAACATCTCTGAAGCCATTGCACTCACATTTTTATTTTAGATAAATTTGACTTACATAAGAATCTTTTAGTTCTGACTCGAGTGTTTTGTTTTCAATACGCTCGGGCCAGTCTAAGATTTTCAGTGAATTGAAAACCATTTTATCTTTTGGACGATAGAGACGATGATTCAGTATATTATTACTATTTATTATAATTATTCCACTGCTTTCTGTGTTCCGCTGCATTATTTGTTTATTTCTAATGTAATAACTCTGATTTGAATTGTAAAAGTATAATCACATGTTATTTGTAAAACAGCCTCATGAACTGTTTATTTGATTTTTATATTTTGTCATTCCGTTCTAAGAGTCTGTGTTTTACTTCTCCTTCTTTTCTTTTCTTTTCTTATTTACCCCATTAATAATCCTCCTTTTTGAATGTTTTGAATTAGACATATGTTGTTTACTATCTATTTAAACCATCCAAAAAGTGGGTCGTTACAGTTGGTATCAGAGCTTTGGTTTTGGATATACCTTAGCTTGTTGGGGTTAACTCATTAGAGAAAGGGTATTAATATCCTATAATGAGTTGTCTGAGTGTATATTCGAGAACGCGTATTTGTTAGTGTTATAAAAATGCTTTATATAAGTTTTGAAATAAAATCATTTTTCCTAATACTATATGCTATATATAAAGGAATAAATTTTTATAACTAATATAGTTATTTGTAATGTGTTTGATTTATGAAATGATAATATTTAGTTATTATCATTTATTGTTGATTATTTGCGTTATTTTATCAATTTATAAGCCTTGGATAAATATTGTTGATTGAATTAATGGACTAAACACTAGTTTATACTGGTGTATTAAAGAGAATAAAATGAATGACTAAGATATTTGTTCATGAAATTGAAATATTGTTGAATTTTGTAGTTTGTTTACCGGTAGTTTCAACTGTTGAAATAAAAAGAAATATTTGGATATTTTGGATAATCGAAACCTTTTGAATTAATATATGATTTGAAACTAGAAATTGTGTTGAATTATACATTTGAATTTGATAACCTTAATTTGAAAGCAAGTGAAACAAGGTTAATTTGTTATATCTATGTCTAGTAAATGAATAGAATTTTTGTATACATTCTTGGCATGTAATGTAATAATATACAAGTGTGAATTTTAACCCTTGGATGTTTGAATTGAAATTGTGATTAATGGATGTTGTAAATGAGACTAAATTGGAAAAATATGTTTATAAACTTAAATAACATTTACGAAATGTGTCATAAATAAGTTGAAAGGAAAAGGTGAAACTAAATAGGATAAGCAAATATGAATTAAAAGTGTAATGATTATAAATAAAGCCATGACTTAAAATTGTTATGAAATAAATGTATGTGCAATAAATGGTTATAAATGAAGTTGTGATAACTTTAGATTCGAACAATATCTTGTAAAAAGGAATTAAGCTTTTATAAATTGGTTATAAACTTAAGAAAATTCCTTATGAAATGATTCGCAAATAAATGAAGTATTAAATGAGAAGAATTACATGTGAAATGAATGTAATTTAAACTGAAGAGAAATATAAGCAATGTAATGAGAATGAATATATTAATATTTTGCATTAAATGGAGTAATTCTATGAAACAAATATTAAAGTATGAAGTGATATTTGTGTTAGTCAATGAGATAAAAAATGAATTTAATTGAATGCAATTGTGATAAAACAAATTGGAATAATTACATAAGTTGTATGTATATTATTTTATTTGCAAAATTAGTTTGATCCATATTTGAGTGCACAAGTTCTATGTGAATTTCACCACTTTATGTTAGGATTTTTCATTCGATTCTTGATGGCAAATATTTGATATGGATTTTTGGTTTGGTTCTAGAATTCTCTATCATAGTATATGGATACGTAAGGAGAATGATGGTTTCTAGTCAAGAAACCATATCGAAGTCCGCATTAGGGAAGTTGAATGGACGGTGCTAGTTCGAAAGCGAACTTGTGTTATCGACCGAGCGATCGAATGTGAATTTGTGAAATGATGACATATGTACATCTTATGTTCTAATATTATTGATATGCTTTAATGCTGAAAGTGAAAGTTGTTGAGTTGGATATCTTTGTAATGTAAATTTATTTAAAAATACTACTAATTTAAACCATTTTCAAAACTATTTTCTTTTACTTTTCTTATACAAACTATTTTATTCTTTTTTATTTACAAAACTAAAACTATCTTACAAACTGTTTTTCAGAAAATTTTATATACAAAATATTTTATTTACAAAAACTATCTTATGGACTATTTAAAAACAAATTTATATATAAACTATTTTACAAACTATTTTATATACAAACAATTTTACAAACTATTTTATATACAAACTATTTTACAAAACTATCTTATACAAACTATTCTAAATTCAAAACCTTTTATAAAGCAAAGATGTTCAATCCTATATGGCTTTTCATACAGCGAAATTGATTTCGGAAATTTTTTGATTCCTGCATAAGATGGAATTTATATAAGTACAATTGATTTTGAAAGGTATTCGATCTGAAGAGAAAAAATCATAAATATAACTAAATTTATATAAGAATGACTTGATATATTCGAGATTATTGATTTTGGAAAGTACTTTATCTGAAAATGAAATCTTATATATAATGAAATTTATATATGGGTGATATTTGAATCTATGATTTTGAAAGGGTACTATATATAATATGTTATATATTGAAGTAAAAGGTATGGGGAAGTTCCCTCCGCGAAGAAGTATAGCATGATATGGTTCGACCTAGATGGACTTGGGGAATCCAGGAATGGATTCGACCGATAAACCCTAATGGACTTGGGTGAATTCAGAAATGGATTCGAACTGATATGGTCGTTCGGACTTAAAATCATGAGTTCCTTGATTTTTTTTCAAGGTTGATGGTTCTTTTGTTTATCCAATGGGGGCGCTTTCAATCCTACGATTTGTTGTTTATGGATCTTCCGGGAAGGAAGTGCATCCATTGCGTAAATCATTAAATTAGCAGCGTACCACTATAGCACGGGTTGATGCTCCCTTGTTTACGAAATGGCTATGATATTTTTCCAGAATTCAAAAGGTAAAAGGATCTTCTGGAAAGTTGTATGTCCATTGTGTATATACTGGATCAACAACGGGCCACTGCTATCGTAATATCATCATTTGACATTGGATTTTGAGCGGTGCTACTTATACCTTTTTTTTAAGTATTTTCACTTGGTGTTGAAACAGTTCTACTAAGTACTTGGTTAATTCTATCCATGTGCCTGATCAACGCATGGCCAAAGCATGCAAAAACGAAGATAAACTTGTTAAGACATCGAGTTATAAAAGTATTTTGATGAAATATTTTATCAAGGATATTATGGTCATTTTTTTCCTTTCTAAATACTTTAAAATGTTTAAAATGTTTAAAATATTGTTTATTTATATAATATAACATGGTTTAATAGTAAATTATTAGTGTTGTAAATATTTCAGAAGTTATTAATTAAATAAAACATATTTAAAGTAAATGGTTATTGATTTATTAGTAAGGTTTGAAAAGTATCTTGAGATAAAATTAATAAAATTATAAATAATGGATTTAATATTTTCAATAGCCTCTTTGTAAATATAAGTAATGATGTAAACAATTATTTTCAAATAGTTTACATATATTTTAAAGATGTTATTTAAAATATTTCAATGGTATTCATAAACGAAGCAAGAAATTTTACAAACGAATTTTTGAAAGCATTAAAGTATTAAAGATGACTGATTTGCAAATAAAGCTTTCAGATGAATATGTCAAGTAAAATTTATATAAGTTTCCTTGAATGTATAATTTAAAGATATTATATAAACGGAAAAAAATTGATTTTCGAAGTTTATTTATAGTAATATACTTGACAAATAAAATTGAATCTTTATTTTGGAAGTATAGTTTGGAATATTTACTTGATTTCAAAGTACTAGTGGTAAATTTGTTGGTTTATTTATTGTTTGAATTTTTGTATTAAACTATAATAAATGATTTTCCATGATTTGAATATTCATTTTAAAACAAGTGTGTAAAATTAATTATGAAGATATGAAATTTTATACTTTGATTTAGAAATCCAGTGTAAGATTTGAGTATACTATTAGTTTTAGTTTAATAATTGTAACGACTCGGTATTTTCAACCATTCGCATCCATTATAAGTGTATAGGTAGACACTCATGCCGGAATTGGATTGCTCAAAATACCGCGTTGTAAATGATAATTTGGCAAATCTCAGAATATACAGTGAATAAAAATCACAGATCACAGACACAGAGTATATAAAAATGCAGCGGAAGAAAAAGAGATTGTAGTTCATGAAGCTACTATATAAAATATAAGATACATCAGAAGAGTAACAGGATACTTCAGGTACAAATCAGATACATCATTGAACCACTGGATACTGAAACAAAATAGATGGCTGGATCTTCAAGGAAAGCTCCAACGCCGAAGGTGAATCTTGAATGCTAACTCAATCAATCTAACCCGAGCGTAAAGCAAAACACAAAACCCTCGAGTCAGGACATAAATACTTATAAGCTGTAAATCAACTCAAGTGAGCAGTAACAAAATGCATCGGTAACTTAAAGGATGCTTGGGACCGCCCATCCTCTAAGGATCCGTTGAACTATTTACTATGTAGTAATATACGCTATATACGGTAGTGTCTAATCAGTAAAGTATAATCATATAGAAAATAGCGTTAAGGGGATGGTGAACCTTAACGTGGTCGGATCTTTAAAACCAAAATCATAGTGGGCTCGATATAAGGAGATGACACGGCACGCGAGGCAATGCCAGGGTGGATACACCATTTGCACTCCCGGACCGATGGTGACGGCAAGCCAGCAGCTTCCGCCCACCTCGAACAATACCCCCGAATCAAAGTGGCGCCACATATCGAATCACAAAAGTAATAGAATGGTTTCCGATGGAGCATGCTCGATGAAAGGGTGCGACCCTTTGTGTAGCCCGGTATAGCTCCTGTTTTAGTCATTTATGCCAACTCACGGGAGTTGGGTCCACGTAATATACCTCGAGAACGTCGCCACCATCCTACTTCATTCGGGAATCTCCACCGCGTACACAGTTGTTAAAGTGGTTTTCGGTATTGGCCGGCTATAAGACAATATCCGATCCCGGTCTCTTTAACAACCAATCGTTATTACAACCCGTAGTTATAACTTTAAAACAATATTTTATACTTCAAAAATAAAATGTCATTTCAACCCAAATCTTTATCAAAATAAAGATTAAATCATTTTTAAACCATTTCAATATATCATCACACCATATCTTTCAATTCAAATATTTATCAAAATAAATATCAAGTCATTTCTAACCATTTCAATATATTAAATTATCATATCCTTTCAAAACTTCCTTTCAAATCATTTTTAATATATCAACATATCATAACTTTTCAAAGCTTCATTTCCAAAATATCATATCATTTCGAAACCACATTTCAATCGTTTTAATATATCAAAATATCATATCTTTACGAAACCACATTTCAATCGTTTTAATATATCAAAATATCATATCTTTTCGAAATCATATTTCAATCATTATTCATTTTATTCAATTTAGAATACCATTAAATTCATATTTCAAAACAGTTTATATTCAAAAAAAATCATTTTTTATCATTAAAATGAAGTTATCATGTTAATAATTAAATTATTAAATTTTCAAAAAATTTCAACTTCCAAAGTTCATTTATTCACTTACGTTTATCAAAACAGTGAAAATTCACTTTTCACATCATTTAGAAAACTCTACGGAAAGTTCATTCAAAACAGTTCAATTTAACAAAAGACAACATTTTAAAATGTTATAATAGGTTTACTTAAATTTCGAATAACTTAGTTAAATTCAAAAATTATAGCAGTTACAAAGATTGCTATAATAGCTTTTAATTCAACTTAGCTTTTTAGTTCATTATCATCAACTACAGCGTTTACAAATGTTGTAATATCATTTACATTGTAATTAATAGCATTTTAAAAATGCAGTCAGTTAACTTCAAATATTCATTAAAATTTCTCAACCAATTATATTTTTATTAAAAACATTTTTAACTTATAAAATCATACATTTTCACATTTATAACATCGTTTAATTTTCCTCAAGTTCATGATTTTGCATGGTTAAATTTCCATTCAAAAATCAAGATTTAATAATAATCCACTTATTAAAATGCAATGTTCAATTTTAAAATCCATTACATTAAATTTCAACTTAACACTTAACTTCAAATTCTCAAATATAACTTAGTTTTATTTTTATTTACTTAACTAAAAGTTCACTTTACGTCAATTTCATAAATTTCCAATTTTAGTTATATTTCAAAGTTTCAACTTAAAATATTTATTCATTTCACATTTCAACTTTATTAAAAAATCATAAATATGATAAAAATCATTTTAAATTCATTTAAATTCAAATTATCATAAATTTATCATAATTTCATACTCAATTAAATTTGCAATTAAAATTAAATCAAAAATTCCAAAATAACTTACGTTTAAAATTTCTAACTTTTTCATTAATTCATTTCACTTACAATTATTCAGAAAATCAATAATATTTTACAAAAATTTTATTTTTATTAAATTTCAAATCAAAATATTATAATAATTAAATTTCTAAAATATTTTAAAATTTTTAGAAAAGCATATTTTAACTACGGGCTTGTATAAAATTTTCTACGCTAGGTAAAGTGATACGGGTAATATATCATTTCAACCCGTAATTTACAAAGAAAATCCGGGTTTTATCATTTCAAACCCACAATCCCAAGTCAAGATGAAAAATTTAAAACCATTCAGGCCTATCATTTCAGCCCATAACATTTTTTTTTCTAACAGGGAACTTGCAGTGTGATCATATGCAGAAATAATATAAACAAGGTCAATATCACAATATACAGTCATATATCAGATGTTAGGTGAAAATTAACAGTTTTAACATGGTAATAATATGGTAATAACATGGCATAGCATATCATATGATCATCATTAACTTGCATAAACATTTTTTTATTACTAAACACTTGTCATCAATTCACTTTTCATAAGTATAAATGTCAGAGTGAGAAAGACTCACTTTTTCAAGCTGAAGACCAAAACAACAAACACAAGTGCGATTCCAAAAGCACGACAAGCACGATATAGCATGACTTTTGATTTGAATGAATGGAGAGCCTTGATATTTGTCTTGTAAACAATAACCAAAACAAGACAATATACACATAAATATTCAACGCAAAACAATGTTGAAACAATGAAAATACGAAGCAACAAAGTAATAGATTACTTGACCTTGCTTTAACCATTCAAATGCTTGGCCTAGGAGGTTCGTGGGTTCAGCCATGATGATGATATAGCTCAGGTTTGGCACCATAACTCACCGCTAGAAGGAATATGGAGTGGTAGGGTTATAACATGAAGCATACAATTGATCAAGGCAACATATATGAAGTTTTTGAGCACAATAAGGCTCGGCCTTGGGTCAAGTGGGGCTTGGCCATACTTGTACAGGTTTGGACAGTAGATGGAGGGGTGTGGGGAGGTCTGGAAAAGGTGGTGGTAGCGGCCTATGGTGGTGGCCAAGGTAGTGGATGAAGATATGAAGTGATAAGGTGGCTATCATGAATGTTTCAAGGCTTTATGCATTGTTTTTGTGGAGTTTTGGTTCATGGAGTCTTGGCCGTGTCAATTTCAGATCTAAACAAAGGCTAAGATGAAGTGTAGTGGTGGTAGCAAGGTGGTGGTCGTGGCTAGAGGTGGTGGCCATGGCGAAGTATGAAGGTGGTGAAGTAATAGTGGTGGCTAGGGCATTGTTTTGGACATTATTTGCAATTTTGTGGAGTTTTGTCACCAAGGGAGGTGTGGCCATGGATGGATCTGAAATGATGGCTGGAGATGATGCCAAGGAAGAGTGGTAGGGGATGGTGGAGAGTATGGTGGTGATGATGGGTGGTAGAGGCCAATTCAGAAAGCATAGAAAACTAGGCAAAATACATAGAAATGAGAAGAAAAAGGTAGAAAAAGATGTAGCCATTACCAGATTTTTTTCTCAAGATGGAGGCCATGATTTTTATGGTTTTGGAGCTTGAAAATTCGTGAATAATATGAGAGAGTTGGCTGCAAAGGATGAGGAAAGGAATGGCTAAGATAAATTGATGTATTAATTGCAAAAAGAAACGGATAAAACGTCTTTACGTTTCAGGCTTTTAAGATCTCTTAACTTTCTCAACCTTTTGCATTTCCTTTTCTTTTTAATTTTATAAAAAAAAAATAAACTCAGAAATGTTATTTAAAACCGAAACAAAGTAAGAATAAAATAAAATAAATAACTTATGTTAAGTAAAATAGAAAAAGGAAATAAGAAATTGCTTAAAATAGCAACCCTGACATAAAAATTACAAGAAAATCTCCAATGACTTTGAAAAATTTATTACTTCGCAAAAAAAATATTATAACACAAAATTTGAATTAAAAATGGTTTTGAAACTTTTTCAAGGTAAAATAATAATTTAATTTTTATTAAATAGAAAGTTAAATAAAGAAAAATGCAGTAAATACCAACTAGGCTTTATAAATTGAAATAAATTCAAATAAAGTTTAGAAAAATTATATTATCATTTTTAAAATACTTAAAAGTCAAAATATACATAATATAACATATTATCACATATTAAAATAAAATATAACCAAATACAATTTAAAATAGTCGTTGTTAAATAACCCTATATACGCACAATATTGTAAATGGTATAACTTTCACAATTTACATCCAAACTCAACGAAACGAAAAGTGGTGTTCTTAGAATTTTATGTACTTTCATAATAAAAGAAAAAAAATTAAAATTTTAAACTTTTAAAATTTTAAGTTAAAAGTCACAGTTTGACTATTTTGACCAAAATCAGCATTTCAGGCAAATATTCAACTTACACAAGTTTGGAATTATAACTCATATAAAAATCAAGATTGTATTTAAATAATAAATTTAATCATTTCAAATAAGTAAAATAAGTTTTTAAATCAAAATCTTACATTAAAAATAATTAAAATATGCAATAAAATAATTACAAAATACAGGGTTGTTACACTCTCCCCCACTCAAAACTTTTCGTCCCCGAAAAGGAATGAGGTATGGAAGGGCACAGAAAAGATAGAGTGAAATAGGATTAAGATAACAAGAAGATTGAAGTTATACCTGATAACTGTTGTTATAGGTAAGTTTAACAAGGCGGAGGTGATCTTTCCAAGATCCTCCAGAATCAAGAACACAAGCACGAAAAAGGTGGATTCAAAATGATTACCAAAGGTCTATCAAGATTATAGAAAGATGCCTATACCAGTCTATAGCAAGATAAGGATAATAAGGACAACCAAAAGATAGTTTGAAAAACAAAATAAGGAAATAAATTTGAAAGCATGGAAATTTCAACTTAAATAGAGAATAAATCTTTACACAAATTAAATAAATCTTAACTACCCCAAATTTCATTATCTTATTATCCAATCATCTTAAATTAACAATTTTTAAAACCATGGGTTTGAAAAATAATCATTTATTACACTCACAATGCACTTAATAAATTTAATTCTTCTTTATTCCTAATTAAAATTAAAATTATTCCTCTCACTATATTTATCACTTATGTTAAACATACTTACACTTATTATAACTGCTTTATTTTATTCTTAGTTCTTCTAACATTGTTTTATTGTAAGTTATTCAATTACCCTTTATTATTCTTTAACTCTGTTAATCGTTTTATAACTTAAAATTTAAGTGTATAGCATTTATTATAACCAGTCAAATTTTATTTATACATCTTTTTTATATTGTATATTATCCAATTACATTTTTAACTTCTGAAATTAAGGTAAGTTATATTTGAATGCAATTATATTATACAAATAAAACTTTCCAATTCAATTCTCTCAAGTTTTAATCATTTATCCAATTTTTGATTCTCTTTTTATAATTGAAATTATTATTTAAAATAAAATTTAAGAATTGTATTTCCGATTTCTCCAAACTATTTAGAGATAAGTAATAATATATATAATGTGTCAAATCAAATTTCAATCATATATCTATATATATTATAAATCAAGTCATATTTTAGAAATTCAAATCAATTAAATTCCCCCGAAACAAAACTGTAGCAAGATTACAGAACAGTCACTTCACTTCGAAACTCGAAAATGAACGTCGATGATGTCGCAATCATCACCAAAGTTATTTCCCAGCGACAATGAGAAGAGCACTAATTTTAAACTTTAAAATTATTTGGAAACAAATTTCTATTTGAAAATACTTTAAATAATATATCCCTTTTAAAACTTTTTAAACAAAAGGTTTGAAACCATTGGAAATCAAATTCTCAAATTTCTTGTTCTAAATTCATTTCAGTTCCCAAATAAATTTATAAACAAATATTTATAGATCTATTTGTAGAACAATAAATGATAAATCAAGTATTATCATTTCAAATTATCAATTTAAATCATTTCATTAAGTTCCATAAATTTACTTATATATCAAAATTTATTTCATTAACTAAATTTTTTTTAAATATATTGTGTCCGTTTGTTCTGTCAAAATGTTTTGGAAATCTTATCGATAGCGCTGATCAGACGTATCGATCCGAAACCCAACTCAACATCAACAACTCAAACAATACAATATATAAAACATTTTAATTTTAAATACTAGTTTACAAATACACTTTACATGAATAGATTTTCAAAGAAGGATAGAGATTCAAATTTTTGATTAACACAAATCAAAGGAGATTATGATTTAAAAATAAGTTGGAAACAAGGATGACACGATTAAATAACAGAATAGGAAGATGGATAAGCTTATATAAGTCACGGGCAGCCTTAACCGGGTCAACCGTGACTTAAAGAATAAGATCAATGTTGATTTTTCTAGGGTAAATCTACATTCGATCTCAAGAGTTAGAGTTTGAAATAACAAAATATATTAGCATCTAAACCAAGGATAGATAAGAATCTCTGGTGAATCGATGCTAACTTCAAAGGAGTTTTCCCCCTTTTTCAATTAAATTTGAAATTGGCATGACCGCCGACTCACTAGAAAGATCATTCGAAGCGGAGTTATGGAATGCCCCAGAGTCAAACAAAGATGAATAGTGAGGGATACAAATGGATTTTGGAACCGTAGGGAATGTTCCAAAATTCAAAGGAATCGAGTCAAAGGAATCGTTATTATAACCCGTAGTTATAACTTTAAAACAATATTTTATACTTCAAAAATAAAATGTCATTTCGACCCAAATTTTTATCAAAATAAAGATTAAATCATTTTCAAACAATTTCAATATATCATCACACCATATCTTTCAATTCAAATATTTAACAAAAATAAATATCAAGTCATTTCTAACCATTTCAATATATTAAATTATCATATCCTTTCAAAACTTCCTTTCAAATCATTTTTAATATATCAACATATCATAACTTTTCAAAGCTTCATTTCCAAAATATCATATCTTTTCGAAACCACATTTCAATCGTTTTAATATATCAAAATATCATATCTTTACGAAACCACATTTCAATCGTTTTAATATATCAAAATATCATATCTTTTCGAAACCACATTTCAATCATTATTCATTTTATTCAATTTAGAATACCATTCAATTCATATTTCAAAACAGTTTATATTCAAAAAAAATCATTTTTTTATCATTAAAATGAAGTTATCATGTTAATAATTAAATTATTAAATTTTCAAAAAATTTCAACTTCCAAAGTTCATTTATTCACTTACGTTTATCAAAACAGTGAAAATTCACTTTTCGCATCATTTAGAAAACTCTACGGAAAGTTCATTCAAAACAGTCCAATTTAACAAAAGACAACATTTTAAAATGTTATAATAGGTTTACTTAAATTTCGAATAACTTAGTTCAATTAAAAAATTATAGCACTTACAAAGATTTCTATAATAGCTTTTAATTCAACTTAGCTTTTTAGTTCATTATCATCAACTACAGCGTTTACAAATGCTGTAATATCATTTACATTGTAATTAATAGCATTTTAAAAATGCAGTCAATTAACTTCAAATATTCAATAAAATTTCTCAACCAATTATAATTTTATTAAAAACATTTTTAACTTATAAAATCATACATTTTCACATTTATAACATCATTTAATTTTCCTCAAGTTCATGATTTTACATGGTTAAATTTCCATTCAAAAATCAAGATTTAATAATAATCCACTTATTAAAATGCAATGTTCAATTTTAAAATCCATTACATTAAATTTCAACTTAACACTTAAGTTCAAATTCTCAAATATAACTTAGTTTTATTTTTATTTACTTAACTAAAAGTTCACTTTACGTCAATTTCATAAATTTCCAATTCTAGTTATATTTCAAAGTTTCAACTTAAAATATTTATTCATTTCACATTTCAACTTTATTAAAAAATCATAAATATGATAAAAATCATTTTAAATTCATTTAAATTCAAATTATCATAAATTTATCATAATTTCATACTCAATTAAATTTCCAATTAAAATTAAATCAAAATTTCCAAAATAACTTACGTTCAAAATTTCTAACTTTTTCATTAATTCATTTCACTTACAATTATTCAGAAAATCAATAATATTTTACAAAAAATTTATTTTTATTAAATTTCAAATCAAAATATTATAATAATTAAATTTCTAAAATATTTTAAAATTTTTAGAAAAGCATATTTTAACTACGGGCCTGTATAAAATTTTCTACGCTAGGTAAATTGATACGGGTAATATATCATTTCAACCCGTAATTTACAAAGAAAATACGGGTTTGTGACGCCCCACCTCTATACCCACACTAGACAAGAACACTACGGTGTAATGCTGTCGACTAGCACGGAGAATAAGGCTGTTGAGGAGCGACCATCTGTATAATTGCTTTGTGCGAGTGTCGATATGCCAGATAAAAATACAACTTTTCATCTCAAGAGGAAATCCGACATACCGATACAAACTCAAAGCTACTACACCGTGGCTATGTACAATCTTCGGAAACAAATATAAAAATAAGCATAACATAAATCAGTCACAGATAATTCATATCACAAAGGCGGAAATAGATATGAATATACAACACTTAAAAGTGTTTATTAGAGTAGTGGTCAAATAAGATCCACAGCATCAAAAAGAATAGATACAAGTGCTAGACAAAAGAATAAGTATACATCATAGAGTCTGTATCTGAAATGTATACAACAAAAACTACTAATCGAAGTAGTTAACCAAAAGATCTTATGATAACCGCAGAAGAGAAGTCAAGCAGAGGCACCTGTAACATCTCTGTCTGACCTGAGTATTATTTAAGAAGAAAATAATAAACGGATCAGTCTAGCTATAAATATCAGAAGAAATGATATAGAATAAGAGATACGACTAAACGTATAATAATCACAACGCAAAGCTGTGATATATAAGTAATTGAAAATCAACAAGAGATTAATCAATATCACAATAACCTACTCAAGGATCAAAAGGAATGTCATACTCCTAATTTCATTCACCAAGCCACAATAATTGATAAATCAAATCAATAGAAATCACGAAAATAGGTGAAGTATAAATTCCAGAATTCAACACACGAAATCCAGCAATCACAAGAAAAGGATGGCCAATCCATAAAAATGAGCCAGAGCTCCTCCTGACAGGGTATAGTCCCCCATTGCGGACATTGAGCCGAAGCTCCTCCAGGTGAACCGAAGTTCCTCCTGACAGGGTATGGTCCCCCATTGCGGACATTGAGCCGAAGCTCCTCCTGGTGAACCGAAGTTCCTCATGACAGGGTATAGTGCCCCATTGCGGACATTGAGCCGAAGCTCCTCCTGGTGAGCCGAAGCTCAATAAAACGACGTACAGTCCTCCATGTGGACAAAGAGACATCACACATTGCTAGTCTAAACCATAAATGATCGTCATGATCAACGAGAAGTGTCAATTACAGTAAGCTAGTAAATATATGAGCTTAGCTTCATGTCCCATAACCACTAGCTTAACTTAAATATTTACGAACAAATTGTCGATCTCCACTAGAAAATTGTCACAAGAGATTCAATCGAATAAGTCCAAGAATTAACCGACGAAGTAAACGCAAGCGCTTCATACCACTCGTTTTACTAAGTCGTTTAATTAGATTTCTCATACGAGTGAGGTAAAGGTTTGTATATACTAGTAGATTGGAAATCGGTTTGAGAAAACGAGCTTTGTAATAAAATAGTGTTGAAATCATTTGAAGAAAGAGTTTTGATATTTACTACTAGTATAGAAAACCTTTATATTTTTAAAGTGACAAATCACAAAGAAGATTGTAGGAACAACCAATCACTAAGATTCACATTCGAAAATGTGAATAAAATCCAAAGAAATCGATACCGAATCCATCGAAATGGATATTCAAAAATCCCTAAAAGGGAGTCATCAAAGTCATAACAAATGATAACAACACATAGGAAACAACACGAATCGATTAAAGTTGGAAATTCAAACAACTAGGCGAAATAGGCAAAAATGCTCCAGGTCGGTCGGCCGGCTACAGAGCTCGGTCGACCGGACCAAAAAAATAGAAATGCTCGGGGTAGCAGGTCGGTCGACCGGACCCTGTGTTCGGTCGGCCGGACCTGTAACCTGCACTTCCAACAGAGGCTAGGAAGTGTCTAGGTAACAGGTCGGTCGACCGGACCCTGATGTCGGTCGGCCGAACCTGTAGTCAGCACCCCCCATGCCCAACTAAGGAATGCCAATCTCTTCCAAATTTCTATCGGACGAGCAACGACACTAAGGGTTTATGCCAATCGACTACCCGACCATAGAAGCTCCTCGGTTCATCACCAAAACATGATCAAAACATCAAAACTATTTTTGAAGAATTGAACCCAAAACATTAAAAATTGGAATATTCACCAAATCAATCCAAACCAAAAGCAAATGCACATGAATAAATGTTAGGAATTCATACCTAACAATCGAAGATAAATATAAGCATAGATGTGAGATAAAAATCTCACCTTTGAACCCAAACAATAGAAGAAGAAGCTTGAAAGCAAGCTAAGATCAATTCCTCTTCAATAACAACTCAAGAAGCTTCAATCTAAGCTTAAAAGAGAAACATTTCCTAAATTAGGTTTAGGAAATTTCTGAAATCAAAGAGAGAATGAGTTGGAGAAGAAGAAGGAGATGCTTACTAATGGGTTCTCTTTGAATTTGGAGCAAGAACTTGAGCTAGCAAGAGGAACTAGGGCTTGGAGTTTCTAATTCCCTTTCCTTTCCACCATTTTCAGTTGGAGCTTGAGTTTGAGGAGTGGGAATGAGTGAATGGAGAGGAGAGGGCTGAGCTAGAGTATAAGTGGGGTTAATGGGCTGAAACCCAACCCAAAGCCCTAAAGAAAAAGTAGCAAAATTCTACTATCTCCAAACATATCGAAGTTTATACTCAAAAAGGTCGCAAACGTCATTTTGAACTCAATGGGGGTAGTCTCGAGTCCCAATTCGACTGTTTGCAAAAAGTAGCTTTTCAGACCAAAATCCGACGAACGATAGAATATTTAAATAAAATATTTAAATATAAAAATCGATAAATATGCGGGTTGTTACAGACTCCCCTCCTTAAAGAAATTGCGTCCTCGCAATACTTAAGAAGAAAATAAGAAGTAGCAACCATAGAAGCATATCAACACAAAAGAAAATTGAAATAAGAAGTTCACCATAAAGAGCACGAAAGAGTAAGCCTGAACGGGATCGCTCAATGAATTCTCTGGATTCCTAAGAGCAATCCTTAGGATTTGAGAATCATTGAACTATCACAAAAAGAACATCTTTATCCCGAAGGTGCTCTACCTCCGAAGTAATGATGCGAATGGAATGTTGCTCATAAATCAAATCTGGTGAAACTTCAATTTCCACAATATCACCGGGCTCAAGAATGAAAACCGGAATCCCTAAGGCATTTCCGTAGATGAAAGACGTGGGGAACGTCAAGAATAGCAGAAAATTGAGCCGGTGCAACGGCGTAGTACGAAAACGGTACGCCCAATGAACCAAAGCAAAGACATTGATGTAGTACATACGGTATATCCAATGAATCAAATAGCAAAAACATTGGTGTAGTACAAACGGTACATCCAATGAACCAAAAGCATATCATTGATGTAGTGCAAACGGTACATCCAATGATCCAGATAAGACGGAACATCGATGTAGTATAATAACAGTACATCCGATGAACCGAACACCATAAAAGAACATCGGACACTAGTCCATAAAAGGAATGAGATAAAACTCAATAAAACGAAGTACATCAAAACGTCCGATGAACTTGATAGAAAGATAATTCCATTCAGACAACATCAAAGAATCAACCACTTGTTGCTTATGACAAAGCGCATTGGCAACACGATTTCCCTTCTCGGGAAATAAAGAATATCAAGATCATAAGATGCTAGGAACTCAAGTCAACATGAAGTTCCTTATGAGAAAATAAATATTCCAAAGATTTATGATCGAGGTAGAGAACAAATTTCTCATCCAAATATGATGATGCCAAATTCCAAAAGCAAAAACAATAGCCGCGAGCACTAGATCATGAGTGGCATACCTAGTCTCGATAAGCTATAATGATTTAGAAGCACAAGTGATAGCACGTTCTTCTTTGCAAGAGAACGTCATACAAACCAATACGACTAGTATCGGTACAAATAGCAAAGTCTTGGTTCCCCTTCAGGAATCACAAGAATAAGAGTATCGAAAAGAAAGAATTTCTTTTAAATAATCTTCTTTCCTGAAAAGTTAAAACTTTCAACTTACATTTATCATTATGTAATAATCTTTCTAGAAAAATTTACTACTTTCAAGTTAATATACTGTGTCTGATTGTCTCACCAAAGCGTTTAGGAAATTCCTATCGATAACGTTGATCAAGCGCATCGACCAAAATTCTTAAAACACTAAATGGGCAATACAATCACAAAATCGTATTCTATAGGATAAGTAAGTTTCTCAAAAACTTATAAGAATATTCTTTGTTCGTTTTAAGAACAAAAATAAGGTTATACTTCTAAATAAATCTTATGAAAAAGATTTTGCAAAATTTTAAATTGCTATTTTCATCCAAAAATCAATAAATAAAAGAATGGTCTCGTCGAAATATTCATAGGATATTCGATTTATAAAATGGATGAAATAAGCTGGACAAACTGAATGACATAATAATTCATTCATAGGAATCTTAACGAGTGCGGAGTGCGTAAGTGGAATGCTAACTTCCGCAACTCGTCGTCAAATGAAAATCGGTGGCAAAGTCGAACTAAAGACCTTAACACCACACAAAAGATTTCTTAGGTGATAATTCTAAGACAAACTCAAAAATACCGGAAAAGTTTCACAAATTATTTAGATAAGAGAAACAACACTTTCCTTATAAGTGGGCTTAAGGAATAAAATGATGCCATCAAGTTGGAATCAAAATCATAAAAGAAAAATAGAAATCTGCTTAACAGATTGAAAATGTCAAAGTGGAATAGTCCACACGGGACAAATATGATATGTGCTTCACAACGATTAAGCCAATCCTTACAAAATCAATTTCGAAGCCTAAGAAAAAAAATCGGCTCAGAAAGAAAAGTCAAATAAAATAATTTCGACATCAATAAAGACAAATTGAGTGTTGCGGATCTACCACCCGGATTCACAATTCTCAAAGAAGTCAACAAGCCCAAAATATTCAAAGAAAAAGAATCGACAAGTTCTTTTGATATAAAATAGTGAGCCATATCAAAAAGAACTCAAATAGAAAGTTCACGAAATAAAACAATGCCATCAAGGATTGAATGTAAAATACTTTGACTAAGAGAAGAGTTGCTAGGGGCTTGCAGCTTTCCTTCTCTCCTGCTTTGACACTTGGGACACGAAGAGATATAATGATCCACACTTTTGCAATAGCGGCAAGAAATAGGCCTTGGACACCTATTTATATAGTGGTCCCTAGAGCCACAATTGTAGCATTCTCCTCGACTAGGAATGGGAGTATTTGTTATAGAAGTCTCTTGCTTCGCCCTCTTGTTAGGATTAGGACTTTCGAACCTAATAAAGGGATGCCTCTTCTTGTTGTTGTTGGAGTTCGGTTTGGCACCTCCAACCTCGACATCACTTTCTCTATCGGCCTCTTCAAGACGAAGAGCGATATCAATAAGCTGATCAAATGAAACCTCAAGTTTCAAGAGTAATGGCTTCTTAAGATTCTTATTCAAGCCATAGACAAATCTCTGATTTTTCTTCATCGGGGTATTAATATACTCAATCCCGTATTTAGAAAGAGATTCGAAAGATGCGACATAGTCTGTCACAGAAGATTCACCTTGAACAAGGTCAATAAAACGTCGGGCCAAAGTTACTTTTTCAGCCTCCGGCACAAATTTCGATTCGAATCTTTCCCGGTATTGCTCCCAAGTGAGATCCGCTTCAACGATTTCAGAAATTAGGAGCTCATACCAATCTAACGCTCTTTCTTGGAGCATGCTAGAAGCCACTTGGACTCGATGAAGGTCAATAAGGTTCATGCGAGAAAAGATGCGATCGCATGATTTGAGCCAAGCTTGAATTTCTATAACACTCTCGGATCCCCTGAATGGCCTTCCACCCAAATCGGTATAGTCTCTGCACAAGCGTGCAAAACCAGATCTAGGATGAGTAGGCTCTGGATTGGGACCGGCTGCTTGAGCGTTCTTAACAAGATCTAAATGCTGCTGGGCAGACATAAAAACTCCATCTTGGGGACTAGCACTAGACTGACCAGCGCTGGGACGGCCAGATCTAACCATTTCTCTTCTTTAAGAAAGAAAGAAAGAAGAGGAAAAAGTTATTCTCAAAATAAATTTCAATCAAACTTGATTGATAAAGCAAGGAATCATAAGGAAAATATGATGAATCGGTACGAAGACTCGAATCAATTCCTAAAGCACGACTCCTAAGAAAGACTTAGGACGATGATCCTTGTTATATTATTCTATATTGTTCCGAAGTTTGGCTCTGATACCAAGCTGTGACGCCCCACCTCTATACCCACGCTAGACAAGAACACTACGGTGTAATGCTGTCGACTAGCACAGATAATAAGGCTGTTGAGGAGCGACAATCTGTATAATTGCTTTGTGCGAGTGTCGATATGCCACATAAAAATACAACTTTTCATCTCAAGAGGAAATCCGACATACCGATACAAACTCAAAGCTACTACACAGTGGCTATGTATAATCTTCGGAAACAAATATAGAAATAAGCATAACATAAATCAGTCACAGATAATTCATATCACAAAGGCGGAAATAGATATGAATATACAACACTTAAAAGTGTTTATCAGAGTAATGGTCAAATAAGATCCACAGCATCAAAAAGAATAGATACAAGTGCTAGACAAAAGAATAAGTATACATCATAGAGTCTGTATCTCAAATGTATACAACAAAAACTACTAATCTAAGTAGTTAACCAAAAGATCTTATGATAACCCCAGAAGAGAAGTCAAGCAGAGGCACCTGTAACATCTCGGTCTGACCCGAGTATTATTTAAGAAGAAAATAATAAACGGATCAGTCTAGCTATAAATATCAGAAGAAATGATATAGAATAAGAGATACGGCTAAACGTATAATAATCACAACGCAAAGCTGTGATATATAAGTAATTGAAAATCAACAAGAGATTAATCAATATCACAATAACCTACTCAAGGATCAAAAGGAATGTCATACTCCTAATTTCATTCACCAAGCCACAATAATTGATAAATCAAATAAATAGAAATCACGAAAATAGGTGAAGTATAAATTCCATAATTCAACACACGAAATCCAGAAATCACAAGAAAAGGATGGCCAATCCATAAAAATGAGCCAGAGCTCCTCCTGACAGGGTATAGTCCCTCATTGCGGACACTAAGCCGAAGCTCCTCCTGGTGAACCGAAGTTCCTCCTGACAGGGTATAGTCCCCCATTGCGGACATTGAGCCGAAGCTCCTCCTGGTGAACCGAAGTTCCTCCTGACAGGGTATAGTCCCCGATTGCGGACATTGAGCCGAAGCTCCTCTTGGTGAACCGAAGTTCCTCCTGACAGGGTATAGTTCCCCATTGCGGACATTGAGCCGAAGCTCCTCCTGGTGAACCGAAGTTCCTCCCGACGAATCAAAATTCCTCCTGACAGGGTATAGTCCCCCATTGCGGACATTGAGCCGAAGCTCCTCCTGATGAACCGAAGTTCCTCTTGACAGGGTATAGTCCCCCATTGCGGACATTGAGCCGAAGCTCCTCCTGGTGAGCCGAAGCACAATAAAATGATGTACAGTCCTCCATGTGGACAAAGAGACATCGCACATTGCTAGTCTAAACCATAAATGATCGTCATGATCAAAGAGAAGTGTCAATTACATTAAGCTAGTAAATATATGAGCTTAGCTTCATGTCCCATAACCACTGGCTTAACTTAAATATTTACGAACAAATTGTAGATCTCCACTAGAAAATTGTCACAAGAGATTCAATCGAATAAGTCCAAGAATTAACCAACGAATTAAACGCAAGCGTTTCATACCACTCATTTTACTAAGTCGTTTAATTAGATTTCTCATACGAGAGAGGTAAAGGTTTGTATATACTAGTAGATTGGAAATCGGTTTGAGAAAACGAGCTTTGTAATAAAATAGTGTTGAAATCATTTGAAGAAAGAGTTTTGATATTTACTACTAGTATAGAAAACCATTATATTTTCAAAGAGACAAATCGCAAAGAAGATTGTAGGAACAACCAATCACTAAGATTCACATTCGAAAATGTGAATAAAATCCAAAGAAATCGATACCGAATCCATCGAAATGGATATTCAAAAATCCCTAAAAGGGAGTCATCAAAGTCATAACAAATGATAACAACATATAGGAAACAACACGAATCGATTAAAGTTGGAAATTCAAACAACTAGGCGAAATAGGCAAAAATGCTCCAGGTCGGTCGACCGGCTACAGAGCTCGGTCGACCGGACCAAAAAAATAGAAATGCTCGGGGTAGCAAGTCGGTCGACCGGACCCTGTGTTCGGTCGGCCGGACCTGTAACTTGCACTTCCAACAGAGGCTGGGAAGTGCCTGGGTAACAGGTCGGTCGACCGGACCCTGATGTCGGTCGGCCGAACCTGTAGTCAGCACCCCCCATGCCCAACTAATGAATGCCAATCTCTTCCAAATTTCTATCGGACGAGCAACGACACTAAGGGTTTACGCCAATCGACTACCCGGCCATAGAAGCTCCTTGGTTCATCACCAAAACATGATCAAAACATCAAAACTATGATTTTTGAAGAATTGAACCCAAAACATTAAAAATTGGAATATTCACCAAATCAATCCAAACCAAAAGCAAATGCACACGAATAAGTGTTAGGAATTCATACCTAACAATCGAAGATAAATATAAGCATAGATGTGAGATAAAAATCTTACCTTTGAACCCAAACAATAGAAGAAGAAGCTTGAAATCAAGCTAAGATCAATTCCTCTTCAATAACATATCAAGAAGTTTCAATCTAAGCTTAAAAGAGAAACATTTCCTAAATTAGGTTTAGGAAATTTCTGAAATCAAAGAGAGAATGAGTTGGAGAAGAAGAAGGAGATGCTTACTAATGGGTTCTCTTTGAATTTGGAGCAAGAACTTGAGCTAGCAAGAGGAACTAGGGCTTGGAGTTTCTAATTCCCTTTCCTTTCCACCATTTTCAGTTGGAGCTTGAGTTTGAGGAGTGGGAATGAGTGAATGGAGAGGAGAGGGCTAAGCTAGAGTATAAGTGGGGTTAATGGGATGAAACCCAACCCAAAGCCCTAAAAAAAAAGTAGCAAAATTTTACTATCTCCAAACATATCGAAATTTATACTCAAAAAGGTCGCAAACGTCATTTTGAACTCAATAGGGGTGGTCTCGAGTCCCAATTCGACTGTTTGCAAAAAGTATCTTTTCGGACCAAAATCCGACGAACGATAGAATATTTAAATAAAATATTTAAATATAAAAATTGATAAATATGCGGGTTGTTACAGGGTTTTATCATTTCAAACCCGCAATCCCAAGTCAAAATGAAAAATTTAAAACCATTCAGGCCTATCATTTCAGCTCATAACATTTTTTTTCTAACAGGTAACTTGCAGTGTGATCATATGCAGAAATAATATAAACAAGGTCAATATCACAATATACAGTCATATATCAGATGTCAGGTGAAAATTAACAGTTTTAACATGGTAATAATATGGTAAGAACATGGCATAGCATTTCATATGATCATCATTAACTTGCATAAACATTTTTTTATTACTAAACACTTGTCATCAATTCACTTTTCATAAGTATAAATGTCAGAGTGAGAAAGACTCACTTTTTCAAGCTGAAGACCAAAACAAAAAACACAAGTGCGATTCCAAAAGCACGACAAGCACGATATAGCATGACTTTTGATTTGAATGAATGGAGAGCCTTGATATTTGTCTTGTAAACAATAACCAAAACAAGACAATATACACATAAATATTCAACGCAAAACAATGTTGAAACAATGAAAATACGAAGAAACAAAGGAATAGATTACTTGACCTTGCTTTAACCATTCAAATGCTTGGCCTAGGAGGTTCTTGGGTTCAGCCATGATGATGATATAGCTCAGGTTTGGCACCATAACTCACGGCTAGAAGGAGTATGGAGTGGTAGGGTTATAACATGAAGCATACAATTGATCAAGGCAACATATATGGAGTTTTTGAGCACAACAAGGCTCGGCCTTGGGTCAAGTGGGACTTGGCCATACTTGTACAGGTTTGGACAGTAGATGGAGGGGTGTGGGGAGGTCTGGAAAAGGTGGTGGTAGAGGCCTATGGTGGTGGCCAAGGTGGTGGATGAAGATATGAAGTGATAAGGTGGCTATCATGAATGTTTCAAGGCTTTATGCATTGTTTTTGTGGAGTTTTGGTTCATGGAGTCTTGGCCATGTCAATTTCAGATCTGAACAGAGGCTAAGATGAAGTGTAGTGGTGGTAGCAAGGTGGTGGTCGTGGCTAGAGGTGGTCACCATGGTGAAGTATGAAGGTGGTGAAGTAATAGTGGTGGCTAGGGCATTGTTTTGGACATTATTTGCAATTTTGTGGAGTTTGTCACCAAGGGAGGTGTGGCCATGGATGGATCTGAAATGATGGCTGGAGATGATGCCAAGGAAGAGTGATAGGGGATGGTGGAGAGTATGGTGGTGATGGTGAGTGGTAGAGGCCAATCCAGAAAGCATAGAAAACTAGGCAAAATACATAGAAAATGAGAAGAAAAAGGTAGAAAAAGATGTAGCCATTACCCGATTTTTTTCCTCAAGATGGAGGCCATGATTTTTAGGGTTTTGGAGCTTGAAAATTCATGAATAATATGAGAGAGTTGGCTACAAAGGATGAGGAAAGGAATGGCTAAGATAAATAGATGTATTAATTGCAAAAAGAAACGGATAAAACGTCTTTACGTTTCAGGCTTTTAAGATCTCTTAAATTTCTCAACCTTTTTCATTTCCTTTTCTTTTTAATTTTATAAAAACAAAATAAACTCAGAAATGTTATTTAAAACCGAAACAAAGTAAGAATAAAATAAAATAAATAACTTATTTTAAGTAAAATAGAAAAAGGAAATAAGAAATTGCTTAAACTAGCAACCCTGACATAAAAATTACAAGAAAATCTCCAATGACTTTGGAAAATTTATTACTTCGCAAAAAAAAATATTATAACACAAAATTTGAATTAAAAATGGTTTTGAAACATTTTCAAGGTAAAATAATAATTTAATTTTTGTTAAATAGAAAGTTAAATAAAGAAAAATGTAGTAAATACCAACTAGGCTTTATAAATTGAAATAAATTCAAATAAACTTTAGAAAAATTATATTACCATTTTTAAAATACTTAAAAGTCAAAATATACATAATATAACATATTATCACATATTAAAATAAAATATAACCAAATACAATTTAAAATAGTCATTGTTAAATAACCCTATATACGCACAATATTGTAAATGGTATAACTTTCACAATTTACATCCAAACTCAACGAAACGAAAAGTGGTGTTCTTAGAATTTTATGTACTTTCATAATAAAATATAAAAAATTAAAATTTTAAACTTTTAAAATTTTAAGTTAAAAGTCACAGTTTGACTATTTTGACCAAAATCAGCATTTCAGGCAAATATTCAACTTACACAAGTTTGGAATTATAACTCATATAAAAATCAAGATTATATTTAAATAATAAATTTAATCATTTCAAATAAGTAAAATAAGTTTTTAAATCAAAATCTTACATTAAAAATAATTAAAATATGCAATAAAATAATTACAAAATACAGGATTGTTACACTCTCCCCCACTCAAAACTTTTCGTCCTCGAAAAGGAATGGGGTATCGAAGGGCACAGAAAAGATAGAGTGAAATAGGATTAAGATAAGATGACAAGAAGATTGAAGTTATACCTGATAACTGTTGTTATAGGTAAGTTTAACAAGGTGGAGGTGATCTTTCCAAGATCCTCCAGAATCAAGAACACAAGCACGAAAAAGGTGGATTCAAAATGATTACCAAAAGTCTATCAAGATTATAGAAAGATGCTTATACCAGTCTATAGCAAGATAAGGATAATAAGGACAACCAAAAGATAGTTTGAAAAACAAAATAAGGAAATAAATTTGAAAGCATGGAAATTTCAACTTAAATAGAGAATAAATCTTTACACAAGTTAAATAAATCTTAACTACCCCAAATTTCATTATCTTATTATCCAATCATCTTAAATTAACAATTTTTAAAACCATGGGTTTGAAAAATAATCATTTATTACACTCACAATGTACTTAATAAATTTAATTCTTCTTTATTCCTAATTAAAATTAAAATTATTCCTCTCACTATATTTATCACTTATGTTAAACATACTTACACTTATTATAACTGCTTTATTTTATTCTTAGTTCTTCTAACATTGTTTTATTGTAAGTTATTCAATTACCCTTTATTATTCTTTAACTCTGTTAATCGTTTTATAACTTAAAATTTAAGTGTATAGAATTTATTATAACCACTCAAATTTTATTTATACATCTTTTTTATATTGTATATTATCCAATTACATTTTTAACTTCTGAAATTAAGGTAAGTTATATTTGAATGCAATTATATTATACAAATAAAACTTTCCAATTCAATTCCCTCAAGTTTTAATCATTTATCCAAATTTTTGATTCTCTTTTTATAATAGAAATTATTATTTAAAATAAAATTTAAGAATTGTATTTTCGATTTCTCCAAACTATTTAGAGATAAGTAAATATGTAAAATCAAATTTCAATCATATATCTATATATATTATAAATCAAGTCATATTTTAGAAATTCAAATCAATTAAATTCCCTCGAAACAAAACTGTAGTAAGACTACAGAACAGTCTCTTCACTTCGAAACTCGAAAATGTACGTCGATGATGTCGCGATCATCACCGAAGTTATTTCCCAGCGACAATGAGAAGAGCACTAATTTTAAACTTTAAATTCTTTGGAAACAAATTTCTATTTGAAAATATTATAAATAATATATCCCTTTTAAAACTTTTTAAACAAAAGGTTTGAAACCATTGGAAATCAAATTCTCAAATTTCTTGTTCTAAATTCATTTCAGTTCCCAAATAAATCTATAAACAAATATTTATAGATCTATTTGTAGAACAATAAATGATAAATCAAGTATTATCATTTCAAATTATTAATTTAAATCATTTCATTAAGTTCCATAAATTTACTTATATATCAAAATTTATTTCATTAACTAATTTTTTTTTAAATATATTGTGTCCGTTTGTTCTATCAAAGTGTTTTGGAAATCTTATCGATAGCGCTGATCAGACGTATCGATCGGAAACCCAACTCAACATCAACAACTCAAACAACACAATATATAAAACATTTTAATTTTAAATACTAGTTTACAAATACACTATACATGAATAGATTTTCAAAGAAGGATAGAGATTCAAATTTTTGATTAACACAAATCAAAGGAGATTATGATTTAAAAATAAGTTGGAAACAAGGATGACATGATTAAATAACAGAATAGGAAGATGGATAAGCTTATATAAGTCACGGGCAGCCTTAACCGGGTCAACCGTGACTTAAAGAATAAGATCAATGTTGATTTTTCTAGGGTAAATCTACATTCGATCTCAAGAGTTAGAGTTCGAAATAACAAAAGATATTAGCATCTAAACCAAGGATAGATAAGAATCTCTGGTGAACCGATGCTAACTGCAAAGGAGTTTTCCCCCGTTTTCAATTAAATTTGAAATTGGCGTGACCGCCGACTCACTAGAAAGATCATTCGAAGCGGAGTTATGGAATGCTCCAGAGTCAAAACAAGATGAATAGTGAGGGATACGAATGGATTTTGGAACCGTAGGGAATGTTCCAAAATTCAAAGGAATCGAGTCAAAAGGGAGAGATTCAAACTCGAATGAAAGTGATTCTGTAAATACATTCACTCCATATGCTGAGTTTTGCCTAGAGCTACCAAAGCTCTGATACCAACTGTAACGACTCGGTATTTTCAACCATTCGCATCCATTATAAGTGTATAGGTAGACACTCATGCTGGAATTGGATTGCTCAAAATACCGCGTTGTAAATATTAATTTGGCAAATCAGAATATACAGTAAATAAAAATCATAGATCACAGACACAGAGTATAAAAAAATGCAGCGGAAGAAAAAGAGATAGTAGTTCATTAAGCTACTATATAAAATATAAGATACATCAGAAGAGTAACAGGATACATCAGGTACAAGTCAGGTACATCACTGAACCACTGGATACTGAAACAAAATAGATGGCTGGATCTTCAAGGAAAGCTCCAACGCCGAAGGTGAATCTTGAATGCTAACTCAATCAATCTGACCCGAGCGTAAAGCAAAACACAAAACCCTCGAGTCGGGACATAAATACTTATAAGCTGTAAATCAACTCAAGTGAACAGTAACAAAATGCATCAGTAACTTAAAGGATGCTTGGGACCGCCCATCCTCTAAGGATCCGTTGAACTATTTACTATGTAGTAATATACGCTATATACGGTAGTGTCTAATCAGTAAAGTATAATCATATAGAAAATAGCATTAAGGGGATGGCGAACCTTAACGCGGTCGGATCTTTAAAACCAAAATCGTAGTCGGCTCGATATAAGGAGATGACACGGCACGGGAGGCAATGCCAGGGTGGATACACCGTTTGCACTCTCGGACCGATGGTGACGGCAAGCCAGCAGCTTCCGCTCACCTCGAACAATACCCCCGAATCAAAGTGGCGCCACATATCGAATCACAAAAGTAATAGAATGGTTTCCGATGGAGCATGCATGATGAAAGGGTGCGACCCTTTGTGTAGCCCGGTATAGCTCCTGTTTTAGTCATTTATGCCAACTCACGGGAGTTGGGTCCACGTAATATACCTCGAGAACATCGCCACCATCCTACTTCATTCTGGAATCTCCACCGCGTACACCGTTGTTAAAGTGGTTTTCGGTATTGGCCGGCTATAAGACAATTTCCGATCCCGATCTCTTTAACAACCAATCGTTATTATAACCCGTAGTTATAACATTAAAACAATATTTTATACTTCAAAAATAAAATGTCATTTCAACCCAAATCTTTATCAAAATAAAGATTAAATCATTTTCAAACCATTTCAATATATCATCACACCATATCTTTCAATTCAAATATTTATCAAAATAAATATCAAGTCATTTCTAACCATTTCAATATATCATATCCTTTCAAAACTTCCTTTCAAATCATTTTTAATATATCAACATATCATAACTTTTCAAAGCTTCATTTCCAAAATATCATATCTTTTCGAAACCACATTTCAATCGTTTTAATATATCAAAATATCATATCTTTACGAAACCACATTTCAATTGTTTTAATATATCAAAATATCATATCTTTTCGAAACCACATTTCAATCATTATTCATTTTATTCAATTTAGAATACCATTCAATTCATATTTCAAAACAGTTTATATTCAAAAAAAATAATTTTTTATCATTAAAATGAAGTTATCATGTTAATAATTAAATTATTAAATTTTCAAAAAATTTCAACTTCCAAAGTTCATTTATTCACTTACGTTTATCAAAACAGTGAAAATTCATTTTTCGCATCATTTAGAAAACTCTACGGAAAGTTCATTCAAAACAGTTCAATTTAACAAAAGACAACATTTTAAGATGTTATAATAGGTTTACTTAAATTTCGAATAACTTATTCAAATTCAAAAATTATAGCACTTACAAAGATTGCTATAATAGCTTTTAATTCAACTTAGCTTTTTTGTTCATTATTATCAACTACAGCGTTTACAAATGCTGTAATATCATTTACATTGTAATTAATAGCATTTTAAAAATGCAGTCAATTAACTTCAAATATTCAATAAAATTTCTCAACCAATTATATTTTTATTAAAAACATTTTTAACTTATAAAATCATACATTTTCACATTTATAACATCATTTAATTTTCCTCAAGTTCATGATTTTACATGGTTAAATTTTCATTCAAAAATCAAGATTTAATAATAATCCACTTATTAAAATGCAATGTTCAATTTTAAAATCCATTACATTAAATTTCAACTTAACACTTAACTTCAAATTCTCAAATATAACTTAGTTTTATTTTTATTTACTTAACTAAAAGTTCACTTTACGTCAATTTCATAAATTTCCAATTCTAGTTATATTTCATAGTTTCAACTTAAAATATTTATTCATTTCACATTTCAACTTTATTAAAAAATAATAAATATGATAAAAATCATTTTAAATTCATTTAAATTCAAATTATCATAAATTTATCATAATTTCATACTCAATTAAATTTCCAATTAAAATTAAATCAAAATTTCCAAAATAACTTACATTCAAAATTTCTAACTTTTTCATTAATTCATTTCACTTACAATTATTCAGAAAATCAATAATATTTTACAAAAATTTTATTTTTATTAAATTTCAAATCAAAATATTATAATAATTAAATTTCTAAAATATTTTAAAAATTTTAGAAAAGCATATTTTAACTACGGGCCTGTATAAAATTTTCTACGCTAGGTAAAGTGATACGGGTAATATATCATTTCAACCCGTAATTTACAAAGAAAATCCGGGTTTTATCATTTCAAACCCGCAATCCCAAGTCAAGATGAAAAATTTAAAACCATTCAGGCCTATCATTTCAGCCCATAACATTTTTTTTCTAACAGGGAACTTGCAGTGTGATCATATGCAGAAATAATATAAACATGGTCAATATCACAATATACAGTCATATATCATATGTCAGGTGAAAATTAACAGTTTTAACATGGTAATAATATGGTAATAACATGGCATAGCATATCATATGATCATCATTAACTTGCATAAACATTTTTTTATTACTAAACACTTGTCATCAATTCACTTTTCATAAGTATAAATGTCAGAGTGAGAAAGACTCACTTTTTCAAGCTGAAGACCAAAACAACATACACAAGTGCGATTCCAAAAGCACGACAAGCACGATATAGCATGACTTTTGATTTGAATGAATGGAGAGCCTTGATATTTGTCTTGTAAACAATAACCAAAACAAGACAATATACACATAAATATTCAACGCAAAACAATGTTGAAACAATGAAAATACGAAGCAACAAAGTAATAGATTACTTGACCTTGCTTTAACCATTCAAATGCTTGGCCTAGGAGGTTCTTGGGTTCAGCCATGATGATGATATAGCTCAGGTTTGGCACCATAACTCACGTCTAGAAGGAGTATGGAGTGGTAGGGTTATAACATGAAGCATACAATTGATCAAGGCAACATATATGAAGTTTTGAGCACAACAAGGCTCGGCCTTGGGTCAAGTGGGGCTTGGCCACACTTGTACAGGTTTGGACAGTAGATGGAGGGGTGTGGGAAGGTCTGGAAAAGGTGGTGGTAGCGGCCTATGGTGGTGGATGAAGATATGAAGTGATAAGGTGGCTATCATGAATGTTTCAATGCTTTATGCATTGTTTTTGTGGAGTTTTGCTTCATGGAGTCTTGGCCATGTCAATTTCAGATCTGAACAGAGGCTAAGATGAAGTGTAGTGGTGGTAGAAAGGTGGTGGTCATGGCTAGAGGTGGTGGCCATGGTGAAGTATGAAGGTGGTGAAGTAATAGTGGTGGCTAGGGCATTGTTTTGGACATTATTTGCAATTTTGTGAAGTTTTGTCACCAAGGGAGGTGTGGCCATGGATGGATCTGAACTGATGGTTGGAGATGATGCCAAGGAAGAGTGGAAGGGGATGGTGGAGAGTATGGTGGTGATGGTGGGTGGTAGAGGCCAATTCAAAAAGCATAGAAAACTAGGCAAAATACATAGAAAATGAGAAGAAAAAGGTAGAAAAAGATGTAGCCATTACCAGATTTTTTTCTCAAGATGGAGGCCATGATTTTTAGGGTTTTGGAGCTTGAAAATTCGTGAATAATATGAGAGAGTTGGCTGCAAAGAATGAGGAAAGGAATGGTTAAGATAAATTGATGTATTAATTGCAAAAAGAAACGGATAAAACGTCTTTACGTTTCAGGCTTTTAAGATCTCTTAACTTTCTCAACCTTTTGCATTTCCTTTTCTTTTTAATTTTATAAAAACAAAATAAACTCAGAAATGTTATTTAAAACCGAAACAAAGTAAGAATAAAATAAAATAAATAATTTATTTTAAGTAAAATAGAAAAAGAAAATAAGAAATTGCTTAAAATAGTAACCCTAACATAAAAATTACAAGAAAATCTCCAATGACTTTGGAAAATTTATTACTTCGCAAAAAGAATATTATAACACAAAATTTGAATTAAAAATGGTTTTGAAACATTTTCAAGGTAAAATAATAATTTAATTTTTATTAAATAAAAAGTTAAATAAAGAAAAATGCAGTAAATACCAACTAGGCTTTATAAATTGAAATAAATTCAAATAAACTTTAGAAAAATTATATTATCATTTTTAAAATACTTAAAAGTCAAAATATACATAATATAACATATTATCACATATTAAAATAAAATATAACCAAATACAATTTAAAATAGTCATTGTTAAATAACCCTATATACGCACAATATTGTAAATGGTATAACTTTCACAATTTACATCCAAACTCAACGAAACGAAAAGTGGTGTTCTTAGAATTTTATGTACTTTCATAATAAAAGAAACAAAAATTTAAACTTTTAAAATTTTAAGTTAAAAGTCACAGTTTGACTATTTTGACCAAAATCAGCATTTCAGGCAAATATTCAACTTACACAAGTTTGGAATTATAACTCATATAAAAATCAAGATTATATTTAAATAATAAATTTAATCATTTAAAATAAGTAAAATAAGTTTTTAAATCAAAATCTTACATTAAAAATAATTAAAATATGCAATAAAATAATTACAAAATACAGGGTTGTTACACTCTCCCCCACTCAAAACTTTTCGTCCCCGAAAAGGAATGAGGTATGGAAGGGCACAGAAAAGATAGAGTGAAATAGGATTAAGATAAGATGACAAGAAGATTGAAGTTATACCTGATAACTGTTGTTATAGGTAAGTTTAACAAGGTGGAGGTGATCTTTCCAAGATCCTCCAGAATCAAGAACACAAGCACGAAAAAGGTGGATTCAAAATAATTACCAAAGGTCTATCAAGATTATAGAAAGATGCCTATACCAGTCTATAGCAAGATAAGGATAATAAGGACAACTAAAAGATAGTTTGAAAAACAAAATAAGGAAATAAATTTGAAAGCATGGAAATTTCAACTTAAATAGAGAATAAATCTTTACACAAGTTAAATAAATCTTAACTACCCCAAATTTCATTATCTTATTATCCAATCATCTTAAATTAACAATTTTTAAAACCATGGGTTTGAAAAATAATCGTTTATTACACTCACAATGTACTTAATAAATTTAATTCTTCTTTATTCCTAATTAAAATTAAAATTATTCCTCTCACTATATTTATCACTTATGTTAAACATACTTACACTTATTATAACTGCTTTATTTTATTCTTAGTTCTTCTAACATTGTTTTATTGTAAGTTATTCAATTACCCTTTATTATTCTTTAACTCTGTTAATCGTTTTATAACTTAAAATTTAAGTGTATAGCATTTATTATAACCACTCAAATTTTATTTATACATCTTTTTTATATTGTATATTATCCAATTACATTTTTAACTTCTGAAATTAAGGTAAGTTATATTTGAATGCAATTATATTATACAAATAAAACTTTCCAATTCAATTCTCTTAAGTTTTAATCATTTATCCAAATTTTTGATTCTCTTTTTATAATAGAAATTATTATTTAAAATAAAATTTAAGAATTGTATTTTCGATTTCTCCAAACTATTTAGAGATAAGTAATAATATATATATAATATGTCAAATCAAATTTCAATCATATATCTATATATTATAAATCAAGTCATATTTTAGAAATTCAAATCAACTAAATTCCCCCGAAACAAAACTGTAGCAAGACTACAGAACAGTCTCTTCACTTCGAAACTCGAAAATGAACGTCGATGATGTCGCGATCATCACCGAAGTTATTTCCCAGCGACAATGAGAAGAGCACTAATTTTAAACTTTAAAATTCTTTGGAAACAAATTTCTATTTGAAAATACTTTAAATAATATATCCCTTTTAAAACTTTTTAAACAAAAGGTTTGAAACCATTGGAAATCAAATTCTCAAATTTCTTTTTCTAAATTCATTTCAGTTCCCAAATAAATTTATAAACAAATATTTATAGATCTATTTGTAGAACAATAAATGATAAATCAAGTATTATCATTTCAAATTATCAATTTAAATCATTTCATTAAGTTCTATAAATTTACTTATATATCAAAATTTATTTCATTAACTAAATTTTTTTTTAAATATATTGTGTCCGTTTGTTCTGTCAAAGTGTTTTGGAAATCTTATCGATAGCGCTGATGAGACGTATCGATCAGAAACCCAACTCAACATCAACAACTCAAACAACACAATATATAAAACATTTTAATTTTAAATACTAGTTTACAAATACACTATACATGAATAGATTTTCAAAGAATGATAGAGATTCAAATTTTTGATTAACACAAATCAAAGGAGATTATGATTTAAAAATAAGTTGGAAACAAGGATGACATGATTAAATAACAGAATAGGAAGATGGATAAGCTTATATAAGTCACGGGCAACCTTAACCGGGTCAACCGTGACTTAAAGAATAAGATCAATGTTGATTTTTCTAGGGTAAATCTACATTCGATCTCAAGAGTTAGAGTTCGAAATAACAAAAGATATTAGCATCTAAACCAAGGATAGATAAGAATCTCTGGTGAATCGATGCTAACTGCAAAGGAGTTTTCCCCCGTTTTCAATTAAATTTGAAATTGGCGTGACCGCCGACTCACTAGAAAGATCATTCGAAGCGGAGTTATGGAATGCTCCAGAGTCAAAACAAGATGAATAGTTAGGGATACGAATGGATTTTGGAACCGTTGGGAATGTTCCAAAATTCAAAGGAATCGAGTCAAAAGGGAGAGATTCAAACTCGAATGAAAGTGATTCTGTAAATACATTCACTCCATATGCTGAGTTTTGCCTAGAGCTACCAAAGCTCTGATACCAACTGTAACGACTCGGTATTTTCAACCATTCACATCCATTATAAGTGTATAGATAGACACTCATGCCGGAATTGGATTGCTCAAAATACCGTGCTGTAAATAATAATTTGGCAAATCTCAGAATATACAGTAAATAAAAATCACAGATCACAGACACAGAGTATATAAAAATGCAGCGGAAGAAAAAGAGATAGTAGTTCATGAAGCTACTATATAAAATATAAGATACATCAGAAGAGTAACAGGATACATCAGGTACAAATCAGATACATCACTGAACCACTGGATACTGAAACAAAATAGATGGCTGGATCTTCAAGGAAAGCTCCAACGCCGAAGGTGAATCTTGAATGCTAACTCAATCAATCTGACCCGAGCGTAAAGAAAAACACAAAACCCTCGAGTCAGGACATAAATACTTATAAGCTGTAAATCAACTCAAGTGAACAGTAACAAAATGCATCAGTAACTTAAAGGATGCTTGGGACCGCCCAACCTCTAAGGATCCGTTGAACTATTTACTATGTAGTAATATACGCTATATACGGTAGTGTCTAATCAGTAAAGTATAATCATATAGAAAATAGCATTAAGGGGATGGTGAACCTTAACGCGGCCGGATCTTTAAAACCAAAATCGTAGTGGGCTCGATATAAGGAGATGACACGGCATGCGAGGCAATGCCAGGGTGGATACACCATTTGCACTCCCGGACCGATGGCGACGGCAAGCCAGCAGCTTCCGCCCACCTCGAACAATACCCCCGAATCAAAGTGGCGCCACATATCGAATCACAAAAGTAATAGAATGGTTTCCGATGGAGCATGCTCGATGAAAGGGTGCGACCCTTTGTGTAGCCCGGTATAGCTCCTGTTTTAGTCATTTATGCCAACTCACGGGAGTTGGGTCCACGTAATATACATCGAGAACGTCGCCACCATCCTACTTCATTCTGGAATCTCCACCGCGTACACAGTTGTTAATGTAGTTTTCGGTATTAGCCGGCTATAAGACAATATCCGATCCCGGTCTCTTTAACAACCAATCGTTATTATAACCCGTAGTTATAACTTTAAAACAATATTTTATACTTCAAAAATAAAATGTCATTTCAACCCAAATCTTTATCAAAATAAAAATTAAATCATTTTCAAACCATTTCAATATATCATCACACCATATCTTTCAATTCAAATATTTATCAAAATAAATATCAAGTCATTTCTAACCATTTCAATATATCATATCCTTTCAAAACTTCCATTCAAATCATTTTTAATATATCAACATATCATAACTTTTCAAAGCTTCATTTCCAAAATATCATATCTTTTCGAAACCACATTTCAATCGTTTTAATATATCAAAATATCATATCTTTACGAAACCACATTTCAATCGTTTTAATATATCAAAATATCATATCTTTTCGAAACCACATTTCAATCATTATTCATTTTATTCAATTTAGAATACCATTCAATTCATATTTCAAAACAGTTTATATTCAAAAAAAATCATTTTTTATCATTAAAATGAAGTTATCATGTTAATAATTAAATTATTAAATTTTCAAAAAATTTCAACTTCCAAAGTTCATTTATTCACTTACGTTTATCAAAACAGTGAAAATTCACTTTTCGCATCATTTAGAAAACTCTACGGAAAGTTCATTCAAAACAGTTCAATTTAACAAAAGATAACATTTTAAAATGTTATAATAGGTTTACTTAAATTTCGAATAACTTAGTTAAATTCAAAAATTATAGCACTTACAAAGATTGCTATAATAGCTTTTAATTCAACTTAGCTTTTTAGTCCATTATCATCAACTACAGCGTTTACAAATGTTGTAATATCATTTACATTGTAATTAATAGCATTTTAAAAATGCAGTCAATTAACTTCAAATATTCAATAAAATTTCTCAACCAATTATATTTTTATTAAAAACATTTTTAACTTATAAAATCATACATTTTCACATTTATAACATCGTTTAATTTTCCTCAAGTTCATGATTTTGCATGGTTAAATTTCCATTCAAAAATCAAGATTTAATAATAATCCACTTATTAAAATGCAATGTTCAATTTTAAAATCCATTACATTAAATTTCAACTTAACACTTAACTTCAAATTCTCAAATATAACTTAGTTTTATTTTTATTTACTTAACTAAAAGTTCACTTTACGTCAATTTCATAAATTTCCAATTTTAGTTATATTTCAAAGTTTCAACTTAAATCATTTATAAATTTCACATTTCAACTTTATTAAAAAATCATAAATATGATAAAAATCGTTTTAAATTTATTTAAATTCAAATTATCATAAATTTATCATAATTTCGTACTCAATTAAATTTCCAATTAAAATTAAATCAAAATTTCTAACTTTTTCATTAATTCATTTCACTTACAATTATTCAGAAAATCAATAATATTTTACAAAAATTTTATTTTTATTAAATTTCAAATCAAAATATTATAATAATTAAATTTCTAAAATATTTTAAAATTTTTAGAAAAGCATATTTTAACTACGGGCCTGTATAAAATTTTCTACGCTAGGTAAAGTGATACGGGTAATATATCATTTCAACCCGTAATTTACAAAGAAAATCCAGGTTTTATCATTTCAAACCCGCAATCCCAAGTCAAGATGAAAAATTTAAAACCATTCAGGCCTATCATTTCAGCCCATAACATTTTTTTTCTAACAGGGAACTTGCAGTGTGATCATATGCAGAAATAATATAAACAAGGTCAATATCACAATATACAGTCATATATCAGATGTCAGTAGAAAATTAACAGTTTTAACATGGTAATAATATGGTAATAACATGGCATAGCATATCATATGATCATCATTAACTTGTATAAACATTTTTTTATTACTAAACACTTGTCATCAATTCACTTTTCATAAGTATAAATGTCAGAGTGAGAATGACTCACTTTTTCAAGCTGAAGACCAAAACAACAAACACAAGTGCGATTCCAAAAGCACGACAAGCACGATATAGCATGACTTTTGATTTGAATTAATGGAGAGCCTTGATATTTGTCTTGTAAACAATAACCAAAACAAGACAATATACACATAAATATTCAACGCAAAACAATGTTGAAACAATAAAAATACGAAGCAACAAAGGAATAGATTACTTGACCTTGCTTTAACCATTAAAATGCTTGGCCTAGGAGGTTCTTGGGTTCAGCCATGATGTTGATATAGCTCAGGTTTGGCACCATAACTCACGGCTAGAAGGAGTATGGAGTGGTAAGGTTATAACATGAAGCATACAATTGATCAAGGCAACATATATGAAGTTTTTGAGCACAACAAGGCTCGGCCTTGGGTCAAGTGGGGCTTGGCCATACTTGTACAGGTTTGGACAGTAGATGGAGGGGTGTGGGGAGGTCTGGAAAAGGTGGTGGTAGCGGCCTATGGTGGTGGCCAAGGTGGTGGATGAAGATATGAAGTAATAAGGTGGCTATCATGAATGTTTCAAGGCTTTATGCATTGTTTTTGTGGAGTTTTGGTTCATGGAGTCTTGGCCATGTCAATTTCAGATCTGAACAGAGGCTAAGATGAAGTGTAGTGGTGGTAGCAAGGTGGTGGTCGTGGCTAGAGGTGGTGGCCATGGTGAAGTATGAAGGTGGTGAAGTAATAGTGGTGGCTAGGGCATTGTTTTCGACATTATTTGCAATTTTGTGGAGTTTTGTCACCAAGGGAGGTGTGGCCATGGATGGATCTGAACTGATGGCTGGAGATGATGCCAAGGAAGAGTGGTAGGGGATGGTGGAGAGTATGGTGGTGATGGTGGGTGGTAGAGGCCAATTCAGAAAGCATAGAAAACTAGGCAAAATACATAGAAATGAGAAGAAAAAGGTAGAAAAAGACGTAGCCATTACCAGATTTTTTTCTCAAGATGGAGGCATGATTTTTAGGGTTTTGGAGCTTGAAAATTCGTGAATAATATGAGAGAGTTGGCTGCAAAGGATGAGGAAAGGAATGGCTAAGATAAATTGATGTATTAATTGCAAAAAGAAACGGATAAAACGTCTTTACGTTACAGGCTTTTAAGATCTCTTAAATTTCTCAACCTTTTGCATTTCCTTTTCTTTTTAATTTTATAAAAACAAAATAAACTCAGAAATGTTATTTAAAACCGAAACAAAGTATGAATAAAATAAAATAAATAACTTATGTTAAGTAAAATAGAAAAAGGAAATAAGAAATTGCTTAAAATAGCAACCCTGACATAAAAATTACAAGAAAATCTCCAATGACTTTGGAAAATTTATTACTTCACAAAAAAAATATTATAACACAAAATTTGAATTAAAAATGGTTTTGAAACATTTTCAAGGTAAAATAATAATTTAATTTTTATTAAATAGAAAGTTAAATAAAGAAAAATGCAGTAAATACCAACTAGGCTTTATAAATTGAAATAAATTCAAATAAATTTTAGAAAAATTATATTATCATTTTTAAAATACTTAAAAGTCAAAATATACATAATATAACATATTACCACATATTAAAATAAAATATAACCAAATACAATTTAAAATAGTCGTTGTTAAATAACCCTATGTACGCACAATATTGTAAATGGTATAACTTTCACAATTTACATCCGAACTCAACGAAACGAAAAGTGGTGTTCTTAGAATTTTATGTACTTTCATAATAAAAGAAAAAAAATTAAAATTTTAAGCTTTTAAAATTTTAAGTTAAAAGTCACAGTTTGACTATTTTGACCAAAATCAGTATTTCAGGCAAATATTCAACTTACACAAGTTTGGAATTATAACTCATATAAAAATCAAGATTATATTTAAATAATAAATTTAATCATTTCAAATAAGTAAAATAAGTTTTTAAATCAAAATCTTACATTAAAAATAATTAAAATATGCAATAAAATAATTACAAAATACAGGGTTGTTACACTCTCCCCCACTCAAAATTTTTCGTCCCCGAAAAGGAATGAGGTATGGAAGGGCACAGAAAAGATAGAGTGAAATAGGATTAAGATAACAAGAAGATTGAAGTTATACCTGATAACTGTTATTATAGGTAAGTTTAACAAGGCGAAGGTGATCTTTTCAAGATCCTCCAGAATCAAGAACACAAGCACGAAAAAGGTGGATTCAAAATGATTACCAAAAGTCTATCAAGGTTATAGAAAGATGCCTATACCAGTCTATAGCAAGATAAGGATAATAAGGACAACCAAAAGATAGTTTGAAAAACAAAATAAGGAAATAAATTTTAAAGCATGGAAATTTCAACTTAAATAGAGAATAAATCTTTACACAAGTTAAATAAATCTTAACTACCCCAAATTTCATTATCTTATTATCCAATCATCTTAAATTAACAATTTTTAAAACCATGGGTTTGAAAAATAATCATTTATTACACTCACAATGTACTTAATAAATTTAATTCTTCTTTATTCCTAATTAAAATTAAAATTATTCCTCTCACTATATTTATCACTTATGTTAAACATACTTACACTTATTATAACTGCTTTATTTTATTCTTAGTTCTTCTAACATTGTTTTATTGTAAGTTATTCAATTACCCTTTATTATTCTTTAACTCTGTTAATCGTTTTATAACTTAAAATTTAAGTGTATAGCATTTATTATAACCACTCAAATTTTATTTATACATCTTTTTTATATTGTATATTATCCAATTACATTTTTAACTTCTGAAATTAAGGTAAGTTATATTTGAATGCAATTATATTATGCAAATAAAACTTTCCAATTCAATTCTCTCAAGTTTTAATCATTTATCCAAATTTTTGATTCTCTTTTTATAATTGAAATTATTATTTAAAATAAAATTTAAGAATTGTATTTCCGATTTCTCCAAACTATTTAGAGATAAGTAATAATATATATATAATATGTCAAATCAAATTTCAATCATATATCTATATATATTATAAATCAAGTCATATTTTAGAAATTCAAATCAATTAAATTCCCTCGAAACAAAACTGTAGCAAGACTACAGAACAGTCTCTTCACTTCGAAACTCGAAAATGAACGTCGATGATGTCGCGATCATCACCGAAGTTATTTCCCAGCGACAATGAGAAGAGCACTAATTTTAAACTTTAAAATTTATTAGGAAACAAATTTCTATTTGAAAATACTTTAAATAATATATCCCTTTTAAAACTTTTTAAACAAAAGGTTTGAAACCATTGGAAATCAAATTCTCAAATTTCTTGTTCTAAATTCATTTCAGTTCCCAAATAAATTTATAAACAAATATTTATAGATCTATTTATAGTACAATAAATGATAAATCAAGTATTATCATTTCAAATTATCAATTTAAATCATTTCATTAAGTTCCATAAATTTACTTTTATATCAAAATTTATTTCATTAACTAATTTTTTTTAAATATATTGTGTCTGTTTGTTCTGTCAAAGTGTTTTGAAAATCTTATCGATAGCGCTGATCAGACGTATCGACCCGAAACCCAACTCAACATCAACAACTCAAACAACACAATATATAAAACATTTTAATTTTAAATACTAGTTTACAAATACACTATACATGAATAGATTTTCAAAGAAGGATAGAGATTCAAATTTTTGATTAACACAAATCAAAGGAGATTATGATTTAAAAATAAGTTCGAAACAAGGATGATATGATTAAATAACAGAATAGGAAGATGGATAAGCTTATATAAATCACGGGCAACCTTAACCGGGTCAACTGTGACTTAAAGAATAAGATCAATGTTGATTTTTCTAGGGTAAATCTACATTCGATCTCAAGAGTTAGAGTTTGAAATAACAAAAGATATTAGCATCTAAACCAAGTATAGATAAGAATCTCTGGTGAATCGATGCTAACTGCAAAGGAGTTTTCCCCCATTTTCAATTAAATTTGAAATTGGCATGACCGCCGACTCACTAGAAAGATCATTCGAAGCGGAGTTATGGAATGCACCAGAGTCAAACCAAGATGAATAGTGAGGGATGCAAATGGATTTTGGAACCGTAGGGAATGTTCCAAAATTCAAAGGAATCGAGTCAAAAGGGAGAGATTCAAACTCGAATGAAAGTGATTCTGTAAATACATTCACTCCATATGCTGAGATTTGCCTAGAGCTACCAAAGCTCTGATACCAACTGTAACGACTTGGTACTTTCAACCATTCGCATCCTTTATAAGTGTATAGGTAGACACTCATGCCGGAATTGGATTGCTCAAAATACCGCGCTGTAAATAATAATTTGGCAAATCTCAGAATATACAGTAAATAAAAATCACAGATCACAGACACAGAGTATATAAAAATGCAGCGGAAGAAAAAGAGATAGTAGTTCATGAAGCTACTATATAAAATATAAGATACATCAGAAGAGTAACAGGATACATCAGGTACAAATCAGATACATCACTGAACCACTGGATACTGAAACAAAATAGATGGCTGGATCTTCAAGGAAAGCTCCAACGCCGAAGGTGAATCTTGAATGCTAACTCAATCAATCTGACCCGAGCGTAAAGCAAAACACAAAACCCTCGAGTCAGGACATAAATACTTATAAGTTGTAATTCAACTCAAGTGAACAGTAACAAAATGCATCAGTAACTTAAAGGATGCTTTGGACCGCCCATCCTCTAAGGATCCGTTGAACTATTTACTATGTAGTAATATACGCTATATACAGTAGTGTCTAATCAGTAAAGTATAATCATATAGAAAATAGCGTTAAGGGGATGGTGAACCTTAACGCGGTCGGATCTTTAAAACCAAAATCGTAGTGGGCTCGATATAAGGAGATGACACGGCACGCGAGGCAATGCCAGGGTGGATACACCGTTTGCACTCCCGGACCGATGGTGACGGCAAGCCAGCAGCTTTCGCCCACCTCGAACAATACCCCCGAATCAAAGTGGCGCCACATATCGAATCACAAAAGTAATAGAATGGTCTCCGATGGAGCATGCTCGATGAAAGGGTGCGACCCTTTGTGTAGCCCGGTATAGCTCCTGTTTTAGTCATTTATGCCAACTCACGGGAGTTGGGTCCACGTAATATACCTCGAGAACGTCGCCACCATCCTACTTCATTCTGGAATCTCCACCGCGTACACAGTTGTTAAAGTGGTTTTCGGTATTGGCCGGCTATAAGACAATATCCGATCCCGGTCTCTTTAACAACCAATCGTTATTATAACCCGTAGTTATAACTTTAAAACAATATTTTATACTTCAAAAATAAAATGTCATTTCATCCCAAATCTTTATCAAAATAAAGATTAAATCATTTTCAAACCATTTCAATATATCATCACACCATATCTTTCAATTCAAATATTTATCAAAATAAATATCAAGTCATTTCTAACCATTTCAATATATCATATCCTTTCAAAACTTCCTTTCAAATCATTTTTAATATATCAACATATCATAACTTTTCAAAGCTTCATTTCCAAAATATCATATCTTTTCGAAACCACATTTCAATCGTTTTAATATATCAAAATATCATATCTTTACGAAACCACATTTCAATCGTTTTAATATATCAAAATATCATATCTTTTCGAAACCACATTTCAATCATTATTCATTTTATTCAATTTAGAATACCATTCAATTCATATTTCAAAACAGCTTATATTCAAAAAAAAACATTTTTTATCATTAAAATGAAGTTATCGTGTTAATAATTAAATTATTAAATTTTCAAAAAATTTCAACTTCCAAAGTTCATTTATTCACTTACGTTTATCAAAACAGTGAAAATTCACTTTTCGCATCATTTAGAAAACTCTACGGAAAGTTCATTCAAAACAGTTCAATTTAACAAAAGACAACATTTTAAAATGTTATAATAGGTTTACTTAAATTTCGAATAACTTAGTTAAATTCAAAAATTATAGCACTTACAAAGATTGCTATAATAGCTTTTAATTCAACTTAGCTTTTTAGTTCATTATCATCAACTACAACGTTTACAAATGTTGTAATATCATTTACATTGTAATAAATAGCATTTTAAAAATGCAGTCAATTAACTTCAAATATTCAATAAAATTTCTCAACCAATTATATTTTTATTAAAAACATTTTTAACTTATAAAATCATACATTTTCACATTTATAACATCGTTTAATTTTCCTCAAGTTCATGATTTTGCATGGTTAAATTTCCATTCAAAAATCAAGATTTAATAATAATCCGCTTATTAAAATGCAATGTTCAATTTTAAAATCCATTACATTAAATTTCAACTTAACACTTAACTTCAAATTCTCAAATATAACTTAGTTTTATTTTTATTTACTTAACTAAAAGTTCACTTTACGTCAATTTCATAAATTTCCAATTTTAGTTATATTTCAAAGTTTCAACTTAAAATATTTATAAATTTCACATTTCAACTTTATTAACAAAACCATAAATATGATAAAAAATCATTTTAAATTTATTTAAATTCAAATTATCATAAATTTATCATAATTTCGTACTCAATTAAATTTCCAATTAAAATTAAATCAAAATTTCCAAAATAACTTACGTTCAAAATTTCTAACTTTTTCATTAATTCATTTCACTTACAATTATTCAGAAAATCAATAATATTTTACAAAAATTTTATTTTTATTAAATTTAAAATCAAAATATTATAATAATTAAATTTCTAAAATATTTTAAAATTTTTAGAAAAGCATATTTTAACTACGGGCCTGTATAAAATTTTCTACGCTAGGTAAAGTGATACGGGTAATATATCATTTCAACCCGTAATTTACAAAGAAAATCCAGGTTTTATCATTTCAAACCCGCAATCCCAAGTCAAGATGAAAATTTTAAAACCATTCAGGCCTATCATTTCAGCCCATAACATTTTTTTTCTAACAGGGAACTTGCAGTGTGATCATATGCAGAAATAATATAAACAACGTCAATATCACAATATACAGTCATATATCAGATGTCAGGTGAAAATTAACAGTTTTAACATGGTAATAACATGGCATAGCATATCATATGATCATCATTAACTTGCATAAATATTTTTTTATTACTAAACACTTGTCATCAATTCACTTTTCATAAGTATAAATGTCAGAGTGAGAAAGACTCACTTTTTCAAGCTGAAGACCAAAACAACAAACACAAGTGCGATTCCAAAAGCACGGCAAGCACGATATAGCATGACTTTTGATTTGAATGAATGGAGAGCCTTGATATTTGTCTTGTAAACAATAACCAAAACAAGACAATATACACATAAATATTCAACGCAAAACAATGTTGAAACAATGAAAATACGAAGCAACAAAGGAATAGATTACTTGACCTTGCTTTAACCATTAAAATGCTTGGCCTAGGAGGTTCTTGGGTTCAGCCATGATGTTGATATAGCTCAGGTTTGGCACCATAACTCACGGCTAGAAGGAGTATGGAGTGGTAGGGTTATAACATGAAGCATACAATTGATCAAGGCAACATATATGAAGTTTTTGAGCACAACAAGGCTCGGCCTTGGGTCAAGTGGGGCTTGGCCATACTTGTACAGGTTTGGACAGTAGATGGAGGGGTGTGGGGAGGTCTGGAAAAGGTGGTGGTAGCGGCCTATGGTGGTGGCCAAGGTGGTGGATGAAGATATGAAGTGATAAGGTGGCTATCATGAATGTTTCAAGGCTTTATGCATTGTTTTTTTGGAGTTTTGGTTCATGAAGTCTTGGCCATGTCAATTTCAGATCTGAACAGAGGCTAAGATGAAGTGTAGTGGTGGTAGCAAGGTGGTGGTCGTGGCTAGAGGTGGTGGCCATGGTGAAGTATGAAGGTGGTGAAGTAATAGTGGTGGCTAGGGCATTGTTTTGGACATTATTTGCAATTTTGTGGAGTTTTGTCACCAAGGGAGGTGTGGCCATGGATGGATCTGAACTGATGGCTGGAGATGATGCCAAGGAAGAGTGGTAGGGGATGGTGGAGAGTATGGTGGTGATGGTGGGTGGTAGAGGCCAATCCAGAAAGCATAGAAAACTAGGCAAAATACATAGAAAATGAGAAGAAAAAGGTAGAAAAAGATGTAGCCATTACCAGATTTTTTTCTCAAGATGGAGGCCATGATTTTTAGGGTTTTGGAGCTTGAAAATTCGTGAATAATATGAGGGAGTTGGCTGCAAAGGATGAGGAAAGGAATGGCTAAGATAAATTGATGTATTAATTGCAAAAAGAAACGGATAAAACGTCTTTACGTTTCAGGCTTTTAAGATCTCTTAACTTTCTAAACCTTTTGCATTTCCTTTTCTTTTTAATTTTATAAAAACAAAATAAACTCAGAAATGTTATTTAAAACCGAAATTAAGTAAGAATAAAATAAAATAAATAATTTATTTTGAGTAAAATAGAAAAAGGAAATAAGAAATTGCTTAAAGTAGCAACCCTGATATAAAAATTACAAGAAAATCTCCAATGACTTTGGAAAATTTATTACTTCACAAAAAAAATATTATAACACAAAATTTGAATTAAAAATGGTTTTGAAACATTTTCAAGGTAAAATAATAATTTAATTTTTATTAAATAGAAAGTTAAATAAAGAAAAATGCAGTAAATACCAACTAGGCTTTATAAATTGAAATAAATTCAAATAAACTTTAGAAAAATTATATTATCATTTTTAAAATACTTAAAAGTCAAAATATACATAATATAACATATTATCACATATTAAAATAAAATATAACCAAATACTATTTAAAATAGTCATTGTTAAATAACCCTATATACGCACAATATTGTAATTGGTATAACTTTCACAATTTACATCCAAACTCAACGAAACGAAAAGTGGTGTTCTTAGAATTTTATGTACTTTCATAATAAGAGAAAAAAAATTAAAATTTTAAACTTTTAAAATTTTAAGTTAAAAGTCGCAGTTTGACTATTTTGACCAAAATCAGCATTTCAGGCAAATATTCAACTTACACAAGTTTGGAATTATAACTCATATAAAAATCAAGATTATATTTAAATAATAAATTTAATAATTTCAAATAAGTAAAATAAGTTTTTAAATCAAAATCTTACATTAAAAATAATTAAAATATGCAATAAAATAATTACAAAATACAGGGTGCTACAATAATCTTGAGTTTATACTTACTTTAAAAAAATAGAGTCTAATAAATTATCGGATTTAAGGAACTTTATTTTAAAGCTTATTATAATGCTTTGATATAAATTTCTAACATTGTTTAGACTTTTGAAAAAAAATCTTTACATAATGCTATGAGGATGTTTTAAATATATCTTTTATTTTCACAAAGTGAATGAGGTTAAATATTTTAATTGAATTTTAGATATATTGAAAGATTTCTTGTCTCATCAAGGGCGAATACCAAAAAATTAAAATATAAATCTTTACTAAGTAACCGAATTAACTAATAAACTTAGGCAAGGTAGTAGAAACTTAAGTAATATTTTGAAATGATTCGTTAATGACTTAAATCTTTAATGGAACACAAGTTATGTAAGGCATTGATCTTTATATAAATAAATGAATGTAACGGTAAATAATGAGAAGAAAAAAAACCAGTGGAATAAACTAGTAAATTTGAACTAGAGATTTCAATTGTTATAATGGGATAAAAGTTTAACTATTTAATAATTGGAACTCTTAAAGTTGAAAGTAAGAAATTAAATGCTAAGTTATAAATGAAATATACAAGGAAGTTGAAAATTGTAACTTGTAAACAAAAAGGATACGAAAATAAGAAATGATAACTATTGAACATTTATTTACTAAAATGAAATAAGATAAACTTGTGTAACTTTCAATTACATTCTTAGAGACATATATATAACTTACCAGAATATTAAAAATTGTAATGTTAAATAAAAATATGTAATGGAGAAATTTTAAAAAAACATAAATAATGAAGTGTTCGATGAAATTTACTTTTATGATTTAGAAATTTGATATGAAAATACCTATAAACCTGAGTTATAATTGTAGTGCTACTAAATAAAATGAAATAGAAAGTGAATATTGTAAGCAAAGAATTATGAACTTAAGTTAATGTTTGAAGCTATTGATAATTAAAGTAAATAATAAAATGAATACTATATTAAATTTGAAGATTGTAACTTCTGAAATGTTTGATTACTTTGATCCCTTGTGAAGAATGTATGTCTGTTGCAAAGATTGTTGTTATGTTGTATTGATTTATTTTGATTTTATGTGATGATTGTATGTTTTTGGTTGAAAGTGATTATTGTTATGTTATGTTGATTGTTTGTTATTAATTTAAAACAATATAATCATTTCACTTATATATAATTATTAACCTCTTTGGATTATATAAGTGGAATACAGGTTATCGAAGCAATTGCTACTGCCTTTGGTTTCATTAAATAAGCGTTATTTGCCCGACAAATAGGTACGTTCTCGGATTATGGTTTTCTAGTGATGTTATATTATATTTCCCGTGTTGGGATATATTATATTGAAAGTATATGATATATATTTTTGTCTTTGATATTATTATTTCTCCCGAGCCTCTCCGTACAAAAGAGACTCTATCGAAATTTTTCATGAATTTTGGACTTCAAAAATTTTATGAAATGTTTCCAAACTTTTTTTAATTTGAATATGAAAGGATTTAATTGTTTATAAATTAATATATTTTATTTAAATTATTTAATTTTGTAAATTTAAGTGATATAAATTTAATATTTTGAATAACATATGTTGATTTATTAATTCCTTCTTTTCCCTTCTTTTTCCTTTTCAGGGACGAAAAGTTTTGAGTGGGAGAAAATGTAACGACCCGTAATTTTCGATAATTTAAATTAGTTAATTTAATAGGATTTGTGATTTAATAGTTGGAAAAAACAAAAATTTGTAATTTAATTATGAAATGATAATTAGAATTAAATGTAACAATGTTAATTTAAGTCATTTATTAACAATTATAATGAAAAATCCAATTAATTAAAATAATAAAAATGCTATACTTGGTTATAAATTTAATATAAGGGAATAAATGAAAATATTGGATTTACCAAGGAAATAATAAATAGTTAACGGTAATTGAACAAAAATTAGTGTTGTGGAATGAAATGGTATAATAAATGGTATTGAATAAAATTAGAGTTATTGTAACATTAGTTGTAAACAATGAACTTATAAATGTAATTAAAAGTTAATGGTAACAATTGTTATAAGTTGCCTATTTGTTTAGTTTATAAAAAATTGATTTGAAATCAATTGCAGTTAATTGACTTAATTAGTGCGGTTAGTGTAGATTGGATTGAAAATTTGAAGAATGTTAATTCAATAAGATATAACCAATGTAAATTCACAATATGGCAATTGATTGAATAAAAATAATTGAAATTCAAGTTTGAGTTATTTAAATATAATAAATTTTTGGTGGTGTGGTTATTGTAATGTTATGTAACAATTTTTTATCTTCAATATAATGGTAGGGGACCATTCAACCCCTCTGGCTTTGCCAAAAAATATTACGTTAATTGAGATTAAGATGAAACTGGAAATTATTAATATGCTAAGATATAAACCAATGTAATTACACCAATAAGATGATAATTGATTGAATAGCAAAGCTTAGGAATAAAATAAATGGGTTTATTGAAAATTAAATTTATAATTACTGAACTAATTTGAAATTGAATTTAACATTGGAAATTTTGAAATGTTCAATAATAAAATTTATATGGAGATTTGTTATAAAGTATTTTAAATTACCAAAGTAATCTAAAATGACAGAAATGGTAAATTATTAACTTTGAATTGAAAGGTGATTTAATTAATTTAATATTGATTTATTTAATTAACAGAAAATAACCATTTTAGAAACTGTCTTGGATTTCGACGAAACTACTTTCATTGGATCCGTAATGGTGAACTATTGTAGGATTTCAAGTTTCGTAGCGATCGGGTTTTTCATTTGATCGTAAGTACTCGAAACGCCAAAAAATCAATTTAATTAAAATTAACTGGAACTAAGCTGATTTTAACATAACTTCTTCAAACGATGGAATAAGGACTTGAAACCCATTCCATTGATTTTAAAACTATCGAAAACATATATTTTGATATATGGGATGGCCCATTTTCGTTCCGGAGGCAGAACAGGCATTTCGGATCATTTATTGTTCAACTTCCAAATCAAATCTGGTCCATTCGTTCTATTTTTCTGATCTGCCTACAAATACCTCATTATAAACCCTAATTGTTTCTTATTCGTTATTTCAGTACGTGCGATTCTCTATGGATTCTCCTTCTCAATGGCTGCAAAACCTAATTCCCAATTCAATTTCAAATTCGAAACCAAAACCAAAAATTAAAACTCCTCAAAATATATCGAGTTATATATCGATTCGAAGCTCTCAACGAGTGTAAGTTAATTCTACTATTCTTTTTTTGATTTGGATTTCTGTTTAGTTGAAAATCAATAACTTATTCTCGGTCGTTCATATGGGAGGATGATCGACTGCTACGATTTCTGAAATCGTTTGAATGGTTTTGTGGAGCTCGCTCCATGGAGCACATTGGTGGTGGTCGCTTGGCCTAGATGGGACTATGGTAGTCAAAATGTGCAAATTAGGGTTTGAAAGCCTAGTGTTTTAGTGGCGGCGGCGGCTGACTTTAGGTGGTCGGGCGGCATGGTGTGGCCCGGCTTGGTGGGCGAGGCGCGTGGCTGTGTTGCTGGGTCGTTCGGCGGCAGGTAGGGCGACTAGGGATGGTCAACGGTGATGATTGGATGGATTGTTCTGCTTGTTCATTCGCATGTACTTGTGAGGGAAGTTGTATGCGTGGATTTTCGTGATTGGTACGGTGCACTTTGTTTTATTTATTTTTTTATTTTTTTACAAATCAAATCATCTAACTTCTAATATGCATAACTTTGTCACATGAGCTCGATTTGGTTGCGGTTTCTTGCATTGGGATCGTATCGAAATTCCGGACATTTTGATACTTGTTTGGAAGAATTGTGAGATTGTTCGAATTTGGGCCTTAAATTGGATTTAAATTCGATTTAAATTCAAAGGTGAGTGTTTTGACCCACTCACAACTTCTAAAATTTCTTATGTTTGTTGAATTAAATATATGATGTGATAGAAATTTATTTACGGCTATTTGGTATATTTTAAATCGTCATCTTATTTAATTTGAATTTATTTAAATTAAATCATTATTTAATTTATTATTGAGTATAAATTGCCAGTTAAATGCCTGTTATTTATTATCAGTTCTATATTGATATTTATTGATTGATTTGGATGATTATCGTGATGGATGTTTGATTTTTGATATTGGATGAATGGATGTTGTATTTTATATCGATATAATACTGCAGGTTCACTATGGGTTGAAATGATACATACTTGAACAATCATATAGATTAGGGAAAAATCGTTATGGGTTGAAATAAACCCGAACGGTTTTCATTGATTTGAAATGTTGATTTTGGTAGTGGTTGAAATGACATATATATCCATATAAATTCTTGAATTTGGATCATGTATTGGAATTGAATTATTTAAAAAGGTTTAGGTTAAATTTCGATTTTTTTTACTAAAGTGGTTAAAATTGATACCTCGAATTATTTGATGTCTTTCAATAATTATATTCACGTTTTACACTTGATAAGAGATGGAAAATCCAGTAACATCTCTGAAGCCATTGCACTCACATTTTAATTTTAGATAAATTTGACTTAAATAAGAATCTTTTAGTTCTGATTCAAGTGTTTCGTTTTCATTACGCTCGGGTCAGTTTGAGCTTTTCAGTGAATTGAAGACCGTTTTATCTTCTAGAGGACGGAGACAAACATTTAGTATGTCATTAGTATTTATTATAATTATTCCACTGCTTCCTGTGTTCCGCTGCATTATTTGTTTATTTCTGATGTACATGTAACTCTGATTTGAATTGTAAAAGTGTAATCACATGTTATTTGTAAAACGGCTTCATGAACTATTTATTTGATTATTATATTTTGTCATTCCGCTACGAGATTCTGTGTTTTATTTTTCCTTCTTTACTTTTATTTTCTTATTTACCCCATTAACAACCCTCCCTTTTGAATGGTTTAAATTAGACATGTGTGGTTTGTTGTCGATTTAAACCGTCCAAAAAGGTGGGTTGTTACAGGAACCGAGGGCTATAAGAACCTATTGATAAAGGAGCTAAGTAACAAATTTATTCGACTTGTTCCATCCAATGGAGTCACAACAAAGATGATTATACATAGGAAGTGGAGGATGGGAGTAGGAAAATCTGCCTCGAGTTATTTTAGACATTCATATTTGTAACGATGTGCTTTGTTTGTCTATTATATGTACTAGTAGTGGCGCTATTGTGTTTATGTTATGATATAATCATTCGCTAGTAATTGAACTACTGCATTTGTTTGATAATTGATGATTCTCATTAGTGGGGTACTAGTGTAACTTTTGTACCTGTATGTACTTATGTGAGGATGAATTTTATACTATCAGGGTGTTGCTGTAATTATTATTTTTCCTTACTTGAATTTTGAGGACAAAATTCCTATATGGCAGGGAAACTGTACCACCCATATTTTAGAGTGTCACGATATGGGAAACTAAAGTAATAAAAGAAAAAATTTGGTTAGTGACAATCAATAATTTAATTGAGGAATTTACTTAAGGGAAATCTAATTGATTAAGCGTGGGACACTTCAAATATTAATATTTTTTTTGCTAGGCAAGTGGGGTTGGTTGGTCCCCTACCAGTTTATTGCAGACGATAAAAAGAAAAAAATGATTATGAACATGCTTATAATCACAAAACCAAACCAAAATAACCACACATAGGTAATGGCTTAGAAAACACACAATAGGAAAACAAGAAAGCAAGAAGAAACAAAAAACATAGAAAGACAAAGATGGACTGAACCTACACCGCAATTCCAGTAAGTTGATTACTAAAATCAAAATGGCTATCATTCATTTGAGAGATGATTTTGTAACAACCCTGGTATTGGTGATTACCTATGATATTAAATTACAACGTTAGTAATGATTTAATATTGAAAATAAAATGAAAAAAATAAAGTTGATTTAATTTTTTTTATTTCAAATAAACAATGTGACTTGAGAATAAACATTGGGTTTTTGTTAACTTTAAGTTAATAAATCAATTGAGTATTTATTTCAACATTTAATGGTTGGAATAAATATTTATAGATGAAAATAAAGTTTTAAAGCTTTATTTTGTTAAGTTCGAAAAGAAAATGATCAAATGTTGATTTTTATTTGAGTTATGCAATAATGTTGTAAGTTATTGCTTATATTAAAGCTTTTATTGAATTTAAAAAGGGAGAAATTAAGTATTTTATTGAAGTAAAAGATGAAATATGGTTTAAAAATAAGAGTTGATGACTAAAAAGTGTTATAATTGTTTATTGCAAATTTATTTGTGAAGAAAGAAATTTTCTTTTAGTTTGTTATGTTAAAATGGTGTTTTTACACTAAAATTTGTGTAAATTGTAAAATATTGTTAAAATGGGGTTGTATTGTAAAAATTATCTTTTTATTGTTAAAATAAGTTTTATTTTATTGGAATAACTATTTTATTCCAAAACAAATTGATATATATATTTTGTTTGGTATTAAAAATGTAGTATTTTGGACTCTTCCTAGGTTTCTGTGGAAGATGGTGATTCTACCTCTTCGGAGGAGTCTTAGTCTTGGTGTTATTTAGTAACTGTGGCATGTCGGTCACATTCATGTGCTTTATTTTCCTAGTTAGTAGCTAAGGCGCTTTTGCCTTTCTCCTGTACTTCAAATTTTTATTACGTCCGTAATAAAAAGTGGACGGTCCACTATAAAACCGACCGGCCTTGCCAAAAAAAATTGTAGTATTGTATGTATATGGTGTTAAAATAAGAGAAAATGTATACATAGCCTTGCATTTTTCACTGAGTATTTTAATTTGGCCTTTTTGGGTAAGAAATGAGATCCATTACCTAATATAGAGACTTCTGGTTGGAGAGAAAGAGTTGTACGTACTCTTCATCCTCTTCTTTCTCAAAACAAAAACATACAGTAAATTGAAAACAAGAACAAAAACAATCAATGGCCTCCTTCAATTAAAACCAATCTTTATTCAATTTGCTGCTAATTCAAGAAGCTAATTCACCAAAATAAGAATAGAGAAAGGTAATCAAATCCAATACTCAATAAATTTCATCAAAAGTTTTGATTTAGGTGTGAATTTGCTGTAACTTGTTTTATTCCATTCTGCATGTTCTTGTTTCAACTTCTACAGGTAGTTTAGAGGCCACTATCAGCTGAAATACTCCATCTTGGAGCTCCAATCGACCTCCTCCTTCGCTGTAAAGGTAAGTAAAATACTTACAGCAATTGTAAGTAAAGGAATTACGCTGCCTGAAAACATTTTGATGCTTGGTTGATGTTTTAGGCACAAAAACTTTGATTGAAAAGCTATATTTTACTGAAACTGTTCATTGTTCTTTTGATCATATCTGGCTCATCCGGTGTCAGATTGATGCCGCTCTTTTTTCAGATTGTAGTTCACTTGATCTAGTTTGTTTTGTCAAATTTCATCGAGTTACGAGTCCATTTGGACCTCTGAATTTGCTGTAAAAGTTGCAAACCCGAGTGGTTTTTGCACAGTAAATATATTTCGCTGAATAGTATTTTTGGCATAACTTTTGTGTTTGAAATCGGAATTAGATGATTTGGGATTTTTCGGAAATCTTATTTCATTGGGTATAACTTTTGTTTGTTGAGTTTTCTGCAATTTTGAGTTTAGCTATGTCAAAATTGAACTTTTCTACTGCTAACCCGAGAGCAAAATCAAATTTGCTCTGTTGTTGAGGCAGAAACGAAATCTTCCATAACTTTTTCGTTTCTAAGAGGAATTTGTTAATTTTGGATGTTCGAAAGATTACTTCAGTGGCTACAACTTTCATTTCTTGTGTTTTCTGTGATTTTTATTTTTGCTATGCTAAAACTGCAAATGTTCCTAGTTGTCCTGTGTTTTGATGCATGGACTAGTGTTGATTTTGAACTATTGAAAATGGTTTGCATCTATGAACATGTATATGCATTGGTAATATGATGTTAAACATTTTATTTTAAACATTTTAAAAGTATTGTACTACAATTATTTTATATTTAACCTATATTTTATAAAATTTAATCCCGTTTTAAGTTCTAAAATCTTTTATGTATAATTTTAGTTATTTTAATCATTTTTCATGAATGTTCGAACGTATGAGAAAGTATATTAAACGATTTAGTAAAAATCGCGAGGTATGAGACTTGTGCGTAGTTGCTTTATCGATTAAATACAAATTTGAACGATCGAAATGAATTCGAGGAATTTTTTGAGATCCTCCAAGATTGTTAGCCACTATGTGGTACCTTGAGGTTTATTTAGAGCATTTGTCCCGTATTAGCAAGATTAGCTAATATGTGGAAGTAGTTCGAGAACTCCCGATTGGAGATTATGGACTATCAAGATTGTAGTGCTCCCGCCGATGAAATGAGGCAAAACTAATTATGGTTGATTATGATTTTATAATTTTGATTGGGTTTTCACTTGTCGATGAAATGAGACAAGTTTGAATTTATTTTTGGTTTATCGTAGTGGAATTGCTAAGACTTGATTATTTACATTCACCGATGAAGAGGCATTGTGATTGTATTGATTTATGATGTTTCCTAATGTGGAACCAACGAGTGATTAGTAAACCATTAGGTGATAACTCATGGTATGGGACGTGGTTTATACCCTTATGGGTTCCTAGTCTCGATGTTGATATACATTCAAAATTGGACTAGTACTATGAGACCACGAGTTTATTGGGGAATCAAGATTTGAATTATACCCCAAATCAAGAATTTACTATTACTCGGGTCTTTGACGTCACCGATTGGGATTGATTAAATTATAGGCTACATAGTCGTCAAGATTGTCAAGATTTATCTAGATGACATAATCCCGATCATCACGATTGTTTATACCAAAGTATAGTACTAGTGGAGATTCAAAAGCACGTGCAAAATTATCTTTTGATGCTTTATGATTTATCGGGATTTGATGATTTTTATAGCCTTATATATGAACAAAGCGGTATTATTTTGTGGTCCATGATTATTTAGATCGTATCATGACTTGTTGGAGATTTATGAGATTTCATGATTTCATGGATGTTTATTATAATTTACTTAACTTAATCACATTTCCCCTTACGCATGATATTAGAATATTAGCTTAACCCCTCCCTTGATTATCATTGAACCTTTCATTTATTCTGTTCGGTACAACAGAATGAATGATTTCCTTTACTTATTATCCTAGAGTTCCTTATCTACTGATGAGTTTAGTTGCCTGACCCGTGTGTTTTTTGCACTCGGGTCAGACCGAGTTGCAGGGTAGCTCGGATTTGCTTTGCCTCCAGTTCAGCTTGATACTTTTTGTGGGACACATATATGTATATTTTGGCTAGCTAGTCTTCATCTTTTGGGACTACTCCTTTATGATCACTTGTATATTTTTGGGATGTATATTTTGACACTTAGCTACCTAGTAGTTACTCTTGTATGATGTATTATATGGATATGTATGTTGACGGTTATGTATGTATATGACTGATCTGGGTTTTCTTTTCTGTGACTTTGATTATTCCGCATATTATATTACATTATTTCTGAAATGTTACATAGCCACCGTAGTGTGCAATAGTTATGCACTAGACGTGTCAACCACACATGAGGTAATGGAAAAAAAAATTGACACATACTTGACATGTTTAGTTCATAGCTATTGTATGCTATGTTGGTCGCTCCTATCCAGCCTTACTCTCTGCGTTAGTAGACAGAATTACTTGTTAATTCCCTTTACTAATGTGGGTCTCGGGATGGGGCGTCACAGCTTGGTATAAGAGCGTTGTTTCAGAAAATAATGTGATATACACAGAACAGCACACGAGATACCATACGTTTAGTATTATAGATCTACATGTATCATCCCATATATCACAACCCGTTTCACCTTGTCTTATCTTTGTCTTTACCCATTATTCAAGTGTGTCCCTTTTCGATTCCTTTGGGGTAAATAGAAAGGAATACATCTAAGAATGTATATTTTATTCCGTAGTATTCCATACTTTTCGCATTCGAATTTCTTATGAATATATATTTACCCTGTGAATAATCCTAGCTTATCTTTTCTTAAAGCTATGTCTGGACGTGGTAAAGGACGTTCTCCAACGGCGGGACCGTCCAGTGGTTCTCGTCCTGAAGCCGTATACATGTCTACCGACCAGATTCTAGAGCTTGTGCGGAGCATTCAACCTCCCTCTTCTGGTTCTTCTTCTACCCCGCAGAAGTCTGCCTCCGCACGTATGTGCAGTGACTTTGCTCATCTCGGTGGCAAGCCCTTCAAAGGCACCGAGTCTGTTATTGAGGTCGAGGCTTGGCTCAGTTCTTGTGAGCATATCTTTACCCATATGGAGATTTCTAGCCACCATCGGGTTCTTGTAGCATCTAGTATGTTGCAAGAACGAGCCCTTCATTGGTATATCTTCTGATTTCTGAGGTTGATGAGTCCTCACTTGAGTGGGATCGGTTCCGTGAGCGGTTCGAGCTCAAGTTTATCCCTGATTCTGAGAGAGCTACTCTAGCTCGACGTTTCCTTGAGCTTAAGCAAGGAAAGCTATCTATTTCCGAGTATGTTGCTTCTTTCGAAAGTCTTTCAAAGTATGGTCTTGAGCACATTTCCACCCCTTACAAGAAGAATCTTATGTTCGTTTTCGGGCTCAAGAAGTATTTGAAGAAGGCCCTTATGCTTCGTCTTGAGCTTTCTTTCGAGAAGCTTGTTGATACGGCCCTTCGTCTTGAAGTGGTCGAGAAGGAAAAAGATAGTGATGATGATACTAGTGTTCGGGCCAACCCGAACAAGAAGATGTTCTTTGGCAAGCCTAAGTCTTTTCCTTCTAAGAAGAAGAAGAAGTATAGTGGTTTCTCTTCTCAATCTCAGCCAGCTCTTTCAGCTAAATCATTTGCTTGGTTCAATTGTGGCTCCCCTGATCATCATGTCAGAGAATGTCCCAAACCCAAAAGGTGCCTCTATTGCAAGAAAGAGGGACATTTAGTTGCTTCTTGCTCCAAGAAGGGGAAAGGACCTCGTTAGGGACAGCTTAATGTTGCATCTGCTTCTGGTGATTCTTCTCAGCATAAAGGTACATCTTCCTCTGTTTTGGAAGGTTCTATTTTATTTCATGATCATTATATTAGAGTGCTCTTCGATACGGGTGCGTCCCACTCATTCATATCGAAGGAGCTCGTTGATGCTTTGTAGTTAGATGTTTCTTGCATGCTTACTTCTTTACGGATTGCAAATCCTATCGGAGGATATGCAACTCTTAGTTTTCTTTGTGATGATGTTGAGATTTTGATTTGTGGCTTTTCTTTCCGTGTGAATCTGCACGTTATTCCTTTTCTTGGATTTGATATGATATTGGGAATGGACTGGCTAGTTCGATACGAGGCCAGGATTTAATGTTTGGAGCGAGTCTTATATATTCGACATCCTGATTCTTCTGATCAGTTATCTCTTTCGCTTCGTGATTCCGATTGTGATTCCATGGCTTCTTTATTTGCTCTTGATTCTCGAGATGACGACGACGATGTATCCCGTATTCCTATCGTTTGCGACTTTTCAAATTTATTCGAGCCCGTTTCTGGTTTACCTCCTAAGAGAGCTATAGAGTTCCGTATCGATCTTATTCCCGACGCGCAGCCAGTTAGTCGTCCTTCCACGAGGATGTCTACGCGAGAGAATGAGGAACTCAAAAAGCAACTTCTCGAGCTTGAAGACAAGCATTTTATTCGTTCGAGTTCTTCACTGTGGGGAGCTGCGGAAGTGTTCGTGAAGAAGTCCGATGGAACTCTAAGGCTTTGCGTCGACTATCACAAGCTTAATGAGTTACCATCAAGAATCGTTGCCCTTTACCGAGGATCGACGACATGTTCGATCAATTAAGTGGTGCTAAGGTCTTTTCACAGTTAGAACTTGCCACTGGTTTTCATCAGCTCTGAGTCGCGGAAGATAGTTTTCCTCTCACTGCATTCCGCACTCGCTATGGTTCTTATGAGTGGCTCGTCATGCCGTTCGGATTGACGAACGCACCTGCCTACTTTGTCGATCTTATGAATCGAGTGTTCCGAGAATATCTCGATAAGTTCGTGCTTGTTTTCATTGATGATATTCTTTTATATTCAAAATCCGAAGCGGACCATGCTCGACATCTTAGAATTGTTTTGAGTACTCTTCGACAACATCAACTCAAAGCAAAACTTTCTAAGTGTCATTTTTGGGAAAAACAAGTTAAGTTCTTGGGCCACGTTGTTTCTTCTGAAGGCATTTCAGTCGATCCTTCCAAGATCGAAGCCATCCAAAATTGGAAGAGGCCTGAGAATGTTCATGAGATTTGTAGCTTTCTAGGCTTGGCAGGTTATTACCGCCGCTTTATCAAAGACTTTTCCCGTATTGTGCTTCCATTGACTAGCCTTACGAAGAAAGGCGTTCGCTATACTTGGTTTGATAAGTGTGAGGCTTCCTTTCAAAGATTGAAGGAACTTCTCACTAATGCTCATGTTCTTTGTGGTCCCTGAAGGGAATCAAGATCTTATTGTCTGTACCGATGCCAGTCATAGTGGCCTCGGTGCTGTTCTTATGTAGAAGAATAGGGCAGTTGCCTATGCTTCAAGGCAATTACGTCCGAACAGGTTCGGTACGCTACACATGATTTAGAACTTGCCGCAATTGTCTTTTCTTTAAAGATGTGGCGTCATTATTTGTTGGGAGAGCACTTTACTCTTTTCACCGATCATAAGTCTCTCAAATACTTGTTCACCCAGAAGGAGCTCAACATGCGACAGCAGCGTTGGCTCGAGTTTCTAGGTTCATACGATTTTGATATTCAGTATACCCCTGGCAAGGGGAATCGAGTGGATGATGCTTTGAGTCGCAAGCATTCAGCTATTGTTTCCATGATGATTGCAGAATGGAATGTTCTTGAGACACTTTCCATGTGTGATATTCACGATCGTGCTTCCACATCCAACTCTCCTATTCTATTATATAGCATGGAAGCTCACCCTACTCTTTTAGATCGGATTGCCGAAGCTCAACGGCAAGACTCCAATATATATGCTCTTATTCAGAAATGTAAGTCTGAATCCCATGATAATATTGAGATAAGGGATTTCAGCATTGATATTCATGGGTGTCTTCGAAAGAAGGACCGTCTAGTCGTGCCTCCTATTCCAGAACTTAGGCGGGACATTCTAGCTGAATGTCACCGTTCTAAGTATACTATCCATCCAGGCAGCAGCAAGATGTATGCTGATATGCGCCACTTGTATTACTGGGATGGCATGAAGCGAGACGTGGCAAGTTATGTGAGTAATTGCATGACTTGTCAGCTTATTAAGGCCGAGCATCAGCGACCCAGCGGTCTTCTTCAGCCTTTAGAGGTTCCATTATGGAAGTGGGACCAAGTTTCTATGGATTTCATTGATGGCTTACCTCGTTCGAGGTCAGGCCATAGCAGTATTTAGGTTGTTGTGGACCATCTTACTAAGTATACACATTTTATTCCTATTAAGTCGAATAGGACGACATCTTTTTTATCGAAGCTATATATTAAGGAGATCATGCGATTACATGGTGTTTCTTCATCTATTGTGTGTGATTGTGATCCACTTTTCACGAGTCACTTCTGGCAGAATCTCTAGCAAGCTTTAGGCACAAAGCTTAATCTTAGCACAACTTATCACCCACAGTCGGATGGACAGACTAAATGGGTGAACCGTGTTTTGGAAGATCTGCTTCGTGCTTGTATCTTGGATTTTGGTGGTAGTTGGGAGGATCATCTTCCTCTAGTTGAGTTTGCTTTCAATAATAGCTACCAATCTTCTATCGGCATGGCTCCTTTTGAAGCCTTATATGAAAGGTCGTGTCGTTCTCCATCTTGTTGGCTTGAGTCGGGGGAAAGCTTATTTTAGGTCCCGAATCTATTCGAGAATCATCTGAGAAGATCCACCTTATCCGATAGAGAATGAAAGAGGCTCAAAGTCGACAGAAATCCTACACGGACAACCGTAAGAGGCCTTTTGAGTTCTCAGTGGGCGATCTTGTTTATATTCGAGCTTCTCCTTTGAAAGGAGTGGTACGCATTAGCCAGACCGGGAAATTGGAACCACGCTATATTGGGCTATTTTCAATTTTAGAGCGTATCGGTCCTGTTGCTTATCGTGTAGCACTTCCCGATCAGTTTTCTAGAGTTCACGACGTATTTCACGTCTCTCAGTAAAGGAAGTGTCTACGAGATCCAGATTCTGTGCTTTATTCTCGTGCTTTACTAATGTTGGAGGTTTCTCCAGATCTATCTTATGTGCAGCATCCTGTGAGATTTCTTGCTTCAGAGACTAGACGTCTTCGAAACAAGAGTGTACCGCTCGCGAAGATTCAATGGTCCGATAATCCCAATTACTGCACTTGGGAAACCAGAGAATTCATTGAGAGATTGTATCCTGATTTCTTATCTTCCCACTCCGAAGGTAAGAATTTTCCACTTCAAGTTATCAAATTTCTTTTGTTTGATGAAATGAATTGTGTTCAATACAGATTTCCTCTAGAAATTGCGAGGACGCAATTTTTATAAGGGAGAAGTTTGTAACAACCCTAGTATTGGTGATTACCTATTATATTATAACGTTGGTTATGATTTAATATTGAAAATAAAATGGCAAAAATAAATATGATTTAATTTTTTTATTTCAAATAAACAATGTGACTTGAAAATAAACATTGGGTTTTTGTTAACTTTAAGTTAATAAATCAATTGAGTATTTATTTCAACATTTAATGGTTGGAATAAATATTTATAGATGAAAATAAAGTTTTAAAGCTTTATTTTGTTAAGTTTGAAAAGAAAATGATCAAATGTTGATTTTTATTTGAGTTATGCAATAATGTTGTAAGTTATTGCTTATATTAAAGCTTTTATTGAATTTAAAAAGGGAGAAATTAAGTTTTTTATTGAAACAAAAGGTGAAATATGGTTTAAAAATAAGAGTTGATGACTAAAAAGTGTTATAATTGTTTATTGCAAATTTATTTGTAAAGAAAGAAATTTTCATTTAGTTTGTTACGTTAAAACGGTGTTTTTACACTAAAATTTGTATAAATTGTAAAATATTGTTAAAATGAGGTTGTATTGTAAAAATTATCTTTTTATTGTTAAAATAAGTTTTATTTTATTGCAATAACTATTTTATTCCAAAACAAATTGATGTATGTATTTTATTTGACATTAAAAATGTAGTATTGTATGTATATGGTGTTAAAATAAGAGAAAATGTATACATAGCCTTGCATTTTTCACTAAGTATTTTAATTTGGGCTTTTTGGGTAAGAAATGAGATCCATTACCTAATCTGGAGACTTCTGGTTGGAGAGAAAGAGTTGTACGTACTCTTCATCCTCTTTTTTCTAAAAAAAAAAGAAACATACAGTAAATTGAAAACAAGAAGAAAAAAAATCAATGGCCTCCTTCAATTAAAACCAATCTTTATTCAATTTGCTGCTAATTCAAGAAGCTATTTCACCAAAATAAGAATAGAGAAAGGTAATCAAATCCAATACTCAATAAATTTCATCAAAAGTTTTGATTTAGGTGTGAATTTTCTGTAACTTGTTTTATTCCATTCTTCATGTTCTTGTTTCAGCTTCTACAGGTAGTTTAGAGGCCACTATCAACTGAAATACTCCATCTTGAAGCTCCAATCGACCTCCTCCTTCGCTGTAAAGGTTAGTAAAATACTTACAGCAACTTTAAGCAAAGGAATTGCGCTACTTGAAAACATTTTGATGCTTAGTTGATGTTTTAGGCACAAAAACTTTGATTGAAAAGCTATATTTTGCTGAAACAGTCCATTGTTCTTTTGATCATATCTGGCTCATCCGGTGTCAGATTGATGCCATTATTTTTCAGATTATAGTTCACTTGATCTAGTTTGTTAATGTAAAATTTCATCGAGTTTCGAGTCTATTTGGACCTCTGAATTTGCTGTGAAATTTGCGAACCCAAGAGGGTTTTGCACAGTAAATATATTTCGCTGAATAGTATTTTTGACATAACTTTTGTATTTCAAATCGGAATTAGATGATTTTGGAATTTTCGGAAAGCTTATTTCATTGGGTACAACTTTTATTGAGTTTTCTGCAATTTTGAGGTTAGCTATGTCAAAATTGAACTTTTCTACTGCTAACCCGAGAGCAAAATCAAATCTGCTCTATTGTTGAGGCAGAAACGAAATTTTTCATAACCTTTTCGTTTCTAAGCGGAATTTGATAATTTTGGATGTTTCGGAAAGCTTGCTTCAGTGGCTACAACTTTCATTTCTTATGATTTCTGTGATTTTGAATTTTGCTATGCTACAATTTCAAATGTTGCTCGCTTTCCTGTGTTTTGTTGCATGGACTAGTGTTGATTTTGAACAATTGAAAATGGTTTGCATCTACGAACATGTATATGCAATTTGTATCTTGGTAATATGATGTTAAACATTTTATTTTAAACATTTTAAAAGTATTATACTACAATTATTTTATATTTAACCTATATTTTATAAATTTTAATCCCGTTTTCTCTTCTAAAATCTTTTATGTATAATTTTAGTTATTTTAATCATTTTTCATGAATGTTCGAATGTATGAGAAAGTATATTAAACGATTTAGTAAAAACCGCGAGGTATGGGACTTGTGCGTAGTTGCTTTATCGATTAAATACAAACTTGTACGATCGAAATGAATTCGAGGAATTTTTTGAGATCCTCCAAGATTGTTAACCACTATGTGGTACCTTGAGGTTTATTTAGAGCATTTGTCCCGTATTAGCAAGATTAGCTAATATGTGGAAGTAGTCCGAGAACTCCCGATTGGAGTATATTGATTATGGACTATCAAGATTGTGGTGCTCCCGCCGATGAAATGAGGCAAACCAATTATGGTTGATTATGATTTTATAATTTTGATTGGGTTTTCACTTGTCGATGAAATGAGACAAGTTTGAATTTATTTTTGGTTTATCGTAGCGGAATTGCTACGACTTGATTATTTACATTCGCCGATGAAATGAGGCATTGTGTTTGTATTGATTTATGATTTTTCCTAATGTGGAACCAACGAGTGATTAGTAAACCATTAGGTGATAACTCATGGTATGGGACGTGGGTTATACCCTTATGGGTTCCTAGTCTCGATGTTGATACACATTCAAGATTGGACTAGTACTATGAGACCACGAGTTTATTGGGGAATCAAGATTTGAATTATACCCCAAATCAAGAATTTACTATTACTCGGATCTTTGACGTCACCGATTGGGATTGATTAAATTATAGGCTACATAGTCGTCAAGATTGTCAAGATTTATCTAGATGACATGATCCTGATCATCACGATTGTTGGTACCAATGTATAGTACTAGTGGAGGTTCAAAAGCACGTGCAAAATTATCTTTTGATGCTTTATGATTTATCGGGATTTGATGATTTCTATAGCCTTATATATGAATAAGGCGATATTATTTTGTAGTCCATGATTATTTAGATCGTATCATGACTTGTTGGAGATTTATGAGATTTCATGATTTCATGGATGTGTATTATAATTTACTTAACTTAATCACATTTCCCCTTACGCATGATATTAGAATATTAGCTTAACCCCTCCCTTAATTATCATTGAACCTTTCATTTATTCTGTTGGGTACAACAGAATGAATGATTTCCTTTACATATTATCCTAGAGTTCCTTATCTACTGATGAGTTTAGTTGCCTGACCCGTGTGTTTTTTGCACTCGGGTCAGACCGAGTTGCAGGTTGGCACGGATTTCCTTTGCCTCCAGTTCAGCTCGATACTTTTTGTGGGACACATATATGTATATTTTGGCTAGCTAGTCTTCGTCTTTTGGGACTACTTCTTTATGATCACTTGTATATTTTTAGGATGTATATTTTGACACTTATCTACCTAGTAGTTACTCTTGTATGATGGATTATATGGATATGTATGGTGATGGTTATGTATGTATATGACTGATCTGGGTTTGCTTTACTGTGACTTTGATTATTCCGCATATTATATTACATTATTTCTGAAATGTTACATAGCCACCGTAGTGTGCAATAGTTATGCACTAGACATGTCAACCACACATGAGGTAATGAAAAAAAATTTGACACATACTTGACATGTTTAGTTCAAAGCTATTGTATGCTATGTTGGTCGCTTCTATCCAGCCTTATTCTCTGCGTTAGTAGACAGAATTACTTGTTAATTCCCTTTACTAACGTGGGTCTCGGGGTGGGGCGTCACAGATTTCATGCTTGAGAGTTGCCAATAGTTATTCCTTGCTCCTGCTTTTGTTTTCAAAGCATTGCAAACTCCTTTCCTCCCAAACTAATTTCATATATTTTTTAAAGTGAAGAAATAACCAGTGCTAGCATGCTTCCTCTATCTTATAGCCTTGCTTATCATATCTAATTCAACCGCCGACACTCCATATAGATGGTTACTACTGATACTTCCCACTAAATTGCTCCATAAGCTCATTAGGTCAGAGCACTCAGAAAATAAATGGTCAACGGTTTCTTCCTACATTTAACAGACTACACACAGGGAATCAATAAACTTACCATAATATATCATCTCACTCTTAGTCATTAGGGCATTCATTATGACTTTCCACATCGGTAAGTTATCTCTGGCTGGAGAATATCTGCACAACATAATTTTATGCCATTCAAAACTTGGGTTGTTGCTTACATTTGTTAGAAGACCATACATAACAGAGGTTGAATGTGGCTTTTCATTCCCTAGCAGTATGTCAACAGGAGCAAAAGGGTATGAGTTTCCTGGAGCTCTGTTCCAAACTGCCCTCATATCTTGATTACTGGTATATGGAAAATGAAGCTTGCTATTAGCCAAATGATCAATAGCTAGAGCAGCTCTACTAATTCAAGACTGGGAAATTTGGTGGAGAGTAAATTAATTCCCCGGAATGAGGCCATAGTCCATCCATGGTTCATCCCAGAAGCTTAATGCATTGGAATGGGAGAGTGTAAATTTAATGAAAGAGGAGAAGGCTGTTCTTAAATCCAGCAACTTCCCCATGCCTAGCTGCTATTCTGGGGGACTTCCATAGTCCAGAATTTCCCACTACCCAGATTATACTTTTTTGTCCATTCAATCCATAAGCTATCAGCACCATAAAGCAACGCATTAAAATGAAAACTAAAGGCTGCTTTGTTCCATAATTGTAAGTTAAAATTTTCAAGCCCTCCTTTATTTTTTGAGAACTCTAATTTTGCAAAGGAGCATGGTACTAATTTTTTTGAGTGGATTGAGCCAGTCTAAAAGAATCTCAACATAGCACTTCTAACCATTTTCAACAGTTTATTGGATAGTATAAAAACTCTAGACCAATACACCATCATTAATGATATAACATATTTGATTAAAACAAGTCTTCCAGCTTGTGAAAGAAATCTGTTGGCCCAATCATTCATCAATTTACAAATTCTAGAGTACAAAGGCAGGTAGTTCACAATTATAATTCTTGAGGTGCAAAGAGGAAGCCCAAGGTAGGACATGTCATTGTTCATTGGTTGCAATCCTGTAAAGGCCAATATTTGTTGAGCTGCAACTTCAGAAGTTCCCGAAGGTATAATTTGTGACTTAGTTGTATTAAGCCTCAAACCAGTAATAAGGTAGAATTTATACAAGGTTGCAATTATATTTACTATAGAGACCTGATTTGCCTAGGTATATATCATAATATCATCAACTAAAAGCAGGGACGAAATATAAGGGGATTTACATGTTGAATGAAACTCTATTTCCCTGTCTGTGTACCTTTTTGTCAACATGGTAGTTAAAACTTCCTTCACAAGTATAAATAAATAGGATGAGAGAGGATTGCCCTATCTGAGTCCTTGTTTACTCTTGAAAAATCCTGAAGTAGAGCCTTTGTATTTTATTGAGAAAGAGAGGGTTGATATGCACCTATAAATCCATGCCACAAAAACCTTTAGAAATCTCATTATTGTCATAATTCTCACAATTGATGACCAGTGTATACTTTCATAGGCCTTCTTTAAATCCAGTTTTTGCATGGCATTATGGGTAGCTTGGGCTCTACCATACCTCTTGAGTAATTCATGGGCTATCATGACATTATCAAGGATATTACTTTTAGGCAGAAAGGTTGATTGGTTTTTGGAAATGATTCTGCTAAGAACTGCCACAAGTACGGTTGCTAATATTTTTGAAATGCACTTATACATTACATTGCAACATGAAATTGGCCTAAAAGAAGTTACAGAGGTGGAATGTAGGGTTGTTGGAATAAGAACAAGAATGGTTGCATTCACTTCCTATAGCAGTTTGAATTTATCAAAAAATTATGAACTGCTTTTAAAAAATCCTTCTTGATTGCGTCCCAACCGTGGATAAAAAATTGAATGTTGAATCCATCTGCGTCTCCACTAGAATTCCTATTCATGGTGAAAAGTGTTTCTTTTATTTTCTGATCAGTGGTTTTATTGACTAGATTGACAACTTCTTCAGGATTCACTCTTGGCAGTTGTATGTGAGTAGGCTCTTTAATATTTGGGATGAAATCATTAGAGTTTCCAAACATACCTTTGTAGTAGTTGAGAAGAGCATTGTCAACTTAATGTGGGGTAGAGTACAGGACCCCAAATTCATCATATATGGTACCAATCTGCTCTCTTGCTTATTTAGCCTTTATGGCAGCATGGTAAAAAGAAGTATTTCTATCCCCTTCATTAACACATTTTTTCCTCAGTTGTTGCCTCCTCATTTTCCCTTCAGTACTTAATGTTTGATTAAGCTCCTCAAATATTTTTTACCAATACCAATTGCATCAATATAAGTTGGATTATACATCATGTAATGTCGAGCTTCTTTGAGTTTTTTCTTAGAATTGTTGATTTCAAGGATCCATCACCATACTTGTCCTTAGACCATGCTCTTAAGGCAGTTTTTGTTGCTCTTAATTTCCCGCAAAAAATAAACATAGGGGTTCCATTAAAATTTTGAGCCCGAGCATTTTGTATTATACTAGTATATTCGAATTCACGGACCCAAGTATTATTAAATTTGATGCTTTTTTTCCTTTAATAGTTTATGTCACGAGGAAAAGATTATTGGAGAATGGTCTGATAAAACAGGATGGGGTAGAAAGGATGACATGGTTGGCCGTGAAGATAAAGCTTGGATAAAATAGGATGGAGTAGAAAGAATGACATGGTTGGCCATGAAGATGAAACATGGAAATTTGCAAAGGAATAATATGTGTTGGTGAAAGTTCTGATACCAGATCTACTTATGTTATTCCATGAAAACCTTGCACCGGTTCTTTGAATTTGCAGCAAACATGATTCATTTATTGCTTTGTTGAGAGGGAGAATATCTTTTGGGAGAAGGGGTGCCACTTTGCTTGTTATGCAAGTCAAGATAGATGTTGAAGTCCCTAAAGACAAGCCAGGGATGAGAATGTTTCCTGAAGGCACGAAGAAGGTTAGGAGAGAATGTATTGAGTTCATTGAATTATTGCATATGTAGTTATGGAAGCGTATAATTTGATTTGTTGAAAGGACCATGGACACTTCTAATATTAATTAAATGAACAAAGAGTGATTAATGCAGTTAAATTGGGCCATAACGAAAAGGAATAAATAAGATTTGAATTTGAATGAAGGGGATCTCGTATTAATGGAAATAGATTAAGAAAGAGGGATTTTAGCCAAAGACAAAATCATTAGTATAAAAGTCCTTAACCATGTCTACTTCTTACTGCACATTCTCTCTATTTCAAAACAAAACAAAACTCCACTAAAAACCATTGCCGCCACAATTTAAATGGGAAAAAGGGGAATCAAATTAAAAAAGGAACGTTCAAACTTTTCTACTTTTAGCAAGTAAAATTTTTTCAAATCCTTCCAAACCCATTTAGGTGTGGATTTGATGCCGTTTGGGTGTTTTAAGGGTTGTTAAGCATGTTTAAGTGAGCTAAAATGATTTTGTATGTGTTTCACGACCTAAGTGAATATAATTTGGTCATGTTTTAGGGTATAACTTGATTTAATTTTTTCCAAATCACATGAAATTTCAATATGAAGATATGAAGTTTCCAATATTAGAATAGTACGAGCTTCAAATTTCATAATTTTTGGATGAAGCAATAATTAATTATGAATTTTATAAGTGGAAAATTACTAATTTTAAGGTATAAATTAGTATTTAAACATGTTAAATTAAATATTTTGTTTCAATTTTTTAACCAAATGAAGAGAAGATGTTTTAAAAGAAGATGAGCTTTAAGAATTTTTCCCATTCATTTCTAAATTTATGTGAATTAATTGGTAAAGGAATAATATACCTTAAATAACAATGTAATTAAGGAAATCATGATTATATGGGGTTTAGTAATCGTCAGAAAATACTATAATAAGATAGAAGTAACAACCACTGAATAAATGATGCACGTACATTTTAGATTAAAATTTAACGCTTTATTAAGGAACAAAAATCATTTTCCATTTAATTATGGATTTACCACTATAACATTTAGTAGCTTTGTTTCTTCAACTTTCAATGGCTTTAAAAGCTAAGGTGTATGACAAATCAACTTCTAAAAGACTTAAATTTCTTTACATTCGGTAACTTATATAAGTTCATCATGCGATAGCTTTTAAATATTCAATCTGCGAAGGCTCTAAAAACTTGATATGCGATACCCATAAAACTCAAAACTCATTAACTTTAAAGGGCCAAAATGTGATAGCTTGTAGGTCCAACCTTCAATAGCTTTAGGGTGAGATAGGCCATAGCTTTAGGTTGCGATAGCCTCTGAACTAGGCATGTAGTACCCAGGGGTACTAAAATCCTCAAGTAAAATAAGAGAAAACTTAGTGGTATCCAAAGCCAGTTTCTAAAAGAAATGTTGAATTAAATTTCATAGGATGAAATTGATATGAAATAAAATAAGTTTAATATATAAACTTATTTAAGACTATAGAATGAACTAAGCTTTGGAAAGCTAAGGAATGATACAGCCTCAATAAAAATAAAAATGTTTTATCTAAAGAATGTGTATAATACACAACTAATGAATGAAAGAAATGCGTTGAACCCAAGATCGCTGTATATTGACTCATGGATTTGTTGTATAGTAGGAGTCTTGTTTGCAAAATAAAGGGGAAACATCCCCAATCATTTCAAAAAGGAAAATTAAAAGGAAATAACCAATATCAAATTGAGAAACATAAGGTTTTCAAAGTGATTCGACCAAAATCTTATACCTACGTCCACTATCAATGTTATTTTGAATAATTCTTTCCATTATAGCTACTTTAACAACAAACTGAAACTAGTTGATGAAAGATGTTAGCAATTTAGTTCATAGATTCGTAGAGATATCAAATATTCTTCTCTTTGTTGTCCATAGCTCTATATTTATGAGCATGATTCTCCTTTAGAGTCGGCCGAACATATTTTTATGAGTAGTAATCCAAATCTGAGTTTTTAACTGTAAAGAAGTTGTCAAGATCATCAAATTTGATGTGTCAAAACCTCTTGATACTCATTGGTTTTTATTGACAATGAGTAGTAATGCATGTTCAATTCTTAGTTCTTCCTTTATGTTCACTTAATTCTTCAAGCTTTGGAGATTCATTGGCAAAATTGCCAATTAAAAGTGGTCAGTACCGACCCGTTTTTCCCATCCCAACTTGTATGTTTTCTTAAGGTTGCATTTTTTATCACCAGTGGCTCAAATGGGTACCATTATATTTTTGGACTTCTTAATACTGACCCCTTTGAAGTGGTCGCTACTGACTGATTTTTTCTTACGTTAAACTTAGCCAAACTTCTTTTGCCCAATCCATTCATCAATCTTGACATCTCTTAAGCTTCTTGATCTATTTCTTCATCACATTGAAGTCTAGATACTTTAAGATGTCACTTGGTTCAAATGCTAGATAACATTTGCTCTTCGAAGTAAGCTTTTGTTGCAATAAAACATGCTTTGGATCGAGACAAGTGATAGGATTCTATCTGCAAAGATGCCTTCTCCTCTGAACTATTTTTGTGAAGCATTGCATCTACTTAGGAATAACAGTACGTCACTTCATAAAGTTGGCGAGTTACATCCATCTTGTTGATTAAAAAACTTGAGCCTTTCATTTGAACTCTTTAATTGATGTTGAGAATTTTATGAAAGCTACTCCACCCTTTGGTCATATTGATTTTTCTCTCTTCTTTCCCTCTTTTCTAATATAAACAAAATCTTTTGGTATTGAACATTTTCGTCAGTATCAGGCACTTTTCAAAGTGTGATATATGGTCAACACTTAGAAAAATTCTAAGTTCTTCCCTTTCATTCCATTACCTTGTTTTTTACCGACTTGTGACTTTTAAATCCGCAACTTCCTTAATTTCTTTGACGTCACCATCACACTTCCTCGTGTCCTCGCCTCTATTTGATCATCCCCGACCACATAAGAATTACCATCATCTAAACTTTAACCATCACTCACTGTCGTCTTATTTAGATTTGCGTGTTTAGGTTGGTCGTTACCTCACCTTGGGGCCTCATTTCTATGGACCCATTGCCGCCAATGCCTCTCTTACCATCGCCATTGTCATTGCAACATCACTGATCTATCTTAATACCCAAATCAATCGCCTCCCCTTTGTTGACATCAATTCACCTCAATGGACCCGTAAATAACATCGGGCATTTTGAGTTAAACTTTGGGTTTAACACAACATTATGTAGAGATGGTGAAGGGGAGGAAAAGAGCCGAATTTTCAAGGGTCTTTTTTGAGTATAGACTATGATTTTGTCTGGTGAGATGATTCCAAGAAATCACCACACTTGATACATTTTGGCATTTGACAAATTCAAATACTTGCACTTTAGGATTTTCATCTGATCGATACTCAAAGCTATATCTAACAATGCTACAATTCTATAAAGAAAAGATATATGTTGCTCTGAATATCGTTTTCATTATCATAGTCTCTATGATAATGTGAAGAATCCAACTCATAGTTCCATTGCATGACAAAACACATTTTCCAGCATAAGTAGGCTATCTACACAGAGTGCTTCCATAAATCATGCTAGGGAAACAAGACAGACACTGCATAGATTGACACATTGTAGTGCCTCAGTCAATGTATATAATCTAATAGGTCAATATACGTCGATACAAATTTTATACACTAGCTACATGGGTTTTAATTGAAGTAAAGCAACGAAACAAATAAAACCTAACCGCGTTCATTATTGGGCTTTTAGTTCATAGTGGCTGACCATAGATGATCATCTCATCCTTCTACCAGTGTCGGCTAATCTACCTTACAGTTTACTTCTCTTAAAGTAAGTTCTTCTTCTTCTCCGGTTCTTTATTTTACTCAAGCAAGAGTTAGATACTCGACTACTCAAGAGCTGCAACTCCTAGTCATGAAAGTCTATAGTGTGGATTGTGTAGTGTATATGCAAGCATATGTGACTAACTATATGATGCAACTATTATCTAGGTAAATATAGAATAAGCATAATCGAATTTTATACTGGTTCGGACCGCCCGTCCTACATCCAGTCCCGAAGCTCCCCTTCGAAATTCGACTATCAAACACTCTCACTTCGTCCGGAGGAATATACTTAGTTACAATAGTTTGTTCTTGTCAAGTATGTGTTCTATTACACAGACATTGACTATTAAGTACAAATACTTCCAATATATATATATCTAGAGAGTATTGATTGAGGAGATATGAATATATAAGGAAGAGTGAAATATAAGTATGGATTGCTAGTGATCAAGAATATAGCAGAGTATGTGAGTAAAGAGCGCAAGTAAGTAAGGTCAGTTCTTCTCTTTGATTCTTGATGTTATTTATAGTGATAGAGAGATTCCTTGAGTAGTTGCATCCATTAACAAGTGCTCTATGTTGCTTCTGATGGTGATGAAGAGTTGCAGCGAAGAGAAGTGAATATGTCTTTTCAAATGCGACAATTGTAAATTGAATTTTAAAATCCGAGTTTAGCACCAGACATCTGGTATTTGTTTCAAACGCCTGGCTACATTTTTTTTGTATACAGCAGCCTTTCAAACGTCTGAGTGCATTAACCAGATGTCTGATCCATTTTGTTTTTAATTCCAGAGGATTTCCTTAAATGTCTGGCTAGTGCACCCAGACGTCTGAAATCTGTGCGTGTTTATTTTTGTGCATCTGTGTCATTGCTCCATTGATCCTATCGACTTGTAGTCTCTTGTAACTTTCTTTGAGTCTTGTTCCTATCTCTCTAGTGGTGTTACTCTAGCAAATATATGTAAATAGAAATATATACGCATATTCCATTTCCATTATATACTTGTTGTCATCGAACCGTAGATTTGATTTACTAACAATCTCTCCCTTTTGATGATGACAACTTTACAATGTACTTATATATAATTTATAAATCTCCCCTTGAATATGTGCTTATTTATAGTTTTACATACACACACACACACACACTAATATTTCTCCCCCTTTGGCATTATCAAAAAGTATTCTAAAATTATAGCCAATCGTCAAAGATAACACACAAAAAGAGAATTTCATTAATAATTTGAAATTAAGTACATTTATAGATTTTTTCAAGTGTACAAAAGTTAAAGTCTTAAAATCTATGAATCTTTCGGAGAAGCTTTTTCTTGATCATCTCTTTTGTCTTCTTATTGGGTAGAGCTAGGTTGCTTTGTAGGAGATGTCGAAGCTTGTTTTAGAGGTTTGTCCTCAAAAAGTTTAGAATGTTTCGTGGAAGGAGAAGGCACTGGGGTTGTCCAATGTTCAGAAGGAGGTGTCGGACCTCGAACCCTTTGAAGTACCTCTTTGAGAACCGATAATATAGTTGAAAGTGATTCTTCAACTATTGCTAGGTGAAAGATGTTTCAAAGCTGTCAATACGCTTGGCCAAAACTTTTTGATTTTGAAACAATATATGTTGATTTTTAAGAGTGAGATCTCGAACGTTTTCATTTGGATTTGTTTCTGTTGGAGTTTCCAAAATGTCATCCTGGCTCGTATAATCAAATGGTGCAGGAGGAGGTGGAGTTGCTTCACGATGTTTTTCCTCCTCTTGTGACGGTGCATTGTGTGGTTGAGGTGGAGGCTCAACTTGTCTGGTTTAACGATTATGCGTCCAATCTTCAAAAGGGATAAATTTCGGAGGAATTTCTGGTAGATGCATTAGCGAGAAAACATCGTGGAAGCATATTTTGGAGAGATTTCTTCAAAAGTTGATAAGTAGGAGGGGATGTTGTGAGCACATAAAAGTCCCATGACATATGTGGGGTAGATAATTGATGGCCGTGATCGAGTCCAAAAATGTTTGAGCTTGCCAAAAATAAATTTGACCTAATTCACCCTTGTTTTGCTAAATAGAGCATATAAAGCTTTATGCTCTAACTTAGTTATCAGCTCATGACTTCCCATATGTGGAATGATGGTATTGATGATCATTCAAGTAAGAAGTCTTGCTTTTGGTCGTAGATATTTGGATGCAAATTTAGGCATTTCATCCTTCCATATTTGATGTATTATATTGTTCCTTTGTTTGAAGCGCATATCGGGAATATTACATAGATCTTCGCCTGTATCGGAACATCCGAGAGTTCTACCTATTATTCTTGGAGTGAGTCTAATCATGTTGCCATACACGCTAGACCATAACCAATTGTCTTCATTTTCAGTGTTCCATACCGCCGTGCTATCCAAATTTTCATAAAAGAGAAATATAGCCAATTGATCGATTTGGATGTCATTGGAAGTGAATGATATCAATGTTTCTAGACCGGCATTCTCACACATTTCATCCAAATCTTACATTGAAAATTTAAGAAGGTTATAAAATGGATCTGTGTGAAGCTTCTTCTTATGTATATCCTCATATCTCTTGATTGAGTGTGATGCTCGATTCATCTATCTTTCTATTTGATCATCGGAGCAAACTTGAGGATTTGAGGATGTTGGTTGGTTTTGTTTTCTTTTGGATATCTTAAGGTTTTTAATTATAGGAAGCATTGTAATCGAGCAAAAGAAAAGATGGTTTTGAGAAGAAAATCGTCAATGGAGAATACACAGTTGAAAATAGAAATGAAATTCGCAAAAAATGATGTTATTTGGGTGTTTTTAAAGTACCGATTGAATTTCAGACGTTTGGAAGCGAATTCAAACGTCTGGTTTACCCAAATTCGAACACAGTAGATAATTTAAGACGTCTGATTTAGTTAGTAGACGTCTGGTTTGGTCGAGTCTTAAAAATTTGATAGTCAGAGAGACTTTTCAGACGTCTGGTAAAAATATCAGACGTCTGAAATAGGTCGAGTTTTTAAAACTTGGTGACAGAGACATAACTCAGACGTTTGGATCAAAGATTAGACGTCGTTTGGTTTCTATTTCAAGGAGGCAGAGCAAATTTTCAGACGTCTGGAGGGTTGTAACAGACGTCTGACATATGCACAGTGATGAAAAATTCATGGGATATTGAGTGTCAGACGTATGAGGTCCATATCCAAACGTCTGAAATAGGCAATCTTTCTAATAATACCCTAAATTTTAGTGGTGTTGCTTATTTCTTAATTCTCTATTATTTGGAAAGAAATGTATTTTTATTTTGGTGAAACAAAATTACAAATATACATAGATACGCATACAATATAATCTATTTAGATGGCGATGGTGTTTTGCGATCATCTGACTTGTTATTCCTCCATGGTTTGAGTAGAGACCATATATTTCCTTGTTCGTGGATTCTTGGGGAACCAAAGAATCGCTTTGGTGAAGGTTCCAAAGGTGTACGATACGAGGAAGAGGGATCTAAGGAACTGCAAGGCATCGGAAGTGATTCATTGACATCTTTCTTCCGTGAAGTACAAAACTTCATCGCTACTTGCTCCAAAAAGCTTAGTCGACATGCTATGACTTTCTGTTTAAACTATAGTTCTCGTTGTAGATCTATTTGTTGTTTTTGATAGTGATGTATCTCATCCGTCTTCTCCATTGTGTTAAGAGAAACAAATAAAGATCGTTTGGACTTCTTGCTATCGGGAGTGAATCCCGTGTAATATGAAGATCACTTATACGTTGGTTCCTGATTTGGCGTGGGTGTTGGAAGCTGTTATGGTCTACCCGCCGAGCTATCAGTCGTAGGTGTCGAGATGGATATATAATAATTTTCAGAAACCATGACTATATTTTGTTGAAAAAAAATGAATTGTGTATATTTTTTTCTTGTTGTATGAATATTTATATATAAGTTCAAAAATTATTTACAGATAAATTTCAGAAACTAACTAACTAAAAAGCTAAAGGTGAAGAATTTATCAATTGCAATTTTATGGATTGAAAATTATTAGCTAATCATAGCCTAAATGAAGGAGTGGTTATTAATGCAGAAGATCATTAAGAGAGCATATCCCTAAATTGGTTCGGAGTTTAATAAAAGTTTGTTCTTTTAGTGGTTTTGTGAAAATATCTGCTATTTGATTTTTGGTATTTACGTATTCTAATGAAATAATTCCTTTTTCAACATTGTCACATAAAAAATGATGTCGTATATCTATATGTTTAGTTCGCGAGTGATTTTCAGGTTTTTTTGATAAATTTATTGCACTCGTGTTACCACAATATATTAGAGATTTATTGATAATTTTATCGAAATCCGTTAGTTTTCGTTGCATGTATATCGCTTGTGCACATGCTAGAGCTGCTGAAATATACTCGACTTCACAAGTAGATAAGGAAACACAATTTTGCTTTTTGCTAAACCATGAAACTAATGATTGTCCGATAAAGTGACATTTCCACTAGTACTCTTACGATCGGTTCTACATCCACTGAAATCTGCATCACTATATATAAGACTAGTTGAAACGATGATCCTTTAGGGTAAAACAAACTGTAATCTCTAGTACTAGATAGATGTCGTAAGATACGTTTAAAAGATCTTATGTGATATTCTTTTTGTTTTGCTTGAAATCGAGCACAAAGACATACACTCATCATGATATCGGGTCGACTAGCTGTTAAATAAATAAAGAACCAATCATACTACGATATAATTTTTCATCGGAATCTTTTCCATTATCATCCTTTTCTAAGTGAATAGTATTACTCATTGGTGTTGGTTTGCTTGAAGTTTTATCCATTTCAAAACGACGTAATAGATTGTTGCAATATTTTTCTTGATAAATAAAAATACCATTTTCAAGTTATTTTATTTGTAAACTTCAGAAGAAATTTAATTCTCCCATGTGAGACATTTCAAATTCATTTTTCATAATATTTGAAAATTGTTTACACAGATTTTCATTGGTTGAACCAAAAATAATATCGTCAACGTAAATTTGTACAACTAAAATATCGTTATTTTCTCGTTTAATGAACAAATTATGTCAATTTTGCCTATTTGAAAACCAGATGTAATTAATTAATTTTTAAGATGTTAGTACCATACACAAGAATCTTGTTTTAATCCATATAATGATTTTTGTAATTTAAAAACATGGTCGGGATATTTTTCATGAACAAATAATGGGGGTTGTTCAACATATACGTTTTCTTTAATAAAACCATTTAAAAAGTCACTTTTGACATCCATTTGAAATAGTTTAAAATTGTGATGATTTGCAAAAGCGAGTAATGTACGAATAACCTCTAATTTCACTATTGGAGCAAAGGTTCGTCATAATCGATACCTTCTTCTCGATTATAGCCTTGATTAACTAAACGTGCTTTATTTCTAACAATATTTCCGTTTTCATCGGCTTTGTTTTTAAATACCCATTTTGTTCCTATAACCGATTGACCTTATGGTCTTGGAACTAATTCCCAAACATTATTATGTTCAAATTGATTTAATTCTTCTTACATAGCGATTATCCAAAAATTATCATCTGTAGCTTCTTTATAGTTTTTTGTTTCAAAATTTGACACAAATGCTATATGGCTTATTTGATTAAGTTGATTTCTAGTTTCTCTAGAATTAATATCTCCAATGTATTATCTTTTGGATGATCCTTAAGAATTCTAGGGGGTGATATCAAAGTATTATTTGGCACATTTGTCTCATTATCAATAGAGTTTGTTATATTTGTTATTGGAATTATTTCTTCATCATCATTAGTATGATGGTTAAGAAAATTTTCGTCGAACGAACATATAAACTTTCTTCAATAGTATTATTTCGTTTATTAAAAATCCTATATGCTTTACTGCGATTCAAATATCCGACAAAGATTCGTTCATCGACCTTCAGTTCAAATTTTCCTAAATTATCTTTTGTGTTTAATACAGAACATTTTGATCCGAAAATTTCAAAGTATAATACTTTAGGTTTTCTTCTAAAAAAATATTTCAAAACAAGTTTTTTTAGTCATAGGACGTATGATTACTCGATTCAACACATAACAAGCTGTGGCAATAGCTTCAGCCCAAAAATGTTTTGGTAGACCACAACTATTTAGTAGTTTTCGTGCACATTCGTGTAACGTATGATTTTTTCTTTCTACTATTCCATTCTGTTAAGGTGTGCGAAGAAAAGAAAAATTATGATTTATTCCTTTCTTATTACAAAAATTAGTAAAAAGATCATTTTCGAATTCTCCACCATGATCACTTCGAATATTTTTAATTTTCAAATCCATTAATGTTTTTATTCTTTTAGCAAATATTTTAAACATACCAAAGGTATTACTTTTATGTTTTAAAAATAAAGTCCATGTATATCTCGTAAAATCATCAACTATTACGACATATTTGTTGTGATTTATAGATCTTACTTGTGTTGGACCAAATAAATCTAAATGTAATAATTCTAATGGTTGTTTGTAGAAATATATTTTTAGATTTTAAAAAAAAAATTCTTTATTTTTCCACTTTGACAATCGTCACATAAATTTTCTATTTTGTAATTTATTTTAGGTAAACCTCTAAAGCTCATATTTTGCTAATTTATTAATATACTTAGAATTGATATGACAAAAATCGTTTATGCCATAACCATGGATCGTCATGTTTTGCGGTCAAATACAAATTTGAATTTTTATTTATATTCACATTTAAGACATAAATATATTTTATTTCCAAAACATTCAAATATAAGTGGTTTGTTATTATCGAAAATATTACATATATCTTTTTCGAAATTGATTTGAAAACCTATATCGCATAATTGACTAATACTTAGTAGGTTGTGTTTTAGATTTTCTACTAATTAAACATCTATAATAATAGGAGAGTTAGAAATACCAGAGTTGATGACTTCTCGAACGTCCACGACATATCCTTTAGAGTTATCTCCAATGGTTACCGTTCCACCATCGATGCATGTTATAATGATAACATTTTTGAATTTCCGGTCATATGCTTGGAGCATCCGCTATCCAATATCCACTTCTCCTTATTTTTTTATTTTGGGTACCTGAAAATAAAAGATGTTTTAATTGATACCCATATACTTTGATAGGGTCTTAGATGTTTGGAGAAGTAGGTAGCCATACCCAAGATGATTTGGTACCTTTATGAATATTATTTTTATTATAGAATACATTTGCTATGAAATTATTGATATCTTTTTGTCTAATCAAATTATTATTTGTCTTAGGAATTTTTTTCATATTTTTGGTATTCATATTAGACTTTGGTGAACTTTTAGTCTTTTTATAACTCTTATTCTTAACATCATTTCCTCTTTGTTTAGGAGTATTTTTTAATCCTATTCTATTTCTATTGCCTGATGGTTTTGAAGTTTCGATAAGATTATCCAAATCTTGTTTTCCTTTGTTAAATTTTGAAACATTATTTGTAATTTTATATAATTTTTATTTTAATTCTAAATTTTCAATATTTTAATATTACTCCTCAAGTTGATATTTTCTTTTAACAAATTATCCTTTACTATTTTACTTTTATCAAAATCAATAGCAATAGTCTCATTTTCGACCAAATTATTTTTATTTTTTTCTTGAGATAATTCTAGTTCCTCTTCTACGATAATTTTTTCATCTTTTAACATTCCTACTTCAAGCTATAATCTATTTATTTTGGCTATATGTTCCTCGCTCAATTTTTTAAGTGGAAATTAGCCACAAGGGCCTCTTTAGCAAGCGCAATTAGTTTTTAGGACACACAACTGAAATAATTACTTTTAACGACAAAATGCAAAATAATTACTTTCTAAGGCCTAAAAGCCTATGAATTTATGTCCTTGAAAGTAATTGGACTGCTGACTTTGTCCTTAAAAATAATTATTTTGCTGATTTTGGCCTTGAAATTTATTTCTATGGATGTGTATCCTAGAAACCAATTGGACTGTAAAGTTTGTCCTTCTAGCGAAATGCCCCATTTTTTAATTTGTCTAAATTTATCATCTAATTCCATGCTAAGTTCTAATAATTCGTCATAGCTAAGTTCGGGACATACCTCATCAGTTTGTGCCATAAAACACACATTAGCTTGTTCTCCGTCACTATCACTATTACTATCAGATGATGAAGAATCTGAGTCATCCCATATTACTTTGAAAGCTTTCTTCTTTTTGATCTTTTCAAATTTATTCTTCTTTTTATCATTATTGAGCTTGGGACAGTCTTTCCTCATATGTCCAAATTGACCACATGCATAGCATTTAATTGATGTTTGATTTGTTGAGCTTGATGTTCATCCTTTTTGAAATTTAGTCATTTTTCTAAACTTCTTGAATTTGTTGTAATTTTTGGCAATAAATACAATTTCTTCTTCGTCTAAGTCGGGGTCTTCATTTGTTGCTCGGAATGCTATGTTCTTCTTTTTCGAATTTCGTTTTTTCGTGCCAGCAAATTAGCTTCATAGGACATTAAATTTTATCAACTCCTCAATTAAGAGTGCTGAGAGATCATTAGCTTCTTCGATAGCTAATACTTTCTTTCCCACTCTAGAGTTAAAGAATTGAGTATTCTAGATACTAAATCAAAATTTGTGAATTTGACTCCAAGTGCCATTAAATCATGTTGAATGATTTGGAATCTAGAGTATATATCTACTATGGATTCATTTTGTTTCATTTTAAATGATGAGAATTGATTATGTAAAATTGAAATCTTAGTTTGTTTAACTTGGTTTGTGCCTTCGTGTGTAACTTGTAAGGTACGCCAAATATCAAATGCAGTGTTAGATAACATGACACGTGAAAATTCATTTTTATCTTGTAAGAAAAATAAAACATTCATAGCTTTAGCACTATTAGAAGTCGCCGTTTTTTGTGCATCGGTCCATGTGTTCATTGCAGTAGTAGGTGCTTCATATTTATCTTGAGTGGCTAACCAAATTTTTAGACCATTAGCTTCCATAAAAATTTTGATACGTGTTGACCAATATGCATAGTTGGAGCCATTAAAAAGTAGGGGTCGTGCTGTGGATTATCTTTCTTGAAAAATACTTTCCATGTTAAAGTGATTCAAAAACATGTTACTGTACTTTGATCAAACCTTGCTTTGATACCAATTGAAAGTCTATAGTGTGGATCGTGTAGTGTATATATGACTAACTATATGATGCAACTATTATCTAGGTAAATATAGAATAAGCACACCAGGATTTTATACTGGTTAGAACCTCCCGTCCTACGTCTATTCCTGAAGCTCCCCCTCAGAATTCGACTATCAAACACCCTCACCTCACCCGGAGGAATAGGCTTGGTTACAATAGTTTGTTCTTGTCAATTATGTGTTCTATAACACGCATATTGACAATTAGGTACAAATGCTTCCAAATATATATATATATATATATATATATATATATATATATATATATATATCTAGAGAGTATTGATTGAGGAGATCTGAATATATATGGAAGAGTGAAATACAAGTATAGATTGATAGTGATCAAGAATATAACAGAGTATGTGAATAAAGAGCGCAAGTAAGTAAGGTGAGTTCTTCTCTTTGATTCTTGATGTTATTTATAGTGGTAGAGAGGTTCCTTGAGTAGTTGCATCCATTAACAAGTACTCTATAGTTGATTCTAATGGTGATGAAGAGTTGCAGCGAAGAGAAGTGAAGATACCTTTTCAAATGCGGCAGTTGTAATTTGAATTTTAAAATCCGAGATTAGCACCAGACGTCTGGTATTTGCTTCAGACGTCTAACTATATATATTTTTTTGTATACAATAGCCTTTTAGACATCTGGGTGCATTAACCAGATGTCTGATCCTTTCTGTTTTGAATTCCAGAGGATTTCTTCAGACATCTGGCTAGTGCACCCAGACGTCTGAAATCTGTGCATGTTTACTTTTGTACACTGTGTCATTGCTCAATTGATCTTATCGAATTGTAGTCTCTTGTAACATTCTTTGAGCTACTCTAGCGATGTTACTCTAGAAAGTACCTACAAATAGAAATATATATGCATATTCGATTTCCATTGCATAGTTGTTTTCATCGAAACCGTAGATTTGATTTCCTAACAAGTCGTTCCCTCGGTGGAACCCTAAGGCCTCATTGAACCATTTGGGGTTCTACCGATCTAAAAGATTATCAGCCCATTCTTATTATCAATCCTCCCAATGCTATGTCTTCCAAAAGTACCATCGGTGAGCCAAAGAGAGTCCATGAAAACATAGGATCCCCAAGGATGAAATTCTTATTCCCTTGCACAATCAAAGAGCTCACAAACCTCTAATCGGTTATACCACTTGTAAACAATATATGTGTCTTTCCGAAGTAGTGCCTCCTTTCAATAACATTTCAGAATATGTTCTTTAGATTATGGACCTAACCCTCTCCAAAATGCACCCAAACGGCTATGCTGCCTTGAATTCATACTACGACATCTTCAAGATGCATCTGGGCATGTTACCAACTTTAAGGAACTCGCCTTTCTATTTTATTTCAAAAGGATAGATAACAGTCCTTTGTTGCCAATCAATTAGTCCCACAACCGATGTAAGATCATCGAGGGACTGCGTAATAAAAGGTGTTACTTCAAGGATGAATACATCTTTTTTTAATAAATCAAAGGCTTCAACCATTTTAGGCTCTCCAGATGTATGTTTTCTTATCCAACTGCTTTCACACTCAAGCTTTCTTCACTTAAGTGGCTAACTTTTCTTCTACGCATCTGATAGATATTCATTGCCGGACTGTGATTCCTAGTCTCAAGGACATCCTACAACTTCTAAAGTGGATTGATCTAGCACTAATGCAGCCTCTTACCTCCATACCAATGCTCGAATGTGCTAATATAGGCTTTTCTACAATGGTAAGTCAAGCCTGATCCAATCCTCCCTTGGGCAACCTATGCTACTCGCATGTTCTAGCCCTTTAAGGGGTCTTCATGGAAGTTGATGAGCTTGATCAGGAAGAAGAAAAAAGGAAAGAGGATATGTAGAAGAGAATATTCAGGAAGAAGAAGAGAATATTTAGGAAGAAGAAAAGGGACATGAAGAAGAGAAAGAATAAGATGGGGAGGAGAATGAAGATTATGGAGTTAAAGCTTTACAAAATCCTTTTTATAGCGCATAACACTCTCTGATCTCTATGCTATTTCAATTTAATGCTACTGAATAGTAGATCCACTTTAAGCTCCCCTATTTCCCACTACACTTTCTAAATTAAAGCTTTTTAGCACTTACTTTAGCAACATTAATATTCAAAAGTTGATTTTACAAGTTCTCTTTTAAACCAAATCAATAAAGTTAGGATAAGGACATAATTTTAAGGTATAAGTGCTCAACATAAGTTGGAAATCTACTATAGTCACCAAAATCATCACCATAAATCATGATATTCTTTAGTCTTGCTATGTAAGATTATACAATATTTCTTTTTCCTATACAAATGATGTAAGAATGAGAATAAATTAACTTTAAGTATTTTGTTTTTATATCCAATGAAGCTTTTTAAACCTCCGCTATTTTATGCTATATCTTCGCTGTAGTTTCTGTGGGCTCCACCACTATTGAACCGCTAAGCGCTTTAATTGAAGATCAAGAGGACGATGGTGGGGATGTGGATGAGTCATTCGAGGATACATATCCTAATAACACTCAAGGTACACCTATTCCCAAACCCCATCGTTGCGTCATTCAAACCTTAGTCCATGCACCTGAATCATACTAGGACTTAATGAGGAACCGATCCATTCAAGCACGACCGATGCCATCCTTGTTCGTTAAGCGATACCGAGAGATTTCCAAACTTCATTACCATAAACCTAAATTTCAAAGACATTATAGTAGAGAATCCTTCCAACTTTGATTTCACTCATGTCGGTCCACCCATACACTCTAACGAGAAAGAAGCTCCATCCCTGCAACATCACAAGCATGGTCTGTAGATTACTTAGGACATATTAGCACTCAATACACTTCTAGGATAACTAGCAAGATCATTTTGCACTTGTTCACCATCTAGTTAATTGATTATAATCAATTCCTTTATTCTTTTCTAGTACCTACGAAAAGCCAAGTCGTCCCGATAGGACCTACCAAGGTATTGGTTGCGATTGCTCCCAAACTTTGGGAAGCTCCCACTCTTATCATGGTTGTATCAAGAGGTTGATAGCATAAGGGAAAGGAGGAATGAAAAAGAATAGCATAAGGCTAAGGATAGACATATCTACATTGACGGGCACATGGAGCCACACGATGGTTCTAGGGGCGAAACTGATTTCCATTATCAGCAACATTACCTCTTAGTCCTCTCAAATCTGCATCTTCTCAACTCGATGTTCCTTCATCTTCTCAGCTCCCAACCGTTGCCATCATTGATCGACCAGAGGCTCATACCACTTATACCTATCAATCCAGAACTTCCAACCCTTCCGCTTTTTATAGATCAAACAAGGCTTGGAAAGGGAGATCAATCAGCTATACTCTTCCACCTCCTTCCATGAAGGTCAATCTCTTGCACCTGTTATGAAGATGTAAGCCGCTCTACCTTATTTTTGTCTGGAAGGAGTCAAATTCGCTTGTGACATCAAGAAAATCCCTATGATTTATTTAACGGAACGTGTCACTAGAAATCAAGAGGTTTTTGAACAATATGCAGATGGAAGAAATTGGTCAAAGTCTCATCGAAAGTCAATCAAACGAACCAATTAATCAATTGAAGCTTTGACACTGAAAGTGATGACCAAAACAAAATTTGCAAAGATTATAAGAAGGGGTTGGCTAAACTTTGTAGAGACAATGAAGAGAAATATAAGGCCATCAAAGAGGTTAAGAAAAAGTTGGTTGATGGGGTAGCCACTTATAAAGCTAAATGCGATGTACTTAAACAATCGATTAAAAAGCACACACATATTAAATGGTATCCTCGAAAAGGAGGTTAAAGTTATAAAAGCTTAAAAGGCTACCCTTTAATATGATATCGACAAACTTAAGGCATACCTCAAGGAACAAAAAGTGATAAGAGAAAAAGCTTAAGGACTTTCCTAGTCCATCATAGAAGAAAATCTAGACTTAAGGACTCAATCATTTGTGTCTTAAAAGAAACAACAAAATTGTATGCCAATCTTACCTAGATCAAGGAAAAGATCGAGTCCACTATCCTGTTATTCTTTGCAAATATCATTAGTATGAAGAAACTTAAATAGCTCGATGATGGATATAATCTTACACTAGTTGAGCCTAGGGAGGAGATCTTGAAGAGGGGCAAAAGTCTGGCTAGGTAGTTGATGAAGGAAAGTTGAAGAGTGAATGCTCGATGAGGATGACTTGGAAGCTCTGGAAGAAGGAATGAAAATCAAAGTAATAAAGGCTATAACTTTAGAATGGGTGCACACTGAAACTACCGCCTGTCGAAGCTCTTTGGATCATGTATATGATAATGGTCCTATTCAAATTATCTCCCTAGCAGAGATCATCGCACCTGTAGTGACCACTTTTGAGGTCACCACAATCGAAACACCTGCTTGAAACTGTGGCCTCCATAAGTTATTTGTTATTTTACTAAACAAAGCAGTATATCATTGGCCAATAGTTTTTATCATTGGTCAAACATATATAGTTCGACCATAAACAATGTTATGATTCATTATAGCGGCTGAAACTATATGGCTTGTCTGCTCATGTAAATATGAGCATTGATATAATCTAGTTGTGTACCTACAAAGGAAGTTCAATTTTATATGGACTCTTATCTCCAAGAGTCATTATCTCAGATGCCTATCTATGAGCATCACTTTGGCCTTGTCTATCTCTAAGCATTGGTTAAAGGTAAACGTGTAAGCAAAAATCATCTAATCGGCCCTAATTTAATTATGCTCCTATAACTCAATCATGGATCGAAGGATTTTATCAGTGCTTATCTCCGACTAACTAGACATCCAGTTTTCAAAACACAGAATGTTTGATTGTGCCAATGATCTTGTAGCACAAAGTCAGACTTTTAGAATTAGGTTCCATTAATTCAAAGAGTTAGCTTAATTTATGAAAGAATGGTAGTTATCGCTTTATATTATCAAATCCCGATGAGTATGATGCATTATTTGCCAAAATAAAATCAAGTTACATAGCATCATAGGTGCTCACTATTATATGCCTCAAAATTGGTGTCCCGTCTATGGTTGATAGCTTGAAAGTTCCTTCTCCAAGCTTTAGTACAACAACTTAATGATCTTTCGAGTTCTGACCATGTGCCCCCACACATGGAAATACTCATTTCAAAATGTGGTCTCCTATTTCAAAGATACAATTTCTGACCTTGGCATTGAATAGCTTTGCTACTCTTATCTAGTGAGCAGCTAGCCTTATGTCAATCTCTTCCCGTTTTTCTTCAACTAAGTCGAGTGACTCAAGCAAATATTCCTCATTCATCTTGTGAATATAATGCAATCATCTATAAGAAGGGACCTTTGAATTCAATTGGAATTATGGCCTTAGTTTTGAAGGCTAAAGAAAATAGAGTTTAACCAGTCGTGGACTTGTGGGTTGTTCGATAAACCCATAACATTAGTGGTAACTCTTTCTTCCAGTTGCCTTTAACTCTCTTCAGTCACTTCTTAATGATTGATTGGATGATCTTGTTCATCACTTTCATATGTCCATTTTCATATGGATGTGCCACCACTATGAAGCTCTTCTCCATCCAATATCAAGCACAAAATTCTTTGAATTCAACACCCTCGAATTGAGTTTCATTATCTATGATTACCTTCTGCGAAACTTCGAATCTGTACAAAATATTCTTCACCATGAAGTTCAATATTTACTTTGAGGCATCATAATAAGTGGTTCTGCTTTGACCCATTTTTTAAATTAGTCCATGGCCATAATTGCATACTTTTCTCTGCCTCTCAACATTGGTAGCACTACGATAATATCTATTTCCCAAACTAGAACTGGCCATGAGCTAACCATTTACGTAAACTCGTTAGATGGGGCTATCAGAATCTTCGTGAATCTTTTGGCACTTTACACACCTTCTATTATAATTAGCTATACGCTAGTTGATATTTTGCAAAAAATATCCATAGAAAAGAATCTTCATTGCTAATTTATTCCTCTTGGTGCGATTACCATAGCTACCCTCATGTACATTCACAAGGAACTACTTAGATTCGTCATTAGTGACACACCTTAGCAAGGGGTTGAGAATTCTCCTCTGTATAGTACTCCTTGCACAATGAATCGTGGTACTTTATGTAAAAGCTATCATGTTTGTTCCTTCCTTTTAGGAGAGTCCCCTCTAGTAAATAATCTTAAATTGCAGTTATCCATGACTACTCCTCTTCTTTGACCTCCAAGATCCAATGAACATCCATAATATCAATGCTTGGAATCATTAAATCCTTTACTAGAAAGATTCCCAATAATTTTGCATCCTCAAAACTGGTTATTTAGCTAATGAATCAACGTTCATATTCTCATCTCTAGGGATTTTCTTTGTCGTGTAGTGCTCGATATCGCCTAGTAATTCCAACACTTTCATTAGGTAAGGGGCAAGTCTCACACCCTTAGACAGATTTCCCTTCTTAATATAAAAAACTACCAATTAGGAGTTTCTAAAGATATATAGAGTCTTGACTCCTAATTCTTTTGCTAATATGAGTCTCGTAATCGGTGGTTCGTATTTAGCTTCGTTGTTCGTCGCTCGTAATTCTTTCTTTATTGCATAACATATCCTCCGTCCTTCTAGGGGTTATGAAAACCACTCCAACCGAAGTATCATGCTTATTAGAAGCTCCTTCAACATATAACTTCCATTTAGAAAGATGCATCAGCTCTTCCACCACTTCATCATCCCAGATGGTGAACCCGACAATGAAATATGCCAATGTTTTTCCTCTTATCGCCCAACTAGGATGATAAGTAAAATCGTATTGAATCATCTCGATGTTTCACTTTATCAATCTTCCAAATGTTCGGTTCAAGCAATACCTTTCTTAAGGGTTGATCAGTCAACACTTGTCAAATGAGCCTGGAAGTATGTCTCAACCTCCTCGATGCAATCATTAAATAGTAGTCATCTTCTCTAGCTTTGGGTAGTTCTTCTCCACCATAGTGAATTGTTTATAGATATAATAAATCTCCCTTTGGACTTTTCACTCGTAACGTACCAAAGATGTACATATTACACGAGTCAATATTACTAAGTAGACATACATGTCCTCTCCTTAAAAGGCTTGGATAGGATTGGATGTTTCTCAGATGCTTCAATAGATTTTGTAACACAGCTTCACATTCTGTCTTCCATTGTTCCTTTCTCTTTCTTAAGAGCATCAAAGAACAATATGCATTTATTGGTTTCTTTTAAGATATGTGATTCAATGTTGTGACATTCCGTTAAAGCTCTGCTTTCCCTCCTTGTTCATGGAGTAGTAACAAGTTTCAATGGTTCAATCTGTGCTGGGTTAACTTTAAACATAACATCCCTTGGGGGTTCTCATAATATCTTATGGTGGTCCAGGATTAGGTAATAATTACAGAGATTTGTCTTCGTCAAAAGTGTAAGTATATCACTTATACCCTTGGATTCCTATGTCGGGGCCTTAATAGTGTCGTCAATTGAAAGGCTTGGATATTTAGAAACATGAACTAAAAGAAAATATACATCATAAGAGGATGAAAAATGTTGCATAAATAATAGAAAACCAAAACTTACTAAAAACACATAAGGTTCCCCTAATCTTAGAGGAATAACATCTAATGTAGAAGAATTGGTTCTCCACTCCTTCTTCTTGTTAGTTGGATGGTTAATTAAGCTTTTCGGGAAAGGACGAAGGTGATATAACAGACTATCTAGTTGTTCACTTATCCTTACATGGTTGGCCAAGATGTGTATAGTTTCAACGCTCAAAGAAGGGAGTTTATCTTCTTTAGCGAGGACTTCTAAGTAGCTGAAATATGTGTATAAATTGGGGTTAACTGAATCAGAGCGACATTCAAATGCTCAAGGAATCACAAAAGAAAATCTAGAAAAGGCAGATACCCCGAGTGCGAGATGTGCATATATGTAAAGGCAAAGTATCCCTCTGGAGGATTATTTTTCCTACCTAAGGTACTGGAAGGCATGGCCTCTACATTCATGATCCCAATTTGATGGACAATTGCGTCCACTTCTTTCTGAGTGGTAATGTATGATTGGTTGAGATGACAAATCTCCTTTCTTAGCAGAAGGAGATGGCTTAGAACTCTTGCTTGCTTTCTTTCTTTCCATTTTACATACCATGTGATATTACACAGAGTCTGGGAAAGTACTACACAATTTGCAAAATTTAAAATGTTTATAAGGGCAAAATAGATAATTAAATGCCTAAACAAAGGGTAATTAATTGATTGAGAATTACCCAAGCCATAATTTTAAAATGCTAAAGTTCATATTTTGCCATTGCATTTGCGATAAGTCAATACTTATTGAATAATCCACGTCGAATCTATGAAATGCTTGAGTTTATAACCAACTGAAGGTATGCAAATAACTGTTGAATCCAAGGTAGGAAAGTAAGTTTCTAGTTATTCATAAGAAATCCAATCGAAATATCACTCGAATAGCATCTTAAAAATCATGTCGAATCAATAAACTAATGTTGAATTCATGGGACTTCGCATTAACAGTCAATATTGAAAACCATAATATAATGTTGTGACAATAACCTAATGTCAGATTAAGAGATGGTCAACATTAATGAATGTTGTTGGAGTGGTTTGTATACTATAACCAATTGTTAAACTCATAATGATATTAAGTACATAAACTATTTATAAGTCTACTATACGATAACTGCAAAAAGAATTAATGATGTCGTCTAGATTGAAACAAAAATATTAGATTGTTAAATTTTAAATAGTTTTTGAAAAGGGGATGCTAACTCATTATAAAATTGTTGAATCTATGCGATAATCCTTTAAAATTCATGTCAAATTCCTTGAAAGATTATCACACTTTTAATTTGATGCTGACATCATAAGGATATCATATTTTAATAATATTTTAGTATTGGACCGATTGTCGAAATAATGGTTAAAGGAAGAAGCCTTATTGATGTCGAACATCAGACTGAATATGCAATCTCGTAAGGCACTAATATCAAAATCAAATAAGTTAGTAAATTATACAATGGGTTTTTGGGTCCCCCATAAACAACATATTTCATAATCAAGCCAGAAGGTTCCTGATTTTTAAGCTGATACTAACTATCCTTAATTTATCAACTAAATCTCCAGCGGTATGATAATTCAATGCTAATCTCAATCTTAAGCACAAAAAATCTTGAATTTAAACTATAGTTTCAAGATTAACAGTTGAAATCTCAAATGTGGATTCAAAATTGAAAAGCCTCGAATAAAAATCTAACTGTAATTTGAATGTAATTTTGTTTAATCTTAACTGAAACAAAATCTTACCTTGACTTAAACATTAATAATGAAGGATTGAAGATTCTTGAATGAAATATGGGAATTTGAAATTTTCATTGGAGTTTTAAGTTCTAGGTAAAAGAGAAAATGATGAAGAAGGGAGAGTATTTATAGAGAGGGAGAAACGGCATAGGAGCCATTAATTTAAAATCAAATAAATGGCCTAGATTTGGGAAGAACACCAATAGGCAGCAAGCATATATATCAAGGAATTAACTTGAAAGGTTAATATTTTCTCTATATTGGAGGCAAATGTTACTACAATCATGACACTAAAAATATGAAAACATGTCAAAGAGGAGATGTTGAACCTAAAAGCAGTCACAATAAAGTGATATTGAATTTCATTATAGGAAATGGTATCGAACTTGAGAATAAAAGGCATTTCGCACCAGTAAGAAGATCTCACACCAGTAAAGGTAGCATGGGATGCCACATATCATTGGAGGAGTAATAATGTAGAATGGAAGAATGTCGCAAATCACCAAAAGGCATCATATTTATCAATGCCACATCTTACCATAGTGCATCTCATTATACCGCATCTCGTCAAAGAGAAAGGCAGATGTCAAATGACAGCAAGTAGAGTGATCTCTAACTCTCGAAAGTAAGATAAAAGGCGAATGTTGTGAGCCATTACTAAGGTAGTTTTCGTTCGCTAGTACTTAAGAAATACTGTATCAAATCGGCATTAAGGAAGGCTGTCGTGAAGTATCAATGCGACATTGATGTCAGAGGTCATTAGTAAGGCAACTGTAAATCATTAAGGAGGCAGGAATGTCTTGCAACATCAAAGCAAGGATGGATGTCATGAAAATAATTCCATATACCAACAACATTATGAGAGTTATCAGAAAAAACAGTTTGTAAAGGAATGTTATATGTGTAATGTCGTGAATCACCAATCCTTAGTGGATATCGTAACTCACCAATATAACAAAGGACACCCTAATGATATCAAACAAAGTATAGAGTCGAATGACATCACGATAACCAATGATGCTGAAGGATAGGCGTTCCAAAAGACACATGGCAGATATGCTGCCAATCTCCTCCCATCAATGAACATGGGATGACACATGCTGTCAGCATGATGAGTGATTATGAATAGTAAGCATTTCGAAGTGCTATGTGGCAGACATTGTGCACCACCTCACCCTTATAAATAGACCCCAAGGTCATCCAAAAAAGGGTGATTCTTTCTTTTTCTGTCTCTCTTACATTAATTAAAGCCTATAGATCTAGATCAATTTGGGAATTTTAGTGCTTATTGTAATTGTACGACCTTTTACAAATGAGGGCATGAATTAACAATTGCATGATAGAAGACATGACATTATCTCATGCTTGACTTATATGCATAACGACATGATGTTGGATGATTCTCACATGAGCGATATGAACTTGACCATCCTTTTTGTGATTCAAATCATTGGCTTACATGTTACAAGTTGATCTCGCATACTTCAAGTAGACTTACACGAGGTTGACAAACCTTATCATTAATCAAGAATCCACTTACTTGCATACTTCCGGGTTAACAATAAATCTTGTTAACCATAACATTTTTGCCTTCTACTTGGGAAAATGTCCTACTCTCGGGCCTTCCAAGGAAAATAGCCTCTTCCACTTTGGGCCAAGGAAGTCCTTCTTATGGCTCTAAAAATAACAGTTGAAACGTTTGACCTTAAGCAGCTCAACTAGTTACAAATACTTTGATGCAGAGTGTCCCTCCTACTTAAAATTATAGCAAACAATCTCTAAGATATCCCCTTGGCCACCCTTCTGAAACATTTTCCTCCTATTGTGGTCCCTTCTTTCCCTTCCAGTAAGGGTTAGACCTCTTCTTTCGCTCTCCTTTCGGCTAGGCCTCGGCGCTTTTCTCCTCTATATCTACTATAAACTCAAAAGGAGATGCTAGATGTGACATCACCTTATAATTCAACCCTTATTTCAGCCCCTAAATGACTTTATCATTCATTTTCAATAGGGTATGGACCCATTCTCGATCGTAATGAGCTGATGTTTACCTGAGATCAAAGAATTCTCTCAACATCACACTGTTCTGAGACTCGGAGAGGAAATGAGCCTCAACCATCTCTCAGAACTATTTTCTAGTGATCCACTTCGAAACTTTCTACAGTCATTATTTCCTACAAATCTAAAGCATCTTCATGGACCGTCTAGACATTAGTTACCGCTTTTGAGCATTATTCAGCCCCAAGTCAATAAAGAAACTTTTGCAGCAAAAATGGCACAAGCACCAAATGAAGTATTAGATATGAAAATTATCCTGAAGAAACAAGAAATAACAAAGAAGAATATATAATTTTTATAGTGGTTCGACTAATTCTATGGCCTACATCTACTTAAACTTTATTCAATTTCAATGACTTTTACAAATAGTGATTTAATGGATTGGTAGAGATCTAACGGAGTTTACTAATCGGCAGTCCTGATCGATGGAGATCCAACAAGGTTTCATGGAAAAGTGAAAAAAATTTAGAAAATAATAAGTCTTTTTTTCCAAGTGCATCTCCCTTCCAATTTATGGATGAAAATCCCTGAAATGATCTCCAACTATGCTCCACCATGTTCCCCACATTAAACACATCACTACACAAAATTTTCGAAGTCAAACTGTTCGAATAAATCTTAGATCGGTATGAATCTGACTTCAGGTCTCACTCCAGGCCAATCCTTGGTTTGCTTTGGGACACGCTTTAGGCCAATTTGAGCTTGGATTTCCCTTGTGTTTTTCCACCTGCTTCAGGCCAGTCCTTGGTTTGCTTCAAACTTACGCTCATGCTAACTGGGTACTGACTTGAGGGCTCTAATCCAAAAATGTGACTTTCCAAATTTTCAATTATTTTCCACTTTTTTTTATATTTCTTTTTTCTTTCCTTTTTATAATGTTTCCTAAGTCCTTGGTAGTATCTTAGTCGTTTGTTTAACCAATTCGATCATTTATACCCCTTCGAAGACTGTGGAAAATCGACATGACACTTGCCCTCAAAGCATGCGTTTTGAAAAGAGATGGTGTTTTTTGTTCAAGAACAAATATTGAATTTGAAAAATACTAGTAGTTGAGCTCTTCGTCCATTGATTGGTTTAATCGTGACACATAGTTCTTTTCCTTCAGATTCACCTATAAATCAAAGCTCATTCTTCATCACTATAGCTAAGGACTCGAGTCCTTGATTGAGTGTTAGCCACAAATCATCATCATTTTGTGTTCTCCTAGAGTTATTATATCTTATATGGTAAAATGAAATCGTCCCGTGTTCATCTGGAAGTTAGCAATCAAATATAAAAATAATGTAATCCCATGTTCGCCCAAGATTCTACATCATGAGCTATGCACACATCGGGTAATCAAAGGCCAATAATTGAGTTAATTCGTTGCCATGGTTGGAACGTTATGTAAAATCGTCTAGTATCGTCTAGTATCTCATTATAAGAATGCTCAAAATAAATTGAAGCAATGACTTTCATCAACAATTCGGTTATCATTCGTTATTAATTAAGGTAGCGCATTGCCACCGATCAGAGTATCGTCTATAAATCATCCGAAATTGCTCGACATCCCATCATAAATAAGTCCGGCTGAATCAAGGCAATGACATAATCTGATAATTGCTACCAAATCGTTTCAAAGTCAAGTAGTTCAAATACAAAGTCTAGTTTTTTATTTCTCTAGATCATGTAATTTACGACCAATCCAATTCCCGATATCTCCAGTAGTTTAATCCTGATCTCTTTGGACCATTAGTTTAATCGGATTCCAATTATAAAGTAGTTTCATATGGAAAGTCCTTAATGCTAGATAGTACATGACTCTCTAATCGGGCCAAAATAGCCAGATGGTTATAGATCCCTATATGATTGTTGATTTACAATGTATACTAGGTCCAGATAAGGGGAAAAAGAATAAATATTTTGTAAATATTCAAAAGCGGCTGGTTTCTAGAAGGAAGGTATGATGTAGTCACACTAAGTTAATAATCGAATTTCTAATATTGGAAAGAAGATAAGGTAGTAAGTTGAAGAGAAGTAGTTTTAGAGAAAGAAAAAACAGAAATCCGCTTCGAGTCCAACCCAATAGAAAATAGTTTTAAAAGTTGAGAAAAATATACAATTAATATTTTAACAACCCTCCTTTTCGATCTTCAGAAGTCGATAGTAATACATCCACGGTATTCGTGTGTCGAACATTCACGTGCCTGAAAGATAGATCGTTGGGCTGAAAGAAAATAATAGAACAAAATATCACAACACGATGAGCAATACATAATATAACATTGATCTTTATAAAAAGTAAAATTAAACTTTAATATACATATAAAATCAGAGCTACTAATCTATCCTCAGCTGGGACAATTGAAACAAGAAGTCCTTATAATTGCTGACAAATGCAATGAGAGCAAAATAGCAAAAGACAAAAGAAAATACAGGAGTAAGTCTTGGAGGATCCAGCTTGTATCTTGAATCTCCAAAGTGTTTAGCTAAATCTAGAAAATATGCTTAGGCTGACCCAAGCATTATAAGAAAATAACTCCCGGATCAATCTAGTAAAACCAGGATACGAAACACAATCAAATGGACTTTTACAGTTATAAAAACCATTTAAAAATAAAGGTATCTCATAAGACCATGTCAGATGTAAACACGGATGGGTTTCTACCATACGATGGCTAAACCATTTTTATTATAAAATCCAGTGATATTATAATAATATATTGAGAGGAAAATAAATATATAAAATAGCTAAAATGCAAAATCTCACATATCAACATAGTTGTGCATAGTTAAGTTCGTAAAGGCACATATTAAAGATTGGATATCCTTTAATGACAAGGATACTGGGGTATTGCCTGCCATAGTACACGTCTAGAAAAATATACCTAGGGCCTCGAATGGACATCCTACAAATCAAAGCTGGCCTGCCCTTCAAACATGACAAGCAGGATTATATCATTCCCCGAGACTAAGGCACCAAAACAATGTGGGCCATCCAAGGCCCAACTTCCACGCATATGCCAAATTCCATAAATATCAATTCTGGATCGAGGAAGACTGCTTCTAATGGTAGCTAACCACATAGCACTAAAGCATATCCATTTTTTAGTCATTATCTGGTTGTGAGGCCGGTAAGGTTATGATTAAGTTCTTCCTCTCTTAGCAATTTCCACTTGAAATGCTAACACTGCCTTCCAGGGATAATGCAATGCTAGCATTTGTCCATATAAGTTGTTCGGTACATGAACAAACCGAAGTCACTACTTCTACAACATCTATTTTGGAATCACGTATAAGATTAGTAGCAAGTAGCTCTTGCAATTTAAAGAGCTCCATCTTCAATCCCATCATCCTAAAGAAGTCTTCAATATGATGCTTGAGTTAGTACGAAATGGTTTTTGGATAATTCATACTTAACCGATCCGATCTCATCGAATTAATATATGATAGTTTTCTATAAACTCAACCGTGATTTTAGCAGGAAAATCAAACAATATGTAAGAGTGGAGATCACCTCCCAATCGTTTAAGTGGATGGATTTCCTTATCACTTATCCTAGGAGATCAGAACCAGATTTATACGTGTTTGTACCATAAATGGGCACAACGCTCTTCGGATGTAATTGAAGATATTAGAATGAAGAAATAAAATGAAAAATGAGCCTAATCTAACAATCACACCAAGAAATATATGTATAGTAAAAGAAGATAAGAATTTATAGTGGTTCAACGCTATGGCCCACATCCACTTTGAAGGATTTGCTGTTTATTGCTGATTATAAACTGAACTACAATAGTATAATGGCTAACACTCGAGTTATAATGGAACTTAAGCACAGCAACATAAAAGTCCTTTTTTTGTTGTCGTGGAGGTACTATTTATAGGCACAGAGCTGGAAATATCTGCCTTGAATCTCGAAATACTCTTTGCCATGCGTAGGTGGGCCCACACAATTGATTTAGGGTTGGGACCGATCCCTGATCAATCCATGTTGTCTTCGTATCAATCAAGAAATGATTCGATCGAGCTATGATCGATCATGGATGTTCTTCAGTTGATTTGCAAGCTTCTGTAAATATTTCATGGCATTTGGACTTGTAATTTGATAGATACGATCGATCCAAAGTTGAGTTTGCTAGGGAGGCTGAAGACTTCATATTGATCAACTCCTATCGATCTTTTCATACTGATGACGTGGTATGCGTGTTTTATGGAGATCTAAAATTCATGCATAAGGACCGCTTCTATTAGTTTGACCTCTTCATTCGCATCCATCCAAGGCTGTGCTTTTCGTATCGATGTTTTACTCTTTCCTTCTTATCGATCTCTGGCACTACTCTTCATATCGATCAAATAAGTGATCGATATGAAATATGCGGTTGTTGGTTGAATGAAACGTGATAGATCCTGGGGGTGTTGAAGTCCATCGATACAGGTTCAAACTTGATGGATATGAATGATGGGTGCTGGGTGGTGAGGATATGCTCATTTCGTATCGATGGTGATGGATACGAAATGATGGATGCCAATGGATGTGTATGAAATGAACATGTCCCACATGGATCTTGATCGATCCATAACTTGAGCATATGAACTCCGGTTGACCCAAAATTTGGAATGTTGCCATCACACCATTGCTTGTCATACCATGCAGATTATGGATCGAACAAACTTAGACCAGGTTTGCTTGTATCCATCGTGAACCTATAGATAACTGATTCCCAGAGAAAATTGCCTTCAGTCTCTAGTCAAGTCCTTGGTGTCATGGCCTTTCCAAAGGCGGTATATCATTTTCCCCTCAACATACGTCTTGTTTGAACATGACATGCTTTGAAAAGCTATAGTCTTCATTCTAAAAAGGTTCTATCCGATTTGTTGAACAGTTATTGTCCTTTCATCAAGTGATGTGACCTTTGGTAGAGTTCTAGTAGTATAAATGTTGAGTTGTAGACTACCAATGATCCCACAGTTCTTGTTGTAACTGAAGGTCATGAACTAGCAATTTGTTGTTTATTGTTCTGGCTATCACCAGGTACGCATTTAATTCTTGTTAACTTTGAAAATCGAATGATAGTATAGCATATATGCACATATTTCAACCTGACTCCTATTTATGCTTGTACATTCATGGGTCGTTGTCAAGTTTTTTTAAGAATCGAATTTCATATCGATCTTCTCCTGGATTGATGTGAAATCCAAGTTGCAACATTAGTCGATAGTTGTTTGGACCCCTTTCTTCGTATCGACCCTCTCCTGGATCGATCTGAGGCACACTAAAGTAGATTTCATATCGATGGTTATCGATATGAGGTGGACTTACATAAGGTGTGCTTCGTATCGATGGATACGAAATTTACAAGTGTTAACTCATGGGACAGCTTCGTATCGATGCACACGAAATATATGGTTTCAGATTGCCTTGTGTTGTTGGATACGAAATTCGTGCTTCGTATCGATGAATACAAAAGATCCAGGCACAAATGAGTAGTGCACTTCGTATTGATGTGTAAGTTGACCACTTCTATAGGCAATGTTACTGGAATACGAATCGCCTTTGCGATTGATACGAAAGAGTATAAATATGTTTTGGACTTCAAATATTGTCTCACTTTATTCTTGTTGCATTTTCTCATCCATTGAAAAAGAGAAAGAAGCTGCAAATCTTTCATCTTCAAACACTAAACCATCAACCTCTGATATAGACTCTTCGAACTAGGTAGCCAAGTGATTAAAATCACGTCTAAAATGACAAGACTCAAGCTTCATACTAATTTGTTCATTGCAACAGCCGTCTCCGGCGTCCTTGGAGCTGCAGTGTGGCTAGGGTGTGGTTGAGGGCGTGATTAATGGCTACTTGAAGGTTTTGAGAAGAAGGAGAGCACTGGAAGGAGTCGATATGAAATGATGGCTTTAGGGGAACGATCCAAAGTGAACTATGATGGTTACAAACTCTATCGCTTTTTGCATATTCGAACACTTAACTCTGACAAGCTTTAGCCTGTCATATTTGGACTCGATCGTAAAACTGCATATATGACTATCCTTCAAAGCTCATTGATGGAACTGCAATTTGATAATCATAACAAATTTTGACATAGATCATTCTTCAAATTTAGGATGACATAGTTGAGATGGTTGGCGATGATGGTCACTCTGGTCGAATCTCGAATTCTAATATTTTTACCATCTTTCAAACTTATAGAAATTTAGAGTATTGTGTAGCACTCCACCACACAACACGATCACTCACTTTGCATCACAGGAACACGAATTCCTCTCCATCTAATAACTATTTTTACTGAGTTCAATAGCTATGGATCCTAAAAGCTCAAAGCTTAAAGACACAAGAAGTTCAAAGTCCTCCGTTTCCTAGAATTGAAAGGTCGGATGTTACGGCAGATATAGTGTATCCTGCTCTAGATGAATTGCGGACTGTCTTTGGAGGAAGTTCGATTACCAGGGCCAGAAGGTAGAGCGCATAATCCCCTGAAAGGTTCACCATATGTAATAGATTCATACGCTTGGTAGGAACATTGCCGCCATTCAACCAGTTTATTCGGGACATGCTTTTTGTTTGGATCGCACCTTTTAAGCTTCATCCTAACGGATATGCGCTTCTCAACAGCCAGTACATTATATTTATGGAGCATCTTCTCCGTCCTCTGACCGTCGCTGAGATTAGATTTTTATTCAATGTTAAGAGTTGGGGTAATTTGTCATTTTCCTTCCTAGAAGACCTTAGGAACTGCCAAGTGGTGGCAGGTGCATGGAGCAAGTTGAGAAACTTTAGTTCTACGTGAGATGCCCACCAAGATTCCCAGGAAGTGGCTGGTCAGTCGTCGGTTCTATTACTGGTTTCGTTGCTAACTGTGACTGGAAAATGTAGATTGATGATGAATTCATGTTGTTTTTCTCTTACAGCTGCTATTTCACGGCCCGAAGGAGCCCAACATAAAGAGTTAGTGAGGACACTACGGGTGGTGCCAACTGAGTTGAGAGAAATAGACGAAGTTCTCTTCGATGACAGCTTGATTACCGCTGGGCCTATAGAAAGAGGACATAGCATAGGGAGGACAGGGATACCAAGGGTGGTCCCAATAAGACAAAGTGAATGATGGGCTCCTGTCGTGCCCCTGGTCGAGGGAGCTCAGGCTACGCTCGGCATAATAGTCATTGATCCTTGCAACAATGAGGGTATTGAAGCTAGCCAAGAGTCCACGGTCGTGCCTCTATAGGGCCCTCAATCATCTATATTAAAGAGAAAAGGCAAAATGCATGCCCACAAGACCAAGAGGCAAAAGGAAGTTGAAGTAATCCAACTGGTTACTACTTCCATAGGTCCAGCGACCTCTTCCCTACAGATAGAAAGTTCACTGAAATGATTATCAAATATTCCTAACCCGAAGGAGATATCGTCATTCTTTGATCTCGGGCTAGAGAGGCTTCACTCTTCTTCGAGATCCAGCGCTGACCTAACCTTAATAGACATAGGACTCTAATAAGAAAACCTACTGCAACCGGTCGATTAGGGGGTTTTCACATGCATATACACACTTCACGACACCATACGACATCCCATCACATGCTTCCTAACCTCTAGCGATGACTAATTTATTCCTCTTTTCATTTTTCAGATACAATGGTGAAGCAAGGATCCATGCTTAGAAAACTCTGCTCTTCACGGCATTCATCTGGATCGCATTCCAAGTCACAACTCCGCGAGAGCGAAAGGAAATACGACCGGGGCTACCATTCTGGCCAAGAACACGAGCGCTATGATAGGGAGAAAGAAAAATCATATCATAGTAGGCACCGTTCCATGTCACGATCTCCGCCACCGAGAGGAATTTCTAAAACCTCTGGCTCTAGTAGGCCTTCTTCTGAGTCTTCACATCAATTTGCGCCGCCTTACGCTCCAAAAACCGACGATCAGCGCTGTAGAATTGAAACATAAACTCCTGCCGTCATAGAACAAACTTCCATAGAGCCAATGGGGATGGAGCCATTCACATCATGAAACTTAAGAAAGACTTTCTGAACATATGTTTTTTGAGCGGGCCAAGGCTATCGAGAAACTGGAAGGCGATCTCTCTCATTAGGGAAAATTAATAGAAGTGCTTACCAATGAAATTGAGTCTTTAAGAAAAGCCAAGATTGAGACCAACCATAGGGTCGAAGATGCTAGGAAGTCTATGGGGGAGATATGGAAAACACACATGGACCTGGTGCAGGAAATGGGGCATTGCAACATTGTTATTATACGAGAAAGGGATGCTGCAATGAAAGACGTTGATGATTTAAAGGAAAACTAGCTGAGGTCGTCAAGGAAAAAGAAGAAGCCAACAAAGTCACCCAGGAAGCATGTGAGGAGGCGGTAAAGCTTCGGGAGGAAAGGGATATCACAAATTGAAAGGCCAAGAAGCCGACGCCAGGGTTGCTATGGAAATAAAAGCTATTGAGGCTATGATGCTAAGCGAATTTGAGGATCTCCATCTATAACATAAATGTCATAAGAAATCACAACTTGAACTGGCGTGGCACTATCCCTTTCAGTTATATAAGACCCGAAACTGCCTGATCGAGGATGAAAAGGCTACCCGTGCAGTTACAACTGTCAATGAGTTTGAATTGGAAACTCAATTGTTGATCGGAGATGAACCTAAAGTCCTCCATGACACGACGATCTCGCTTCAGAAAGAAAAGTTGGCTACTGAATACCCGGAAGCCGGGGAAGGATCTGGGGGAGAATGCCATATCGTTGCTTTTGAAATGCCCCCAACATCTCAAAGTGCGCCCACATCTTCCGTTGGCCCTTCGATCATCCCAGAGTATGACCCCGACATGCCACATCTCTCTACAGTCATTGAGCATGCCTCAGAAAGCAGTCGGCCCAACCTGGGAGCTAAACTGAGGAAGGTATACTGGACACTTCTCCTACTCTTTAAAGTGCAGGAACATTATCAGAGGACATTATTAATGTATTCTCCTATCTTTATTTAGCTTTAAATTCTGCACCGACCAAGCATCCTATAATCAAAGAAATTCACCACAAGCAGGAGGCATTAATTACGGAGGCTACAACTATGAAAATTACTTCTTTGCTTGGGAAGATACATGATGCTAGCTATGTGCTTGATGATCAACTAATGGAAGCGCTCCTCAGCCATCAAAGTGATCCGAGTATTGAAGTGCCCTTCAGTGTAGACGAAGATGTTATTGTCACAGGCTCCTCGGGTCCAACCGGTAGCATTCCAATGGGTATGTGTGTGGACTGGGAGGAACAAATAATGGACGAAATCAAAATTGAGATTGAGTAGGATAAGCAGGCTCATAGAGCCGGCGGAGGTATGACGGGCCTGGTCCAACCCTGATCCTCTTGCTCTCTTCGAGTGGCACCATAGTTGAAACTGGAGTGCCTCATTCTTCTAGTATCGAAAGCACCACCATTCCCCTAGTTCTATACATAGAGGATACTTTAGTCCCTATGGGCTCTCATGAGGAGACCACGTCGATTCCCCCGGCCGAAGACAAGCCAATGGAACAAGCCGGGGAGGCAAGTGTTCAAAGAGAGCTTCGGGTGGTAGCTCGAGTGGATCTACGCCAAAGAAAGTCAAAAAGAAACTAAAGGCATAGATTAGCATTTTTGCTTGCTCTTTTGTAGATGGCTATAATAAGCTTCTCTTTTTCTTTTCGTAGGCCATGTATAGACGCGGGCTTGGCCCTCCACTTATAGGAATTCTTTGAATGGATTTTGTACTTCATTTCTGAAAGAATAGTGTAAATAAAATTTCTCCTTGGTATTTAGGATAACTTGGTGTTTATTTATCTAAGTACTTAAGAACTCATATTTTTATTCAATGTACTCTTGAATTTTTAGTCCCTGAGTTGAACTTGAGTCCGGTCTTTAAGTCCTGAGGTCAAGGCCTCGGGTCATAACCAATCGTTGAATCGAGTTACAACGTTGCATAGTCTCCGTCAGCAGTTGGAACTTGAGTTATGCCCTCAATTTCGGGGAAAATTGAAGTAGTTAGTTGGCAGTCATCCTTTTTCTTCACCAACTTTGATTTAACTTAGTCGGAACAAAGTTAAAGTGACAAAAGTTTAAGCGGTCAGATCACACTCACTCGCTTGCTACTATTTGATCCACACTCTAGGGATATAGAATTGTATGTCGGCGGCCGGTCACCCCCGCTTATTATTTAGAATCATATCCATACTCCGAGGACATAAGTTATTTTATGGATGGTCAGTCACACCTGTCTAGTGTTTATATCTAGTTCACACTCCAGGAATCTTCAGTTAGTTGATGGATGGTCGATTACAACTGTTTAAGTAGTAGGATTTTATTCTCACTCTGGGAATAAGGAGTTGTTCAAGGTCATAGATGGTCAGATCACATCTTCCTTGGTATAGTAAGCGAATTCGTGGATGGATGGACCTAGCCTCTTCGAGCTTGGAAAGAAGCAAGGTCGTGGATGGACGGATCCATCCTCCTCAAGCCTTGGAAATAAGCGAGGTCATTGGATGGACAGATCCATTCTCCTCGATCTTTTGAAAATAAACGAGTTCATGCATGGACAGATCCATCCTCCTCGAGCTAGACGGTCGATTCATGTCTTAATTTTGGAGTTTGCACTTCAGTTCGCACTCTGGGAGCTGGAGTTGGTTGAAGATTTGTCATGTTTCTATTATCATTTAATTGGTCGTTGTCAGCCCCCAAGCTTCGGGTATCATCTGGCGAGTGAATGGTCGGATCATGATTACTCTCTATTTGAACGAGTCCCATTATAAGATGGAATTCAGCTCTTAATAAATCATGGCAGTCGCATGATGCATTTAGGGATAATTAATTTAGCTTTATGAGTCTATTCTTTATTGCTGAAATACGAAATGGAAAACTCAGTTTCTTATTACAAATAAAAATTCTAAAATTGCATAAACAAAATTGAAAAGGAAAGCAGACTAAATGAATGAAAGCCAATCATATGTAATAGCGACGTAGACTTTCATTGTTCCATGCTCTCAGTAGTATGAGACCAACAATGGTTGGTAGCTTGAATGTGCTATCTCCAAGCCTCCGTTCGATGACATACGGTCCTTCCTATGTCGGCTTCATGTGCGAAGGGACCAGTAAAACCGCTTGTGTATGATCGCCCATTCCAAAGGTTCTAGGTCAGACTTTAGAATTGTATAATCGAGCAACTTGGATGTGATGTGCGGCTGCCCTTAAATAAGCCTCTTTATGCTTCTCTTCTAACAAATCCAGAGATTCTACAAGTAAGATGGCGTTCATCTTTGGATCATCATAAGTCACACGGTGAGAAGGTACCTCAAGCTCAAATGGAATAACAGCTTCAGAGCCGTAGGAAAGTGTGAATGGAGTATGGCCGGTTGCGAACTTGTAGGTAGTTTGACTTGCCCATAAGGCCATGGGGAACTCATCGACTCACTTACCTATAGGCTTCTCCAGTCGTTTCTTCAAAATGGACTTGATGATTTTGTTGAAAGTTTTAACTTGCCCAATCGCCTGAGGGTAGCTACTATCAAGATTTTCTTCTGGATGCGATAGCTTGGTAGAAATTCTTAAACTCGACACTATCAAATTGGACCCTGCTGTCCGTTACAATTGTTTGTGCAGATGAAGTTGCGTGCAACAAAATTGACTACTTTCTTCATCATGATGGTAGTAAGGGGCTCAACTTCCACCCATTTAGTAAAGTAGTCAACTGCAACAATGGTGCACTTCGCATCACCTTTGGCTAGAGGCAAAGATCCTATGATAGCAATGCCCCATGTAGAAAACTATGGCTGACCATCTGAGTAATTCCAGTTGGCGGGGATATTGGAATTCTGATATGTCTCTTGCACTTGTCATATCTCTTAGCATAATCCGATGCATCTCAATTTACGGTTGGCCAGAAATATCCGTACCTGAGTATCTTTTTCGCAAGGGTTTGTCCCCTAGTGTGATCGCCACACTCTGCACATCATGCAACAATCGTTTCATCTCATCATGGGGGATACACGGGAGTAAAGGAATAGATCATCCCCATTTTTATAGGACTATATCCTAGATGACAAATCACGAAGCCTTTCGTAGAACTTTCCTTTTCTCGCTCTTGCGCTTTGGTAACATTCCTTGCTCAAAATATTTTTTGATTAGAGACATCTGTTTGCATGAAAAATGGGAAAATACCTCCAGGAGGTTGTAGTAAGTCTATGATTACTGTTTGCAGTATATAGCTACCGTTTGATGAATTTTAGTTGCGAGTGTATATGGTAGAAAATCAATAATTTGCAATAAAGAATAAATATAGGACTGAAATGTAAAAAGACATAGAATTTATAGTGGTTCGGCATGAATGTGCCTACATCCACTATTCCTCTTTTATTATCTCTTTCATATCTGATTACAAGTATAAGCTTTGAATATGAATAAACTTATTGTTAGGACTAAGGATTTTCTCTCTTAAAGTTATCTGCCATTTTTGATGGAAGCTTCACTATTTTCCATCCTTCTCTATTTATGATGCTACATGCCTAGTATTTATAGGGTGAGGTTGTGGAGAGAAGCACCTGAATACATGGCTTCTAGGCTTTGGTTCAACATTTCTTCCCTTGGAATATGGTTTTATTGTTGTTTCATTGCACTGGGATGCTAGTAGAATACTATTCTAGTAGCTCGCTTCAGTCGTCCATTCTTTAATCTTAAATATGGGACCATATAAGTTCATCCCTACGAGTACAAAAATGGGTGGATCTAACACCAAAAGAGCTGGACCAGGTATGTCTAGCGGGTCCAGCCCCAGAATGGTTGGAACAAATGGGTGCGGCCCCGGACTAGGTAGGTCCGGATCAAGCGAGTACAGCCTCATGTCGGACCATCTTGTTTCAACCCTAAATCGAACAAGGTGGGTCCGGCTTGGTGTGCCAGGCCAGGTGCAGGTCCGGCCCTAGGACGAACCAAGCAGGTCTGGGCTGGTGTGCCGGACAAAGTGGTTTCGGCACAACCAGGCCAGGAAGCTAGTCTAGCCCAAGGCCAAACCAAGTAGGTCCGATAGTGTTGGACCGGGTGGGTTCGGCAAATGCCGGCCCAGGAGCCTGTTCCAGCATATGCCAGACCTAGTGGGATCGGCACTGTGCTTGACCAGGTGGGTCCGACAAATGCCGAACCAAGGGGGCCGGTCTAGGGCCGGATCGGTTGTTCGGCCCTGCGAGGCCGGACCTGTGCGGATCCGGCCCTCGCAGGCCAGACCAGGATGTCTAGCCCTTATGGGCCGGACCTGTGCTGGTCTGGCCCATGTAGACTAGACCAGGCTGTCCGGCCCTATGGGGCCGGACATGTGCGGGTCCGGCCTTGTCGGGTCGCTCTTAGTTGGTCCAACCCTGTTGGGTTGGATTATGCTGGGTCTAGCCCTACTGGACCGGACTCTACTGGGTCCGGTACCTGCTGGGCCGGACCCTTTCGGGTCCGGGATGGGCTGTCCGGCCCTGTGGGGCCGAATATGTGCGGATCAGGCCCTTCTGGGCTGGATATGACAGGTCCGGCCCTGTTGGGCCAGGCTTAATGGGGCTGTACAAACCTGATTTTGTAGGGCATTTTCTTTGCTAGTCTAGGCGGGGCCGGGCCTTGGCAGAAAACAGTCTTCAAGGCTTTATTGTCGGACCATGTTAGGCAAATCTTAGAATGACCATATCTTTCAAACCGTTATTCGGATTAAGACAAGGTTTGAACTGGTGCTCACATCTTGACCACACAAACATTTCTAAGCAGCTCTGAGTATATTCTAGGACTCTGATAATTTCTCCTCTGACTTTTCACGTTCACTATGCATTGGGCGAGATGCTCACAACATTTGCCCCTTAAAATATACATTCGCGAATGCAAAGTATGCTTTGTTTAATCTAGGGTTTCCTCAACAGTATTGTAGGTGTTAACCTGGTGTTTAACTATCCATGTCTCATCATCATCCCCAAGATGAGCTTCCTTTCGTTGGCTAGATGTGATGATTCGTTTTTCTTGAGGAGGACTTGCTGGTCACTTGACACCGTTTTCAAATATCCTTTATTAAGCAGGGAGTTATTTCTCCTTAGCCTTCCTGTTTCTGGCTTCAAGGCCTTGACTAGCATGTGCACCCGGTGATATTCCCTTCGCGGTATTTGACTTGGGACCCATAATGTGGAATTTCTGATTTCGACCATCGTATGGCCAGCTTGAGTGAACACGACCTTACCATCTGATTTTTGAGTTTGTATATTTTTTCATTAATTTTTTTTATGCTTGGTCAAGGTCAATTATCGATGGAGTAATGAGTTTCCATCGGAGGGAAAGTGTACGTAAAATATTATGCATAGTGCTATTGAGTGGATGTTGACTACGTCTGACCAAGCTGGGCTAATAGGCTTATGTTCCATCTTGTCTGGTAAAGTGATGACATTGATGACATTTGGAGTAATTCTTCGCTCCTCTATTAGCTCTTCCAGGACTTTCCCCTAGGCATATTTGTATAAGATTATCTTAGACAATTTCCTTGGCAGTTTGCCTACTGATGTCTCATGTATCTGTTTGGAGTCGACTACTGGTAAGCATTAATATGATAGGTGCTGGGTCTGAGCGAGTGGTCATGGCTCTTTTGAGCGAAGCTCAAGGAAACTTGTTAGCACTGTGAATTAGGGGTCTTATTAATGGTCCAATGTATGTCAATTATCATAGTTAGCTTTCTGGGACGTGGGGTGTCTATTAATGACATCAGCTTGCTTTCTCTATGTTGATCAAGTGGAATCAACCTTTCAACTCAATTGTCCCGTTAGCTTTGGTGGTAGAGGATCGTCTTATTCTATTGACTTTATCTACAAGTTTAGGGTCCTTTCAGGACTAGTGAGGTCAAGGACTTTCATCCTTACCATAAGATTAGTTATAGACTATTAATACATTTTTATTTGGTATTTTACCACAGATATGTGTTAGAGTCATCCCGCGTGTCCTCGGGATTGATTTATTAGGTAAAGGTATAAAGCTATTTGTGTTAAAATAAACTTTGATATGAATTAATTACATTCGAAAGGTTAGAGATCGAATCACTTCTATTTAGAGAGGTCCTTATCATTCGAAGTGATTCCATATTATTAAGGTTTAGAGAGTAATTTAGGGGACGTGCCAGTCCACAAATACTCATCATGTCCTCCAGATCATCCTCTAGCGTCATTGTCAAAGTCGACTGGGAGGGCTAATTATTTGTTTGGGTTTCCCCCAGCATAGTGGAGTTGGTTGCTTCTCACAACATGTTTCCTTGTATCATGAATGGGTTTTAAACTTGCGAACTTAAGGTCTTGATTCCAATGTGCTATTACCAAGATGAGTGGTAGTGCATGTGTTTTATCAAGGGGTGAGGTGGTGCTATGCCCCTAAGCATTTTTTCTATCGAATTTAGCTTATCATACAAAAGTTAGTCATACCTTTGCACTGAGATTTTCTTAGGTTCCATAAGAATGCTCAGCTTTGGGAAAATCCTTATAGTTTCTTGAGTGAAGGTGGCTAGAAGGGATATTCTAATTATTATGGCAATGTTGGGTTGATGTTCCGCTTTCTCTGACGGAGTTGAGTTAATGCTCCATTTTCTCTGGTGGAGTGGAAGAAAATGAATATCCTATTGTGGTTGGCAGAGTGGAATTCATAATTCAACTATCTGTATGTAATGCCACAAGACTAAAAGAAATTGTTAGAAGCTTCTAGTTTAAGTACTACAAACTATATTCTCCGTCAAGAGAGTCCTTCGGAACTTAAGATTCGTGGCTCATAAGTTACTTGCCATGATTGTGGACTTTGGTGACATATGGTTTGTCAGCCCAACATAGTGTTCCAAACGAGTGTTACTTTTGCGACTGCCATACTTAAGATTTAAAGCCGAGATTCACACATAGTAACTACCGAGCCATTATGGCCTGTATCGTGAGTATTATTCGATTTATTATGTCCTGGCTAGTATAGGTGTCGATCGTCAACCACGACTATCCCTGGCTGTAGCCATGCCTTAATCGTGGGATTTATTATCGGTTTGCAGTTGCGGCAAGCCAAACGCCAATAATAAACTTCCTAGGTGATAATCTGCCTAATCCATGGCTTATAGTCGATTTGTCATTGCTGGTTGGGGGCCTGACGTCAGTAGTGAACTACCCAGGCTACTTTCTTGCCCTTAGCCATGGTTATCTTGCTTTCACGGTTGTCGACGAGAGCTAGCAAGTGATCGCAATAGGAATAATATCTGATGAGCAAAACAAAGTAGAAATTTTAGTGGTTTTAGGTGATGCTTTTTACAAGATGAGAGAAGAAACGACGAATACATTGGAGATTCCTTCCTTTTCCAAACACCTTTTCCATCAACCGTCCACGGAATGTAAGTTCGATTATGGAGATCCTTGTGAACAACAAATGGTCCTTCCCAAACTGGATCTAGTGTGCCTAAACGGGGAAAGACTTGCTTGAGGGCGGTGTTACTACGTCTCTCCTCAACATGTTTGGCCCAGTATGCTTAAAGCAAATAGAATATGTCCTGTTGCTATTTTGTAGGAGGTCTGGTAGGCCCCAGTGCCATGGGTAGTTCGTCAATCCACGCTCCTTTGGATTTGTCTAGTTTTCTCTTAATTAGTGTTTGCAAGATTTTATTGAGAGCTTCAACCTGCCCATTGGCCTTGGGTAACTCCTTTTATGAGTCAATCCATATTAGGCTTCGAATGCATCTATTATTTGAGTTACTCAAGCTAGATTTGTTTTTGGATGCCCGACTGGTATGTCATTGCCAGGGAAGGGGGTGGTCGTCGGCAATGAACTGCCCAGGTGATTGCCTTTAGTCATGGCTATCTTATCTTCACTACTGCCAACACATGCTTGTGATCAAGTTTGCTAATCACAAAAGGGGTAGTTATAACAACATAGGTCTTAAGTGAATATAACTATGTGAGTTAATGGCATATAACTGCATATGAGTTAAGTGAATGCATTAGTCCCTTGTCTCTGTCAAAGGGAAAGAGTAGTTTAGACCAAACCCGCTGCTTCGAAAGAAGAGCAAAGTACCAGGTTGTGTAGTATGCCTTGTTTAAGATTTTCTCTTGGTTAGGAATTCTCGCTTGGTATTTTTGTAAGACTCTGTGGAACCTAGGAGCCAATGGCATTATCATGAAATGACAACAACCGAATTAAATAAAAACGAAAGAAGAGGTTTGTCATGGTACGTCCTTTGTAGGGCCATCTGTTGTCATGCATATGACATGTTTATATGAGCATATTGGGTGAATGGAGAGCTCTTCATAAAGATTTTCTCATGGCAATCATTGGACTATTCATCTAGTCGGGTTGATTTTGATTAGTTTGGTGGACTTATAATGGATGCCCCCAGTGTGCATCCTGCTATCTTGATTCGTCGATCAATTTGAGTTGCGTTTTTTGACTATTGGATTAAGATGGAGTCATGAAGCTAGTACCATGATCTGTGATTGCAATGTCCTAGCGGTTTACTATATATACTGCTGATTTGTGTTGAATTGTGATATGAGGAGTAGTGGTGGTGGTTCTGGATATTTCTTGCCTTTCTGCTGCAGGCTAAGTATGTTGGAATTGTTGAAGCTCGGTTTTTCAAAGCCTTTCCATATAAACTATTACGTTATCCAAATTCTCGGCACATATCGTCTCCTTCGCGTCCTCTTCCTTACCCTTTGAGGTAACGCCAGACTCAAATGGATGGCTTCTCTCTGATCATTGATCACTCAAGTCCCAGAGGAAGAGAGTTGTATCTCTTCCATTTTGCTATAGCATTTGTGCAACAAGCTGTGCTGGCTTCTCTGAGTGACCATCTATTTCAATTCCTGACAATGAGGTTTTCTCATATTATGTGCCTTGCTGACCCAATGGAGAGATCATGCACAGTTGTAGGGGTTAGTTGGATTTTTTTCCTTTACTTCGTGTAGCATGTAAGCACCCTCGGGTTGATCAACACATGCAACGGATTTACGAATCCTTCCTTCAACTTTTTCAAGGATGGAATCCAAGGGTATATGGTAGAGCCCTGTAATATCTTAAGATTAATTAGAATGAAAGAAAAGTAATTATATAATACCGCCTTTATGCCCACCGTTCATCAGCAAGTGTGGAAATGTCGACAAGTGTCCAGGGGGTTGGGTTAGCCTTATAAAGATTTGTAGTGGGCACTCAAAAGTTTTTATTTTCCAAAAGGGTGGGCTAATAACTCTTGGTCTTATCTCCTTCTCTTTTCACATTTGTCGGACATATCCCTAGGTAAGGAGAGCCATTAACACTATGTGAATCATGTTTGGTACGTGTTGGATTGGTGGGGCCTTCATGCATGATAGTAGTGACGATGTGTCCTGCTTGTTGTATCTAGACTTTCAATCATAACGACTTTGGTCTTCAAGTAGTGATATTTTCGATCCATCAGTGGGATCCGAATTGTAGTATTTTGGTTTGATGCTGGATTGGAAAAAAAGGACTATGCTTAGGGTTCATTTGGTTATGTGGAATACCCCCTATGTTCTCTAGACTATTACTTTCCTTGTATTATGACATTTAGATCGAATACTTCTGTCTGCCCTAAGCGTGTCAAAAGTTTATCAACCAATGCTTTATGTTGAGTACTGGAGTGTTTACTAATTTCAATCACAACCATGTTGAATTTACATTCGATAATTTCTAGCACGGGGAGTTTATTAAACTAGTCATTATGCATTTTTATATCTGGATAGCTGTTGCATTCTTTGTAGCGGAGTTCTCTCACTTTAGACCACACACCGGGAAGTTGTTCTCCTTTCCTTCCTAGAGATTTTTTACTTTTCAAGAGAGATTATTCAATTTTCGGAGAGGATTGAGAGGTTTTGTAGCTTCGAAGGGTTGATGGTCCAACTCTTAAAATAAAGAGAGAATCTTGAGATAGGAGATATAGCTTCTCAATCCACGAATTGGTGATTACAAACTTGAAAAAATAAGAAAAGGAGAAAATCTCTAATTACCAAGAGACAATGACTTAAAATCGGGAGAAAGGATTTCGAGTTTGGAGGGAGAAAAGGATTTCCTTAGAACCATAATTCTATATTTTACTAGGGGAATAGGTTCCCCTTATACAAAAGAGGAAGATAGTTTTGGTCAAAAGAGTGTTTTTTGATCTGGAAGGAGAAAAAGAAGATAGAACTATTTCAGATCTAAGAAATAAATATATGTTTCTTTTTAGTTGAGAAACATCGTTTGCAATTATGAAAGTATATATAGTGATTCCAGATCTAAGAAGTGAATACATGTTTATTGTTGGTTATGGAGCAGCGTTTGTAGATCTGAAATACGAGAAAAGAAAGAATTTTTTATCTTCAAAGAATAGTGATTGCAGATCTGAAAAGAAAAATAGATTTTGCTAAAGTAACGGTTTCAGATATGGGAGATATAGATTATGTTTATCCAAGAAACAATGATCTCAAACTGGGAAAGAAAGAAAAAGAGAACCTCTCATGCCAAGGAGACAGCGACTTTAGGTCTAAAAGGAAACAGGTATAAATTGTATTAAAAAATGCAATTTCAGATCTCAAGACTAAAAACAGGTTTTCTTTTGTGAAAGAAAAAAATGATCCAGATCTAAATAGAGGGAAAAGGGGGTTTCTTATCCCAAGAAACCATGTTTTAAATTCCAAATGAGAAAAGAGAGGTGGCTTGATTTTAGATTCAAAGAAGGGGTGCATGTGATTTTGGATAGTAAAAGTACGATCTAAAAGGAGGACAAGAGAATTTCTCTATGTAGTAAAATGGATGTTCAGATCTAAAGAGAAAAGGAGGATTTTTTTGTTTTACGTAAAATGGTTAGGATAGATCTGAAAAGAAACATAGATTTCAGATCATAGGAAAGGGAGAGAGTTTCTTAAGAATATAAATGATAATCTCAAGTCAAAGGATTAGAAATAGTAGGTTTTAAAATAGAAAGAAAAGTAAGAAAGACAGAATTTCCTTTTGAATAAGGAAAGTTTATCTCGGTGAAAGCACCAAAAATATTTGCATGAAAAATGGACAAACACCTCCAAGACATTGTAGTAGGTCTATGAATACTGTTTGTACTATACTGCTACCGTTTGATGAATTTTAGTTGAGAGTGTATGTGGTAGAAAATCAATAGTCTGCAATAAAGAACAAATAAAGGACTTAAATGTAAAAGGACATAGAATTCATAGTGGTTCGGCCTGAATGTGCCTACATCCATTGTTCCTCTTTTATTATCTCTTTCATATCTAATTACAAGTACAAGCTTTGAATATGAATAAACTTGTTGTTAAGACTAAGGATTTTCTCTCTCAACTATTTCTGGTATTGTTGATGGAAGCTTCACTATTTTCCATCCCTCTCTTTTTATGATGCCACATGCCTAGTATTTATAGAGTGAGGTTGTAGGGAGAGGCGGCTGAGTACATGACATATAGGATTTGGTTCAACCTTTCTTCCCTTGGAATATGGTTATGTTGTTGTTTCACTTCTCTGTGATGTTAGTAGAATACAATTCTGGTAGCTCGCTTCAGTCGTCCATCCTGACCCTTTAATCTTGAATATCAGACCATATAAGTTCATCCATGTGAGTACAAAAAAGGGTGGATCCAGCTCCCGAAGGGCTGGACCAGGTATTTCTGGTGGGTCCTTCTGGGCCGGACATGTGCTAGCCCGGCCCTCGTTGGCCGTACGAGGCTGGCCGGACCTGTGCGGGTCCGCCCTACTAGGTCGGACAATGCAGGATCAAGCCCTGCTGGGCCAGACTTAGGTGGTCAGGCCCTGCTAGGCCGAACCATATTGGGCCTGGCCCTACAGGGCTGGATTATGTTGGTCCGGTCCCTACAGGGCCGGACTCAATTGGGCCTCAACCGTGCAGGGCCGGCCTAGGCTGTCTGGTCCTACGAGGGTCAGATACTTGCGTGTTCGGCCCTGCTAGGCTAGATATGTCGTGTCCAGCCTTGCTGGGCCAGGCTTAATTGGACCTGTGTGGACCTAATTTATTTAGGGCCGTTTCTTTGCTAATCTGGGGGGGCCGGGCCTTGGCAGAAAGCGATCTTCGAGTCTTTATTGTCGGACCGTGTTAGTCAAATCTTAGAATGACCATATCTTTCAAACCTTTATTCGGATTGAGAAGCGCTTTGGACCGGTGCTCACATCTTGACCTTGCGAACATTTCTAAGTAGCTCTGAGTATATTTCAGGACTTTGACTTTTCACATTCACTATGCTGTGGGCGAGAATGCCCACAACATCATCCATGACTCCCTTTCGGGTATGCCTCATGAACCTAATTTTTCTCTACCTGATCAATACTTGGAGCAGTAAGTGTCTCTATAAGGATGAGTCCCATCCGTTGTCTTCGCTAGTGCTGGCCAGTTTAGCTAAAGAATCGGCCCTCTGATTTTGCTCTCAGAGTATACAGTGGATAGTGTAATAGTCAAACTAGTTGAACACTTCCTGAACCTGTATAAGGTGGGATGCCTACCTTTGATCTCTGGCATGATACTCTCCTCTAACCTGGCATACCACCGGTTGTAAATCATAGTAAATTTCCATAGCAACGACTCCCGAATCCTTGGCAAACCTTAGTCTGGCAAGTAGAGCTTCGTACTTAGCTTCGTTGTTAGTTTCATGGAGGTCAAATTTCAAAGCATAGCATACAAATCTCCCTTCTGGGGTTTCGAGCACCACTCCAGTGCCTGAGCACCGATCGTTTGATGCTCCATCGGTGTATAGCTTCCATATATGGTTGGGAGATTCACTTATTTCAGGCAAGTCCTCCGGTATGATGAACTCAGCTATGAAATCCGCTAGAACTTGCCCTTGAATAACTCGCCATAGGGGATAAGTGATATCAAATTGACCCGGCTCGATGTTCCACTAAAGTAGCCTACCAGAGTCTCGGGTCGTGTCAGGGTCCGTCATACGCTGATCGGTGTAAACAATGATCAGATGAGCTTGGAAATACGGCAGAGCTTTCTTGAGGCTATAATAAGACAATAAGCCAGGCTCCCTATCTTCGAGTAGTTTCTTTCTGCCCCATCAATCTTTTGCTGATATAAAAGACCGGTCATTGGATCTGATCCTCTACTCAAACTAGCACGGCACAGATTGCATTTGGCGAAACTTTCAGATAGACATACAACTTCTCATGATCAACAGGTTTCGGCAAGATGGAAGGTGTTGCCAGATGTTATACTAGTACCCAAAATGCGCCCTCGCACTCCTTTGTCCACTCGAAATTTCGTTTCCCTTTTCTGATCAGATCGAAGAAGGGAGTGCACTTGTCCGTGGATCGAGAAATGAACCTGCTCAAAGCTGCCACCTTTCTATTAAGAATTTGCACCTGCTTCATGGTTCTATAGTTTTGAGATTCCGAATAGGCCAGGTCTTTTCATGATTGGCTTCAATTCCTCTAACGTCGACAATAAATTCAAGGAATTTTCCAGTTGCAACTCCGAAATGACACTTCAATGGATTTAGCTTCATTATGTACTATTGGAGAATGTTGTACATCGCCTCCAAATCACTGATGTGGTCGCTGGATAACCGTGATTTCATGAGCATATCGTCTACATGCACCTCCATAGTCCTCTCGATCTGGTTTGCAAATATCCGGTTTAGAATCCTTTGATAGTTTGCTCCAGTATTTTTGAGTCCAAATGGCATCACCTTGAAGCGCTAAAGTCCCAGATCAGTGATAAAGCTAGTGTGCTCCTGGTCAGGAAGATGCATTAGGATTTCATTATAGCCGAAGTACGCATCCATGAAAGATAAGAGCTCATGTCCAGCTATTGAATCCACTGGTTGATCGATTCTGGGAAATGGAAAACTGCCTTTGGGGCTGGTTTTGTTCAGATCTGAGTAGTCTACACATGTTCGCCACTTTCCATTCAATTTTTTGAGAAGCATTGGATTCAATACCCATTCTAGGTATAAAGCATCATGAATAAACCCGTTAGCCTTGAGTTTATCCACTTCCTCCTTCAGGGCGGCAGATCTCTCTAGATCCATACCGTGCCTTTTTTGTTTCACCGGGACGTGCCACGAGTCGATATTTAATGCATGGCTCATGATATTCGACAAAGATCCTACACATGTTTGAACGAGTCCAGACAAACACATCGAGGTTTGCTTAGAGGAAATCAACTAGTTCCTGTCCCATCTGAGGGATAAGCTGAGATTCGATCTTAATCACCCTAGGACCATCATCATCATTGACTGGGACATCAATTGTCAATTCTGCTGGGGAAGCCTGGTATTCTCTGACTTCACCTTCATCATCATTATCTCTGGGATCAAGATCTTTAGGAAATTGGTCATAGTGCTGGAGCCTCGGCTCAAGCGTTAGTTGTCAATTCTCCATGGAGCGGATACAGAAAGATTCCTCCACGCCCTTACCTTTCTTATTTCATTGCACATCTCGCAGTTCTACAACATAACATGCGCGTCCAGTTTCCTGATCACCATGTACTACCTCGACTACATTATCAGTTGGGAATTTCAGAGTCAAACACTAAAGGGCAATCGCTGCTCTGAACTCATCAAGGGCCGGTCAGCCTAGGAAAGCATTATAAGGAGAATGAATATCCAACACAACAAAATGCATTATCTGGACTCTCTGACGATCACCGATACTTTATTCAATAGGTAATTCTAGCATCCCAGATGGTATGGTTGCACTACCAATGAAACCATGTATATGTGACTGACACTGTTTCAAGTCCTTTGCTTCCATTAGCATTTGGTCATAAGCACATTTGAAAAGTATGTTTACAGAACTTCCACTATCAACTAAGATTTTCCTCATCCAAGCAGGACCTATCTAGGATACAAATGGATCAATATTGGGGGCCGTGACTCTGTCGACATCATGGTTTCTGAAAAAGATGTTGTCTGTCATCGTCCGTTGTTGTTTTGTCGGGGCCCTTCATCAGTACCACTAGAACATTCAAAGTCCATATGCCTAATCGAATTAGCATATAACTTTATTTCCTTCCATTTCCATTCAGCTGATTGAGTATCACCACTCAAAGTATTAATCACCAGTCACTCGTCAGTACGTGCAAGTTCTTGAGGTCTAGCCTGGCCTTGTCCCTGATTGGGATTAGATGGACATTCTTTGTCGTCCTACGGAGCCCCGCTAATTTGCTCTAACTTTCTTTCTCCATCAACTTTTCAATAATATCCTCAAGACGACGGCATTCATTAGTGTTATGGTCGTAACAATCATGGAAGGTACATGACTTTCCGATCTAAATCTGCTTCCTTGATGATGGTTTTGGAGCTGGCTTCTTGTACCGCACTATATTACAGGTTTGAAGATAAACATTCTCTAACGACGTGTTCAAAGGGGTATATCGATCAAACATAGGATCTCTGGGTCTCCCACGATGAGGGTCTCTCTTCATTCCTTGACCTCCATCACTCTTCTTGTGACTTTGCTTATTCTAAATATTTAACTGTACTTTACTAGAGCTCTCTCCAGTCTTCTTCACTACAACATTACCCTGCATATCTTCACTACTGGGCCCCATGATGTCCTATTTCCTAGACCGTCTAGCATATTCCCTCCTTAAAATACTGGGCCACCTTTGCATACAAACGGTCCAATGAAGCGAGGAGTTTTCCAGCCAACCAATCACCAAATTCGGAATAAGGATCGGTCCTTTTAATCAATGCCATTTGAATAAAGTTGTCATTGGGAGTACTGACTTCGACACAAGCAGCATGGATCCTTTCCACAAAATGCCTTAGAGTCTCTCCTGGGGCTTGAGTAACACTGGATAAGGCATTAACATCCTTCGGTCTTGTAGCATGCATATGGAACCACTCGATAAACTTAGTAACCAACTGGTCGAAACATAAAATAGATCTTGGTGTTATACGAGTGAACCACATAGCTGCAATGCCTTCCAAGGATATAGGGAAGATTCCACACTTAATCGCATCATCAGCTCGAGCGGCATCCATGAGCCATTCATATTTCATAACGTGTTGGTTGGGATCCGAATTTCCTTTATATATAGGCAAGGTTGGCATCCGGAATCGGCGAGGTGGTTTTGTATGTAAATATCGTTGATGAACGAGGTGTGACTTCTAGAAATCCTCCAGTCATCATTTGTGAGGCCTTTACTTTCTCTTATCATTTGGCATATCACAATTGGAATATCAGGCATCTAGATATTCGTGGCCAAGGCATGGTTGGGTTCCATGTCACAAGGACGGTTCGATCACTGTCTGTGGTCCGTTCCATGCCTATATTGTCCCCCGGTCTTCATGGAAGTGAGGATCCTGAGCATAAATGTGGTAATAAGGGGCTGGATCTGGATCTCGGCATCCAGATCTATAGCAGTAGCAGCTGCGTGGTCATGAGTAATGTGGTAAGGAAGTGTCCCTCCCCGAGAGGAGGGTGCAGCTTGGTGCCCATGGACGGACCTACCCCAGCCTGCCCAAGATTCATAGCATATGGTGTCCAGAGGCTTCCGCATAGTTTCCATCTAATCGGCAGTGTGTAGGTATGTGATTGAATTCATATGACATTGAGCTTTCAGACAAGGAATAAGAGGCATGCTCCCTTCTAGATCTCCCTCGCCTTTCTTCATCAGCTGGTTTACAAGTTCCGTTGTTGGCATAGATCTGTTGAGTGAGCTCTAGACGGCTTTGAGTGAGCTCATGCAAAAGGGTCTCGAATTCCTCTCTAGTCACTGGACCGGGTAGATCTGTAGGTCCACCTGATGTTTGGCCTACTGTGGTCAGCTGTGTAGGATCTCGCCTATCCCTTCCTTCTGGATCACCAACATTGGAAGCGGTTCTGGTATTGCGCACCATGTTGGATGTAGTTCTTCTTAGATCTTGAACAATCTGATTAGGATAGAAAGAACCGCTGGAAAACAGATCTGGATCTCCTCCTTAGATTTTTAGCAATCTGACAACGGAAAGGAATCCATAGAGGAGGAGAAAAAGCATAGTTTTTCTCAGTAGAAGAACCCGAGTGTCTGTACCAAAAATTGGCACAACACTCTTCGGATGTAATTGAAGAGATTAGAATGAAGAAATAAAATGGAAAATAAGGCTAATCGAATAATCACACAAAGAAAAATAAGCTGTAGTAAAAGAAGACAAGAATTTATAGTGGTTCAGCGCTATGGCCTACATCCACTACATCCACTTTGAAGGATTTACTGTTTATTGCTGATTATAAACAGAATTACAGCACTACAATGGCTAACACTCGAGTTACAATGGGTTTTAAGCAGAGCAGCAGCATAAAGTCCTTTTTTAGTTGCAATAAAGGTGTTATTTATAGGTGTAGAGGTGGAAATATCTGCCTTGAATCTCGAACCCTTTCTCATGCATGGATGGGCCCACACAATCGATCTAGGGTCATTTGGGATCGAACCATGTTGTCTTCGTATCGATCAAGAAATGGTCCAATCAAGTTGAGATCGATCATGGTTGTTCTTGAGTTGATTTGCAAGCTTCTGTGAATATTTCATGGCATTATGACTTGTAGTTTTAGAGATGCGATCGATCCAAAGTTGAGTTTACTAGAGAGGCTAATGACTTTGTATCGATCTTTTGGTACTGATGATGTGGCGTGCGTGTTTTATGGAGATCCAAAATTCATGCATAAGGACGGATTCAATTGGTATGCCTTCTTCTTTCGCATCCATCCAAGGCTATGCTTTCGTATCGATGCTTTGCTATTTCCTTCATATCGATCTCCGGCCCTACTCTTCGTATCGATCAAATAAGTGATCAATACAAAACATGCAGCTGTTGGTTGGGTGAAATATGACCGATCCAGGGGTGTTGAAGTCCATCGATATAGGATCGAACTTGATGGATAAGAATGGTGGGTGCTGAGTGATGAGGATATGCTTGTTTCCTATCGATGGTGATGGATACGAAAAGATGGATGCCAATGGATGAATACGAAATGAACATGTTCCACATGGATCTTGATCGATCCATAACTTCAGCATATGAACTCGAATTGATCCGAAATTTGGAATGTTGCCTTTCACAGCTTTGCTTGTCACACCATGCTAATTGTGGCACGATCCCGTCTTGGACTAAGTTTTCCTGTATCCATCACGAGCCTATAGATAACTGATTCTCGGAGTGGCTTTCCTTCAGTCTCGAGTCAATTCCTTGATGTCATGGCCTTGCCAAAAGGCAAGATAATAATACGGATAGTACAACATCATCGAAGATGACTGTGCCATATAATCCATGTGTTTCTCCTAGATATTTCCAGAGTTATATTTTGGCCAAAATTTTAATTTCCTGTTATATAACAATTAAACAAACATTCAATTCAGAGATTTCAATTTCATGTGCGATCCGCTAAGCCTCTATTAATTAATCTTTTAATAATTTATTTTCTTTAAATACTTGATTCAAAATACCTTCACAAAAGATATTATTCATAAACACCTTATATTCTTTTCCATACTAGGAAAACATTCATATACGTATCTCAGCGGTATAAGTATATTTCAAACCATTATATTATCCATACTTAGAAAATACCCATATAATTATCTCATGGTATAAGTATATTAACAAAACTTGAGGAATATTTTCTCTTTTCCAAATCATAACTAAATGGGCCATATGTATTTTATTTAAAAAAATTCTTACTATAAACCAAACCACTATCCTTCGATGTTAAGTATGGAAAGAATGTTTCCATACACTATAACTAAGAAGGATTAATTATGAAAAACAATCTCTTTCCTTTTTAAAAAATTCCCTCTTTGTAAGCTCGTCTTATATTTATAAATCCCTTTATAAATCTCCAAATAAATTTGTAGGAAGTTCTTTCATAGATATCTAAAACATTTTATAAAAAATTTATCTATTTATAAAACTCTTATATTTATAAACTCTTTTTATTTACAAACTCTTTATAAAAACCTTTACAAAAAATCTTTTATAAATCCAAAACCCATTTTTGCAAACCATATATATTTCTCACATACATCTTCGTTATTTAAAATATCACTTATCAAAATATCTTTTATAAATCTTGTTTACAAAACATCATTTGTAAATCTCTGTTAAATAAAACCTCTTTAAATCTATCCTTTTTATAAAATAATTTATTATTTTTAAACATCATTAAGAAATCACTTTAATATTTAAACACCATTAATTAAATGAAAAAATTAACTTTGAACATCTTTAATTAAATAATTCACTTTAAATACCATTAATTAAATAATTAATTAACTAAATTTAAACATCCTTAATAAAAATAATTAATTACCTAAACACAATAAAATAACTAATTAATTTTAAACAACATTAACAAAATATATTAATCTTTAAAACATTATTAATAAAAATAATTAACCTTTAAACATCATTATTAATATAAGTAATTAAGGTTATTTAAATAAAAAATTAACCTCAATTGTTATAAAATTGGAGTTAATTTTAAATCCATAATTTTACAAATTCAGAAAGGGGCTTAGCGACTACAATGGTACTTAAGCAAGCTGCCATTCAATTCAATTCAACCTTTACAATCAAATCTCTAGTATTTATATAAGCAAGCATATATGTAAACAAAATCAATGATTGCCAATCATAAGCTAATCCATCTCTTATCCAATATTAATTAACCGACATATGAATAAATGTCCAAGTCAACATAATAGCAGAATGTTGATTTGTTTTGATAAACAGGAGTTATCAATAATCTATTCCATTTATTTATAGCAGAACAATGTTTTATTCTACTCAATAGATGTCCATAAAATCTTCAATTAATTTAACAGGATAGCGTCTTATTTAGCGAAATAGATATCACTAATTAAGGTATATAAATTTTAAAATGTTATTATTTAAAATAATATAATTAAATTCAGTCCCCATTACTATATCAATATTTTAAACATCACCAAAACTATTAACTAGTTGCAATACAATGTTGTACTCGTGAATACGAGTACAATGCCTAAACTCGCAAGCAAGTCGGATTTAAAATGAACTATATATAGAAATTTAACTTAGCACTTGATTATAATAACTTTAAACAATCAAAATTATAAAACTAAATCCAACACAAAATAAGGGCTAGCTCACTTCTCCAAAATATTTATTTAGTTACAACACTTCTCGCTTCCTCCCAAACAAATATTCCTAAATTCACATTCAACACCCAAATGCCTGGAACAAATCAGTTGCGCGAACATGCACTTCTTGCACATACACGATCGCGATGGCCCTTCGACAACTGTTTTGACCTTGCCTATAATTACCACCGGATCCCATTCACCATCGCCTCATCCAGCACTTGGCCTCATCCAGCACTTGGCCTCATTGTCACGACCACCTCCTCTACTATAGCCTTGGCTCCATTGCCCCCAAGCTACGCGAACTCGGCCCATCCACTACTGCACGTGACAAGAAGAAACGAGCAGCAAAATTCCATGCTCTTAAACAATAAATTGGCCTCTACATGACACCCCAAGCCACTGAGCCGCCAGTGACTTACACCAAAGGTCCGCACCACCCAAGGCCGCTCCAATTCCAATCGGTTTGCCCTAAACCACCACGATTGCCAGAATTTGGTTTTTGATCATAATTCAATAATATCCAATCACAACACCATCCGACACCCTAAAATCTCGAGACTTGCTCTAAAAATCATGATTCATAAATACAAACATGATTGGAAAACTCGTTCGTCGATTCATGATCGACGAAAAACCGACAACATGATACTATTTGCTAAGTTCTCACATTCTCAGTGAAAAATCCTACAGCTATTTTAAAAATAAGCTAGATGCTAAAACTAATAAATTCCCAATTGATTTCAAGTGTTAACTCTAAATGGTTGAGAAGTTGTTGATTTTTGAAAAAAGAAATGTTATTTTTTAATTAAAAACAGAGAACACAAGGCTTATTTTTTTGTTTATCGTAAACGTTTTTTGTCCATTTCCAAGCAAATCTAACCAAAAATTGATTTTTTCTTAAAGCCTATTACATTAACATGGAAATCAAATACAAATTTTACCCATGCTAAGACATAGATTTGCAAAATATTTATTTTCATAGAAATTTTAACCAAGTTTTTGAATAGCTCACCTTTGCATGTGATTTAAATTGCTTAAAGCTTTGATCTTGAGTGAAATAAGGGTTTTATGATATTATAGATTATAGATGAGATTTTTTATTTGAAGTTTTATAAAGATAGAGAAGAAGCAAAATGGAGTTAAAAAGGGAAAAAAATGAAACGGAAGATAGAATGGAAAGTAATGAAATAAATGTTAATTTCAATAAAATGCGAAGCAATTGACTAAAATACCCCTCAAATTCACTTTTCAACTTTGGCATCAAATCTTGAGCCACCTAAATTACTAAGCATTTGAAACTGTGCTATTTAATAAGGTGTTACATGTACCTTAGTGTTAATATAACAAATTGATCAACATCGTGGTTTAGTTTGAAAGCACCAGCCGTATTCTGACAGAGCAATATTGCAGATCACAGATGTAGAAAAAGAACGGTAAAAGAAACAAGACAGATAATTTTATAGTGGTTTCGCTATTAATGAAGCTTACATCCACTTTATAGTTTTATTGTAGACTAATTGCTATTACGAGAACTGTTTAATTACAAGACTTTGATAATCCTTAGGTATATTGGATTCCCAAAGTTGGAATCCACTGGAGAAGCACAGTTAATCCCTTTGGAGATTGTTATGAGGGAGGTAGAGAGTGAAGAATGTTTCCAGCAGAGCTTCAGCAACCAGTGTTGAGAAGATCCAGTTTATGTTGCAGGTAGGATGGTATAGGAATCAAAGAGCTTCTGGACCATGCCACTTCATCAACTGCTTACAGGTAGGTACAAAACGACCTAGAGGGCGTTTAGCTAGCAAACCGAGCCAAAACCATGGGTCGCTAGCGTCCTATAGTCTATGGATCGCTAGCGACCTATAAATTTTGCTCTTACAAGAGCTAACAACTCGGTTCCTTTTTGCCAATGCCACCTTGTTAGCTTGCCAAAGACTCATGGGCAAGTATGGATCGCTAGAGATCCATGCACTTAGCATTTTTTCAACATCCTTCTTTCTCTTCTTCCCTGCATCACAGCGACCTTCCATTTTGCATGGGTCGCTAACGATCCATTGGGTATGGGTCGTAGGCATTCCAAGCACTTAGGATATTTTTTGGAATTTGGAGTTTGGGATGTTTCCATGGTCTTGTGTCATCATCGTTTATGCTTTGATGACAATTTACTAGCTATTTGCACTCAACTGCTGATTGGGTTGAAAGAATGCTGGTCTCTTGGTTTAGTCGATCCCAGTCACTGTCTTAGTATTATGGCTTGACTCTCATTCATTTCTTGCTTCAGCCTTTTTGGTTAGTTCTAAACCATTTCGACGACACGAGATTGTTCAACTTTCTAGTGGGTCCTGTTGGGTTAAAAACACGGATAACATTTGCCCTCCAAGGTACGTCTTTGTTGTAAACAAGGCATGCCCTGGAAGTTATCGTGCTTAATATCCATCCATCGACTTCCAATGATTGCATTAGAGTTTTACGAATATGTGGCAGGTCATACTATTGGTTATCTAGCTTTGCTCTTGACTATTGTTGCTTATCGTAACAGATATAATTTGTTCACGCGGTTTCTGGGTATTAACGATGCAATCTTTGCTTCGTAGTTTGCACAAGGGTTATGTCGGTAAGTGGGTGCATGACGTAGGTTTGGAGTCGATCTATATAGTTTTAACTCAACCAGCAGTGAAGCTAAGTTTTTTCTTAGAGTGAAATCTTGCTCCTTGTCCTTCACTTCTCCTTTTCGAGAACTTGGTTAGGTTCCCATCGACGTTTTTGAATTCCAATGCGACGATTTATTTCAAAATCGGATATAGTGGATGATTCGACCGTATCGCTCTTCCCGTTTCTGTACTCCAGTGATCCTAAAAAGAAAAGCTTCTCGCATCGCTTCGGACGGCGGCTCCGTTTTCAATAGTTGATCGATAACGGGTAAGTGTGGAAGAGAAAATTTCAAAGGACAGTATGGAATGGTTTTCAAATGTAAGCAAGTTTTCTACCCTAGATTGTTTGTTTACAGTATTCGAGATACTAGGCTCTTCTCATGTAGATAACATAATGCATTTGTCTTGGTCATCGCTTAGAACCCAATTGGTTAACATATGTCTATTTCCCTTGGATTTTGGGCATTGGTTATAGGAGGATACTATTTAAAGTAGAAAATACCCGACAGCGTTGAATGCCATTTTTTTTTGTTGAAAATGACTTTTAGGTCATCCAATCTTTAGTCTAGCAGAGGAATTTCCACTCCTTCAGAAGCTGGGTCCTTACAACTTAGGCTTCTCTTATTATTCTTATCATATTGGGATGATTGATTATAGTCGAATTACAAGGCACGTTTTCATTCTTTGGAAACTTGCACATGAGTTTTCAATTACAATTATCCTTCCTTTCTATTTTTCGGAATTCAACCTGCACAACAGCCTCTGTCTCCGAGGACTATTAGTTTAATTGCTCAGTTCCGAGCATTGCTCTTTCTCGCCATTGCACCTCTTGTGTTCATGTGCAACATACTCGTTTACTATAATTATATGCATGAAAGAAATGCTTCTGTGGTTATTCTGGCATATTCTATTTCATAGCTTTGTTTAGAACTATAAAGTAACTTGGTCTAGCTAGTTCTATAACTAACCCCTTTATGCTCAATTGAGTTCATCTGAACAAAGTGTTGGTGTAAATGCCTTAGTCCGTTGGGCTGATTACTTAGACTACTGAACCAACATGTTTTGGAAGACTAGGTCTCCTAAGCAATAAGTTCGATTACCTCAGTTTGATTGGCACGATAGCTCCAATCTTCAAGAATCATGGACTTTATTGCTTGATCCTAAAATCTGTGTTTTGTAAGATGCCGGTATATATAAGAAAGATGCATTTTTGGCATCTTTTGCTAAAGTAAATTCTTCTGAGTTTGACGTTGAGATCCCAATCACGTCTTGGTTTCTATCTTTTTTGACTCGTGTATGGATGACTCAAACCTATGGATTTTTCCTTGATGTTGTGGACCTTCGGATAATGTAAGATTCCAGAAGGCAGGATTAAAAAGTCGATCAAGCTTTTGCTTCTATTTCCTAAAGCCAATGTATCGATAGTTTCATTCTGGAAGTTTCTTCTTAGCATCACCAAACTTTGGATAATGGCATATTCTTGCAAGTTGAAATCCGATAATAATACAATGTTACGGATCCAATGGAACTAGTTTCGATGAATTCCGAGACTGTGCCTCGGAGGGCTATTTTTAAATATCGATTTAAACAATATAAATTCAAAACTAAACAAAGCATTTCCAAGTTAAATTCTGGAGCTTCCATTATCTTCAGTATTATCAATATAAATTTTCTAAGCCTAAAAAATATTTTTAATCAGCTTAAAACTGAAGATTCAAATTTTGATCCAACTTCAATAAAATAAATTCAACAATTAAATTGCCAAATTCATAGTTAATTTTGAAATTCAAGTTTGAATCAACTCCCAAACATTTAAAATCAATTAAATATTTTGATTTCAAATGTTCAAAATTCTAGGTCGTCACAGTGATTAGGCTTCTTGACTAGAAGCCTCTGTTCTCCTTACATAGCCGTATACTATGATAGAAAACTTTGGTTCCACATCAAGAACTCTAACCAAACGTTCGACGTCAAGATTGAGTGATAGATCCTTATTCGAAATGATATGAACCACCTCAAAGTCATGTACTCGAATCTTGGATTAAAAGCTATTTGAAAAGGGGTAATGATCTATGTACAGCTTACGTAGTTATTCTTATTGGTTCTTACTAATACGAATTCTTTTTTTTATTAAAATTATTTATGATAACATTTCATAAAACTAAACTTAAGTTTAACCTATATAATACTCTACTACATCCTAAGAGTATCTACCATTATCGAGTTCAACCTTTTTCGGTTTGAATTTATGAAGAAAACTTAAAATCCAATTTCCCCGTTTTTATTCCAAAATCTTTTTTTAAATGATACTATATATTTTAACCATAAAAAATATACATACATATGATAATGCGAAACTTGGTACTACTAATAGTATCATATATTCCTTGACCAAGAAGGGTAATACTCAAAAGAAGTTCTTTCCATGTGAACACATATCTTTCCCATTTTTAGTAATTTTCGGGCAACTCGAACTAGTTAACATAGAAATACTTCTTCTATTTAAAAACCCACTTTGTGAAGCAATTCTGTATATATTTCGGGTTCACTTGGTTTTGAACTTATTTTGATTATACAATGATAAAGAGAATAATTTATAAAGTGCACTACAACATTCGTTTAAGCGAGCATCCGATCATCGCTTAGAAAATAATTCAGATCACCATAAAACAATTGAGACTCATACATCGAACCAACAAAAGCAAACACTCCTTAGTTAAAAAATATCCTTTCCAAAATATTTATACTTAAAAATATTTTCAAGTAAAACTGTTACTACTTCTCTCAAAAACATTTGAAATGATATATATATATATATATATATATATATATATTTCCTTTTGTAAATCAAATCATGCTCTAGGGATAAAAATTTGTTTTATCAAAACTATTCTATATTAAATTGCTATGGTAGCATTTTCCCACTTAGAAAGACGAAAATGAGCATCGATGATGCTGCAGTCATCATCGAAATTATCTTCCACCAACAGAAGTGAGTTTGCAGCTTTCTATCTTCTTCAAAATCCCTTAGAAATATTTATATTCATAAATATTTTAAAATAATACTATTGTTACTTTTCTCAAATAATTTGAAACCATTTTTCTAAAACACTGGGATTTAAGTTCTCAAATCTCTATTTAAGTACTTCCTATTTATAAGACACATTTTTATAAATCAATTTTATAAAATCAACTTCTTTTATAAGTTCATTTCTCAAGCAATTATTCTAAAATATTCTAATTTTCTTTTAATAGATTTTTTTATTAAAATCCAATTTTACTACAACATTAACATTGAATGCCTTATTGTCAAATTGTGAAACTTAATTCACATGGTGTTCGTTCAATGTTTCCATAATTTCCTATTTACCCAACCCATGCTTTAAAAAATAAAATTACAAAGAAATCAATAAACAATAGTTAATGCCCAAAACTAGATGAGCATGACAAATCAAACCGTAAATGATAATAATTTAATATTATCATCACCTAAGAATAAAAACATCAAAAATAACTACACCAATTTATGAAAGTCAACCTTTTTATATTAAAAGTATACTCCTAAGTAAAATTATTTAATTTACCGATTTAAAACAATATTGTGTCAATAGGCCTTGTTTAAGTGTTGAGGAATCCTTATCAACAAAATTAGCTAGACGCATCAACCAAAATTCATAAACCACTCAACAAATCAATTAACATAATAGAAAACATTTTTATAATGCTAAAAAAAATACGCTCTCATATATAATACACTCAAACTCAATCTAGGGTGTTGCTAACCTTATCTCTAATGAGGTAAACTTACCAAAGCCAATGTTCTTGCTTAACCTTCATCTCTGATACCACCATTACGATCCTAAAAATTCGATATAAATACATTCACGGTATTCATGTGCCAAACATCCAAGCGTCGGAAAGAAATATCGCTGGGATGGAAGAAAAGAAAAGATAAACAGAATCTTATAACGTGACGAGCAAGATAATATTACAATGGTCCTTACAAAAAGAAAACTGAACTTTAATATACATATATAAAATCAAAGTAACTAACCTATCACTAGCTTGCATTGTTATAATAACATGTCCTTACAATTGTAGATAAATGCAACAAGAACAAAATAGCGGAAGATAAAAGAAAATATGGGAGTACATCTTGGAGGATCCTACTCGTCTACTGAAAGTCCAAAGTGTCTAGCTAAATCTAAAAAAATATGCTTGGGCTGACCCGAGCGTTCTATGAAAAATAATGCAGGGATTAGTCTAGTAAAACCAATGTGAGAAACACAATCAAACAGATTTTTATAGTTATAAAAACCTTCTAAAAATAAAGGTATCTTGTAAGATCACACTGCACATAAACACGGACGGGGTTTTACCTTCCGATAACCAAACCATTTTTGTTATAAAATCAAGTAATCTTATAATAATGTCTAGAGGGGAAAATAAATATATAAAATAGTTGAAATGCTTGTATTTCACATTTCAACATAGTTAGGCACAACAAAGTATATAAAGGAACGTTTTGGAGATTAGATTTCCATCAATGATAAGGCTATTGGGATACTTCCTACCATAGTACACCTCTAGAAAAATGTACCGAGGGCCTCACATGGACACCTCGCAAATAGAGCCGGCCCGTCCCTCGAACATTACAAACTAGATTACATCATTCCCCAGGACCAAGGCTCCAAAACGATGTGCACCAGCCAAGACCTCAATTCCGCGCGCATACCAAATCCATAAATATCGATTTTAGATCGAGGAGTAACTACTCCTAATGGAAGCTAACCACACAGCTCTGAAGCATATCCCCTGTTTTAATTATTATCGGGTTCTGAGGCCTTGATTATCTTTTTCTCTCTTAGCAAATTTCACTTGGAATGCTAGCACTTCCTTTTAGCATAATGTAGTGCTAGCATTCGTCTATACAAGTTGTTTAGGATATGGACAAACCAAAGTCACTACTTCTTCTACATCTATTTTGGAATCAATCTCGGGATCAACAGCAAGCAGCCCTTGCACTTAACAGAGCTTCATCTCCAATCCCATCATCCTCAAGATGTCTTCAATATTATGCTTTAGTTAGTTTGAAATGGTTTTTGGATAATTCATGCTCATCTGATATCAGTCTCTTCAAACCAACATTCGATTGTTTCCAATAAACTCAACCCCAACTATTTTGGAAATAATCAGATAATACATGAGAACGGAAATCATATGTTAACCATTTAAGTGGATAAGTTTCCTTATCATTTGTCCTGGGAGAACAAAACGAGATTTATACGAACAGTACAACATCTTCGAAGACGACTGTTCATCTAACCCCGTGTTTCTCCGAGATATTTCCAGAGTTATATTTTAGCTAAGATTTTGATAGTCGGTTATTTAACTATCAAATAAACAAGCACTGAATCCAAAGATTTAAATTCCATTTGCGATCTACTAAGCCTCTACTAATTAATCCTTCATTAATTAAATCTCTTCAAAATATTTGATTCAAAATACCTTCACAAAAGATATTATTCACAAACTCCTTATATTCTTTTCCATACTTGAAAAACATTCATATAGTTATCTCAACGGTATAAGTATATTTCAAACCATTATATTTTCAATCCCTAGAAAATTTCCATATACTTTTCGCATGGTATAATTATATTAACAAAACTTGATGGAGATTTATTTTTTTTCCAAATAATATTTAAATGTGCCAAACAAATATTATTTAAAGTATTTCTTACTATTAACCAAACTATTATCCATCAGTGTTAAATATGGAAAGAATGTTTCCATACCACTATAATTAAGAAGGATTAACCATCAAAATCAAATCTCATTCCTTTTTTAATATTCTTTTTTTATAAATCCATTTCATATTTATAAATCCCTTTATAAATCCCCAAATTAATTTATAAAAACTTCTTCACAGATATCTAAGACGATTTATAAAATTCTTTTCAATATGTATAACTCTTTGTATTTACAAATTTTATATAAAAATCCTATTATAAATCCAAAATCCATTTTTATTAATCATATATATTTCTAGCAAAAAATTTCATCATCCAAAATATCACTTATCACACTCCTTTACAAAATATCTTGTATAAATCCCTTTTACAAAACATCGATTGTAAATCTTCTTTAAATAAAATCCCTTTAAATATATCCCTTTTATAAAACAATTTGTTATTTATAAGCACCTTTAATAAATCATTTCATTAATTTAAACACCATTAATTAAATCAAATAATGAACTTTAAACATCCTTAATAAAATAATTTACTTTAAATACCATAGTTAAATAATTAATTAACTAACTTTAAACATCATTAGCAAAAAATAATTAATTACCTAAATACATAAAAATAACTAATTAACTTTAAACAACTTTAATAAATAACTAATCTTTAAAACATTATTTTAAAGATAATTATCCTTTAAACTTCATTAATAAAATAAGTAATTAACTTTATTTAATAAATACTTAACCTTAATTGTTATAAAATTGGAGTCAATTTTAAATCCATAATTTGTAAATTCAGGAAGGGCCTTAGCGACTACAATGGTGCTTAATCAAGCTACCATTTATTCCAATTCAACTTTTACAGTCGTTTCTCTAATACATAAGCAAGCATATACGCAAATAAAATCAACAATTAGCAAATCATAAGCAAATCCATCTCTTATCTAATATTAATTAACTGGCATATGAATAAATGTCCAAATTAACATAATAGCAGAATGGGGATTTATTAATCTGCTAAACATGTGTCATCAATAATATATTCATTTTATTTATAGCCGAACGGTGTTTTAGTCTGCTCAATAGATATCCACTATGACCTATTCAATTCAATTTAATAGGATAGTGTCTTATTTGGCAAATATATATCACCAATTAAGGTATAATAAATTTAACAACGTTATTATTTAAAATAACGTAATTAAATTCAGTCTCTATTATTTTGTCAATATTTTAAACATCACCAAAACTATAATTAAGTTTCATTACAATATTTTACCCATCAATACGAGTCCAACGCAAATCTACGGACAAATTAGGTTTAAAACAAACAATACATAGAAATTTGACTTCACACTTAATTATATCAACTTAAAGCAATTAAAATATAAAACTTAATACCACACAAAATATTCCCAAATTTCTTAGCTACAGCACTACCCCTTTCCGTGCAAACTAATATTCCCAAATTCAAATTCAATACCTAAATACGCATAACAAATCAAGTGCACGTACATGATCACTCCGGCCCTCCAACAACCACCTCAACCTCACCAAAAAGCACTACCAACCACCTACAACTCAGCCATCCCCTCGTCAACCTCTCTAGACCCCTAAGCAAAATCCGACCCCATGGCCGAAAGCCAAAAATAAACAAACCCAAACTATCACAATGCAAAACTCCCCTCCACCATCGCCTTATCCGACACCTGGCCTCACCGACACTACCCCTGGTTCCGCCATAGGCTCCAGCTCTTTACCACCCAATCTCGGTCAACTCGACCCTCCACCATCATGCATGACAAAAAGAAACGAACACCAAAAATCCATGCTCTTAATCCCTAAATCGGACTCTATACGACACCTCATGACACTAGGCTACCAATGACTTACATCAATGCTCCACCACCATCCAAGATTGCTCCAGCTCCATTCGGTTCGTCCCAAACCCCTACTATCATTAGAATTTGTATTTTTATCAACATCCAATCATCTACCAATGATGACACATTCGACGCTCTTGACTTTTTCTAAAAATCATGATTTGAAGATAAGAAGAGGATTGCAAAGGTCGTTCATCGATTCGTAATCGATTAAAAACCGACAATATTATAGTACTTACTGTATTTACCAAATTCTCACAATATGATCGACGAAAAATCCTACAATTGTTGCAATTTTTAAAATAAACTGGATACTTGCAAGGGCTAATTCGAAATGGCTAAGGAATTATTGATTTTTGAATGAAGAAATGGTTATGTTTTAATCAAAATAGAGAAAAGTAAGGTTTTTTTTTTTATTTACAATAAACTTGTTTTGTCCACTTCCAAGCAAATCTAACCAAAATATCCTTTTTTTAGCCTATTACTTAATCATAGAAATCAAATACAAATTTCACCTAAGCTAACACATAGATTCACATAATTTTTATTTTCACAAAAATATTGATCAAGTTTTTGAATTTCTCACCTTTGCACATGATTTGAGTTGCTTAAAGCTTTGATCTTGAGTGAAACAAGAATTTTATGGGTTTAAAGATGATATTTTTATTTCAAAAATTTATAAAGTAGAGAAGAAGCAAAATGGAGTTAAGAAGGAAAAAATGAAATGGAAGATGGAATGGAAAGTAATGAGAAAATGTTCATTTTTATCAAATGCAAAGCAAGTGATGAAAATACGCTCGTAATTCACTTTTCAACTTTCTCATCAAATCTTAAGCCACCCAAACTACTAACCATTTGAAAACATGGTGGTTAATAAAGTGTTACATGTACCTTAGTTTAGTTTTACACTTAAGAAATCAAACAACCAATTCAACTTTTAAATTTAAATATATATTATTATTTTTTAATTCTTATTATCATTTATTTTCACATTTCAAAATAAAAGTGTTAAACATTTGTAAGTGTTGTTTAGAGCAAAATCAAAGTTATTGTAGCTTTCAATAACTTGTTAAATAAAAAGCTGAAAATCCAAAAAATGTGTTTTGATCACATTTTCTGTTTTCATCGAACTACCTATTTATTAAACAAAATTCAAAAATGAATTTTCTACCATTAGTTATAATTTAAAAGAAGGCTATTTAATTATTAAAACCCCAAAATTGAATATTTAGAATAAAACTAAATATTCACAAATAAAAATGGTAAAATTTTGGGTTGTTGCAAATATATTTGAAAAAAGTAAGCAAATATTGGATTTTAAAATGTGTATATGAATGAAATTATTTTGGTAAATTGAAATTCTTCATAAACAGGTTTTACAAAAGCCAAAAGTCGATAAATTATAGTGCATATCAGCTCGCTAATTTCTTTGTAAAGAAAGAAAAGTGTAAATATAAAGTTCTTGTAGAAATTAAAATTTGTTAAAATCCAAAAAATTCAGTAAAGGAAATTTTGTTAAAAGATACTTCTTTTGAAAGAAAAAATGGTAGAACAATATAGCACGTGGGTTTCTATTTAATGAAAATTTTTAAGCTGTAGAAATATATTTAGGAGTGGACAAAAAGAAGTGGTACAAGTTTGAAGTATGATAAATAGACGGGAATGAAGAACTAAGTCTATAAAATAATGATGTAGATGAATGCATTACAATGTTTCGATTAAAAAGATGGTAAATTTAGAGAAAAATAATTGGATTAATGTGCAATTTAAGGAGAGGAAAGTTAAATAGTAAGAGCACTGCAAAACATTAAAATCAATATTAGGAATTTATATAAAATAATGTTGGTAATTAGAAATAACTTAGGAGTTTATATAAAAAACAATGCTAGCAATCTAATATAGAAACTAAAATGAAAGATATTAGACAGATTTCATAGTTAGTATAATAATAGCATATATCTTCTAGAAGTCCCTATAATATGCTAGTAGAACCTCTGCTAGGGTTGAAAGTAGAGATAGCGAGAGTTATAAGAAAATATTGAAATGGAAGTTGTCCTTGTCTACTTTAATATTGTTGTAAAAAATATAAAAAGATGTCTTGAAAAAACATTATAAAGTATCTTTTAAAAAAGGTTATGTATTAAAAGGAAACTTAATAAATAATTTAAACTAAAATCCCAATTTTCAAGAAGTTAATGTTGATACGGTCTTTAAGAGGAAAGGTTGATTAAAAAGGAAAAAAGGTTTAAAAAAATAGATTTGCTAACATTTTCTTTTAGATTCAATGAATAAATTATATTCAAATTTTTCAAATTATAGTTTTAAAATGTTAGACACTAAGTATTTTTGAATTTAGTAAAAGGTTTCTAATTTGTAATTTTTAAAGACATGTTTAGGGATTAAGTATTTCAATTTTTATTTTATGTTTTTAACTTTTGAAAATGCCAAAGACCAAACCAAAATATTAAATATGGAGTAGTTAGGAATGAGTGCCTTGGTAAGACGGGGCGGAGGGTAAGGCTATAAAGAAGAAAGCAATGATTACTCATGAAGTAGTAATAAGGAATCCCCATAGAATGTAAAGAACAATAGTGAGAACCTTGTAATATTTTGTTAAACTTGTGTAGAAGCCATAAGAAGAATCCATAAAGGGATGATAAATGGTATTAAAGTACGCTTCTATTAGTACTAGGATATGCTCCTACGAAGAGTCAAAGACAAAGGTAATAAATTCCAGGATTTGAGGATACTATAAAGGGACAAGAGAAGAAGGTAACATAGATTATAAGGTGGCAAATACACATAGAGGATACTGGTAGACTCAAAGTTATGGAAGGCAAGATTGGGGTGGAAAAGTTATTTCGTCAAGCTTGTTGCCAGTGTGTTATTCAAAAATGTGCATAGTTTGTATTTTCTATCCATTACAGTGTAGCGATCCATAATATATTCAAAAATCAATATAGTGATGGAAGTAATGAATAGAACTTATTAATCAGAAGCTAATACAGAAAAGTTAGGCTATGAGGATTGCAGAAGGATGGCATAGTGGAAGGGTCCATTCAAGTCAGAAGCTATAGAGCCACAACATCGTTAGTGTTAGTTAATGTTAAAGGGTAGCTTCCAGCAGTTGTTCGTTCTAGTTTGGGCTGTAAGCATTAGTTTTCTTTATTGGGGTGTCAAAGAGCATACGATATTGTAGGAAATGTTCTATTTTATTTGTTTTCGGTGTGGACCGCAACGTTTTGGGTAAACAATAAAACAAGAAAAAACAGTCAACTAGTTGAAAAGAAAAGAAAATAGTAGAGACTGGAAGCTAAGAAATAAATTGAAAAAATTATTTAATTGACTACTAAAAGTAGAAATGAAATAAGATTATAAGTCCCGAAAAAGTCAAGAAATAGATTTCGATGAGCGAAGGACATGGAAATGATGTTGCATAGCTAAGGATCTATGTCCCCGTACCTTAAAAGCTGAAATTTGTAATTGAACTTGTTAGTTGGCTGCTATTATAAATAGAAGAAATGTTTTGGAATTTAAATTTTACCATGTAATTGTGAAGTCCAATATTGACGTTAGACTATTGACTAACCTCGATTTCTTGAAATGTGGCATGACTCATTTTGAAGAAAATATAAAATATGTGTACTTTTGAAAATAATTGTCAAAATTCTTGGTTTTGTAAAATAAAACACCTCTGAAAAAAGATTTTGCAAATTTATCATGAATATTTTTACTGATATTTTTACTGAGTAGTGCAAAAATATTTATTGGCAAGAAAAGAAGAAATCGAATTTTAGAAGTGCCACATGCTTGATATGAGGGAATAGTTAATGGGTTCGCTAGTATGGATTTTACTATGCAGAAGAAATGGAAGTAAAATAAAATATGGTTAGTGACGAGAGAACTGTTTTAGCTATGGAATCTTTTCCTATATACCTTGTTGATAGAAAAAGAAAAAGTTGATTTTCAAAGTAAACCTATTTTAATCTTTAAGACAAAAACTAACTATGCAAACTGTACTTGGAAAAGTTGGCAAAGAATTAGGGACAAAAGAGAAGGTCCCAAAGTACAATGGGAAGTCGGGTGTCCAATATAAAAAGGATGGAAATATAAAAAAATTCATCTAAACCCATTTCCCGGCTAAAGAAAAGACATTTAGAAAACTAGATTTTTCTAAATTTAGATGCTAGCAATGGTGTAAGAGGATTTTGGATAGTTGGTATTTGTAACGAATGGGGTTTTCGAACCTCAAAAATCGATACTAATACAACCTCGGTATTCACATGCCGAAATCCAAGTGCCGAAAAGTTTGATTGTTAGGGATGAAAGAAAATAAAGATAGAACATTATCTCACACTAATGGAATAACATATATTATTTCAAAAATAATCTTTACAGCGGAAAATTTTGAATACAATATCAATGCCTAGCCTAGATTCATCCTGGATAATTATAAATCATGTCTTTACAATTGCTGAAAAATAAAAACAAATGCAATAGATACAGCGGATAACAGAATACTTCTATACATAGATGAAGATCTATAACTCACCTCTAGAAACTTCAAGCGTCTTCAACTAAATCTAAAACTACTCGGATCTAACCCGAGTATTGAAAATATCCGGATCAGACTTAATAAACCAGCATGAGATACTCCAAATTTTAAGTGATGATGTTAATCAAAACCTTTGAAAAGAAGGGTATCTCATAAGACAACGCCCAAACATAAATACAAACAGGTTTTTATCTTATGATAACCTAAATACTTTATATCAAACATTTGATATTATTATTAATGACATTCTTTTGAAAACACTTTTCAAGTAATATATAAAAATAAAGTATTAATATCTGGACTAAGTCTATGGTAATATATCAGAACTAGGTCAGCGGAAAACATCGGATGGAATATATAATACAAAAGGGGTAGCTGAAATGTTTGCAAAGCATTTCAACTAATTTAGGAATACAACCAAAACCGTAAAGCTCATATTGGAATTGAATATCCAACATGATAGGGAACTAGTGGGCTTTTCCGTCGATCCAAGCATAGCAACCATAGTTCCCTCGGAAGCCTGATTATTCTTCTCAACATGGCTACTTGGAACTACACTTGCTACACTACCAATACCCGGTAGCCTTATCGCTTTTTGCAAGCTAGCTACTATGTTCAAATAAATGGGGCAATATATGCCTTGAGGGATGCCTTCCCCCAATGGTTCCTCTACTGGACGCCACCATATACATCATTCAATAGCCCGAATGTGTGTCCTTCAGACAGAATAGTTACCTGTATCATCTCCAGGAAGTGACGCTACGCTCAATTTTAACAAAGCCACGCTTTATTCTACCTAAAGCACATTCCACTAAGAATGCCACATTGTCATTTCCGTTAATCACTGATTGACTTCCTAAAAAATACAACCTCCGAGATCGTATGTCTTAGAGAAGGGTGTTAATCAAATAGGATTTGCCTCCTACGTCATCAACTGATGTATGTAAAAATCAACGCTCGTGATTTAGAAATGCAATGTCAGACAATCATCCATATAAGTTTGTCCTTAGACTGAACGAAACTGAAGGCACTCCTCCTACTACCATTAGGAGCGAGTAGTCCTTGCAATCCAAAGATTTCAAAATACGATAGGACCACTTCTATAATAAATGTCTCTATATTGGGAGCGACCCAGAGAATGATAACAAGCAGTCCATCCGCTATGAAGGTCTTCAGTCTTCAATAAATGAGGATTTGAATAATCATCATCTTCAACATGTCTTCACTTTCGAACGTATGCATTGGTTCGAAGTAGTTTTGGGATAGGAATTAACCAAATCCGACCCTGGTTCCTTTGAACCAATCATCGATAAAAAAGATGTTAAGTTCATATGTGAGTATCAATCAACATTCAATTTAATTCATCTTTTTATTCATTCACAAATATCTCTTAGAGATACATCCATTAAAATATTCCTTTACCTTCTTAACAGTATATGGAATCATTAAGCCTCATTTATCAAATCGTTTGGTAAAAAACCTTTTTAAACTTGGAATAATTTCAATTTATTTCATCCTTTGCTTTAGGAAAATATTTCAAAAACATTTATTTGTATCATTACAAAGATTTCTCAATTCAAAACTCAAAACTTTGGTTGAGTTAAAACCATGTTATCTAGAATGTTTATCCAAACCAATAAATATTAAGTGAGCAGAATCAACAAAAATCATCCAATTCTACTCAATACCAATTCCCATATTAAACAAGTACAATAGGGAGAATAACTGCAAAATCATCATTTAAATTCCACGAATAGTACGAGTTTCTTCTTGGGGATTTAGCACCGAGAGTAAGAAAATCATCTCCATAAAATCCAAGTTATTTATATTCGAAAAATCATATCCTTTATACTTTGCAAAATTTTAGTCCAAGTAAATCAAATTTACTTTCCCCTCCATCGGGAAAATCCAAAGAGCCAGGGAGAGCAGGAAACTGGTTTTCCAAACCCAAGCCTAGACGCTATCTCTCAGAGACCCATAAGGCGGTCAAGTAATTTGATTGACTCTAGTTCATTTAACATTTAACCCTTAAAATCATTTTTAGAATACTTTATTAATCATTTGGAAACATTTACCAAAGATTTGGAAAAGAACTGTTGCGTTTAAAACTATTATTTAAATGTTAGAAAAGTGCTGCGAAAAGTGCTTTTTAAGCTATATCGATCAAAATGAATTTTTGATCATTTAGAAATCCATTTTTATAACTTAAATCTCTTTTAAAACATTTTAAAAGATTTATGAGATTTATTCCATATTTTTAAACATTTTAAAAATATATATTTAAACATTTGCTACCTTGGCCACCAAATTACCAAAGCGTGATTTATTGAAAACTTGATTTGCTCATATTTCAAAATCTACTCATCGAAATCTCGATTTTCTTTCCTTGTTTGAAAACTATGGATATAACAGTTTGCAAAATTCTTGTCTCGAAGAATTTCTTGCTATATTCCATTATATAAGTTCGTTTGATTTTTATGGCGTGAAACCGTGAGTTAGCATTACGCGACACGCCTATTTTGACTCAATTTTAAATATTCATAAAAAATTAACCAATTGAATTTTAATTTTTATTAAAAATTTACAAACCATTTTCAAATGTTTAAACCAATATTTTTCATATTGAATCTCCTTTTTACCTTTAAATCGTTTCATAGTATTATATTATTATAATATTCATTTTCAACCTTTTTATATTTTCAAAACCATTTAGAGGCTAAATAACTTCATACACACATGTTTATTATGGATTTTATTTTCATTATTTATTATGGTTAGTTTACTAACCATTTCCATTGTCATTCATCCACCAAGTTATCAACCATCTTAACAATCATCTAACCAACCAAGTAATCAAATGCTTAATCATCCAATATAATAAACTTTCACATCATTAAACTTGAGAGATTAATTAGTAAACTTAAATGTTGAGTACTCACCATTTCCCAAATCAAAACATCCTACCAACATTCAAACAATCATCACATCGTCTAAACCATTACTAAACTTCACTACAACATCCACTAAACAACTTTCCTTCCTTTGTAAGTGCTCGACCATCACCATCCTTGCTTTGCTCTCAGCCATGCTTTTCTCCATCTTCAAGTGATCACGGCCTTAGCCTCTTATCACCACCAAACTCACGACCACTTCCTTCCTCACCATTGCTTGCGCCTAAACCTCCTCCCTCTCTCTCCAAACCACGGCCTAAGCCCCATCAACCACATGCACCCCCTCGTTTCCATCATTCCACACGTTGGTACCCCTCTCCCTTGTGTTGTGATGATGGTTTGTCCCAGGTTGACTTTGAGAAGGCTTAAGGAGTAAGAAATTATAAAATATCTGGGATATTTTTAACATATGTATGTATAAATGTATATATATTATATGTATGTATATATGTGTTCTTGTATATGTTAATGGATGCATTTGTATGTTATATATGTGCAAATGACATATAAACAAGGTTGACATATAAACAAGTTGCAATAACTTTCAAATAACTTCTGTTATTAAACCGTTGAAAATCGAGAAACCGATTCTCGGTCACATTTTCACTTTTTATTTAATATACATATATTTGTAAAAAAAAGTTTGAACATAAATTTCTAATCATTTTTAATTAATTAAAATAATCTCATTAGAATTATAAAATCATTCAAATTAACATTAACAATTCTTCATAAAAATTGCTATTATACCGATACAACGATATCAATTTTTCTAGTATTTTTCAATTCAATATATATATATATATATATATATAAAACTACTACAATTCATTTATTTTGACTTCATAACTATTTAAAATGGATTGTTGTCATTTAAAAATAATTACTTGATTAATTATAATAATTATTAAATCATTAAATCTCAATTTAAATTCATAAATCAATTATTAAATATAAGGGCACCACTGATGACATCAAAAGAAATTAAATTTTCCAAAAATAAAATAAATAATTTTATTTCATATTTTTGTTCAATTATAAAAATATGTGTATTTATCCAACTCCATGAGTGATGTTCTACGATTATAGAGCTATTTATCGATAAAATGGTTTTCAGTCATTTTATCGATATTCGTTCGAAGTTTATATTTTCGTAAACACTTATTCAAAAAATGATTGCCATTATTATTTGTTCAAAACACCATAATCTATGTTAAAAAATTTATATATGAATATTTCAAAAATAAATATAATTTATCAAATTGATAAATTTGCCGGTCGTTACAGACTTCCCCTTAAAAGAGTTTCCCCTCCGAAATTACGCAAAAACAAAACCCAAAGGTATTTGCCAAAAATATTTATTTTTAAACTCACATTCATATGATGTATGTAGATCATCCATATGCAATATTTGATTCGATCTACTATTCAAATCCACAACAATACTTCCGAACTAGTATTGATCCACCGATCCTCTAGTGCGGACCCTGATCTGGCTTCTCGATCAGAAAATGTTGCTTTCCTTATTATAACGACCCGTAAATTTTTACGATTTTAATAACGTAACTAACTGAAATTTTTTGAAATTTTAAATAATTGAATTTGGAAATAAAAATTTAATATTTGGAATACTTCTATTCAAACATAGCAAATGGTAAATTTTCGTCAGAAAAAAATGCAAGTTTATTTTGTTGTGTAATTTTATTTAAATATAAACCAGTTAATATTTGATGATAATAAAATATTTTTCAAACCTGAATATTTTTATATAATAAATTTGTAAATCATCTTCTGAGTGAGACATCATCTTCCGTTTCATCAAATTTGGATTGCTAATCCTCCGTTTATCTTGTTTTCTACGTTTTAGCCGCATTTTTGGTACCGAATATCTACTTTTGATAGAATGATCGTATAGCTGATATTTGTGTACCATTTTGATCGTCTCATCATGCTGATGTCCGTAGTATATTTATCTCTGTATTTCGATATTCGTTACGCGACGAAAATTGCGAAATGGATAGCTGTATCAGTTATGAAATTTCAACCTTTTTGGTTTCCTGGGTCCATTCGAATTGCCCAACGGTCGAATTTCAAACAGTCGTTTGTCTTTAATAATTGCCCTGAATTTTCATGCTACTTTCATTGTTCCCTATATTCAATTCATTGCTAACTTTTCTATTCCATCCTACCATTTACATTCTTTATTTTCTAACGGTTCAATTGAAAATTTATGTATATATTTTCATATATGGCTTTACATATTTCCCTGTAGCTTATCAAATTCCTTCCTACTCTATTTTTTCGGCTGCCACCATCACAAAACTCCTCTTCCCATCATGCATGGCCAAACCCTCCCAGTCTTTCACCAACACAAGCTCCACCGGCAAACCCCACACCCGTAACCGCCTTCAAGCCCACCATCGCTGAACTTTGGCCTGACCTCACCATACTCCCCTACGGCGACCCTCCTCGAAACCGTACACCACCTCACTTCCTCCCTCTCTTTTTCTTCCATCCCTCTTCCATGCAACCCAACCTTAGCCGAGCAACCCTGCCCAAAGACTCAGCCTTCCCCTCGCCTCAATCAAGAGTAGCCCACATGACACCCATAGCCAAGCACCCCCTCCTCTGTGTTCAGCCCCAGATCCCACGTCAACCTTGCCTCCCCTCAGCCGTGCTCCTCCATGCATCCACTCCAAGACCGCAACTCCCCTTAAGCTTGGACGTGGCATCCCTCTCCGCCTCCGCAAGCAACACACATTTCTTTTGCATAAGGTATATTTTATATATATATATATATATATATATATATATGTTTATAGTTTATATATAATATGTTAGTTATGCAAGTTTGTAATCTATTGTAAATTATGCAAGTTATGTAAATTTATACAAACCTGTCAATTATATTTGTAAGTATCCGAAGTCGTATAAATTCTGGTTTGAAGTACTCATAATATTTTAAAAATGATATATATATATATATATATATGTTTTGGTTGAAAGCATGCAATATAATTACGTTTGTATATATATATACTTTAAACTGATTTCAAGGTGTATAATTTTTATTGTATATGTATGCAGTCTGCATGAATACGTATTGATTTCCAAAATTTTATATATATAAAGTTTCAATGTATAAGTTATATTAGTTTATATATGTTCGGTTGCATTATATTTTACTCTGCATATAAGTTAACATATATATTATCCTTGATATACAATATTCTGTTATAGATATTAAAAGTATATATACAGTTTATATAAGATTGTTGTTTTATGTTGTATATATATACACATGTGATATGTTTGTATATCTATATAAGTATTTATTTCAAAATATATTACGTATATATGTTTGATTTTAAGATATGCGTTTAAAAGAACAATGATTTTATAAACACTTATATATAATTCAATATGTGTTTGAATTTAGAATATGATTTTATATATATAAATAGTTATATATAGTTATATAATTTCACTAATACCATTGATCTTCTTCAAATCCAGATTATCGTGCTTTGCTTTGTCACAGTCCCGTTATCACTTCATGCTTACCTGTATCAGTTTGGTGATTTTTCAACTATTTGTGCCCATTCGCATCTTGTTATCGTGTTTCTCTAGCCTCGAAAGGTGAGAAACCACTCACGATTAACGTTCTTATATTTATTAAAATTGATTTCGTTTGAAATAACAATTGAAATACGTTGTTGCTAGTTATTTTGCCATATATGATATGCCATTATTAGTAACTGTTTGCCTATGACATCTGACACCATGATCTGTTATTATATTTTACTTGTTATTGATGACATATGCCTGTTGTTGATATATTATATTATTATCATATTTCTTCTCATTCTGCAAGTTCCTTATTGTTTAGAATTCTATATGGGTTGAAATGATACATACGCGAACGATCTTGTAGAATAGAAGGAAATCGTCATGGGTTGAAATGATAAACCCAAGCGATTTTCATTAATTTTAAATTTTGGGATTGTGGGTTGAAATGACATATACCCATAGACATTTAAATTGCGGATCGAAATGATAAATATCTTTATCACCTGACAATAGGATAGAAAATTAAATTCGGACACCGTTGGTTTATAATTTGAAAAATGATTTCCAAGGTTTCGAAAGAAAATATATGGTTTAATAAATATTGATTTTTAAATATAATATATAGGCTATTATTATATATATATAACTCTAGATTTTAAAACAATATGTTTTGGAAATTTTAATTTATAAGTTAATTTTGAAATATAATTTTTAACATTTTCTTATAAGTTTATCATTTTTAAAATATATAAAAATATATTTAATACAATATACATTTAATTATAATATTTAATTTGATAAAAATTTAATTTAATAAAAATTTAATTTAATTAGTATACAATATGTTTAAAATTTTTAAATTATATTAATATTTTAAAAATTGATTTTTAACTTTAATAATAAGGTGGGAAGATAAATTGATGTTGACTTATAATTTAAATTGGTTAATAATTGAATTTAAATAAGAATTTATTTAAACTTATTGATTCTTAGATGCTGAAAATATGATTTATAACTTGATTTGATAAAAGTGATTAAATGAATATTCTCAATTTTAAAATTGAGATTGAATATTTAATATTTATTTAAATTTATAAGTTGGGAATTTAATAAATTGTTATTGAAAAGATTAAGTGAATACTTTCCAATTTGAATAGTTTTAAAGTTAAACGTTGAAATATAAATGAAATTTATATTATAATTGTTTGAATTTACAAACATAAATCTTTGAACTTTAAAATTAAAATGGATAAACTGGAATTGGTTTAAATTGAATTATGGAAAATAAAATGATTTGAATCGATTTGTGAACTAGAGGAAACTAATTTTATTATATAAACTATTTTAATATTAAACTATTTTAATATATATAAATTATTTTAATATATAAACTATTTTAATTTATAACTGCTTTAATATATAATATTTTCAATATCTAAACTGTTTAAGACAAATGTGTTGTGATTTCCAAAGTTTTATGCTTTGAAAAGTGATATGATTTCCAAAGTGTTATGATTTCAAAAGTGTTACGATTTCCAAAGGGTTATGATGTCAAAAATGTCATAAATTTGAATATGTTATGATTTTGGAAATGAATATTATTGAAAGTGAATAACGATATCGAATTTGATATGGTTTTGAAATGAATATGACATTTTGATTTAAAGTATGAATTATGTTAAATGAGATGACCATGGTGTGACATAAGCGTTTGGTCATTCAAGAGACCAGGATCGGATATTGACATACTCTTTGCGAATACGGAAGACCACTTTAACAACTGTGTGCGCGGTGGAGATTCCAAAATAAAGTAGGGTGTTTTGGTGACGATTTTATATGGTATATACGTAGCCCTGACTCCCATTAGTCAGCTTGATAAGGCTAAAACCAGAGCCATGCCAGACCAAGTGAGGTCATTCCTCCTATCAGACGCATTTTTTCGATACCATTCTATTGCTATGATTTGATTGGGTGCACCTTTTATTTGGGAGTGTGTCACAAGGTGGGCGGTAGTAGCTAATATGCGTTACCACCAGTTCGGATCCGCAAACAGTATATCTACTCTGGCATTGCCTCGTGTGCCATGTCACATGCACTATCGCGCCTTCTACGAATTTGTTTTGTGTCGCACCTATGGAGTGCTCCTTGATAGCTCACTTGCGAGTGGGGTTTACAGTATCTTATACACTATCGCATTATATAAAATGTGTTAAACGGGATATGGTTAACGCCTTAACTCTATTTTAATATTTTACTTTACTATAGACATATTATAATAGCGTATATTACTACATAGTAGATAGTTTCACGGATCCTTAGAGGACGGAAATCCCAAACATCCTTTGAATTACTTTAATATTAGTTGACATTTCACTTGAGTTTAATTTATTAATATGATAATGCTAATCCTGACTCGAGTGTTTTGCGTTTTTCTTTACACTCGAGTCAGATTGAGTTTCACAGCATTTGAGGCTCACCTTTGGAGTTTGGAACATTGCTTAGAGATCCATCTAAATCTATTCCGCTATCCATTTGTTTTGTCCAGAATTGTCATCTTTTTGTATTCAAAATTATATTGTATTTGAGATATTCTATTGTTTTTTTTAAACTCTGATGTTTATATAGTAGCTTCATGAACTACTATTTATTCTATTCCGTGGCTTATTGTTGTAATACTCTATTTCTGTGATACTGTGATTAATTTATTGACTATATATGCTGAATTTTGCCAAATATAAAATTAACAATATATTGTTTTGAGCAATTCAAGTTCGACATGTGCAGATGCGAATGGCACGAAATACCGGGTCGTTATAGTTGGTATCAGCGCTCTGGTTTAGGCAAAACTTAGCGTATGAAGTAAATTTAATTACAGAATCACCTTCGTTTGAGCTTGAATTTCTCCTCTTCGGTTAGGATTTCTTTTGAATTTCAAAACTTTCCCTTTTTTTATGAAATCCACTCTTGTCTCTCCCTATTCGTGTTCTCTTGATACTGGAGCATCCCATAGCTCAACCTCAACTATCAACTTCATCGTTTATGTGACAACTCTCATTGATTGTCCCACCAATCCTAGTATGATTTGTAAAGGGGTGAACACCTTTACAACAAGCGTTGATTCACTGGAGATTTCTATATCCTTGCATTGATTCCTTTATTTCTTGCAAAGCCGAAACCATCTCTAGTAGACGATTAGGGTAATCCCTTTGTAATCTTGACTCCACTCCAGTAATCAGAAATTATCCTGATATTGAGTGAAGTCACTTCTCTTCCCTTCAAGCAGAAAATTGAATTTCCACATCGATATTATTCCTGGGATCTTGGTTGACCCGGTTAAGGCCACCCATGATTAATATTAGTCTATCATCTTCCTCTTTTGTAATTTAATTATCTTACCTTCGTCTCGAGCTTATCTTACTCGTTAGAATTCTCTCTGATTAGATACCCTCTAGATTTGAACCTCTATCATTGTTCTAAAATCCATCTTTGCTCATCGAGTGTTAACATAAAAATATTTATATTTTGTTGTTGAGTTGTCGAGGTTGATTTAGGGTTTCGATCGATTCGTTTGATCAACGCTATCGATAGTTATTCCAAAAAACATGAACATAGCAAACTGATACAATATTGTTTTCGAAATTGGTAAATGAAATAATTTTGTATATGATTATATTTTATATAAAAGTTTAATTTTTTGAAATTAAATAGTTAAATAAATTTATTGTTAGGAATGATAATACTATATTTTCATTTATTGTTTTTTCAACTGTACTAAATCATCTTATATTGTTATATGTTATAAGGTGTTGAAAATTTCATAAACATGATTAATTTGATTTGTAAATGTAATAAACGTAAATCTAGGATTTAAGAATTTAATTTCCAGATTTTCAAAAATGTGGTTTTCATAGTTAAAGGAATATATTATTTTTAAGTATTTTCAAATGGAAATTTTTTTCCAGAATTTTAAAGAAGTAAGGCAGTACTCTCATCTAGTGTCGCTGGAAAATAATTTCGGTGATGATTGCAGCATCGTCGATATTCATTTTCAAGTCTCGAAGTAGAGAGACCCCTTAGTAGCTTTACTATACTTTTGTTTGGAAGAATGGATTTGATTTAAATTCCTTGTGTGTGATTTGACTTATATAATATATATGTATAAAGTTATTTCAAAATAGTTTGAAGTAAAACCGAAAATTTGAATCTTAGGTTTTATATTAAGAAATGGTTTCAATTATTGAACTAAAGTGCAATTTTTGAACAATTAGAATATCTAAAAATGATAAATGAAATTTAACCAACTTGAAATATTTGAATTTGAATAAAAACATATTCATATAATACTAAATTGCATTCCAATGTATATAACTTGCCTAAATATTCAAAAAGTTAAATTGTTAGGATATAATAAAGGTTTGTACAAGAAGAAATCTTAAAGCAATAAATTGTTCAAACCAAAATCTGGCATAATATAAATGTTGTAAATAAAAGAAAATTTGTATAGTGTTTAATTGCACTAAAAAACATTAAGATAACTTATCTAGAAAGTTTAATGTAATTAGAATGTGACTGGATAATATACACTATGATATAATAGGATATCAAAAATGATATTTTATTAAGGGAATTTACTTATAATAAATTGGATAATAAAAAGGAAAAAAATTATTTGTTGAAAAATATATGGTTATAAAATGTGTACACCTAGTATATGTTGCAAAATATATTAAGTGAAATAAATAAAAATAAGAGTAAGCAGGTAAATATGAACTTAAGAATAGTGAACTTGAATTTTTGTGGAATCAACTTAGCTGAAGATAAATGGATAAAATCAATGATTTAATTTATAAATGAATTTATTTGAAAGAAATGTTGATAAAATGAAATAAAATCAAGTTTAAATTGAATGATAATTTATTAGTTGGATAAAATGGATTAAACCAAATTGTTGAATATTAATTTATCTAAAATTGAAATCTATATGATTTTGAACAGTTGAAATTGAATGTTGAGATGGAATTAACTATGGTTGATCAAATAGATTTAATAAATGAGTAAAATAAAACAAATTTTGTTGTGAAATTTTTTGTAATAAATGTTAATGAATTTGAAACAAATCAATTAGATAAAAATATATGGAAATGAAATCAATCAAATGTGAACACAATAAATTTAATTGATTAAGTAAAATGAATTAGAATCATCTAATTAAATATAAACCAATTTTAAAATAAATGTAGTTTATATGGTTTTAAATTAGTTGTTGTATTTGGTAGTTCAATCCACTTTTCTTTTTGGTTGTTTCTATTCTCCTACTTCGTTCTTTTTCGTAGACGAAAAGTTTGAGGGGGGAGAGTGTAACGACCCGTAAATTTTAACGGTTTTAATAATCTAATTAAATGAAATTTTTTGAAATTTTAAATAATTTAATTTGAAAATAAAATTTTGATATTTGGAATACGTCTATTTAAACCTGGCAAATAATAAATTTTCATCAGAAAGTATGGAAGTTTATTTTGTTGTATACTTTTATTTAAATTTAAATCAGTTAATATTTGATGATAATAAAATGTTTTTCAAACCTGAATATTTTTATATAATAAATTTGTAAGTCATCTTCTGAGTAAGTCATCATCTTCCGTTTCATCAAATTTGGACTGCTATTGCTCCGTTTATTTTATTTTCGACGTTTTAGCATCATTTTCGGTACCGAATATCGACTTTTGATAGGATGATCGAATCACTGATACCTGTGTACTATTTTGATTGTCTCGTCATGTTGATCTCTGCAATATATTCATCTTTGTATTTCGGCGTCCGTTATGCGACGAAAACTAAGAAACGGATAGCCATTTCGGTTACGAAATTCCAACCTTTTTAGTTTCCTATGTCCATTCAAATTGCCTAACGGTCGAATTTCAAACAGTCATTTGTATTTAATAATTACCCTGAATTCTCATGCTACTTTCATTGTTCCCTATATTCAATTCATTGATAACATTTCTATTCCATCATGCCGTTTACATTCTTTAGTTTCTAATGGTTCGATTGAAAATTTATGTTTATATTTTAATATACAGCTTTATATATTTCCCTATAGCTTATCAAATTCCTTCCTCCTCCATTTATTTGGCTGCCACCATCACAAAAATCCTCATCTCATCATGCCTGGCCAAACCCTCCCGGCCTTTCACTAATACCCGCAACCGCCTTTAACCACACCATCGTCGAACTTCGGCCTGACCTCACCGCACACCCCTACGGCCACCCTCCTCGAACCCATACACCACCTCACTTCCTCCTCCCTCTCTTTTTCTTCCATCCCTCTTCCACGCAACCCAATCCCAGCTGAGCAACCCTAACCGAAGACTCAACCTTCCCCTCACCTTTATCGAGAATAGCCCACGTAACACCTATAGCCGAGCACCCCCTCCTCTGTGTCTAGCCCGAGATCCCACGTCGCCGACCTTGCCTCCCCTCAGCCGTGCTCCTCCATGCATCCAGTCCATGACCGCAACTCCTCTCAAGCCTGGCCGTGACTTCCCTCTCCGCCTTCGCAGGCAACACACAATTCTTTTGCATAAGCTATATTATATATATGTATGTATGTATGTATGTTTGTATGTATGTATGTAGTTTATGTATAATATGTTAGTTATGCAAGTTTGTAATCAGCTGTATATATATAATACTTGTTACATAAATAAATTACAGTATTATATTTTATTGCAGTGATATATATATATATATATATATATATATAAGTTGGTGGGCTCTCTTTGTTATATCTTCCTCTTCTTTACAGTTTTTTTGTAAGTTAATATAAAAAATTATTTGTTTATGTACATATCAGTTCTGTAAGTTTATACAAACCTGTCAATTATATTTGTAAGTATATGAAGTCGTATAAATTCTGGTTTACAGTATTTATAATATTTTAAAAAGGAAACATATATATGTTTTGGTTGAAAGCTTGCAATATAATTATGTTTTTGTGTGTGTGTGTGCGTGTGCATACTTAAACCGATTTCAAGGTGTATAATGTTTGTGCAGTCTGCATGAATACATATTGATTTCCAAAATTTTATATATATAAAGTTTCAATGTATAAGTTATATTAGTTTATATATATTTGGTTGCATTATATTTTAGTCTGCATATAAGTTAACATATATATTAGCCTGGATATACAATATTATGTTATAGATATTAAAAGTATATATATATATAGTTTATATAAAAAATTTGTTTTATGTTGTATATATATACACATACATATGATATGTTTGTAAATCTATATAAGTATTTATTTCAAAATATATTATGTATATATGTTTATTTTGATGTATGCGCTTAGAATAAACAATGACTTTTGAAATACATAACATATTATTTAATATGTGTTTGAATTTAAAATGTGATTATATATATAAATAATTATATATAGTGCTTTGCTTTGTCATTGTCCCATTATCACTTTGTGCTTATCCGTATCAGTTTGGTGATTTGTCGACTATCTGTGCCCATTCACATCTTGTTCTCGCGTTTCTCTAGCGTCGAAAGGTGAGAAATCACTCACGATTAACGTTCTTATATTCATTAAATTTGATTTCATTTGAAATGATAATGGAAATATGTTATTGCTAGTTATTTAATTGCTATATATGATATGCCATTATTTGTAACTGTTCACCTATGACATCTGACACCATGGTCTGTTATTATATTTTACTTGTTATTGAAGATATATGCCTATTATCGATATATTATATTATTATCATATTTGTTCTCACTCTGCAAGTTCCCTGTTGCTTAGAATTCCCTATGGGTTGAAATGATACATACCCGAACGATCTTGTAGAATAGTAGGAAATCGTTATGGGTTGAAATGATAAACCCAAGCAATTTTCATTATTTTAAATTATGGGATTTCGGGTTGAAATAATTTATACCGGTAGATATTTAAATTGCGGAATGAAATGGTAAATATCCTTATCACTTGACCATAGGACAGAAAATTATATACTGACACCGTTGGTTTATAATTTGAAAATTGATTTCCAAAGTTTTAAAGGAAAATATATGGTTTAATAAATATTGATTTTTAAAAATAAAATATAGGCTATTTTTATATATGTACAAAAATCTAGATTTTAAAATAATATGTTTTAGAAATTTAGTTTATAAGTTAATTTTGAAAATATAATTTTTAAGATTTTCTAATAAGTTTATTATTTTTAAAATATATAAAAAAAAATAGATTTAAAACAAAATACATTTAATTATAAAATTTAATTTAATAAAAAATTAATTTAATTAGTACATAATATGTTTAAATATTTTTAAATTATATTAATATTTTAAAAAAGCATTTTTAACTTTAATAATAAGGTGGAAAGATAAATTAATGTTGACTTGCAATTTAAATGGTTAACAATTGAATTTAAATAAAAATTTATTAGAACTTATTGATTCTTCGATGCTAAAAATATGATTTATAACTTGATTTGATAGAAGTGATTAAACAAATATTCTCAATTTTAAAATAGTGATTAAATATTTAATATTTATTTAAATTTTGGGAATTTAATAAGTGTTATTGAAAAAAATAAGTGAATACTCTTCGATTTGAATATATTTAAAGTTAAATGTTGAACTATAAATGAAATATATATATATAAACTTAAATCTTCAAACTTTAAAATTGAAATGGTTAAACTGGAATTAATTTAAATTGAATTTTGGAATATAAAATGATTTGAGTCAATTTGTGAAATTAGAGGAAACTAATTTATTATATAAAGTATTTTAATATATATAAAATTTTTTAATATATATAAATTATTTTAATATATATCAACTGTTTTAATATACACTATTTTCAATATCTAAACTTTTTAAGCCAAAAGTGTTATGATTTCCAAAGTGTTATGATTTCAAAAGTGTTATGATTTCCAAAGTGTTATGATGTCAAAAATATTATGATTCCAAAAGTGTTATGATTTCAAAAGGTTATGATTTCCAAAGGGTTACGGTTTCAAAAATGTCATAAATTTGAAAATGTTACGATTTTGGAAATATTATCAAAAGTGAATAACAATATCGAATTTGATATGGTTTTGAAATGAATATGATATTTTGATTTGAAGTATGAATTATTTGAAATGAGATGACCATGGTGTGAAATAAGCGTTTGGTTGTTAAAGAGATCGGGATCGGATATTGTCATACTCTCTACCAATACTGAAAACCACTTTAACAACTGTGTACATGTTGGAGATTCCAAAATGAAGTAAGGCGGTTTGGTGATGATTCTATATGGTATTTACGTGCCCCGACTCTCGTGAGTCAGCTTGATGTGCTAAAACAGGACCATGCCGGGCCAAGTGAGGTCATTCCTCCAATCGGACACATTACTTCAGTACCATTCTATTGCTTTTGTGATTTGATTGAGTGCACCTTTGATTTGGGAATGTGTCAAGAGGTGGACGGTCGTAGCTGTTATGCATTACCACCAGTTCGGATCCCTAAACGGTATATCTACCCTAGCATTGCCTCGCGTGCCTTGTCGCATGCCCTATTGCACCTTCCACGAGTTTGTTTTGTGTCGTACCTATGGAGTGCTCCCTGATAGCCCACTTGCAAGTGGAGTTTATGATATCTGTATAGACTACGGCATTATATAAAATGTATTAAAGGGTTTATGGGTAACGCCTTAACGCTATTTTAATATTTTACTTTACTATAGACATATTTTAATAGCTTATATTACTATATTGTAGATAGTTTCATGGATCCTTACAGGATGGAAATCCCAAACATGCTTTGAGTTACTTGTATTTCAGTTGACATTTCAATTGAGTTGAATTTATTAATATAAGAATGTTAATCCTGACTCGAGTGTTTTTTGTTTTGCTTTACGCTCGGGTTAGACTCAGTGTCACAGCATTTGAGACTCTCCTTTGGAGTTTGGAGCTTCGCTTGGAGATCCATCTATATCTATTTAGCTTTCAGCTATCTAGTTGTTTTGTCCAGACTTATCATCTGTTTATATTCGAAACTAAATTGTATTTGAGATATTTTGTTGTATTTTATATCAAACTTTGATGTTTATATAGTAGCTTCATGAACTACTATTTATTCTATTTCGCTGCTTATTTTTGTAATACTCCGTGTCTGTGATTATGTGATTGATTTATTTACTGTATACGCTGAGTTTTGCCAAATATAAAATTAACAATCTATTGTTTTAAGCAATTCAAGTCCAATATGTGCGGATGCGAATGGTATCAAATACCAGGTCGTCACACTTACTAGCCCTCAATTATGATAGAAAACTCAAGTACATGATTGTCAACCTCATTAATGTTCGACGTTAAGAATCGAGTGATAAATCTTCTTTCGGATTGGTGTAAACATCTCAAAGTTCCGTATTCGAATCTTAGATCAAAATCGTGTGACAAAATGATCTTTATACCTCATATGTACTCATTAAAAAATCTTTATGAAAACTATTCATAAATTTTTTATCATTTAAGAATACTTCTTTATATATAATCACTCTAAATTTTTATTTCCAAACAATTTTCTTAAAGGAAAACATTTCATCCTAAAGGAATCATTTCAATTTAAAAAATAATTTACCTTTTGTTTCCAAAATTACAATCAACTTCACTCGTTATAATATATTCTTTTTTAACCAATCTCGATAATAACCTATCGAATAATAATTGAAAATTTTCCTTTTAGCTTAAGAAAAATATATAGATTGAGTAACTCCAAAATAATACCAAAGAACTAAGTTCTACCAATAGTATTCTATATCCCCTTAACAAGAAAGGTAATACTTAAGAGAATGTTTACCATCCGAACATATCTCCACCCCATTTTTAGTAATTTCCGAGCTATTAAAACTAGTTATCATTTAAGACTTTCCTACTTTTCAAATTTCTTATTCAAAAATCCATTAGAGATTATTTTGTTTATAAAGTCCATTTTTATAAATCCCTTTTATAAAATCATCTTATATTGCTTACTTCCTTTTAAAATTTCATATTTCTTTTCCAAAATAGCAAAAATTTAGTTTCTTAAAATTTATATAACATATCTTTCATATCAATCTTCCATAATATTATTTTATTTATATAAAATACATTTTTTATTACATGCTTATATTACTATCTTTTACACCTCATATTATTATCAAACATCTTACAGTCAAATCGTGAAACTTAATTCATACGATGTTTGTTTAATCAATAAATGGTAATAACTGAATATTACCTTTCCCTTAACCACAAACTAACACGCATAAATATTTATATCTTTCAAAAGATATTCCTTTATGCTTAAAATTAAATCCTTTTAAAATAGTGTGTAGGTTTATCTTATTTGTGGGTTTGGAAACCCTTGTCGATATCGTGGCGTCCCACATACCAAGTAGAATCTATAAACCACTCAACAGATAAATCAACACAAAATATTTTTATATCAAATAAAAAATATGCTCTTATATATATAACACTCTCAAACTCCTTCTTGGGTGTTACCAACCCTATCTATAACGAGTTTTACCCCACCAAAGCCTAGGTTTTCACTCAACCTATGCTCTGATACCGAATATAATGAACGGGGTTTTCCATCCTCGAAAATTGACACCAACACAATCTCGGTACTCACGTGCTTCAAATACAAGTGTTGGAAATCCCAATTGTTAGGGGAAAAGAAAATAAGATAGAATAGAATCTCACACGAATGGAATAACATATATTATTTCAGTATTAGTCATTACAACGGAAAATTTTGAATACAATATTAGAGTCTAACCTAGATTCAGCCTGGACAGTTGTAAACCCTGACCTTACGATTGCTGAGAAATAAAAACAAATGCAATAGATGCAGCGGATAATAGAATACGTCCATACGTAGATGAAGATCTCTACCTCTCCTTTGGAAACTCCAAGCTTCTTCAACTAAGCCTGAAACTACTTGGATCTGACCCGAGTATTGAAATACCCAGATCAGGCTTGATAAAACAGTGTGAGATTCTTGAAATTTTAAATGATGATGTCAATCAAAACCTTTAAATAGAAGGGTATCTCATATGACCGCGCCCATATATAAATACGGACAAGTTTTTATCTTATGACAACCAAAATACTTTATATTAAAACATTTGATATTATTATTAATGATATTATTTTGAAAACACTTTTCAGGTAATATATCAAAATAAATACCAATATCAGGACAAAGTCTATAGTAATATATCCGGATTAGGTCAATGGAATACACTGGACAGAATATATGATATAAAAGGGGTAGCTGAAATGTTTGCAATGCATTATAGCTAATTTGGGAATACAACCAAACCTATAAAGCTAGTATTGAAATTGAATTTTCAACATGATAAGGAACTAGTTGTTTTTTCCTTCGATCCACGCATAGCAACCATAGTCCCCTCGAATGCCTTATCGCTTTTCTCAAGCTAGCTACTTGGAACTACACTTGCTACACTACCAATACCCGGTAGCCTTATCTCTTTTCGCAAGCTAGCTACTATATTCAAATAAATGGCGCAATAAATGCCTTGATGGACGCCTTTCCCTATTGAGTCCTCCTACTGGACGCCACCATATACACCAAAAAAAGCCCAAATGTGAGTTCTTCAAACCATATAGTTACCCGTATCATCTCTGGAATGTGGGGTTCATGAGGCTGCACTCAATTTTAATAAAGCCACACATTGCTTTCCATAAAGCTACGTTTTATTCTTCCATAAAGCACATTTCACTTAGAATGCCACATTGTCATTTCCGTTAATCACTAATTGACTTCCTCAAAAATACAACCTCCGAGACCGTATGTCTTAGCGAAGGGTGTTAATCAAATAGGAGTTGCCTCCTACGCCACCAACAGATGTATGTTTGTAAAAATCAACGTTCGTGATTTAGAAATGCAATGTCAGACACTCATCCATACAAGTTCATTCTGGGACTGAACGAAACCGAAGGCACTCCACCTACTACCATTAGTAGCGAGTATTCCTTGCAATCCAAATATTTCATTACACGATTGGACCATTGCTATAAATGTCTCCATGTTGGAAGCGACCCAGAAAATGTCAACAAGCAGTCCTTCCACTATGAAGATCTTCGGTCTTTAATACAATGAGGATTTCAATAATCATCATCTTCAACATGTCTTCACTTTCGAACGTATACATTGGTTCGAAGTGTTTTTTGGATAGGAATTACCCAAATCCGACCCCGGTTCCTTTGAACCAATCATCGATGAAAAAAGATGTTAAGTTCATATATGACTATCAATCAACATTCAACTTAATTCAACTTTTTATTCATTCATAAATATCTCTTAGAGATATATCCATTAAATTATTCTTTACCTAGTTAATGGTATATGGAATCATTATGCCTCATTTATCAAATAATTTGGTAAATTTTAAAACCTATTTAATCTCGGTATAATTTCAATTTATTTCATCCTTTATTTTAGGAAAATATTTATTAAACATTTATTTAAATCTCTATAAAGATTTCTTAATTCAAAACTCAGAACTTTGATTGAGATAAAACCATGTTATCTAGAATGTTAATCCAAAAGCAGTAAATATTACGTGAGCAGAATTTGTAGAAATCATCCAATTCTTCTCATTATCAATTCCCATATTCAACAAGTACTATAGGTAGAATAACCGTGAAATCATCAATTAAATTCCACGAATGGTATGAGTTCTTTCTTCGGGCTTTAACATTGAGTGTAAGAATATTATCTCCATAAAATCCAAGTTATTTATATTCGAAAAATAATATCTTTTATACTTTGGAAAATTTTGATCAGAGTGAATCAAATTTACTATCCCCTCCATCAGGCCAGACCAAATAGTCAAGGAGAGCAGGAAACTGCTTTTTCAAACCCAAGCCTAGACGCTACATCTCTGACACCCAAAAGGCGGTCAAGTAAATTGATCAACTCTAAATCATTACCATTTAACCATTGCAAAAACCCTTCAAATCATTTTTCAAATACTTTATTAATCGTTTGGAAAAATTTACTAAAGTTTGAAAAAGAACGGTTGCGTTTAAAAATATAATTTAAAAGTTATAGAAAAGTGCCGCGAAAAAGTGATTTTTATGCTATATTTATCAAAATGAATTTTTGATCATTTAGAAATTTAGTTTTGTAACTCAAATCTCTTTTACAAAATTTTAAAAGATTTATAAGATTTATTACATATTTTTAAAAAATTTAAAAACATATAGTTAAACATTTGCCACCTTGGCCACCGAACTACCAAAGCGCGATTTATCGAAAACTTGATTTGCTCATATTTTAAAATCTACTTATCGAAATCTCGATATTCTTTATTTGTTTGAAAACTACTAATATAATAGTTTGGAAAATTATTACCTCAAAAAATTTCGAGCTATATTCCATTCTATATATTCGTTTGACTGTTACGGCGTGAAATCACGAACTACCTTTACGTGACGCGCCTATTTTGACTCAATTTTCATTTTCATCAAAATTTCTCCACATTGAATTTTAATTTTTGTAAAAAATTTATAACCATATTCAAATGTTTAAACCAATATTTTCCATATTAAACTCCTTTTTATTTTCAATCATTTCATAATATTATATTATTATAATATTCATTTTAAACCTTTTATATTTTCAAAACCCTTAAGAGGCTAAATAACTTCATACATGCATATTTATTATGGATTTTATTTCCATTATTTATTATGGTTAGTTTACTAACCATTTCCAATGTAAAATATCAACCAAGCTATCAACCATCTTAATAATCATCTAATAACCAAGTAATCAAATTCTTAATCATCTAATATAACAAACTTTCGTATCATTAAACTTGAGAGATTAATTAGTAAATTTAAATGTTTGGTACTCACCATTTCCCAAATTAAAACATCCTACCAACATTCAAACAAGCATCACTTCATCTAAACCATTACTAAACTTCACTACGACATCTATTAAACAACTTTTCCTTCCTTTGTAAGTGCTTGGCCATCACCATCCTTGCTTTACTCTTGGCCATGCCCCTCTTCACTTCAAGTGCTCACGGCCTTAGCCTCTTATCATCACCAAACTCACGGCCACTTCCTGCTTCATCATCGCTTGCACCTAAACTCCTCCATATCTCTCCAAACCACGACCTAAACGCCCTCACCCATGTGCACCCCCTCACTTCCATCATTTCACACATTGGTACCTGACGCAGCTTTGCCTAGGCTCGAACAGTTTAGATATCAAACTGTCGCAACCTATCTAGGATTTTCCTCTCGAAATGATGATTTCATGTCAATAAACTGATAGAACGATAAATGCTCAATTTCGTTGATCATGATGATACCGGAATCTAGCTATCTCCAACCCGTTGATCTCGCAAGATGCCATGTTGAAAGATCTACAATTCGATCGTTGATCACTCGAAAGTGATACCGAGAATTGGCTTCAAATTCGTTGATTCGCTCATGAATAACCCGAAGATGGAAAGCAGAAGGAGATCACACTCAACTTCCAACAATGGTGGCTAAAGCGCACACGCAAGTTTTTATTTCAAAATTCAACCCCTTTACAAATGACAACACACCCCTATTTATAGGAAATTACAACACATACATGCGACTCAACATACAACACACGACCTAACAACATATGACATAACAACATACGACTTAATAACATACGACATAACAACATATGACTCACGACCTAACGACTTAACAATACAACACCCATGCGACTTAACATCATACGACTCACGACCTAAGAAATCAGCGACATGATAAGAAAGCACAGCTTCAGGAACGACTTAAGCGACTTAAGCGACATAAGAAGATAGCACGGCTTCAGAAACGACTTAAGAGACTTAAGCGACCTAAGGAATCAGCGACTTATAGAAATGCGGCATCAGTGAACGGCTTAAGCAAATGTGGCCTACGACTTACGACTTAAGGAATGCGGCATAAGTGAGCTAATTATAGAAATGCGGCCTTGTTTTCTTTAGTCGTTATCTTATAAGGTAGGCGACTTATGGCCAGCGACTTATGGTAGGCAACTTATGGCCAGCGACTTATGGTAGGCGACTTATCATGGTGCGCTGCATCATCCTCCGCTGGTTGAAAAGAATTCGACCACGAATTACACTTTCCTCTTCTTTGACATACTTATTCCCATGATATGGAATCAAGTGTTTGACATTGAAAACGTCAGCAGTATGGATATGATCCGGCAATCTTAATTGATAGGCATTTTCATTAATCTTCTTTACGAATTCCAAAGGACCAATCTTTCTAGCAGCTAGTTTGTTGTAAGTACCAATAGGAAATCGATACTTAGTCAATACTGCATATACAAAATCTCCTTCTTTGAACTCAACATTTCGTCTTTAATATCTGTAGATTTCTTATATTTCTCATTCGCCTTAAGCAATCGTTCCTGCACAACCTTGTGGCATTCTTGCAATTCATTTACAAAATCACTAGCTCGTTTGATATCTCCTTTCTACTGTGGTACTATCGATAAATCCAATGGTCCCTTAGGAATTGTTGAGTAAACGATCTGGAATGGACTGAACCCGGTGCTTCGATTAACTACATGGTTGTGTGCAAACTCAGCTTGACACAGCTTGGAATCCCAACTCTTCAAATTGTCATTCACGAGGCATCTCAATAGATTACCTAGGGATCTATTCACAACTTCTGTCTGTCCATCCGTCTGTGAATGATAAGCACTACTAAATTTCAGCTTTGTCCCGACCATTCTCCGTAGACTCATCCAAAAATGACTCAGAAAACGAATGTTTCTATCCGATACAATAGATTCAGGCAACCCGTGAAGTCGATGGATCTCTTTGAAGTATAACTGTACGACATTAACTGCATCTGCCATCTTCTTGCATGCGATAAAATGTACCATTTTTGAAAACCGATCAACCACCACGTATATAGAATCATTGCCACGTTGTGTCCTCGGCAAGCCCAATACAAAATCCATACTAACATCTACCCATGGTTTAGTAGGTATAGGCAACGGCATATATAAACCTGCATTTGTTGCGGTCCCCTTTGAGACTTGACAAATATGGCACCTTTGAACGAACTTTTCAACTTCCTTCTTCATTGACGGCCAAAAATAAGACTTTGAGATCAACTGCATAGTACGGTCGTGGCCCACGCGGCCTTCTTCATGTAGTTCTTTGATAATTTTCATTCGTAGACTGCAATCTGGAATATACAACTGATTTCTTTTGAATAGAAAACCTTCAACCAACATATATCCATCCATGCTTCCGTGCTTGACTTTGTCTAGGATTCCGAAAAATATGAATCTGAAGTAAGAAATTCTGGACATTTCACGGTTATGCGACTTATAATTTTGAACAAAAGTGTAAAATGCGTTTCAAGTCAGCATGTCTTGAAATGGAAAATGTTTTGTCCGTAAAGTTAATAGCTTTCAAATGGATCTGAAAAGTTAAGTTTTCGATTTGAAAATCTCAAGTTATGAGTAAAACAGTTTTCAAAAAGGTCGCTATAAGAGCGGTTAAATCCATATTTTTATAAGTAGAGTTTTATAATTCTGCAAATTATGAAATAAATTTCTACATTAAATATTAATATAATAATGAGGTTTTGGAAGATAAAAATGAGTTTATACTTAATCAAAAGTATAATTATGGAAAATGACATAGTTAATCACTATTCACTAGCAATTAAGGAATTGGATTTTTAAAGAACCAGAAGGAGTTTTTGACCAAAATCTTTTATGAATGATTTAATAATAATTAATTATGATTTTTAAGATTTATTTGTGAATTTTATAAAAGCTTAGAAAAATGGTCAAATTTTATAGGCTAATGAATAGTTTAAATAATAAACAATATTTGGAAATAAGCTAGGAAGTGGCACTAGACTTCGAGGTAGGAAGCGACTGTTAATCAAAGGATAAAGATGTTATTGAACCAAGGTTTGAGAGGAAATAGTTCCCTAACTTGGAAGGCCTTATTATTTGCTGATAAATAACTGAGTTTGAAAAAGACTTAAGTTATGAATGAGGTATTATCTCTGAATGAGAATTAAAGTAAATAACAGAAAGAGTATGCAGTAATACCTTAGAGTACATTTGTCCCGCCTATAAGATCTGAGAAAGCAAACAAGGTAGTTAACAGGGTGGGAATCTAGCCTTGTTTATATCTTAGATGAGGGGTGGAACGGGTCGAAAGGTATATCTGGGTACTTGTCAAAGATCATGTAAAAGTTTTGACAAGAGAAAGAAAAGGAAATTAGATAAGCGAAAAGGAATTGGAACTCGATTACTGTGATATTAAGCTAGGTAGTTTTCTGAGTGTTGATCTGATGTTGGTTTAGGCCTTCGAGTTTGCCTTTGGGAAGTAATTCTCTTAATGTTTTACAATCATAAATTGATTCTAATTGGGAAGAAGGGGTTAAGCAATTAAATTAAACAAGGCTTAATGATTATGTATACACATATACACATTTTATTTCAATAATTGATATCGAAAACCGAGGTTGGATTTAGGGTAAAGTCCCAATCCGAAGACCACTTCGAATCAATGAACGGTGTTCTAGAAATGGACAAACGATAGAAGAGACCGAGATGGAAAATCTCTATGATGTTAAAGATCGAAGATCTTATACGGCAAGCGGGTTGCTTGTTGATAACCTTGGAGTTGCACCCGAGGTAAATGAATAGCAGTGATTCCTTGTTGTGGGATCTATGATGATGCACGGGCTGCGGCTACCGTGGTTAGGGATGCAGTAGGGTGGTGCCTTCGGTTCATCCTTTACTAGGATGAATTGCATGGGAGAATGTCTGATAAAGAATTTCCAATGATTACGAACGTTGACTTTAAAAACGTACATCTGTTTCGTGGCGAATAATGCAACTTCTCTTAGCTTAACACCCTTTTCTGAGACGTACGAGCTTGGAGGTTGTATTTTTGTGGGAGTCAGTTAGTAATTGGAGAATCTGGCAATGTGGCATTTAGAGTGAATGAGATGGAATGAAAAGGCAACGCATCACCTCGAACCGCATCAAATGGGGAGTTACTGAAATATAGCGTGTGGCAAGATGAGTCAAGGTTTAGCACCCAAGAGAATGCCTACATTTTCCTTTCTAGATACAATTGATCTCCCACTATATTTTGGGTCTGAAAGTTGTGATGAGAGCGCTCTCGGAAGGTCGAAAACGGCTAGGGGAAATGGCATATTCGGTCTAGCTATTGGGTAGACAGTCTTATTAGGCATTGGGTGGGGAACTCACACCTAGGTGCATCCCTCTGGAGGTGTACTGTATGGAAGGTAGTCCCTTATCTTGGTTAAAAGTATGGAATCAAATATCTAATAAGAACCCATAAGAGTTTGATTATAGACCAAGATGCTAGAATTTAATGAATGTAACAATTTTGGTTAAGATTCATAAGTTTAGTTGAAAAGCATTTTCAAAAAAACACAACGTCATTAAAAATAATATCTCATTATTTTGGCATAATCACTTTTGGTTATCATAAGGTAAAAACTCATTCCGTTTTTTATCTGAAATGGTCTTATGAGATACCCTTTGTTTTCAAAAACGTATTTTGAATTTCTCACACCGGTCCCATGACTGACCTAGAGTGTTTTTCCTTTCCTTAAACTCTAGGTACCCTATTTTTCCAGGCATCCTAGTATTTAGATCAGTATGGAACACTTTGAAAGATGGATCTATGAAGCTGAGCCATGGAAAATGGACGTTGGAGTTGGATCATTAGAAGATATTATCTACCATTATTTCTTTTGCAGTGTTTATATGTTATTGATTTATGCATTTTGTACCGGCACATATGGAGGCAGGTAGTTATAACTGTCCCTCGCTGAGTTAGTATCTATCTTATTTCATGTGGAACACTATTTAAGTTAACTCTGATATACTATTATATTTGATCCACGCATATGTGAGAATCTACTATTTCTATTGTCTATCTGCATTTCTTTAAACCATGATTATTCAATTTTCTAGCACTCGAATTTGTGGCATGATTGTGTTAATGTCAATTCTTGGAAGTTAGAATTTTGGGTCATCGCAAAACGAGAGAATAAGAAGTGAACTTTTCCTTTGCTTAAGTTATTTTTTTTTGCAAGGCAAGCGAGGTTAACTGGACCCCTACTAGTTTATTGAGAAAAAAGAAAATGACTATGAACATGCTCATAATCACTAGAAATAGAAATAAAACACATAAAAACCACACATAGGTAAGCTACAAAGAAAAACACATAGGGAAACAAGACAATATGAAAGAGAAAGAGAAGCAAAACACAAAAATGAACTAAGGCCAAACTTCAGCCAACTGAGTACTGAAGTCAAATAGGCTTTCCTTCGTTCCATTATTTATAACATTCTTTAAGGCTTCCCATAGCTGTTGTATGCTCCTACTTTTATTTTCAAAACATCTTAAATTTCTTTCCTCCCAAACCAATTTCAAGTACTTCTTAAAAAAGAAGAAGTAAACAGTTCTGTCATCATTCCTCCACCTTGTTGACTTACTAATCAGGTCCCACTCCATATCAGACAAACCATGAATATGATCAATGTTTATTCTTCTCACCAGTCTACCCCAGAGACCCATTAGCTCGGTGCATTCATAGTAAATGCATGCCACAGATTCATACTGCAACTTGAAAAAGACACACAGTGGATCAATATTCATTCCATAGCTCATCATTTTTCTCTTAGTCAACGATGCATTCATGATAACCCTCCACATCATCAGGTTGTCCCTGGCAGGAGAATATTTGGACCATAAAACCTTATGCCAAACAATATCAGAGCTTCCTGTCACATTAGCAAGTAAATCATATGCAACAGAGATAGAGTGAGGCTTTCCATTCCAAAGAATTTCATCATTAGGAGCTATATTGTAGTAATGACCCTGATATATATTCCAAACAGCCCTAATATCCTGATTACTGGTGTATGGCAGCAACAGCTTGCCATCATACAAGTAATCAATTGCTTGAGCATCCCTACTTATGCCAGCCTGATCAATCTGGTGGGGGGTAAACATTTTGCCAAGCAATAAGCCTTCATCCATCCACGGGTCATTCTAGAATTTGATAACACTGGATTGAGAGAGCACAAACTTTATATATGGAGAGAAAGAAGATCTTAATCTCAGTAAATTCCTCCAAGTCCAGCTACAATTCTGGGGCACAGGCATAGTCCAGAAGTTCCTTCTACCCAAGTTATATTTTCTGGTCCATTCAACCCATAAGGATTCAACACCACTTAGCAAAGCATTTAAGTGTGCACTAGTGGCTGCTTTATTCCAAGTTTGCAAGTTAAATATACCTAGACCACTTTTCTTTTTTGGAAATTCCATTTTGGCAAATGAGCAGGGGATGATTTTTTTAAAATGAATTGTACCTGTCCAGAAAAACCTCAACATGGCATTTCTTACCATTTTAACCAGCTTTATGGGAAGAATGAACACCCTAGACTAGTACACCATCATTGAAGTAATAACAGACTTGATGAGCACTAGTCTTCCTGCTTGTGAGAGAAATCTATTATCCCAGCAGTTTATTAAGTTACAGATTTTAGCATATAGAAGCAGGCAGTGTGATGTAGTAATTCTTGATGTGCAAAGTGGAAGATCCAAATAATTCATGTTATTATCCGTAGTTTGCAATCCAGTTATAGCAATTAAACAATTAGTTTCCTCAGTAGATATACCAGATGTGATAATATGAGATTCATTTGCATTAAGTTTCAATCCAGTCATAAGGTACAATTTGTGAAGAGTAGCTATAATCTTCTCTAATGATCTCTGATCAGGCTTAGTAAAAATCATGATATCATCAGCAAATAAGAGAAATGTTATTTGCGGGGATTTACATTTAGAATGAAACAAAATATCTTTCTGCACATAACTTTTTGACAACATAGTAGTTAATACTTCTATAACTAGTATAAATATATAAGATGAGATAGGATCCCCTTGCCTGATTCCCTGTTTACTGTTGAAAAATCCAGAAGTGAAACCATTATATTTTATTGAGTATGTAGGAGTTGAGATATAGCTGTATATCCGAGCCACATAAACTTTAAGAAATTTCATCAGATCCATTATTCTCACAATTGATGTCCAGTGTATACTATCATATGCCTTCATTAAGACCAGTTTTAACATAGCATTTTTGGTAGCTTGAGCACGACTATACCCTTTTAATAATTCATGCGATAACAATATGTTGTCAAGGATATTCCTCTTGGGAAGAAAAGCAGACTGATTCCTAGATATAATTCTGCTAAGTACAACAACAAGTCTAGAGGCTGAGATTTTAGATATACACTTATACATAACATTACAACAAGATATTGGTCTAAAGGATGCAACTGAAGAGGGAGGAAGAACCATGGGAATAAGAACCAAATTAGTTGCATTTACTTGCTTTAGCAGTCTGAAAGTGGTAAAAAAATTATGAACTGCCTTTAAAAAACTTTCTTGATTATATCCCAACTATGGATAAAGAATTTGACATTGAACCCATCCGGCCCTCCACTTGAATGTCTATTCATGAAAAAAAGAGTATCTTTAATTTCCTTATCAGTTACCTTTATGACAAGATTGTCAGCTTCCTCAGGCTGAACTACTGGTAATTGCATTTGGGTTAGATCTTCAATAAGGGGATTGAAATCATCTTTGTTTCCTAACATATTCTTGAAATAGTTAAGTAGAGCTTTGTCAACATCAGTTGGATCAGAGTGCAAGTCCCCAAACTCATCATAAATAGTAGCGATATGCTCCTTAGCTTGTTTAACCTTTATGGCTGCATGAAAATAAGCAGTATTGTTGTCTTCTCCAGTTGCCCATCTTTGCCTCAGCTGCTGCCTCTTCATATTCCCTTCAGTTTTCAATGCTTCACTTAATTTATCAAAGTAATTTCTCTCAGTTTCAGCTGCTTCTATATTATCTAGATTGTTCATCATTAGTTCCTGTGTTTGCTTGAGTTTCTTTCTTAGCATAGTTGTTTTCAATGTACCATCACCAAATTTGTTCCTTGCCCAATCTCTTAAAGAATATTTTGTAGCTCTTAATTTCCAACAAAAAATAAACATAGGATTTCCATAAAAAATTTCAGACCATGCTTTATTTATTATATTAGTATACCCAGGTTCAAGGACCCAAGTATTATAAAATTTGAAGCTTTTTTTTCTTTTAACAACTTCTGGCCCAAGGAGAAAATTATAGGTGAATGGTCAGATAATACAGGATGGGGGATAAAGGTAGGCATTGTTGGCCAAGTGGCTAAGGCTTTGAGGTTAGCAAAAGAGTGATCAATGTTGGTAAAGGTTCTGACTCCAGATCTACTCCTGTTATTCCAAGTGAACTCAGCACCAGTTGGGGGAATAGAAAGCAAATTTGAATCCTCAATAGCCTTATTGAGGGAATAAATGTCTTTTGGAAGAAGGGGGGCCTCCATGTTTGTCATGCAATGACAAGCAGCAGTTAAAATCCCCAAAGACAAGCCAGGGATGGTAATTTTGCCTAAACGCTGGAAGAAGATCAAGAAAAGCTTGTCTTGAGTTCATAGAGTTGTGGGCATAAACTATAGATAAAAAGAAAGAAGAGGAAGAATCATTCAGTTTGGCTTGGAAGTGCATTACTTGATCAGTACTTAGAACTGTTGAAAGAGACAAAACAGATGGATCATGAATAACCATGATTCTACCATAAGTAGCTTGGTTCAGATTATGGTTAAGAGTCCAGTTTGGATTTATGTGTTTTGCAGCTTTAACAGTTAGGGTTTCATTCAATTTTGTTTCCAGAATTGCAAAGAGAGTTACTTTGTGATGGTAAATGAGATGTTTAACTTGATCTAACTTTGTTAAGGAATGTGCTCCTCTAATATTCCATATTGCATAGGTCTGCATCATTTGGTATACTTCAAAGATTGATGAACTACATTTTTCATGCTCCTAGTTGCAGGAGAATCCCTTTGTCCGGAGTTTATATCAACTTTGTCATTTTTGTTAGGGTTTTGACCTTTATCACTTTTCTTTCCTGCCATAGGGTTAATTGGTGTGTTTGTTGGAGAGGTTGACAGAGAAATCCATCCAGGCAAGGTGCCAGAGTAGGGGTAAAAAACTAGTAGTGGGGATGGTGCTTTCTTTTTGTACTGACATGATCAAGTTAAAAATTTCATTTTCTAGTGCTTCTCTAAACTGAGTTTCAGCATGCAATGAATTTGATTTTGTTCCTCCATATTTAGCATTTATATCCCGAATGTCACTTGTTTGCTGAGAATTTCCTCCACCGGTACTGGCAATTTCATGTAAAATTTTATCAGGGTTCTTATTCTACTGTGCTATTGGACTTATTTTTGCTTTTGATGTTTCTCTCCTGGATCTATTGTTTTCCTAGACCTCTATCTCATTTTGCATCATTAAATTTGAAGGCACTTGATCAACATAAACCATAAGATCAGCCTGCATATTACCTAATATTTTTCCTTCCTCCACTTGCTCCTAATTTTCACAGTTACATAGCATAGATCATTATCACTTTTTGCATAGCATGCCTCAATCTCATTTTCTTCCACCAAAACATTAAATCTATTGGTTGCTCTATTGATTTCTTCATTTATTTCTATTGGATTGCCTATTTTCACTGAGCTAGAAAGTGTTACAGGTAACTTTATACTACTGGCATCATCTACTAAATTTCCTACTCTAATTTTTTGATTTTCAATTAGCATATTTTTCCACTTATCTCTTTTAATTTTTGTTCCTCTACTTTCAACCCTTCTCCACTCCTGCTTTTTTTGTGACCCTTATTATTTTTTCATTCTCCACTTCATTCACCCTGCTTTCCTTTCTTGTTTCCTCTTCTGCTCTTGCCTTCTCTTCATGATTTGATTTCAATTTCATACACTTATCAGTCATATGACCAAACTCATTGCACCCTATGCATATTTCTGGTTTCCGCAAGTATTCTACTTTAACAATCTGCTCTGATCCATCAAGTAACCTCACTGCAAAGTCTTCCAACAACTCCACTGATGGAGTAATTTCTACCATACATTTTGCATAACCACTTCTTTCAAACCTTTCAGTTTTCTCATCCATACACATGAAGGTTCCAACACGTGTTGCAAGCCAATTAATTCCCAGATAGGACCAAGCATATAATGGGATATTAGAGAGCCTAATCCATACAGGAACTGATCTTATCGTACTACAGCTCTTTCCAAAATTTGGATTCCATTGCTTAACTATGAATAATTTATTCCTCATGATAATTGGATCTGAAGCAATTATTTTCCTTCTATCTTCCTCACAAGACAGATTGAAAAGGAACAGAAATCCATCCGATTTTACTTTAATAGAACCCTTTAATTTCAATACTCTTTTAAGATGAGCTATTACCATAAGATATGAAAGAGGTTTATCAAGGAAAAAACCACCAAGTAGTCACCCCAAATTTCATTGCCTGCCTTAATAACATTCTCCGGTGGAACCAGGACATGTCCTTCGTGGACCAGAGGCACTTGTATAGGGGAATGCTGCCCTGCATTACGTGGTTTAACTTTAAAAAGGGAATTCCATTGGATAGGAGGAACTGCCAGAGAAGAATGGCAGTTCAGAGAGAGGACATTAGGTGAATGACCAAGGGGAGCAGTGGGTGGAGATGTGGTCAAAGTTGTCAGAGATGGGGATGGGTCAGGCGGGAGAGGGTCAGGAGGAAATTGAGGGGACTGGTGATGAACAGAAGAAGGGATGTTTGAAAGTATGAGAGGGATGTTTGAAAGTACGGGAGAGATGTTTGAAAGTACGGGGGGAGGTGGGAAGGTGGGAACAGAGGCCATTAAAAAAAGAAAAAAGCTTTGTTTTTTCCTTTGCTTAAGTCTTAAATGCGCCTGGGTTGAAAATATACCCAGTAAGAAAAAGAATTGGTTTTATTGCTTATTTCTTTTATTTCTTTTTTAAATCCTATTTCTTTCTCATAATTTATTTTATCAACTCACAAATATTATCCTTACATAATTCAACCAATAAATTTACAATTTTACTCGTTCTACACTTTCAATTGATTATTAACAAGATAATCGTCTCTTAAACTCTTTTTATTAATAATTAGATAATTTTACAAATAAAATCTCAATATCTCTTAAAAATTGATTATTTACAATTTAAACACTTCTTAAAACTTCTTTATGATAACTAAAAAGGATTTGCCAAAATAAAATATCTATTCTTCTAATAAAAGTTTATTTGTTTACAAACTCTAAAATATTCATTATGCATATTAATTTTCCCATATTATCAAAATTTAGAATTCACATCTCAAAAGAATTCATTGTCTTTTACAAAAAGAAGATAAATCAAATTTTCAATTTAAATCATTATTTATTTTATTACAGTAACTCTAAAATTAGGGTTGTTATAAACTCACCCCTTAAAGAAATTATGATCCCGTAATTCCAAAGAAAAGTCTATAATATGCATATATATATATATATATATATATATTATTTTTTAGTTAATTACACATTAATTTTCAAAATATTTAATACATTCACAACAATTGAACCATTTAAAATAATCATATGGTAGAATTATTTTTATCAATAACCCGGGAAACACCACACTTAATATCTCGGTCTAGCACATATCGGGATCAACAACGACCTGTCAAGTATTAAGTAGAGCATTCCACTAATTATTAGACCTTTTTATAGATGGCTTCCTTAGAATCAAAGTTAACTCCCTTTCTCATTATTTATTATCATGGACTATGTGATTTATACAAGTTCTTTTAAAAGTTATTAATACTGGCACAAACAATCAACATTTAATTTTTCCAGATGTTGAAATTTTCAGAAAAACTTCATAGTAATCTCGATGGTATGAAGTGTATTCCAAAGATCCGTAATCCTCGAAAAATTTTATCAATCTATGCATGTACTCAAAATAATCATTTTTCAATTATACTTATAAAAGCTTTTAATTACTTTTCAAAACATTAAACATCTAACTTACAGGTCATTCCTTTGAAATGAAAATGTATAAAGATTAATAATCTTCTTTCTTTCCAAAATATTTTCCCAAAATTTAATTTCTCTCATTTCACATCTTAAATTAAAATCTTTATATTGAGTAATAGTTAACTCATTTTAGATTTGTTTCAGATTCTAGATGTACTTATTGAAAAGTAAAAATTTATAAGTTTCAACCCATGTTAATAGAAAGCCAATTATAAGGGTTCAAGGAGTTCCTTTAACCATAAATTAAATCTTAAAATATTCTTTTACAAAAATCAACTCCTTCTAAAATAATATTTCAAAATATTATTCTGAAATTCAAAACGCCTCATTTTACATAAATCTATTTGCACAAATATATTTCTCAAACATGCACTTTTACAAATGGTATAAATATTTTCTATTTTAAGAAATTCTTTCAATATAAAATTTCATCATTTGCTCTTCATCCTTCTTTACGTATTTATTTCCAAAAATTCATTTTCCAAATCCTTAATCATTTAATTATTTCCTTTAGTTTAAATATTATATACTTCATAATTTAATTCATTTTATCATCAAAATTCTTTTCTCAAGAAATTATTTTCTATAAAAGTGAAAATTACAAAAATCTAATCATTGCTCAAATTTTTAATTCCTTTCAAGCTAAATTTCTATATTTGAAATTCATCAACTGGGAAAACCAACTTCTAGAAGTTATACATACAAAACTAAAAGAATTGTCTGTTTTCTTACCAGAATATCTACCTTATGAAACTTCATCTTAAATACATTTTGAAGACTTTACTTTCATACTCATAAAATTTGTTTTAATATATATCATATTTTTATACTTAAATTCAAAACTCATTTCACAATTCTCTTTTCTCTGATTCATAAAAGAACTTTTATATCTCAACATATTATTTTATAAAACAATACGAAATCAAAATATTCTTTATTTACCAAAACTATAGTATTAAAAAATTCAAGAACTTATTTCAATCATATAGAGTTAACTACAATATCCAACCCTGTTTAATAAAATAATTATAAGGCTAAATAAATTTCTCCCCTTCTAATTTATTCTCATGGTTTATTATCCAAACCTTTTCTTTTCAATAAAAGTTCAACATGCTTTTAAATCATAATTATCTGATTCTGGATAAATCTTTTCCCCAAATAAAATTTTCTAACTTTATGTTTTATAAATAATATAATAGTATCTTATGTTATTTATTTATACCAAACCTTATTTATTTATCATTTAAAATAAATCTCATAATGTAATTTGTCCTTCTAATTTCAAATTATGAAAATAGAAGGTTTCATTTTCTTTAAATATTTTCTTATTTGAATTTTCCAAAATTTGTTTACACCATTACCTTACATCCTTTATAACACAAAAATTTTATTTCAACTTCCTTAAATTAGATCTTATATACATATATATAATTCAACATTCATTTAAATCACAATATATTATACATAACTATCAAAAGCATTACATACAATTCATTTTGGTACATATCTTATAAGTGAACATACTTAAAATTTATATATATCAAATAATATAATGATGTTGCCTTGCTATCCATTTATAGAAAATTGCTTTATCAATGGACTTCCATGTTGACCGTAAATCAACATCTCCTCGCCACTAACCTCTGCTATCGCTAATGTTGGGTAGTTGCACTCGTCACCTACAATTTTAATACCTATAATGTATCTTTATTGTTTTTCATTATAATTACTTTTAATCATATATATATCACATATATATATATATTCATATATATATATATATATATATTCCTTCTCCATTTATTTACAAAAATATCTTTCTAAATAATATCGTATCTTTTCAATTACTATTATTAAATCCCAAATCACTCACTTAATATTATTATCAAAACTCTATATCATAACTTTTGTCAAAAATAAAATGTATAGCCCGGTATCTTTCTTTAAAATATTATTTGTCGCCAAAACCTCATTTGATTTTTGAGTAATATTTGCTTCAAAAATTTATTTCATTTTTAAATATTATTTATAACATTCCATAAACATATACAAGACTTTAAAAATATAATAACTCAAATCATTGTGTCTCACCGTCTCGTCCTAGTGTTTAGAAATCCCTATCGAGAATGTTTATTAAATGCCTCGACCAGAATTCTCAAAGTACCCAATGGGAAATTTAACACAAAAAATATTTTTAAAGATATCTTTAGTTAAAGAGATTTTTAATTTAAATAGAAGCTTGCTTTTACTAGACTACTTCTAATTAATTTTTCTATTTTTATACAAATAATAATTCACCAATAACAGCTCAATCATATGACCATTCATTCATGCATACATTAAACAACCACCATTTTTTAATTTCATCTTAGTATTTAATTAATCATACATATGAATTAATATTTTATTTTTAAAGGAACAAACTTCCAATTTCCCTTGCAGTAGCTACACTACCGAAGACACCGCAAGGTATTTTTATTAATATCGAATAAGTTACAAACTCCCAAGTTTTTATTACTACTCAATATAAATTTTAAATTGCTATTAAAGATTTTTAAACCACTAAATATTCATTAACTAGTCAAACATATATAAGATAAACTAATTAATGCTCTCAGTGGAAGGCAATTAATCAGCTTCCGTTGTGCAACCCTGATCACTTACGGATCAGGACATAACAATTCAATTCAAAACGATCTAAGGTCTAACTATGTTATCCATTAAATCTCATTTTTGACAAAAATGAGCCCCAATTTTTGCATAATTTTCATAACAATAGTTTTTTAGTACTGGTAAGTCCCGATGATTATTCCCAATCTGTCTAGGCCCAGATTCGTGCCTCCCGTTGTTTGAATGAAAAATGACAAAAACACCCAATTGATTTTAGAACAAAAGAAAATTGAAGAAAGAAAATGAAAACGAGTAAAAAAAAAATACATACAAGGTTTATAATGGTTCGGTCGGTCGATACCTATGTCCATTTAATGTTTCTTTTGATTATATTGCTATTTTGCAAGAACAGTTCTTATGGATCGGTACCACTCCATGAGTGATTACAAGTAAATACGTATTAATTGTAGGCAAGCCAAAAGATCACCAAAAATAAGCCTCTGCCCCTCTATTTACAGTTGTAGACCACCAAGATATCCTCCTCCTTGATCTCTTCAGGCTTCATACCTCAATGGCTTAAGTTCAATTTTTTTGGTCCATCCAAATATTGCTTGATTAAAAAGCTAGATAATCCTTGCCCTTTAAAGAACGCCTTATGAATGGAAGGTATGCTTTGCTCAACAACTAATGTCGAGGTCCATGGAATATTAGTAATTGAATCTTTTGGTTATCAATCGATCAAGTTAGTGTGAATCAACCTGTTCCTTTCGGTTCACCTGTAAATCAAAGGTTATTCCAGACCATGATAGCCATGGATTCAAATCCTTCCATAAATGTCAATCATAGACAATGATTGTATGTTCTCCTGAAATCGGTAAGTCGTAGGCTATATCATGAATTGGGATCTTCTCATGTTCATTTAGGGGTTAGCAGTCACGCATTGGAACCAATGGCTCGATTCGATAATCGCTAATGAATTGCTTCAAGATCAAATGGCATTTGAATCCAAAGTCTGGATTTTGATGCCTCTGGTCATGCATTTGATGACTGACTCAGAACCTGGTCGTTCGGATCACTATTTGAAAACATGATCTCTCTGGATCATTAGTGGAAATCTCAATCTCTCTAGATTGTTAGTAGAATCCATGGCTGTTTCGAGCCGATAGTTAAGTTCATGATCTTTCTCGATCGCTAATTGCATCCATGGTCATTCAAGGTCGACCATCCAACCTATGGTCTCTCTAGACCATTATTCAAACCTATGCTTGTTGAAGGTCGATAAGCATACCATGGTCTCTTCGAACCGTTAATAAAATCCATGGGCCTTCAGGGTCAATAATCAAATCCGTGGTCTTTTTGGACCCATGTTGAGCCTGATCCTCTCACTCTCCGGTGAAGAGAGTTAGTGACCAGCAAGCTCATTCGCTCACTCTTGGATGAGAGGACTTACTTCCTACACTTCAGTCCTGTATCTCCATTTGGGACTTAATGCGATCAATATCATACAAGTCCATCCACTTGCTCTCCGGCAAAGGAATTTGAACATTGCACTCCGGTCCCGACTCTCTGGTCAGGACTTCAATCGATAAATATCATACAAGTCTATCCACTCGTCCCTAGCAAGGGAACTTGCACCTTGTGTTCATTGCCTCGTCTCCCCGATCAGGATTACCACATCAATATTTTTTATCACATTCAAGTGGATTTCAATTAACCGGGATCCATCTACTAGATCCGAATTCAGATAATAAACACAGAGCCAAACATCATAATAATCATCTCCCCAGGCATCATAGCCTAGCATCCAACTTGGAACATGCCTAGGGATCAATCGAGATCCCATACATGAGTAAGTGGCTCGAATGTAGCACTACACCGTTTATTGAAGTGAAGATAGAATGTGAGAACCGAACCTGATTACCTACCATCCCAATCAAAAATGACCATCCTCGACCTCGATCCAAGGCCATTTCCATTCACTGCGAATGACGGGTGCTCTTGTTCCACCACCTAGCTTGGTTTTTCAGATACTGCTATAATTGATTATTTCTGACAGGTTTCACGATTAAATCGTGCAAGTGTTTGCAATCATTTGTGTTATGCAATTCTAGCACATGGAAATGCAACATTTTTTTAGACATCCTTTCACGGTCCATGGACTCTTGCCATGCTAGTTTCCGATAGGGGATCTTTCCCCGGGTGTCAAGGTAAATCCGCTTTGGGGTTTCACTCAAATCCATAGAAGAAGAGAATTTCGGTTCCCTTGTCTACCGCTTTGATCCTTCAAAGCCATCATCCATATTTCGTTTGCCTGTATCCTTGTCAAATCCTTCTCCGGACGGTCTTCAGCCATCTACAGCATTAATTTCTTCCTGCTCAGCTTTAGTGTCCTCCTAACACAAGTACCTTTAGGCTTCTGGATAAAATTCTGTGAGATCCATCTGTGGATCCAATTCCAAAGCAACATTAAAATCAATTTTACTAGCTACTCCCAAAACTATTGCCATCAAAACTACTGATGCGTTCAACCTATCTACTGCAGCAACCACCACAATCAATCTAATTAGAAAACTCATGAAGGACTCATAAGCCGTCTACTTCACACTTGACAAAGTCATAACATTCTCAGATAGTGAAATGTGGCCTCAGAATTGCTTCATGAATCTGTTCACTAGCTCGGTTTGTGTGCTAACGAGACCATTCTCTAGTTGCCTAAACCATAATGGCGCCAAATCTGTCAGAGATAAAGGAAAACACCATCCCATAACCTCTTTAGATGCACCCATCACCTCCATGTGCTGAGTAAACCTCATCATAAATCATTAGATCTGTTCTTCCCATTATATGTCTCCAACGTTGGTTACTTGAAATCAGGTGGATTCCTAGCGTAAAGAATATTCGAAGTGAATGGACTCATGTTCACACCCTTTAGGTTCCAGTTAGGCAATCCACCCTTTATATCTCATTTTACCATCTTAGCAAGTTTGTCATTGTTATTTAAAGGAATTCTCAAGTTAGAATTCTCAGCTTGTCCCCTGTTTCCATGAAGGAATTCTGGCACATACTCCTTTGATTGTGCTTAGACATTCTGATTCATACTCAAGCACTGTACATTATCTCCGGAACGTGTGTCATTTCCAGCTAAGCCAAGATTACTGAGTTCTTGTGATTCGATATAGATCCATGCACGGGGACCGGTACCGATCTATATGGTTGGTGCGGAGTTCACTCCAGCCTGTTCTACTTTGCTTTTAGGTGCCTGCGCTTCTTCTTTAGGTCTTTGACTTTGATTTTTAGCTACTCTTGCTGTTCCCATATGTCCCATTCTCATAATGAAATTCTCCATCACCTCTTTCTAACGAGCAATCATCTTTTCCTATGTCTCGTTTATCATGATCACCATCTCATCCTTGGTTATGTAAATGGATGGGGAGTTAGATCCTAATTCCAAAGGGTACCTCATGGCTATCCCCTTGTTGATTACCTGTAATAGTAGTTTTCTAGCAGATTGACTTGTTATTTTGAATATTTCCATGTCTCAAATCAGTGAATTTAGGTGTCTCTTAGTGAAAGCACCAAAATGTTTGAACCAAAAAAGGCACAAACACCCAATAGAATTTAGAAGAGAAGAAAATTGATGAAAAGTAAATGAAAATGAACTAAAACAATACACACAAGGTTTATAGTGGCTTGGCCAATCGACACTTATGTCCACTTAATGTTTCTTCTGCTTATATAATTTTTTGCAAGTACAGTTCTCATAGATTGGTACCACTCCACGGGTGATCACTAGAAAATTGTAATAATTGTAGGGAAGCTAAAAGATCAGTAAAAGTGAGTCCACCCCTCTATTTATAGCTATAAACCATTGAGATATACTCCTTTATAACCTCCATCACTTCTCCCACATTATAGCAGCAACCCCCTACTAACAAAAGTGGCCACATCGTCACTTGTCATGAATCGGTACCAATCCATAGGTATGGTTCGGTACTGATGCATAGGCATGGTTCAGAACCTATCCATAAGATTGTCTTATGGATTATTTTGAACTCTTCGTGATGAAGTTACTTGTTCTTTTGTTTATGTTTCTCATCTTGTTTATAGTGCTTAGAGCTTGGAGCTTGTTTTTGGGTCAAGTGATGGTTCCTTGGTGGAATGAAGTTGTTGACTTTAGGTTCTTGAGGAGATCAATAAAAAATCGCTTGAGATCGATGGTCTGAAGTTGGAAGAGGGTTATTGGCATCTTGGTTGATGAGCATGGAAAGTATGAGATAAATTGGGCACTAGTTAATGGATGGGTATCTATCCGTAGCTATGGATCGGTACTGATCCATCACATAGATGGATACGATCCTGGAATTTTGTGAGATGTCCTTGCTTCAATCTTTTGACTCTAGTTATACTTGGTTTCTACACTTTGTGGCTATCTCTTCGGGCTTCCTGCCTTGATAGCTTTCAAGTTCAATTTTTCCAGACCATCCAAATATTGCATGGTCAAAAGGTTGTATAACACTTATATTCTATAATGTTCTAAACCTTAGCTCTGATACTATGTTGTAACTCCCTACCTTTAGAGCTACATTACCCAAGAATATTACAAGCAAATTTGTCGAGTAATATAGAGAATAAGGCTGGATAAGAGCAACCATCCACATTTATTCCTTTGGGCCAAAACTGTCACATTTTACCTTTTTCTCCGAAGGAATATAATGATGAGAATAGTCTTGGCACAAAGCAATAGACACATTGGCTAATATCAAACAGAACAATAAATCACATAATAAACATAGAATCACATAGCGAAGTGGAAAATATAATACATATCGTATCACATAAAATGAGGCAACAAAAAAGGTGCATGAGACCCATAAATATAAGCATACACGCGAAAATCCAATTGATTTCAAAAGAATATATATACATAAAAAAAAGGGTCACTATCTCATACAAGATACATAAGCATACATATATGTCCAACTCAAAATACTGACACTAGGTACATATACATATATAGATAGAGTATTTATCACAGCATAGGTCACCATATCCATAGTGAATGAGTTCCTAGACTTGTCAAGTCTCGGCCTAACCCGAGTATTTATAGAAATAAACAGGTCAAACTCTTTCTGAATATAATCAGGTGAGATCACATAATAAACATACTCTATGCGCTAGATATTACAATATCTATATAATGGTCAGATTTATTAATTAACAGGTATCAAGACTAAATCACTATATTAAAATTTCATATCATGATCATCAACAATTACCATTTATTGTAGTATGAATAAGATCCTTTCAAACATAGGATGGAAAAATAGCAACATGTATGAAACATTAAGTTGTACTGCTTTTAGTTAACACAAAAGTATTGCATATAGGAAGAACATAATTTATATTGTAGATCCTATTAGTGTTTTGATTATGGGGAAAATTATTACTTGTTTGAGTTACTCTATTCCAAGCGTAGACTTAATAGAAATTATCCTACAGTCGTTACATACTGTTGATGTCAAAATTAACCACCAACACCAATAATATGTGAAAGCACCAGTATCCAATCACATATCATAGATAGTATACGATGTAGAGAATATAATATAAAGAATAATCAAATTAAAATGAAAGCAAGTAAAAGATACAAGATTTATAGTGGTTGGCTAACTCCGACCTACGTCTACTCCAGAATAATCCTCTTTATTATACTAAAATTTAAATATAGTTACAATCCAAATTCCAAGTGTAGAAATGCTAGAGTATAGCCTAGGTAGAAGCTGAAGAGAAGCCAAACTAAGATCGTTCTTTCTAAAGCCAAGCCTACTAGGTGAAACTTCGGCTACAGGACCTTCTCACCTACATGGGCCCACCACAAAGATCGGCAAGTCTAATTCATCCATAAATAACGAATGGCCTTATCACTACCTATCATTCTTTCTTCATTCAAATCAATATTGATTGCCTCTGGAGGGTCCTTCATGTCGATCCCTCCTTTTCTATGTTTCTATGCCAATCGATCGCCTTTCAATATACTATATCGATCCATCCACCATGAAGCGTGTCAATCCTTCCTCCTCCAAGAAGATGCCGATCCTTCTTTTTCCACGCAAGTATGCCGATCTATCCTTCACTATGAAGATATGCCGACCCATACGATGTCGGTCCAAGCTTTGCCGGTCCATCATGTTTAGAAAGTTATGTCAATCCATAGTGTGCCAAATCATATTTAGCCGAACCCTCCTTGCCAATCATACTATGCCAAACCTTCCTATACCAATCCTCCCTATGCCATTCCATATCACACCGAGCTCTCCTGTCGATCCATATTACGCCGAGCCCACCTACGTTGATCCTTCCTTTTTTAAGCCAATGTTCACATTTCAAGCACCTTGCATCATTTATCTACCGACTATGTTGAATCCAGGCTTCATGTTATTATCCGTAGTTGATTATCCATCAATCCATTAGAGCCAAATCTGTGATATCCCAACCTTGATAACCTTGAAGTCTATTGGGTTAAGTCCGCCTGCATACGGCCTTGTCAAAATGCAGGTTAAAACTCTGTCTCCCAAAACATGCCTTGCGATAGGAAGGCGTGTTTTGCATGCCATAAATCCAAAATCCAAAGTCTGTAATCCTTTGATTGTCATATTAGCTAATCTAGAATCCAATCCATTGCCAATCTGATTCCTTAGTCTCTCCGAACCAATAGCGAAATCCATGACTATTCCGAGTCGATATCCAATTCTAAATCCATCCCAAATCCACGATCTCTCCGGATCATTTTATCCAAATCCAAGACTACTCCGGGTCTATATCCCAATCCATTGACCTCTCTGGGTTGCTTTATCCAAATCAAGGACCATTTCGGGTCCAAATTCAAATCCTTAGACCTCTTCGGGTCGTTTTATCCAAATCCAGGACCACTCTAGGTTCAAATCCGAATCTGTGGACCTCTCTGAGCCTTACTGGGCACAATCTATACTCGATGATCCGAGTAGACCGATCAAGTCGCTCTCCGATGAAGTGACATGCCCATTGCCTGGATAGTCAACACCCGACGATCTGTTGTGTTTTATTCTTCGGCATTAACTATCCAGTCGAGGGCTTAGTCTATGGGGTATCCTGCTCCAACCTCGATCCCCAGTCGAGGACTTGATCCGTGGGCTATCCTACTCTGGCCTCGATCCCTAATCGGGGACTTGATCCATGAGGTATCCTACTCCGACCTCGATCCTCAGTCGAGGAATTGATCCATGTTAGAGTCCATCTTGTCGTTCTTCGGTGAAGGGACTCATAACTCGCTGTTATTGCCTCGTCTCTCTAGTCGGGACCATAACAGTGACTTGGGTTATTTATTACATTAATCCAGATTTAATCATTCGGAAGTCCACAAAAAAAAAGTCCATACAACCAAAAAACTAAATAGCCAGAGTATCAGAAAAACCAGAGTTCGTAGTAAATGGGAAGAAACAAAAAATTTCATAGACTTGAGCACTACGGTTCATCATCATCTCAGAGCATGCCTAAGGACCTTCCTCGATCCCGTACATGTGCAAGTGACTTAGCTGTATTACTGTGGGGTTTATTACGTATTCCATGCCATAAATCTTATCAATTAATGATAAGTTGACGATGATGCCTTGATCCAGTGTCATCTTCATTCGAGGTGGGCAGTGGCTGCTCCTGTTCCACCGCCATAGCCCATGTCCTTATATATTGTTGTAACTGACCATTCCTCACATGTTCCTCGATGATATCCTTCAAATGTCTGTAGTCATTTGTATTGTGCCCATCCAGCTCATGGAATAGGCAATGCTTTCCTGATGCCCACTCGTATTCGGAGGGTTCCCTTTTCATCGGCCTTCGATACTAAAGGCGTACTCGAGTATCCAAATAAATCCTTTCCAAAGGTTCGGTCAAATCCATGTAAGAAGAGAATTTTGGTTCAATGCATTGCCTTTTCGACATACTACTGCCATCAATCATTTTCTGCTTGCCTTTATCATTCTTGTTTACATCTCCTGATTACCCTCCACTTTGCACAGCATTCACCTCCAGTTTGTTCACTCGTGCGTCTTCTTGCCTCAAGAACCTTTCTACTTGTTATCCCGCCTTTTAGCAAGGCCATAATACCAAAAGATTAACTAGAAACCAATGAAAATTCTCCCTGAATGCCAGTTATGTACAGATCGGCCATGGATGTCGGTAAATTTTGTCTAAGTCCGGATCAAGCTATAATTGACAAGACATGACAAGTAAAGCTGTAAAAGCCAACGTTCCAAATTTCGAGTCAATCCGATTTCGTATGCACAAGATACAATCAATGCAAGCCAAGGAAATCAGTTCACTCAAGTTCGTTACTTCACATCAATCAGGTCGTATCACTCATTTCATGCTGATCGGCTTCGAATCCATCAAGCCCCAGCATGTTCATTTCCATCAACGTGCACTGCAGTTCGTATCCATCAAGACGCACTATAGTTCGTATCCATCCATTGTACCTCTTCGTATCCATCGAGGGCCGATCTAATTCGTATCGATCAGAGACTGTTTTAGTTCATATCCACCAAAGATAAGGTTTCGTTCGTATCCATCCATCCTGAGAATGTAGTTCGTATCAATCTGTCAGCCTTGTTGGTACCCATGAAGAACCCTGTTTCATATCAATTATCTTGCATCTTCTTCGTATCGATCGAGTATGCACTCCGCTTCCATCATCTAAGGTTACTTCATATCGATCAACACGTATAGGATTGATACAAAGTACACTACTAGCATCAATATGAAGATGGACACGAATGAAGTCACTTCAAAGGATATGAATCAGCGATGCGAACAAAGACTGAAATGGATGGATGCGAATGAAAGAATATGGATGGATATGAATGGATTTCAAAACGGATAAAGGCTCAGTCAAGAAAAGAAATATGGATCAACCCCAGTTTAACACTCCACGTCAACAAGTACGCACGTGCTTTTGATCGACACGAAGGAGATGGAGGCAAAGGAATCGATACGAATTCGTATCCATGTTGGAGAGCCCACGATCATATCTCACAATCCACAATACAAAATGCTATGAAATTTTCATAGGAGCTTACGCAAGTCTTCATTAGAAACAGAAATAAAGGGAGTGAAACAAAAATAGAAGCATAGATATATCTTCTTATATATCCATATAGCAAGATACAAGTACGTTATATATTAGCAGCACATACCCTCCCTAGAGTGTTTATTTTATCTTAAATAAAGCTTTGATATTTTCTTAGCCCTGTTTTACCTAGGGGTCTCTAACCACTACTTTGAAACTAAACTATAACACCCCCCACTTGAGACTCAAAGATAAACATCTACGATGCTGCAGTCATCATCGAAATTAACTTCTAGCAACGAAAGTGATTTTAGTTTATTAACTTGTATAGATAAAGTAAACTAAGCAGCTAAATATTTTTCATTAGATCAAATAAATTCTTTAACATTCTTTTCATATTAAACCCAATAACATGCCCGTACAGGGATTAAATACAGCAGAAAAAACATAGAAAAGAGTCGGGTCAATATATGATGATGGGACCGCATCCTTTAGTACAGTGAAAACAAAAATATTTATTAGCTACAAGTCTCGTGCTCCATCTTTGATCCTCGTATTGCGGCTCTTATTTCATACCTATCTAATCCTATAAAATTGGCTTACTCAATTGAGCACCCGTGTGTTTATAGGAAAAAAAATAATAAAAACACGGGTAAGGCATAAAGTCTGGTGTGAGTAATGCTTACCCATAACAAACATGTGGTAAGACCAAACTATATCGCATAGATCGGGTTTTCCCCTCACTTTTCAAACATCAAGAGTGGAACATTCAAAATAAAAATGCAATTAGTCCTTATCTAGGTCTGCATCTTACGGTTCCTAAGAGGTCCCTATTTACTTCTGTACTCCCGACACAATCCCCTCTCAATTTCTGACTTAGCTCATTCCTTTTATTCATTACAATAATGTTCTGCTGCACACCTTGCACAGTTCCTACTTGATTCTTATTTTATATTATTCTTTAACTTATTAAATGATTTACTTATGATCAATATTGCACCCCATGCATCTTTGTACTTATAACTTATCTGTTTAATACTGCACCCCACGCATCTTCTTACTTCTCCTTTAACTGTTTAATATTACTCCCCACGCAAGCCTTACTTATCCTTTGACTGTTTTAATTCAACGCCCCGTGCATGTCTTAATTGTTCTTCTTTTAAAACTTAATACTGTGCCTCGCATAGTTCTTATTCATTTCTCTTTACAATTTAATATTGTGCCCCATATAGTTCTTATTCATTTCTCTTTAAATATTTAACACCACACCCCACGTAGTTAAATGCCTCATCTTCCCCGGGTGTGCGTTCGTGAATACCTCTTCTAACATTCTCAATGTGTGCACTTCAAACATTTGTTTAACTTATGGAATTGCCATGCCTATCCCCACACTCCTAAGATGTGCTTTCGAATGAGCATCCACACCCCACGTCAAAAGCGCTTCCAACCTTATTTCTAGCATAAGATCCTTTCCTCATACTATCATGGCCTCTCCTCAAGTCCCACCTAATCATCATTTACTAGGTTTCATTTACTATTTTCCTTACCACGGCGCCGAGTGCTTCCCACTTTTCTTATTAAGTAAACTCTTCCCAATTTTGGCATAATATGACCCCTTCATATTACGTGCAATTCATTATTACAATATAGGGTCCCAACGCCGTTAAAGGACAAACCTAACATCCCTGACAACATCTTTAAACATGTCATTATCTTATTCATCCTTATTTTACTTTTTGTTATTTACATGCCTTTTTCTTCCTTTTTAGCAAATGATTTGGATCCGGTTTCATTTTCACCCAACACTTATTTTTTTCCATATAATATCATTCATGCACCCCTGTAGTCCAAATTTCCCCAACACAGTATTTACAAATAATAATTTATTTTTCTTATAGAAAACATAAATAAATTCCCATAAAATTTGTGAACACTTGTTCTCGTACTTAAATCTTTATTTGGAATTGTAAGGGCGTTTTCCCTTATTTATTTTCTTATTACACACCTTCAATAAATCATATAAAATGATGTAGGCCCAAGAAATTTCTCAAGCTGAAAACCCATCTCCAATATCACGATTAGAACATCATGAAAAAATTCATGATATTTCAAAATTATTAAAGAAGGGTGTAAACAAATCTAAACATCTCATGTTTATCTATTCTTCCCTAAAACATCCATTAAACCTTTTGTATTTGTTAAGAAAAATCGGTATGATCCCATCATACTTAAAAATGCATAGATCTAAACCGAGACCATGTATTAGGGATCGGTATAGAAAGGTTAAGTATTACTCACCTATATATTTAAGAATTTTTGCTTTAGTCTTCTTAATCCCCTTTGTTTTTTGTTTTCCATATCTTTTCTCCATTTTCCCTTATTTAAGCTGCCGCCATTAAATTTCTCTCTAGATTTAGTTTTTTTCGACATGATGAAATGAATGAACAAAAAAGAGTTATTTTTATTGTCCCATAATAATTTTGGACTTGGGCCCTCATACCTCTTTTTCATTGATTTACTTCCCCTTACTTCTCGTATTTGGCCCACCTTAGTCTTTTATTTAGTTTATTTGATTAATTTAAATTTTGGATTGTTACACTATTAGACCTAATCTGATTGAGAGAATTGGCACTGGTCAAAGATGTGAAGAAAGACTAGTCGAGATCATTACTATGATTGAGGTGGAGTATAGCTTAAAGGTATAAAGCAATACGAACTTGATCTTGATCGTTGGCTCCGTAAGGATGGGAGATCGTTTGTGCCTGATGGCGATGGGTTAAGGGATGAGGTGTTATGTAAGCGCCATTATTTGACATTTATTATACATCCTAAGGGCACTAAAATGTACCAAGATATGTAGCAAACATTTTCATTAGAAGGGATAAAGAAAGACATTAGGATATCCATCTCAAAGTGTATAAACAACTAATTAGTAAAAGCAGAGAAGAAGAAGCCAATTGGTTTGCTGCAACTGCTTGATGTTCCCAAGTGGAAGTAGGAATAGATATTGATGGATTTCATCAATGGATTGCCAAGGATGGGAGGAGGGTATGATAGCATCTGAGTTGTAGTTGATATATTGATGAACGGTATTTGATGAATATCCACAAAGTCTAATAGGATGACTTTATAATTGACCAAGTTTTATGTGAAGTGGATAATAAGATTCCATGGTATGCTTGAGGGCATTTTAATCGATCGAGATTTATTGTTCACTAGTGGATTTTGAAAGAGCTTACAGGAGTGTCGGGGATGAAGCCGCGGTTGAGTACAGTTTACCATTTCCACATTGATAGGCAGACCAGCATGGTGAATTGTATCTTAGAGGATCTGTTGCGAGCTTGCATACTTACTTAGTAGGCTTTAGGATGATCATTTTTCATCTTACTATGCTCGCATACAACAACGGTTATTGGTCCAACATTTGAGGCATTATATAGTGGACTGTGCAATGCATCTTTATGTTGGGAAGCATAAGAGAATTGATACTTAGTCCTGATATGATTGGAAAGACTCCAGAGAAGATCGAGATCATTTAGGAATTGATGATATCTTTTCTAGATAGACTGAAGAGCTACACTGATAAGAGAAGATATGACTTAGCGTTCTTTGTTGGTGACATGGTGTTTTTTAAGATCTCTTTATTGAAGAATGTAGTTCAATTAGGTCCTAAGGGAAGTTGGCACTGAGATTTGAATGTCCTTTTTGACGATTGAGAGGATTAGGAACCTAGCTTACGGAGTCGACTTACCTCAAAAGATGGTGGGTGTGCATAATGCGTTTCCACGTTCTCATTTGCAAAAGTTTGTGCAAGGCTCAAGCATACCAGTGGCGCCAGATCAACTTGATGATTTCAAGATTCAACCAGAGTCTTTGAGACCTTATTGGCATATTTGTAGTGGACAAGATATGAAGCAGCTTAGGAGGAATGCGATGAATTTGGTGAAGGTTCAATGGGTGAAAGCTAGAGAAATAACACTTGGAAGGCCGAGAAGAGAAAAACAACTGCTTATCTGCAGCTCTTTACTTGGTAGGACTTTCTGTTTATTGCATTTACTTTCAATTTCGATGTCATGTAGAGTAGTTTAATATCCGCATGCTAAGGTATAAGTTATATACACATATACATATACATATACATACATATATATATATATATATATATATATATATTAGAAACTTGGGAAACAGTTAAGTAAACCTGAGGGTACCTCCCCCGCACCCACTGATAGAAACTAGGCTAGTGAAAGGGCACCAAATTTTATTACCATAGGATTTTCTCATGATGGGACTCGAACTTGCGACCTTCGCTGTACTTATTCCATTATTTACCACTCGACTATCCTTATGGTTATCATAAGTTATATTTGTTGCTTAGTGCATATTTAACATTTTCTATGCTTCTTTGACTGTTAGGCATGATAGATATCTATACTGTTTGGTTATGTTATTTGGGTGGAATTTCGAGGCAGCAATTTCTAAAAGAGGGATGTAACAACCCTATTTTTGTTATGTTTTTTTACATATCGGAGGATTGTAAAAATATTATCTTCGTGAGCAATCGAATTTTAAATAGGTTAAAAAATTTGTAGTGTTGAGATTCGATAATTTTAAACGTTTGGAAAATTATGAATGATTTTACTCTAAAATTTATAACAATTGTAAATTTAGATAGGATCCTAATTAGGTCCTGGAATCACTTCCAAATGAAAGTAGGATGGTCTCTATTTTCATAAAATGGTCACAGTAGCTTATAAGGGTAACTAGTACAAGCCCATAGCTAGGCTCATGACCCATTTCGAGATTTGTGCTAATATTGGAAGGACTAGTAGCCCCCAAACATTTTCCATCATCCTATAATAGATTTCAACATTCATCAAACATTCCCTTAGATAAAATCACGACAAATCTTTTGCAAATCAAAACAAATCCATATATTGTGGGTAGATTAGGAAGGGGATTAGCAAGAGACTTCCAAATCGACATTTTTTGAACAGAAATCTTTGATCTTGGCTAGGTATGCTTGGATTTTCCTCGTTTTGCGTATTTTTTCATTGATTTTAGGCATTTAATGAGTTATTTATCATCTCTACTATTTCTAAAATTTGTGACATGTTTGAGTCTATTATTAAAGCCTAAAATTTAACTTTCCCTCTATTTTGAAATTAGAACTGAAGTAAAAATGAATTTAAAATGATTCAAAGTGATTTAATCATGTTGTTTTGATGTGTGATTGGTTATATAAATGTTAGGCTATATTACAGATGTGTTTTGATACGAGTTGCATGCTTGAATGATGATTAAATGTTATTGATCTGTGTTTGGATGTTGTGTTGCATGTTTAATGGTTGTAAACGCTCGTCGGAGCGAATTGAAGGTAGTAATAGACCATATTGTCGAGGGTCTTCATGTAGAAGGAGTGATGATGTGCTCTATGATTTGATACACAATAGATAGAGGTCTATAAATGTAGAATTAGACTTCAATGAATCATCTATATAGTGTTTGGGTTCGCATCGATGCATGGGCATTGCACGGGTTGAAGTGGTAAGTGCACTGATTGAAATAGTGTGAAAATTGAAGTGATAGAAGCGCTACAGGAACTCTAGCTAGTTAGGAGTGTTCGATGGTGAACTTTTGAAGCAGAGAGGTAAAAGTATGGACGCGACTTTGAACCGGTAGGAGATTTGCTCGACACATGGTGTTCAGTGGGAGACTGTGGGCAAGGCTAAAGAAAACAGGAAGATGGCTTCGGCTCGAGTGTAGGTTTCGAACAAGGATTGGCGTTCGGTGATGCATCGCCGAATATGATCTGTTGTTTAAGGGTTAACTTTGCGCCTATTCTTTAGCAACTTGAATCCAATGCTTGCGCATACCCAGACAAGATGGCTTACTTTAGACATTCTCAAGGAAACCTTTGAGCTTCTTTTAGGGCTGCATCAAGCAAATTTTAGATTGACTTGGGGCAAGTATGGATGATTTTGGGACAACTCAAGATGACTTTGGGGTTTATGAGGCAACCAAGGAAGTAAAGTGACTTCGACAACTCGATGTGAAGGTTAACCATGGCACCTAGTGATAGACCGAGTGGGAAAATTCTATGTGATAATTGTGGAGTAGAATAAGTGGTGATTCTGTTATCGGTATATGTGCTAAGGGATCGATGGATAACTCTAAGGTTGTGATGCTCAATATTATTTGGGACAAGTTTGTATACCAAGATAGTATGTGTGTACCTGTATTTCTGGACGCCTGTGTGTTTCCAGTCCTTAGCCACCTGTGTGCATCCATGACATTGTTTAGTTACTGACCATTTATGTGGCTTATAAGAATTATCGTATATTCAATGACACTTTAGTGAGAAATGTAAGGTTGTGTGATGGTTGCTATGTGCTTGATATGGATGTCATGTTGTTGTGTTATATAACCCGACACCGTATGTTGTACTAAGCATAGTACATGTTCGTCGACGGAAATTCTATCGGTTTAGAAAACCGTCGAACGAATTTAAACTAAAAATAACCGCAAGCGCACGGTGTACGAATGTAGCACGTGGCGAATACGGGTCGATCCACAGGAAATTGATGATTTTAAAATTCTATTCAATCAAATTATACCGAAGTCGAGAGTGAATAGTTAGAAATGTAAGAAACTAACAAAAACTAGCAAAAGAAAATGATAAAAATATAAGAGTTAAAAGAACAATTTAGAGATAAATCCACTCTCTATATCATATAAATCAACAAGACGAAGTTATGATCTCTCTTTTCTTTTCATTAGTGTAATTAGTTGATGTGTTTATCATAAGTATGACATATTTGTGCTATTAATTAGCCCAATATAAACCATCAAACTATAACACAACCACTAATGCACATTTAACTCTCATGAAATATGACAACAAAGTTGAAATAAAAATCTATTTTAAGCATAGCCTATTAACTATTTTTTAGAAATATAGGCTATCAAATTTCAATTTCAACATTCACTTCTTTGCCATAATCATATCTAGATGAAGAGGCAATTTGTGTTATGTTTGTTTAAGCATAGCCTATTTGTTATGAACAACATAGACTATCAAATTCAAAGCTAAACAACATCATTAAACCACTTCAAGTATTTCCATTAAAGCACAAAAAGAGAGTATAAACATCAAAATGTTGCATCTACATACTAGAGAGCTTCATTACCCCTAAATTGTAGGGATTAAGCTCTCATATTTGTTATCAAATCAACAAATGTAGAAAGCAACATGAAAGCAAAAAGAAAGGAAAATGAAAGCTAATGGAAAAGACAACTAATCTAATTGCATAAAGGTAAATCTACACTATTGCATAAGAAGAGAAGAAGCATGTAAATAAAAGAGAATTAACATTGCATAAAAGAAAAGAAAATTACATGAAATAAAATGGCTAAGTAGCCATGGAAAGAAAGAGTGCTTTGATTTATTTTCTAAACTAAAACTAACTAACTAAGAGAAAGATGGCTACATGAAACATAAGGGGTATATATACAAGTTTTAAAACCCTAATTCACTTTTTGGGGAATGGCCAAAATGCCCCTTAGGAAGTGTGGAGGCCAAGTAATCATTAACGTGTCTTAATCCCCCATTAAGTGTACATGAAGGCATTAAGTCCAAAAGCATGTGCATTAGCCTTTAATTTGTACATTAAGGTAGGTGGGTAGGTGGGGTCCTCCATGATCTTCACTTTGAACTATTTCCATCTTCATTCCTTTCCTTTATATCCATTTTGTGCATGCATGTTTCTTCATGAACCCACTAATATGAGAAGCTAAATTCCTATAAAATATTATAGAAATTTCCAATTAAATTCTTTCAAATTAATATACGCTCACAAATGGCCATTTTGCCCTTATATGAAGATGAATATGTGAAAATTTGAAATTAATATGAATTTTTGTTAAAACAAGTTAAAATACCTAATATGATCATTTATTTAATTTAAATAGAATAAATATGGTGGTTAAAATATGCACATTTACGTGCACATCAGTACACCTATATGTGATAGCAGTTTAGCATATATAGTGCTTATGTGCTAACTTATTATATATTGAGACATGTCAAGTATGGTTCTACATACCGATATCCTTATTATTATATGTGGTTTAACATCTATTTCTGAGATGATATATCGCTTATACCTAATTTTTCTTACTTAAGGTTTTATGTTTATCTTCTTATCATTTTAGGTACTCGTAGATGAGCAGATAAGATAGCAGATCTAAGATTAATGCATAAAGCTATTCGAAGGATGGGAAGGAGTCTAGTACTTATCTATAATTATATTTTAGAGTTTATCGCTATTCCCTTTACAATACTATGCATATTTTATCAATATTGTACTTCTACCTAAAGGTAGTTTAACTAACTTTATTATTGATGTATAAACTCTATTCTGTGTTGTACAATTGTGATGAATATATTATACTTTGATTATATGGTTTATTTCAATTATATACTGTTCGCCTGTTTTGTATCAGTGTTGATTATTGTATTTTATCCTTACGTTGTGAGATATATGATAGATTTGGATTGAGAGTTTGATGTTTTTACTCTTGACTATCGTGCTATATCGGTTAGGTATTGCATCACACTATGTGTTTATATTAGGTACCGGAGGTCTAGGGCATTCGTCATATTTATCCTTGTCGGATGACAATGCCTCTCATTACTCCTTAGTTGTCTTTAGAGAAAACTATTTAAGACAACATATCATAGCTTAATGAGATGGTTGCGAGGGAATTTTCTTTTATATCCTCTAAATCACTAGTTTCCGAGTCCTTTAATTTCTCAGGTGCTAACAGTCAAAGTTGGGTTATGCCCCATTGGCAGTTATGTAATTTAGGTTATATATTATTACTTAACTTTCACATACATATCTTATTCGAAAGGAAAGTAAGTTTGTCTGGTCTCTAATTCTATTGTATATGTGTGTATTAAACATTGATGATTACATTCTTCATATGTAAAATATTAAATCCCTAGGAATAAGTAATCGATTGCAGTTACAAATTAATTATATGTAATCATGAATATTGAATCATGTGTATATAAATAAATACTTATCATAAATTGTTCCTAGTTAAGGTGGTTTGAGGAAGAGATATCGAGTCACCCATGATACTAGTTTATGTAGTGCTCTCCAAGGGGTGACATGCTTGTAATTGTTGTGTACCAATTACAGAATAATCCACCGAGAGTCTTTTATAGGTTAGTTATATCGAAATTAAAACAGAGGATCTCATGTGATGATGTGCAATGGTCTTTTGACTTGAGAGAACTATAGATCTTGTTTATCGAGACCCTACTTTGATGATGGTTAATTACATGATATGAGTTCTGCCAATGTCTCGGGATATTGTTAAGTCGGTGGACCCTGAATTTAATATCGTCCAAGAACAAATTAGGACATCAATCCGATATTACGCATTTTAAAAAATTATAATGGAGCTATTGATGGTACACATGTAGTTGCACATGTGCCTGCTGCAGACATACAATGATATGTTGAACGTAAAGGATTTGTGTTTCGCAGAATATTGTGGCTGTACGCGCGTCCAATTAAGCATTTACGTTTGTTAAGGCAGAGTGTGAAGGAACTACACACAATGCTAAAGTTTTTCGCTCAGTTTTAAACGTTGAAAGTTTGAATTTTTCTCCTCCACCAGCGTGAAAATGCTATTTACTTGACTTAGAGTATTCACTAATGAATGACTACTTACCTTCCTACTGCAATATTAGATACTATATTCTTGATTTTAATAAAACGCAGAACCAACTAAAGACGGAAAATAATTTTTTTAAGTATTACTATTTGAATTTATGAATGATAACCGATAGAACTTTTGGAATTTGGAAAAAAAGGTTTGGAATCTAAAATAATATATCGATGTATAGTTATAAAGCTCAAGTAAAGGTTGTAACTGTTACAATGGGTATTCACAATTTTATACGAAGATATAATGAAGGAGATCTTGAACTTATGACATATGATGATGATCCCAGTATTGTAATATTCGAACGTCTGGGAATAATGATCATGAACTAGTTCAAAGAAATGCACCAAGATTCATGGAAAACGTTCGAGATAACATACGAGATGAACTACTTATTGCTGAACTACGTTAATAATTTATATTTTGTTCACTGCAATTGTAACGTCATTGTATCCATAACTCGAAATTGTTATAATATTGTAATTGCATTTGTACCCTTATTGTAGTTGAATTATCAAATATATATACTTAGTTACGTTCTCAAAATATGTAATCTTTAGAACAATACTAAAGATTAACAATATAATTAGTAATTACAAAATTATTAATGGTCCTTTTAAAATTTCACTTTCATTGCATAAAAACGCATTTTTCTTTCGCAAACCGCCGTCCTTTCGTGCATCTTTTCGATGTCCCTTTGTCGTGTGTCTTTCCTATTGTATACAAATGCACTGGTATTGTGGTTGTACGGATCCATTGCAAACATTCTTCTGCTGAAAAGACTACTTAAATTTGCAATTTACGAAGGACAAGTATATATTCGAGCCCTTACCTAGCAGTCGACTACTTGTGCAAATCTTCTGTTAATTTCAACTTAGCACCCCTAGTGATCGACCGTTTGAACTTGGAAGGGCTAGCAAGTTGTTAACTGCTTGAGGCTCATCATCACAGGTCAACAACGCTTATATTAGGTTATTTTTTCTTCAAACTGCAAACCACCCTAAAATTTGAGTTACACCTCCAAAAGATCTGACGTTTTTTCACTATGAAAATTTTAAACTTCCTTTCAATATAACATACAATTTGATCCATATGTGAATTGCGTAAATATAACCCTTGGAATTCGAGCAAATTTGATCGAGCAATTGTGAATCCATGTGCTGTGTTCTTGATACGAAATAAATAATAATTAGTTGGACGTTTCACTATACTTTCTATAGTGTGTGTATGTTTACGGTGAGTTTTATTTGCGAGCATCCTTCTGTTAGACCCTTATTCATAGAGGCACAGGTTGCTTATTCGCAATCCGTTGCAATGTGTACTGACTAAATGATAGATCAGGACGCAGGTGACATTTGGCTGATACATGTCAAGATGCCGTTCTTATCTAAGAGCGCTGCATCTGCCTGCACCCATAATTGACAAATTAAAGTTGAAGATGGTTACGCTCTACGGAATCGTGGTACCGAGCACTGCAGCAACGTTAAAAGCAAACATTGCGATAAAATAAATAGAAGTTAAGGGAACCTGAACTGAATTATTCTCGCAGCAACGGAACCAGGCAAATCCTCGTTTCGGTGGCAGTAAAATATACAGAGAGAACTAAAACCGAGGAAGGAAACAAAAACAAAGCAATCGTTTGTTTTCGAGTGCGAGAAAGAACAAGAAATGCAAGCCTGGATTTTGGTTTCACTCCCCTTCAATTTCTACTCCGTACCTTTTAATCATTCATTATTTACTCACGGGTTTGCTTTATCGCTTCATCCTCTTTATCCTTTTCTCTCGTCGTCCAAATTTCATCATTAGCGGACAGAACATTTCTTTTAAGTGGATCGTCAGACTCTAGACGAGCATGTGATACAGACGCAAGGTAGCAAAGTTTGATGCAGACGGTTTTACTTTTTGACCTGCGTGCTATATACCAAAATCCAATGCATGTGAGCACTAGTTTCATGCATCAATTTTTGGCATGTCAGAAGGTTATCTCCTCGTTTTTCCCTCGTGGACTTGTGTTAGTTCAATCCAATCCTACTTCAATCCAATCCTACTACGCTCTAAGCCTTAGAGCATGCCATGTCAGATTACCGTTCATATTTTATGCTATATATATCCAACAAAAATTAATTTTGATTTTTTATAAATAAATAATTTATTTATTTATACACTCTTCTTGCTATAACTTAAACTAATGCACATCTGTGTTACACCAATGGTATGTTAATATATATTAATGTTAATTAACACAATATAATCAATGTGACATTTTGTAACTGTTTCTAAAGCAAACTAAGAAGAAGAAAAATTAACAGTAGCGTATAATGAATTTCGCATGTTGAAAATACAACAATAACTGAACGTTGAACACTAATATGTTAGATGTGACTGAATTATACCTATCGCATCTTTTATTTTTATGGTCTAAATTCATTGAAACAAAGTGTGTCACACGTTCCACTTTCTAGATGGAATATAAATAATTGTATGAAAATGAAAATAACATTAAAAAAAATGAGAGAAAAAAAATGTTTATTAGGACATGTATATGCACTTTGACTAGAATGGGTAATGCTAATAGTACCAGCCATTTGCATATATCATAAACTAAATGGTACTCTCAACATCTGTTTATCCAAATATAAATATGAGTTTAAGGAGATCTAGTTTTCATTAGTTGTAAATCAAACAGTTTCTTCTAACAAAAATATTTGTTTTTTTTAATAAAGAATTACGTGAGACGTAGAAGCTATGCTATGAGCTATCATTTTTAAAGGTTATGACTGTCCTACCATACTGATATCATATTATTAATGCCCACAATGGCCTGCGAAGTCGGTGAGATCGTGTGGCACTCACATGTAAGGTATAGAGTTCAATTCTTGTCAACTATGCATCTTTGTGAGAATTGAACCAACTTCCTAAAAAAATCACGTTATTAATGCAAATTAGAGATAAAATTAACGTTTTTTTATAACAATGATCAAATGTTAAAACATTAAAACTAGTTGAGTGTCGTAATATATATAAATTATAAGGGTGAACATGCTATAAGTTGCGAGAATAATATTGTAATCTTCATTCTCCACCACGAGCCTACAAATAAATCTCCATTATATTGTACATTTTACAACTGCGGTGAATGAAGTCTCCTCCCTCTCATGACTTCGTATCCTCTTCTTTTTTAACATGGTATCAACATGATCTTTAACTAAAAATAATTGAAACATATTTGATTTCGAATTTATTTATAAGTCACAAACGACGAGTAATCCTATGGTCAAAAGACATATCTCTAAGGTCTAAACATGTTTTAGACGAAAGATTTCATTTTGTTACACTTTTACATTCAAATTGATTTAAAAATTGTTTATTTTTGAATTTTTTTTATTTCCACTTACCGATCTACGTGATCTGCATTTTTTTGAAAGCAAATTTTGAAAATGACATCTTTTTTTTGTCGGATTTAAATGAATTGGATGAATTTGATAGGGTATTGGTTTGTGTTATAGATTTAAGTAATCTAAACATGTTTGATAAATGAAGTTTCCATTTTGAAAACCTTTTGTTTTTTAATTTTGGTTTGAATGGGGATACTAGAAATGATTTTGAGATAAAAGTGCATGTCTAAATGGTTTGTAAATGTTCATGTAACAAATCATCATTTGAATTTATTTATTTTTAATTATGTTTTAAAGAAAAGAAAATTTAGATATTTTTGAAGTTTATTCAGTATATCAAAAAAATTATTATTTTGGAGTATTTTAATTTTGCGTCTATGATAAAATAGGGAAGTAAAGAGTTGTTGTTCATGTTTTAGACTTGTAGTAATGGATCTACCCGACCTAACTATTTATGTGTGAAAAGCAGTGTAACGACCCGATTTTTCGACGTCCGAAAATCGACATCAATACGTCCACTGTATTAAATGCCAAACAGTCGAATGCCGAAAAACTAGACCGTAAGGGTAAAGAAGAAGAAGGTAGAAGAAGAAATAGAAAACAACATCAGAATCTCACAGTCGTAGTGGAATAAATATAATATATATAACAAAAGCTTTAAAACACAAAGAGATACGTACTGATTTATACATTATATCATCAGAGTACAACTCAAATCAAGAACACAATCAATAGCAAAATATTGGACAGTACACATCTTATACCACATAGCGAAATATCCATCAAGTACGTGTAATACGTCTCGCCATCCAGCTCGTCTTCTAAACTTCACAGCATCCTATCTTGTATTCTATAATACACGGTCTGACCCGAACATTATAGTAAAATAACACACGAGTCAGTCTGAAAACCACTGTGAGAAAACACACTCAATTGGATTATAAAAGTTTCAAAATCCTTTTGAAATCAAAGGTATCTCGTAAGACAACGCCACAAATAAACATGTCGGGATTTTACCTTACGATAACCAAAACATTTCCTATCAAATCCTCTGATATTATAATAGTGTCTATATACAAATACTTATTCAAATAGCTGAAATTTTTACATTCATTAAATTGAGCATAATAGATATACAAACAATTCTGAAGGCACTTATTAGAGATTGAGTTTCCATCAATGGAAGGGCTACTGGGGTACCGTTCGTCACAGTACGTGGTCTAGCTCACCATACCGAGGATCCACCCAGATCCCTTGCTACACAAGATCGGAGCTACCCTTTACTGGAGAGTCCGAATAAGATCGCCTCGCGGTTGGAATCAGCAACCGCCTGTTAGCACCAGAATTGGTCACTGACACCCTTAAGAGAGATCGTGTAGAGGGATTAATGAAGAAAGTAAAGTTAAACAGAAAACAATATGCAAATTTAAATGCAGAAAGTATGAACACCAGATTTATAGTGGTTCGGCGCAATTGCCTACGTCCACGTTGAGGTTAATCTTTATTGATTTCCTCTATAATCGATTACAGATACAATCCGTATATCAGCTATTTGATTACAATTGTTGAGCAAAAAAGATAAGTCTTGAATGAGTCTTGAATGCGGCAGAGTCTCCCCGGTGTTCTCCAAAAAAGTCTCTTTCACTGTTCCCCTACCTCTCTATTTATAGACGAAGATGGGTTGGACTTTCCTGGTGGGCCTGGTAGCTAAATTCCTCGGCCCAAAACGAATGAACTCTACGCGCCGATCCGTAGATGTCGAGTGGCAAAATGCCAAACGGTATCTTCAAGCCGAATCGAAATGACGTGCTGAATGAAGAGTGCAGGCCGAGCAGTAATCGAAGCCAAACGAGATTGGATGAATGCTGAACACCTATGGATGTCGATCGATATCGAATGCCGAGCGGGGATTAATGTTGAACACCACTTGATGCCGATCCATCTCGAATGCCGAACGGGGTATGAATGCCGAACACCACTGGATGCCAATCCATCTCGAATGCCGAACGAGGCATGAATGCCGAACACCATTGGATGCCGATCCATCTCGAATGCCGATCGAGATTTATGCTGAGCGGGGTTGAGTGTCGAACGTGGTCTAGATGCCAAGTAGTATGGAATGCCGAACGTCCAGAAATGTCGAACGCCACTTAATGCCGAACGCTCTTGCATGCCGAGCGTCCAGAGATGCCGAACGTCACTTAATGCCGAACGAATCTGAAGCCGGACCAGTATGTTACGCCGAACGCTTGGGATGCCGAACGGTAAGCGAATTTCGAGTGCCTAGTTGCCTGGTCAAATCTCCAGGTAACACTTGCCCCCAAAAGTGCATCACGTGGTCGAACGGGGTGCTCTTTGAATCATGAGCTCTCCGTGCTTTGCTTCGAGCCTCGACTCAGTTTTCTCGATAGTATCTTCTCTTGAATACCAGGTGATGCGATGCTCGCCAAACGACATGCAAATGCCAAACAGCATAGCCGATGCTGAACGAAGTTGTCTTGACCGGTGATTGTCCCTTCGACTTCCCCTCTTCTCCTATAAAGGTCGACATTTTCCTTCTTCTTCTCTTTTCACTTTTTACCTCCGTTATTTTCTAAGAACTCGCAACTTACCTTCCTTGAATTTCGTTCACCTTTCCAGACTTTCCTTCCTTCCTTGAATCCAACAAGCCCTTCCTACAGCTTCCTCCCAAATTAAGCTCGAACAACTCCCAATCTTAAGCTCACAGACCTTCAAGTTCCTGTCGTTCTCTTTGGTAAGGACCTTTCGATCGCTCTTTCAAATTAGAAAGTATAACATATTACTCGAACTCGTGAATCCTCCATAGAACGTAGAAAGTGGGTGGTGGGTATGTGGATGAGGGAGATGAATTGAGGCTCGGGTGCATCCTAGGGCTAGAACTCAGTACGCTTTTAGGTGATTTCGTGGTGGATGGAATGGAGAAGAGGAAGGTGGAAGATGCATTGCAGTGGCTCGGTATGAACTTTTAATGCCGAGTGATCTTATGGGAGCATGGGAATGGAGTTAAAGATAAGGCATATTGGCGTGGATTGACATGGCCTTGGTTCGGCATGATCTCCCCATGTCGGACGAGGTTGGAGTGGAAATACTAAAAGGAAGTGGAGAATGGACAGGATGCCGATCGATATTTTGGCCGAACAACGCTTAGGCCGAAAGGCACGAATGCCGATCGATACTTAGGCCGAACAATATTTCGGCCGGATGATACTTAGGCCGACCAATATTTTGGCCGAACGATACTTAGGCCGATCAATATTATGGTCGAACGATACTTAGGCCGAACACCTATTCACTTTGCCTAATCATATGACGAAAACAAGGACAAGGACCCGAGCAAACTAGCATATCGAACTAATCTGGACTGATAACTTCCTCGTTTCAGTAATCACAAGTCTGAACAAATCGATAAAAACGGATAATTGCCTTTAACATACAATGCCAATGTTTGAGCCCGAAATTGAAAACGTCATAGGGCAGACTTTTGGAGACGGTCAGCGATTACGATCTTCGAAGGCAATAATTCAAATATCAACTTTATACCATCAACTCAATGACTTTCGATTTCTTCGCACTTATATTTGAATTATCACACTAATTCACACACCACACGGTGGAATACTTGTGTTGTTAAGTCTAACGTCAATTGTTTTTCAAGTATAGTTCAAACAGGTGCTCTACTAGATTCAATCTCTATCAAAGATGTCTAGGAAATCTAGTTTCGCCACGATCTCCGAGAGACCTGGGATGTCTTCTAGACAAGGAGTCGCAGATACTTCAAACCCGCCGACTTTCCCTGCTCATAACTTAGCTCCTGACGCCCTGGAGGCATCAATTTCCTTGGACAACCCGGTCGATTCACAGGCTTCGAAGATTAATAAATGTGCACTCCGTCGGATATGCTCTATCCATGGAATCCCCTTCGACGACGTGTTAGTTCCACCAGGGAACGATCGTCCATACTTGCCCCTAGTTGGATACACGGCTTGTGATAAATTTATGTGCTGGGTCGGCAGCGTGCCACCGTTCAACTCATTTCTTCGGGACGTGCTGCAATACATCGACATTGCCCCGTCGCAACTGCATCCGAACGGCCATGCATTCATCTACGGTACCTACATCCTCTTCATGAATGTCCTCTCTAGGCCTCCAACCTCGGGTGATATCAGATATATATTGCATCAAGAAGCGGAGAGATAGCCCCTCTTTCATGTTTCTCGAGCTGTACAAAAAATGTCAAATTTTAACTGGGGCATGTAGCAAGTTTGCCCTGTACAAACAGGACTGGTTTTATGTGCGTTTCCCTCCTAGTTTCGCGAGGAGATGGGTGGAAGGAAGTAAATCTTTTCTCTGGATCGATGTTCATGCTTGGTCAAAGCCGTGCCTTTTCTAACTCTTTTTTCCATCTTTTCAGGTATCAATCCACGTCTTGACGGCCGTGGATATTCTAAAGCCGTCGAAGCTATTAGGGCCCTTCCTGTCGAAGAATGGGACACCCGAACTCTCATTTTGAATGAGTCACTTACAACGTTTGGACTGTTGGCAGAAGGCTGACGGATAAGCCTTTATCATGGCATTACCATACCCAGGCCCACCTCTAGCAAATGGAAAAAACAAGCCGAGTCTTCAGCATATAATGCTCATGGTGCACTAGAAGAAGGAGAGATCAAAGAAAACGAAGCACAAGATGAGAACGTTGGTCCTACTCAGGACCCGATAGTTGAAGTTCACGACATCGAAACGTCACCTTCCCCTTCGAAGAGGAAAAAGAAACTGACGTACAAGATAAGGAGGGAAAAAGTTGGCGCAATCTCTAAAGTAACTCTTATTCCAATAAAGAAAGAGGCTTCCTCACAACGTTTAGAAAGTTCTTTAAAGGGCCTCTCGAACCTCTCCATACCTAACGATCTACTTAATTATGATTTTGACAATCTGGATGCACTTAAACTTCACTCGCCCATCAGAGGCGAAGCAGGCGTTCAAGCCAAACTAAGGGAGAGAAAACTCCCATTAGTAAAGAAACTGGTCCGTCGGGGGGAAACACTAGGACACACACAAACACATGCACTCCACCTTGCACTTAAATTTCCGTTGTCACACTACTCTTTGCTAATTCGTTGTTATTTAAATTCTGTGTAGGTGACATGGGGCGTACATACGGAATCGATCGTCTCCGCGGGTCGTCTATATTCCATCACTCTGGACGGGACTCGGGTTTCAGAAGACGTCGGGACAGAGACGGTGATGGCGATAGGGATTACCATTCTCGGGACTCATCATCTCGGAAGAAAACATATTACCAGTCCAAGAACCACCAACATCCCTCTTCTCACTCGGAGCAAAGTAAAGATAAGCACGGCCATAAAGGGTCGCAACCCGATGTCACCCGTGATCAACACTCTGATTCCTCTTCCACACATGACAGCCCCGGGATCCTTACAGGAGAGCTGAACTTTCAAAGCCGTCTCCTCCCGTTTTCGCAACAGATCCAACAGTATCGGAGAGACTGGCCGAGCTTAATGTTAAATTTCCAAAAATCCGCTTTGATGGTCTGAAGTTCCTCCCGGTGATCCATCATATACCTGGAGATTTTAAGCATAGTGCTATCGCCCGTACCAACGATGTCTATGTTCAACATGACGCGTTTGTTCATCTTGCTGAGAAAGTGACAGAAGTCTCCATAGAGCGCCAGCATGAGATTGATCGCCTAAATCTTGAGGCTATCCATGACAAGGACATTATCAAAGCTCAGGACGAAGAGCTCACGTCTTACAAATCTCAATTTGAGGCCGCCCAACAGAGCGCCAAAGATACCGCCGAAGCTATAACTCGTTTGGAATCAACTCACAAAAAAGAAATCGACGAGGCGGTATAACGTTGTAGGGCTTTAGCTTTAGAGAAAGACTCGGTGCAAAAAGAGAGGGATGCATTCTGCCTCTAAGTCAAAGAACTTGAGGAACGACCCCGCAAAGAGCAAGATGAGAAGATTGCTGCCCAAGAAGAGTCGCAACGGTATTGCGACGAGATCGTTGTAACACGACTCCTAAAGGCGAAACTTGAGAGCGAGCTTTCTAAAGTTGAGGCGCTGAAGAATGAAGCCCGCAAAGAGGGCAAAAAGATAGCATCTGCGGAAATCGACTCCCGTCTTGAGGCGGCCAAGGAAGAAGGTAGGGAAGAGGTCAAAAGCATGTTCGACCCGCTTATTGCCAAATTCAATGCCCGCGTTCTCATGCATCGGGACTTAACTTTTCTGGACGAGGGCTATCTCGAATCTTTAGCCGAAGCGTAGGAGACCTTAATAGAGATCAAGAAGGCCGAACACGGTATCGAGGAGGTTGATGAGGGGGGTTTGATAAAAGAATTCCTTAAGGGAAATGAGCCTTCGGACCTGTCAACGGCTAAAGCCCTTTATTGCAAAGGCTCCCCCTCAACGAAAGGGGAAGAAGTTATCGTCGGTCCGTCCGGGATCGAGTCTCTAGCTCGTGCGGCTACCCAGCCGGCCAGTCGGCCGATACTCGATCCATTTGAACAACACATCGGTTATGACCCAGAGGACCCCGGCCTTGGCGTTCACGTTTTGTCCCCTATTCCAGAGGGTGAGACCCCCCCTTACGGCTGAGAGTCAGCCGGAACCTGGTAGGCAACTCTTTTGCTTTAACATTCCAAGAGTTTCGTTTTTACCAAAAGCTATCGCATTCTAATACTTGCTTTTCGTGATTTTTTTGCAGGCTGTTCTGATCTTAAGCCCACTACGAGAAGCGATGTCACCAAGGAGGTGAGGGAAAAAACGAGTAAAGCCACTCACGCAGGAGAGGCTCCCGGTCTAGATGCTCGGGTAATCGAAGCTCTTGATGAGGACAAATCTGAGACTTCCTCTTCCATCGATGAGAGTTATGAAGTTGAAATTACAGGCGCCTCTGAACACACATCCGAATTGAGCATGAAGGAGCAGCTTGAGAAAGAGAAGGAAAAGACGTTCAAGATCAAGGTCGAACCTCAAGCTATGGACCTGGACGATCCTTTGAACAGACCATTGAAGGTCATCTCCTAGGCGGGTCCAAACCCATGGATGTTCCTCGTACTTCTTCAGCTGTCACTCCCCCGTCAAAGAAAGCTATCAAAGGTAAACGTACTGGGGAGTTGTCATCTGGTAAAAAGTCAAAGAAGTAGTCTTCGCTCTCGTTCAACAAGAGCTAATTTAGATTATGTAATTATTTTTTGTTTTCGTAGTTCATGTAAATAAAATTATTTGTGTTGAATAAAACTTAGTTCTTTTCCCTCTTAGAGGACTGTTGTTGTTTGGTTTTTTGTATAACCGTGGTCAAAACCCGAGCTACTGCGAGTTACGTGAACTTCTCGATTCATCTTCAAACAAGTTGACAACTTTTTTGGTATTGCACATTCTTTTATCCCACGCTCCGAGGACTTAGAATATTTTCCAATCCGGACGCCAAGGGCTCGTTGACTTCAAGTCATTTGTATCCAGTCCACCCCCAGGGGATTTGGACATTTAAATCGCTTATACTCTGGTCCGCACTCTGAGGACTCAGAGTACTCCAGTCCGCACTTTGGGGTCTTGGAGATTTTGAGTCGTTTATACTCGAGTCCTCACTCTAGGGACTTAGAGTACTCCAGTCCATACTCCGAGGACTTGGAGATTTTGAGTCGTTTATACTCGAGTCCGCACTCTGAGACTTAGAGTTCTCCAGTCCGCACTCCGGAGACTTGGAGATTTTGAATCGTTTATACTCGAGTCCGCACTCCGGGGACTCAGAGTACTCCGGTCCGCACTCCGGGGACTTGGAGATTTTGAATCATTTATACTCAAGTCCACACTCTAGGGACTTAGAGTACTCCAGTCCGCACTCCGGGGACTAGGAGATTTTGAATCGTATACTCGAGTCCGCACTCTGGGGGCTTAGAGTACTCCAGACCGCACTCCGCGGACTTGGAGAATCATTTATACACGTTCGTACGTCAGACAGAGTAATGTATCTCTTAGCCATTTGTTACAGCGTTATCATACACAGAAACATCGACAATTCACGGGAAAAAGAAATGGCTTCAAGCCTCTGTTAATGCAAATAAGCTAAATTGTCTTTTTACATGCCGTAAACTAGGAATAAAAACTTGTTGAAAATAAATGCAACTAAATTATGATAGAAATGAACTAAGTGTAATAATGCCGCAAATGTTCACCATTTCATCCTCGGGGGAGTGTCGCACAATCAACGGTCGCTAGCTTGAAATTTCCTTCTCCAAGCTTCCGTTCAATGACATATGAACCTTCCCATGCGGGGCTCATGTGTGATGGAACTGGGAAAACTCGTTTCAAAACGAGATCACCCACGCCAAAGACTCTCGATCGGACTTTTTCATTATAATATCGAGCAACTCAGTTCCTGTACGTGGCCGCTCTTAAATTAGCTTCTTCGCGTTTTTCATGAATGAAGTCCAATGATTCCAGCAAGAGATCTTGATTTGACAGGGTCATAATAAGTTACCCGATGTGATGGAACTTCAAGTTCCACGGGTATGACAGCTTCCATTCCTTATGCTAATGCGAATGGAGTGTGGCCAGTCGCAGAATTGTGGGTGGTTCTGTAAGCCCAAAGTGTTGTCGAAAGCTCATCTACCCACTTGCCTCTTGCCTTTTCCAAACATTTTTTCGATATGGATTTGATTATCTTGTTTACGGCCTCCAATTGTCCATTAGCTTTCGGATGAGCAACTGCTACAAACTTTTTCTCAATACCATATTTTTGGCAAAATTCCTTGAACTCTTTGCTTTCAAACTGAGTTCCATTGTCTGTAACGATGGTTCGTGGCAGGCCAAAGCGGCATATAATATTTCGTACAACGAAATTAATGACTTTCTTGGTGGTGATAGTGGCCAAAGGCTCTGCTTCTGCATACTTGGTAAAGTAATCGACCGCAACAATCGCGTATTTTGCACCAACTTTGGATACGGGTAAGGAACCGACTATATCGATCCCGCACATTACAAATGGCCAAGGACTAACCATTTGTGTGAGTTTCGTCGGTAGAGCTCTTGGGATTTTCGCATACTTCTGACATTTGTCACATCTTCTCACGTAGTCTACGACATCCCGATTTACAGTTGGCCAATACTATCCATAGCGGAGGATTTTCTTTGCTAACGTCTGCCCCCCGGTATGGTCACCGTATTCACCTTCATGGACATCCTTCAGGACTTGTTTTATCTCATCATGGGCAATGCACCGGAGTAATGGGGTCAAGAATCCCCTCTGATACATTATTCCATCCTACATTATATAACGAGAAGCCTTACGAATGACTTATCGTCTTTCACTCCTTCTTTCGGGCATGGCACCTTGTAACAAGTACTGCTTGAATGGGGTCATCCATGACTCCTTCTCGATTTCTATTTCTAACATGAAATCTACCTCTATTATATTTAGGCTCGAAACCTGTAAGGTTTCAACGGGAAACAATCCCATCTGCCGCGCATCGCCAGTGCTTGCAAATTTTGTCAATGAATCAGCTACTTTGTTTTGTTCATGCGGAACATGTGAAATATCATAATACTCGAGATTCGCTAGCAGCTTTTGAACTTGAGCCAAATATGGGGCAAGTCTCTCCCCTTGCTTGGTGGTCTCCACGCACTTGATACACCACCAGTTGTGAATCGCAAAAGATTTCAACCGATCTTATTCCCAGTTCTTTGGCGGTCTTAAGCCAGCAATCAATGCTTCATACTCGGCTTCGTTATTCGTTGCTGTGAAATCGAGCTTCAAAGAGTAGCAAACTGATCGGTTTTCAGGAGTTACAAGAACTATGCCAACCCCCGAACAACGGTCGTTAGATGCCCCATCGGTACATCTTCCATCGGACGGGAGGTATGACATTGTTTGATTCGTCTGCCATGGTGAATTCAGCGATGAAATCCGCTAGCGCTTGTACTTGTATGGCCTTTCGCGGCAGGTAAGTAATATCGAACTGTGATGTGCACGTAAATGTGCATATTTTTACCACCATATTTATTCTATTTAAATTAAATAAATGATCATATTGGGTATTTTAACTTGTTTTAACCAAAATTCATTTTAATTCCAAATTTTCACATATTCATCTTCATATAGGGGCAAAACGGTCATTTAAGTGCATATATTTCTTTGAGAAAAATTGATTGGAAATTTATATATATTTTTGTAGGAAAATGGTCTCAAATAGGAATGGTTTCATGAAGAAATATGCATGCACAAAGAATATAAAGGAATGAAGATGGAAATAATTCAAAGTGAAGATCATGGAGGACCCCACCTACCCACCTACCTTAATGTACAAATTAAAGGCTAATGCACATGCTTTTGGAGTTAATGGCTTCATGTACACTTAATGGGGGATTAAGACATGTTAATGATTACTTGGCCTCCACACTTCCTAAGGGGCATATTGGGAATTCCCCAAAAAAGTGAATTAGGGTTTCATACATATATAAATACCCATATGTTTCATGTAACATGATCTCTTCTCTTAGTCTCTCTTAGGCCTCCTTCTCTTTAGTTTAGATCAAAAATAAAAGAAAGCTCTCTTTCTCTTTTCATGGCTACTTAGCCATTTTTATTTTATGTAATCTTTTTTATTTTATGCAATTTAATACATGCTCTTTCTTTTCATGTTAATTTACTTTCATGTTGTAGTGTAGATCTCTTTTCCTTTATGCAATTAGAATAGTTTTCCATTTCACTTTGCTCTCTTTTCATTTTCTTTTTCTCTTATGTTGCAAGCTACATTTGTTCATATGATAACAAATATGAGAGCTTAATCCCTACAATTTAGGGGTAATGAAGCTCTCTAGTATGTAGATGCAACATTTTGATGTTTATACTCTCTTTTTGTGTTTTAATGAAAACATTTGAAGTGGTTTAATGATGTTGTTTAGCTTTGAATTTGATAGTCTATGTTGTTCATAACAAATAGGCTATGCTTAAACAAACATAACACAAATTACCTCTTCATCTAAATATGACTATGGCAAAGAAGTGAATGTTGAAATTGAAATTTGATAGCCTATATTTCTAAACAATAGTTAATAGGCTATGCTTAAAATATATTTCTATTTCAACTTGTTGTCATATTTCATGAGAGTTAAATGTGTATTAGTGGTTGTGTTATAGTTTGATGGTTTATATTGAGCTAATTAATAGCACAAATATACCATACTTATAATAAGCACATCAACTAATTCACTAATGACAAGAAAAGAGAGATCATAACTTCAATTTGTTGATTTATGTGATCTAGAGAGTGGAAATTGCCTCTAAATTGTCTTAACACTCTCATATTTTTATCTATTTTCTTTTCTCATTTTTCTACATTTTTTTTAGTTAATCACTCTTTCAACTTCGGTTAATTTGATTGAATAGAATTTTTAAAATCATCAATTCCCTGTGCATCGACCCATATTCGCCGCGTGCTACATTCGTACACCGTGCACTTGCGGTTATTTTTATTTCTAAATTCGTTCGACGGTTTTCTAAACCGATAGAATTTCCGTCGACGACCAAGTTTTTGGTGCCGTTGCCGGGGAGTTGTTTTGATTTTGATTTTCTATTCTTCAAATTATTTTCGTTTGCTTTTTGTTTGTTGCAATTTTTTTAGAAAGATGTTGTGTTGTGTGTTTGAGTGATTTTTTGTTTCTATTTTGTTTGTGTGTTTGTGTTTTCTAGTTGCATTTGCATATTAAAAAAAAAATACACAACTTCATTTACAAAATTATATTTCATCTCATTTTTTTTTACATCAATTTGCATTTCCAAAAAAAAACATTTGTTTTGGTTTTCCTTTGTTTTCCTCTCTGTTCACTGTGCATTTCCTCTCTGTTCATTGTGCACTCAACTGTTTGATAGTGCACATCTCTGCAACCCACCCTTTCCTGCTACAAAGCTACCACTCTCATTCACTGTTGTCCATCCATTCTCCATTAAACTCCACTACTGCCCGAGCAACTTCATTCATCACCTCCATACAACATCACAGCAGCAGTTCTCTATCACTAACCAACCATCCTCATCCACCACCGAGCTTCTGCCAGAGTACCATCCTACTCAACCATCACCTGCATCGATACAACAGTGAACAAAATCACAACCCAGAGCACCTCTACATAACTCCACCCCAAACTCCACTGACAACATTACCAACATTCACATTCAATACTACATAACCAACCCAACCCATATTCATCAACCTCTCATCACTGTCTTCCACTATTTCTCTTCAAACTGCCCTGCAAATACCCATACTCCCCAAAACCATCCATCACAGCAATACATAACATCTTCATACCATCAGGAACTTCAGACATCAACTCGAACTATAGTCACCTTCTGACCACAGCAGCCCACATCCCTTTTGCATACTTCAAACTTCACCAGGAACCAAGCCACTCCGCTGCCTTTTCTCCATCCAACTGTTCCAACTATCCCCAAACACTACAAACAACCACAATACAAGCACCACCTGACTGTCTCGACTATCCATCTCCAACCAACCAACAATCATCTCCACTCCCCACTGTCTTGCCACAACAAGCCTAACCACTGTTCCATTACTGCCTCTGGTTCACTGATTCTCACCTCAACATTTCATACATCAAAACTCACAACATCCACCAGAAAATCCAAACATCACAGAGCTGCTGTGCATACATACACAGACAAACCACCATCTCTGACCATACTGTTACTTCTGTCCAGCAACCATCCTATACAACAGAGCAATCGTCATTCACTACTGCTGCTCCAAGACACTCATCAACATTTCCCATCCATACTACATCTTCAACAAGCCACTGCTCCACCATTTCATCAATACCCTCCAGAACCAGACAACATCATCGAATTGCCACTTTAACAACCATCCACACTTCAACCACCTGATCTCCTTCTTTACATTTCCATTGTTGCCTTCCCACTAACTTCATTGTCAAACATCACTGCAATAGACATCAAACACCCAACACTCCAAATCAGTGACATCCACAATCAACCCCCAAACCGTTTCTGCCACTTCATTTCTGTCTATTCTACAAACTCATTCGCAACATCCAATCACCCAAATTCGATTGCATCGAGACCTCTGCCAATCACCAGTGCTACAACTCCTCAGCCGCCTCCAAACATCACGCGTCACAACCACTTCCTTCCTTCGACCTGAAAACCATCGCCAGTAATCCCAAAGCCACAACCAGAAACAACCTCACTCCCTCTTCAAGCTCCAGAATTCCAAGCGAACCCAAATAGCCTGCACGAATTTCTATATCTTAATCACCCTCCTGTAGCCACGAAAACTGAAACCACTGCAACCTTTAATTCGAATCGCGTCGAACATCATAGCCTGAAACTGTCGCATCTACCAATCGACCACTGCGATTCCCCATTTCGACCAAACTCGAAGCACAGCAAGCTGCTTCCCTCAATTGACTATCCCCAAACCAAATCCACTTACCAACCTTCGGATTCATTCTCGTGATTTCTGGGATTGTCGATTTCGTGATTACGAGAATATCAGTTTCGTTTTCGGAATTTTGTTTGCAAAATTAGTTTTAATTACAGAAGTTCTGGGAGAGTTCGTGAGTGGGTGCGTGCTTAATAAAGTGGGTCAGGTAGTTCTATGTTTGGGCCAGGCTGTTTGTAGAGTTGATTCTTTCTTTTCATTTTTTTTATTTCTTTTTGTTTATTTAATTAATTTGTTTGAGCTTTAGATCTTTATCTCCTCAAATTTTTTTTTTTTAAGTAAAACCCTACTTTTATGTTTCCTTTCAAAAAAAAAAAATATTGTACATATTATTGTTTTATATTTCAGGTTGCCAAAGCAGAATTTCAGACGGAAGACTGCTGCCAAAAAAAAAATTGCTGGCTTGCTAATAAATAAAAAATTGCTGCTTTCATCTCCAGTTTTATTTGTATTGCATTGTTGATTGCTTGCATTTGCATTTGTATATAAAAAAAATTTCAAAAACCAAAAACAAAAACAAAATCCATTCGTAGTTGCATTGTTAATACACGTTTATTTTCTGCTTTGCATTTCATCATAGAACTTGTTAATAATAACATTTAGAAATCAATAACACTTAATTGTATATTGATAATTTGTCTTCTTTGAACAATTTAATTTCTTGGTGTCTAGGCTACGGCAGAGTAATAACCATTTATAAATATTACGGTGATTCATAAATATTATAGTGGTTGTTCCTCTGAAGGTACTTAAACCTTCAGCTGCATTGCTACGGTGATTCGTGGTGCACCGATAAATCCTGCCCGTTACCTGGCTGAGAACTATCTTGTTTAACTAAGACAATTTGTGAATATACAATTTTGGGTTAACTTAGGATAAATCATTTGTAATTAACCCTTGCATTCATTTAGTTGCATTTGTTCATGCATATTTAAAAAAAACCAAAAAAAAAAAAAAAAAATTTCAAAATCCAAAACTAAAATTTTTTAAATATTCCTTTTCTTTTTTTTTTTGAAATTTTTAAATCCTTTTCCTTTGAAATTTCAAAAATCCAGAAAAATTTAGAAAAACAAAAATCCAAAAAAAAATATAAAACTTTTTCTTAAAAAAAAACAAAAAAAAATTTTGAAAATCAAAAAAAAAAACAAAAATCAATTTTCCATTTTGAAAAATAAATTCCACTTGTAAATATTTTTCTTTATAAAAAAACAACAACAAAAAAAAATATTGAAAATGTTCGAATTTCCTCTCTCTTACTCACTTGAATTTAGTTGTGAAAATCAATATAATCCATATGAGTTCACTCCAAATTCGTATGGATATTTTAACAACAACTATTGTTTAAACGATTCGAATTTTGAACCACAAAATTTTCAAAATGATGACCAACCTTCAAATCTTGAAAATAGCATTTCATCTTTACTTGAAATCGCTACACAACAAAATCAAATGATAAATAAGTTGTGTAATTCATATTTGTGCAATAACTCGAATCAAAGTTTTCAAAATAATCAAAATTTGAATTCACTTCAAAATTCAAACGATTTCGAGTATAACCCATGCCAATACAATTTTGAACTCCAAAATGAATTTCAAAATCAAAACGAAAATGTGATCCACTTTTCAAATAATTTTGGCAATGGGAATAATCTTGTCTACGATACGAGTGAAATTTTTTGTTCTAAACGAATTCAAATCGACAATTATCAAGTTAATAATTACAAATTGGATTTTGTTGAACAAACAAATGAAATCTACGATGATCACACGGATATGTTGTTTGAAACTTATATGAAACAACGTGAAAAGCAAAATCAAATTCCAATGTGTGACGAGTCAAGTGAGAATCCATCTTTTACCCAAATCGATGATTTTCAAACAACAACTTTTGAAATTGAAAACGAAAATCTTAATGAAGTTGTTGAAAACATGGTAATTGAATTGGATTTCAATTCTTTTAAGGATGTGGAACCAAATTTTAAATTCGATCTTCCTTTTCTTGATTTCGAAAATTTGAATACAACTACTTTGAATTTTGAACTTGAGACATGTAATAAAGTTGTTGATAAGCCAACAAAGGAAGACGAATTTAATGAACATGAATTCTTTGGACTTTTCGAAAATGAGTTGTTAAATTATGAAGGGGAAGATTTACATCACCATTTTGATTTTGAAATCAATAATTTTGAAGAATTTTTCAATGACAAACTTGAATTTCAATTTGGTGAAAATAATCTTGAATTTCAATCACTTGTTTTATCTGCCCCAAAAATGATCGAAAACAAAACAACTCATTCAATTTTCAATAAAACGACATTCGTTTTTCCAAATCAACATTCAACTTAAAAATCTTTTATGGTATGGTTTTTCGAGCTTAAGCTGTGTCTCGTATACTCGACGAAACAAATGAATCGGTTTTTGGAAGACCGTTTCATTTACTTTTTGACAATATACTTTCTGATCTCGTGTAAATACCGTTCGTTTTCATGTAAATAATAATAAACATCCCTTTCACTTGGATTGACTGTGGGGACACAGTCAAAATCAAGTGTGGGGGGGAGACTCATTTTCATTTTTTTTTCATGGTTTATTTTTGCTTTAAAATCACAAAAACAAAAAAAAATTAAAAAAACAAATCCCAAAAACAAATTTTCTTTTGATTTATTTTTAAAAGAAACACTATAGGATAAATATATGGCTTTGGTTTATTAAATTGAAATTTTTGAAAATTTATTGGTCTTAACAAAAATAAAAATGAAGTTTGATTACAAATAATATGGTTTAACTAGTATATAGGAAGATTCATACGTGTTAATTATGAAGTACATCCTAATTGAAAATCTTTGTTTTAAAAAGTGGTTGATTTAAATAAAGGATATAACATTTTTTTTTGCCTTCTAAGTTAAATGGTGCTAAGATGATTTTGCAGAACTCTCTCTCTCTCTTTTAAAAAAAATATGTAAAAATAAAAAAATAATAACATCCAAGTGTTCACTCTCATTTAAAAGTCCTCATGGTTATGCATGAGTGGATTACTTGGAATCTTTGATTATGTGCTTTCATACTCATTTAAAAGTCCTCACGGTTATGCATGTATGGAACACATATATAAAAAAAACAGACTTAATAAAAACCACCTACGGTCGATAGGTGTATGCACGAAAGTGTGTGCACTCGCCATGCTCTGTACTTCCCTCACATAAGCCCGAAAGGCAGTGCATGGGTGGTATATTTGGCCTCAGTTTACCTGAGCTAGGTGTGTAATTTTTCTTGCAAATAATGAGAGAGCAAGCAATTCAAATCATAGTACTATTTTTACTTAGTTGATTTGATTTGTTATTGAAAAGAAAGGAAAATACCACTTTGATAAACATCGATAATCAACTAAGGATCCATTTTATAATTACACTTTGTTATCTACCGAAACAACAAGTTAAACTATAGCCTATTTGTTATGATAACTTGATTTTTGTTGGAAATTTTGACGAGTAAATGACATAAATTTTCAAGATAATAACCAAAACCTATATTTAACTTATTCGTGTCAATTTAAAAATAAATCCTTCATTGTAAATATTTTCAAAAACTTGCATTCATCTCTTTGTAAATAAATCTTGCATTTGTAAATATTTTCATCCTGCATTTGGATTTTGTGGGTAGCATCCGCTGAAAACCCTCACGAGACAACACTCGTCCTAATGGGGACACCCAGAGGTTTAACGGCTTATTGCATACGCTCAATGCAATCGTGCTCCCTACGAAAACGGATTTATCTTAGCTTTAGTTTATTCGAGGACGAATAAAAAGATAAGTGTGGGGGTATTTGATGTGCACGTAAATGTGCATATTTTTACCACCATATTTATTCTATTTAAATTAAATAAATGATCATATTGGGTATTTTAACTTGTTTTAACCAAAATTCATTTTAATTCCAAATTTTCACATATTCATCTTCATATAGGGGCAAAACGATCATTTAAGTGCATATATTTCTTTGAGAAAAATTGATTGGAAATTTATATATATTTTTGTAGGAAAATGGTCTCAAATAGGAGTGGTTTCATGAAGAAATATGCATGCACAAAGAATATAAAGGAATGAAGATGGAAATAATTCAAAGTGAAGATCATGGAGGACCCCACCTACCCACCTACCTTAATGTACAAATTAAAGGCTAATGCACATGCTTTTGGACTTAATGGCTTCATGTACACTTAATAGGGGATTAAGACATGTTAATGATTACTTGGCCTCCACACTTCCTAAGGGGCATTTTGGGCATTCCCCAAAAAAGTTAATTAGGGTTTCATACATGTATAAATACCCATATGTTTCATGTAACATGATCTCTTCTCTTAGTCTCTCTTAGGCCTCCTTCTCTTTAGTTTAGATCAAAAATAAAAGAAAGCTCTCTTTCTCTTTTCATGGCTACTTAGCCATTTTTATTTTATGTAATCTTTTTTATTTTATGCAATTTAATACATGCTCTTTCTTTTCATGTTAATTTACTTTCATGTTGTAGTGTAGATCTCTTTTCCTTTATGCAATTAGAATAGTTTTCCATTTCACTTTGCTCTCTTTTCATTTTCTTTTTCTCTTATGTTGCAAGCTACATTTGTTCATATGATAACAAATATGAGAGCTTAATCCCTACAATTTAGGGGTAATGAAGCTCTCTAGTATGTAGATGCAACATTTTGATGTTTATACTCTCTTTTTGTGTTTTAATGGAAACATTTGAAGTGGTTTAATGATGTTGTTTAGCTTTGAATTTGATAGTCTATGTTGTTCATAACAAATAGGCTATGCTTAAACAAACATAACACAAATTGCCTCTTCATCTAAATATGACTATGGCAAAGAAGTGAATGTTGAAATTTGATAGCCTATATTTCTAAACAATAGTTAATAGGCTATGCTTAAAATAGATTTCTATTTCAACTTGTTGTCATATTTCATGAGAGTTAAATGTGTATTAGTGGTTTATAGTTTGATGTTTTATATTGAGCTAATTAATAGCACAAATATACCATACTTATAATAAGCACATCAACTAATTCACTAATGACAAGAAAAGAGAGATCATAACTTCAATTTGTTGATTTATGTGATCTAGAGAGTGGAAATTGCCTCTAAATTGTCTTAACACTCTCATATTTTTATCTATTTTCTTTTCTCATTTTTCTACATTTTTTTTAGTTAATCACTCTTTCAACTTCGGTTAATTTGATTGAATAGAATTTTTAAAATCATCAATTCCCTGTGGATCGACCCGTATTCGTCGCGTGCTACATTCGTACACCGTGCGCTTGCGGTTATTTTTATTTCTAAATTCGTTCGACGGTTTTCTAAACCGACAGAATTTCCGTCGACGACCAAACTGACTCAGCTTGATATTCCATTTTAACATTCTTACGGAAGTTTCCGGTCGTTGGAGTACCTGACGCAAGGGTTGCTCGGTGTAAACATTGATTGGGTGTGCCTGAAAATATGGGTGAAGCTTGCATGATGCAATCACCAAGCAATAGGCTAATTTCTCGATCTTGGGATAGTTTCTTTCTGCCCCCGTCGGACGTTTACTAACATAGTAAACTGGCTTTTTAACTCGATCCTCTTCACGAACCAAAGCCGTACTGATAGCATGTTGGGATACTCCAAATGCCTATTGGTTTCGATAGTACACATACAACATTTCATGGTCTATTGGTTTCGATAGCACCGAGGGGCACTCCAAATGCCTTACCAGAGCTCGGAATGCTTCCTCGCAATCGGATTTCCACTCGAAATTCCTTTTTCCCTTCTTTATCACATCAAAGAAAGGAATGCACTTATCTGTGGCTCTAGATATGAATCGGCTCAGCGCTGCCACCTTTCCGTTCAAGCTTTGTACTTGCTTTATAGTTCTGGGCACTTGTATGTTCCGAATAGCCTGAATCTTTTCCGGGTTAGCTTCAATTCCACGTGCATTCACAATGAAACCCAAGAACTTTTCTGATGCCACGCCAAAAGAGCATTTCAAGGGGTTGATCTTCATACCGTAATGTTTGAGTATATCAAACATTTCTGCTAAGTCTCGGATGTGGTCGTTTGACTGCCGTGACTTCACGAGCATGTCATCCACATAGACTTCCATCATTCTACAAATCTGGTCCTTAAACATTCGATTCACCAGACGCTGATAAGTTGCTCCCATATTTTTCAATCAAAAGGGCATTACTATACAGCAATATAGCCCCATATTTGTGACAAAAATGGTGTGATCTTGGTCTGGAATGTGCATCGGGATCTGATGTATCCTAAATATGCATCCATAAATGACAATAATTCATGTCCGATGGTAGAGTCGACGAGCTGGTCGATTCTAGGTAAAGGGAAACTATCCTTCGGGCATGCTTTATTCAGATCGGAGTAATCAACACAAGTTCTCCACTTTCCATTTTCTTTCTTCACTAGCACCGGGCTAGATACCTATTCAGGGTAGAAAGCGTCGTGGATGAACTCATTGGCTTTGAGTTTGTTCACCTCCTCTTTGAGAGCCACGGACCTCTCCGGGTCCATACCTCTCCTTTTCTATTTTACGGGAACGTGTTTCGGGTCTATGTTCAACATATGACTCACAATTGTTGGAGCAATCCTGCACATATCAGAGTGTATCCAAGCGAAAACGTTCAGATTCGTCTCGAGAAAATCAGTAAGATCATCGGCCACTGAACGGTCGAGTTGTGATCTAATCTCAAGAACTCGTGATGGGTCATCCCGGCTGACTGGAATGTCGATCGTCAGCTCAGCCAGTGCTGCATTCGTTTCCCTGGGTTCCCTATCATCATCTCTCAGATCTAAGTCTCTAAGGATCTGAGAATGCTGTCCGAGCCAGGGCTCGGGCACTACTTGTCAATCAAGAGTCTTTAGGATGCAGACGGAGCTGTCCGCAACCTTTCCCTTCTCTCTCCGCTGAGCTTCTCTCAGTTCCGCCACATAACTTGCACGACTGGTCGCCTGATCGCCATGTACAACACCGACTCCATCGTTTGTCGGGAATTTTAATGTCAAACACCATGGGGCCAGAGCGGCCCTAAATTCTGGCAGGGCAGATCGACCTAAAAATACGTTGTATGGAGAGTCAACATCCATTGCTATGAACGATAGGACTCGCACTCTCCTACGCTCACCTTCCCCCAGTTCAACTGGTAACTCTATGTACCCCATTGCGTCGGTTGCACCACTGTTAAAGCCGTGGATACGGGCTTTGCATGGTTTCAAATCTTTTATCTCCATCTTCATTTGGTCATAAGCCTTCTTGAAGATGATGTTGATAGAGATTCCACAATCAATCAAAATTCTTTTCACGTAGGCTGGCCCGATTGTTGCAGATATAACCATCGGGTCGATAGTAGGAGCCTCCACCTTGTCCACGTCTCGACTCCTAAACACTATATCGTCAGCCATCATGCGTTGTTGTTTTGCAGGGGTTCCATCTTCCACATTCGAACAACATTCATAATCCGCATGCCTCAAGGAGGTAGCATATCATTTCATCTCCTGCCAATTTTTGTCTGCAGGATGAGGTCCTTCGACTATAGTGTTTATGATTAACCTACCTACAGTTCGGGCAGGTTCCTCTGGGTGACGTGGAGCCGGCCCATGCCCGGGGTCCGACGTTCCTTGCCTATCCTCTGATGGATTTTTAACAAACTCCTGCAGCTTTTTCTACCTGATCAACCTTTCTATGGCATCATGAAGATGCCTACACTCCTCGGTATTGTGCCCATGGATTTCATGGAAGCGGCAATACTTTCCTGTCCGTTTCTGTTCTTTAGTGGACTCCTTTGGACGCGGCTTTCTGTATTCAAAGGTGTTACAGGTAGATAGGTAAATGTTTTCAAGAGAAGTATTCAGGGGGGTGTATTCATTGTAGGTCGGAATCCTTGGTTTCCATTTCCCTGCTTCTTTTTTCTTTTCGGGATTTCTACTTCCGGATCCTTTGGACTGCCCAGGCTTGTTCTGGACATTGGCTTGAACTTTTCCTGAACTGTCGTCGGACTTCTTCACGGCGATGTTACTTTTCACAGTCTCCTGAACTGGCCTTGGTGCCTTATCTCGTCTCGTGTTTTCCATCGAGCTTCCTCTCTTCTTATGAACTGGTGAGCTTTGGAATAGAACCGTTCTAACGTAGTTGGGGACTTCCCGCCAACCAATCTCCAAACTCCGAGTCTGGATCAACACCTCGCATAGCCGCCATCAAAATTGCATGGTCGTTAGGGTTACTAACTTCAGTGGCGGCAACATGAAACCTCTATATGTATGCTTTCGAAGACTCTCCCAGAGCCTGGATTACGCTTGATAATGACATTACGTCCTTTGGACGAGTAGCATGTATCCTGAATTGTTCAACAAATTTCATCGCTAACTCGTCGAAGCTGGATATAGATCGCGGAGGAAGCCGAGTAAACCACATAGTGGCAATTCCAGACAGAGTGATTGGGAAGCACCTACACTTAGTTGCGTCATTCGCCCTTGCCGAATCCATCATCCATTCGTACCTCATTACGTGTTTCCTAGGGTCGGTCTTCCCTTCTTAGGCTGGGATAGTCGGCATATTGAATTTCTTAGGGTACTCAGCCGTAGGATAATATCTGTGAAGGGAGTATGGCTCCTGGACACTCCCCAATCTTCGTTGGTCAGGCCTTGATTCTCTCTCATCAACTGCCTGACCATGGCTGATAAATCTGGAGTTTGTATGGAAGGTGGGAGGTTGGGTTCCGCTCTATGGGACCGTGCAGGTTGATGTCCCGCCTGCCGAATGTCGGTCAAACGCGCGTCCTGAAGGCCAGCTTGATTTGGGTTTTGATGAGCCGGGCGTCCGGTCTCTTCACGTGCCTGATCTCTGGCGGATCGATCAGTGGCACCTGCCTGTGTAGCCTTTGTCTTGCGGCGTCTACGCCTAGGAGGTTCGTCAATTGAGGTCGAACTATCAGATGAAGAATAAGGAGCGTGACTACTTCCAGCATTCTGATGCTGCTGCTAGGCAAGTTGAGTCATGAGATTAGTATTAGCTTGGATCTGCGCAGCAAGTTGCCTTCTACTTTTCCAGTGTTCTCTTATCAAGTCATTGAACTCTGTTCGGGAAACGACCTCCGCTTGGTTCTGGGTGGAAGTTCCTGCGCCTTGAATTGTTGGTTGGTTGCTAGGTCCTATCTGTTGCACACTAGTAGTTTCATTGACATCTACGTTGTGAGAGGCCGATCTAGTTCGTGGTCTTCCCATGGTAGAGATGTCGGTTGTAACTCTAAGTAGAATCAACAGATGTCTTGCGATTGATTTGGATCTCCTTCGAGGGATTTTTCAATCCAGTAGCTACAAAGTAGATACTATCGTCCTGAGAATTCGATTCTCAGTGAAAGCACCAAAATGTTAGCACCAGAATTGGTAACTAACACCCTTAAGAGAGATTGTGTAGAGGGGCTAATGAAGAAAGTAAAGTTAAACAGAAAACAGTATGCAAATTTAAATACAGAAAGTATGAGCACCGGATTTATAGTGGTTCGGCGAAATTGCCTACGTCCACTTTGAGGTTAATCTTTATTGCTTTCCTCGATAATTGATTACAGATACAATCCGTAAATCAACTATTTGATTACAATTGTTGAGCAAAAAAGATAAGTCTTGAATGAGTCTTGAATGCGGCAGAGTCTCCTCGGTGTTCTCCAAAAAAGGGCCATTTCACTGTGCCCCTACCTCTCTATTTATAGATGAAGATGGGTCGGACATCCCTGGTGGGCCTAGTAGCCGAATTTCTCGGCCTAAAACGAATGAACTCTGCGCGCCGATCCGAAGATGCCGAATGGAAAAAATGCCAAATGGTATCTTCAAGCCGGATCGAAATGACGTGCTGAATGGAGAGTGCAGGTCGAGCAGTAATCAAAGCCGGACGAGATTGGATTAATGCCGAACACCTCTGGATGCCGATCGATATCGAATGTCGAGCGGGGCATGAATGCCGAACACCACTGGATGTCGATCCATCTCGAATTCCGAACAGGGCATGAATGCCGAACACCACTGGATGCTGATCCATCTCGAATGCCGAACGGGGCATGAATGCCGAACACCACTGGATGCCGATCCATCTCGAATGCCGATCGAGATTTATGCCGAGGGGGTTGAGTGCCGAACGTGGTCTGGATGCCGAGCAATATGGAATGCCGAACGACTCTGAAGCCGAATGTCCAAAGATGCCAAACGCTACTTAATGCCGAACGCTCTTGCATGCCGAGCGTCCAGAGATGTCGAACATCACTTAATGTCGAGCGACTCTGAAGCCGAACCAGTATGTTATGCCGAACGCTCGGGATGCCGAACGGTAAGCGAATGCTGAGTGCCTAGTTGCCTGGTCAAATCTCCAGGTAACACCGTCTACACAGCCGAATAAAAGGGATATCTTGACAGGAATGACCTTATCCTAATTGGTTGCTAGCCACTTAGCCTTGCTTCACCTACCCTGTTTTAGCAATCTCGGTTGATGAGGCTCGAGGTTATGCGTTACCCTTTTAGGACATATCTCATTTAGAATGCTCATCGTCCTCCTGACGATGTTCTGAAAGCATTCATCCATACAAGTCCGTTCAGGGTCCGAACGGAACCGAAGGCACTACTCCTACTACATCCATTTTGGAATCACCCTTAGGATTAGTAGTGATTAGCCCTTGCACTTCACTGCTCCATCTTCGACTCCAATATCTTGTCTTCCTCTCGAAAACATTCAAACTGAATCGAAGCGGTTTTCGAGAAATAAATCTCGATCCCAGTCTCTTCGAAACGATCAGCGCATTGGCCAATATTGATAGTCGGTTATTTAACTATCATATAACATCCACAAACAACCATTAAGCCTTAATAATTTTCCAAATTACTTATTTTAAAATATCTTCGCAAGATATTTTCTACACTTCAGTCCTTGAAAATAGTTTTCAAATCACTTTACCTCTTGCGGAATAAATTCCACCCAATTGTTTTATTTCCACTAAAAATCACCAAGTCTTAAATAATTTAGATGTTTAAATAATTTAAAACGCTTTATCCAAAATATATACTTTAAAACACTTAAAATAAAAACTACTTAAAATACTAGTTATGAAATTTTATACTAATATCTCATGTAAACTTAAGCCTAAACTAATTTCAAAATAAAATTATTAGATAGCGTATAATTATTAAATAACCATCTTTTAAATCAACTACTAATTAAATCTTTTAAAAAAATCACTTCTATAATTAACCCAATAAATATTTACTTTAAAAAATTTAAAACAATTTAAGAAAATAATTTCTCCGAAAATATTCTTTTTAAAACCAATTTTAAAAAGCTTTTGAAAACATACTTGGCTTTCCGGGGAAAGTACACTTTACATTCCAAAATAGTCCATTTAATCAGTTAATAAATCCTTCTCGATTTATCCCAATTTACATTCCAAATCCATAAATTTTCTTTTCCACACTTTTAAAAATAAACTACCATTTATTTTTAAAACAAATAACCCATTCCTTTACAAATTCCCATCGCAAATTTATACTTTCAAATATCCACTGATATCTTATTTTATTTTATAAACTCAGTTTATAAATTCCATAGTCTCATTTTCCTTTAAGCATGGTTTTCAACACTTAATCAATTTTCAAATCGATTACAAGAATTTACTCCATTTAAAATAAATTCTTTTACTTACTAAATTTTTATTTCAAAAATCATTAATTTCAGATTTTACTTCTTTATTATGATTTAAAATCATTTTAGACTGAAAATACCAATTTCATACTTTTTTCAAAATTCTTTTTATCTCTTCCAACTATTTTAAACCTTGAATTTAAAAATAAATCCTTTATTCTTTTAAGTAATATCACTTAAGTTTAAAATTTTCATTTATTCCCATTTATTCAAAAATCTTCTTTTCCATACTCAGTATTTATTTATTAGAATTTTGAAAATCGACTTTTATCCTTTTCCAATTCATTCTTTAATTTTCCAAATTCTCTAAAATTATTTTTCTTAAAATTTTCTCTTTTATTTTCCTTTAAAAATTCAATCTTTATATTTTTGATACCTCAGTATACTCAAAATATATTCAGTCAAACCATAGCATTTAATATTTTCAAAACTGATATAATCAATATGATCCATCACAGATTATCAGATAAAACATAGACTATAAAAATAAATTCTACTACTTTGAGGAATCCAGTTGGATCCGTCCAACCTGTTTTCCTGCATCTACAGATTTTAGTCAACAAGTAAAATACCAATTCCACTTCGAGGTGGAATATCGCGGTATAAAGGGTCATTCGCTATTATGTGGAGCGCATGGGATCTCATCCGCTATATAATATGGGAAATCAATCACTCCAATATATATATATATATATATATATATATATATATATATATAATATCACGTCAATTCAAGCAATCAACCAATAATTTAAATTTTAACTATTTAAGTTAACGGTGTCCAGATGTGAGTGAGATTAACTCACATTTGAATTTTGTTTTGCAATCCGACCTAAACCGTCTTGCTTCCTTTCAGATTTTGACCTTGTATAAACATTTATACGGTTTATTAATATTTTAAATAATCAACAGTTAATTATAATTTATTAATTTAATTTTTACTAATTTTCCTTTTTAAGAAAAATCTTTTAGTAACTTAAAATAATTAAATAGGTTAATTTGAACCAAACTAGTAATTTTAAAATGTATATATGTATATTTATTTTTCTTATGAAACTACATATATATATACACACACTTATAAAAAATAATTTATTGATCTAAAAAAACTAATTTTATATAACTTCAAACTCTTTGAAAATTCCTGTTATTTTTTTCCAAAACCTTATATATATATATATATATCCTGCTTTACTGTATACCCATACATATATATTATTATTATCATTTAAAATACATAAACGGTGTATATATATTAGGTTTTACATTTTTTTTTACTTCTGGTTGTAAATACATTTTACAAAATCAAGTACAAATGAAAGAAAAACGAATACCTCACCACCATGGCCCATATCGATCTCGACCACCCCTCGTTGCCACTGCGACCCAAACCCACACGCGCTTGAGCCTCAATCGAGCAAAAGCCTGGAATTGACATGAATTCCTCTTCCAGTCTCGCCTGTGCGACCATCATTCGCAGATGCCGTCATGGTCCCACCGTCTCGCGAAGCCACCCCACCCAACATCGCGACTCTGCCCCAAATCGATGACCCGACGTAGTAACGCCATCATGCCCTCATGCTCGCACCCCGACACTCAGAGCTCGGCCATCACGGCCTTGTAGCAATTTCAATCGTAGCAACCCCCATGGGATTTGGTAAAGATTTTCAAACGAGTTCGTTCGAATTCCTGTTCCGCCATTTTTTTATTGTTCTCAGATTCTAATTTTAAATGAAGAAGGGGACGAGAATGAATTTTGAACGAGGTGTTTTATCTTTCTTTCTTTGGCTGAAAATTAAAAAAAAAAACCTGTGTCAAACCAAGGAGAACACGTGTTTTAAATTCTTTACGTGTCTGCACTTGCTATAGTGTTTCAAAGCAACTATTATTTATATTTAAATCTAAATTCAAATCTAAATCATCTTGAATTCGTAGCTTAAAATCTTGACATCCTATCGAGGCGTCCGGCTAGACATTTATAAGGTTATACCCCTATTACAAACACGATGGAAAAGGTCTCGAGGCCTAATTCGATCGCATGGAGAAGATAGCTTTTTGAACCCAGTTATTATATTAAGTTTTCGATATAAATTTCAGCGCGTTTACATACCGTACGGCCACACGATAACTCCAAATGCCACGAAAATTGAAATCCGATAATAAAATACTAATACGCATCCAATGAAAGTGGTTCCATCGAATTCCGAGACTATGTCTCGGAAGGCTATTTTTTTAAACATCAATTTAAATTATATATTATTAAAACTGAACAAATTATCTTCGAGTTAAATTTTTAAAACTTTTATTATCACAAGTGCTATCAATATAAAATTTCCAAGCCTTTGAAATATTTTTTTAACCAGTTTAAAAAATAAGATTCACTATTTTAACCAATTTCCCATTATTAAATTCAATAGTTTAATTTCCAAATAAACAGTGATATCTGAAGTTCGAGTTAAACTAACTTTCGAATATTTAAAATCAATTAAATATTCCAATTTCAAATATCCAAAAATTCCGGGTCGTCTCATTGCTCCCCCGTTAAAAGAATTCCGTGTCCGAAGTTACTGGTTAGGAAGAATGATGTAGAACTCATTCGCTGTTTTTCAAATCCGAATAGTTTTTAACTACTCCTCAAAACAATCTTTTTATTAAAGACACACTATTACTCTTACTAACTTTCCAAACTCAACCATAATTTCCAAATAATATTATTTACTCAACAATTCAAACCTTAAATTTAAAATCAAATTTTAAATTATTAAAATTTTATCAAAATTTTTCTAATTGTCTAAATTTTCAAAAAATTTCGCCGACGTCTCCTATGGGCGGCTTGATCGGTACAACTACAAAATGCCTCTACGGGCCCCCAGATTTCAAAAGAAATATAGAAGCCAAGTGGCTAGACCATAAAATCATCAAATTTCGTATGGAAATTTGAATACATACTTTTTTTCGAGCAATTCAATTTATCTTCAGAAATCAAAAATCCCAATTTTCTTTTGCTTTTTAAACACCTGTATATTCTACTTAGCAATAATATCCAATCATAGATTTCAAAATCATTTCATGCATTACTTTTTACAAAATTTTCAATATCTATTTCATTCAAGCCCGTACGATGTACATATATCATCCATACGCAATATTAATCTGATCGCTCACTCGATCACACAATTCCACTTCCGAACTAGTATCGTTCACCCGATTCCCTAGTGTGGACTCAGATCTGGTTTCTTAATCAGAATCCATCATTCTCCTTGCATAGCCACACAATGATAGAGAATATCCAGAATCAATCAAAAATCCATATCTAGGGTTCGCCGTTGAAATCGAGTGGAAAATCCCAACTCGGATCGTATCTCAAAATTCTATGCTCGAATCTGGATCAAATCACTATGCGAATAAAATAATATACGTACATCCTACATCTTTATCTCAATTGATTTTTAGCCATATAAATTCTCTTTTTATTCACATCTATTTTGATTTCCATCCACTTATCCACACTTATCATTTCACATACCTTTATTAAACCTTCATTTGTATATTAACTTGGAATATTTTCATTACCAAATTTTACTTAAGAATTTCACCATTTCCTCTTAAGTTCAATATAATCATTTTATACACAATAGTATTCATTTTCACTTCACCACTGAAGTTTATCTATTTTTATTTAAAATTTTAGATTTTAAATTTCAGTTTAAACTCAATTTATCTCCAAATTCCATATGAATTCAATTTACCTTCATTTTTAAATATTGAGTTCTATTTATCTTATCTCAACCATATTTAATTAACCATTTCTTTAATTAATTCTACTTACTAACTTATTTTAAATCTCAATGAATTTTATTTCCAAAATTTAATTATTTTTAGTCCACTTCGACTTAATCCAACAACTTCACTTTACTTACACATTTTAAATTATATCATCCCAAAATTCAATTTCAATTCATTTGTTTGTTCATAATTATCTCCACTTAACAAATTTTATTTCAATGCTTATTCCATTTAATCAACTTAGATACTTTCCTCAAATTTACTTTTGTTCAACTAGATTCACTTACATTCCAATTCAATTCAAATTTTCAACTTTTATAAGTTTTCCAACTTATTTATATTCCATTTAGTCGCTTTTAATTTACTTCATTTGATTGGCTTACCTGCCACTTTATTTTTGTCATATTTACTTTAATTTAACTCTTTTTCAAGTTAAATTCTATTCTAAACAAATTTTCTAGTTTTTTTTATAAGTTCCCACAATTGTTCCATAACATTTTAAATAAGATTCTAGAATCCTTTAAACAATTACTCAACATTTTCAAAAATCATTTTTAAATCAATTATTTATACATAATTCATTTGCATATCAAATTACCCTTTTAATTTTTTAAAAACCAAACCAAATTTTGCAACAACTCCAGTTTAAAACATTTTGGCAGCAATTCCACTTTTGGAAACTCGAAAATGAACATCGATGATGATGCAGTCATCACCGAAGTTATTTTCCAACGATCGAAAAGAGTTCAGTGCTTTTATCTCTTTAAAAACATTTTAAATATTTTTAAATTCCAAACACCAGATTTCAAATCCAATTCAAAAATATTTCCCAAATAATATCACTATTATTCCTCCTAAGTCTTTGAAAATCATTTTCAAACTCAAAGGAATTTAATTTCCAAAATTTCGAATTCCAAATCCTTTCAATTCATATTCAAACATTACTCTGGAATTTTTATTTCATTTTCAATTATAAATCACATTTACAAATCCCATTTTGTTATATAAATTTATTCCTTTGGTTATAAATTTAATCCCTAGTTTAATTTCCACACAACAATGATAATAATTTAATATTATCACTTCCTAACAACCAAGCAACCATATATAACTATAATAATTTAAAGAAAATTATTTCTTTTATATCCAAAAATAATTTGGGTAAAATTATTTCATTTACCCTATTTTAAAACAATACTATGTCGGTTTATCTTGTTTAAGAGTTTAGAAACCCTTATCGATGACATGGCGTCCCACATATCGGCCAGAATCCATAAACACTCAACCGATAAGTCAACACAATATAAAAAACAACTTTTATATTCACTAACAAATACATGCTCATATCTATTAATATACTCAAACTCATTCTAGAGTACTACGGACTCTATTTATTATGAGTAATCCCCACCAGTGCCAAGGTTCTCTCTTAACCTTCAGCTCTGATACCAACTGTAACGACCCGATTTTTCGACGCCCGAAAATCGACATCAAAACATCCACTTTATTAAATGTCGAACAGTTGAATGCCGGAAAACTAGACCGCAAGGGTAAAGAAGAAGGAGGTAGAAGAAGAAATAGAAAACAACATCAGAATCTCACAGTCGCAGGGGAATAAATATAATATATAACAACAACTTTAAAATACAAAGATACCTGTACTGATTTATACATTACATCATCAGAGTACAACTCAAATCAACAACACGATCAATAGCAAAATACCGAATAGTTATAATAACTTGTCCCCACAAAGCTAACTATACACAGCTTATACTACACAACGGAATATCCATTAAGTACGTGTAATACCTCTCGCCATCCAGCTCGTCTCCTAAACTCCACAGCATCCTATCCTGTATTCTATAATACTCTGGTCTGACCCAAGCATTATGGTAAAATAACACTCGAGTCAGTCTGGAAAACCGGCGTGAAAAAACACACTCAATTGGATTATTAAAGTTTCAAAATCCTTTTGCAATCAAAGGTATCTCCTAAGATCACGCCACAAATAAACATGTCGGGTTTTCACCATACGATAACCAAAATATTTCTTATCAAATCCTCTAATATTATAATAGTGTATATATACAAATACTTATTCAAATAGCCAAAATTGTTACATTCATTAAATTTCAGCATAATAGATATACAAACAAGTCCGAAGACACTTATTGGAGATTGGGTTTCCATCAATGGCAGGGCTACTGGGGTACTACCAATCACAGTACGTGGTCCAGGTCACCGTACCGAGGATCCACCCTGATCCCCTGCTACACTAGACCAGAGCTACCCCTTACTGGATAGTCTGAATAAGATAACCCCGCGGTTGGGATCAGCAACCGCACACACAGCCGAATAAAATGGACATCTAGACAGGGATAACCTTACCCTAATTGGTTGCTAGCTACTTAACCTTGCCGCACCTCCCCTGTTTTAGCCATTCCCGGTTGATGAGGCTCGAGGCTATGCGTTACCTTTTTAGAACAAATCTCACTTAGAGTGCTCATCGTCCTCCTGACGATGTTCTGAAAGCATTCATCCATACAAGTCCATTTCGGTTCCGAATGGAACCAAAGGCACTACTCCTACTACATCCATTTTGGAATTACCCTCAGGAATAGTAGCTCTTAGGCCTTGCACTTCACTGCTCCATCTTCGACGCCAAGCTCTTGTCTTCCTCTCGAAAACGTTCAGACTGGATCGAAGTGATTTTCGAAAAATAAATCCCGATCCGGGTCTCTTCGAAACGATCAGCGCATTTTCCAATATTGACAGTCAATTATTTAACAATCATATAACATCCACAACCAACCATCAAGCCTTAATAATTTTTCAAATTATTTATTTCAAAATATCTTCGCAAGATATTTTCTACACTTCAATCCTTGAAAATAGTTTTCAAATCACTTTTCTCTCGCGGAATAAATTCCACCAAATTGCTTTATTTCCACTGAAAATCACCAAGTCTTAAATACTTTAGATTTTTAAATAATTTAAAAAACTTTATCCAAAATATATACTTTAAAACACTTAAAATAAAAATTACTTAAAACACTGTATTGAAAATACTAGTTATGAAATTTTATGCTAATATCTCATGTAAACTTAAGCCCAAACTAATTTTAAAATAAAATTATTAGATATAGTATAATTATTAAATAACCATCTTTTAAATCAAATACTAGTTAAAGCTTTTAAAAAAATCACTTCTATAATTAACTTAATAAAAATTTACTTTAAAATTTTTAAAACAATTTAAGAAAATAATTTCTCCAAAAACTTCTATTTAAAACCAACTTTAAAACTTTTAATTTATACTTAAAAGCTACTTTGAAAACAAACTTCGCTTTCCATGGAAAATACACTTTCCATTCCAAAATAGTCCATTTTATCATTAATAAATCCTTCTTAATTTATCCCAATTTACATTTCAAACCCATAAATTTTCTTTTCCACACTTTTAAACATAAACCACCATTTATTTTTAAAACAAATTACCCATTCCTTTATTAATTCCCATCGTGAATTTATACTTTCAAATATCCATTGATATCTTATTTCATTTTATAAACCCAGTTTAAAAATTCCATAGTCTCGTTTTCCTTTAAGCACAGTTTTCAACACTTAATCAATTTTTAAATCGATTACCAGAATTTACTCCATTTAAAATAAATTCCTTTACTTACTAAATTTTTATTTCAAAAACCATTAATTTCAGATTTTATTTCTTTATTATGATTTAAAATCATTTTAAATTAAAAATACTAATTTCATTCTTTTTCCAAAATTCTTCTTATCTCTTCCAACTATTTTAAACCTTGAATTTAAAAATAAATCCTTTATTCTTTCAAATAATATCACTTAAGTTTAAAATTTTCATTTATTCCTATTTATTCAAAAAATTTCTTTTCCATACTCAGAATCTATTTATTAGAATTTTAAAAATCAACCTTATCCTTTTCCAATTCATTCTTTAATTTATTCAAATTCTCTAAAATTATTTTTCTTAAAATTTCCTCTTTTATTTTCCTTTAAAAATTCAATCTTTATATTTTTGACATGTCGGTATACCTAAAATATATTCAGTCAAATCATAGCATTCAATATTTTCAAAACTGATATAATCAATATAATCTATCACAGATATCAGATAAAACATAGACTATAAGGATAAATTCCTCAAGGAATCCAGTTGGACCCCTCCAACCTGTTTCCCTACATCCACAGATGTTAGTCAACAAATAAAATACTAATTCCACCTCGAGGTGGAATATCGTGGTATAAAGGGTCATCCGCTATTATGCGGGACGCATAGGATCTCATTCGCTATATAATGTGGAAAATCAATCACTCCAATATATATATATATATAATACTATATATAATAACACATCAATTCAAGCAATCAACCAATACTTTAAATTTTAACTATTTAAGTTAACCGGTATCTAGATGTGAATCGTTGATTTTTGTTTTGCAATCCAACCCAAACCGTCTTGCTTCCTTTCAGATTTTGAACTTGTATAAACATTTATGTGGTTTATTAATGTTTTAAATAATCAAAAGTCAATTACAATTTATTAATTTAATTTTTAACTAATTTTCCTTTTTAAGAAAAATCTTTTAGCAACTTAAAATAATTAAATAGGTTAATTTAAACCATACTAGTAAATTTAAAATGTATATATGTATATTATTTTTCTTTTGAAACTACATATATATATACATACTTATAAAAAATAATTTATAGATCTAAAAAACTAATTTTTCATAACTTCAAACTCTTTAAAAATTTCTGTTATTTTTTCCAAAACCATATATATATATATATCCCCTACTTTATTGTATACCCATATAAATATATTTTAAAATACATAAACGGTATATATATATATATATATATATATATTTAAAACTAAAATAGGTTTTACATTTATTTTACTTCTGTTTGTATATACATTTTACTGAATCAAGTATAAATGAAAGAAAAACGAATACCTCACCACCGTTACCCATATCGATCTCGACCAACCCTCATTGCCACTGCGACCCAAACCTACGCGCGCCTAAGCCTCGATCAAGCAAAACCCTGGAATTGACGTGAATTCCTCTTCCAGTCTCGCCTGAGCCTCCATCCTTCGTAGATGCCGTCGTGGTCCCACCTTCTCGCGAAGCCACCCCACCCAACATCGCGACTCTGCCCCAAATCAATGGCCCGATGTATCAACGCCATCGCGCCCTCATGCTCACGCCGCGACACTCGGAGCTTGGCCATAATGTCCTTGCAACGATTTCAATCGTAGAAACCCCACGCGATTTGGTAAGGATTTTTGAACGAGTTCGTTCGAATTCCTGATCCACCATTTTTTTTATTGTTCTCATATTCTAATTTTAAATGAAGAAGGGGACGAGATTGAATTTTGAACGAGGTGTTTTATCTTTATTTCTTCGGTTGAAGATTTAAAAAAAAAAGAAAAAACGCGTATTAAACCAAGGAGAACACATGTTTTAAATTCTTTACATGTCTACACTTGCTACAGTGTTTCAAAACAATTATTATTTATATTTAAATTCAAATTTAAATCGCCTTGAATTCATGGCTTAAAATCTTGACATCCTATCGAGGCATCCCGCTAGGCGTTTATAAGGTTATACCCCTATTACGAACACAATGGAAAAGGTCCTGAGTCCTAATTCGATCGTATGGAGAGTATAGCATTTTGAACCCAGTTATTATATTAAGTTTTCGATATAAATTTCAGCGCGTTTATATACCGTACGGCCACAACATAACTCCAAACGCTATGAAAATTGAAATCCGATATTAAAATACTATTGCGGTTCCAATGAAACTGTTCCCGTCGAATTCCGAGACTGTGCATTGGAAGGATATTATTTTGAACATCAATTTAAACTATATATTTTTAAAACTGAAAAAACTATCTTCGAATTAAATTTTAAAACTTTTATTATCTCCAGTACTATCAGTATAAAATTTCAAAGCGTTTGAAATATTTTTTTAACCATGTTAAAAAACAAGATTCACTAATTTAACCAATTTTCAATTGTTAAATTCAATAATTTAATTGTGAAATAAATAGTGATATCTGAAATTCAAGTTAAACTAACTTTCAAATATTTAAAATCAATTAAATATTTTAATTTCAAATATCCAAAAATTTCGGGTCATCACAAGTAGATTTTTTTTCAAGTTGATTTCTAGATTTGAATAATAAAGGAATGATTCCAAAACCATTTTATGATAAATAAGTTGATCTATAAGATCTAAAGTTATAATGAGTGCAAATAAATTATTTTGGAATTGATTTGGTAATGAAAGCATATATCCATGTATTATGGTTTGATTCTGCAAAGAAGGTTACTTTATTTGATACCATAGTGGTTCGAATTTGTTTTAATACAAGCTTTCCTATTATAATATAGCAATCTATGCACTTTAGATTCATTCCATAAGGCAAGTTCTAAAATATTTTTAATTATGAATTCAGATTTTATAGTTCAAATTTTATTTCAAAATCAGATTAATTTTTGAATTTTTTTAGGGCCTATAGAAATGATCAATGTATATTATACCTTTTTAAAAAAAATTATTTTGAATTATGACGAATTTTTCAATAATAAATGATATTGAGATTTAATGGTATATCTATTGAGATTCAATGGTATATCATACAATTTTGCATCACATTTCATATGTAAGGTTCAATTTTAGTTATGCATATTTTTTATTTGAATTAGAAATGAGACATCTCATCTTTGTAATGGCTTTTTAACTTCTTGTAAATATCTAATATAACTCAAACTTACAACTTGAGTGAATACTATGAAAATTAGTAGATTTATTTTCTACTAATCATATTATGTTGCTAAAAGTTAATGTTTTGGATAGTCGATTTCTGTCTTCATATGCTATATTTTTTGTTACATGCTATATAAAAAATATTTATTAGCAAAGCATACTTTTTATCCATGCCTCATTATATTGCAATTGTAACGACCCAAAATTTTAGTCATTTGATGTTCGTATATTTAATTAATATTAAATATTCACAAGTAAAATTTATAAGCTAAATAAATTATATTTGAAATATAAGGATTTAATTGGATAAATAAATTATTAATTTAATATTTGAAATTGTGTGAATAATTGGAATTTGAATATAACATGAATGAAAAATGATTGTAAAGTTGAAATAAATTCTATTTTGATTACAACGATACTAGAGAACTTTTAAAATTGAATTAGAAGTTAAATTATAGAAATTGAATATTTTAATATTTAATTAACGTGTAAAAATAGTCATTTTTCACACAGAATCTGATTTCAACGAAATCAGCTTCATTGGATCCATAACGTTATATTATTATAAGACTTCAAATTTGGTGTCAATCGGATTTACAGTTTAGTCGTGGCAAGCTGAAACGTGTAGAAATCTGTTTAAGTAAATTTTAATTTAAATAAGTTGATTCGAAAACCTATCTTCCACATACGATCGAATTTGCTCTCGATATATCCATTGTGTTTAAAATAGGATTAAAACATTATAAACGCCAGGAAGCATGCTTAGATTGGAGTTCGAAAATTTTTTGGGTGAATAGTGTCACCAAATTTTCTAAGGCCACCTTTTTCTTCATTTTGCCAAACCCTAGCGAAGCCATGGTTAGCCGGCACATACAAAACTAATGGTGAGAATTTCGTTACATTCTTCCCTTAATCTCTCTTAATCAGTTCACTTTCATGAAAAATGTTCAACTGCAATGTTGTAGAGCTCGTCGAGTACTTCGAATCCATAAGGCTATGATCGAATTTAAGGCAAAGGATCGACGAAAATCCTTGCTCAAATGGCCGATGTTTGCATACGTTTTTCAAGACATTTTGGCGACCGAGCTCGCCTATTCTTGGGCGTGGATGGTGTACGTGATGGTCGTTCATATAAAGGTTGTTGATCAGGCTAGAACATTGAGATGGTGGCACCAAAATTCAAAGAAAGATGGCAGTATGGATTTTCTCGCATTTGAAACAAACCTGGAGAAGAAGAAGTATGCGGTTGATCTCATCTGATCAAAGTGAATGGCCACGATGAATTCTAGGTTAAAATTATAAATAAAGGTAGTAAATTAATTATATTTAAATTCGTACAATCTTTTAAAATGCTATAACTTCTTCATACGAGGTCCTTTTTGACGAAACAATTTGCGTTGGGTCCGTATTGACGAACACTACATTTTAGAGTTGGTTTGGAGTTAATTGGAGATAGTATAAATTTTAGGTAAAATTAAACGCTTATTTAATTTTATTCGGAATAAAACACTACAACATGCTATTGGAACCAATATGAGTACAACTCACTCTTTCTGACTCACTGATATTTTCATATAAGTGAATAAATTTATTTTATGCTGATTGATAATTGTTTGGATTATATATGATATATTATATATATATATATATTGATTAGTATTTGGACATTCTCATGCCTATTGGAGTAGATGAGACCCTATACATTCCCGTGTATGAACTTATGACCCTTTTGTATACGCGTTTGTCTCAAAGCAGACATTGTACATATTTTCTAATATGTATATTTGTTGTAGGTGATAGGTTGGAGGGATCCAACTGGATTCCTCACCAGTATTGGTTTTATTTATATATATTTTGATATATGCTGTTATCATTTGATATACGATGTTTTGGATGTCGTGATTAATGTATTTAGTGTTGTTCAACATTGGGCCTATTTTTGGTAATTTAAAAATATTAAAGTGGTGATTTCAAATTGAATAGGATTTTTAAAGTGATTTGAAAATATATGTTTTTGAATGGTTAAAGGAATGAATTTATTTTAAATAAATAAATGTTATAATTTTTATGTTATAAAAATTATGATTTTTGTGGAACATACCAAAATGAGATTTTTAAAATATGGAGTTAACTATTTTATAAAAAAAATTAAATTGAGATGTTTGAAATTATTATAAATGGTTTATATACAAGATTTATAAAATTGATATTTTATAAATAAAAATAATGGGATTGCAAAGGAGTTTTATAAGTGTTAAAGTGAAGTTAAAATGGATCTTATAAGTGGTTAAGATTTATGAATTTGTGAATTTATAAAAAAAGAATTTTGGCAATAAATAGTTTTATAAGTAATTAACTTATAATTTGGATTTTGGCATATAAATAAGAGATAAATGGAATCGGTTAATTAAGAGATTTTATATATGTAAGTTTTTATAAAATAGAAATGGAATTTATAAACATTGTTTTATAGATCCAAAATCAACTTATTTTGATAAGTTAAGTATAGAAATTTACTAAAGGAGTTATATTCATGATTTTGGCCAGTGGATAATCCTTTAATAAATGTGTTGAAGTATTGAATTTGGTTAGAGAATTATATTCACGATTTTGGACAGTGAATAATCTTTTGAATTGAAAGACTGGTTTTGGAAATGGCATTTTAAATGGAGTTAAATTGTTTGACGATGTTTTAAAATGTGTTAAGTATCGAATACATAGATTTCAACATTCATTGTTGAAATAGACGTTTTCGAGACGTACGGAAATGATGGACTATAACACCGTTGTTATGGTAACTGATTTTCGAAAGGAAATGCTTTGTATAGTATATGGGATTTATATATCTTTCTAATTTTCAAATCCCTATGCTAATGATTTTAGGTTGTTGTAACTATGTTTTACGCTACATTCATTTAGATCCAAATAAATATGTTTAAGAGAATGTTTTCCTTATAGAATAAAATATGTACTTAATCCTGATTTAAGTATATGTAATGTTTTCTAAGTGTTGAAAATAAATTGATTTGTGAATTACTTATTATTAAATAAGTATATGGAAATGTTTTCCAATATAGAAGTTGAAATGGTTTTAAGAATATATCTTTTTAAAGATAATTGGAAGTGAATATTTGGCATGTGATTTAATTAATAAAAGATTAATTAAAAGGGTCTAGTGATTGCTTATGATGCTAAATATTTGTTTGTTTGCTTTCATAGTTAAATAACTGACTATCAAATATGGCCATTTTAGTTCCTTGACTTGATGTGGGAACTATTTAGTCGTACATTTAGTACGTAGCCTTCTGTGTAGGCTTGATTATTGTTTGTATTGAGGATGTTGATTTGTATAGTGCAGAGTATCACTCCAATCTATCAAGCTTCCTTCTTGGCCCAAGGGATAGCATGTTGAAAGTTGGAGACGTGATAAGTCTACGAGACTTAGTTTATATGTGAGGTTGAGAAATTCTTTTGTGTTGTTAGTGAGAAGAGACCGGGATCGGTTTATTCGGAAACCACTTCGGACCAACATTTATGCAACGATCATGCAGGTTGGTTGTGATGATATTGATATTTAGAATTTTCATGGTGGAGAACTGCATGTTGATCGTTTGGGGTTAAAATCCCAATATACATCCAATAGCAGTAGTCTCTTCATTATGAAATATCCAATGCAAGGATTATTCGCTACTAATTCTAGGGATTTTCCAATAGGATGTGGTAGGAAAGTACCTACGGTTTGTCCTCTTCCTGGACAACTTGTTTGGGCGTTTGTCTGACATTGCATTTCTAGAGATTACGTGCATTGGTTTTTACAAACGTACATCAGTGGTGGCGGAGAAGACAACTTCTCTTAGCTTAAAACCCTCCTTGAGACGTATGAGCTCAAGGGTTGTATTTTTGTGAAAGGCAATTAGTAGTCAACGAAAATGGCTGTGTGGCATTTTAAGTGATGTGACATGTGATATGTGAAAGGTAATCATTACCTCAAGCCTCATCAATCGGAAATGACCCAAACAGGGTTAGATGCGGTAAGGCTAAATGGGTCACTCCTAAGTAGGATATGATCATCCTCTTCTAGATATATCTTTACACGCTACGACGTCATGCATCTGATTATTGTGGTTTGTATGCTATGAGGGCTCTCGGTAAAGGTTGGTAACGATCGAAGGACGATATATTCGGTAGTATCTAGTTACAGAGATAGGTCGGTCTTGTATTGGTAGAGGATCCTTTGTGATGGTCCTCGGTATATTCCTTTAGAGATGTACTGCCGTAAGGTAGTCTCTTCAACTGGTCATTTGTATGGAAATCCAAACTCCACCACGTACCTGCCATTTTAATTGTATTACCCATTTTGAGCTATATGCTGGAATTTAATCAATGTAACAATTTCGGCCATGACTATTATTATTTTTGCAACAAACATTATTATAATAAAAGAGGATTTGGTATGAAATTTTTAGTTATCATAAGGTAAAAACATGTCTGTGTTTATGTATGGGCGTGTCTTACGAGATACTTTTGTTTTGATAAAGCAAAAGTTTGGCAATTTAATAAATTCATTTGAGTGTGTTTCTCACGCTGGCTTACCAGACTGATATGGGCGTTCTTCCCTTTCAATGCTTGGGTCAGATTGAGTATATTTACAGGTTTAGATTGGTACTTTTGGAGCTTCAGCATGAGAGCTAGAGATCTTCATTTCGTATACATGTATCTGTTTTGATTATCACTTTTCGCATTATTATGGTTGTTGTTGTTATATTATCAGCAATTATGAGGACAGGATATTATATCTGTCCAAGCTGATGACTATTGATTGATTGTTGAACTCTGATCGATGTATGTATATAAAGTTTCTATTTTGTAAAGATCATTGATATGATATTATATGTTTTCCGCTGCGATGTGAGATTCTGTATTGATCTGTTTGGTTCACTCTTCTCTCTTTCTTCTCTTCACTTCTTCTCTCTTCTTTTATTTCTCTTGACTTTCCATCAGTCTATGCTTTTAGGTCAGACATGTGTGGTTTATTGTCGACTCAAAGGGTACGGTTTTGCGGGTCGTCACATTTGGTATCAGAGCTTAGATTTTGTATATTCCTAAGCTTTGATGTATACTCAATATAGATAGGGACAGTAGCACCCTAGATCGAGTTTGAGTGTATTATATATATAGTGCGTATTTTTTAGTGAATATAAAAATGTTTTATATTGTGTTTACTTATCCATTGTGTTGTTTGTGAATTCTGGTCGGTATGTGGGACGCTATGTTATCGATAGGACTTTCTAAACACTTAAACTAGGCAAGTTGACATAGTATCATTTTAAATTGGGTAAATGAAATAATTTTACCTCGATTATATTTATAGGATTAATTTTTCATAAATTAAGTGTATCTACTTAATTGTTTGGTTGTTTAAAAAAAATAAAAAAGTATAAGTTAATAAAAGCTATTTGAATATTCTAAATAAAAGCAATAATTGTAAAAGAATAAATTATATAAGAAAATGAATTATAAAGTATGGAATTATAATTAATATGATTTTCAATTGCGAAACAATCTTATATATAGGAAATTAAACAACATGAATATATTTATAAATATGAGTTATAAATAAAAATGAATTTACACTAAGAATTTGAGAATTTGAATCCCGTTGATTTAGAATGTTGTTTTTCAGAAGTTAAAGAGATTATATTTTTTTAAATATCAATAAGATAAATAAATTTGAAATGTTCTTATGTAAGTAAAGTAAAATAGTGAAATTATATAAGTAAAAAGATTTATAAATGTGATTTATAAAAATAAAAGGAATTTTTTAAAAAGAATATAAAGCACTGAATTCACTACTGTTACTAGGAAATAATAAGGGTGATGACTACAACATCATCGGTTTCATTTTTGAGTTTTTGTGTGATTGAATTGCTACCAGTAATAAATTGAAAATTAAAGTTTTGTTGTGATAAAAAAATTTGAATTTAAAATCCAAGTTGAAATTGATAAATATAAGTAAAATGAGTTTGGACTTTTAATATGAAATAATAAATTTGAGTTAGCATAATAAATATATGATTTGAAATTTAACCATGGGAAGTTAAATAAATTGAATTGGATTTGAACTAGATTAGATATGTTATTGAAATGGAAATTAAAAGTAAGAGATAAGTGATTATATAATATAAATTTGATGTTTAAATAAATAAGTTGTATAACTTATTAAGTGAGAAAATTTAAGTAAAACCAAATGTTAAAATGGTTAAACAATTTTCTTATGCAAAAAAAAAAATCTGAATTTGAATAGTGATATGAATTTGATTTAAGTAAAAGTTAAATAAAATGACTTAAGAAATAAGCTAATGAAACTAGTTAAATAAAATAGAATTTGAATTAAATTAGAGATGAACTTAAGTTGTATAGTGAAAGTAAATGTAAATGAAGTAGAATTTGATATCAAAATGAATTAATAAAGTGAAGTGATGAATATGAATGTAAACTTGAATGGTTAAATGAAATTCAACTTTAGTTGTAAAATGTGAAAATAGTGAATACTAGAATTCAATCTAAATTGAATATTAAACCAATTGAAATTAAAAGTATTTAAACCAAATTGAATGTAAACGAAGTAAAGTAAATTAAATGTAAATTTGGCTATGTTGGATATACATTGGTTGTTAGATGGATGTTAGTTGATTGAATAGACATTCATATGAAATTGAATTAATGAAATTAAAAGATAAATAATTGAATCCAAATTGGAAGTGAACAAACTTGAATGTAAATTAGTAAATGTAAATTAATTGAAAGTAAATAAATGAATGATTAGTAAAATCCAATGTTAATGAATCAAATGTGATTAAATGGAAAATCAATTCAATGAATATTAATAAGAAATGAATTATATTGATTTGGTTATTGATTTGTTTGAGAGATATTGGTTTGTTGGAAGTTAATTGGATGATAGTTATTTGATGGTTGGATTTGTTTCAATTGCTATATTGGCATATATATTAGTTGTATTGGTATATGTTGTATATTGATATTACATTATGCATACATGTTTCTCATTGTTTGTTGAGTGTTTAGTAGGTGCAGATGGCGTACTCTTCGCATTTGGAGCTCAATTTCGCGCTATATTAGCGTATATGCTCGCTAATAATATATAAGATACATATCTCGGATTATGTATCGTACTTTTATGCTTTTTTCACTACGGGATGCCTCATCCACGGAGATTAGACGTATATTTGTGATATATATATATATATATATATATATATATATATATATATATATGTTGTGATCCTACTATGATCGAACCGCACAAAGGAGACGCTGACGAATTTTTCTGAAAATTTAAAGCGTTAGAAATTTTTTGAGAAATTAAATTTTTTTGATAACTATAATTTTGATTTTTGAGTTATAAAGTTAAACGATATTAGTTGGTTTTGAAAAGATAACTAAATGTGAATTTAAGAGCTTAGAAAAAATTCTATAAGAAGTTTAATTAATGGATTTTGGAAAAGTTAAAAGGTTTAAATGAATTTGATATATAGTTTGAACGAAATTGTTTTGAAAAGCTAATGGATTTTTGTGACTTTTTCTCACTTGGTAATTTTGAGGATGAAATTCTTTTAAGTAGGGGAGAATCTAGCGACCCAGAATTTCAGTCATTCGATATTTGTATATTCAATTAATTTGAAATATTCACAAGAAAAATTTATAAGCTGAATAACTTATATTTGAAATATAAGGATTTAATTGGACAATTAAATTATTAATTTAATATTTGAAATTATGTAAATAATTGAAAATTGAATTTAATGTGAATGAAAAATGATTTATAAAGTTGAAATAAATTCTATTTGAATTGGAATGATTTAAGAGAACTTATAAAATTGAATTAAAAGTTAAATTCTAAAAATTGAATATTTTAATATTTATGTAACGTGTAAAAATAGTCATTTTTCGCACAATTTTAGATTTTGACAAAACTAGTTTCATTGGATCCATAATGTTATATTATTGTAAGATTTCAAATTTCGGGTCAATCAGATTTATGGTTTTGTCGTGGCAAGCTGAAACGCGTAGAAATCTATTTAAGAGGAATTTTAATTTAAATAAGTCGATTCAAAAACCTACCTACCACATACGATCAAATTGGCTGCCGATATATATTCCATTATGTTCGGAATAGGGGAAAACATTATAAACGCTAGACGGTACGATTCGATTGGAGTTTGAAAAAAATTTGGGTGAATAGTGTCGTGAAATTTTCTATATAAGGCCACCTTTTTCTTCATTTTTCCAAAACCCTAATGAAGCTAGGGTTAGCCGACACATACAAAACCAATAGCTAGATTTCGTTACTTTTTTCCCTTAATTTCTCTCAATCCATTCGCTTTCACGAAAAATGGTTAACTGCAATGTTTTAGAGCTTGTCGAGTACTTCAAATCCATATGGCTATGATCGAATTTAAGGCAAATGATCGACGACAATCCTCCCTTAAATGGCCGATGTTTGCACACGTTTTTCGAGGCATTTTGGTGATCGAGCTTGCCTATACTTTGGGCTTGATGGTGTATGTGATGGTCGTTCGTATGAAGGTGGTTGATCGAGTTAGAACGTTGAGATGGTGCGGAAATTCAAAGATAGATGGCGCCATAGGTTTTCTCGCGTTTGAAACAAACTTGGAGAAGAAGAAGTATATGGTCGTTCTCATCTGATCAAAATGAATGGCCACCATAAAATCTAGGTTAAAATTATAAATAAAAGTTGTAAATTAATTATACTTAAATTCGTACAATCTTTTAAATGCTATAACTTCTTCATACGAGGTCCATTTTTGACGAAACAAATTGGTTGGGTCCGTATTGACGAGCACTACACTTTTATTATAGCAAAATGATTTTCGAAAGGAAATGTTTGAACATTGTATGGGATTTATATATCTTTTGAATTTTCGATTCCCTTTACTAGTGATTTTAGGTTGTCGTAACGATGTTTTACGCAACATTCGTTTTGATACAAATAAATATGTTTAGAAGAATGTTTTCCTTAAAGAATAAAATTTATACTTAATCATGATTTAAGATATGTGATATTTTCTAAGTGTTGAAAATAAATTGATTAGTGGATTACTTATTATTAAATAAGTTTAAGAAAATGTTTTCCAATATGAAAGTTGAACTGGTTTTGAGAATATATCTTTTTAAAGAAAATCTGAAGTGAATATTTGTCATGTGATTTAATTAATAAAAGATTAATTGAAAGGGCCCAGTGTTTTCTTATGATGCTAAATATTTGTTTGTTTTCCTTGATAGTTAAATAACGGACTATTATATTTGGCCATTTTAGTTCCACGACTTGATGTGGGAACTATTTAGTCGTACACTTAGTACGTAGCCTTCTATGAAGGCTTGATTATTGTTTGTGTTGAGGATGTTGATATGTATAGTGCGGAGTATTACTTCAATCTATCGAGCTTCCTTCTTGGCCCGAAGGATAGCAAGTTGAAAGTTGGAGACGTGATAAGTCTATGAGACTTAGTTTCTTCGTGAGGTTGAGAAACGCTTTTGCATTGTTGGTGCGTAGAGACCGGGATCGGTTTATCCAAAAACCACTTTGAACCAACATTTATGGGAAGATTGAGCAAGTTGATTGTGATGATATTGATATTTAGGATTTTCATAGTAGCGGGCTGCTTGTTGACCGTTTGGGGTTAAAATCCCAATATACATCCAGTAGCAGCAGTCTCTTCGCTATGAAATATCCAATGCAAGGACTATTCGCTACTAATCATAGGGATTTCCCCACAGGATGTGGTAGAAAAGTACCTTCGGTTTTTCATGTTCCTGGACAACTTGTATGGACGTTTGTCTGACATTGCATTTCTAAAGATTATGTACATTGGTTTTTGCAAACATACATCAGTGGTGGCGGAGAAGGCAACGTCCCTTAGCTTAACGCCCTCCTTGAGACGTATGAGCTCCAGAGTTGCATTTTTGTGAAAGGCAATTAGTAGTCAACGGAAATGGCTATGTGGCATTCTAAGTGATGTGATATGTGATATATGAAAGGTAATCGTTACCTCAGGCCTCATCAACCGGAAATGACCGAAACAGGGTTAGATGCGACAAGGCTAAGTGGGTCGCTCCCAAGTAGGATATGATCATCCTATTCTAGATATATCTTTACACGCTATGATGTCATGTATTTGATTATTGTGGTTTGTATACTATTAGGGCCCTCGGTAAAGGTCGGTAACGATCGAAGGATGATATATTTGGTACTATCTAGTTACAGAGATAGGACGGTCTTGTGTTGGTAGAGGATCATTTGTGTTGGACCTCGGCACATTCCCCTAGAGATGTGCTACCAGAAGGTATTCCCTTCACTAGGTCATTTGTATGGAAATCCAAACTAGGCTACGTACCTTCCATTTTGATTGTATTACCCATTTTGGGCTATATGCTGGAATTTAATCAACGTAAAAATTTCGGCCATGATTAATATTATTTGTGCAATAGACACTATTATAATATAAGAGGATTGGATATGAAATGTTTTAGTTATCGTAAGGTAAAAACATGTTCGTGTATATGTGTGGGTGTGTCTTACGAGATATTTTTGTTTTGATAAAGGAAAAGTTTGGCAATTTAATAATTCCACTTGAGTGTGTTTCTCATGCTAGTTTACCAGACTGATCCGGGCATTCTTCCTTTTCAATGCTCGGGTCAGAACGAGTATATTTACAGGTTTAGATTGGTGCTTTTGGAGCTTTGGCAGGAGAGCTGGAGATCTTCATTTCGTATACACGTATTTTCTTTGATTATCCTCTTTGCGCATTATTATGGTTGGTGTTGTTATATTATAAGCAATTGTGAGGACAAGTTATTATAATTGCCCAGGGTGATGATTATTGGTTGATTGTTGAACTCTGATCGATGTGTGCGTATATAGTTTCTGTTTTGTAAAGATCATTGATACGATATTATATGTTTTCTGCTGCGATGTGAGATTATGTATTGTTCTATTTGGTTCTCTCTTCCCTCTTTCTTCTCTTCTCTTCTTCTCTCTTCTTTTCTTTCTCTTGACTTTCCGTTAGTATGTGCTTTTAGGTTGGACATATGTGGTTTATTGTCGATTCAAATGGTACGGATTAGCAAACCATCACAGAAATTATGCTTTGTAGTCTCAAGAAGAGATAAATAAGTAATCATATGTTAATTAATCTCCCAAATTAAGAAGTTAATAATTAAAAAGCAACCCCCAATGTACTAATGGAACAATGATAATCCAAAAAAGGGATGGAAAGAAAAAAAAGATGAAATTCATGTTGAAGAATTATATTATATTTGTCTCCAAGGAGATGCATAATACTTTTCATATAAAGTAGTTTGTATACTGGGTAAAGTTACAAAACCAATCAATGATACTAAAATTTAATAATTTCCTAAAGAATACTTTATTTTAATATATGTTCTTCATAAAAAGCATTAAGTATGTTAATTAGGGTAGAATATTAAAGGTCTTCAATGTGTTGGTATGTAGAAAAATTAATTGTGTAACGGCTATTTGGATCATTAAATTATCCATTTATGTTTTAAAGTTTGGTTTATATTTACAGTGCAAAATCCAACATCCCAAAATAGTTGTTCTAAAATTTTACTTTTTTTAAACTGCACTTTCTTTAGAAAAATGTGATCATATAACAGGTCAAAAGTAGTGACAATAATTTATCTCCAGAAATGGTTATATAACAATACTACACCTCCAAAAGTAGTGATTTTATCTCTCACATCTAATTTTTATTTATCACATCTTATTTTGCTACTTTTTTCATATTTAATATGATAGAATCAGTGATATTAATTATCTCCAAAATAGATCTTTTATGCTACTCCGAAAGTAGTGATTATGGAAATATATGTTAGACAAATATTTTATATTAATATGACTTTCCAAAGGTAGTGCATATAATGTATCTCTAGAAGGAATACGCAACATTCTAGAAGTAGAGACGGTAAAATATATCTAGAATAGATTTTCGCTGAAAGAGATAATATATATTAGTCCATATGAGCATTGAAAAGTAATTTTAGTTTCACATTCCAAAAGTTGTGTTTAAAACATACCTCCAAAAAGAGATGTTATATTCTCATACAACATTCTAAATCAATGCCTATGAAATATTTTCAAATAAGATATAACGCTTCAAAAAGCGTTGTGGTTATAAATAACCCGAAGAATTTGTAGATCAAAATAGAGCCGTAGTGATTGGTACAAAATAAATTTTCAAAAATTCTCTCATAGTCATAGACTCATAGTTCCATTAGACAAATTTAAGAATGAAACAGTGATCTATGGTCTATTATCTTCCAAAAACTTACCATGAATTGAATAGGTTATGCATAACTATTTCTTGAAGAAATATCTTTAGGTATTCTCTTCAAGAGATAAGCTAAATGTCATATTATACTCTTCACAAAAGCTATAAAAATGTCTTGAAAAGATCCGTATATATTATAAATTTAATCGCATATTTCTATATCATTTCAAGTATCCAGAAGGCACTCTTTATTTCTATGTAAAAGTTATCCCGCTTGTTGAAATGTCCAGAAGAAAAGTCTATACAAATTCAAAATACACATAATTTTCTGAATAAATAAGTATAAATAATAATCGAAAGAGATATTTATAGGTTTTTTGATTGAATGATATATATTAGTAAATACGAATTGGAAGTAGTTTAAATTGGATTGCGATTTAAGTGGTGTTTTAATTTATTGGAATAAAGTGTATTGCAATGTAAATTTATATAAAATATCTATTTTTATAATTATGAATACAAGTGTATCATTTGAAATAATAAAGAATGTGCCTAAAAGAAAGAGATGTATAAAACAAGGATATTTAGAGTATTTTATACTGACAATTTCAATAATTATAGATAAGATAAATACTTTTAATTCCAAATATAACACAAGTCGTCTTTAAGATAATTTATGGAAAATTACAGTGTTAATGTTTAATTTTGGGAATATGTAATTCCAACACATTAAAATGCATAAATCCATAAGTATAAATCAAAGTATCCTAAGTTAAGATAATAAAAATAATTTAATTGTAAATCCGACATATGAAATTTTAGATAAGTTAGAAGATAAACAATGAACAATGAAGTCACAGAAATCAAAGGAAGATGGTAACATATGAAAGATAACAGCAAAATATACATAATAGTATCAGGTAGAGTCTAGCAGTAAAATATATTTAAACTATTAAATTAGAAATAAGCAGTGAATAACATTAAATGGCATTAATGAAGCAAAAAGTTATGTAAAAATAACTAAATACCAACAGTTGAATATAGGAGGCATAGTAATTAATTAAATTTATATAGCCTCGTGTATGCATTTATGACGGGTATGAATTATTGGATCTAGTCAATAACTTAAATTAGTTATAAATGACATGGTCGTTAGTATGGTTTCAGATGCAAGATCAGTAATGTTGTACAACATAAGCCTTCCCTTCGAAAGGGGCTACTAACGGTTGTGTATCATTGTATTGATGTTTCACATCCCAACTATAGGACCTGTGGATTATACATTCGCATATAGGTGAAGAAAATATACCAAAGTGGATTCGCCTTGGTTTGAAGTATTAAAGGGCCAAGTTGGTTCTGCTTCAGTCCTTATAAGGGTAAGCAACAAGTGGGCATTTCTTTGATTTCATTGGGCAATCTAGATGAGACGATGAGCATAGGCTCGGTGCTATGTTAGGAAGTTGGGTACCATATATGTGAGGAGTAGGGCTGTACACATAGGTTTAGAGCATTATCGGTTCTAAAGTGGACATTAGAAAACTTGGTTACACCTAAACGTAATACACCTCCTACTAGTGTGGATTTCATATGGGACACGCATCGCCTTAAAGTTGATTGTTTTGTTTGTAATTGGGAGGTAAGGCTGGGTAACCCTTAGATGAGTCTTCAAGGCAAGCAGAATGTGACTAATAGTTGTAATGCCATTACTAGGCACTAATAGGAAGATCCTCGATGAACGCAGATAATTCGGTCTAGACACAGATGGGGGATGCCTAGCGTAGGTGCTGAGTTACGGATACTAGCAAGGAATGTATCCTGGTCCATGTGGGTATTGTGGTTCTTATACACACACGCACACATATATACATATGTAGTTATTGTATACCTCGAGTAGGTCAAGTGTATCGTATGCATGCATGAAGTCAAGATGAGTAAGACAATATAGCAGACATAACACGTGATGGAAGACAATTGGCACAAACTAGTGTTATGGATATAGTATGTAATTTATCATTCGCTAGAACATTATTTTAATCCCTTTCTCATTTCAACCCACATAATAGATTTAGAGGGATATATACTGGTACAAGGCGGGAACAATGAAAAGACGGATTTCCTTATACATGCCTCAGCATTGACAAGGGCACTAGATACCAAAGATATTAGCCTTGGCCAGTAATTGTATGTTTTATTATACTTTACTATTCCGTTGTGAGTTTATATCTATCGTGCTTTGATATGTTTTTGTTAATTTACAGGATACCAACACCAACGATTTGTACCCTAGTGGACTTGGATTTTTGATTTAGCAAAAATTCGAACCCACTAAGGTGAGGGTTGTTACACGGGTTTCATAGCCATCAATTGTTATGACCGATCATTTATGAGGGCATTAATATATGTTTCCTTTGATATTATATTCTGTATTTTTCATATTTTGTCGAAAAGATGTAATCATGGGATTATGTAATGGACATGAAACGAATGAATGAAAAATATATTATGAAACTTTTTGTGTTCTTACGCTCTTGATATTAATCAGCTATTTCATTTGGTGATAGTGGGCAAGAACGCAACAAATCTAGTAGCACATGAATCGTGAAATATTATTTGTAAAAATTCCACATTTTGTATTAACCCTCTTCAATACTTCAAAATAGATGTGTCAAACTCCTTGACACCATTAGTTCACCATTCCTCGGTATCGGATAAGTTCTCCATTAGAGGATTCCATTATGCCTAAGTTTTATAGCACAAACTTTGTCAGATCATCCGCTATTTTTTTAGTGCTTCGTAATTGTGATGAACAAACTCAATGGTCACCTCTAGTTATCCAAGACACTCCTTCAAGGTTTTATTGAGCACTGTTGTAATATCCCTTATTCTTAGGCCCAAAACTAACTGCTATAGATGTTGCAGTTATCCATAGTTATTAATTCTCGACGACAAAATATGGCTATGTTAACTATATCAATAATCAGAAGCATATGAATTTGAAAAAAAATTCGACACAATTTAATAACGAATTTTCACAACTCATTTTGTAGATGATATTTCATATTCATTACATAATCACACTCGTAAATCAACATTCAGAGAAAATATAATAATTACAAAATACTCCGAAAGCGACATATGAAGATGGCCGCTTGGTTGATTAGACTTGCATATTTAGCAATTATATAAATTTCCATTACATCCATATGGACAACTTAAACAATATAGCGGATTATAATAGGACTCCTACATAGCTAGGTTGCCTCTTACACGTCTCCAAAAGCCTATTCATCCTACTAGGATACCTGAAAAAATCTTACTCTCAACCTACTAAAATTAGGTTTGAGCACCCGAGAGTTTAAGGGGAAAATATAAACTTCGAGCCAGATATAAAGTCTTGTTTCAATAATAACATACCATCTCAAACTAAATAGATATGTAGCGAGACCATGCCGCTAAGTAGAATGGGTTTTCCCCTCATTGGTATCTTAGCCATACATCAACCATATACATTGCTCTTGCATCCACAATGGTTAAAACATAATAATATATGAAGATATGCAAGAATGCAATATACCCTGAATTTCCCATCCCAATTTATCTGACTATCTAGCTAAATTTATAGTTTTTCTAGTCACCATTAACTTATTGTTTTTCTTGGACTGACGAATAACATTTCTCAATTCTTAGGGACAACCTGTCTAACTTCATAGTTTTCATGGGATCACTAAGAACCTATTAGTTTCTACCAATAACCTACCAATCATAGTATTCATGGGCTTACTATAACCTACTGGCTCCAATAAGAATCTATTGATTTCTATCAATAACATCATCTAGATATAGTTTTCATAGGATCACGGGGAACCTATTGGACCGCTCCAATAACATTTCTGATGTTATAGTTTTTATGGAATGACTATGAACCTATTAAACCTTTCTATAACATGTAAATCAATAATCTTTTGATCAGTTTTGGGCATCCTATATTTCTGATCTATTTGATCTCTTGGATGCAATTCTACTCATTCAGGAGTTAATTCAGTTTATACTCAGTACTGGGTCAACCTAGCTAGTTATTCTGCCCCTAAACACCTTAAAATGCAGTTATGGGTCAATAATGATGTGAGTGACAATAACAAGTATGCATAATAACTGATTAAATAAACATAAGAACATATAACATTCATCATTCAATATGTTCAATTAATAATCTTTTTATGTCTCATAGTTACTTAATCTTAAGTAACATCTTCATTGAAAATTTCAACTCAAAACTGGGGCTATTTCATAATTCAAATCATTAAAACTATTTTCATAATGATATATGACTAACCTCCTTTATGTCATATTCAAAACAAGGAAATCATGGCCTTTAGATAGTTTAAAATAGACTAACGTCGATGGCATTGATGATGCTGACATAGAAGTTTAGACTCTCTACCATTAATAGAATAACCCTGATTTCACGCGGCATTAAACAACGTCGACTTACATCTGGGTCGAAGACAAAAATTAAAACCTTTATAAGTTATATGTCTCGATAGGAAAGATATAGGGTCATCGACCCTCCAAAACATAGGCCTCTTCATCCTTTAAAAAACATTTTAGAATAAGATAGATACAAACCTCTTCAGCATTACAAAGATAAAGGCAACATCGTAGCCAAGCAGCATCGACACTAAAGCATAAGGCCACCGAATCTTGATGCACGTTGACCCCAAGACCCTCGAGACATTATGATACTTTTACACTTAAGTTACTTTGGCTATTATGCAGCTTTCCGTATAGAGTCGAAGACATAATAGGCGACATCATGCGACATCATTGCCTTGATTTGGAAAACAAATGATGAGATGAGATGTGGCATCATCTAAAACAGTGATGAAGACATGCGACGTCGTCAATGTCAACACTAAGGCTTTTAAACTCTTAGTTGAATAACAAGAAGGCAGTGCCGCCATTTATGGTCTTCAGCCATTGCTTACTTTGAAGCTGTAGGAATCAGTCTATAACTATGTAAGTAGTTATACCACGCTTTCCACCTCATCGACATGAACATTCATCGAGACATTATTCCTTTAGGCTTGATGAGGATATATTAGCATTGCACTAACGTAAATATTAAGAAAATTGCATATCATTTACAGGTTCCAAAACATATGACAACTAATTAATTAATACCTCGAATTAGATATCCATTTAGATGCTTATCTAGCATTCTAATTTCATAATAAATCATAATTACTTGGAAAAAAAATCCCAAAAATTCATGAAAATTCTAGAATATCCTTCTCTTTTTCATATAAAAATTTAGGTGCTAAAAAGCATATTTAAAAATTTTAAATAATTAAAACCTGAAATTAAGCTATTCCCTCCATAGGAAATTCATAAAATGATCTATACAACTTGGAAAATTATGAAATTAAAACCCATCTCCAAAATAATCTTTTATATAGCATATCAGAAAATCAAAGTGTTTGGAGCTTAAAATCTTAGGTTTTATCCTTAAAATCCATTTAAACAATTCCATAAACTTCCAATAAATCATTATTCTGTCCAAACAATGATAAGATCAACATGGCATATCATATCAACATAAATGAATCAAAGTCCCATAGGATTTGAAATCAAGCAAGGAAAAGTGAGAAGGTTTCATTATTATTCACCTTGATTTTAATAATAGAGTTAAGATTCGATGAGAACTTTAGTTTCCTTAACTTTGCTATTGATTCTACTTAGATTTTTTGTGATTTCCCCTTTAGCAATGGTCGGTCTCCTTATATTCTTTTGATTTATTATGTTTTGTAAAAGTGAGAATGCTAGGGATAGGAAGGGTTTAAGGTATGAATGGTTTTTCTTTTCCTAAATTACCCCTCTCAGATGTCTATTATTCTTATGTCACATAACAATCTTATTAAACAATAAGTTAGTTAACTATGGCTCGACCATGTTGATTATCAAATCTAGTTCTTTATCACACTACACCACAATATTCTATTTAATTTATTTAGTTGAAATCTCCTAAATAATGCTAATTAAAAATAGGGGTGTTATAGGCTCCCTACTTAAATTGTTTCGTCCTTATAATTCAGTAAGGACTATATAACAAGCATATCAAACATGCAAATAATGCTATTGTATCCTTCCAGCTACTAAGTCTTATACCATCATAATATCTCAGGATAAGTATCCCTAATCCTATCCTCTATCTCCCAAGCACAGCCTTTCTCATTGTCGCTCAACTGGACCTTCACTAATCTGACTGTCTTGTTTCTTAACTTCTTTTCATCTCTCGCTACAAGCTGAACTGGTAATTTTACCAAAGTCGGATCAAGTTTTACTACTAAATCTTCCAGTGTCGTTGGTGCAATAGTATGCTCTAAATTATGCGCATACTTCCTAAGATGAGAAACATGAAACATATTATGGACACCTGCCAAACGACTTAGTAACTCTAGTCGATATGCGAGTTTTCCAATCTCTTTGTAATAGGGAATGGTCCAACATATCTCGGTGCCAGTTTCCTTGACATCCCGTATGGTAACATATGCTTCGTGATAAACACGATTGTCAACTGAGAACTCTAAAACCTTATGTGTTTTATCTAACATTTTTTGCCTAGACTGAGCTTCTCTCATCCTACCATGGATTAACTCAATCTTCTTTGTTTTTTCTCTTACCATATTTGGGCTAAGGACCAATTTGTCTCTGGTCTCTAACCAACATGCTAGTAATTTGCACGACCTTTCATATAAAGCTTCGAAAGGTGCCATTCTTATAATAGAGTGACGACTGTTGTTATATGAAAACTCGGCCAAGGGCAAATGATTTTCCCATGACCCATCAAAATCTAGTACACCAACTCTCAATTCTGGCTACCCATCCATCTGTGGATGAAAAGCGGTACTCATCTTAAGCTTGGTAACTAATACCTTCTGTAGACTCTTACAGAACTAGTTATTAAACAATGCATCTCTATCAGTGACTATACTACTAGGAATCTCATGCAGTCGAACAATATTCTTTATAAACAACTTAGCCAATATAGGTGTCATCCTGGTTGACTTAACGGGTATGAAATGTGCTTTCTTTGTCAATCTAACCAATATGACCCAAATACTTTCATTTCCCCTATTTGACCTTAATAACCCGTCAATAAAATTCATGGATATCAAATCCCATTTCCAAGCTGATACGTTTAAAGGCTGAAGAAATCCACTTGGCTTCTTGTATTTGGCTTCCACTTGCTAGCAATTTGCACATTGCTTCACCCATAAGCCTACATCCCTCTTCATATCTTTCCAAAAGAAACTTTTCATCATATCCTGCTACATCTTTGTTCCTCCAGAATGAATCCTAAACTTTGATCGATGACACTCCCTATGAACTTCCATCCTTAAGTTTCCAACATTCAAAATATTCTTTCTTAACCATCCCCTTTAGTCAAGGCTAAAATCATTTAGATCATCGATCTCGATTCCACCTTCCAATCTTCTAATCTTTTCAACTAACAATGGATCATTTCTTTGCTTAGAAGCAATCGTTTCAATCAATATTGGTCGAACTTCCAAGAAAGATAACATTCCTTTATTTTGACTAGAACTAGCAGTCGTTCTTACCTGCACACTACAAGTAGTCATTGCCTCCAGATCATTCCATTCTGCCAACATACCTAACATCACATTTTGATTTTTTCTGCTAAGTGCATCTGCAATAATATTTTCATTCCCTAGTATATACTCAATACCAAAATCATAAGCTGGCAAAAAGTCCAGCTACCGTTGTTGTCTCATAATCAACTCTTTCTGAGAGAATAAATACCTCAAAGACTTAAGATTTGCATACAACTCGAATTATTCTCCTAAAACGTAGTGTCTCCACACTTTCAATGCAAAAACCACTACTTCCAACTTCAAATCATGAGTCGCATATCGAACTTCATATGGTTTGAGCTATATGAAGCGTAGGCAATCAATTTACCCCTTTGCATCAAAATATCTCCTAACCCTATTTTACATGCATCCGTATATACCACAAGATTTTGAACCCCATCTACAACTACTAACACTGGCGCATTGGTCAACAAATACTTTAACTTAAGGAATGCTTCCTCATATTTGTCAGACCAAATGAACTTCATGTCCTTTTTGGTCAGCTTATTCAAAGGCATTACAATCCGTGAGAAATTCTTGATAAATCACTTGTAATAGCCAGCTAACCAAGAAACTCTTTATCTCTATCACCATCTCGGGTCCTTTCCAACTGACAACAGCTTTGATGTTAGCTCGATCCATTGAAAACCCTTCTCTGAAGCTATATGACCAAGAAACTTCACTTCCTTCTTTTAGAAATGACATTTTAATACTTTTCTTTCAGTCGATGCTGCTTCAACGTCCCAAGCACTATTCTAAGATGAATCTCTTGATCCCTTTCATCCTTAGAAGATATCAAAATATCATCGATGAACACCAACACGAACCTATCTAAGTGCTTTCAAAAAATTGGTTCATCAAATCCACACAGAAAAATGATGCATTAGTTAATCTGAATGGCATCACTAACCACTCGTACGAACCATACCTTGTCCAAAACACCGTCAGTGAAATATTATCCTCCACCACTCTCAATTGATGGAGCCTTGTTGTCAAATCCAACTGGGAAAAAATTTGGGCCGCTCGGATGATCAAATAAATCATCAGTTCTCAGCAAATGATATCGATTCTTTATCATTTTCATTCAACTTACTATAATCGATGCACAATCTTAATGATCCATCTGGTTTCTTTACGAACTCCGCGACAACTCCCCAAAGCGAATTAATTGTTCAAATAAAAGTCTTTCCTTCTAAGTCCACTAGCTACACCCTTAACCCCTTCATCTCGGTAGGTATCATCCTGCAAGATGGTCTACTTATAGGTTAAGCCCCTGGTACAAGATCTATAAACTCAATAGCTCATTTTGGTGGTAGTCCTATAACTGGCTCAAAAACATATGCAAATTCTCTTACAATTAAAACCCGATTCAATTCGTCTTCCACTATTGTGGCTCCCAATAAATTACGAATTCCTGGACCTGAATTCTCAATTGAGTATGCTATTCGGTCACTACTACTAGGGTGTCTCAATGATATTTTCTTATCCTGGAAAAATAAACTAGCATCATATTAGCTCAACCAATCCGTACCCAAAATAATCCCAAAACCCGTGAAATCAAATACATAAAAACTTCATGCAAAAGTATAACCTATCAACACAAACTCTAGGTGATCACATCTCATCCCCAGAGTTATGTACATCCTATTAGATTAGATATCCTTACTTAAGCATGATGGTACTGAACATAACTTATCTACCAAAAATTGTGAGATAAATGAATGCAATACACCAGAATCAAACAATACACTAACTAATATGCGATGAATCAAATCGTACCTTCCATCACGGAATTTCCTTTCTCAGCAGCAGTTGGTCTAGAAAATGTTGGCCCTAAAGCGAAAAAAAATTTTGCCGACTCTGACCGGCTCTAGGCATTGATTCTTATACCGCCTATCTGATCACTGTGGAAGCAGCTCACACTTTTCTTTTCTATAAATTTCTTCCGTTTACCAATCCAAACCTCGTGAGCATAATATCCTTTCTTGTTGCATTTGAAGTAGACAACATCAGCTTTTCCTTTCTTGGCAGCCCCACCCTTTTGAGCTCCCCTTTTCTTAAAGAACATCCTCTTCTTTCCCTGAGAACCATAAGTCTTTACCTACTTCTCCTTCCCAAAAGTAGAAAGCATTTCTTCATTCTGGATAGCCATTTACCACTATGTTCGATGGATATCTGAGATGTGGCATGGTTTCATTAGCGCTTTTTGTACTCAATCCCTAAATAAACTTCTCATTTTTCCTAATCACAGTGTCAATAGTAGTGTATCCATATCTAGATAGCTCATCAAGCTTAGCAGACGTTAACAAGAATTCTTGTCAATGCCCATAAGTAATACTAAGAAAGATTGATAATCTATTGCAAGAACGGTGAGTGAAATTCTCTTGAGGATTAGCTTAAAACTTGGCTTTATTTATGAATAATTCTTGATTCATACCTTTCGACATTGTCGAAATGTTTTTTCTCCAAGATGAATAACCTTCCGACCTTATTGAGCTAGTTTGGGATACTTATTAAAAAGTTTCCTTCTCTGATTTGATTGACGTTCCTCGAGTTTTTCCTTTAAAGATGGTCTTTATCTTGTTGAAAGGTTAGGATAATAGTCCTCTTTGAATTTATGTAGGATATCAAACTTCTTGGTGGATATGTAGAAGCTTTCAACTTTATCGAAAGGTTAGATCATTTGTACGATGTATGTTTGATCCTTGTCAAAAGGTATAGGGACAACTTCTTTTGGATTAGGGCTTGCAAGTCCAGGTATTTATATTTAAAGTGGAGACATTGACCAAGTCAAAAGGTTTAGGCCTTAAAGTTGATCACTTCGGAAGGTTGTAGTAGATGACGGTATTAAAAGTGCCCTTGACCTTGTCGATAGGAACATTTTGATGATATTGAACCTATAATGAGGATTTAATCCAACAAAAGTATAATCAAACAGTAAAGTAATTAATAGAGAATAAGATTTCCCTCTTTATCCATGAAAAACTCTATTTTATTAAATTCCCAAGTTAGCACTCCAATAGGGTTACCATGTATTGATGAAGAAAATACAAGATAAAAAATGAGAGAATCCGGATCCCCTAAACATGACCCCTTATATGCAGCTATGAACCTTTGTCTTTGTCGAAAGGTTTGCCCCTTATATGCCATAATGAACCTTTCGATGTTGTCGAAAGGTTTGCCTTTCCCATGCCTTCATGAACCTTTCGATTTTGGCGAAAGGTTGATTTTCCGATGTCTTCTTGAACCTTTCAACTTTGTCAGAAGGTTGCCTTTCTGATGTTTTCATGAACCTTTCGACGTTGTCGAAAGGTTTGCCTTGTTCATAATGTTGTGAACCCTTTGACCTTGTAAGAAGGTTGCTTTTCACTTGAACGTTGTCGAGAGTTGTGCCTCCCTCCAATGTTGTCGAAAGGTCGTCCTTCACTCTTTACTGATTACTGAGTGTTTCCTTCTACATACAACCTTTAGACATTATCGAAATGTATCCTGGATTTGTTTTAACTGGTTCGAAAGTTTTGCTATGCTTTCAAAAAGGACTCCACGGGGTTGCTACTTCTTTCTTTGACTTCTTCATCTTCTTCGAAAGGTTAGAACTCCCTGGGTACTATGAGATGGAACCTTTCGATCCCTTCGAAAGGTTTTGAAGCTGTTTAGATTTTGATGACTACATCCCTTCGACTGCTTCTAAAGGTTTGGCCTGAACTTCTTTTTCTTAGTCTTTTTTGAAGGCCCTTTCGATCCAATCGAAAGGTTGATTTTTTTGGAGCAACGTTTTCCCTAACCATTTTGTAAGGCTATATATGCTTTCGAAAAGGTTGAATTGGTTGAATACTCATTTGGTTGGAACAATGGAGGCGAAACCATAGCTTTTCGAATGGTTTGGCACAAAAAGGTGAAGGGTCCGCTATCCATTGTCTTGAAAGATCGCTTTTGACCTTGTCGAAAGCTCCCTGTTTGTCGACTTCGGACGATGGCCTTCAACCTTGTCGAAAGATTTCTGCTTATTCTATCAAAATGTCCTCATGGCTCCTTCTTTCATACTTCATTTCTGATAAATTTTATGTATAACATTTAGCCCCCCGTCTTGTATGAAAGAAACTTTTGTTCTTTAGCGCAAAAATTCCAAAGAATCTTCCCCTTTGCTTCCTGCAAAACAAATAATAACATCTATAAGGATCTCAACCTTAAGGCTAAACCATGATGATTATCCTTACAATTCTAGATACTATTTGGTTATTTCATTAGGTAGATCATTGAAGTAACTATATGACAATTATATATATATATATATATATATAACGATATCACCTGGTCTATTGTTGTTAATTTAGGTATGTAGACCTTCCCCAAAAAGCTATCGCATACACTTAATCCCCTATTCTTAAGTTATATTTTTCTTCGGCCATCGAGGATTAATTTCCTTCTCTTGGTAATCTTATCTAGTTCCTTGTGCTTTGATGAAATTCCAACTAGTATCAAGAAAGTTCTATATGAAATCTAACTTCAGGAAGTCAATATTGAGTTCGTAAATTAATAGGAAAAATTCAATTGAAATATTTAAAATTCACAAAACCAAAAAATCTGATGAAAAATCATCAAAGATCCAACAAGGGAACCTAGAACTTATGAAAGCAGAAATTCAATATGAAATCATCAAAAATCCAATCAGGAAATCCGAAATATGAAATCCATAAACCAACACAAAAATTCCATGAGAAACTTCAAAATTCAAAGAATCAGAAATTCAATTTGAAATCATGAAAAATCCAACAAGGAAATCCTAAATATGTAATCCATAAACCATCATAAAAATTCCATGAGAAACTTCAAAATTCACAAAATCAAAAATTCAATATGAAATCATCAAAAATCCAACAAGGAAATCCTAAATATGAAATCCATAAACCATCATAAAATTTTCATGAGAAACTTCAGAATTCACCAAATCAGAAATTCAATATGAAATCATCAAAAATCCAACAAGGAAATCCTAAATATGAAATCCATAAACCATCATAAAGATTCCATGAGAAACTTTAGAATTCACAAAATCAGAAATTCAATATGAAATCAACAAAAATCCAATAAGGAAATCCTAAATATGAAATCCATAAATCATCATAAAAATTCCATGAGAAACTTCAAAATTCACAAAATCAGAAATTAAATATGAAATCATCAAAAATCCAACAAGAAAATCCTAAAAATGAAATCCATAAACCATCATAAAAATTCCATGAAAAACATAGAAATTCATGGAACCAGAAATTCAATAAGAGATTATCGCAAGAATTGAATCAAAAAACCAAAAATGTTGAATTCACCTATCACCATAAAAATCAATAAGAAAATTTAGAAACCATAAAACCAAAAATCCAGCAAAAATCTTCACAAAAGTCCGATAAGGAAACTCAGAATGTGAAATCCATAAATCACTATAAAAATCAGATAGGAAATAACAAATCCATGACGCCACAAACTCAATAGGAAACCTCTACGAAAATCCATTGAGAAAACTCGGAATCATGAAATCTATAAAATATCATAGAAATCAATAAGGAAATGTCAAATCCATAAAACTAGAAGTTCAATATGAAATCTCTACAAAAATCAAATGAGTAAACTCAGAATCGTGGAATCCATAAATTATGATTAAAGCCAACAAGGAATTCAGAAATTCTTAAAACCCAACATGAAATCTTCACGAGAAATTTCAAGGAAATTGAAACCTCATGAAATCAGAAACTCAACCAAAATCTCATTAGGATCTCATCAAATGAATAATGTGCTAAAAAACTTATCCAAAAAAAAAACCAGAAACCTACATAGTGAAGGTAAACTTAACAGATGCATGATTCCTAAAGTGGCTATGAGTTAGTAGTATTATTGTTATATATATATATATATATATATATATATATATATATATTCCTCTATCTTAAGAGGGTTGCCTTATTTCTAAGGATTCAGGAATGGTTTATTCAATCTATTCCTCGAATGAAAAAACTTTCATCTTTGTAATAGAAAATCGTTGTCTATCCTGTTCCTTTAATTTCGATGTTGATCTTGCTTTTCTATTTTGAATTACGGATCTCTCTATCCGTTTTCTTGTCTCATCTTCCTTTTTAGGATGCAAGTTTCTTAACTCTTTGTTGTGGGCACCACTTTTCAGGTATCAAACGTATCATAATTTGCTAGCTCATATTTTGTTCTTTATGATCATGGTTTTAGATTCTTTGTCTATTTCTAATTTTGGCTATGTACATTTTTATCCCTTTTCTTTTGTCTATACCCCATCCTCGGGTTTCATTTTCATCTTAGACTATAGAATGATTTATTTCCTTAACCCTTTATTCTCGAGGGTTATGGCCCTTGTCTTGAATTGTAGATATCTTTGTCTTTCTTTATCTGTTTGGTGCCTCTTCCGTGCTTTCCTTGGCTCTAGGGGATGTAGTGTATGCTGAAATGACTTTTCTCTAGAAGGTTGTTGTTGGGTGCTTATCTTGACCTTTTCCCTAAGAGCTGATATGGACGTTAAGGGTTTTATCCTTCCTCAAGAAGGTTGCTAATAGGTTTTTATCCTGACCCTTCCCATAAGAGGTGATTTGGACGTTAGGGGTTTATTTAGAGGTTTTAACCCTGCCTCTATGAGGTGCCTTTGGTAAGGTCTTAAGAGGATTTAACCCTTCCTACCGGAGGTGCCTTTGATAAGGTCTTTTTTTATAGGTTTTACCCTCCCTCTAAGAGGTGCCTTTGGTAAGGTCTTAATAGGATTTAACCCTTCCTCTCGGAGGCGTCTTTGGCCGCCGGCTAAAACTTTGTATATGAAAATCATTGTTGGCCAATTGAGATCTTTTTAAAAGATAGAATTTCTTTACATGGACCCTTCTAATATATTGACGGAATAATTGCTGAAAAAGAGCTTGGATATATGACTGTCTCTCCTTAATGCCACCCTCTGTAATGGTTTTTAAAATCATTCTCAAAGTAGACACATTGGTCTCAAATAGGAGACTAGAAGGTCATGATTCATGAACCAGTAGTCTTTTAGTCAAGAATAAGACTCTCTAACTGAGTCTTTGTCAATAAACTTTTGATAGTTTTTTTTTTTTTTTTTGAAATAGTAGGAATAGGATTCTTTGCCTATAGTTTTCAAAAAACTTTGAAACATCGAGATTTCTTAGTTGGAAATCCTTTGTATGCATTACTAATGCCATATATTATATTTGAAATATTGTGTAAATCAGTTCTTGGAATGGATCGATATTTATTTTTTCCCTCGGTTGCCGGGTAATCGAAAATAGTTTGCCTTTGAAGAAATGTTTGTAGAACTTTTCTTAGCAAAGTAATTGATTAAAGATAGAATAAGAGTATATTGCTTTCTCCTTTAGATAGATTTTCATACCTTGGTAAGCATTGTTCTACAACAGGATGGTTTATTTGTAAGATTTTTCTCCGAAATTGGGAAAGGACTGAAAATAATCTGAGGTCTCATGAGGACAAATTTTTGTACTGCATTGGTTCCGACACTGGTAGTCATTTTGTATCAAGCATCTGAGCCATCATTCTCAAGTACGTAGAAATTTGCTATGATCCGAGAGTATATTGAACATCATGGATTGGTTTTGTTTTTACCTATAATAGCACTCGATTTTTAATCAATACATGGTTAATGCACAACACAAATCGAACTATGAATGAAAATACAAATTGAGTTAAAAAGATATGAAAAGAGAGAAAAAGTTCATAGTCGAACAATGCCACAAGTCCTCATGATTTGATATAGATCTGCATTGGAAGTTGCTGAGTCGCTTTTCTCTCAGTTTGAATAAGATGTCCTTCAGGTTTCTTTGATGAACTCTTGTAAGAAACCCGACATGATCATGCCTTGAATTTTCCCTGCTAGGATATAGCATTCATCGGTTTTAGGTCCATTTGTTTTGTGATACTCGAAGTAACTTCCTCCTTTTCTAGATTCTGGCTGCTTTCACATTTTATGAGTAATTGAAATATTTCCGTTATCTTTTGTTGTAGCAAGTATGTGAGAAAGGGGTTGATTTAAGGCTACATGGTTGGCATCTAGAAGTCCCTTCCAAACCCTTTCACCGCCATTTGACTTATGCTTAAAGCAATCAGAGTCAAATATTTCTTCTTCGATGCCTTATCGAGGTCTTTTCTTGTCATGGCTCATTTCGTCTAATCGGATAAATTTATCTGCCCAAGAATAGAAGTATCGTAGATCTTTGCATCCATTAATATAAAGGTCTTCCCAAAAAGGGGTATGTTTGATTAGCCTTGACCGAATTCCTATCAATTTATCTCTATCGTTCGCATTTTCTACTTTTAATGCTTCTTTATTGAATCTCTTTAAATATCCGACTAATGGTTCTCCTAGTTTTTGTTTGACTGTAGCTAATAAGCTAAAGCTCGTAGTTGGGCCCTTGAACACATACAATTGCATTGCGAAGTCGTGAGAAAATTATTGCTAAGAACAAATGGTCTTCTCTTGATAATTCCTATGCCATTTGAGAGCCGCCCCTTGAAAATTTATCGGGAAAAGTTTGCATCGAACTAGCCCGGGAGCATTATATACGTTCATCCAATTTTCAAAAACCCTAAAGTAATCATCTAGATTGGTAGTTCCATCATACTTTGGTGGAGGAATTTTCATGTGAGGGAGAATGCTAACCGCCGTCTTTTCTTCTGACAAATGAGAATTTTGCAGGATAACACGTTTCACTAATTCACTATGTATATTTTTATTCTATCCTCTGTGATTTGGTTGTGAATGTGGTTATAATGACCTCCACTGTCTTCTATGGATAAACTGTTCGACTGCTCAACGGTTCTCTTAGTCTGACTTTCTTGATTCTCATATTGGTCTTCATTCGGAGATGGCGCTTCATCGACTTCTTCCATAACCCATAATGATTCTTGAGATGGAACCAATCAATTCTCGTATTGCTATCATTTGTTATTTGAAATTATAAACTCTAATCTTGTTGTTTATCAAAGTTGAAGGCTGTCCAATCTCTAATTTTCTATGTTGATGTTCAAGATTATATGATTCTCTAGAGCTGATTGTATTATAGCTTTATCATTATTGTTATTCTTTGTCCTCTCCATCTTCTTCTTTTGAATGAAGAATTCTATTAATCTGTGATGAAAATTTAACAAAATCGGAGGTTCAAGCCCTCCTTCTAGCGCCAAAAATGTTAACAAGAATTCTTATCAACACCCCAAAGTAATACTGAGAAAGATTGATAATCTATTGCAAGAACAGCGATTGACATTCTCTTGAGGATTGCCTTGAAACTTGGCTTTATTTACGAATAGTTCTTGATTAAGACCTTTTGACGTCATTGAAAGGTTTTGTCTTCAAGATGAATAACCATCCGACCTTGCTGAGCTTGTTTGAGATACTTATTAAAAAGTTTCCTTCTGTGATTTAATTGAATTTTCTTGAATTTTTCCTTTAAAGGTTAGTTTTTATCTTATCGAAAGATTGGGATTATAGTCCTCTTTGAGTTTATGTAGGATATCAAACTTCTTGGTGGATATGTAGAAGTTGTCGACTTTATAGAAAGGTTAGATCGCTTGTATGACGTGTGTTTGATCCTTGTCGAAAGGTATAAGGATGGCTTCTTTTGGATTAGGCCTTGCAAGTCTAGGTACTTATATTTAAAGTGGAGATATTGACCTAGTCGAAAGGTTTAGGCCTCAAAGTTGATCACTTTAGAAAGTTGCAGTAGATAAATGTATTAAAGGTGTTGTCGACCTTGTCGACAAGAACCTTTCGATAATATTTAACCTGTAATTAGGAGTTAATCCGATAAAAGTATAAGCAAACAGTAAAGTAATTAATAGAGCATAAGGCTTCCCTCTTTATCTATGAAAAAATCTATTTTATTAAATTCCCAAACCAGCACTCCATTAGGGTTACCATGTATTGATTAAGAAAATACAAAATTAGAATGAGAGAATTCGGATCCCCTAAACATGACCCCTTGGGTCTTATTTATAGATGCAAGCAGCCCCCCTTTCGATTCCATTCCCTCGACCGCGTTGGAAGGTCCTCCTTTTATATGTAGCTTTGAACCTTTCATCTTTGTCGGAAGATTTTGCCCCTTATATGCCGTGATGAACCTTTGGATGTTGTCGAAAGGTTTGCCTTTCTAATGCCTTCGTGAACCTTTCAACTTTGATGAAAGGTTACTTTTCTGACATCTTCATGAACCATTAGACTCTATCAAAAAGTTGCCTTTCTGATGCTTTCATGAACCTTTCAATGTTGTCGAAAGGTTTGCCTTGTTCATACTGTTGTGAACTCTTTGACCTTGTTGGAAGATTGCTTTTAACTTGAACGTTGTCAAGAGCTGTGCCACCCTCCAATGTTGTCGAAAGGTTGTCCTTCATTCTTTACTGACTTCTGTGTGTTGCCTTCTTCATAAAACCTTTCGATATTGTTGAAAGGTATACTGGATGTATTTTAACTAGTTCGAAAGGTTCGCTATGCTTTCAAAATGGTCTCCATGGGGTTGCTACTTCTTGTTTTGACTTCTTCGCCTTCTTCGAAAGGTTAGAACTCCCTGGGTACTATGAGATGGAACCTTTCGGGCCCTTCAAAAGGTTTTGAAGCTGTTTAGACTTTGATGACTACATCCCTTCGACTCCTTCGAAAGGTTTGGTCCGATCTCCTTTTTCTTAGCCTTTGTGGACCTTTCAACCCTGTCGAAAGGTGGATTTATTTTGGAGCAACATTTTCCCTAACCGTTTCGAAAGGCTATACATGCTTTCGAAAGGGTCGAATAGGTTGAATACTTATCTCGTAGGAATGATGAAGGTGAAATCGTAGCGTTTCGAATGGTTTGGCGCAAAAAGGTGAAGTGTCTGCTATCCATTGTTTTCGAAAGGTAGCTTCTGACCTTATCAAAATCTCTTTATTTATCGACTTCTGATGATGGCCTCCAACCTCGTCGAAAGCTTTCTGTTTATTCTACCGAAACGTCCTCTTGACTCCTTCTTTCATACTTTATTTCTGAGAACATTTTATGGATAACAGTAGAATATTCCAATACCATCATATCACCTTGCTCCAATCCCATAAAATTTCTGAGCAAAGTGGACTTAGCTACTTCGTACAAAATATTTCCTCGAATCTCCTACTAAAATCCGACCAAGTCAACGCCTCCTCCGGCATTTTTATGGTAACTCCATTCAACCATAATAAAGCGGCTCCCTACAGTTGTCTAGAAGCCAATCTCGTTTTCTATTCATCATTCAATCCCAAATCTGAAAATTCTCTCGTAGTTCAACAACCATTTTTCTACTTCAATTGCATCTTTCGTTCCCAGAAAAGGCTTTCCACCCAGTCTGGTGTAATTTCGGCTAAGTTGGCATAGTTATTACCAGCGGTGCCACTATATCAACTCCTCTAGCTACTCCTACGGCTGCCTCAGCTTGCATCAGATTGACAAAGAATTGATACATAATCCCCATATTCACTAGTGGGGTTGCAACACCTACATTGGCATTTACATTTTGGTAAGCTTTTGCCTATCGATCCTAATTCCTTCTTGTGTTGAGTTGAACATTTCCATTGGTTGTGGTGCTTCCTCTACATAGATTTACTCTTCTATTTACTGCCTCTATGTCATTCTTTCTTGTAAATCTACATACGAGCCTTAGTAAGTATAGAAGAACGGTCTAAGAGGTATGGAAGAATAGAGATGGAATACATACTTGTATATAGAAAATACAAGTACGTTATCATACCATTATCCCATACTCCAATCTTATTCTCCAATTCATTATGATTATGTTTTCAAAAACTCTTTTGGTTTAAAATTCTTTAATCGTAAACCCATGCTCTGATACCAACTTATAACATCTCCCATTCCGAGGTCGAAAACTAACTATTACGGATGTCACGGTTTACCATAATTATTAATTCTCGATGACAAAATGTGGCTATGTTAATCATACAAATAATCAGAAGCACAGTTCTTTGCTATAGTCTTTTTGTCGCTACTCTGATATTTATATTGTTTTGACTCGTGTGTAAATTGTGGTCGTCATACCACTTATGATGTATTAGTTGTATTTTATTAGGATGTATCAGTATATATGTATATATATCCGTTTGTTGTTATGTGATGTGTTATGCATTTGAGTTGTTGTATTTTGTTCTGATAGATCATATAGCCACCTGTAGTTTTGTATCAAGCATTTATTGGATATGTCGATCCACTTGAGAAAGGGAAAAAATACAGAGCACTAATCGACGTATTCAATAGATATTTAAGACAAGACTATAGATAGTCTCTCCTAACCATCCCTATTCTCTGCATTAGCAGATAGTATTACCCAGCAATACTCTTTGTTAATATGGATCTCGGGGATGGGGGGCGTCACAGCTTGGAATTTCAACATCGTGTAATAACAAATCCTCACATTTCATTTCACGGATGATATTTCATATCAATTACATAATCCCATTTGTAAATCCATGTTCAGAGAAAACATAATTATTACAAACTACTCCAAGAGGGACACGTGAAGATGCCCCTTTAGTTCATCAGAGTCACATATTTGGCAATTATATAACTTTCCATTACATCCATATAGAAAACTTAAACAACACAGTGGATTAGAGTAGAATTCCTACAAAGCTAGATTGCCTCCTACACGTCTCTGGAAGCTTATTCGTCCTACTAGGAAACCTAAAAACCGTTACTCTCAACCTACTTAAATTTATTTTGAGCACCCTAGAGTTTAAGGAGAAAACATAAACATCAAGTCCGACGAAAAATCTAGTGTAAATAATTACATATCATCTCAAACCAAATAGATATCTAGTGAGACCACGCTGCTAAGCGGAATGGGTTTTTCACTCACTAGTATATTAACCAAAATACATTAACCATATATTTTTCTCTTACACCCACGATGGTTAAAACATAATAATATGCGATGTTATGCAAGAATGCAATATATCCTGGATTACCCATCCTAATTTATCCGACTATCTGTCCAAATTTATAGATTTTCTAGGGTCACTATGAACCTATTAGTTTTCATGGATTGATTAATAACTTATCTCAATTATTATGGATAAAATGTCTAATTTCATAGTTTTCATGGAATCACTAAGAACCTGTTGGTTTCTACCAATAACCTACCAATCATAGTTTTCATAGGCTTACTACTGGATTCTCCAATAACATTTCTCAAATTATATTTTTCATGGGATCACTATGAACCTATTGATTTCTATCAATAACATTATCCGGATATAGTTTTCATGCGATCACGAGGAACCAATTGGACCCTTCCAGTAATATCTAAATCAATAATCTTTTGATTAGTTCTGGGAAACTTACTTCTAATTTACCTGATCTTCTGGACGCAATTCCACTCACTCGGGAGTTAATTCGGTTTATACTCAATATTGGGTCAACTTAGCTGGTTATTCTGCCCCTTAGAACCCTAATATGCAGTTACGTGTCAATAATGATGTGAGTATGACAATAAAAATTATGCATAATAACCTATCAAATGAACACAAGAACATATAACATTCATCATTCTGTATATTCAATTAATAATCCTTTTATGTCTCATAATTAATTAATCTTAAGTAAAATCTTCATTGAAAATATCAACTCGAAACTTGGCTATTTCATAACAAAAATCATTGAAACTATTTTCATAATGATATATGATTAATCCCCTTTGTGTCAAATTCAAAACAATGAAATACATTCCCTTTAGATAGTTTAAAACGAACCAACGTCGATGGCATTAATAACGCTGACATAGAAGTTTAAGGCTCTCTGTCTTTAATAGAATAAACCTTAATTCACCCGACATTAAACAACATTGACCTGGATCTGGGTCAAAGACAAAACTTAAAACCTTTTTAAGTTATATTTCTTATTGCTGAAAATATAGGGTCTTCGACCCTCCAAATCATAGGCCTCTTCACCCCTTTAAAGCCGGTTTTGAATTACACAGATACAAACCTCTTCGGCGTTAAAAAGATTAGGTGCAGTGTCGTGGCCAAACAGCGTCGACACTAAAACATAAGGTCACCGATCTTGATTCACATTGACCCCAAGACCCTCGACGACGTTATAAAACTTTTACACTTAAGTTACTTCAGCTACTATGCCGATTTTCATATAGAGTTGAAGACAAAATATGCGACATCATTGCCTTGTTTTGGAAAACAAATAAAGAGATGGGATACGACATCGTTTAAAACAGTGACGAAGACAGGCGACGTCGTTGACGTCAACACTAAAGCTTTTAAACTCTTAGTTGAATAACAAAGGGCATTGCCGCCATTCATAGGCTTCCGCCATTGCTTACTTCAAAGCTGTTGGAATCACTCTATAACTACTTATGTAGTTATCCTGTGCTTTCCACCCCGTCGATGTTGACATTCATGGAAGCATTATTCCTTTAGGTTTTATGAGGATATAGCGGCATGCCATTAACGTAATTATGAAAAAAATTGATTTATTTCTTATAAAAGCAGCTGGTTTTTATCAAATTTTAACCTTTTGCCCAATTTATTTCGAATAAACAAAACCTTTTTCGATTTTTTTTCCAGAATATACTACCGCATATCATTTACAAGTTCCAAAACATATAGAACTAATTAATTAATACCCTAAATTAGTTATCCTTTTAAATGCTCATCTAGCATAATAATTTCAAAATAAATCATAATTACTTGGGAAAAACCCTAAAAATTCACGAAAATTCCATAATATCCTTCTCTTTGTCATATTAAAATTTAGGTGCTAAAAAAAATATTTAATTATTTTAAATAAATAAAATCGAAAATTAAGCTATTCCCTCCTTAGGAAATTCATAAAACGATTTATACAACTTGGAAAATTATGAAAGTAAAACCCATGTCTAAAATAATATTTTATACAACATATCAGAAAATTAAAGTTTCTGGAGATTAACATGGCAAATCATATCAACATAAACGAATCAAAGACTCACTGGATTCGAAATCAAACAAATAAAAGCGAGATGTTTTCATTATTACTCACCTTGATTTTGATAATAGAGTTAAGATTTGATGAGCGCTTTAGTTTCCTTAACTTTTCTCTTGAATCTCTTTTGATTTTTTTGGATTTTCCCCTTAGCAATGGTTGGTCTCCTTATATTCTTTTGAGTACTTATATTGTGAAAGTGATAATGATAGGGGAGAGGGAGGGTTTAAGGTATGAATCATTTTTCTATTTCTAAATTAACCGTCTCATATGTCTATTATTCTTATGTCATAAAACATTCTAATTAACCAATATGTTAGTTAATTGTGGCTCCACCATGTTGATTATCAAATCTCAATTCCATACCACTACGCACCATATTATTATATTTAATATATCTAATTAAATCTCCTGAATAATATTAATTAAAAATTAAAGGTATTACAGGCTGCTTTCCTTAAAGACTTTCGTCCCCTAAATTCACTAAGAACTATATAACAAGTATATCAAACATGCAAACAATGCTAGTATATTCTACCAGCTACTAAATCTATATACAGTCAAATATAAAATATACCATCATAGTAGCTCAGGATAAGTATCTGTAATCATGTCCTATGACTTCGTATAGTCTTTCTTATTGTCACTCCACTGAACCTTCACTAATCTGACTGTCTTATCACTTAACTTCTTCTCATCTTTCACCACAACCCGACTGATTGTTTTATAAAAGTCAAATCTGGTTCTATTGCTAAGTCTTCCGGTGCTGTCGAAGCAATAGTATTCTTTGAATCATGCACATACTTCCTAGAATGAGAAACGTGAAATACATTATGGACACATGCTAAACTACTTAGTAAGTGAGTTTTCCAATCCTTTCTAGAATATGGAACAGTACAAAATGTCTCAGTGCTGATTCTCCAGGCTTCCTAAATTGTACAATAACCCTTCGTCGGTGGTACATTAATTAAAACAAGATCTCCAACCAAGAACTCTAAATCCTTACGCCTTTTATCTACATAATTTTCTGCCTGGACTGAGCTTCTCTCAGCTTACCCTGGATTAACTCAATCTTCTTTGTGGCTTCTCTTACCATATCTGTACCAAGGACCAATCTATCTCCGATCTCTAACCAACATGTTGGTGATTTGCACGGCCTTCCATACAAAGCTTTGAAAGGCGAAATTCCTATATTAGTCTGATAGCTATTGTTATATGAAAACTCGACTAAGTGAAAATGGTCTTCCCATGACCCACCAAAATCTAGTAACAATCTCCCAACAAATCTTAAAGTACCTTACAGACTCTCTCTATCTGTCCATCCATCTGTGGGTGATAAGCAATACTCATCTTAAGCTTCGTACCTAATACTTCCGATAGACTTTTATAGAACTTGCTATTAAACAATGCATCGATATAATTGACTATACTAGTAGAAATCCCATGCAGTCTAACAATATTTTTCATAAACAACTTAGCCAATACTGGTGCCCTTGTGGTTGATTAACGGGAATGAAATGTACATTCTTGGTCAATCTATCCACTATAACCAAAATACTTCATTTCCCATATTAGACCTTGGAAACCCGTCAATAAATCCATGGATTTTGAATCCTGGTACATCTAAAGCCTATAGCAATCCACTTGGCTTTTGGTGTTCGGCTTTCACTTATTGGCAAATTGCATATAGCTTCACCCACAAGCCTACATCCCTCTTCATACCTTTCCAAAATAAACTTTTCATCATATTGATACATCTTGGTTCCCTCAGGATGGATCATAAACTTCGATCAATGACTCTTCCAAGAACTTCCCTCCTTAGGTTTCCAAAATCCAAAACACATAATCGTCCCTTCTTTATTAACCATCACATTTGATCAAGGTTAAAATCCTTTAGAACATCGATCTCAATTACACCTTCCAATCTTCTAATCTTTTCGATTGGATCATCTCTCTACTTAGAAGCAATCCTTTCGATCAACATTAGTCGAACTTCCAAATAAGGTAACAAGGCTATACTTTGACTAGAACTAACAATTGATCTCAACTACATACTACAAGTAGTCAATGCCTTCAAATTCTTCCATTCGCCTAACATAGCTAATACCACATTTTAAGGTTTCCTACTAAGTGCATCTACAACTTTATTTCCTTTCCCTGGTGTATACTCATACCAATATCATAAGCGGACAAAAAAACCAGCCACCGCTGTTGTCTCATATTCAACTCTTTTTTAGAGAATAAATACCTCAAATACTTGTGATCCGTATACAACTCGAATCGTTCTCCTAAAGGTACTATCTCCACACTTTCAATGCGAAAATCACCACTGCCTACTCCAAGTCATGAGTCGGATATCGAACTTCATATGATCTGAGCTATCGAGAAGCATAGGCAATCATTTTACCCCTTTGCATCAATATAGCTCCTAACCATGTTCCATATGCATCCGTATATACCACTAGATCCCGACTCCTATGTACAACTACTAATACCGACGCATTGGTCAACAAATGCTTTAACTTAAGGAATGCTTCCTCACATTTGTCGAACCGGATGAACTTTGCGTCCTTTCTTGTTAACTTAGTCAAAGGCATTGCAATCCGCAAGAAATCCTTGAAAAATCTCTGGTAATAGCCAGCTAACCCAAGAAAACTCCTCATTTCGATCTCCATCTCGGGTCTTTTCTAACTGATAACAGCTTTGATCTTAGTTGGAACCACTGAAATCCTTTTTTCTGAAATAACATGACCAAGAAACTTCAGTTACTTCTTAGAGAAATGACACTTTGAAAACTTTGCTTTTTACCCATGCTACCTCGGCGTCTCAAGCACTATTCTAAGATGAATCTCGTGATCGCTTTCATCCTTAGAATATATCAAAATATTGTTAATAAACACCAACACATGACAATCCATATGCTCTCAAAAAATCAGTTCATCAAATCCACAAGGAAAGATGACTTATTAGTTAATCTGAATGGCATCGCTAACCACTCAAACGAACCATATCTTGTTCAAAATACAGTCAGCGAAATGTTGTCGTCCACCACTCTCAATTGATGGAAAATTATCACCAAAATCTAACTGGGAAAATACTTTGGCACCGGTCAAATAATCAAATAAATCATCAATTCTCGGCAAGTGATATCGATTCTTTATCGTCTTTTCATTCACTTACGATAATCGATATACAATCTTAACGATTAATCTGGTTTCTTTACAGACACTACGGCGGCTTCTCAAGATGAACTTCTTGGTCTAATAAATGTCTTTCCTTCTAAGTCCACTAGTTGCACCCTTAACTCCTAGTACAAGATCTATTTAAAACTCAATAGCTCATTTTGGTGGTAGTTCTGTAACTGGCTCAAAAACATCTGCAAATTCTCTTACAATTAAAACCCAATTCAATTTATCTTCCACTTTCGTGGCTCCTAATAAAGCAAAAATTCTTAGACTGTAATTCTCAACTGAGTATGCTATTCGGTCACTACTATTGGGGTGTCTCAATGATATTTTCTTATCCTTGCAAAATAATCTAGCATCATATTTACTCAACCAATCCATACCAAAAAATAATCCCAAAACCCGCAAAATCAAATACATACAAACTGCAGGCAAAAGTATAACCTGCCAACTCAAACTCTAGATAATCATATATCATCCCTAGAGTTGCATACTCTCCTATCGGATTAGCTACCCGCATGTAACTAAAAAATTATGATGGTTCTAAACATAACTTATCTACCAAACATTGAGTGATAAATGAATGTGATACACTAGTATCAAACAATAATCTAACTTATATGTTATGAATCAAATGCATACCTTCCATCACAGACTTTCCTTTCTCAACAACAATTAGTCCGAAAGATAATGGCTCTAAAGCGAAAAAATTTCATTTATAGGCTCTGACCGGCTTTGGACAGTGATTCTTGTAGTGCCATATCTGATTGCAGTTGAAGCATTTCTTTCTTTTCTACAGCCTTCTTCCCTTTACTAGTTCGACACTCATAAGCATAATATCTTTTTTTGTCGCATTTGAAGCAGACAACATTGCTTTCCCTTTCTTGACAGCTCCACCCTTTTGAGCTTCCTTTTTCTTAAAGAACTTCCTTTTTCTTTCCCTGGGAACCTTAAGTCTCCACCGACTTCTCTTTCCCAATAGTAGAAAGCATTTCTTCATTCCGGATAGCCATTTCCCCCACTACATTGGATGGATCTCTGAGATGCAACATGGTTGCCTTAGCAATCTCCAGCTTCAATCCTTAGATACAATTCTCATTTCTCATAATCTTTAATAGTAGCGTATCCATGTCTAGATAGCTCATCAAACTTAGCATAATATTCCAAAACCATCATATCACCTTGCTTCAATTCCATAAACTTCCTAAGCAAAGCGGACATAGCTATTTCAGAAAACAAATTTCCTCGAATCTCCTTCAAAAATCTGCCTAAGTCAACTCCTCCTCAAGCACTCCTATAGTAACTCCATTCCATCATAATAAAGCAGCTACCTACAATAGTCTAGAAGCCAACCTCCTTTTCTGCTCATCATTCAATCTCAAATCAGCGATAATTCTCTCGAAGTGCGACATCCAATTTTTCACTTAAATGGCATCTTTGTTTCCTAATAAAGGCATTCCATCTAGACTGGTATAATTACAGCTCAGCTTAGCATAGTTATTACCAAATGGCACCACTGGATCAACTCCTCTAGCTAATCCTACAATTGTTCTAGCTTGAAACAGATTGATTAAGAACCGATACATAGTGCCCATGTCCACTTGTGGGGTTTCATCGACTACATTAGCATGCATTTTGGTAAGCATTTGCCTGTCGACCCTAATTCCTTCTGGTGTTGGGCCAAGCATTTTCATTGGTTGTTGTGCTTCCTTCACCTTGATTCACTCTTCCATTTCCTATATCCATATCTTTCCTTCTCGTAATTCTACATATGAACCTTTGTAGGATACAAAAGAATGGTCTAACATTTTCTTTAGGTTGTACTTCATGTCTTATGTATGTGCTCTCCATGTAATTTAGTTGCAAGTTGCCTTGTTTTGGTGATGATTCATGTACATATTGGATTGAACTATGACTAGAATCAAATGAATGCTCACTTATCGAACTAGGTTGCTTGGAATGTCATGAAACTTGGAAAACATCTATTGAAAAGACAATGGTTCATGATGCAAGAGATATGAAATATCCATGAGCAGTCCTTATGGATCGCAAGCGATCCATAGGTGATGGATCACTAGCGATCCATCCTATGGATCACTAGCGATCCATCCCTTTAGCTAATTTGTGTATATTTCCTCTTGAGTCCTTCTTAGCCTATCCTTCTACTCCTTTTGGCTGATTCTTCAGTTGTTTTGACTTTGCTTAGAAGTTCTAACTCCTATTGAATTCTATGGTTCTAAAAACATGATTAACATTTGCTTCAAAAAGTATGCCTTCATTAAAAACAAGGCGTGCTTCGGAAGTAACAGCTTTTAAGTTTCCATTTTGTGAAATTTAATTAACTATGTCGAGGTTATCATGCTAATTTGGCTTTGGCTATTCATCCATCTGCAGAGTTTTCGATGTGAATCGTCATTGCTTGTAACAATAGATAAATTTTGATCGCATAACTTTCAAGGTGCTTACAAACAACATATAGTTCATGCTAGGAAGGTTTGGAGAAGATCGGTTGCAACTCGGTGGATCGATAGCGATCCACAGTCTATGGACTGCTAGCGATCCATAGACGTAGAAAATTTTCTTTAATCAATCTCCTACATAACATCGTTTGAGCCGACCCTTCTCATCATCACGTGCTCTTCATGTGACCCGAGCCATTTTTCTTGCAACCCAAGCTAATTGCATCCAAACCCTAAGTTTGCCTTCGCCGCCACCGCCATTGATCCCCAACGACGGAGCTTTCTGTCTCCGACCTCAATTAACTCCGCCATCACCCTGAGCCATGCCTTAGTGCTTGAATCGTCACTTGCTTGAATCGCTGTCGACCTTGCGCAGCTTGGATGGCTTGCAACTTGAAGTCGAGCGCAATTGCTTTTTGATTTGAGGTTGGTAATGACATGGTTACCATGTCGATGGTGATTGCCAATGAGTTTGGGGCAATTGATGAGAATGGTGAACGAAGCGAGTTGATTGTGATTTATTTGAAGTAGATATGGATTTGAGCCTTGCTCTTGATGTATTCTACCATCTTCATTCTGTAAATCAAAATCAATTAGCGCATGTCCTTGATGGCTCCGTCGAGGTAATTTATTATGGGCTTGATCACCTAGATTAATCTTACTATCGCATGCTTGTTGTATCTAAAAATTGAAAGTGCTTTCCGTTTCACTTTAGACAACGGTTCTATTATCGATCATTGACCGATAACGGGTAAGTGTAAGAGGATTAACTTCAATGAATGATATGAAAAGCTTTTTCCTTTCACCGTCACAAGTGAACTATCTACATAGGATAGAGCATTCGTAATGTTTAGGATGATAAGCCCATCCCACATGTATGATACACTACACTTGCCCTAGTCAACATTTAGAATCCAACGAGTTGACTCAAGTCAATGTCTTTTTGGAATTCAAGCGTTAAACATAAGAGAATTTTTAATTATAAACTCGTTGACACAAGTCAACGTGTTTATTCACTAGCGAGTTCTAGAAGAGTCTACTGGAAATTTCGTGAACCATGCTCAAAATGAGTATCGCTTACCATCCGCAGACATATGGAAAAACAGAGAGAGTTAACCAAATTGTGGAAGATTTGTTAAGAGCTTGTGTTTAAGATTTCGTGGGATCATGGGAAGACCATATCCATTAAGTCGAGTTTTCGTATAACATCAGCTATCAGACTAGTATTAGGATAACACCATTTGAAGCTTTGTACGGAAGGCCATGCAAATCTCCCTATGTTGGTTAGAGATAGGGGATAGGTTGGTTCTCGGTCCAGACATGGTTGGAGAAGCTGCGTAAAAGATTCAGTTCATTCAGGCTAGAATAAAGGAGGCTTAGTCTACGTAGAAAAGTATGCAGATAAGACACGGAAAGATTTAGAGTTCTCGATTGGAGATCAGGTTTTCATCAAAGTGTCACCGAGGAAAGGGGTGATTAGGTTTGGAAAATCGGGTAAGTTGGCACAGAGATTCGTTGGACCATTTGCTATTATTGAGAGTATCGAGAAACTCTCATATAGAGTTGATTTACCAAGCTATTTGGCAGGAGTCCACGAAGTTTTTCATGTTTCTCATCTCAGAAAGTGTATTAGAGACCCGAAGACTACTATTGCACCGACTATGCCGGAGGACTTAGTAGTAGAACCGAATTTGACTATAGTAACAAATCTCATTCGTATTGTTACGAGAGATGGGAAGAGTCTTAAAACCAAGACAGTCAGGTTAGTCAAACTCCAGTGGAGCGACGTTGACAGAGACTATACTTGGGAGAATGAGAGTAGGATTAGAGATAATCATCCTGACTTATTTGATGGTATGTTTTACTTCATTTTTTGATTTATTGTGTACCTTATCGTAATTTCGAGGATGAAATTCTTAAATGAGGGGAGTCCATAACACACCCGATTTTTGGTAATATTATTTAGAATATTTAATTAGTTACATTAAATAAAATAATGTGTTGATTAGGAGATTGAGATTTGTTATTTAATTAATTTATAGCTGTGCCATTTAACAATGAGTTAAGGAAGAGTTAAAACGAAATAGAGAAGGCTAAAATTGGAAAGAGGCCATTCCTATATCTATTCCCATAGGCTGTGTATCATACACGTTCATTTCATTTGAAAACAAAATTGAAACTTAAGGTCGGCCACCATTAGCAAGAGTAAGAGGAAGAAAGCAAAGGAAGAAGCTAAATCAAATCAAATCCACTCACATCTCAATCTCTTTAATTTCTAAATCTAAGTGAATAATGTTTACATCCCCTTTTTTATTGTGTTTTCGATTTTAAGATCAATTCTAAATATTTTGCAATGATTTGCCAGGTTTTTGAATGAAGGAATGAATATATATATATACTTATTGATGAATTATGGTTATTCATATTGAATTTATGATATGTTTTAAGGTGAAAAACCTATTAAATATCATTCAAATGCCTAGCAAATTTTTATGAAGGTCATAAATATTATTTTGGGGATGGGTTTCAATTTTCAGAATTTTCTGAATATTTATGGAATTTGTTTGAATTTTCTAGTAAAGAAAATATTGGTTTGGGTTAATAATTATTTATGGTTAAATAGTAAAAAATTTGGTTTTGAAATTTTTATTTGTTGGAAAACATATTAAAAGAGATTATTTGGAATTTTTATAGAATCTTCCTAAGTGTTTTAGTGGTTATATAAAATTATTTAAAGTATGTGACTTAAATGTTTTATATAATTAAGAGGAGAAGGGGCTTTTTGTAGATTAATTTATATTATTAAATCTAGAAAGTCGGTCGCACTTAGTACAATGGCAACCAATCAAATTTAGACAACAAGGCAGGTTAGGTACAAAAGAAATAGTTTAAAGGTACAAATAAACGTGTTTTTCCCCAAAAAACTTCACCACCAAGTTCCGCCTTCTTACCTTCGCCTCCGACACTATCGAAACCAATTCCATTGGTACCAGTTAATTAGTACGTAGTGAATGGGGTGTAGGCGGAAGGTATAGAGTCGAAACAAGGGGTTCTAAAGGGATTGGAGCATTACTTTGCTTTTAAAGCAAAATGCACCTGCTTGCTTTCGACTAAGATGCTTTCAACTTGGTTAGCTTTCGACTTGGTCAAATGGATTTAAAGAAATGGTTTCGATTGGGTAGCGCTTTTATTTTAAATGAGTGCTTTCGACTAAGTCGAAGCCTTTTTACTGCTGCTTTATACCTTTCAACCCAGATGGTTTTCGAAAGGGTTATTTACTTTGTTTTCTAAAATTTTGGCCACTTCTCCACTGCTTTCGAAGGGATGGTTTCGACACCACTAATTCTTTACTTAGGAAATGATTTTGAAATAGATGCTTTCAACTTAAATATTTGTAATACCCTTTTTCTATGATTGAAGCAAAATCCAAATTGGTTTCAAAAGCGATAGTTTTAAATGGTTTCAAAACAGATGCTTTCGACTTCAATGGAATTCTGATGCTTTTTCTCTACTTAAAGGCATAATCCAAATGGTTTCGAACGAGATGATTTTCAAGGGTTTCGAAAGGGGTGGTTCCCCATGGTTTCAAAAGGATTGAAAGGAAAGGTTTTTCTATGTTTTTGAAAAGCAATATTTAAAGGTTTTAAATAGGGATGTCTAATGTTTTGAAGCTTTCGAAGGAAAGACTTTAATGGTTTCGAAAGGGTTACTTTTAATGGTTTCGAAGATGTTACCTTTAGTGGTTTCGAAAGGGTTGTTTAAAGCTCCTAAACAAAGTATTTAAATGTATTAAATAAGCAATATAGCCTAAGTGTTTTCAATTTAAAAAGGACTTTAACTTATTTTGAAAGGATAGGTAATCCTTATTAAATCCCACCAATATTATTTTGAGTAAAATATATATAACATGGAAAAAATAGCTTAGAGTAAAGCTAAGAATATATTTTCCTTGTAAAGGAATGATTTAAAAGGTTAAATCATTTTGAAAAGGTTTTCGAGGAAAAAGGTAAAGGGTAGTTAAACGTAAGAAAATGATTCGGACAATTAGTCCATTTTTATTCGGACGGTTTGTCCAGTTTGCGGAAGTCAGCCCAATTTTACGGACAGATAGCCCTTTGTTAGCATAACGGACCTTGCTATTATGTTGTGGAGAGATGTCCACTTATTATCAGTTTTATGGATATTTAATCCATTTGTTAGCATAACGGGCCTTGTGTTATGTTGGACAGATAGTCCACTTATTACCTGTTTTCAAGATAGATAGTCCATTTATTGGTATAAAGGATATTGTTATTTTGATATATTCAGTTCCATTTACCCGCTTGGTTGCAGGAAAGGATTTGCAAAATATATGTTTTAAAAAGGATATTAGTGAGGGGAAACCCGTTCCGCTAAGCGGCATGGCCTCAGTTAATATCAATAAACCGAGATGTAATGGAATTATTCACACCAGACTTTATGTCTGACTCAAAGTTTTTGTTTCCCCTTAAACTCTCAGGTACTAAAAATTGATTTGAGTAGGCCAAGGGTTAAGGCTTCAAGTTTTTGAAATTTTGGCAAATAAGCTTTCGGAGACGAGCAGGTGGCTAACGGATAGCTAATTAGGATTCACAATTTCATTTTGTTTTCATTCCACTGTGTATATTAAGTTAGGTACGACTATATTGACTCTGATCAACCAAGAGGGCATCGTTATATGTCGCTCTTGGCATATTATTGTAATTATAATTGATCTTTACTGGGAAACGATTATGGGGTTATGTAATTTGGATATGAATTTGTTTGAAATGTAATTAGTAAATTGTTAATTTTGGAAATCTGTGATTTTATTCATATTCAAGTGCTTCGGATATTATGGATACCATAAGCATTGTCCTATTTTGTAATTAGAAGTTAATACTGTGGATGACTGCAACATCTGTAGTGCTTAGCTTTTGGCCTCTAAATATGTGATGTTACAACTTGGTATCAGAGCATACGTTTATGCAAAACTTTAGCTAAATAAATGGGTTTTTATAACAAAATCCTAAAGAATAGAGTAAGGATGGGGTATGGGATAATGCTATAGTAATGTACTTGTATTTGTTATATATAAGTATACGCTTTATCTCCAATCTCCTATCTTGTTTAGGATATTTTTCTGTATCTCATGATATTTAAATACGAATATGGAAGGTAGAAGAGGAAGAGTTAACCCACGAGGGGAAGGCACGGATGGGAATGCCAGGCCTAATGTTAGAAGAGGTCAAGGTCAGGCACAAGCAGATAATGTGGGTACTGGAGTCCCACAAGTTAGAATGGAAGCTATGTATCAGTTTTTGAGGAATATGGTGCAGGCAGGAGTTGCAGCTCGAGTGGTAGGAGGAAATGTTGCAGGGGCAGGGTTTTCGGAAGTACCGATAGTTAACCATTATGTTAGGCTGAGTGGAGATTACACTAAGCTAGGAGAGAAGCCGTTTGTCGGAACGGAGGATGCTATTGAGGTGGAATGTAACAACCAAAAATTTGAGCTATGATAATTATTAATGAATTAACTTAATAATAAAATAAGTTTGTGAAATTTTAGGAATCGAGCCATGAAAGTTGGCCATTAGATCCGTGGCGATTTTCTGATCAATTTCCATATATAACTTGTCGAAATCTAAGCAATCCAAGCTAGTACGAAGAAGTTACAAGAGAAATAAGAATCATAAAAAATAATAATAATAGACCCCACAGGGGTCGACCCACGCATAGGTATCGACCCACGCATAGGTAGGGTCGACCCATAGGTCGACCCCCAATGAAGCTAGGTTGACCCAGCAAAACACCTAGACGTTATTTCGCCCATGTACGAGCCAAACAACATATTTTGCAATTTTCGTCAAATCTCATGCGTTCTTAGCTACATCCGATGGTTCTTAGTGAGCATATGACGTGATTGCACCAGATTTAATCTTCAAATCCGATGACCTGAGATCCCTAAGGCACACTATAAATAAGACCCTAAGCCTAGCTATTTTTCTCATTTTGATTTTCTCTCAATTGGGTTTATTGCCTGAGGCTGAACCCTAAATAGAAAAAAATTCTAGGGGGAAGATCTTTTTATTAAAAATAATCTACGCCCTAGAAGTCATCTAGGAAGGCCAAGGATTAGAGCTATGGACCACAAGTGAATGTTTTGTAATTATTTTATATTTGTAAGCAATTTAAAATAATAGGGTTCTCAACAGTTGTAGTTTTTCTGCAATTTTGAGACATTTTTTATGTAAGTTTATTTACAGTCAGTTTCTAAGTAAATTTCAGAAGTTCTTTTCAGTCTATTTTATTCAGCTATTTTATTCAGTTATTTACATCCGTTTTAAGTTGGAATTTAGCCTGTGAATATTACTTTCTTTTTATAGAGATTTAATCCCTTTTTATGCAAATAAATTAAAAGGAGAAGAACTCACTAATATGGATTAAAATAGAATAACACTAAATTTACAAAAATCAGATGTAAAATGAGAAAAACTGAAATAAAAATAGAGATGGATTGAAATAGGAAAATTTAATATATTTGCAAGCATAATTATAACAAGTGGTTAAACTAAAAAGAGAAAATAGAAGAATGACAACTGCTAGAACAATTATAACACATGATATAATTAGAAAGAAAGATATAACAGATGAGGCTTATTTTAAAACTTAGATTAGTTAACAAGCAAATATAGAAGTAGTGGCCCGTACCGGCAGCATTCCCTTTTAGATCTGGGACTGATGGTCTCACAATAGTAGGTGAGGCTGGGACACGCTTATGCTGATTAGGGTAAATAAGTAGCCAATAGATAGAGGCTCAAATCTAGGGGTTTGGGTAAGGGGAGCAAAGCTAGAAGATTGTTTGTTAGGACCAGTACAGGCAGCGTTCCCTTTCAGGTCTAGGACTGATGGTCTCACAACAGCTAGGTGAGGCTGGGCAGCATTCCCTTTTAGGTCTAGACTGATGGTCTCACAACAATTAGGTGACGCTGGACACGCTTATACTGATTAGGATAAATAAAGGGTCAAATAGGGGGCGACAGTTAGTGTATACAGGCGATGACCGAGCGTGCGACATCGATTAGGGTAAATAATTCGATATTACGTCCTAAGCACTAAAGAGGCACCTTTTGCTATGACCATCAGGATTGGTTCACAGTGGCACAACAGAGATAGAATAGGCCGATCAACGAGTAGAATTAGGATTTCAACCTAATCAAGTTAGAGGTTGAGATAGGATTAGGGTTTTCAGCCTAATCACAGCAGTTTAAGACAAGCGAAAACAATCAAATCAAACAATCTAAGCAAACAGTCAAACAGAATCAGAAACAGTTTTTCACCCCAGTATTATCTTTTCTGTATTTGCCTTTCATATTAGAACTATTGCTTAGTCTATTATTTTTATCTTGCTTAGAAATGCTAGTAATTACTTTCACTCACCAGACTTATTGTCTGACCCACTCCTCTATTTCCTCTTCCGCCCCCCAATAGGCCAGTAGAGTTGAGTTGATTCGGGTTGCTTGGAGATTCCTTTCTGGAGCTTTCTCGTTTCATCTGTATTCTTTTGCTTTTCATCTTTTTCGTTTTTCTTATGATGGAATTGGTACTTGTGAGAGGGATTATGGTTATTATGATTATGATTATTATGATTATTATTGTTGTTACTTTTGCACTCTTATTATGTAAGACTTAACATGTATTTTTATGAGACATGAATTTGAGCTATTTTGAGACATGTCATGTTTTTATGATTCATTTCGATATGAAGTTTAATTTTCAATGACAAGTTAATATTTAAATGTTTCCATTGTTTTACTTATTTATCTTGTGAATATTAGTCTCTATGATACTTTAGCTGTACCTATAATGCACCATATCCTTTGGTGTGCCCTTTTTAGGTATACTAAGGGGTGTGGGTTGTTTCATTTGGTATCAGAGCCTAAGATTATAGGATTCCTAAAAACTTGTTTTAAAAGTAATGTATTTTTCAAAGGTAACGTATTTTCAAACTATTATTTTCAGAAAGAAACTCTTAGAAATAGTTTTCAAGTACAAGAGAGTTTTTATATAAATCCCCTCAAAGTCCAGTTCAACCTTCTTTCGATTCTTTCAAGCCTAAATTTTCTTTTCTTTGCATAGAATGGCGGAAACCTTAAATCTTCCAGAGGTTGTTTAAGCCACTTCCTAGTTCTGTAGATACCGCCAAGCTACCGCACCAGAGGTGCAAGGGAAAGTGCCCAATGCAGCATCGGCGGGTGGAGATCCCATTAATTCACCTACAACAACCAATTTTTCTAAGCTATTCAAGGACTTCGCTAGTCTAAGAGGCGAGAAATTTTCTGGAATGGATGATTTCATGGAGGCACGAACTTGGTTGAGGAATACGGAGCGGATATTTAGGCTGTTAGGATTGGAGGACCAATAGAGAGTTCAGCTTGCATCTTGGCAGCTGAAGGGAGAAGCTTCTTACTGGTGGTAGATTTTAGAGATAGAGGGTAGAGACATTGGTCGGTTTGGATTTCGGGAAAGGTGTGTGAGAAAGTTCTTGTCGCAAGCCGAGGAAAGCATGCAGTTGGAGAAGTTCATTAGTCTACAGCAAGGGAGTATTTCATTAAAAGACTATATAAATCAGTTTAATGAGGGGATGGAGCTTATTAATACATCGCATAAGAAGGCCACCGAGTTTGCTAAAGGTTCGAACCATCCCCTCCAAGGGTTGGCATTAACACATGTACCTATGTGAGCGACGTACGAATCACTTGTAAAAATGGCTCTTATGTCAGATGTTGCTAATAAAAAAGAGAGGTAAAGGAGGTTCCTAAATTAGAAAATTCTAAGAAGCAACGGTGGAAGAATAAAAAGGACAAGAAGAAAGGAGGAGGACCTCAAAAGGGACAGATCAAGACAGACGAGAAATGTCATAGTGGTGGATTGGTTGGGCATTTCCCAATGGACCATAAGAAGGACACGATGAAGGGGAGGTGTTATAACTGTGGGCAGCGTGGACACCTTAGTTAAGCTTGTCCTCAGAAGATGGGGCAAAGAGCAGTCGCACCTACTGTGCAAGTACATTCTTTGGATGCAGCACCTTCTAGTAGTGGACCGGATCGAGGTAGGAAAGTCTCTATATAAGGTTTGATCTCTATTTTGGATTTTCCTATTCAGACTCCTTTTGACTCCGGAGCATCACATTCTTTCATTTCAAATTCCTCGATTGATTGTTTGCACTTAGATATTTCTCTAGTAGTGGACCCTATAGTTGTTCCAAACCCCGTAAGAAGATCGGCACATTTATCCATGATTTATAGTGGTTTAAATTTTTTTATACTAGGCATAGTGTTTAACTGTGATGCCCATGTACAAGGGTTTTTGGGATATAGGATGATTTTGGGGATAGACTGGTTGTCCACGTATAGTGTGATACTAGACTACGAGAGGAGAATCGTCAGACTAGAGACATGTAGTGGAAGTACTCTCGAGGTTTCTTTCGACCAACAGGGGTCATTCATGTCGAGCTTCCTTTATTCCCTTGATTCATCACTAGGAGAATTAGATTCAATTCTAGTTGTTAGAGATTTCCTTGACGTTTTTGAGGAGGTTAGGGGACTACCCCCTAAGAGAGAGATTGACTTTAGGATGTATCTGAATAAAAATGCTAACCTTGTGGCATTGCCTATGAGACATATGTATCCTAGGGAGAGGAGTTAATTAAGCAGATTGGTGAGTTATTGGAAAAAGGCTTCATTAGACGGAGCATATTTGAGTAGGGAGCGTCAGTCGTCTTCGCAATAAAGGCAGATGGTTCCCTTCGACTTTGCCTAGACTATACAGAGTTGAATAAGCTCATGAAGAAGAATCGTTACCTACTTCCTAGGATAGACGATCTTTTTGATAAGTTGGTTGAATCTTCAGTATTTTCTCAGCTCGACTTTCATCAGCTTAGGGTCACAGACGATAGCATCGATAAGACAACATTTTGGACACCCGATGGATTCTTTGAGTGGTTGATTATGCCATTCAGATTGAACAATGCCCCAGCCTATTTTGTGGATCTGATGGGTATTTTTTTCGAGAAGTCCTAAATAAGTTCGTTGTAGTGTTTGTGGACGACATACTGGTGCATTCTAAGAGTATGGAAGAGCATGCTATTCATCTTGAGGAGGTTCTTCGTACACTTCATGTGCTTCACTTGAAAGAAAAATTCTCGAAGTGTCACTTTTGGCATAAGGAGGTGTATTTCTTGGGGCATGCGGTCTCTAAGATAGTGGCAGTACAAGATTGGAAGGCCCTAAGAACGCTACCGAAATTAGAAGCTTCCTAGGTTTAGCTGGTTATTATAGGAAGTTTGTTAGAGATTTTTCTAAGATTTCAACACCGCTTACTCGCCTAATTAAGAAGAATACGACATTCGTGTGGGACGTGGATTGTGAGGATTCCTTCACGATGCTAAAGAGAGCCCTTACTAGTGCACCAGTGTTAGTTTCATCCGACGGAGCTAAGCCTTTTACAGTATACACTGATGCATGTGGGACTGGCCTTGGAGTAGTATTGATGCAAGAGGGGAGGGTAGTGATGCTATGGGAGTAGACAGTTGAGAACTCATGAGAAGAACTACCCCACCATGAATTGGAGTTAGTTGTTGTTGTTTTCGTGCTCAAGTCTTGGAGATATTACCTACTAGGAGAGAGGCTCAAGCTTTTCACTGAACATAAATCATTAAAGTACCCATTCTCACAAAAGGATTTAAACTTGAGGCAACAACGTTGGATGGATTTTTTGGTATTATGCGACTTTGAGATAGCTTACACCCCTGGAAAAGGGAATGTGGTTGAGGATGCATTAAGTAGGAATAGAGCACCCTTCGTCCAATGTTTGTGAGTGGGAGAGCCTAGAGTTTATTTCCATCTTTGATTTTAAGCCCTTTACGGACATTACCCCTGGATTATTGGCAGCACTTAAGGTTAAGCCTACCCTTATAGATCAGATTGAGTTGAGGCAGCAAGAAGATTCAGAGCTTATGGATATTTTGGACAGGATTAGCAAATAATAGGTCTCTAGACATCTCCAACACTATTCCATCGATGGTAAAGGGTGGCTAAGGAGAGATGAAAGACTTTTTGTTCCCCGCACTAGCGATTTGATAAGAGCAATTCTAGTAGAGACACACAATTCTCGGCTGACTATTCATCCTGGTGGTGATAAGATGTATAGGGACATGAAGAGAGTGTTTTTCGGAGTGGCATGAAGAAGGATGTAGCAGAGTTTGTGGCTAAGTATCTTTTGTGCCAAAAAGTTAAGGTGGAGAAGTAGAGGCCTGGCGGATTGCATCAACCATTGGATGTACCCAAATGAAAGTGGTATGGTGTTTCGATGGATTTCATAGATGGTTTACCCTGATCTAGGAAGGGTAATACCAGTATTTAGGTGATTGTAGATCATTTGACTAAGAACGCCCACTTTATTCTGGTTAAAAGCAAGAGGACAGCACCTTATTTGGCATCCATACACGTTCGTGAGATAGTCCGACTTCATGGAGTTCCCCCTAGCATAGTGAGCGACAGAGACCTTATCTTTACTAGCGGGTTTTGGAGGAGCTTGCAAGAGGCTTTAGGTACACAGCTTAGTTTGAGTATAGCCTATCATCCTTAAACAAATGGCCAAACGGAGAGAGTTAATAGAGTAGCACTTTCCTTTGTTGAGGATGTGCATTCTTGATTTTGGAGGAACTTGGGAAGAGCACTTTCCTTTAGTGGAATTCGCTTACAACAGTAGTTTTCAGGGTAGCATTAGGATGGCTCCTTTTGAAGCCCTTTATGGAAGACCTTGCAAGTCGCCTTCGTATTGGTTGGAGTCTACAGAAAGATTGCTAATTGGTCTCGACATGGTTAGAGAGACTTCAGAAAAGATTGATTTGATTAGAAGAAAAATGAAGACGGCCCAAGTTAGGCAGAAATCCTATGCAGATAAGCGGAGAAGGGATATTGTGTTTGTAACGACCTGCCTTTTGGATAGTTTAAATCGATGATAAATCACACATGTCAGACTCAAACCATACAAAAGGGCAGATTTTATTAGGGTAAATAAGAAAAAAGAAGGGAAAGACAAAAACAAATACAGAATCTCGCAGCAGAACGACAAAATATAATAATCAAATAACAGTTCATGAAACTGTTTTATAAATACATTTGATTATTCTTTTACAACACAAAAATCATAGTTACATAAAACATGAATAAAGAAATAAATAAATGCAGTGAAGCAACATGATGAAGTGGAATACTTATCATAAATAGTAACAGTACAAATCTTCGTCTTCTTTCTCTAGAAATAAGGTCTTCAACCCTGAAATACTCAGGCTGAACCGACCGAATTGAAAAGACAAAACACTCGAGTCAGAACTAAAAGATCTTATGTAAGTTAAATCAATGGTAAATAAATATGAGTGTAACAGCGTTAGATATTTTTATAGGGTTTGACATGGCCTATCCAATGTCTAACGTGGGTGCAGTAACTAAAAAGATGTTCGGGATTTACATCCCCTAAGGATCCGCTAAACTATCTAATATGTAGTACAACACGCTATTATAATATGTCTACAGTAAAGTAAGGTATTAAAATAGCGTTAAGGCGTTACCCATATCCTCCTTAACACATTTTATATAATACCATAGTCTATATAAAAACGGTAAAATCCACCCACAGGTGGGCTATCAGGGAGCACTCCATAGGTACGACACAAAACAAACTCGTAGAAGGCCCGACATGGCATGTGAACACGGCACTCGAGTCAATGTTGAGGTAGATATACCAATTGTGGATCCAGACTAATGGTAACCCATAGCAGCTACTACCGCCCACATCAGAACACACTCCCAAATCGAAATCAAGGGGGAGCCACCAAATCACACAAAGTCATAATATGGCATCGAAGAAATGTGTCTGATCCGAGGTGCGACCTCACTTGGCCCGGCATGGCTCCCATTTTAGTCACATCAAGCTGACTCGTGGGAGTCAGGGTCACGTAAATACCTCATACACAATCGTTTTTCAAACCATCCGACTTCATTTTTGGAATCCCCACCACGTACACAGTTATTAAAGTGTTTTCCGGTATTGGCAGAGTGTATGACAATATCCGATCCCGGTCTCTTTAACAACCAAACGCTTATTTCACACTGGATAGTTCTTTTATATTTCAAAAAGTCAACCCACAATTTATATCAAAATATCTTATTCAATTTCAAATCATATCTCTTTCTTAATCATATACACTTTTTGAAATTCACATTCACTTTGAGATTATCGATAAGTTATGTTAGTAAATTCTTTATTTAACAATCATCTTGCTCACTCAAAATATGTCATTTCACAAAAAGGTATAAGTTCCAAATTCCAAGTTGGGTCGTAACATCGTTAAGGATTTAAGCATAAATACTTCAACGTTACACAGTTTGAAATTTTAGAAAATATTTTAGGTAATTATAAATATTTTATATTGGTTTAAAATAGTTTAAATAGGTCTAAAATAGTTTAAATAATAAAAATAGTTCAAATAGATTTAAATTTTATTTAATTAGATTTAAAATGTTTTAAATAGAGTTGAAATGATTTAAATAGATTAATATAAATTAAATGGACATAAATTATATTAAGTAGGTTTTCAAATAGATTACATAAATTTAAATAGATTAAATAGATTTAAATTGTACTAAACAGATTTAAAATAGATTAAATAAATTTAATTAGTTTAAAATAGTTAAATAGATTAAATTGTATTAAATAGGTTATAATAGATTAAAATAAATTAAAATAGTTTAAATTGATAAAATAGTTTAAATTAATTTAAAATAGATTTCAAAGTCATATCCAAACATTTCCAATAACTCAATTTCTGATAAATGCATTTATATTTGAAACTTCAACTCTGAAATTCCAATTTAAATCCCTTGAACAATTCATTAAATCAATTCAAATTTCAACATTTACATTTGGACTTTCGAAAATAATTTAGTTTATATAAATTGATTTCTATTTTAAAATAAAAAATAACTAAATTCAAATTTTAAAGATTCAAAAATCATTTAATTTAACCAATCCGGTGTCCATATATAATTTTCTACCATAGGGTCAAATGATACAGATATTTATCATTTCAATCCACAATTTAAATTTTGACGGTTATATATCATTTCAAACTACAATCCCAAATTAAATAAAAATCCATAAATTGCTCGACTCTATCATTTCAACCCATAACGATTTCTCCCTAATCTATAGATCGTTCGGTTATGTATCATTTCAAACCATAGGAACTTGCAGGGTTATAACAATATAAAAATACAACATCCAGTCATCCAATATCAACAATCAAACATCCATCAAAGTTACCATGTAAATCAATCAATAAACATCAATAGATAACTGATCAAAAATAACAGGTATTAAATTGAAGATTTAAGTTTAATATTAAATTAAACGATAATAAAATGCATTAAAAGTAAAATTTAACTAGAATGACCATTTAAACATATCAAACATCACTGAATTAATTTCTAATCACATCATAAATTAAATTTAACTAAGATAAGATAGTTTAATAATTGTGAGTGGGTTAAAACACTCACCTTTGGCTTTAAATCGGTTTGAAATCTGAATAAAGGCCCAAATTTCAATAGTCTTAGAATTCGTCCAAACTAGCGCCACGAGGTTTGAAATTTTCATATGATCCCTACAGAACAAATCAACGCGTGAATCTGAGTTTGTACGCAAAAGATATTCAAGTTAGAAGATTTTCAAATTAAATTTAAATTAAAATAAGAAGATGCCACGTCAGCCTTACCAGGCGAAACTCTAGGAATTTCTCGAGCATGAAACATGACCCAACCGCCTCGATCTCGAGCAATTTGTCGTCGTATCCCTTAACGATGGACAGATCAGGGTCTATGGGTGAGCTTGCAGCCTCATGCCGACCCTAAGGTGGAGTCGCGGCTATCATGTTGCCTAGCAACACCTCGAGCCACCACGAGCTTTGAAGGTAATTTTTGGAGAAACCTAAGCATGTTATGATGAACAACGACCACTATGGAGCCTGCTCTCCATCCTCTACGCAACGACGCTTTCCAATCGTTGATCGGATAAAGATCCACCGTAGGATCAAAACCCTAATCAATGGACGGTCGAAAATTATTTATCAATTTTAGGTGAAACGATAATTCGAATTGAAAACGTATCATTGCAGTGGATTACACTCATCGAGAGCTTCGAAATGATATGTAATATATTAGGATTTGGAGGGATTTGATTTTGAAGTTGAAATGAAATTGAAATGGGAAATTTAGGGTTTCAACTATTGAGAAAAAGAGGAGCGACGGAAACTTTGTACGTACTGTAATGAGGAATGAAAGGCTGCAAGGGTTTAGAACAAGACTATATATACCGAAGAAGCCCGATAAAAAAGAATAGCATCCAAACAGATTTAAATTAACAATTACGACCCGAAAAAACCGTTTCGTTCCCGAAACGGAAATGGGTCATCCCATATATCAAAATAAATTTTTTCAATGTTTTTAAACTCAATGTAACAGGTTTCAAGTCCTAATTCCATCTTATGAAGAAATTTTCTTAAAATCGGCTTATTTCAAAGTGATCTCAACTAAATTGATTTCTAGGCGTTTCGAATCCGTAAAATCAAATGACAAAGTCCGATCGCCCCGAAACTTAAAATCCTACAATAATTTACGATTGCGGATCCGATGAAACAAATTTTGTCGAAATCTGAGATAGTGGCCAAAATGGCTATTTTCACATTAATTAAATAACTTAATATTAAATTAATCAATCGCTTTTTAATTTAATATTTAAAAAGTAACAAATTTCAACATTTTTTATTTCTTAGACATTTATAACAACTTAAAATAAGTTACCTAAAATTTCAGTGTTAATTATTTTTCAAAATACAGTGTTCAGTTTCAACTGTAATTAATCCAATTAATTATAATTTAATTTCAATAAATTGGTTTGATTTGATTTCAATCTTTATATTCAATCAATTATTACTCTAAAACGATAGTTAACATTTGTTTGTATTTTATTACATTAATATGCTACAATTTTCACCCTTTATTTGTGTTAACTATTATGTTACGATTATATTGAATTTTGTCAACTTTCGCATTAAATAGAATTTAAAATCCCAATAAATTGATGTATCTTGGTTTCACTCTTTTATTACATCAGTTATTACCTTGCGAATATAATTAACATTTCTATGCATCTTATTACATTCATAATTTGCAGTTATTCTCTTAACTCGCATTAATATAACATTTAATTTCATTTAATTATAATTGATTTTCAAATAAATTCAAAAGACCAAATAAATAGGTAACATATAGTAGTTTGTCACCATTAACTTTTAGTCACATTAATAAGTTTACTATTTACAACCAAATGTTACGATTACTTACTTAACACTTATTTTATTCAATTACCATTAATGTAATGACCGGGGATTTTGGATATTTGAAATTAGAATATTTAATTGATTTAAATATTTAAATGTTAATTTTTAACTTGGATTTCAAAGATCACCGTTTATTGGACAATTAAATGTTGAATTTAATAATTGGAAATTTGGGTAAGATATTGAATCTGGAGTTTAAGCTCGCCAAAAATAATTTGAAGGGTTATAAAATTTATATTGATAATGCTAAAGATAATAGAAGCTTTAAAATTTAATTTAAAAGTGGTTTTTTCAGTTTTGAAAATATACCATTTAAATTGACATACATAAATGGCCTTCCGAGACACAATCTTGGAATTTGACGAAACCAGTTCCATTGGATCCGTAATAATGTATTATTACCAAATTTCAATTTTCGAAGCGTTTGGAGTTTACATGTGATCGTACGGTAGATAAACGCACTAAAATTTAAATTGAAAATTCAGCATAATAATAAGGTCCAAAAAGCTATCGTCTCCATACGATCGAATTAGGACCCGAAATCTTTTTCGTTCCGTTCAAAATGGGGGTATGACATTATAAACGCCTGGCGGCAGGCCTTGATGGGAGGTCAAGATTTTTAGTTGCGTTGGCAAAACAATTTGAATTTAAATATATATATATACACATATTATATTTTGGTCAACATCAGCTGAATTATATCTACATCAAACCTTTTCCTCATTTCAGCTTTTATTCTTTTCAAGGAACTGTAGCAAGTGGGTCTAAGCACGCCAACTTCACATCTTGTCCCCCATTCTCCTTTTAAACTTACACACTCAGTCAAGATTTAACAGAAGGATCGAATTCTTCTTTCCCGTTTCCTTCTTCATTATCGTTCGAAATCTTGTTTAGTTTAAAAAAAGAATGGTCGCTGTAAAAAATTTCGGCTGTTTTTTTATTCGAAACAGAAGCCATCCCATTTCTTTAACCGTCTTCCTCCCCTCTTTCATCCCTCATTCAAATCGATTTCTTTCATTTTAAAGAAAAGGGTAATATGGGAGCCGCATTCGAATCGTGTCAGCAGGACTCGATATGGTTCCAATCGCCACTTTTTGAGCTTGCGTGATGGCGTGGCAACTCGATGGGAGTGGAGAGCTCGCGTTGGCGATGAAGTTGGTTGCAGTTCGATCTTGATAAGGGGGAGTGGATTCGCGAGGCTTTTTCAATTCATAGGGTGGGACCTTGGCTGGCGCGTCAAAGTAGTCGGCGATGCTTTCGTTGGCGAGGTCATGGAGGCTTCAAGTTGTCGAAGTAATGTTGGCGGAGTCAAGACGAGGAGGAGCAGATGGATCAAGATGTTGGCGATGAGGGTGGTTGTACGATTGTTTCCCTGGAACGAAAATGATATAGGTATACATTTTTATCTTTGATTTAATTTAATATATATGCAGATTGGTAAATTTATGTAAATTTAAAACAGAAAACCTTTTGACAGATATATATATTTACTGCTAGGGTTTTGAAATATATGTGTGTGTGTGTGTTACATTTGATTTATACATATTATTTTTAGTATATGCAATTTCAAATAAAATAAAAATAAATATACATATACAAATTTCAAATTTAATTTTAGTTATTTTAAAATAATGAATTATGGTGAATAATTAGTTTAATTAACTTATTTAATTATTTTAGTTACAAAACTTATTTATTATAGTAACTAGTTTAAACCTAAATTATTAGTTAGATTAATTTATTAAATGGAAATTGATTTTTGGATTTACTTCGAATATTAATAAAACGTATAATGTTTATACAAGGTTTAAAATCATAAGAAACAAGCTGGTTTGGATTGGATTGCAAAAACTAAGGTCAATGGTGAAATCTCACTCAAACTGGATTACTAATTAATTTAATCAGTTAAATTAAATTATTGGTTGATTGCTTGGATTAAAAATCAATTATCAGTCTGGATGTGATGTTATATATAGTAGTGTGTGTGTGTGTGTATTGGAGTGATTGATATTCCAGCATTATATAGCGGATGAGACCCTATGTGTCTAGCATAATAGCGGATGACCCTTGATACCGCGATATCCCACCTCGAAGTGGGATTGGTATTTTTATATTGTGCTAATATCTGCGGATGCAAGAAAATAGGTTGAGGGATCCAACTGGATTCCTCGAAAATATTGAAATATATTTTCATAGTCTGTGGTTGTGATTTATTTGATAATCTGTAATAGATTATATTGAGTATTGAAGCTATTGAATGCTACGGTTTGGCTGAACATATTTTGAATATTAGGATATCAAAAATAAAAGTATTAGGTTTGAAAGGAAACAAAATGAAAAGGAAACAGTTGGACATCCACTAAGCCTAATGACCACTCAATTCCAAAATGAAAAGAAAAGTATTAGGAGTATTAGGTTAGAATAGCCTTATGCAATATTCTCCAAAAAAATAAGTTTTCCTTAGCTGGGGAATGGGATGACCAACACACTCTAGACCATGGAAAAGTAGCTAATGTGTTAGTGTGCAAGAGATGGTTGTACACTGAGGAAATTCGATGCTTCTTCCCTTTCCAGTTAAGACCACTAACATGACCAATAGGCACCTCACAATTTCTCAAGCTCATCCACAAGGAATTAACAACCTGATTGCTTGAACTAGGTGTACACATTGTCCCATTGACAATGTAGTCAACGACATGCACATTGCAACCAATCATAGACTGGAACCTCTCCTGCGCAGATAACATGTTTTCCAACAGCAAGCCCTCCTTTACCCAAGGATCCTTCCAAAACAAAACCAGTGAATCAGGGGACAACGTAAATTTAACAAGAGGAAGGAAATCTCCTCACAAAGCAAGAATTTTACGCCAAATCCAACTAACCCCCTGCGCAACATGCATTGTCCAAAAATCTCCAGACTTAATGCGATACAACCAAACCCACTGGACCCAGAGGCAATTCTTACGAAGAAGCAACGCATCAACATGGGAACTGATAGTAGCTTTGTTCCATAACTCCAGTTTGATGATACCTAGACCACCCTTAATTATAGGCTTTTCCAAACTTGAGAATGACATAGGAATAAGCTTCCTGTTGTGAATAGACCCAGTCCATAGGAATCTGAGCAAAGCTGCTCTGATCATACTGAGAAGTTTTGAAGGCAAAATGAAAGTACGCGACCAATAAACAGTCATAGAGAAGCAAACAGACCTCACAAGTACCAATCTACCAGCCATCGAAAGGTACCTGGATGTCCAACTGTTCAACTTGGCAATAATTTTTTCATAAAGAATAGTGCAATCAGCTCTTGTTATTCTGGACGTACATAGTGGAAGACCAAGATAGGACATATTATTATCCATCATTTGGAGACCATAGAGAGAAACAATCCTAGCCTTGGCAGCAGTACAAAGACCAGAAATAAGAATTTGAGATTTTGCTGGGTTAATTTTTAACCCAGTAGCAAGGTAAAAACAGTGAAGAGTCCCCATAATCCCAACAATTGAGTGGTCATTAGGCTTAGTGAAAATCATCACATCATCCGCAAAGAAAAGCGATGAGATAAGAAGCTGTTTGCATTTCATTTTGTTTGGCTGGAGAGAAATTCACGTTGCTTCTCTGATGAAGCCCTATCTGCTAATCAGCTTTGGAGCAAGGTGATGGTGAATATAGTATATGGTATCAGATTCTCAAGGCATGCTTTTTCTCCGCATGACGAAGTTCTATGGATTTGAACATGCTGTTTGGTGATGCTGACTGCGCATCCTTGTTTGTGCAATTTTGTGCTGGTCTGCTCTTTAGTTTGTGCAGTTGTCTTTCCTTCAGTTTGTTCCTATTGTGATGTTGTGCTTGCTTGTTTTGTGTTTTTTCTATGTTTTCTTTCTGCGGCAAAAGTGTGTTTTTGTTGCGGTTTTCTCTTTTTCTTCTAATAAACTCTGGTAGGGGTCCAGTCAACCTCGCTTGCCTTTCAAAAAAAAATGACAAGGAAACGGTTTCGAAATAATTAGTTTGTGGTTATATAAATTAGGTAATTTAAACGTTATGTTAACTTAAACCTAAGAATTGGTAAAGGCTGGAATAAGTAAAATGATTTAAACTTAAATTTAATTAGGTTAAGGTAATTATATATATGTTAATTATTTATTAATTACAAAGGTTTGTTTAAGTGAGTAAATAGCTGTAATTAGTGTTTGCACCAAAAATGGTCACAAACCCCAATATCGTGAAAGCACCCGTATATGAATACAAATCAGCAATATTCAACACAAATCTCATATCTAAGCAATATCAAGCACAGCAATTCAGAAATACAATCAGAAACATAGGATTTATAGTGGTTCGACGATCTTGCCTACGTCCACTCTGAAGCTTATGATTTTATTGATTCACTTGATGATTTCAATCTGTTACAGCAGATTATCCCTCTGATATTTGAATACAACAGTAATAAAGTGACGTAGAATTGAATCCGGCAGAGTCTGGATGTTGAATGGCCAAAAGATCCCTTTTTTGAAGGCTTCAAGGGGCTATTTATAGGCGTAAGAGGCAGAGATCACGCTCAAACTTTGGGAGACTTCTTCTGGCACGTGAGTGGGCCCACGCGACCGACCCCACCAAGTTTCGACTAGATCTGCGATCGATATGAAATGATTTCGTATCCATTAAAAAATGATCCAATCGAGCTGAAACTTGGCAGGAGCATTCTTTACCTTGTATGGAAGCTTCTGTGAAAATTTTGTGGCATTTGGACTTGTGGTTTGGGAGATATGATCGATACGAGTTGGATTTTTTGGGTTGACTGTTCGCTTCGACTCAATCACTTCGAATCCATGTATTCGAATCGATGGACGCACGTGCCTTCGAGGCGAAGTGGTGCGCACATCTCGCATCGATCCGCCTTTTTCTCCGAGTTGACTGCTTCGACTCCATGAGTTTCGCCTCGTTTGTATCGATGACCGTTGCATAGCTCGAATTCACCAATAACGTGTACTTCGCATCGGTTCGCAGCGTGCCCACTTCGTATCGATGAAGGTGGCGTTATTCGCATCGATGGAAGTTGTCTCCATTCGATCGATACGAACAAGCGTATTTGGGATGGATACGAAGTGAGAACAACTGATGGATACGAACCAAGGATCTCTGATGGATTCGACCAAATGCCTTTTTTATGGAATCGATACGAACTAAGGTTTATGGATGGTGCATCGATGGATGCGAAGCGGTGTGGGTTGATCGATGCGAACATCATCGATTCCAACCTGGTGGATACGAATCTGATGGATTCGAATAGACCAATGCATGATTTCCTGATGGATGCAAACGATGGATTCGAATAGACCAATGCATGATTTCCTGATGGATGCGAACGATGGATTCGAACTGCTCTAAACTCAATGGATACGAACATGCTGAGGCGATGCCTATTTGATCGATTCGAAACTGATCGATTCGAACAGACTGATATCATGTTACTAATCGATTCGAACTCGATCGATTCGAAGTATGTGGAACCTGATGGATTCGAATAAAACAAGTACGGATGGATACGAATCCGATGGATTCGAAATGGACATCTCCTCAACTATTTGATGGATACGAACAGCGTATTTTAGCTAACTTGCATCGATCATATCTCGTTCATACGAACTCCGATTAAACTGAAATTTGAAACACTGGCTTTTATGATCTTGCTTGTCATATCCTATCAGTTGTAGCCTGGTCCAGGCTTGGACAAAATTCATCAACATCCATAGCGAAGCAATGTATAACCAATCTTTGAGATGAGTTGTCTTTTGTTTTCGATCGATCTTTTGGTATTACGGCTTTGCCAAAAAGCGGGATAACATTTTCCCCTCAAAACATGCCTTGCGATAGGAAGATGTGTTTTTTAATGCTATAAGTTGGATGTTCATATCCTGTCAACAACCTACAAAGAACTCGATAGTTTCATATGACCTCGGATGACGATCGTTCAGGATTTTAAGCCATTTGAGGTGAATTGGGACCTTTCGTGGTCGATGTCGTTCACGACAGAGGATGTAATGGGACCGTTCACAGTCGAACGCCGTTCGCGGTAGATGGAGAAACGGGACCGTTCGCGGTCGGATGCCGTTCGCAGCAAATGGTGATACGGAACCGTTCGCGGTCGGATGCCGTTCGTGGCAGATGAAGCAATGGGACCGTTCGCGGTCGGATGCCGTTCGTGGCACACTGTGACCGTTTGAGGTCGGGTGTCGTTCGAGGCGGAGTGTGATCGTTCGTGATCGAATGTCATATAAGGTGAGTTGCGACCGTTCGCGGCCGGGTGTCGTTTGAGGCGAATTGTGATCGATTGCGATTGATTGCCGCTCGAGGTAAAATGTGATCGTTCGCGATCGGATATCATAGTAGGTGAATCATGACCGTTCGCGGTCAGGTGCCGTTCGAGGCGAATCGTGGAATGAGACCATTCGCAGTCGGATGCTGCTCATGGTAAAAGATGAAATGGGACCGTTCGCTGTCGGATGTCGTTTGTGGCAAATGTTGATCGTTCGCGATCGAGTGTCATACTAAGTGAATCATGACCGTTCGAGGCAAATTGTGATCGTTCGCGATCGTGTGCCGTTCGAGGCGAATTGTGACCGTTCGAGGTCGTGTGCCATTCAAGGCGAATTGGTGTGCCCGGGGGGGGGGGTGTCTTAGTATTATCGATGCCAGATTTCGCGTTCGGGGGAGTTTCTGAATCAAAGATTTTGGCGGTTCATCGCCTTACAAGAGGTGCTCGTGGACCGTTCGCGATCCAACGGGCATACAAGTAAATTCTTTCACAGAATTGCAAATATCAAAGCAATGATCATACGAATTCCATAACAGAAATGTACAAACAAACTAAGTCTAAATGTTCAAATCAAAATCAAAGCATAAAGCAAGACGAAGATGTCAAAGCATAAACTCTTACTATGATGTGGTTGGTAGTCATTCAGAGCATGCCTATGGATCGTGCGCGATCGCTTACATGTGTAAATGATTTAACTGTGCTAGTGAGAGGTTTACGACTTGTTCATTATTATTTCAATCAATCAATTGATAATCAAACGTTGTCCCGGTTCAGGGTCACCTCTAGCTGATGTAGACGGTGGTCGCTCTAGCTCCACCGCTGGAGTTCGCCTCCTCACCTACTGAAGTAGCATACCGTTCCTGATATGCCCTTCCACCTCATCCTTCAGATGTCCACAATCATTAGTGCTATGACCGTTCAGTTCATGGAATATGCAATACTTATCTGATTTCCTCTCGTCAGAATTTGGATCCCTTCACATTGGTCTACGATATGGAACCTGCTCACCGGTATCCTGATAGATTCGCTCTAAATTCTCATTCAGCTCTGAGTATGTGGTGAATCTTGGTTCCTTTCGCGGTCGCATTGATCTGTTATAGCTATTCTCAGCCTTTCGCTTTCCCTTGCTAGTTTCTGTACCTTTCTCAAGGGGATTTCCATCTTTGACCGCATAAAAATTAATCTCTTCTCCTTCTTCTCTTTTCGCACTCGCGTCTTCCAATCGCAAAAACTTTTCTGTCTCGTGATAGAATTCTCCTAGATCCATAGGTGGATCTTTAGTCAACGAATTTTTGAACTCTGTTCCATCAGCTATTCCGGACACAACTGCCATCATAACCATGGATGGATCTGGTCGATCCCCCGATGCTGCTGCCGCGTTGAATCGCGTCAGGAAACTCCTCAAAGACTCCCCAGCTTTCTGCTTCAAAATTGCTAAACTCATCACATTCTTGGGTCTTGCAATGTGAACCCTAAATTGCCTCATGAATCTCTCAGTTAAATCTGTCCATGTTCCTATGGAGCCACTCTCTAGCTGCCTAAACCATAACGCTGCGATATCCTTCAGATATAATGGAAAGCACTGGGCCATAACTTCCTGTGATGCCCCCAGCACTTCCATGTGCCTCATATACCTTGTAAGATGGACCGTGCGGTCCGTCCTCCCATCGTACATCCCCACCGATGGTAACTTGAACTCTGGTGGGTTCCTAGCCATCCTAATTGTAGGAGAAAAAGGACTCCTGTTCACGTCCTCAAGATATCTGTTTACAAATCCGCCTCTCATAGCCCGCCTGACCATCTCCGCCAATCTATCATTATCTCCAAGATGCAATCCTCATTCATCGCGGTCGACCTGCCCCCCGAGTCCATGAGAGCCTTCTGGAATCTGCCCCCCGGCTGAGCGTTCATCCCTCTGCTACCTCCAGGTTGCTCAGATGCCCCTACCTCTCCCTCTGGGATTGGATCAACATGCTCCAAGTGTGTGCCCCCTAATCCAGGTGCTACGCCGGATGGTCCTGCTCCGTTTTGGACTCCATCTGCTCCTCGGTTCTACGCTCCAAGTTGCCCAATCTGTTGAAACAAGCTCTGGATCAACTCTTCCTGTCTCTTCATCGTCGCCTCCATCTCATCCCTAGTGATGAAGATCGATGCCTAATTAGCTCCTAAAGAAGCCTCTTGACTTCCTTCATGTTCACTTCTCTCTGGCCTTTGTCTTCTACTTGTTTGTCTTGTCATAGCTCTTAGATCTGAACTCTTAAATCTTCAAATTCAACTTCTCCTGAATCAGCCTTCTCAGTGAAAGCACCAAAAGTGTTTGCACCAAAAATGGTCACAAATCCCAATATCGTGAAAGCACCCGTATATGAATACAAATCAGCAATATTCAACACAAATCTCAGATCTAAGCAATATCAAGCACAGCAATTCAGAAATACAATCAGAAACACAGGATTTATAGTGGTTCGGCGATCTTGCCTACGTCCACTCTGAAGATTATGATTTTATTGATTCACTTGATGATTTCAATCTGTTACAGCGGATTACAGCAGATTATCGCTCTGATATTTGAATACAATAGTAATAAAGTAATGTAGAATTGAATATAGCAGAGTCCGGACGTTGAATGGCCAAAAGATCACTTTTCTGAAGGCTTCAGAGGGCTATTTATAGGCGTAGGAGGCTGAGATCGCGCTCAAACTTCGGGAGACTTCTTCTGGCACATGAGTGGGCCCACGCGACCGACCCCACCAAGTTTCGACTCGATCTACGATCAATACGAAATGATTTCGTATCCATCAAAAAATGATCCAATCGAGCTGAAACTTGGCAGGAGCATTCTTTACCTTGTATGGAAGCTTCTGTGAAAATTTTGTAGCATTTGGGCTTGTGTTTGGGAGAGATGATCGATATGAGTTGGAGTTTCTAGGTTGACTGTTTGCTTCGACTCGATCACTTCGAATCCATGTATTCGAATCGATGGACGCACGTGCCTACGAGACGACAAGGAACGCACATCTCGCATCGATCCGCCTTTTTCTCCAAGTTGACCGCTTCGACTCCATGAGTTTCGCCTCATTTGTATCGATGACCGTTGCATAGCTCGAATCCACCAATAACGTGTACTTCGCATCGGTTCGCAGCGTGCCCACTTCGTATCGATGGAGGTGGCGTTATTCGCATTGATGGAAGTTGTCTCCATTCGATCGATAAGAACAAGCGTATTTGGGATGGATACGAAGTGAGAACAACTGATGGATACGAACCAAGGTTCTCTGATGGATTCGACCAAATGCCTTTTTTATGGAATCGATGCGAACTAAGGTTTATGGATGGTGCATCAATGGATGCGAAGCGGTGTGGGTTGATCGATGCGAACGTCATTGATTCCAACCTGGTGGATACGAATCTGATGGATTCGAATAGACCAATGCATGATTTCCTGATGGATGCGAACGATGGATTCGAACTGCTCTAAACTCAATGGATACGAACATGCTGAGGCGATGCCTATTTGATCGATTCGAAACCGATCGATTCGAACAGACTGATATCATGTTACTGATCGATTCGAACTCGATCGATTCGAAGTATGTGGAACCTGATGGATTCGAACAAAACAAATACTGATGGATACGAATCCGATGGATTCGAAATGGACATCTCCTCAACTATTTGATGGATACGAACATCGTATTTTAGCTAACTTGAATCGATCGTTCATACAAACTCCGATTAACCTGAAATTTGAAACACTGGCTTTTATGATCTTGCTTGTCATGTCCTATCAGTTGTAGCCTGATCCGGGCTCGTACAAAATTCATCGATATCCATAGCGAAGCAATGTATAACCAATCTTTGAGATGAGTTGTCTTTTGTTTTCGATCGATCTTTTGGTATCACGGTTTTGCCAAAAAGCGGGATAATAATTAGTTAATAGTAATGATAAACCTTTAAATTATTTAAGTCCTAAGTTAATTGAACTTGTTAATTATCAGTTAATTCCAGATATTTAATTATAATAAAATGTAAATGGTTTGTAATTTCTTTAATAATAATTAAACATGGTTTGAAAATAATTAATAAATTCTGTTTTAAGTAAATTAATGATTTGTGTGACTAGTTAATCTGGTCTTTGAATTTTTTTAAATTGAATAACCTGAATGAACAGTTAAATATAAAATGTGAGGCATTTTATTTGAATAGATATTTGCGATGGGATTTTTATGTAAAGGTTGACATTCTAAAATTGAATTGTTTTGATAAAAGAAACTTGGCTTAAAGATGGCGTTGGATTCGAAGAAACCGGGATCCGATATCAGCAATATCCAGAACCCCTTCGATTTATTAGCTACTTAATTTTTACGGGTTTGATTTGTAGAATCAAAAAGGGATGGAATTGAATAAATTAAGTAAGTCCGACTATTTTGAATAAGTAACTACACTTAGGTAGTATTTTAAATAATGGATTTGGCAGCATGTGTTGGTCATAACATGATAAGAACTCGTAATGTTGAATGAGTTACCTTAATTTTCATAGACTCTTTTACAACTCTAGTATTTCAATTTAAATGGATTTACTCACGCTGGTTTCCATCCTGACTCGAGTGTTACTTTATTATAATGCTCGGGTCAGACCGAGTATTACAGGTTTTCAGGTTAAGACGTTTGGAGCTCAGGAGGCGAGCTGGATGGCAGAGGCGTAATGATTATTTTCCACTGTGTATAAGAGACTATATAGATAATATTCAGAGACAAGTTGTTACAACTGTCCAGTTATTGTTAAACTCTGATGTATTGTATTATATTGACAGTTACAGTTTTTCTTTGTATAAATGCTGTTAATTGTATATTATATTTTGTTCTACTATGGTTTGTGGGATTTTGATGTTGTTTCTATTTTTTCTTCTGCCTCTTTCTTCTTTTTCCCTTACGGTTTGGTATTTCCGGTGTTCGATTGTTCGGCATGTAATACAACGGACGTATTGATGTCAACTTTCGAAGGTCGAAAAATTGGGTCGTTACAATTAATTATATATTATTTCATTAATTAATTGAATATTTACATTTGTTTTCCTATATTCACTTTATAACCAAGTATAACCTTTAAACCATTTCAATTGATTGGAATTTCATTCAAATCTTAATAATTAACTTAAATTAACATTGTTACATTTCATTTTAGTTATTATTCCATTAATATGTGAAAAATTTATTTCTCTCAATATTAAATCACAAAAATCTTAGTAAATTAACTATTTTAATTATAAGAAAATTACGGGTCGTTAAACTCCCCCACTCAAAACTTTTCGTCCTCGAAAAGGAAAAGAAGGGAAAAGAAGGAATTAAGTAATCAATATCTCTTATTCAAAATATTAAATTTATAAACAATTAATTTACATAATTAAATACTTTTAAATATAATATATCAGTTTATAACAATTTAAATCCTTTATATTCAAGTTAACAAAAGTTTGGAAAACACTTTACAAAATTTTCTAAGTCCAAAATTTATTGAAAATTTCGGCAGAATCTCCTTTGTACGAATAGGTCTGGGAGAAATAGTAATATCAATAATAACAATATATATATAGTATTTTTTTCAAAATAATATATTTCAATAATGAGAAAACAATATAATATCACTAGAAAACCATAATTCGAAAACATACCTCTTTGTTTGGCAATTAACGCTTGTTTTATGAAACCAAAAGCAGTAGCAATTGCTTCCATAACTTGTATTTCACTTATATAATCCAAAGAAGATAATAATTATATAAAAGAGAAATATTTTAAGTTGTTTCCAACCAATAGCAAAACAAATCAATACTGCATAACAACAATCACTTACAAACAAACAGTACAAACATCATTTCAACAAAGAAAACAATCATCAATCCATTGCAACTAAAACAAGTGGTTTGTTCCGGTTCAGAGACTTTTAATCATATAAAATGATAAATAAACTATGAAGTAGATCATAGACTCAACAGTCGTAGATAAAACTTTATAGATTATTCATACATCTCTATACAAAATAGAAGTATCCTTTCCCAACCAATCCATAAGCCCAACAAACAAAGAATTCAACACATTTTTAAGTTTACTCTATCTATATTTTCCACATCATTTATTGTTCATCATTTTCTTCCATACAATGATTTTCTTTAATTCACTTTCATTACTTACAAAAAATTTAAATTTTCATTCACTCATGTAAGGCTTATTTCATTACTTTACATTCTTTACTTACATAAGTTATATCCATTTCAATTACTTGGATCATAAATAAATTCATTATTGAAGTATTGTAGACATTTTATTTCAGTTTACTTCACAATTCCAATTTACTTTGATTTTCCCATTTTTTCCTTTTCCTCGTTTACTTTTCTTTTCTCATTCATATAATGCTTATTTTCATTCATTTACATTCATTATTACTTATAAAAGTTCATTTCTCCTTTATTTATACAATGCCAATTTCTTTCATTTTATTACTTCACATTCATTGCTTTAGTAAGTTATTTTTATTTCCATTATTGGATTATATATTATTAGGTAAGTTTCTTAAAAATTTAGTTCACCATTAATAGATTATTTCTTTTCACATTCATCCTTCCACATTTAAAGTAATACTGATGTTATCCCACTTTTTGGGTAAAAACTAGAATATCAACAAATTCGCAAGGAATGATGGATGTCGGGATTGGAAATCGATTGGGATCAAGGCTACGGTCGATATTATCAAAATTTGGTTGAGTTTCGATTGGGACGAAATTGATTGGAAATGATGATAAGGACTAGGAAAGGCTATGTTTCAATTTTCAGGATAATCGGAGTTCGTATGAAGGAGATATGATCTGCTGGGCACGTTTTTACTTACTACCGGTCCAAAACAATGTCGGTCCAAGCTCCATCTCCAAACAATGCCCGTCCCAAGCAATTCCGGTCCAAAGCATAACCGAACCAGGCTCCATCCGCTCACCACCGAACCAGCCATCTTCCCCTACGTAGCCGAACCAAACCCCAATTGACCACTAGCGAATCAACCACCACCGAACCAACTGCCGCCTCAACCCTCGCCGAACCAACTCCACTTCCATGTACTACCGAACCAAAGTACTACCGAACCAAGACGTTCCAGATCAACCTAGTCAGGCCAGATAGCATCAGCCCAGGCCCACCAGCAGCTATATACATGCAGGACCCCTAGCCTCAGCCTCACTCTATAAATAGAGGGGCAGGGGTGCAACAATGGGGCGGAAGTTTGAGAGCTCAAGCTTGGAAGGAACTTTCAAACAACTTTCATACACTTGTACTACAAGCTTTGTACTTGTAATCTGAATAAAAAAGGAGAATAACATATGAAGTGGACGTAGGCACATTCTGGCCGAACCACTATAAATTTGTGTGTCTTTTACAGTTTAGTCCCTGCTTTTCACGTATTTGCTGAGATCTGTGATTTGTGTTTGAATATTGTTGATTTGTATTCATACACTGGTGCTTTCACGGTATTTGTGGTTTGTGGCCAATTTTGGCGCTAACACTTTGGTGCTTTCACTGAGAAGGACTAGCACCCGCTGCATCGGATAGAAATTTGGATTTGGAAGACAATGACTAGGCAAAATAGTAGAAGGCAAAGGGCTGAGAGAAGCCAACCGGAAGGAAGTCAACAAGCATCCTCCGAGGCTGAGGAAGGACCGGCTTCGATCTACATAACCCGGGATGAAATGGAAGCCATAACAAATTCTCTGCAAGAGAGGTTGTTGAAGAGTCAACAGGAGATGATGCAGACTTTCTTGGAGCAAATGAGAGCTGCAGGGACCCAGAACTTAGGAACAGCTACAGCGACTGTGGATGCAGGACAAGGAGCTAGGGTTATGGAACCCAATGGAGGACAAGATGTAGAGCCAGAGGGCAATCAACAAGGACTTGGGGGCAGGCCCGTAGGATCCAACACAAGAGGACCTTTGGAAGGAGTTCAACAGGCTAGAACCAACGTTGCTGCTAGCGAGCCACATGAAGAGTATGTACCGGAATTCCCTCGGGGGCAACCCCCGACAGACAACGCTGGATTGGTAGATATAATCAGGAAGACTGTGCGAGGTGGTTTGACTAAAGGAGACCTGGAAGGAGTGAACAAGAGTCCGTTTGCTCGGGAAATAAGGATGGCTCAGAATCCACCTAAGTTCAAGCTACCTAGCGTGGAGGTATACGATGGCAAGACAGACCCTATGGATCACTTGATGAGGTACACCAGACACATGGAGGTGCTGGGGGCATCGGAGAAAGTGATGGCCCGATGCTTCCCTTTGTACTTAACGGACTTAGCTGCGATGTGGTTTAGGCAGCTGGGAGAAGGATCTATCAGGACTTGGAGGGAATTGGTGGAAAGGTTTTTGGGATAGTTTCGGGTTTATGTCAAGAGACCGAAGAACGTGATGACATTGACATCGGTAAAGCAAAGGATCGATGAATCGCTTAGAGCCTTTCTAACTCGATTCAGCGCCGCAGTTGCTTCGATGGATCGGCCCGATCCATCGATGGTTTTAATGGCAGCAGTATCAGGAGTCAGGGAGAACTCAGATTTCAAGGTATCTCTGATACGAGATCCCCTACGGGATCTCGACGAATTCTTTCAAGAGGCAGAAAGGTTCCTTCGGCAAGAAGATGCGAGTACGGATTTAAAGTTAAAAAAGGTTAATGCAGTTGAGGTTGGAGGACCATCCAGCAAAGGTTTGGATAAAGACAAAGGAAAAAGGAAGTTGGATGATGGTTCTGGAAATGCTAGGAAGCAATGGAAGGATCCAAAGTTTTCCACATACATAGGATTGAACGAGACGCTGCAGCGGATATACCTGGATACTCGAAATCGCCTTCCCTACCGGAGGCCGGCTAGGAGAGAACCAACAGAACGGGAAAGGACATCAGGAAGGCACTGTCTCTTCCATGATTTGGATGGACACGACACCAACAGCTGCAGGCACCTAAAGGACATAATTGAGGAGCATGTAAGGAATGGACAGCTGCCACAATATGTTGAACCTCGGAATGCAACAGCGGGGCAGGAGCAACCGCCGCCTACCTCAAGCTACGATGGTGGGAGGCCCAGGAATGATGGTCGGTTGATCATCCATTGACCAGTTTAATATGAAATAACTAGCGAACTATTGGCAAGCAACCAAGTCATTTACACATGTACGGGGACGGAGATAGCCCCTAGGCATGCTCTGAATGATGATAAACTGCAATGCTATGGTTTGTGAAGTTTATCTTTTGCTTTTGGATTGGACACTGCTTTTCTTTCTGGTTTTCGGTTTTGGAGCTTGGATTGAGCTCCTGGTTTTTTTTGCTTTTTGATTTGGATTTTCCTTTGGATGATTGTTTTCGGTTTTGGATGCTGGTTTCGATTTCTGGTTTTCTGCTTTTGATTTGGATTTTGAATGTGGATTTTGGATTGGATTTTGACTGGATTTTTATCTGATTTTTGATAAACGGTCGTCAGGTATGGATTATGCCTGGCAAGGGGTGAGTCGCTTTGCCCGAACATGGTAAATTGATTCACTCAGGTCGTAGATTATGGACTATGCTCGGCAAGGGTCCGGAGTGACCAGAATTCGGCCTAGGACTTAGGCCCTGTATTATCAATTGTTATTTTCAGGTCGTTGAGCATGGACTATGCTCAACGAGGGTCCGGAGAGACCAGGATTTGGCTTAGGACTTAAGCCATGGCATTGCACAACGTCCAGGGACACTGGACCAAGGTCGTCAAGTGTGGATTACGCTTGGCAAGAACCCGGAGAGGTTAGCTCAACGTCCAGGGACACTGGACCAAGGCCGTCATGTGTGGATTACGCTTGGCAAGAACCCGGAGAGGTTAGCTCAACGTCCAGGGACACTGGACCAAGGCCGTCATGTGTGGATTACGCTCGACAAGAACACGATGAGGCTAGGTTAACATCCAGGGACACTGAATCACGGCCGTCAGGTGTAGATTGCGCTTGGCAAGAGCCCAGAGAGGTTATGGAATTGGATATCGACTCGGAGCAGTCAAGGATGATATACTCTGGCAATATGGTTATGGACTTTGGATATTGGATTCGGAATTATTCAAAACACGCCTTGTTATCACAAGGCATGTTTTGGGGGGCAAAGTGTTATCCCACTTTTTGGGTAAAAACTGGAATATCAATAAATTCGCAAGGAATGATGGATGTCGGGATTGGAAATCGATTGGGATCAAGGCTACGGTCGATATTATCAAAATTTGGTTGAGTTCCGATTGGGACGAAATTGATTGGAAATGATGATAAGGACTAGGAAAGGCTATGTTTCAATTTTCAGGATAATCGAAATTCGTATGAAGGAGATATGATCTGCTGGGCACGTTTTTACTTACTATCGGTCCAAAACAATGTCGGTCCAAGCTCCATCTCCAAACAATGCCGGTCCAAATCAATGCCGGTCCAAAGTATAGCCGAACCAGGCTCAATCCACTCACCACCGAACCAGCCATCTTCCCCTACGTAGCTGAACCAAACCCCAATTGACCACCAGCGAATCAACCACCACCGAACCAACTGCCGCTCCAACCCTCGCCGAACCAACTCCACTTCCATGTACTACCGAACCAAAGTACTACCGAACCAAGACGTTCCAGATCAACCTAGTCAGGCCAGATAGCATCAGCCCAGGCCTACCAGCAGCTATATACATCCAGGACCCCTAGCCTCAGCCTCACTCTATAAATAGAGGGGCAGGGGTGCAACAATGGGGAGGAAGTTTGAGAGCTCAAGCCTGGAAGGAACTTTCAAACAACTTTCATACACTTGTACTACAAGCTTTGTACTTGTAATCTGAATAAAAAAGGAGAATAACATATGAAGTGGACGTAGGCACATTCTGGCCGAACCACTATAAATTTGTGTGTCTTTTAGAGTTTAGTCCCTGCTTTTCACGTATTTGCTGAGATCTGTGATTTGTGTTTGAATATTGCTGATTTGTATTCATACACTGGTGCTTCCACGGTATTTGGGGTTTGTGGCCAATTTTGACGCAACCAACTGAATATTAATTTCATTTCCAATTCATTTCACGGTTTCCTAAAGTTATAATAATTCAATTTATATAGTACTCATTTTAATTATACATGGCTTCAATATTAATTCAAGTTTATAATTATTTGCTTACAATATTCACCTTTATCATTAAATTTGATTATAAATCGCTTACAATGTTAACCTAAGTTTATATCATTTTCTTACATTATTCACATTATTACATGTAATTTATAGCATTTCAAACTATAAACTTCAGTTAATAACAATTTATAGCATTAGAATTCTTATTTGTAAAAGTAAGTCTGTTGAACACTTCCATTTTCTGAAGTTTTACTTGTAAAATATTCTATCACATATCCTATTTAACATTACAACTTTTAATATTTTGGTAAGTTATATATATATATATATATATACACACACACGCACATATGTACACACCCAAGTTTCTCTTATATATTTAGTTAGCAAAAATGTTCAATAGTTACCATTTCTTATTTTCATTTTCTTTTTTATATACAATTTTCAAAATCTCAGTTTCTTATCTATTTCATTAATCATTTTTAACATTAAATTTTTTATTTTCACCTTAGAAGTTTCCAATTATCAAAATAGTCAAGATTCCATTCATTACAATAATTTTGATTTCTAATTTATAGAAACTTAAGAACCAAACAACTGGGTTTCATTTCAATTATTTTAAAAATAATATATATAATCATGTCTTATATATATATCAATCATATTTGGAATTCAAAATTAAGATTAATTTATCAAAAGTATTGTGAAGTAAAACTACTACAGCCATCTCCCCATTTTGAAATGCGAAAATGAACATCGATGACGCATGCACTCATCATCGAAATTATTTTTCAGCGACTAAGAGGGAAGTACAAACTTATTTCCTTCTAAAATTCTTTTAAACATTTCTTTCAAATCATATTTGGACATTTATATCTGAAAATACTTCCAAATAATACTAATATTATATTCAAAAATCCATTTGAAAAAAATTTCAAAAATCCCGAAACTTAAGTTCTAAAATTTCCAATTTCCAATATATATTTATTTTATTTACAATCTCATTTTCAGCCATTATTTATAAATTTTCGTACCTAACAAACGAATATATTACAACCAACTACATCATTTATAAAATTATTCTTTTAAATACAAAATATATGCCAGGCAAAATTATTTCATTTACCTATATTTCAAAACCAATATTATGTCGGTCTGTCCTATGAAGTGTTTAAAAATCCCTACCGATGTCATAGCATCCTATGTACCGATCAAAATTCATAAATATAAAACGGAACAAGTTAACACAAAAAAAAACCTTTTATAACATAACAAATACGCTCTCTCATATATATACACTCAATGACTCATTCTAGGGTATTAATACCCTATTTATGAGGCAGACCCCACAAAGCTAAGGTTATCGCTAAACCAAAGCTCTGATACCAACCGTAACGACTTGCCTTTTTGGACAATTTAAATTGACGATAAACCACACACGTCAGACTCAAACCATAAAAAAGGGCATTGTGACGACCCGGAATTTTCGAGCATTTAAAAATCGAAATATTTAATTGATTTGAAATATTTAAAAGTAATTTTTTAACTTGAATTCAAATATCACTAATATTTGGTAATTAAATTATTGAATTAAATAATTTAAAATCGGGTAAAATATGAAACCTGGAGTTTTAAGCGTGTTAAAAATAATTTGAAGGCTTATAAAATTTATATTGATAATATTGAAGAGAATAGAAGTGTTAAAATCAAATTTAAAAATGGTTTGTTAAGTTTTGAAATTTATATCGTTAAATTGAATTTAAAAATAGCCTTCTGAGGCACGGTCTCGGAATTCGACGAAACCAGTTCCATTGGATCCGTAATATTGAATTGTTATCGGATTTCAAATTTCGTGTTGATGGGAGTTGTTGTGTGAGCGTACGATATATAAATGCGCTGAAGTTTAATTGAAAATAAGAAAATACTGTACTTGTTAGTCAAACTTAATTTACATTAGAATCTTTCCAGTTCTTTCCAACGCACGCTTCCTTTGGCTTCCCAAACACGATTCTTCATCCTCCTTTCTTTTAGATACGAAAATTATTCCATTCCCTGAGAAATTCAGAGGCTCAAGATAAAAGAAAAAAAATGGCAGACTAATGATCGCGAGCCTTTGTTTTTCGTTTTCCTTCTATTCGAAACCCTTCGAATAAAACTAAAATAAAGAAAATCACATTCAGGAAACAAATCCATGGCCGCTGTAAATTTCCCAATCTCGTCCACCATATCTTTCTCTTCTCACGCGATTCGAAACCGAAACCTCCTCTACGGTTCTTTTCTTGGCCGATCGAAAATTAATAACAAAGCTTGTAATCGCGAGCTTAGTTCGAGAGGTAGACGCGAGGTTAATAGCAGATTTGGGGGCGGCAGTGTAGGGCTTGGGTCGCCGCGAGGTGGAGCTTCATTTTATGGCACCGTAGGTCAGTTAGGGGTCGCGTTGATTGTCAGCGGTTGTGGGCTCGTTCGAGTTAGGGCTTGGGCTTGATGGGGTAGGTGATGGGATGGCCGACGTTGGGTAGGTCGCAGATGTGGAGAGGAATTGTTCGTCGTCACCGTGAGGTATTTTGTTTTTTTTTGTTTTAGATAGGGTTCTGCTTCAAACATATATATATATATGTATGTATGTATGTATAATTTAGAAAAAAAAATTATTTTAGTATTTACAGAAAGAAAGAAAAAAATAGGAAACTTATTTCATATGCAGTTTAGAAACGAAAATTACAAGTTTATTTAATAATGCATATTAGTGACTGAGACGATTAATAAACCTATTTAAATAATTTAGTTACTAAAAGAAATTGTAAGGGAATGATTGGTTTAACTAAATTATTAGTTGCCTTATTTATTTAATGGCAATTAATTGTTCGATAAATTAAAATATTAATGAATCGTATAACTGTTATACAAGGTTTTAAATCACGGAAGCAAGCCAGTTTGGAAATAGACTGCAAATCAAAAGCAAAGGTGAGTTAATCTCACTTAGTTAAATTTAAATTTAAATTTAAATGATGAAATTTAGATAATTGTTTGAATGGTTGAATTGATTGTTGTGATATATAGTAGTATATAGTACACCTTGAAATGATTGATTTCCCTCATTTTAAAGTGAAGATATTTTATATTGTGCTAACGTCTGTGAATGCAGGGGAAAACAGGTTGGAGGGATCCAACTGGATCCCTCAACATTTATTTAAATCATTTAATACCCTCTGTTGTGATTATTTTATATTCTGTGATGAATATTATTAACAATTGGAATATCGGATGTTATGGTTTACCTGAATATGTTTTGGTGCACTAATTTATCAAGATATATAGAATTGGATTTTGGAAATAAAATGAAGAGAATTTGTAAGTGAATTAATTATAGAGAATTTAAATAAATTAGGAATGAATTGGATAAGAATAATAATAGTTTTAAATTCTAATAAATAAATTCCGTATATGGAAGGGAAATTTTGAATAAACAGAAGATTAATGAATTTTTAAACTTCAGTATGATTAAAACATTTATTTAAAATTCAAGGTTTAAATATTTAAGAAGAATAAGGAAGAAATTGAAAAAAAAAATCTGAAATTGGTATATTCCAGTTAAAAGATTTAAAATCAAACGGAAAATAACAACAATAATAATAAGTCCATAACTAATGAATTATGAAATGAATTGAGAAATTAAAGAAACTTATTTCAAATAAAATAAATTGGAAATCAATTTGGAAAAAAAAATTGATTTAAGTGATTGAAGTTGGAATTTTCTCTGGATGGCCAAGTACATGTTTTAAAAGTAAATTTGTAAATATAAATTAAGTGTTTTAAAGTTGTTTTTTTTAAGAAGGCAAGTTTTGTAAAATTTATTATTTCTAATATTTAAAGTCTAAAGTAAGTATTTTCCTTTAATCTATTTTAGCAGTAATTATTAAGAAGTAACTTAGTATTTTGTTTTTTTAAAGGTAGAAATCTAGTTTTATATTTTATTAAGTAATTTTATTTTCAAATGTCTATATAGTATATATTTTTAACCAATTATTGAAGTAGTTTTAACTTAAATGTTTAAAAGTAAATTCCAAAGTAAGTATTTTGTTTAATCTATTATAATTATTTAAAGAATGATTTGATATTTTGTTTAAAGTATTATTATAAATTAAGTATTAAAGTAAATATTTCTAAATTAAATGTTAAATATATTTTACAATAAAGTGTTTTTAAATTATTTTAAAAATCTAAAGTTTGTGCTTGGTGATTTCAGTGGAAATGGAAATACTCGGCATTTATTCTAAGAAAAGGAAGATAGTTTGAAAAACTATTTTCAAAGGAATTTGAAAAGTGAAAATATATCTTATGAACATATTTTTGAGATAAATAAATAATATGGGAAATTATTTATTGTTTGATAGATGTTTGTGAATATAAATTGATAGTTAAATAACCGACTACCAATATTGGACAAATGCGTTGATCGTTTCGAAGAGACCGGGATCGAGATTTATTTCTCGAAAACCACGTCGATCTAGTTTGTATGTTTCGTGAAAAACGATTTTTGGATTCGAAGATGGAGCAGTGAAGTGCAAGGGCTAGTCGCTACTAATCCTCAGGATATTTCCAAAATGGATGTAGTAGAAATAGTGCCTTCGGTTCCGTTCGAACCCGGGACGGACTTGTATGGATGAATGCTTGTGAAACATCATCAGGTGGACGATGGGCATTCTAAGGGATATGTTCTAAAAATGTAACGCTTAACCTCGAGCCTCATCAAATGGGAATGGCTGAAAATCAGGGGTTATGCAGCAAGGCTTCGTGGGTAGCCCCCACTGGAGGGTGAGGTCATCCCTGTCTAGATGTCCCTTTTTATTTCGGCTTAGTGGGCAGTTGCTGATCCCAACCGTGGGGTGATCTTGCACGGGACTGTCCAGTAAGGGATGGTTCCGGTCTTGTGTTGCAGGGGAGTTAGGGTGGCTCCTTGGTACGCTGATCTAGACCAGGTACTGTGACAGGTGGTACCCCAGTGCCTAGCCATTTGTTGGAATCCATTTTCCCTACGCGCCCGTACGGTTTTGATTGTGCCCAACTATTACTGAAACGTGAGATGCAAGCATTTCAGCTAGATTCTATTTTACTTTCTATAGACACTATTATTATATCGGAGGATTTTAATAAAAATGTTTTAGCTATCGTAAGGTAAAAACCCGACATGTTTATTTGTGGCGTGGTCTTATGAGATGCTTTCGTTTTCAAAGGAGTTTTGAAACTTTAATAATCAATTGGGTGCGATTTTCTCACGCTGGTATTCCAGACTGACTCGGGTATTATTTAACTGTAATGCTCGGGTCAGACCGAGTATTATAGGATACAGGATATGATGCTGAGGAGCTCAGGAGACGAGCTAGACGATGATGCGTATCCTTGTACTTGTTTTAAATATATTCCGCTATACTGAGTAGCTGTGTATCCAGTTGTATGTTATTGATGTTGAACTGTGATTGATGTACTATGATGATGTAATATATAAACCGATATATTTGATTTGAGTAAAGATCATTTATTATCTATTATATTTTATCCCGCTGCGATGGTTAGATTCTATTGTTGTTCTCTATTTTCTTCTTCTACCTCTGCTTCTTTAACCCAAATGGTTCGTATTTCTGTACAATTTGAGTTGATTGTTATAGAATAGTGTTGACTCAAGGGGTACGGATTCGCGGGCTGTTACAGGCATATTGTTATTGGGGTAAATAAGAAAAAAGCAGGGAAAGAAAAAAGCAAATATAGAATCTCGCAGTGGAATGAAAAAATATAATAATCAAATAACAGTTCATGAAGCTGTTTTATAAATACGTTTGATTATTGTTTTACAACATGAAAATTAGAGTAACATAAAACAGGAATAAAGAAATAAATAAATGCAGCGGGACAACATGATGTAGTGGAATACTTATCATAAATAATAATAGTACAAATCTTCGTCTTCATCCTCCAAAAATAAGATCTTTAACCCTGAAATGCTCATACTGACCCGAGCGAATTGAAAAGACAAAACACTCGAGTCAAAACTAAAAGATCTTATGTAAGTTAAATCAATGATAAATAAATATGAGTGTAACGGCGTCAGAGATGTTTACAGTGTTTGACATCTCTTATCCATTGTCTAACGTGGGTGTAGTAACTTAAAAGATATTTGAGATTTACATCTCCTAAGGATCCGTTAAACTATCTACTATGTAGTACAATATGCTATTATAATATGTCTACAGTAAAGTATTAAAATAGCGTTAAGGCATTACCCATATCCCACTTTAGCATATTTTATATAATGTCGTAGTCTATACAGATACTATAAACTCCACCTGCAGTGGGCTATCAGGGAGCAATCTATAGGTACGACACAAAACGAACTCGTAGAAGGCACGATAGGGCATGTGAACATGGCACTCGAGGTAATGCCAGGGTAGAAATACCAATTGTGGATCCGGACTGGTGGTAACGCATAGCATCCACTACCGCCCACCTCATAACACACTTTCAAATCAAAATCAAGGGTGGCCACCAAATCATCACAAAGTCATAATATGGTATCGAAGAAATGTGTCCGATTGGAGGTGCGACTTCACTTGGCCTGGCGTGGCTCCTGTTTTAGTTACATCAAGCTGACTCACGGGAGTCAGGATCATGTGAATACCTCATACATAATCATGCACCAAACCATCTTACTTCATTTCTCTCCACCACATACACAGTTGTTAAAGTGGTTTTCGGCATTCGCATACAATATGACAATATCTGATTTGGTCATTCTAACAACCAAACACTTATTTCACGCCGGATAGTTCTTTTATATTTCAAAAAGTCAATCCATAATTTATATCAAAATATCATATTCAATTTCAAATCATATCTCTTTTAAAATAATATTCACTTTCAAATCATATCTCTTTTGAAATCATATTCACTTTCAAATCATATTCACTTTCAAAATCATATTCACGTTTTGAAATTCACATTCACTTTGAGGTTATCGATAAGTTATAATAGTAAATTCTTTATTTAAAAATCATATTGTTCATTCAAAATATGTCATTTCACAAAAAGGTATAAATTCTAACTTAGGTTGTATCATCATTAAGGATTTAAGTATAAATAATTCAACGTTACACAGTCTGAAATTTTAGAAAATAGTTTAGGTAATTATAAATAGTTTATATAGTTTTAAAACAGTTTAAGTAGGTTTAAAATAGTTTAAATAGTAAAAATAGTTTAAATGCATTTAAATTTAATGTAATTAGATTTAAAATGATTTAAATAGATTAGAAATGATTTAAATAGATTAATATAGATTAAATGGATTTAAATTATATTAAGTAGGGTTTTAAACAGATTAAATGGATTTAAATAGATTAAATAGATTTGAATTATATTAAATAGATTTAAAATAGATTAAATAAATTTAATTAGTTTAAATTAGGTAAAATAGATTAAATTAAATTAAATAAGTTATAATAGATTAAAATAAATTAAAATAGTTTAAATTGATAAAATAGTTTAAATTAATTTAACATAGATTCCAAAGTCATATCAAAACATTTCCAATAACTCAATTTTTGATAAATTCATATATATTTGAAACATCAACTCTGAAATTCCAATTTAAATCTCTGGAACAATTCATTAAATCAATTCCAATTTCAACATTTACGTTTGGACTTTTGAAAATAATTCAGTTTATATAAATTTCTTTTGTTTCAAAATACCAGCTAAATGAATTCAAATTTTAAAGATTCAAAAATCATTTAATTAACCAACACCTCGTCCGTATATATTTTCTACCCTAGGGTCAAGTGATACAGATATTTATCATTTCAATCAGCAATTTAAATTTTTATGGTTATATATCATTTCAAACTGCAATCCCGAATCAAATAAAATTCCATAAAATTGCTCGAGTTAATCATTCCAACTTCATAACGATTTTTCCCTAATCTGTAGATCGTTCGAGTATATATCATTTCAACCCATAGGGAATTTGCAGTGTTATTACGATATAAAAATATAACTTCCAGTCATTCAATATCAACAATCAAACATCTATCAAAATCATCATCCAAATCAATCAATAAACATCAATAGATAACCGATGATAAATAACAGGTATTAAATTAAGGATTTAAGCTCAATATTAAATTAAACGATAATTAAATGCAATAAAAGTAAAATTTAACTAAAATGACATTTTAAACATACCAAACTTCAATAAATAAATTTCTAACCACATCATAAATTAAATTTAACTAACATAAGATAGTTTAATAATTGTGAATGGGTTAAAACACTCACCTTTGATTTTGAATCAATTTGAAATCTGAATAAAGGCCCAAAATTCAACAATCATAGAATTTGTCCAAACTAGCGTCAAAATGTCTAAAATTTTGATACGATCCCAATGGAACAAACTGCATGTAAGTTCGAGTTTGTATGCAAAAGATATTCGAGTTAGAAATTTTGAAAATGAAATTTAAATTGAAATAAATTAAAACAAGAAGATGCCACCTCAGTCTTACCAGGCGGAACCCTAGAATTTTCCCATGCACGAAACATGACCCAACCGCCTCGATCTCGAGCAATTGGTCGTCGCGTCCCTCAGCGATGGGCAGATCACAGACTATGGGTGAGCTCGCCGCCTCATGCCGATCCTAAGGTGGAGTCACGGCTATCAACATCGCCCAGCAACATCTCACGCCGCCGCGAGGTCTGAAGGCAATTTCTGGTGAAACCTGAGCATGATACGACGAACAGTGACCACTACGGAGCATGTTCTCCATTTTCTACGCAATGGCGCTTCCCGATCGTTGATCGGATGTAGATCCATCATAGAATTAAAACCCTAATCAATGGAAGGTTGAAACTTCTTCGTCAATTTTTGGCAAACGATAACTCGAATTGAAAAACGAATCATTACAGTGGATTACGCTCGTCGAAAGCTTCGAAATGATATATAATATGTTAGGATTTGGAGGGATTGATTTAGAAGTTGAATTTTGAATTGAAATTGAAATGGGGAATTTAGGTTTTCGGCCATTAAGGAAAAGAGGAGCAATAGAAACTTTGTACATACTGTATGAGGAATGAAAGGCTACGAGGGTTTAGAATAAGACTATATACTGACGAAGCCCGATAAGAAAAGAATAGCATCCAAATAGATTTGAATTGACAATTACGACCCGAAAAGCCAGTTCGTTCCTGAAACGAAAATGAGTGATCCAATATATCAAAATAGATGTTTTCAATGTTTTTAAACTCAATGGAACAAGTTTCAAGTCTAATTCCATCGTATGAAGAAGTTAGCTTAAAATCAGCTTATTTCAAATTGATTTCAATTAAATTGATTTCTAGGCGTTTCGAGTCCGTACGGTCAAACGACAAGTCTGATCGGTACGAAACTTGAAATCCTACAATAAATAAATGTTACGAATCTGATGAAATTGGTTTCATCGAAATCCGAAGCATTGGCTAAAATGGCTATTTTCATGTTAATTAAATAAATAAATTAATCACTTTTTAATTCAATATTTATAATCTAACTAATTTCATCATTTTTGATTTCTTAGACATTTATAACAACTTAAAACAAGTTTATCTAAATTTCTGTGTTAATTATTTTCCGAAATATAGCGTTCAGTTTCACCTGCAATTAATCCAATTAATTATAATTTAATTCCAATAAATTGATTTGATTTTAATCTTTATATTCAATCAATTATTACTTTAATACCATAGTTAACGTTAGTTTATATTTTATTGCGTTTATACGCTAGAATTTCCATCCTTTATTTGTGTTTATTACTATATTTCGATTATATTGAATTTTGTCAACTTTCGTATTAAATAGAATTTAAAACCCCAATAAACTGATTTATCTTGGTTTCAGTCTTTTATTACATCAGCTATTGCCTTGTGAATATAATTAACATTTCTATACATTTTATTCCATTCATAATTTGCAGTTATTGTCTTAACTCACATTAATTTAACATTTAATTTCACTTAATTATAATTGATTTCCAATTTAATTTAACATACTAAATAAATAGGTAACATATAATAATTTGTCACCATTAACTTTTAGTCACATTAATAAGTTTACTATTTACAACCAAATGTTATAATTACTTACCTAACACTGATTTTATTCAATTGCCATTAATTATATATTATTTCATTAATTAATTCAATATTGACATTTGTTTTCCTACATTTAACCAAGTATAACCTTTAAATCATTTCAATTGATTGGAATTTCATTCAAATTGTTAATAATTAACTTAAACTTACATTATTACATTTCATTTTAGTTATTTTTTCCGTTAGCATATCACAAATTTTTATTTCTCCCAATATTAAATCGTAAAATCTTATTAAATTAATTATTTCAATTGTTGAAAATTACGGGTCGTTAAAGAGTTCGAGGTAGGAGATATGGTTTTCATTAAGGTGTCTTCACTAAGAAAGGTGGTGAGGTTTGGATCAAATGGGAAACTTGCTTCCAGATTCGTAGGACCATTTCCCATTGTGGAAAGGGTGGGGAAGATGGCGTATTGGATAAAGCTATTAGAGTGGCTCGTGGGAGTTCATGATGTTTTTCATGTTTCACACTTGAGAAGTGCTTACATGATTCAGCAGAGGTTGTGGAACCTAGCCAACTTGAGGAAGTTGAAGTGGAGAGAGAAGCATTGATTCATCGCATTCCTACCAAGATCATTGGACATGATATCAAGAAGCTTAAAAACAAAGAAGTCCCTTGGTTAAGGTGAAGTGGGGAGATAGTATTGAGGACACTACGTGGGTAGTTGAGGAGAAAATACTTACCTCTTATTCGCATCTTTTCGATGGTACGTTTTTAATTTTCTATTTCCATCTTTAGTTTTCAATAGATTCCTTCCTTTAGTATCCTTTGGGAGGATAGATCTTAGGGTTTAACCTATGGATTGTAGGACTGAATGTAAACATGTTACTAGAACATGTTATGCATGTTGGACACTAGTAGTTGTAAGTGTTTGCTAGTGGATGTTAATGGACGCATATACACACATTAGGCACTATTATCTCTTAGGGATCGGCAAACTAGGTAACTAAAGCATATGCATATAGATGTGTGTGCACTTGCGTTTTTATTTCCATGGTTGCTATAATGAGTGATTATCATATGATTGTTGCATTTGGATGATGATTGTAGCATGCATGTAGAACTATCAGTTATCATTAGAAAATTTGCATTCATTTGGATACATGGCATGAACATGATTGCATAAAAAGGAGGTCCCCTGAATCAGTAGACCACCTAGTTTTTTGCATTAGTTAGGGACATTGACACTACACTATTGCATATATCATAAATTTCATTAGAAAGCTTAAGGACAATGGATGATGGTTGAATATGCGGTTGTAGAATTTAGATGAAAATATTTATTTCATTCTTCTGTCCTTGGAGATTTTGGGGAAGAAATCCTTTAAGGAGGAGAGAATGTAACAACCCAAAATTTGAACTGTATTAATTAATTAATTTAATAATAAAATAAGTTTGTGAAATTGTTAGAATCGAGCTATGAAAGTTGCACCATTGGGCTCGTGGTGATTTTTTAATCAATTTCCAAATATAACTTGTCAAAATTCGAGCTAGTATGAAGAAGTTACGAGAGAAATAAGAATAAAAAAATAGTAATAATAATAATTATAGACCCCATAGGGGTTGACTCATGCAAAGGTCGGGTCGACCTATAAATCGACCCCCAAGTAAGCTAGGTCAACCCACCAAAACACATGGATGTTATTTCGTCCAGGTACGAGCCGAACAACTTATTTTGCAATTTTCGTCAAATCTCGTGTGTTCTTAGCAGCATTCGACGATTCCTAGTGAGCCTATGACGTAGCTGCACCAGATTTAATTTTCAAATCCGACGGCCTATGATCCCTAATCCACACTCTAAATAAGAACCTAAGCCTGGCTATTTTTTCCATTCGGATTTTCTCCGAATTGGGTTCATTGCCTGAGGCTGAACCCTAAATAGAAAAAATTTCTAGGGAGAAGATCTTTTTAATAAAAATATTCTACGCCCTAAAACTGGATCTAGGAAGGCCAAGGATTAGAGTTAAGGACCACAAGTGAGTGTTTTGTAATTATTTAAGACTTATTAGCAATCTAAAATAATAGGGTACTCGATAGTTTCAGATTTTATGCAATTTTAAGATAGTTTTTATGTAAGTTCATTTACAGTCAGTTTTTAAGTAAATTTCAGAAATTCTTTTTAGTCTATTTTATTCAGCTATTTTATTCAACTATTTTATTCAATTATTTACGGTTATTTACATCTATTTTAAGTTGAAATTTATCCTGTAATGTTAGTTTCTTTTTATAGAGATTTAATCCCTTTTTATGCGAATAAATTAAAAAGAGAAGAATTCGCTAATAGGGATTAAAATAGAATAACACTAAATTTACAGAAATCAGATGTAAAATGAGAAAAACTAAATAATAACAGAGATGGACTGAAATAGGAAAATTTAAGATATTTGCAAGCATAATTATAACAAGTGGTTATAACTTAAAGAGAAAATAGAAGAATAACAATTGCAAGAACAATTATAACACATGTTATAATTACAAAGAAAGAAATAACAGAAGTGGCTTATGTTAAAACTTAGATCTTGAATTAAGTTAATAAGCAAATATAGTAGAAATAACAGAAGAGTCTTATTTTAAAACTTAGATCAAGTTAATTAGCAAATATAGAAGTAGTGGCCTTTACCGACAACATTCCCTTTCAGATGTAGGACTGATGGTCCCATAATAGCAGGTGAGGCTCGGACACGCTTATGTTGATTAGGGCAAGTAAGTGGCCAATAGATAGAGGCTCAAATCTACGGATTTGGGCAAGGGGTGCAAAGCTAAAAGATTATTTGTTAGGACCAGTATCGACAGCATTCCCTTTCAGGTCTAGGACTGATGGTCTCACAATAGTTAGGTGAGGTTGGGCAGCATTCCCTTTCCTGTCTAGGACTGATGGTCTCACAACAGTTAGGTAAGGCTGAGCATGCTTATGCTGATTAGGGTAAATAAAAGGTCAAATAGGAGGCGACAATTAGTGTGTACCAGCAATGACCGAGTGTGTGCCATCGATTAGGGTAAATAATTCGCTATTGCATCCTAAGCGCTAAAGATGTGTCTTTTGTTGTGACCAACATGATTGGTTCACAGTGGCACAACAGAGATAGAATAGGCCGATCAACGGACAGAATTAGGATTTCAGCCTAATCAAGTTAGTAGTTGAGATAGGATTAGGGTTTTGAGGCTAATCACAACAGTTTAAGACATGTACAAATGATCAAATCAAACAATCTAAGCAAACAGTCAAATAGAATCAAAAACGGTATTTCACCCTAGTTTTATCTTTTTTGTATTTTCCTTTCATGATAGAACTATTTCTTAGTCTATTATATTTATTTTTCTGAGAAATGCTGGTAATTACTTTCACTCACTAGACTTATTGTCTGACCCTCTCCTCTATTTCCCCTTCTCCCCAATATGCCAGCAGAGTTGAGTTTGTTAGTCGCTATGCACTGGATCGATGATGGCCAAATATATAGATATAGAGTTGACGTGCAGTAATTACACTAGTAGCAATATAAATATAATAGCAGCGCAAATAAATAGAAAAGTAAAGTAAGAAGCAATCACAGCAAAAAATTTATACTGGTTCGAACCTCCAGTCTTACGTCCAGTCCCAGAATCCTTCTGCAATTTCAACTAACTATCACTCTCACTTCGCCCGGAGGAATAGGCACCTGAGCAGCAGAACAGGATTTTAGTACACTTGCCCAAGCAGACGGGACTTCAATATTTTTTTACAAAGAAAAAATCTTGACTATATATTGTGTCTTCAATACATTGAGTAGTCGAACTGGAGTATAACTTCTATAACCAGCCAAAATGATGCAGAATGAGCATGTAGAGGTTAGGAAGTGAATTAAGACCAGACTCAAATATTATGGAGTGATCGAGGGTTGGTCTAAGTTTGCTTTTGAAATAACTATTGAATTTAGAGTGTTTGTAAGCAATATGAGAATGGTACTAGAGAGTAGGATTGTTGTTATTTTTTGGGATGGTGCAAGGGTTATATAGGAGTGAATGGAAGCCAATAAATAGTCGCGATTATTTAGAAATTCCCATTAGAAAAGATGCATCCATTGGAGGTTTGCAATTGGTTGAATAGGCACTTGAGTAGCCACTTGACTATTCACTTTGGAATGTTAATCTACAGTAGCCGTTGGCATTAAATTCAAAAGGTTGTGTAGTCCAGTTGGTAAGATTGCGCCTGTCTTTGTGGAATGCTGGGTTCGAATCCCGCTTTCGTTCCTTTTATTTTCATTTCTTATGTCCTATGTCAAGTAGTGTTTGGTAGCAGCAACTAACATAACTTGTTGTGGTAGAGTGGTAATGGTTGCATGTTCCATCCTGAGTTTGTTGGGTTTGAATACCACTCCTTTCTTTATTTTGTCGTTCACTTTTATTTCAGATAATAAAATTCCCTAACCACTTGGTAACGAAAGAGCCTGTAGTGAAGTTGGTTACCACGTGTATTCTAATGCAAGCATGCAGGTTCAAATCCCACTTGGCTTAATTTTTGAACGATTTCATTTTCATTTTTCTATGGATAAAATAGAAGAGCTGTCAGTGCACTTTCTATAAGCAGTTATGTTGTAGTGGTGTGACCTTGTGATTCTTTCCATGCTACCGGAGTTCGAATCCCATTTTGCTAATTTTTGCCCTATCACATACTGTTGGTCATGGTTCAATATTATTTTAATATTAAATTTACTTTTTTTCCACACAATGAATGACCTGAAATCACTTAACAAACATTTTAGTACCATTGTCATATAGTTGTTATCATCAAAAGCACTAAAACTTTGTTTTCAACATTCTCCCCCTTATTGATGATGATAACTGTATGCCTCTCTAAAAAATATATTACTCCCCCTTAATATTTGCTCCCTGTAAATTTATATACTCCCACTATCAACATGTCCAATTTTCTCCCCCTTTGTCATCGGCAAAATGGTGAAAATTATCGCCGGTTTTGGGTCATATATTAACTTAGTAGATTTAGTCATTACTAATTTTTAACTTTAAACTCTAGCTTTTAAGCTTTTCAAAAAAACATCTTTAATAATCATCTAATTTTGAAAATATTGACATAGTATTGGCTAATGCTAGAAAAAAAATGATTTATACAATATTAAGCATAATTATACATTTTAAAAGTATTTGTTGCATTCAAAGCATATTTTCATTTTCCTTGAAATAATATTTCACACTCATTTAGCATAATGGAAAGTATGTTTAATAACAATTTTGAAAGCAACGTCTTTTATAAAAGAGTATCTAATGGATTAGATATACCAAATTTGTTGTAGTTTTGTTATACATAAATGTCTGTTTTCCATCATATGTATGGAACATTTACTATTCGAGAATCATATCCTTTCGTCTTTCTTTGATACCTACAAAAAAAAATTATTTTTGGTACCCGCTTACTACATTACGGTCCAAGGGGTTAGGTCGAAGGTAACCATACCCAAATGGGTTTGGTGAAACCTTTGAAAATATAATTTTCATTATTAACTACTGTATCAAAATAATCATCTATGTATTTTTCTCTATTTATCCAATTAACAGGAACCCAAATACTTAGATAATTTTTATTCATATTGACCGTTAATGATTCTGTACTTCTAGAGATATTATAAACATTGTTGGTCATAGCAATATTTGAATTTCTGTAAAAATTGGATTTAGATTTCACTCGAAATCTAGTATTAGCACTAATAGTTTTACTACATATAAAAGCATAGCTAGTGCATTTCTATGGTCAGTGTTATTATATGCTAAACCACTTTTATCATGTAAAGGTATAGAACTAGATAAAATCATGTTAAATCATTTTGACCTTTATTAAATTCCATATATTCATTTTTATGTTTTTCAATTATAGTTTTAAAGTCACAATTTTTATTTTCAAAAGAAATATTACTATTTTTCAAATTGTCAATTTACTCATTTAATTCAGAATTCTCGTTTTTTAACATACTATTCTCGTTTTTGAGAAGTCAATTTTGAGATTCGGAATTAGCTAAAGAGAATTGTAATAAATCATTTTGTCTTTTCAAATCAAAAATCTTTTTCAAAATTTTTCCTCTCTTTCTCAAATAATGTGTTTTTCTCATCCAGAAAATCTTTAATAGTTATAAAATTATTTTTTAAAATACCAAGTTGATTTTCTACATTTAATTTCTCACTTTTCAATTTATCGTTTTCAAGTTCGACAAATTTCATCTTTTCTAAAAAAATAAAATTAAGCTTTTAGATCTTATCACTTATACTAATTAATTCATTATTATCTTTACTGGAATTTATAAATCAGAACGTACCTTTTTGTAGTCCTTATTGGTGGCTTTGACACGAATTTTGCTTGTTGTATTTCGATTAATTCTTTTTCTGGCCATTATTCGATGATGTTGTGGCGATCGACAGAATTCCAGGCTCTGATACAACTTGTTAGTTGCTATGCACTGGATCGATGATGGCCAAATATATAGATACAGAGTCAATGTGCAGTTATCACGGTAGTAGCAATATAAATATAATAGCAGCGCGAATAATTAGAAAAGTAAAGCAAGAAGCAATCATAAAAAAATATACTGGTTCGGACCTCCAGTCCTACGTCCAATCCCACACTACTTGAATTTCAACTAACTATCACCCTCACTTCGCCCGGAGGCACAGGCACCTGAGCAGCAGAACAGGATTTCAGTACACTTGCCCAAGCAGCCGAACGGGACTTCAATATTTTCTTTTAGAAGAAAATAATCTTGACTACATATTGTGTCTTCAATACACTGAGCATTCGAACTGGAGTACAACTTCTATAACCAGCAAAAATGATACAGAATGAATGCGTGGAGGTTAGGTGGTGAATTAAGACCAAACTCAAATATTATGGAGTAAAAGAGGGTTGGTCTAAGTTTGCTTTTTAAATAAATATTGAATTTGTAGCGTTTGTAAGCAATATGAGAATGGTATTAGAGAGTAGGATTGTTGTTATTTTTTGGGATGGTGCAAGGCTTATATAGGAGTGAATGGAAGCCAATACATAGTCGCAATCCTTTAGAAATTCCCATTAGAAAAGATGCATCCGTTGGAGGTTTGCAATTAGTTTAATAGGCACTTGAATAGCCACTTGACTATTCGCTTTGGAATGTTAATCTACAGTAGCCATTGGCATCAAATTCAAAAGGTTGTGTAGTCCAGTTGGTAAGACGTGCGCTTGTCTTTATGGATTGCTGGGTTTGAATCCCACTTCCATTCTTTTTATTTTCATTTCTTATGTCCTTTGTCAAGTAGTGTTTGGTAGCAGCAACTAACACAACTTGCTGTGGTAGAGTGGTAATGGTTGCACGTTCCATCCTGCAACTTGCTGTGGTAGAGTGGTAATGGTTGCACGTTCCATCCTGAATTATTGGGTTCGAATCCCACCACCTGGTAACAAAAGAGCCTGTGGTGAAGTTGGTTTCCACGTGTATTCTAATGCAAGCATGCTGGTTCGAATCCCAATTGGCTCAATTTTTGAATGATTTCATTTTCATTTTTCTATGGATAAAATAGAAGAGTTGTCAGTTCACTTTCTAAAAGCAGTTATGTTGTAGTGGTGTGGCCTTGTGATTCTTTCCATGCTACTGGAGTTCGAATCCCATTTTTCTAATTTTTGCTCTATCACATACTATTGGTCATGGTTCAATTTCAACCTTGTTCTATTTTCTTCATATTAAATTTACTTTTTGTCCACACAATGAATAACCTGAAATCACTCAACAAACATTTTAGTACCATTATCATATAATTGTTATCATCAGAAGCACTAAAACTTTGTTTTCAACAGAGTTGATTAAGGTTGCTTGGAGATTCATTTCCGGAGCTTTCTCGTTTCAGATGTATTCTTCTGCTTTTCATCCTTTTCATTTTGCTAATAATGGATTTGGAAGTTATGAGAGGGATTATGATTATTATTATTAATTCTACACTCTGATTATGTAAGACTAAGATGTATCTTTCATGAGACATGAATTTGAGCTACTTTGAGACATGTCATGTTTTTATGATTTATTTCAAAATGAAGTTTAATTTTGAATGACAAGTTATTAATTTAAATATTTCTGCTATTTTTATTTATTGGGATTGTGAATCGTAGTCTCTATGATGCTTTAGCTATGCCTATAATGCATCATATCATTTGGTGTGCCCTTTTTGGGTATACTAAGGGGTGTGTGGTGTTTCATGGAAAATTGATTGTTGCATTGTGAGAGAAAATTTGTAGATGGGGCTCAATGATGTGCAAAAGAGGTGGTTGGCAGCTAGACGGCTTTAGGGAGCAGCTTTGTTCTAGTGGAATAGTGTGACCGTGGTAGTGGATGAGGAGGCCATGACCTGGGAAGATTTCTAGGGGAGGTTCCAGGAGAGGTTCATGTCTGCAATGTCATAGTCAGCTCTGATCAGAAAGATTGTTGAATTAGAGCAGGGAGAGATGTCTATTTTGGAGCATGCCAGAAGGTTCGAGGAGTTGGCCCGATATGGGTATGCTTCAGTGGATACAGTAACGAAGAGGAATGAGAAGTTTATTAAGGGTTGAAGCCTGAGTTAGCCATGGCTACATTACCTCGTACTAGATATCCTTCTGATTTTGTAGTGGTGGTGGCCATAAGGCACGAGGAGTTGCTTGATTCTCTAGAGAAGAGTTAGGCTAAAGAAGTACGTGTTGGGTAGAATCAGAAGAGGAAGTTCTTTCTTAAGAAGGGTGCTCAGAAGGGAGGAGCATCTAAGAATGGGAAGTCTAAGAATGTTTTCTTCAAGTGCGACAAGAAGAGGCACTTTGCTAATGAATATCGTATTAAAAAGGCAAAGGATGCGGCTAGAAAGAAGAATGTCAGGTGCTTCAACTATGACCAGATAGGCTACTATAAGAGCCAGTGCAAGGAGCCCGCAAAGGATGGAAAGGGCAAAGTGAATGCATTGGAGCCTGCTACTTCAAAGCCAGCAACTTAGGAGAAGGGAAAAGCAGTTTTGTGAGGTACGCTTCAAATTCATAGTATGTTTGTTAGCATTTTATTTGATACCGATGCATTGTATTCTTTTTATATTTAGATGTTTGATAGATAAGCTTAACCTAGAAGCTACATATTTAGTTTGTTCCTTGCGGGTTGTGAATCCAATAGGAGGGTATGCAACTCTAGGGTTAAGGTGTGACTAGCCAGAGTTTGACTTATTAAGGTCATGCTTTTGTTCGCAGTTTGCATGTGTTCGATTTTATGGGGTTCAGAATCATTCTTGGTATGGATTGGTCAAGTAAGTACGATGCTAGGATATTTTGCTAGGATAGAAAAATATCGCTTAGACACCTTAATTGTAGTGATCGGATTTGTTTATACCACAGATTGTTCTAGCGATAAGGTGAATGCTTTATTGGGTGTTATGGAATTAGATGATGAGTTGAATCAAGTTTTCATTGTTAGAGAATTCATGGATGTTTTTGAGCCTGTAGTTGGCTCGCCGCCAAAACGAGCCATTGAGCTTCGGATAGATTTAGTTCCGGGAGCGGAAACAGTGAGTAGGCTGCCAAGCAGGATGACCCCTTTAGAGATGAGAGATTTGAAGGTGTGGTTGGTGGATTTAGAAGGCAAGAGTTTTATCTGGCCAAGTAGTTCGCCTTGGGGAGCATCCACAGTGTTTGCTAAGAAGCCGCACGGGTCGTTAAGGCTATGTATCGATTACCGTAAGTTGAATGAGAGGACGATAATGAATAGATATCCATTGTCTAGGATTGACGATTTGTTCGACCAGTTGAGTGGAGCCAAGGTATTCTCGTAGTTGGATTTGGTGGGTCTCCATCAGCTCAGAGTAGCAGAGGATGGTATACCTTTGATGGTGTTTAGGACCAAATATAGGTCGTACGAACGGTTAGTTATGTCGTCCGGACTGATTAATGTGCCAGCTTTCTTTGTGGATTTGATGAGTTGAGTTTTCTAAATGCACTTGGATAGGTTCGTATTAGTTTTTATAGAAGATATCTTGATATACTCAAGGGATGAAAGAGAGCATGAAGTTCATCTTAACATGTGGCTTGGGATGCTGAGGCAGCATCAGCTAAAAGAAATTTTTTCTATGTGTCACTTTCGGAAGAAGGAAGTGAAGTTTCTTGGTCTGTAGTCTCAGTGGAAGGGTTGTCGGTAGATTCGACTAAGATTGAAGTGGTGAATAGTTGGAAGAGACCCAAGACAGTGACGAAGATAAAGAGTTTCCTTGGGTTGGCTAGTACAAGAGATTCATTAAGGAGTTTTCATGGATAGCGGCACGGATGACCAAGTTAACAAGAAAGGATGTGAAGTTTGTATGGACTGATAAGTGTGAGGAAGCATTCTAGAGTTTGAAACACTTGTTGACCCATGCACCGGTTTTGGTTGTTATAGAAGGGAATCGGGATTTGGTGGTTTATACCGACGCCTGTGGAACTGGATTAGGAGCTGTGCTGATGCAAAGGGGTAAAGTGATTGCCTACGCTTCTAGACAGCTTTGATCGCATAAGGTCAAATATCTAACACATGATTTAGAATTGGCTGCAGTTATTTTTGCTTTGAATGTGTGGAGACAATACCTTTTAGGGGAGAGGTTTGAGTCATATACAGATCATAAGTCGCTGGAGTATTTGTTCTCTCAGAAGGAGTTGAACATCATACAACAAAGGTGGTTAGAGTTTATAGGCGCTTATGATTTTGGGATTGAGTACACAGCAGGGAAAGGCAACAAGGTTGTAGATGCACTCGGTAGGAAACATCATAATGCAGTTTTGGCAATGATTTGCCGAGTGGAAAGATTTAGAAGCATTAGCATATTGCAGAGTGCAGTGGAAGATCTGAAGCTAGGTCTAGTTGAGATACAGTTTTATTATCTTGTTTAGAAGTTCGACCAGTGATGATCGAAAGGATTGCTTCTAAACAGATAGAGGATCCAGTTTTAGCTGAACGGATCAGGAACTTAAAATATGGAACCGAGAGCAATGACTTGAAAGAGTTCAGTCTTGACCAAAATGGGTGGTTGAGAAAGAAAGGAAGATTATGTATTCTAAGTGTAGGAAGCATAAGGAAAGAAGTCTTGGAGGAATGCCATCGTTCGAAGTTCTCTATTCATCCAGGAGGTACTAAGATGTATCAGGATATGAAGAGGAGTTTCTTCTAGAAAGGTATGAAGTAGGATATTGGTTTGTGTGTAAAGCAGTGCTTGATTTTCCAGAATGCAAAGGCCGAACATTTGAGTCAAGTGGGTTGCCTCAGCCATTAGATATTTTGGTATGGAAGTAGGATTCCATTTCCATGGATTTTATTGACGGTTGCCAATGTCGAACAGAGGAAATGATAGTATATGGGTCATAGTGGACAAATTAACCAAAAGTGACCATGTCATTCTAGTTAAGTCAACCATAACGGCACCTGTATTAGCGAAGATGTTTATAAAAAAATGTGGTTAGACTGTATGGAATTCCTAGTAGCATAGATAGTAATAGAGATTTCTTATTCACTAGCGAGTTCTGGAAGAGTCGACATGTAGTTTTGGGAACCATGCTAAAAATGAGTGTAGCTTACTATCCATAGACAGAAGAGCAAATGGAGAGTTAACCAAATCTTGGAAGATTTGTTAAGAGCTTGTGTTTAAGATTTCGAGGGATCATGGGAGGACTATCTACATTTAGTCGAGTTTTTGTATAACAACAGTTATCAGACTAGTGTTGGGATGGCACCATTTGAAGCTTTGTATGGAGGGCCATGCAAATCTCATGTATGTTGGTTAGAGACCGGGGATAGGTTGGTTCTTGGTCCAGAATTGGTTAGAGAAGCTGCGTAAAAGATTGAGTTCATTCAGGCTAGAATAAAGGAGGCTCAGTTTAGGCAGAAAGGTTATGAAGATAAGAGATGGAAAGAATTAGAGTTCTTGGTTGGAGATCAGGTTTTCGTCAAAATGTCACTGATGAAGGGGGTGATTAGGTTTGGAAAATCGGGTAAGTTGGCACCAAGATTCGTTGGACCTTTTCCTATTATTGAGAGTATCAAGAAAATCACATATAGAGTTGAGTTACCGAGCAGTTAGGCAGGAGTCCACGAAGTTTTTCATGTTTCTCATCTCAGAAAGTGTATTAGAGACCTGGAGACTACTATTGCACCGACTATGCTAGAGGACTTAGTAGTAGAACCAAATTTGACTATAGTGAGAAATCCCATTTGTATTGTTGCGAGAGATGAGAAGAGGCTTAAAACCAAGACGGCCAGGTTAGTCAAACTCCAGTGGAGCGACGATGACAGAGACTATACTTGGGAGAATGAGAGAAGGATTAGAGATAATCATCCTAACTTATTTGATGGTAGTTTTACTTCATTTTTTGATTTATGGTGTAACTTATCATAATTTCGAGGATGAAATTCTTAAATGAGGGGAGTCTGTAACATCCCAGATTTTTGGTAATATCATTTAGAATATTTAATTAGTTAAATTAAATAAAATAATGTGTTGATTAGGGGATTGAGATTTGATATTTAATTAAGCTATAGTTGTGCCATTTAACAACGAATTAAGGAAGACTTAAAATGAAACAGAGAAGGGTAAAATAGGAAAGAGGCCATTCCTATATCTAATCCCTCAGGCTGTGTATCATACATGTCCATTTCGTTTGAAAAAAAAATGAAACTTAAGGCCGGCCACCATTAGTAAGAGTAAGAGGAATAAAGCAAAGGAAGAAGCTAAATTAAATCAAATCCATTAACATTTCAATCTCTTTAATTTCTAAAGCTAAGGTGAATAATGTTTGCATCTCATTTTTTATTGTGTTTTTGGTTTTAACATCAATTCTGAATGTTTATAAATGGTTTCGAAATGGATGCTTTCAACTTTAATGGGTTTTTGATCCTTTTTCTCTACTTGAAGGCATAATCCAAATGGTTTCGACTAAGATGATTTTCAAGGGTTTCGAACGGATTGAAAGGAAAGATTTTCTATGTCTTCGAAAATCAATATTTAAAGGTTTTAAAGAGGGATGTCTAATGCTTTGAAGCTTTTGAAGGAAAAACTTTTAATGGTTTCGAAAGGGTTACTTTCAATAGTTTCGAAGGGTTTACCTTTATGGGTTTCGAAAGGGTTGTTTAAAGGTTTTAAACGAAGGTTTTAAATGTATTAAATAGACAATATAGCCTAAGTGTTTTCAACTTAAAAAGGACTATAACTTATTTTGAAAGGATAAGTGATCCTTATTAAATCTCGTCAACATTATTTTGAGTAAAATATATATAACATGGCAAAAATAGCTTAGAGTAAGGCTAAGAATATATTTTTCTTGAAAATGTATGATTTAAAAGGTTAAATCATTTGAAAAAGTTTCAAGGATAAAGATAAAGGGTATTTATCCCTAAGAAAATTATTCAGCCAGTTAGTCCATGTTTATCCAGACAGTTAGTCTAATTTATGGGCAGTCGGCCCAGTTTTATAGACATATAGTCCATTTGTTAGCATAACGGACCTTGCTATTATGTTGTGGATAGATAGTCCAATTATTATCAATTTTATGGACTGATAGTCCATTTGTTAGCATAACGAACCTTGCTACTATGTTGTGGACAAATAGCCGACTTATTATTATTTTCTGGACAGATAGTCCATTTATTAGCATAAAGAATATTGCTATTTTGATATAATCGGTTTGATTAACCAGTTTGGTTGTAGGAATGGGTTTGCAAAATATATGTTTTAAAGAGGATATTAATGAGGGGAAACTCGTTCTGCTAAGAGGTATGGTCTCATTTAATATCCGTAAACCGAGATGTAATACAATCATTCACACCAGACTTTATGTCTGACTCGAAGTTTTTGCTTCCCCTTAAACTTTCGGATACTCAAAATTGATTTGAGAAGGCTGAGGGTTATGGTTTTCAGAAATTTTAGCAAATAAAGCTTTCGGAGACGAGCAGGTGGCTGATAGATAGCTGATTAGGATTCACAATTTCATTTTTTTTGATTCCGTTGTGTATATTAAGTTAGATACGACTATATTGACATTAATCAACCAAGAGGGCATGGTCATATGTCACTCTTGGGATAGTATTGTAATTATAATTGATCTTTACCAAGGAAATGATTATGGGTTAAGTAATTTGGATATGAATTTGTTTGAAATGTAATCAGCAAATGTCATTTTTGAAAATCTATTATTTTGTTCATATTAAAGTACTTCTGATATTATGAATACCATTAGCATTGTCGTATTTTGTCACCGAAATTTAATACTATGGATGACTGTAGCATCTGTAGCGCTTAGCTTTTGGCCTCAAGATATAGGTTGTTACAGACATAAGTTATATTATATAGAATGAAGCATCCGTCATCCCGACATATTTCCAGTGGAGGAAGTGCGGCACTCTTGGAAGCAGAATCGACATCAGTTATGCCTTTGCAAATGGTTTCAGCAATGCTTACTTCTTTGGGAGTATTACTCAACCCTCCGAAGAGAGCTTCCACTGTAATTTCTGCTAAAGTTCTGCAATATTTGTTTAGTGCATGTCATTTTGGATGATGATGTGCGCCTTCTACTGATAAATGAGTTTGCACACATGCTACCGTAAGGGTACATCACCTGCCATCGGTACATGTGCTTGAATGGTGCAATGCCCCCATTCAATCACTTCTTGAGAGAGACTCTTCTGAATTTGGGAATAGGTCAATTTTAGATTCATCCCAACTGATATTCAATTTTGACTTGTCTTCATGTTTTGTTTATGTAGACATTTAATCATGCCCCAAGCTTGGATGAGCTAAGATATTTCCCTTCATTCAAGAAGAGAGATGAATGTCCATCTCTTATGATTATTGAGGCTCAAAGAAATCATAAAATCGTGCTGCAACTCCAAAGTAACTTGTCCCGGTTCAAGACCCAATATTCCTTTGTTAGATGTCCTGAAGGGTTTAATTGCCTTAGGACGACATGGCGTAAGTTTTTTCTTCACTCATTGAGATTTATTACAATGGTGTGGGGTTTTAGTAGACTGAATACTCCTTGTAGTTATATTGAAGCCAAATAAAGATCCATCACTTGATTCCATCTTCTATACTCTGAAGGATATAGACGTTACAAAGAGATTCTTAAATCTTTGCTAACGGATGAGAATTTGCATCAGTACGGATTGTTGCATCTGAGGAGATCTTCCATTGCCATTGAAGTTCTGTCCCCTCTTCCAGGATTCAAATGCACTCCACTTCTTCTTCGCATGATTATGTAGAGGGAGGTCTACCAGGAGGAAAAGTTCCATTTGGTGGATCGACTTAGGAAATCCATGAAGTTAAAGGCATAACAACCAAAACCAGTGGCTCGACCAGGATGCCTCAATCCCAGAGCAAGAGGAAGAGGAGTCAAACAACGAGAAGGCAAGGCTACAGTGACCGTAGGAAAGGAGGAAGGTGAAATTGAGAGTCGGAGTAGCTATGATTCCTCCTCTAGCGATGAAGAATTTGATGCAAGTTCTAGCGAACGAAATTCCAATCATGTGATGAAACTTCGAGAATGAGTCTAATTCTCCTGGATTTGCATCCCCAAGAGATTATTGCTAAAGATGCTCTCCTAGTAATCGAATGACTCTATGGTTCTCTTCCTAAGAAACCAGATATCAACTTTGGGGATTTAAGCAAAGTTTATGTGGACATTGCAGAACTCATGGGAGATGATTTTGAGTTTAAGGCATAGTATTCTCACTCTGATCCTGTTGTTTCTAGGATTAGCCAAAACTCCCACCATAGTTGATTTTCGACCTGGTATGTGAAGTCCTTTTAGGCTGCCTACGACATGTTACACACTTCACTAGGGTTACGTACACTCATCTATGCATTATTTAAGCTCGTTTTCTATCGCTAAAGTTACTTCATTTTTTATATATTATGTACTGTCAGAGGTCATGCACTTTATGTAGATCTTGAACAATTCATAGATGCACAGCATGGGTCGAGATGGATTTCGAGCCGCCACCAGCTCCGAGAAACTGAGGAAGAATGGAGGAGGAGAAAAGATTGGGAAGTTGAAGCTTCTCGTCGGGATGACTGGGATCGAGGCAGAGTTTATAGTGTTGGCTATGAGAAGAGGAAGATTCCCGATGATCGGGAGCCATCCAAAAAGTTGAAAGTAGATCATGATCCACATCCTTCTGAGCACCGTACATCTACCCCAGCTCCAATTTCTATTGAAATTGAGGTTCCGACTTCTACTTTTTAAGTCACTCCATCAACTTAGACCTAGTTTACTTATGTTGTCCCTGCTTTTCGTTTTTCATGCCCACGTAGGAGGCCTACTTATATTCTCTTGTATGGTCTGCCTAAGCTTGAAACCGCTCTCCCTAGATGGTTCCTGAAGGTAGTTAAATTCAATCATGACCTACATCCAATTCACAAGGATTCTTATATACCTAATCTCCAAGCGATTCAAAGCGACTTGGATCAAGCTGAAGGATAGGAAAAATTATGTAAGTAGCTGGAGGACACAAATCGTAACAACTATTAAGAGATCCTTTCTTTCGAGTCGGAAAAGGATGATTAAGAATGGATGCTTACGGAATGTGATGGCAGAGTTGATAATTGACAAAAGAGAGAGATGCTGCCATTCGAGCGAGTAAAAGCAATGCTAGTTTGCTAAAGGAATTGAAAGAAGCTCAAGTGAAAATTGGGATCGTGTTTAGAGATGAAATCAAGAAAGCCCACGCTGATGAAGACAAGTTGAGAAAGGAGCTAGAAACTCGAGATGTGATCATTGGAGCTCAGAAGAGAACTATTGCTGGTCATGATGAAACTGTCGAAGCTGAAGACAGTTGCTGATTACGTGGGAACGGTGGAATCCCGAGATAAGACCATCTCTAACCCGGCTCAAGTGATTGCTTTGCTTCAAGAAAAAGTCACGCAACTTAATGTTGAAAAGACCAAAGTTAATGTCTAGAAGGACGCTATAACGTGGGACTACATGGAGCTGCAAGATGCCTTTGAAAGGAACACGGCGAAGATGGATGACACCATCTTGAACTTCTATGTCAAATCCATATTACATCAGGGCAGCCTCTATAATCTGGGTACTGAATTTTGCATACTCTTGTTGTGGTTTTGGAAGAAGCCTTGGCCCGTTTCCGAGAAGAGGGGATGTGTACACTAAACAAGAGTTGGGGGATGCCTATCTTAATGAAGAATCAAAGTAAGCTTTGGTAGAGGGCCGAGAGATTATTCGGGTTGAAAGGGAGCAAGAAGCCACTGATGTTGCTGCAACTGTAGCTACTAAATCACTATCAGCTCCTTTTAGTTTTGGGCCTGGCGAATTGTCGAAGCAAATTCATGATCAGACAGGAACCATTCTAGCAACGGTCGGTGAAGCTTTGTTGTCCGCCCTTTTGAAAAAAATCTTCGAAGCCTTGGGTGGTCCTGAAACTTCGTCCAAGATTGTGCAACCAAAAGAAGTAAACAATGGGGAGTATGAGGTTGAGATTCACGGTCACACTTCTAATGCAGGTAACTTTATGTTTCTCTCGAGTTTGAGGATTTCAAGCTCACACCGCAAGAATAAGATGAATTGAATGTTTTTCTTATTTATCATATAGGTTTATCTTCCTTGCCCGTCGAACTGTCACTTTCTCTAGTCCTTAGGCCTACAGCTATTTCGACTGCTTTGATGCTTGTTTTTATAGCTACTTTGATCACCATGCCCGTTTCTAGCTTGCAACCAAGGCCGAAATCTGAGAAGATCGCTATGTTGCACGGCCTGGACAACCCCTCCGTATCTCCAGAGGGCGATTTAGCAGCAATTTTGACACTCAGAGAAAACATACCAAGCTAACCAGCCGGGGAAAACTGAGTAGCAGATGGTGGCAGTTAAGAAGGAAATGATTTGGGAGAGTAAGTCTTTGAGGAGCTCATGCAAGTCTCGTAAGCGTAAGATCAACATGGAGTCTTTCGAAGGGGCCGAAGAACAAGGAGGAGACATGGGCATGGAGCCTATAATCGACATCTCTGGCAGCGATATGACTCCTAGTAGGGATACTAAGGGGAAGAAAAAACTTCCAACCAAAAGCCAAGAAAGGAAGTGGTGGCAAAAAGCACTAACGGGCACGAGTGACAGTGGAGCCAGACTTTGTAACATTCTAGTTTGTTCGACATGTATTTTGTACAAGTGCAGAGTCTGGACTTATTACTTTTGTTGTTGTAGCATCTATACTTTTATTTTTGTTGGCCGATATCATGTGGGTACGGCCCCCGCATTTTAACTTTGTATATAAAATGTTATAAGAAATGAAAAGATTAGTGTTTCTATTGTTATCTCTTCTGTGTTCTTTCCCATTTATCACGTACTTAGCTTGTTTTTATATCACTTACGTGTGTACATGACACGATTGCGTGTTCCGAAATTTCTATACTTCACATTGCCATGTTATGTTTTATGGTCTACAATTGTTTCCATGATTTTAAGCATTATGTATGCATTTTTCCCAGTTTTATAAGTAGATCCGTTGTGATTGCTAAAATTCTTTGTTCGACGAAACAGGTCGTGGAGTAGTTTTCCTTTCAACTAAATATTGGTATATGTGTGCCACGCACTTTACAAGGTTGTTTTCTCCGAACACTAGATAAATGACCAGTTGATCCAAGCGATTCATTGGATGTCTGTAGCCGAATCTACTTTGTGGTTCCTATCTTTGGGAACTTATGACTCGAGCATCTCGACTCTAGAGATTTTATCGGTCAACGATTCGAATTCTTTGTCGATCTCTAGTTGTCCGACATTATTGGACTCATGTCAATTAATTTTGATAGTGGGAGAGGATCCTTATTAGTCCTGCAATAGACAAATTTTCCGGTGTTGTCAGGACAATACCGGTACGTACAAGATCTTAATGGTTTGCTGATGATGCCGGAGCAACATCAAGTAGTCCTTGCACGAAATGCACAGCTTTTAAGGGTGCATGATTTATGAAATGCATGTCTTTTTGAGAGTGCGTGGCTTACAAAATGTACGGCTTTTAAGAGTGCGGGGCTTACGAAATGCATGGCTTTTTGAGGGTGCGCGGCTTACGAAATGCGCAGCTTTTAAGAGTGCACGGCTTATGAAATGCGCGGCTTTTTGAGGGTGCGCGGCTTCGAAATGCACGCCTTTTATTTTGATTCGATTTACTTTTGTCAACTTGGCGAATAGGCGGAGCATACTTGGGTGTGTTTTCACTTCCCCAAGCAACTAATGGATGATTTGTGAGTTGGTTTACTTTCGACCCAACAAGTAATTTATATGAACACGATTTTATTGGTTTAAGAAGCTAAAGAGATTTTATTAATAAAATGGAAAGTAGAGAAAATTTTGCCTATTTACAATGCCCCCAGTGTTGTTGGGTGGCTTATTTGCAAAAGTAGGAAATATATAGATAAAAGCTAAATAAAGTAATGCCGGAACGAGTCGCTATTCCAAGCATGGGGAATCTGAATTCCATTGACTGTTGTCAGCTTGAAAGTGCCATCTTTGAGCTTTTTCTCGATTGAGTAAGGCCCTCCCCAGTTTGGTCCAAATGTTCCTGGAGCCGGATATCCATTTCAGGACAAGATCTCCAACTTCAAAGGTATGGTTGCGGACCTTGGAGTTGAAGTGTCGTGTCACCCTTTTTTGGTGAGCCGTGGTCCTTAGCTCGACTTCCTCCCGTTTCTTGTCAATCGGATCCAGTGACTAGAGCAGGAGTTGCTCATTCTTTTTTTTATTGAAGTGTCATTTCCAATGAGTGGGAACTTCCAATTCAACCGAGATCATTGCTTCAGATTTGTATGCTAGGGCAAATGGTGAGTGTCCAGTTTCTGACTTGTGTGTCATCTGGTAAGCCCATAGTGCAAGTGGAAGCTCATCAACCTAGTTTCTTTTCGCTTTCGTCGGTCGGTTTTGATGGTCGAATTGATCATTTTTTTATCGCTTACACTTACCCATTTGCTTGAGGGTGTGCCACTGCAAAGAAACCCTTTTCAATGTAGAAATGCTTGCAAAAATCCTTGAAGTCGGCGCTTTCGAATTGAGTTCTGTTATCTATGATGATTTTTTGTGGCATTCCAAACGTACAAATACTGTTTTTAGTGACAAAGTTAATTACTTTCTTAGTGGTAATAGTAGCCTGTGGTTCCACTTCGGCCCATTTTGTGAAGTAGTCCACAACAACTATTGCATATTTGGACCCTCCTTTAGCTATTGGGAGTGCGCCGATTAGGTTAATTCCCCAGAGTGCAAACGACCATCGACTAACCATTGGTATAATTTCTATGGAAGGGGTTCTTTATATTTTAGTGAACTTTTGGCATTGCACACATCGCCTGGCTTAGTCAGTTGCGTCACAGTTGATGGATGGCTAGAAGTAACTGAATCGAAGCATCTTCTTCGCTAGAGTCTACCCCGCAACGTGGGTTCAACAATCACCTTCATGGACTTCCCTGAGGATCTTTTTGGCTTCATTGTTGGTAATACATCTGAGTAGGGGAGTAGAGAACCCCCTCCTGTAAAGAATTCCATCCCGCATGACGAACTGTGGTGCCTTTCGGAGTAGCTTCTTTCGCTCATTCTGATCCTTGGGGAGTGCTCCTTCGATTGGGTAATCTTTGATCGATATCATCCACGATTGTTATTCCTCTATAGTATCCATAATCAAATCAATATCCATATCATCTATGCTAGGTGATGTAAGCTTTTCGACTGGGTCCAGTCCCATAATGAGCGTCACCGAAACGGGCAAGTTTGGCTAGGTGATCCACTTTCATATTCAGTTCCCTCAGAATGTGACTTAAAGTGTAGTGCTTGATGTCCTATAGCAATTCTCATGCTTTTGACAAGTAAAGGGGAAGGTTTCCCCTTGTTTGGTGCTCCCCTTTCACCAGAAAGATGATTAGCTGAGGATCGTGGTAGATATGCACAACTTTTATTCCTAATTCTTTAATGATTTTTAATCCTACCATCAAATCCTCATATTCTACTTCATTGTTGGTGGCAGGAAATTCTAGTCTTAGAGCATTGAAAACGAATCGTCCTTCGAGGGTTTGGAGTACCACTCCTACACCTAATTAGCATTCATTTGAAGCACCATCGACAAACAACTTCCACTGTGGCACCATATCTGAAATGATTTCTTTTTCACCGTCCCGCTCGGTAAATTCGATGATGAAATCTGTCAGAGCTTGTCCGTTGATTGCTCTTTATGAGTGATAAGTGAGTTCATATTGGCTTAACTCGATATTCCATTTCAGAAGTCGACCTGATGTCTCTAGGCGTTACGGCACCTATTTCACAGGTTGATCCATCAACACCTTGATGGGATGAGCCTGGAAGTACGGTCGTAGCTTCCTTGACGCGATCAGTAGGCAATAGGTGAGTTTTTCCAATTTTGGGCAATTATTTTCAGCTCCGGTGAACGGCGTACTGATATAGTAGAAGGGTCATTGGACTGTAGCCTCTTCGCATACCAACGCTGCACTCAGAGCATGAGTCAATACATCGAGGTAAACGAACAAATCTAACTCATTTATCGGCATAGATAAGACCAGCGGGGTTTCCATACGATGGAGTAATTCTTCAAAGGCTATTTGGTACGCTTCATTCCTTTCAAAATTCTTCTTTTTCTTATTTAATGTATCAAAGAATGGTATGCATTTGTCAGTCGCTCGGGAGATGAATCGGCTCAGCGCTGCAATCCTTCCATTTAGACTTTACAATTCCCTTTTGATCATGGGGATTTGACGTTTCTTAGGACGGTAAGCTGTTCTGGATTAGCTTCAATGCCCCTTGCATTCATGATGGAACCAAGGAATTTGTCGAAAGCAACACCGAAGGAGCATTTCAATGGGTTGAGCTTCATTTCATATTTCCATAATATTTCGAACATCTCTGCGAGGTTGTCTAAGTGATTCTTCGATACATGTGATTTGACAAGCATGTCCTCCATGCATCGACTTCCCAGTCTGATCATTGAACTTTGTGTTTACCGGCTGGAAGGTTGCCCCTACATTCTTTAGTCCGAAAGGCATGACTCGATAACAGTATAATCCAAGGTCGGTAATAAAATTAGTATTCTCTTGATCAGGTTTAAGCATCATGATTTGGTTATATCCCGAACAGGCATCCATAAACGATATTAGCTCGTGTCCCACCATGGCATCAACAAGTTGAATGGTCTTGGGCAATGGAAAGCTATCCTTTGTGCAGGCTTTTTTCAAGTTTGAGTAATCAATGCAAGTCCGCCACTTCCCATTGGATTCTTTACTAAAACCGAATTTGATATCCATATAGGGTAGGTTGCATCGTTGACGAAACCATTTTCCAACAGCTCATCGACTTCCTCTCTTAGTGCAACAGACCGTTCCGGTCCCAGGGTGCACCTCTTCTGCCTCACTGGAGTGTACCTGGGGTCGATATTAAGAACATGACATGCTATCTTCGATGATATTCCTACATATATCAAAATACATCCAAGCGAACACGTCCAGATTGGCGTGAAGAACTTGCCTAATTCTTGTCGTATCTTGGTTCTAATATGTGATCCTATTTTTAGTATCCATGTCGTATTATCTAGTCTATAGGGACAGGCACCATAATCTCTGCCGGTGCTAGCTATTCCTCCCCTATGCTCTTCTTTCTAATGTCCGTAGCCTTACCGAATCGGGTGTGGTCCCTAAGCCATGGGCGGTTCTTTAGTTGCTACGCTGACGGTTCACAAACGTGGAGAGTTTTCTCCACATTCTTCCCCTTTTCTTTCCTTCTTGTTTTACGCAATTCAGTGTGTAGCTTTCCTTAGTGACACTTTGGTCTCCCTTTATCATTCCAACCTATTTTCTGTAGGGGATTTGCATAGTGAGACACCATTGCCCCAGGACAATTTAGAAATCAACGAGGGTCGACCGTCGCAAGAATGAATTATAGGCCGATATCTCATCAATTATCATAAAGGTTTAGGTGAGAACCACACTTTGATTTCATGTTCCAAGTTAAATAGGCAGATCAATTGTGCCAACTAGTTGTAGAAGATGGCCGGTGAATCCTTGGATTTTGGTTCAGCATGTAGAGACATCCTTCATGTTAAGCTTTATTTGGCCGAACGTATATCGAAACACAATGTTTACCGATCCTTCGGTGTTGACCAACGCCCGTCACACGATAGCTTGTCTGATTCCTATCATCACCACCGTTGGTTCTAAAGTTGGAGCTTCTATTCCTTCACTATCCCAGTTTCGGAATGCAATGTCATCAGTAAGAATCCTCTGCTATTTAGCCGGGGTCCCATCTTTGATTGCAAAGCAAGTTTGCTTTAGAGCATGTTTGAGTGAACTAGCTTATCTTTCCGTCTCGCCCCAACTTTTTTGTGCCCGATGAGAACCTCCCAAAATGGAATTTATGACAAGCCTCTGTTCAGCTCACTTTGATCCCTCTCCATTAGATCCATACTGCTTTCCTTGGGTGTTAGAACCATGAGGTCTGGTTGGCTGATCGAAATTTCAAGGCACAGTTGGAGCCTGATTTCTTTGGTCAGTTCTTCAATCACATTCTTCAAACGACGACACTCATTTGGGTTATTGTCGTGGGTTTCGTGGAAGCAATAGAACTTTCCAGACTTCCTTTGTTGCTCAAACTTTTCTTTCGAAGGAGGCTTTAGGTACTCTTTTGTTCCCTGAGATGCTAGATAAATATTCTCCAATATGTCGTTTAACGGAGTGTATTCTTCGTGTTTCGGACCTCTGAGTTTTCTTCCGCCTCCATTGCCCTTGCCGGTGTTCTAATGTTGGTTCTTCCTTTTGTGGTCCCCATCTTTCCCAGTGGTTACTTCAGAATTCTTACCGTTTTGATTGACCGCTACATTACTTTGGATCGATTCATTTGGTCACATATTGGTATTTTTACCTTATAACGTATTTGCCTCTTCCAATCTTAAGTATCGACTAGCCTTTCAATTGAATTCTTTCAAGGTGGTTGGTTGCTTCATTTTAATCCATCTCCCAAAATCTGTCTCTCGATGGTCGAGTGGACTAAAGCCATGAAAATCATATCCTCATTTTGATTGCTCACTTCAGTGATGGCTGTGTTAAAGCGGTTCATGAACGATTTTGATGATTCTTTGGGTCCTTGGAAGTAACCAGACAGAGACATCACGCCCTTTGGCTGAGCCGTGTGCAGTCTAAATTATTCTAAGAACTTCCTAGCTGGCTCGACAAAGGTTGAGATAGATTCCAGAGGGATCCTGGTAAACCACATGGAGGTGACTCCTTCCAAATAGATGGGGAAACATCTGCAACAAATCGCATCTATTGCCCTTGCACTATCCATATTCCAAATGTACTTGTACAAATGTTGTTGAGTGTTAATGTTCCATTGTAGGAGGGAATAGCTAGTGTCATATTGAATTTTTGGATTATTCGGCCCTAAGGGTACTATCGGTGAAGCGATTCGGCTCAAAGCGGAACCCCAATCATCGTCCTTTCTACCCTTGCTTTCTTACATCAAGCGTCTGACCATGTCCGCAATGTATGCCTCACTTTTTCGTTCATCCGAAAGTCGGCAATCAGTAGCTGTGCCAAATGTTTGTCTCTGTAAATGGTCTTCGTTAGCTTGCTGATGCCTAGGATCTTCGGTCTTTGGGTGACCACTTTCGCAGACGTCTGTTGGCAGGCGGTTGGTCTTATGGGTGGAATTTAATCGTTTAAGTTCAATTCACCTTCCTTATGTCGCTCATCTTCCTCAGAGTCAGTATCTGCCATTAGTACGTCCTCCTGTGGAGTTTTCACTTCTAATTTTAGATTGTAGCAGGTGCTTTTGCAGTGGGTGGAGTGTTAACATTTTCTTTCGTCATGATTCTTGGAACTCCGCCCACCACTTTCTTTTGCTTTTTTCTTCTCTTTCTTCTGTTCAAGCTGGAAATAGAAGAATGCACTTGTTCCGTAGTAGCCACGGCTTCAAGCATCGTTCTAGGAGTAGTTAGTAATTAGAGCGCTAAGAGAGCATCTATCTTATCCATAAGAGCTTTTTGACTCTTTAACATTTTCTAATTAGTTTCATCAACCATCTTATTCAATTCTCTCTTAGTAACAACTTCATACTGCATAGAGGATCCTGAAACCTGATCTCTAGAGTTAACTCCTAAAAGTAGGCTAGTGGGGTTCTTGACTTCAATTTGCTAAGGGTTGTTTCTTCTCCAGCTACAGTAGCTCTAATGGATCATCCGGAGGTAGTTCTCTTTCCTTTTGGTGCCATTGATTCCCAGTAGGAAATCTTCTAAGCAAAGATTGAGGATCTAACTTCTAAACCTATCTGATCTAAAGTAGATAGTTAGATCTAAGCTTGAGTTGATTTCTCAGTGAAAGCACCAAAATGTAAACCTAAAAAATGGATCAACACCCTAGATTGAGTGTAAAAGCTCCATCCATGTTCTTACAGAGAAATAATATAGAAAATAAATGCAAAAGAGCAGAAATTGTAAGAAGGCAAGAAGATTTTTATGGTGGTTCGACTGTTAATGAAGCTTACGTCCACTTTATAACTTTCTATTAACTGACTACTGTTACAAGCTGAATCCAGTTACAATATGATTCAATCTTCTAAGATAGATCAAATCGATCATAGTGAACCAATTAGATGTCTATTGTATGAAATGAGAAGAATGATCTCTGTAGAGTTCCAGCAGCTAGTCCAGAAGATCCTATTTTGTGTTACAAGTAGGACTGTATTTATAGGTGTTGCAGAGCTATAGGGCTAGGCCGCTTTGCCAGAAGCCCACGCATGATGATACGAGAGTGCACCGAAAATTTCACATCGATCCAATGTTTTTGGTGGACCGCTAGCGATACATAGGCATGGATCGCTAGCAATCCATATACTTAGGGAAATTTTGATCTGTTTCCTTTGACTTGTACTCCATGTCTTATGTAGATGCTCTTCATGTAATTTTGTAGCTAGTTGCCATGTTTTTATAATGATTTATATATAGATTGGATTGAACTGTGACTGGAATCAGATGAATGCTCACTTCTCCAACTAGATTGCTTGGAATGTCACGAAACTTGGCAAACATCTTTAGAAAAGATAATGGTTCATGATGCCAGAGGATTGAAAGATCCATGAGCGGTCCTTATGGATCCCTAACGATCCGTAGGGGCATCTCCTTAGCCAATTTTTGTGTATTTCCTCTTGAATCCTTCTTGGTCTATCCTTCTGGCCCTTTTGGTTGATTCTTTAGTTGTTTTGACTTAGCCTAGATGTCCTAATTTCTATTGAATTCTGCTGGGTTAAAAGCAAGGTTAACACATCTCGAAGCAGATAAGCCCATGACACTAAGCGAAATGGGTTTTTCTCTCACTAGTATCTTAACCAAAATACATTAACCAAATACTATGATCCTCATCCACAATGGTTCAGACATAATAACACATGATGATATGCAAGAATGCAATATACCTTCGATTACCCATCCCAATTTATCTAACTATCTATGCAAATTTATAGTTTTTCTAGGGCCACTATGAACCTATTAGTTTTCATGGTTTATTAATAACCTATCTCAATTCTTAGGGACAACCTGTCCGACTTCATAGTTTTTATGTGATCACTAACAACCTATTGGATTCTACCAATAACCTTCCAATCATAATTTTCATGGTCTTACTATGAACCTACTGCATTCTCCAATAACATCCCTCAAATCATAGTTTTCGTAAGATCACTATGAACCTATTGATTTTTATCAATAACATCATTCGAACATAGTTTTCATGGGATCACTAGGAACCTATTAGACCCTTCCAATGACGTTTCTCATGTCATTGTTTTTATGGGATGACTATGAACCAATTGGACCTTTCCAATAACATCTAAATCAATAATCTTTTGATCGGTTCTGGGCATCCTATACTTCTGATATACCTGATCTCCTGGATGCAATTCTGCTCATTAAGAAGTTAATTCTATTAATACTCACTATTGGGTCAACGTAATAGGTTATTTTGCCCCTTAACACCCTAAAATGCAGTTATGGGTCAATAATGATGTGAGTATGGCAATAACAATTATGCATAATAACTGATTAAATAAACATAAGAACATATAAAATTCATTATTCAATATGTTCAATTACTCGTCTTTTATGTCTCATAATTACTTAATCTTACGTATTATCTTCTTTGGAAATTTTACCTAAAACTTGGGCTATTTCATAATTAAAATCATTGAAACCATTTTCATAATTTGATTAGTCCCCTTTAAGTCATATTCAAAACAAGGAAATACATGACCCTTTAGATAGTTTAAAGCGGATCAAGGTCAACGACATTGATGATACTGATATAAAAATTTAAGGCCCTTCGCCTTTAATAGAATAAACCTTATTTCACACAGCACAACATCGAATTGCATCTGGGTAGAAGACAAAACTTAAAATCTTTGAAAGTTATATGGCTCACCGTCGAAGATATAGGGTCATCGACCCTCTAGAACATAGGCATCTTCGCCCTTTTAAAAACAGTTTTGAATAATATAGATACAAACCTCTTCAGCATTAAAAAGATAAGGTGCGGCGTCATGGCCAAGCGGCATCGACACTAGAACATAAGGTCACCAACCTCGATGCACATCAATCCCTCGATGACGTTAGAAAACTTTTACACTTAAGTTACTTCAACTAATATGCCACTTTTTATATAGAGTCGAATACATAATAGGCGCCGTCATTGCCTTAATTTGAAAAAAAACAAAGAGATGAGACATCGCATCATTTAAAATAGTGATGAAGACATGTGACATCGTCGACGTCGACACTAAAGCTTTTAAACTCTTAGTTGAATTACGAGAAGGCAATGCCGCCATTCATGGGTTGCCGCCATTACTTACTTCGAAGCGATTGGAATCACACTAAAATTACTTAAGTAGTTATCTTGTGCTTTCCCCCTTATCGATGCCAACATTCATGGATGTATTATTCCTTTAGGCTCGATAAGGATATAGGCGGCATGGCATTAACGTAACTATAAAGAAAATTAGTTTATTTCTAATAAAAATTACTAATTTTTATCAAATATTAACCTTTTGTCCAATTTCCATTGGTGAAACAAAACATTTTTCAATTTCTTTTTCAAAAAGTATTACCGCATATCATTTACAAGTTCCAAAACATATAAAAACTAATTAATTAATACTCTTAATTAGTTATACTTTTGAATGCTCTAGTATAATAATTTCATAATAAATCATAATTACTTGGAAAAATCCCAAAAATTCACGAAAATTCCATAATATCCGTCTCTTTATCATATAAATATTTTGGAGCCAAATTTAATTATTTTAAATAACGAAAACCCAAAATTAAGTTATTTCCTCATCAAGAAATTAACAAAATAATCTATATAACTTGGAAAATTATGAAATCAAAAACCCATTTCCAAAATAATGTTTTTACAATATATAATCTAAGGTTTTACCCTTAAAATCAGAAAATCAAAGCGTTTAGAGGTTAAAATATTAGGTTTTACCCTTAAAACACAATTAGACAATTCCATAAAATTCTAATAAATCATTATTCTATCCAAACAATGATAAGATCAACATGACATATTATATCAACATAAGAGAATCAAAAACCCATAGGATATGAAATCAAACAAGCAAAAGTGAGATGGTTTCATTATTATCCACCTTGATTTTGATAATAGAGTTGAGATTTGATGAATGCTTTAGTTTCCTTAACTATGCTCTTGAATCTCCTTTAGATTTTTCTTGATTTCCCCCTTAGCAACGGCGACATCCTTATATTCTTTTGATTGCTACGTTTTGTGAAAGTGAGAATAATAGGGAAGAGGGAGGGTTTAAAGTATGAATGATTTTTCTATTCCTAATTACCCCTCTCATATGTCTATTATTCTTGTGTCACAAAGTAAACTTATTAACCAGTTGGTTAGCTAATTATGGCTAGACTTTGTTGATTATCAAATCTTAATTTCTTATCACGCTACATATCACATTACTCTATTTAATTTATCTAGTTAAATCTCTTAAATAATGTTAACTAAAATTAGAGTTGTTACAACTGTTGCAATTTTATCATATCCCTACTTTTGATAACATTATTCAGGAAAATTTAGTTAGATAAATTAAATAGAGTAATGATGATAAGGAGATTGGGATTTGAATAAATTGTGTAAAAAGGGCCATGCTTAATAATAATATTTAATGGGCTTAAATCAGTTTAAAGGATAATTAGTTCACACATGGGCATATTAGTAAAAATAGCATTTTCATTTAACACGGTTATACATTTCTAACTATTGTCCATTCACATTAATTTTTCTCAAATTAAAAACAAAATGAAAAAACCCTAAGAGCCCGCCATTAACAAGGAGGAAAAGAGGAAGATTACAATCAAAAAGCTAAGGATCAAAGCTAGAAAGGATTAATCGACAAAAAATCTCAAATTCCTTATCAAGTTTAAGTTAAATAATAATTCATTCCATCTCTTTTTGGTTTTATAATCATATGGTTTTAGATTTGAGTATTTATTTTGTTTCTAAGATATATTGAATGATGATATGCTTAATTTATGAATTGTTTGATTTAAATAATTTAAACCGTACTTGAAATTCATACGGTTTTAGGGGAAAAACCGTGGGTTATTGATTTTAAAACACCATAGAAAATTTTTATGTTAAGTAAAACATGTTTTTGGAGATGGATTTTAATTTTTAGAATTTTTCGAGCTATGGAAATTTTATTATGAATTTTTGTTGATAAATATGATGTTATTTGGTTTAAAAACTTATTTGAATATTTCACGAAGAAATTGGATCTAAAATTTTAATATGTTTGATCACATGATAAAATCGAATTTCTATGATTTTTGGAGATTTTTTCCAATTGATTTACTAAGGAAAGTAAATTATTTTAAAAGAAGGACTTTTACGCAAATATTGGTTTAGTCATATGGAAGGGTTTAACGTTATAATGCTCTGATTTAGATCTAATTAATACGACAGTTTTTAATGGTAAAGTATTTGAAAAGTTTTAAAGCAGCCAATCAAGGAGTTACAACTGGCAGGTTAGTTGTAAAGCAATTGCCATGTTTAGCTATAAATCAACATTTCAGAAAAAGGTAGTTCTGCCAATTTTGAAAGCACCTTTCGACTCCTTTACCTCTGCATCATATTAGTCGAAACCATCTCTGTCGAAACCCACATAGTCAGAATCGGAACCAAGACACATTGTATCAATTGAAGTGGTACGAACTAAATTGGTAAGTAGCGGAAGGTAGAGTGTCGAAAGTTATGCTTTCGTCCGCCTACCTAGTTTTTGAAGGGCTTTCGACTGAGTCGATACCATATAGAGCTGAAACCTTAGTTTGCTTCTAAAGTTATATTCCTACGTCGTTTTATTTAAAGCATTCAACATAGTTGAAAGCCATGCTTTCGAAAGAGACTTCATAAATAGCTTTCGAATGGAACTTTTCCTTAAATAAGAGCTTCCGAAAGGATTGGTTTCGACCAAGTCGAGACAAAGCCGCTTATTTACCTTTCGATTCCATTGAAGCCATATATTCTATCGAAAGGTTATCATTGTTTTAACCAAAATTAGGCCGCTTCCTAAACGATTTCGAAAGGGGCTAAGGATTTCGAAGGCAGTGGTTTCGAAAGGGTCCTTCAATATTTTAATTTTAAAAGTTGTTACTTTCGGTTAGATGGTTCTGACACCATCAACTTTTTTCGAAACAATTTTATAATTGGTTTCGAAAGTGATACTTTCGTATATAATCAATTTGACCCAAAGAATGTTTTAAAGAGTAAAACCAATGTTTTCAAAATGGTACTTTATTTGTTTCGGAGCTATGTTTTAAAAAAAGTTTTCCTGATATCATCGAAAGGTATCATTGGTTTCGAAAGATATATGCTTAGAGTTTTGAAAAGAGGGTTTTATGCTTTTGAAGGAGGTTATCCAGTGGTTTCGAAAGTGATGTTTTAAAGTTTCAAAATAAATAACCCATTCTCATTTTAAAAGGAAAAACCATGGCATAGATAAAGATTTTGAAAATATTATTCGCATTGTTATTAACCCATAATTGTATTTTGGAAAAAGGGCAGAATAACTAGTTAGGTTGACCCAGTGGTGAATATAACTTAACGGATGTTAAAAATCTTAATTAAAGATATTTGCAGGGGCCAATGCGTTCATAATCAGCCCGTGAAAACTATGATTTGATACTGGAAGGGGCTAGTAGGTTTGTAATTGGCCCATGAAAAACTATATCCGGATTAAGATATTGATAGTCAGTCGATATGTTCCTAGTTAGCCCATGAAAACTAGAATTAGAGATAAGATATTATAGTTACCAATAGGTTCTTAGTGATCCCATGAAAACTATGATACTAGGTAATAGTCCATAAACATTTAATAGGTTAATAGCAATCATAGAAACAATAAATAAGACATATAGTCAGAAGAAGTAGGGATGGGTAATCCAGATTTGCTTTACTTGTTTTGCATATCATCATAAAGTTTTTGAAATATTATGCATTAATCATTGCGGATACAGGAGCACAATATATGGTTTTATAAATGTTTTAGGACACCAGTAAGGGAAAAACTTATTCCATCAAGTGGCGTGGTCTCACTAGATATCTAAATGGTTTGAGATGGTAAATTATTATTCATACCAGGCTTTATGTCTAGCTCAAAGTTTTTGTTTTCCCCTTAAACTCTCACTCAATTGATTTTGAGTAGGTTGAGCATTAAGGTTTTCAGGTGTTCTTTTAGATGAATAAAGCTTCCGAGGACGTGCATGAGGCAAGTTTGTTATTAAAGTTCTTTTATTTCCACAATTTGTTTTGTTTGTAAAGGAATATTATTTTCTTACCTATCTATACACTCTGATCTTCCATGAGGGCATCTTCATATGTCGCTCTTAGCGTATTTGATAATAATTAAATGTTATCTAAACATGGTCTGCGAATTGGAATTATGAAATCAATTTGGAATATTTTGAAATAGAATGTGGAATTTGTTTACTGTTTAATTTTTTTTCCATATTCTTGTATTTCTGTGTACAGTATATCTAATGTCGCCTTATTTGGTCGTCGACGATTAATAATTATGGATGGCTGCAGCATCCATAGCGCTTAGTTTTGAGCCTCTAAGTAGGGGGGTGTTACAAATTTCTTCATGGATTCATTTTTTGTTAGTTCCGGAGGCAGCATATGCATCCGTAGTGCATCATAGAAAGTGTGAAGTAGTAATGACAGACCAAAATATTAGACTTTTGTGTTGTTTTGTGACATATTTTAAGTAATGAAGAAAGTTAGATTTGCATGGAAGAAATTTCGAAAGAGTTGAAAATTTATAGAGGAAATTGAAAAATTACTCATTGGGAGAAATTAGATCGTTTATTGTCAACTCTTTGGAGGACGTAGGATGAGTCCGACACATCGACAACAAACAATCTAAATTTCTCGCCCTCCAGCAACGGTGCAAATAAGGCTTAGCCGCATTTAAAAAATTTGAATTGTCGAATGCACCTATAGTCTCTATTTAGGCGACTGTTCATAGCACAGTTCATCCATTTTCATGTAGGAATGTTATTTGCACCATGAACTCTTTGTTTTTGCATAGTTGATACCAACTATCGCACTTGTCCATCATCATGAAGAGTTCTTTGACCTTGATGATCATCATGGAGAGCATTCTCAATAATAAAAAGGAGACCTGAATAATTTGACATGATTTATTTTTTATATTTTCTTTGCACATCCAAGACAAAGTGCCTAAATTATATATTTTTTATCCAAGTCATTTCATTATGAATCATCTTTTAAAAGGCTTCATATGTATCCATACATTGTAAATTGCCTTACGTCATGGAATTTTTAATAAAACTTAAAAGGACAAAATTGTACTTGTACAAAACTTTATAACTAACAGTAAAGAATGAAAAATTAAAAGTATACAAATCGCTTATGTACATGGTATATTGTCAAATAATCCCCTTCATAAAGTAGTTTAAATTTCTATACATAATCAATTGACTTAGATTTAAATTTCTTTTAGTTATCAAATTTTATATACAATACTAAAATGTATTCATGAATAACCAATCTTAACATTTTTAACATCAAAATAAACGTAAAAATTAAATGTTAAAATTTACTATTTAAAACTAATATGCTTCATAGAGTTTAAATTTAACATCAAAATGTGAATAGATTAACATTTTAATATTCGAAAAAAATAAATAAATTCAATTCATATATATAAACAGTTAAACAAACTTAAATCCCGTTTGAAGTTTATAATTGAAATTTGCAAAATTGAATTTGAAAAGTACAGATAATGGAGTTCTTTTTAGCTAGATGACACAAGAGTTTAGCTATGCTTTAAAACTTTAAAATAAGGGTAATTTTGTAACATGCATGATGCATATTAAGTAAAAGGGGATGTATATGATTATGGCAAAAAATGTTGGTGTACTTAAAAGAAAATTATAATGTCTCAATTTGAATATGTCAGAATGTTATTCTCATTTTTTTAATATATGCTTGGTAAGACAAGGATTTTGAGTTCCCAACTTTGGAACCACAGTTTTCACATGGGAAGAAAATGTTCCACGGGCCTCCATCAAACATGAGCCAAGGAGCCCATCCTCCGTGTACTAAGGGGAGAAGACAACTGATGTCCATTTTATTTTACAAACGAGCGCTAAAGAGGCCGGAAAACAATAGGAGACATCCGTACCACCAAATTCTAGCCCCCTGCCCTAAGTAAGAAAAGGAGGGTCCACGTACTCTGTAGAATGGACCCAACGTCGTAGGACAGGGATGGTAGGTGGACATATAGAGAAAAGTCGATGAGCTTTTAAGAAATTGGCAATATGCTTTGCTCTTTTGGCATCATGCATGCTTGCCCTGTTCCATATATACGGCCCCTGTCCCTGCATGTGTGGGTCTGGCTCTATTATCAATCAAACCATGTACCATATCTCGCCACCACCTCATTTTATTTCTCTCTCTTTGTATCATCGGGATTCCCGCTCTGTTCTTTAGCGTCTGCGTCGGACTCTTCTGTTTTTTCTCGCTTTTGCAGGTACATAATGTCACTGTTACACATTAAAGGTTGCATGCAATGTATCATTGTTGCAAATTTGGATTCATATTACAGTTTGTCCACCGTTGATGATGGGTATATTGCTTGTTTCGTATAGACTCATTATGGTAGTTGAATCTCCCATCAAATAAATACAAAAGACTCAGCGTGAGGTCCCATGTATTTAAAGTGGCGACCGCTGGTCAGTAGCACAGCTGTAGACATAAGAATGAGAAAACATGTGTGGTAGTACCACATAATTAAGCGCTATGCAGATTGTTTTTAAGCTTGGAAAACGACCTGTGGCCTGGCAGCATCTTCTTTCTAATCGTTAACTACACGTGCTCCCATTAATTTATATAATTCGCATGTGATCTCTTCGTTCATAGTGATAATTTTGTTGATGATCATGTTAAAACTAATTATTCTTTTGTGACTTATTATTTTAACTTGTTAGCAACTTGCTTGCTGGAAAGGCCCAAGCTGAATGCTTACTTCTTCCATTCATCACTGGTTCTTTTTTTTTTTAGCGTACACTATATATTGAAGAGCTTTCCTTTTCTTTGGAGAGCTTTTGGAATGGGTCTACTAAATTATGTATTGACCCGATATATTTCTTAGACGATTCTCATGTGTTTTCTTGTTTTCACAATGAACGTTTATACATGATCATGTAGGCCACAATATTAGGTCCATCAAAGTAGGAGATGGTATGAATTAAAGCTGAAGAGTAAACTATATATGCATTTCACCCTCGGTATCACTTTGCCTCATAGGCGTGCATGTTAATATTTGATGAAAGTAAATACACATACAGGAGATGTTTATTCAATTTACAAAACAATGATGTTGCGTCTTTCGCAATTTTATTCATCTGCTCTTTCTTCAGCATAAATGGGCACAACTCTTTAAACAGCGTATTAGGCTTTCTAACGATAGACCAAAAATATTGATTAAGGCTATTGTCAAAAGAGGGTCTCAATACATAAATACGTCCACAAGAACAGCACCAAAGGTTTCCCATCCCTCTCTAATTCAAACGGATCTCATCAATAGGGAAGTGATTCCAAATCCCAAAACCCTTCATCCATCTATAAACCTAAACCTAGATCTTTGGCGTGCACTTGTGGCAGAAACAGACATCAATGTTTATTTCCTGATCTCTTTCTTTGGACTTGGTGATTTTAATAATCTCAAATGTGCGAAAAATGTGATAACACAATTGATGGCTAAAGCGGGAAAAACTGGTCAATTGCTCTATACATTATGGATAATAAACCTTATTACCATTATTTCAAGGCATACATCAAGAGAGCCTGGAAGCCAACCAGTGAATTTAAGATTTACGCAAAATAATAATGGTTTATATTTAATAAAATTCCATAAATAAGAAGATTGTGATAATATTTTATCAAACGCGCCATACGTTTCCGTTAGGAAATTGATTTTGATGGGAAAGCGGTCCCATGAATTATACTAACAAGAGAATTCCTACAGTACATATATATATATGGGAGAGATTTTCTAATTTTGACCTAGACTATCAATCAGAAGAAGGAATTGGTTGTCTAGCATCCACGATTGGGAATCCAATTAAACTTGATCAGGTCGCTAGTGGTGTGATACATACTGCATTTGCAAGTGTAACGATTGACCTTTTTGATTTCCAAATATCGCACTATTAACGTACGTGCACTCACTTGCCGGAAAGACAGATTGTTATGATAAATACTAAAAAGAACAAAAAAACAATATTATAATATCACAACGGAACGACAACATATAATATCAAATGACGGTACAAATTGTCATTCTAAGATACATAGCATTCCAGAGTTACATCATAAGTATTTTATTCAGACTGGACAGTTATGGTAACACATCCTTACACTTGTTGCTGATATATAGTAATGTGAAAATAAGGGACACATCACTAAAATCAAACTTAATACACAAAACATCCTCCCAAAAAAGATATAAGTTACATCCATATTTTCAAATACTACAATTTTCTTTCCTACAATACATCTCTTCTCCATTGCAGCGATGTTCATTCTTCGTATATGGATGTTATTCTCACATCCATAATTAAAATTTACACACTATTAATTATCAATCTTTAAAATGCAATAACTTCTTGTAAAAACGATGGATTAACAAACCGTTTTCGCCATTAAATCACAAATTTTATTATCTTTCTGACGAGTGGCATTGTGCATATGTAAAAACAATGGCAGAACATGCTATTCGTGAATCCAACTATATGCAATAAATTTCTGCAATTATACGGTACGATTGCAGACATTTCTACATCTATACGCAATAATTGCAGACATGTCTGCAATTATACCATATAATTGCAGAAATTTCTACAATTATATGCAATAGTTGCAGATGTTTCTTCAACTATATGCAATAATTGCAGACATGTCTGCAATTATACCATATAATTGCAGAAATGACTGCAATTATATGCAATAGTCACAATTGTATGTAATGATTGGAGACATGTCTGCACTTATACCATATAACTGCAGAAATATCTGCAATTATATGCAATAATTGCAATTATATGCAATAATTGTAGATATGTCTGCAATTATACCAAATAGTTATAGAAATGTCTGCAATTATATGCAATAATTACAGATTTGAAGAAACATCGAAGATGCTTAAGCTTTGCAGAATTGTTCGTAAATATATATAATAATTGCACATTTACTGCAAATATAATTTTTTTTTGGTATCAATAATAAATCTTATTTTAAAGATCATAATTTTTTTTATTTTTGGGTGAAAACGGTGCGCTGATTCGATGTTTCTACAGAAAGTTATACGCGTTTGAAATGTTAAAAACGTAAAGAGCATTTGGGTCTTTGTGCACGCGTTAATTTGAAAATAGAAACCGAAAACTTATTAAAATACGGAGGGTTGTTTTGTGTATTTTCAAACGTAGCAGGGATGTATGCCAAACGCACCCATAGATAATAATAGTGCAGTAGAAATATGAATACTATGGTAGGTGAAACATTCAGCTCGTCTCCTTGAACTTCAAAAAATATTCAACTAAAACCTACATTTCTTATATTGCTCGAAAGAGCACTCGAGAAATTAAGGGAAAAATAAATGCACAAGTCAAATAAAAGTCTGTTATGAGAAAATCGAAAAACAAGTATTCACATAACAACATCTTTAGAGACCAGCTGAATTACCGAAATGCTTTCCCCTCGATAGAGCCAGTCCATCTAATAAACACATATTGCGATATAATAGGTAATGTCTCATATAATTAAGAGCTATGCAGATTAAAAACGACTTGGGCCAGGCATCATCTTCTTTCTAATCGTAACTACATACACTGCTCCCATTAATTTATAAAATTCGCATGTGATCTTTTGGTTCATAGTCTATAAGCTAGTTGATAAAGAACCAACACTGCTACAAAACATGCCATTTGCATCGGTTGTTTACCCCCCTTTTGCATCAGTTCAACAGCCGATGCATATGCAACCAATGCAACAGGCTTAACACTTTTGCATCAGTTCTGCAACCGATGCAAAAAGGTCTTTTTGCATCGGTTGTTACTAACAGCTGATGCAAAATATCATGGTTGGTTGCTCGAACACAGCCCCCATGTTGCATCGGTTGTAATGAAAACCGATGCAACAAAGGAACTTGTTGCATAGGTTGTTGTTGAAAACCGATGCAAACTAATCCCTCTATTGCATCGGTTTTTTATAACAACTCATGCAAACTAATCCCTTAGAAACCATTATTACAGTACTCAAATAGACTATATATATATATATATATATATATATTATTGATAATATATATATATAAAAGAAAAAACATACACAAAAAATTAAAAAAAAAAGATTATTTCATTATAATTTACAAATTCTGCTTTGGTTTACAAATTTTCACCTTCATTTACAACATTGATTTCTGTCATCTCCACTGTGCATCACTGTGCACACTTCATTTCTTCACAGTTGCCACGGCAACCACACACCAACCTCTCAGACCATCTTCAATTACAACAACACCACATTTCCCCTATCAGTCATCCACTTCTACCCTACATTTCTAACTCCTCACCACAAAGCATAGTGCATACATTCCCTGCCAAAACAACCACCTGACTACATTGCATCTCTGTCCCATCCATCCTCCTCGCAACCTAAACACTTCATCACTGCTGCCAATACAAATAATACCCTGCCTTTATCTAACCCAGAACTGCTAACATCAGCCCCTACCAAACCTACCCCTTCGGATTTTCCCTTACCACTGTCATCATCTCTACTTACCGCTTGCTACTGCTATTAATTGCTGCCAAACACTTGCACACTGACATACACACTTCTCTCATCAACTCTATATTTCTGCCCACACTCACATTTCAACTGCAACCCTGCAATACAACACAGTAAAGCCATCTCCATTATTCAAAACATCACAGTTCATCAACTCATCACAACAGACTACAGTTCCAAACCAAACTGCACCTTCATTTACATCAACAACTGTTACAACAAATTTTAACCTTCAATTCATCATCACGACCACTTCTACAAACTGCTGCATCATCAATACAACATAGAACTTCCCACTTCAACCATCCACACAACTACTGTCGAATCCACAACAACCATCAACGTTGCTTCACCCATACAACTCACTTGAACCATTGTTGTTACATTCTTCTCTGGCTTTCTCCTCATGAAAACCTACCACTAGTAACGCCATCACTCCTCAGCCACAACATCACTATCATTTCCCATCACGCAAGTAGCCAAGCCTTACTGTCATGTTCACCAAGAAAAAACTGCATGTAGCACTTCTCGATCCACTGCACACATTCATACAACCAAGCCTTACTGTCATATTCAACAACCAACAACATTGCTCAACTGAAAATCCACCCCCGTCACCTCCATTGCAAACAAACAGCTGACACTGCTGTAAACAAGTTCAAAACCATCAACAATTGCCATTCATCTTCAAACCCAAAAAAAAGACATAAACGGAAAAATGAACCAATACCTTGTTATTTGCAGCTGCGTGCTCAGCTACAAGCAAAATAGATTCTGGACATACTGTGAGGAAAGCTCCAGCAATATAGATATATTTTGCCTTCTCAACTGTGGAGAAGAAAATACATTATTAATAACAACTTTTTTTTCATGTCAACAAAGCAAATGAAAACAACACAGGATAACAATAATTATATTGGAATTTCACAAGCAAGAAAAATATGAAACAAGACACTTGATAACATAAAAAACTATGAATCTTGAGAATGTCAGGATAAGTGTATAGACCATTTTTTTTCAATTTTATTTCTTTACTGGTTTTATTGATTTATTTTCAGATTTATATCAAAAAACCGATACATTTTTACATCTCATATCCGAAACCAGATTTATAACATAATTTTGTACTAAACATGGCCGAATCAAACTGGAATGGTCACAATTTTAGAGATCCGGTCAAAACACCAAACTATAAAGGTACACAAAATCTTTGTTACGAAAAAGCGCTTAAGCGCAAAATACTTGGGTTCAGCACTATAATATTTTGAAACATCAGCAGTGTTAAGCGATTAGCACCCAAGCACTTCTAAGAAGTGTTTTTGATCTTCACCTAAAATGAAGCAAAGTTCTAAGCGAGATTAAGTGAAAAAATTCTTGTTGATTCATGGAAAAGAATGAAGTTTTTACTGCATAAATAACCATTGTACTGAAAAAAGCCCAACATTCTTCAAAAAATGGTTAATTTTTACTCCAAAACTCAAAATATTTAAACAATATTTGTAGAAACTAAAATTTAGCTTTAAAATTCAAGTGCTGCTTAAGCACAATCAACCAACGAGAGACTTCTAACACTTCTACTGACCTTGATGATATGATATATAAAATATCTATCAAACCAAGTATGCCATAGCCCAGCTCCATATGGTTGCTCATTTACCATTAAATATCCAGCCTTTGAACCAGCTGATTTTGGTTTCATCTAACCAATACTGCCATCATTTACATTTCATCACGCAACATCACCAAACCAAAAACTACACATCACCTAAAAACTACAACTACCTCAGTAACTCCAGCTGCAAAAAGTTCCCCCAGACTTTCTCCATTTCAATACCAACTGCATATCTGCCTTCAATTTCTACATTGTTGCCCACTAAATCTCCTTCAACAACCACTGCCCAACCTCCCATTACCTCTGTCTAACTGCTACATACATCCATTTCAAACTGTGCAGACCATCAAACCATCTTCCTCTCCACATTTTCCAAAATAGCCCGATCCCACTTTCGAGTCATCATCATACTTCCACTTACTTCATCTTCAAGAAACATCAGCACTTCATCCACTAACTTTACCATCCAACCCCTGCCTGACCACTGCACAACTCCATACAACATCACATACAGACACTACCCTCTGCTTACCACTTCATTCATTGTTATAAATTGCTGCTGCCTGATCACAGTTCCTCCCTTTGTCTACATTTTTACACCACTGCCTTAAACATTTCAATAGCACTGTGTTGACCATCTCGAATACCACGCATACTTCATCTGCTACTGCTTCATCATCTCGGCTAACCTCAACCCTGAAATCAACCACCAGACTACCATATCAAAATATGCTATTGCAATCGTCATTCAGCCCTCACCTTCCTTCACATACTGTCTCTAGCAATACTGCCTCGCCAACATTCAAACATTCACCACTGCTTGCAAATTAACAACCACTTCGATACTGAAGTCACTGCCACACTGACTTGCTGCGACAACAACATTGCCTCGTAAACATCAGTGCAACTCTATCACTCAACCTCTTCATTCAGGGCAGCATCCACCGTAACCTTCCTCTACATCAAACAGTCACTCCTCCATTACAACACCACCCACTACCTTATTGTCATCAATCACCGTCTTATACAGCCTCCTTGTACTGCAACCACCGCAAACAACCTGATATTACTGCTTTACCAAAGTTCATACACCAACCAACACCAACGATTCAAAAAAAACCACACTTCACTGCTACAAATTTGCGATTTCAGAATACCCAAATTGCAACCACAACCAGAGCCAAAACTGCAACCATCCCAAATTGGAAAACTCCGCCTCCATCCACACAATCAGCTGTGACCATCGACGACCCCAAACTAAATTCCTCCCTCTCCACCAACCACTCATCATGTCGTCGCCACCACAAATCCAATCGGCAGCCGAACTTCAATCGAGACTTACGAAACCGCTTCCAATTCCCCGCAGCACCCAAATTTCATCTGAATTATTCGACCTCGAATCACTGCCCAAAACTATTAGCCTCGACCTACAAATCGCTTCGCCTAGTCGCAGAACAACCTAAAATTCGGAGTTTACCGCCAATACCCTCAATCACAATGGCGACATTATCGCGGTCGATCCACAAAGTCTCGGCCTTTTTTTGTGTGTTTCTTTTGTTTTCTTTATCGTTATGATATGGTGTGGCCGAAGGAGCCCTATGCGATGGAGTCGACAAAGTGCCATCGTTAAATTTTCTGATTTGCACTTTGGGAATTGGGTGAAGAAGATCGGTGGGAGGTGAAATTTTATCGAACTGCTTTGATTTTGATTTTTATTTGTTTGAAATACTAGACCGTGGATTTCTTATTGTAAATCGATTTCGAGTTTGCTGCCATCTTCGCCATTAAAATTTTCAAAAGCTTCGTTTTAATTTTTTCTTCTTTTGTTCGATTTTGAAAATTAAAAGAAGGGGAGGGCACGGTATTATTATTATTATTATTTTTTCGGAGTGGGTTATTGAGGAGGAAGGAGTACATTTGTCTAAAGTAAACTTTGAAGCCAATTTTTCATTATTTCCCACCTAAATTTCACATTGCCATCAACATGTAGTTGCATCGGTTGACTTTAAAACCGATGCGACTAAAACTATTTGCATCGGTTGTTGGTGAGAACTGATGCAAATTTAATTTTTTATTACCTAATGCTTACCGATTACATCGGTTATTAAGATAGAACTGATGCAAATAGTTCTATTTGCATCAGTTTTTATTTCAACCGATGCAAACGAGGCGAATCAATATGCACTTTTTGTACTAGTGCATTATCCTTTTGTGACTTATTATTGAAAATTGTTTGCAACTTTGCTTACTGGAAAGGCCTAACCTGAATGCTTACTTCTTACATTCATCACTGACTATTTTCACAGACTCTGTATATTGAAGAGATTTCCTTTTTCTTTGGAAAGCTTTTGGTATGGACTTACTGATTATGTATTGGCCCAACCTTGTTATATTTGATGCATTTCTCGGACAATCCCCACATATTTTCTTGTTTTACCGATGAGTGTTTATACATGATCGCGTAGGCTACAACGTTAGGCGTATCAAAGTAGGAGTATGAACTAAAGCTGAAGAGTAGATTAAGTAAATGGTCTACATTTCACCCTTGGTATCACTTCGCGTCATAGGCGGGGATGTAAATATTCGATGAAATTAAATACCTATACAGGAGTTGTTTATTCAATTTACAAAAATAATGATATAGTGTCTTTCACAGTTTTATTTATCTCTTACAATTTTATTCATCTGCTCTTTCTTCAGCATAAACTAGCATATCTCCTTATACAACATATTAAGCCTTCTAATGACATACCAAACTTTTTTGTGAAGGCTATTGTCAAAAGAGGGTCTCACTAAACACATGACACTCATGAATTTTCATACCCAACATTTCTGTACAATTTAAGTCAATGAAGAAAGACAGATATAATGTAGTATCATTTGGGAAATATATTCTGTAAGAGACTGCGCTAAACTTTTACAAATCTAAAATCCACCTTATAGCGCCAACAATAAAGTGTGATATTAGTTTTCACATCAAATCATCTTTGGTCTTCCAAGACGGGTGTAATAACCCGCATATTTTATGATTATATATTTAAACGTTCTATTTAAATATAGCATCGTTAATTGAAATTAGAGTCCAAAATGTGACTCTTTGTATATATTCAAATCCAAACTCGAGACTACTTTCGTTAAGTTCAAATCGACGTTTACTACTTGTTTAGATATAAACATTGTTGTTTTTGGGGTTGATGTGGGTTTTGACATTTTTAGTTGGGCTTTGGGCTTTATTCTAGCCCATTAACCCAACCCTCTTCTACCAATACCCCTAACTCCTCTCCTCTTCCTTCATTCCATTCATAATTTCCTAACACTCCAAGCTAAAGGGGAAAATGAGGAAAAAGAAGGGAAATTAAAATTCATATGCCCTAGGTTTTCTAAGGAATTCAAATTCAAGTTATAAATCGAAGACAAGCTTATGTAAGCATCCGAGCTTAGTAGCTTTTATCTTTCATGTAACCGAGATAGAGACCCTTTAATGTATACATATTCTTTAGTACATATACTATTCTTATGTGATGTAGTGGATCTTGTATGACCACTACTATGATGTTCATTTCTATGTATTATATTCATATCCGTTTTCGCTTTGGTGGTATGAACATTTATGCCTGATTTTATGTTATGATTATTTTATATTGTTTTCGAATGGCATTAAGCCACTGTGTAGTAGATTTGAGTTTGAATCTGATGTATTAGATTTCCTCTTGAAATGAAATGCGTGACAGACCATTTGACATATCGGTACTCGCTCAAATCAATTATACAATTGTCGCTCCTCAATAACCTTATTCTTCGCACTAGCCATCGGCATTACCACGTAGTGTCCTTAGTTAGTGCGAGTATAGAGGTGGGGCATCATAGATTGGTATCAGTGCCAAACATCGGAACAAAATAGGATATTATGATGATGATTATTGTCCTAAGTCTCTCTTAGGAATCGTGCCCTAGGATTTAATTCGAATCTTAGGATCCGTCATGTCCTGTCTTATTTTATGATGCCTTGTTTTATCAATGAAGCTTATTTGAATTCGTTCTATAAATAACCTTTTTCTTCTTCTTTCTTTTTGTTTAGGAAGGGAAATGGTTAGAATAGGCCGTCCTAGCACTGGTCGATCCAGTGATCCTCCTTAGGATGATGTACTCATGTATGCTCAACGGATTTTAGATCTTGTAAAGAATGCCCAAGCTATCGGTCTCATTCCTAAGTCTACACATCTAAAATATGGGTTCGTACGCTTACGTAGTGATTACGACCATTTGGGTGGAAAGCCATTCAAAGGTTCTGAAAGCGTTATGGAAGTCTAGACTTGGCTTAGAACTTGCGATCGCAACTTTTCTCACATAAATCTTTTGGATTTACAACGAGTCCAAGTGGCTTCTAGCATGATCCAGGAGAGAGCATTAAATTGGTATGACCTTTTGATTTCAAAATTGTAGAAGCGGATCTTACTTGTGAGCAATTCCGAGAATGGTTCAAGTTAAAGTTTGTTCCTGAAGCTGAAAAAGGTAACTTTAGTTCGGTGCTTTATTGATCTTATTCAGGGCGAATTTTCTGTGACAGATTATGTCGTATCTTTTGAATCCCTCTCTAAATATGGGGTCGATTATATTAATACCCCTTTGAAGAAGAATCAAAGATTTATCTATGGTTAGAATAAGAATCTCAAAAAGGCTTTACTTCTGAAACTAGAAGTGCCTTTCAATCAGCTTGTAGATATCGCTCTTTGACTTGAAGAGGTGGATAAGAAAGTGATAGTGATGTTGGGGTGACAAATAGAACTTCAACAACAACAAGAAGCATCTTGATAATAAGTTCAAAAGCCCTAATACTAACAAGAAAAGGAAGCAAACAACTACGGTAGCAAAGACTTCTATCCCTGCTCATGGAGAATGCTAAATTGTGGTTCTAAAGACCACTATGCAAATAAGTGTCCAATGTCCCTTACTTGCAGCTATTGCAAAGTCCGGGTCCCTATATCTTCATGTCCCAAACTTCAAAACAAGAAAGAGAAAAGGATGACTGTTGTGCAAGCTTCTTGTAACGACCCAAAATTTTCGACTCCGAAAGTTTGAAGTAATACGATCACTGTAAGAGTGCTGAAAAATCGAACGCCAAAAATTCTAGATTTTTAGGGAAAAGAAGAAAAAGAGGTAGAAGAAGAAGCAGAAAAAAAAAGCACAGAATCTCATAATAGCAGCGGGATAAAATATAATATCAAATAACAACATTGATACAAAAGAAAGCTGTAACTGTCAATTTACAGACAATATATCAAAGTACAATTCATTCATAATAATCCGGCCAGTTATTACAACCTGTTCCAGGATAAAATCAATACAAACTCTATTACATCGTGGAATATACTCCATAAGTGTAATGACCCGCTATTTTGGACCATTCAAATCGCAATAAAACCATACATGTCCGACTTGAATAATTCAAAATACCATATTGTTAATTAAAATTTGGCAAAACTTAAAATATACAGTAAATAAATCAATCACACATCACAGAGTAATATAATGCAGCGGAATAGATAAAGAATAGTAGTTTATGAAGCTACTATATACCTCAGAGTTAGAAATAAAATACAACCGAATGGTTCAAATGCAGTGAAGTCTCCAATGCAACAGATGACTCCAATGCAACAGATGACTTCTCTGAACCAATCAACTGGATGAATGAAGGAATAGATAGCTGGATCTTTAAGCAAAGCTCCAACTTCGAAGGTGAGTCTCAAATGCTGTATCACTCAGTCTGACCCGAGCATAAAGCAAAACACAAAACACTCGAGTCAGGATTAACATTCTTATATCAATAAATCCAACTCAAATGAAATATCAACTGAAATACAAGTAACTTAAAGGATGTTTGGGATAACCATCCTCTAAGGGTCCATGGAACTATCTACAAGGCAGAAATATACACTATACACCGTGGTCATTTCAGCTTAATTTATACTTCAAAACCAAATATCATTTCACTTCAAATATCTCTATATTTCCCAAAATAGTATTTACATATATTAAATAATTTATACAGTAAAGTATTTTCAATTTTAATTCAACTCAATTCCAAAAATAACCACTTCAATTTTATCGATCTCAAATTCAGATTTGTAATCACAAAAAAACCCTTTATATTTCAATATATTTCAAGACTTTAAGTATTCAACGTTTCAAACTAAATTTTTATTCAATTTAGTTTTCTAAATAATAAATTCAAATTTAGTTCAACCTAAATTTTCATTTTAATTCAATTTAGTTTCTAAATAACAAATTCAACTATATTGATTTCAAATACAGATCCGAATCTCAAAATAAACCATTTAAATTCTAATATAGTTCAAAGCTTTAGTATTTAAATGTTCAATTTAACAGTTTCCTATAGATCTCGATTTAACCTCATTATTATTTAGTCTTGAAATACTCCCTCATTAGATATAATATCATTTAAGTAACCTTAAATTACATTTTACTCAATATTTTCTTTAATTTATTTAAACGTGAAATATTCATTAAATCACATAAATCAAAAATCCAGTTGTAAAATCATACCTTTAAATTTCCCATTCAAAAATTTCAAATTGATTTAATTAAATAAATCCTCATTTAAATACTATTTTTAATAAACCAAAATTTATCTCTCAATCTTAATTATTCAATTTATTACAAGAAAATCTATTTGAAATATAGATTTACATAAATACTCAACCATATTATCCGTATTAAATTAATCTAATTTAAATCAAATATTACGACTAAATCTATATATAAAATTTCCATTTATATAATATCTTAAGAATCAATATTATTTAAACCATATTTTTTTCCAAAATTATAAAAATTATTTTCAGAATATTTATATGGACCAACGGTGTCTGTATATATTTCCTATCATATAGTCTAGTGCGACGGATACTTATCATTTCAATCCGTACACTAAATATATACGGGCGGATATCATTTCAACCCGTAATCCCAAATTCAATTAAATGAAAATCGCTTGGGTTTATCATTTCAACCCATAACGATTTTCTCCTATTCTAAAGTCCGTTCGGGTATGTATCATTTCAACCCATAGTGATTTCTAAACTACAGGGAACTTGCAGAGTGATAACAGATAATACAATAAAATAACAGGCATATATCATCAATAACAATATAATATAAACAACAGGATATGGTGTCATATCCCGCAGGTGAACAGTTACAGATAATAGCATATATAACAAATTTAAATAACTACAGCAGCATATTTCAATTGTCGTTTCAATTGAAATCAAATTTAATGAATAAAAGAACGTTAATCGTGAGTGATTGCTCACCTTTCGAGGCTAGATAGGTTGGACAAAGAATTGAGCTACGCTAGATCACGATCTAGACATCGAACAAATCCAAACAAAATTTTCAAAGCGAAGCAAGATTGGCACGAATACGATAGACAACTGATAAATAGAGATCGATGAAAATAGATCAGAAACTGCTTTATGCAGACCGAAATGAAATACAAAGATTATTCTATTATACTACTCTCTTAACCAATATTAGTTTTGAAACGCATTAAAATTACATATACATACATACGTTTTCAAACAAACGCAAATAATAGAAAACTGCAAAACTATGTTTAAAACCAATATTAACATAAATTTTTTATAATCATATTTAAATCAACATTTAAGTCAATATTCCACATTATTATTGTTAAGACCAATATCGACTTTTCTTAATTTGTTGAAACACTACACACCTTATACTTCATATAAATTTACCTTTTGCAAAATATTTATAAGAAAGAGAAGGGCGAGAGCACAGCTCCAACTTAATTTAACAATTTAAATTGCAGTACTTTCTTTAATATTAAAACAGGCTTCAGGCATTTCTTACATGTTAACACTTACATTAAACTTTCTTTATCATCTTAAAAATATCAATGTCAAATTTTAACCCATATAATCACTAGTATAAACTTACATTTTAAAACAACAAATCTTAGATCTTATAAAACTGTATTTGTATAATAATTCATCTCTGGACAGACACACAAACTAACTTAAAATATATTATACTATATATTCTCCCCAAAATTTTATAACTCTACAACTATATTTTAAACAACAGAAGGAAATTTAAACCCATGCAAACTCTACCTATATATCAAACTTATGTTTTATAACTTACTTTATATTAATATGTTTATAAATGTATACTGTCCCACAATATATATATTATAAAATTAACACCTTTTTATAAACAATACAATATAAAATTAACACCTTTCTTTTTTTTTATAAAATCTTACATGCTGTAACATATATGCAGACTGCTAAACATCTTATATTATATATAAACAGTATGAAATAACCCAATGTATATTCAAAAGTCATACTAAACAAATTTCAATAAATACTCATATAAAACTAACCATAAAACAAATGCAAATGTTTATAACTTTATATTTAATGTATACTTGCGCTGCACTATAAAAACATACTTATAATGTAAAATATATACTTGAAGCATGTTATGCTTAAAATAAAGGAAAAGCAAAAGCAATATAAACAATAAGAAAACAAAAGAAAAGGAGGAAAAAGAAGAAGAAAAAGAAAAGAAATAAGAAGGAAAAAAAATTAGTGCAGCCATTTACCTACAGAAGAAGCTTCACGCGCAAGAGAGGAGATGAAGATCTATTGATATGGAGTAGGGTATGTACGAGTAATTTGTATTTATAAGAGAAGCCTCACATTGATAGAGTGGAAAGAAATTTTGTTTAAAGTGGCAAGAAATAAAGATAGTAATGGCTAGAGGAAATTTAGGAATTTATCCCTATCATTTAAGGAGAAAAAAAAAGAAAGAGGAAATAAATTAAAACAAATATATAAAGATTAAATGCTGGTGAACAGAGGAAATAAAATGAAACAAATATGTATATAAACATTGAATGCTGGTGAAAAGAGAAAATAAATTAAAACAAATATGTATAAAGATTGAATGCACATGAATAGAGAAAATGAATTAAAACAAATATGTATAAAGATTGAGTGTTGGTGAAAAGAGGAAATAAATTAAAACAAATAAGAAGAGAATGGATTGATTTAAAGGAAAGGCAGTGGATGGTTTAGAAATAAATAAATGTAAAACGTATACGTTTTAAATTTCAAAAAGGAAAGAAATAAATACGGGAATGGCAACAGATCTCGCAAGCAGGGAAATAACGTAAAAAGAGGAAGAGAAAGAGGCGTATAAATGAATGGTAAATAAATTTAGATTTCAAATGAAATAAATGGAACAGCAGAGATTAAAGTATGGATGTAAATCCAGGAATAATAAAAAGCAACGGTTATATGTCGATTAAGAAAAATAATTAAAACAATTAATGGCTTAAATGGGGCAGCATGTTTCAAATTTTTGAAATGCAAAAGAAACGTACACTATAAATATAAAGTTTACAAAAGCAAAAGAAACGTAAAGCCGTCCATTGATTCATCAAAACGTTATTAAGTAATAAATTGAAATGAATATAAAAATAAAAGTAATTGTAATGGTCAATAGTTGATTTAGCTATACACTTAAAGCAATAAATTTTTGTTTGTTTGTACAACACAAAATGAGTTTTGAAAATCAAGGATATAAAAATGGATAAAAGGAAAGAAATCAGGAAATTTTGTGAGCAATAGCTTTCTAAGGAAAGGTAGGCTTACATTATATATACATGCTAAGATGATTAGGCACGTTCAAAAATTTTGAAGCAAATGAAGGAATTGGAAATAAATATAAAATGAAAGAAATTTGAAAAGTCCGTAGCTATGATTTAGCCAAAATTTATTAAAGCCATTTACTAAGAAGGTTGGAACCGAAATAATAAGGAGAGGAAGGCACATTAAATTTGATGACAAAGTTGTGTTCAGATCTATAAGCAAGTTGTTTATATATTATAGGCCTTATGAAAGCGAGGGAAGGAACGGATGCTACTAGCTTGATGATTTGAGATTCTTTCGAGCGTTAAAAACAAAAATAAAGGGAGACCAGAATAAACGCACCACCATAAATATAAATATACGCTTCAATTCCAAAAGAAACGTATAGAGAAAATTATGGGTAGTGGGAAAAGTAAAGTCAGTGCACGAAACTACAAGGAATAATAAAAGCAAGGTCGATGATCTCAAATTTATTAATGGTTACGAATGGAAAAGTCTACCTGAATTGGAAAAGTATTAAGCAATAGAAATCTTTAACGGTAGTAAAAAGAAACCGTTACACACTGATTCAGAAATCAATTAAAGCAATTAATAGCTTGAATTGGACAGCACGTTTTCTCAATTAAATAAACTTCCATAAAATTATTTGAAAATTTAAAATCTGCTATATTTAAATATACGTATTCTAAATATATAAACTTTTTATTTAAAAATTCAATTATTATAAGATTTCACAAATATTCAATTAAATACGCTATAGAATCAATTAAAAATTGTTAAAATTTTCCAGGTCGTTACACTTTCCCCCACTCAAAACTTTTCGTCCCCGAAAAGGAAGGAGGTAGGAAAATAAAACAACCAGAAAAAAATAGATTGAAAGCCAAGATAAACAATAAATTTTAAAACTATATAAATTTTATTTAAAATATTTATTTGAAAACTTCATTTGAAATTAAATTTTCCTTAATATTTAATACTTCTCAAACTCCTTTGCAAATAATTATTTACATTATTACTTCTATTTACAAAAACTATTGAAAATATTAAATCCAAAATTTATGAAAATTTTAATTTATCTCAAGATACCTTTCAAATATTATCAATAAATTAATAATCATTTTCTTTAAAGATGTTTTATTTAATTTATAACTTCAAAAATATTTATAACACTAAAATTTTATATAAAACAATGTAGTATACAAATAAGCAATATTTAAAAGATTTATTCAAAAAGGAAAGGAAGGTAGATTCCGAAAATGGAATATAGGTGAAAAATAAAGCTGAGCAGATGAGGTAGATTCAAAAGAATAGAATCGGGCACGAATAATTTTCAAACCATAAGAATTTAAATTTCAAATATTAATACAAAATTTCTTTGTTGAAAATACTTTTATAATAAAATACCTTTATAAATAAAATACTTTTATATCGAAACCAATTTTTCTTTCGAAAATACTTTTATAACTCGATGTTTTAACAAGTTTATCCTCGTTCTTGCAGACTCTGGCCATGCGTTGATCAGGCGCAAAGCTAGAGTTCTTCAAGTACTTAGTAGACCTGTTTCAACACCCAGTGAAAATATTTGAAAAACCTTTTAAAAACAGATATGGAAAGTACAATCCAAACAAATCAACCAAACCAAAACCTTTGTCCGATCATGGTTCGCAGATACACAATGGTTACGCCTGGGTCCCCCAGGAAACAATCCATATCCGTAAGCTTTCTCAGCCCTGCGAGTTACGCCATGATGACTAGTGGAGTGCAGGATACACAATGGTTACGCCTGGATCCCCCAGGAAACAATCCGTACCCCTAGGCAAGACTCAGCCAGGCACTTGCGCTACTATTCGTGACCTACACAGATTGCAGGATACACAATGGTTACGCCTGGATCCCCCAGGAAACAATCCGTACCCCTAGGCAAGACTCAGCCAGGAAATTGCGCTATGCATTCACGAGAAAAAAAAAACCATGGGTTACGCCACGGTGAGAACACTCGAGTATTACATCCAGAAAACCAAAAATCAGAGAGAATAATATCGATAGAATGAATCCACGATGTGGCCACAAAGCGGATATCAAGCAGAAGGCACTTTCCATATCTTTACTTCGAAAATATATATCATATAGTACCTTTTCAAATCACTTTCAAATATCGTACTTATATAAAGTCCATATATATAGGATTTCATTTTTCCCAAATCGAATACTTTCCAAATCAATAGTAGATCAAATCATACTTATATAGACTTCGATTATATAAAATCTCTTTCCAAATTGAGTACCTTTCAAATCAATAGATTTCAAATCAACTTCATACTTATACAATCCATTTTATATAGGTTCGACCACTCCCAAATCAAGTGCTTAATAATATAAGGTTCTCAAATTTCAAATCATTTCAATATCAGTTTCAAAATCATATATGATTTCACCAAATTTTCTTCCAAATTAAATATCTCAATTTCAAAGTTCCCATAATAATAGGTTTAGAAAATAATCCCAGTTTCCAAATTGAAATAATTCAAGTCAAACAAATTCATTTCCAAAATCACCATATAAGTACTGGTTTTAATTTCAATTAAATTTCAAAACCAAATATTTTCTCAAAATCAATTATACTAAAAATAGTTTCCAAATTTATAAGTATCCCTTTAAAACTTTTAAACTATCTATTTCTATTTGAAATATCCAATTTACCTTTCTGAAAACCATTATTCAAAACCATATTTTTTCTCAAAACATTTCAAAACTAAATTTATATTCTTTATCAAACATTTTATACTCCTCGAAATTTCTTAGCTTTGAAAATTTAATCTCGATTTGGAAGTGTTCGAACATTCAAAATAGTTAGGGAAATCAAATTTTCAATTCAACAGTTGAAAATCAACAATAAATCAATAAACCAATTATTAAATCCGAAACTCGAGGACTGAACACCGGTCTCATTTTAATTTGTTTCAAATATATACTTATATCTTTCTAAAATATCAAATTATACTTCGGAATTTGAAATCAAAAACGGTTTTACAAAATCACTTGCATAGCGAAGCTATTAAAGTGGCCACTCCCCCACTCTGAAACTCGAAAATCAATGTCGATGATGCGTGCACTCATCACCGAAATTATTTTCCAGCGACATAAGTGAGTTCTGGATTTCTATTTTCTTGAAAACTTCTTTGAAATTTCTTCAAAATTATTGGAATTCATTTGAACTCATTTGAAACATTTCTTATTCGGAAAAATACTTTTAAATCATATTATTTTTATATATTTTCCAAAATCTTAAAACCAATTTCAAAATACCGGAATTCAATTCTCGAATTTCAAATTTAACCCTTCAGTTATAAACCATTTTTATATGAATCACTTTCTTATAAATTTTCGAAATTTCCAATCCTTTCAAAACTTTTATATATAGAATAACATTTCTTATTCGTTTTATATATAGGTATATAATCCTTATCGAAAACATTTTCACTTTTTATATAGAATAAAATCATAATTATCAAAATAATAATTTTGATATATAAAACAATTTCAAAAATGCAAATATACTCGATTTTCAAAGAATAATTTTAAGAATGGATTTCAAAACAAAGATAGAGATTTGAATTAGAGGAACTCCAATCAATAGAATTCTGATTCGAAGATAGACTCGATCAAAGATGAGATAATTAAATTATAAAATAGAAGATGGATATACTTCTATAAATCGCGGGCAACCTTAACCGGGTCAACCGTGACTTCAGGGATATGATCGATGCGGAATTCTAAAACAAATCGACATTCGATTGCCAGAGATGGAATTCGGCATATCAAGATATAGAAGCATCGTAAACCGAGGATACAAAAATCTTCGGTGAATCGATGCCAATTGTAAAGGTGTTTTCACCCCCTTTACAAAACATTCAGTGGAGTTATGGGATACTCCAGAATCAAACGAATATAAATAGGAAGAGACAAGAATGAATTTCGGAACCGAGGGACATTCCAAAACTCAAAGGAAATTGAGTCAAAAAGGAAGAGATTCAACTCGAACGAAAGTGATTCTGTAAATAAATTTACCATATATGCTAAGTTTTGCCTAGAGCCAAAGCTCTGATACCAACTGTAATGACCCGCTATTTTGGACCATTCAAATCGACAATAAAACCATACATGTCCGACTTGAATAATTCAAAATACCATATTGTTAATTAAAATTTGGCAAAACTTAAAATATACAGTAAATAAATCAATCACAGATCATAGAGTAATATAATGCAGCGGAATAGATAAAGAATAGTAGTTTATGAAGCTACTATATACCTCAGAGTTAGAAATAAAATACAACCGAATGGTTCAAATGCAGTGAAGTCTCCAATGCAACAGATGACTTCTCTGAACCAATCAACTGGATGAATGAAGGAATAGATAGCTGGATCTTCAAGCAAAGCTCCAACTTCGAAGGTGAGTCTCAAATGTTGTATCACTCAGTCTGACCCGAGCGTAAAGCAAAACACAAAACACTCGAGTCAAACATTCTTATATCAATAAATCCAACTCAAATGAAATATCAACTGAAATACAAGTAACTTAAAGGATGTTTGGGACAACCATCCTCTAAGGGTCCATGGAACTATCTACAAGGTAGAAATATACACTATACACCGTGGTCATTTCAGCTTAATTTATACTTCAAAACCAAATATCATTTCACTTCAAATATCTCTATATTTCCCAAAATAGTATTTACATATATTAAATAATTTATACAGTAAAGTATTTTCAATTTCAATTCAACTCAATTCAAAAAATAACCACTTCAATTTTATCAATCTCAAATTCGGATTTGTAATCACAAAATATCCCTTTATATTTCAATATATTTCAAGACTTTAAGTATTCAACGTTTCAAACTAAATTTTTATTCAATTTAGTTTTCTAAATAATAAATTCAAATTTAGTTCAACCTAAATTTTCATTTTAATTCAATTTAGTTTCTAAATAACAAATTCAACTATATTGATTTCAAATACAGATCTGAATCTCAAAATAAACCATTTAAATTCCAATATAGTTCAAAGCTTTAGTATTTAAATGTTCAATTTAACAGTTTCCTATAGATCTCGATTTAACCTCATTATTATTTAGTCTTGAAATACTCCCTCATTAGATATAATATCATTTAAGTAACCTTAAATTACATTTTACTCAATATTTTCTTTAATTTATTTAAACGTGAAATATTCATTAAATCACATAAATCAAAAATCCAGTTATAAAATCATACCTTTAAATTTCCCATTCAAAAATTTCAAATTGATTTAATTAAATAAATCCTCATTTAAATACTATTTTTAATAAACCAAAATTTATCTCTCAATCTTAATTATTCAATTTATTACAAGAAAATCTATTTGAAATATAGATTTACATAAATACTCAACCATATTATCCGTATTAAATTAATCTAATTTAAATCAAATATTACGACTAAATCTATATATAAAATTTCCATTTATATAATATCTTAAGAATCAATATCATTTAAACCATATATTTTTTTCCAAAATTATAAAAATTATTTTCAGAATATTTATATGGACCAACGGTGTCTGTATATATTTCCTATCATATAGTCTAGTGCTACGGATATTTATCATTTCAATCCGTACACTAAATATATACGGGCGGATATCATTTCAACCTGTAATCCCAAATTCAATTAAATGAAAATCGCTTGGGTTTATCATTTCAACCCATAACGATTTTCTCCTATTCTAAAGTCCGTTCGGGTATGTATCATTTCAACCCATAGTGATTTCTAAACTACATGGAACTTGCAGAGTGATAACAGATAATACAATAAAATAACAGGCATATATCATCAATAACAATATAATATAAACAACAGGATATGGTGTCATATCCCGCAGGTGAACAGTTATAGATAATAGCATATATAACAAATTTAAATAACTACAGCAGCATATTTCAATTGTCGTTTCAATTGAAATCAAATTTAATGAATAAAAGAATGTTAATCGTGAGTGATTGCTCACCTTTCAAGGCTAGATAGATTGGACAAAGAATTGAGCTACGCTGGATCACGATCTAGACATCGAACAAATCCAAACAAAATTTTCAAAGCGAAGCAAGATTGGCACGAATACGATGGACAACTGATAAATAGAGATCGATGAAAATAGATCAGAAACTGCTTTATGTAGACCGAAATGAAATACAAATATTATTCTATTATACTACTCTCTTAACCAATATTAGTTTTGAAACGCATTAAAATTACATATACATACATACGTTTTCAAACAAACGCAAATAATAGAAAACTGCAAAACTATGTTTAAAACCAATATTAACATAAATTTTTTATAATCATATTTAAATCAACATTTAAGTCAACATTCCACATTATTATTGTTAAGACCAATATCGACTTTTCTTAATTTGTTGAAACACTACACACCTTATACTTGATATAAATTTACCTTTTGCAAGATATTTATAAGAAAGAGAAGGGCGAGAGCACAACTCCAACTTAATTTAACAATTTAAATTGCAGTACTTTCTTTAATATTAAAACAGGCTTCAGGCATTTCTTACATGTTAACATTTACATTAAACTTTCTTTATCATCTTAAAAATATCAATGTCAAATTTTAACCCATATAATCACTAGTATAAACTTACATTTTAAAACAACAAATCTTAGATCTTATAAAACAGTATTTGTATAATAATTCATCTCTGGACAGACACACAAACTAACTTAAAATATATTATACTATATATTCTCCCCAAAATTTTATAACTCTACAACTATATTTTAAACAACAGAAGGAAATTTAAACCCATGCAAACTCTACCTATATATCAAACTTATGTTTTATAACTTACTGTATATTAATATGTTTATAAATGTATACTGTCCCACAATATATATATTATAAAATTAACACCTTTTTATAAACAATACAATATAAAATTAACACCTTTCTTTTTTTTTATAAAAATCTTACATGCTGTAACATGTATGCAGACTGCTAAACATCTTATATTATATATAAACAGTATGAAATAACCCAACGTATATTCAAAAGTCATACTAAACAAATTTCAATAAATACTCATATAAAACTAATCATAGAACAAATGCAAATGTTTATAACTTTATATTTAATGTATACTTGCGCTGCACTATATAAACATACTTATAATGTAAAATATATACTTGAAGCATGTTATGCTTAAAATAAAGGAAAAGCAAAAGCAATATAAACAATAAGAAAACAAAAGAAAAGGAGGAAAAAGAAGAAGAAAAAGAAAAGAAATAAGAAGAAGAAAAAATTAGTGCAGCCATTTACCTACAGAAGAAGCTTCACACGCAAGAGAGGAGATGAAGATCTATTGATATGGAGTAGGGTATGTACGAGTGATTTGTATTTATAAGAGAAGCCTCACATTCATAGAGTGGAAAGAAATTTTGTTTAAAGTGACAAGAAATAAAGATAGTAATGGCTAGAGGAAATTTAGGAATTTATCCCTATCATTTAAGGAGAAAAAAAAAGAGGAAATAAATTAAAACAAATATATAAAGATTAAATGCTGGCGAACAGAGGAAATAAAATGAAACAAATATGTATATAAACATTGAATGCTGGTGAAAAGAGAAAATAAATTAAAACAAATATGTATAAAGATTGAATGCACATGAATAGAGAAAATGAATTAAAACAAATATGTATAAAGATTGAGTGTTGGTGAAAAGAGGAAATAAATTAAAACAAATAAGAAGAGAATGGATTGATTAAAGGAAAGGCAATGGATGGTTTAGAAATAAATAAATGTAAAATGTATACGTTTTAAATTTCAAAAAGGAAAGAAATAAATACGGGAATGGCAACAGATCTTGCAAGCAGGAAAATAACGTAAAAAGAGGAAGAGAAAGAGGCGTATAAATGAATGGTAAATAAATTTAGATTTCAAATGAAATAAATGGAACAGCAGAGATTAAAGTATGGATGTAAATCCAGGAATAATAAAAAGCAACGGTTATATGTCGATTAAGAAAAATAATTAAAACAATTAATGGCTTAAATGGGGCAGCATGTTTCAAAATTTTGAAATGCAAAAGAAACGTGCACTATAAATATAAAGTTTTCAAAAGCATAAGAAACGTAAAGCTGTCCATTGATTCATCAAAACGTTATTAAGTAATAAATTGAAATGAATATAAAAATAAAAGTAATTGTAATGGTCAATAGTTGATTTAGCTATACACTTAAAGCAATAAATTTTTGTTTGTTTGTACAACACAAAATGAGTTTTGAAAGTCAAGGATATAAAAATGGATAAAAGGAAAGAAATCAGGAAATTTTGTGAGCAATAGCTTTCTAAGGAAAGGTAGGTTTACATTATATATACATGCTGAGATGATTAGGCACGTTCAAAAATTTTGAAGCAAATGAAGGAATTGGAAATAAATATAAAATGAAAGAAATTTGAAAAGTCCGTAGCTATGATTTAGCCAAAATTTATTAAAGCCATTTACTAGGAAGGTTGGAACCGAAATAATAGGGAGAGGAAGGCACATTAAATTTGATGACAAAGTTGTGTTCAGATCTATAAGCAAGTTGTTTATATATTATAGGCCTTATGAAAGCGAGGGAAGGAACGGATGCTACTAGCTTGATGATTTGAGATTCTTTCGAGCGTTAAAAACAAAAATAAAGGGAGACCAGAATAAACGCACCACCATAAATATAAATATACGCTTCAATTCCAAAAGAAACGTATAGAGAAAATTATGGGTAGTGGGAAAAGTAAAGTCAGTGCACGAAACTACAAGGAATAATAAAAGCAAGGTCGATGATCTCAAATTTATTAATGGTTACGAATGGAAAAGTCTACCTGAATTGGAAAAGTATTAAGCAATAGAAATCTTTAACGGTAGTAAAAAGAAACCGTTACGCACTGATTCAAAATCAATTAAAGCAATTAATAGCTTGAATTGGACAGCACGTTTTCTCAATTAAATAAACTTCCATAAAATTATTTGAAAATTTACAATCTGCTATATTTAAATATACGTATTCTAAATATATAAACTTTTTATTTAAAAATTCAATTATTATAAGATTTCACAAATATTCAATTAAATACGTTATAGAATCAATTAAAAATTGTTAAAATTTTCCAGGTCGTTACAACGTGTTCATAATAATCCGGCCAGTTATTACAACCTGTTCCAGGATAAAATCAATACAAACTCTATTACATCGTGGAATATACTTCATAAGTTCCTGCCATCCAGCTCGCCTCTTGAGCTTCAGAACGTCCCAACTTGAAAATTTGCAACACTCGGTCTGACCCGAGCATTACATTAAAGTAACACCCGAGTCAGGCTGGAAACCAGCGTGAGTAAACCTATTTAATATGAAATACTTAAGTTATAAAACTTCTTTGAAAACCAGGGTAACTCGTACCTCACTACGAGTTCTTATCTAGTTATAGTCAAACACTTATTGCACAAGTCCATTGGTATTTTAAGTAACATCTAAGTGACGCTACTTAGTTTAAATGGCCAAGTTTAATTAATTTATTACATTCCAGCCTATTTGATTTTCGAATCAAATCTATAAAGAATTATAGATTACTAATCGAAGTGGTTTTGGATATTGTCGATATCCGACCCCGAACTCTTTGAATCCATCGCCATCCTATAAGCCCAGTTGTTTAAGTGAATACAATTCAATTTTAAATTCAGAATGTCATATTCACACAGCAATTTTCATCACAGATAACTTATCCAAATAAATGGCTCACATTTATCAACCATTTAATCTAGGCATTTCATATCACAGAATATCACAAATTATCATACTAGAGATATTAATCAATCCAAGCATTCAATAAAATTTAATCATCCTTAAGCAAGATAACTGGCCACACCATTCCCAATTAATTTAATTTAATCACAAAGTAAATCAATTAAAATCCTACTTAATTAACATTAATTAATTTCAAACCGTTTATTTTAATTAATTATTGTCATTAATAAATTATCCTTTAATTACTTAAGACCTTAATTAATATAAGAAAAACGATTTATCTTAATGAATTACTTAATTATCATTTAAATTTTATTTAAATTAAATGTTTGAAATTAATTTATTATTAACAAACAAAATCACTTGAGACCTTTTGATTAATTCAAATTTAATACATTTATCTCAATCACTTACTTAATTACATTATTTTACTTTTGAAAACACCTAGGGAATTAATTGAATAATTAACCTAATATATAATTATTCAAAACCAAAACAATTTGAATTCAAAAAAAACATTTGACTTTATAATTTAATTTTTGAAGCTTGCTTTGAAAACTTGATCAACACTTTGCTTTGAAACTTGTTTATCTCTTTATGCTTTGAAAACTTTGTTTACAAAATTTACTTTCGTTTTAAAATTTAGGAAACCCGAGCCCAAACAGAAATCCCCCGAGCCAACACCCACCCAAGCCAACTTCTCTCATCTTCTTCCCTCAAGAAAACTCACATACGACATCGAGCCCGACCAGAGCAAAAACTCTTCTTCCTTCCTCTACTACAAACATCACCTAGACACCATGCACACGCGTGCACCGTGAACACCGATATGATCACCTTTGACCATCGATATGACCACCAGCAAGTCGTCGATGTCCCCCGCAGTCGACCCGACCCCCCAGATCTTCGAACGAACTTGCCCATCGAAAACAAGCTAAACGAGCAACTCTCTGGTACGACATCCGATCGCAAAAATGCCTCGCGCCGCCGCATCCGATCGCCAAGGACCTCGCCGTCACGTCCAAACCTTCGTCACGAAACCACGCTTTTATCCCCCTCACTTCGGTCCATCCCGATGCACCCACGACGACGAAATTGCCCCGATAACCCATTCGTCTCAAGCAAGGTCTAAAACCCTAGATTGTCGTCGTTCAGCCACCACGGTGGTCTAGAAATTCATCGTCCATTTTCCCTTGATCCTCGACACACGAACTACCTCCAGCAATGAGCACAACACTCAACCTCCCTTCGATCGCCAGAAATCACGAAAGTGCAAATTCCGATCAACTAGAGAAATCTCAACAATTACTAGCTTAAAAATCCAAATATTAACATCAAAATCCATCATTTTTAAGCACGAATCCAGTTATATACTCAAAACATGAAATTTGGCCAATCGATTTTCTGACTTTAATTGATTTTCATTGTTCTTTTATTATTTTCGAAATAATTGCTTAATATATTCACTTGGAAATATTTTTAAATATGATATAACATCCATGCAATCACTTTCTCTTTAATGATCATAGCTTAAAATGGTTTAGGTGAGGAGATATGAATTATTTTGAGTGTTCATGAGCCTGTAATTCAAGAACAGAGGCTTGAATATACATATACACAGACATGCACAGATACTTCATATTTATATACATGCAAACACATTAATTCATCCATGCAAACATTTCTACAACATTACTTCAATTACTTATCACATGCATCAATAGATTTAACTTAAAAAAATGATGTTTACGAACCACATTTGTTGAGCCAAGAGAAACTAGAGAACAGAGCTTTGAAAATCTGGAAACAGCTACTTGATGTTTGATCTGAAACTTGAGTTTGAATTTAAACTTACTCTTCTTTTGATTAGGTTGGAATTTGAATTTAATCTTTGCTTTGCTCCCGTTTGAAACTTGATGTTGCTATTGTTTAATTTTCTTTTGGTTTTGTTTTGTAGAAATGAAAGAAAGAAGGGAGTTGAGAATATGTATATGTAAAAGAGAATACTGTGTACAACCTTTAGTTTCTCATATTTATTTATTTATTTATTTCAATTTAAAAGAAACAATTACCACTTGTACACATAGTTTATTCCCTAGCTTACAAATGTCCTAATCAATATTTTATATTTTCTTTATGTTTTTATATTTATTTAAGTTTTAGGTTTTGTATTTTTATATTTACTTTTTATTTACTATGGTTATTTAATATGATAAAACACTTTTATGTTTTATACTTATGCTTATATATTTACTAATTATATTTATCTTATGTATAATTAAATAGACATATATTAAAATCTTTTTATTTGTTCTTATTTAAATTTTAAACTTAAGTTATTTATTCTTATATTAATAACTACATATAAACATTAGTGTTTAAAAATGTAGATTTTTAAATCTAGATTATTTTTAAGATACCTATTTTGAATTCCAAATTATAGTTTTATTCACAAACCATATATATATATATGAATAATAGTAAAATAGCAAGCATACTTCATTTGTTTGAGAATACAAGTTTTTCAACTTTAAAAAATTATATTAGAAGATCATCAAATTAATATTGCCAAAATTCTGGGTCATCACATTCCTTCCCCCTTTAAATCCTTTTGTCCTCGAAAAGGAACAAAGAAGAGTTTTAAATTACACTTCTAATTATCAGTTAAATTATTCCTTAGACATTCTTAACTCTTTACTCCTCTTTATTCTAAAGTTTCAAAACACTTTAAAATCTATATACCAAAATAGCTTTATAAAAATACTTTTTATAACTTGATGTCTCAACAAGTCCATCCTTGTTCTCACAGAAATTCGGTCGTATGTTGATCAGACGCAGGACTGAAAATCTATAAGTACGTCGTAGACCCATTTTCAAGACCCAGTGAAAATATTTAGAAAACATTTGTGAAAATAAAGAAATTTTTTTATGAGAATGCCCTGGAAATCATCACCCCCTCCATGGTCGTAGTTAGCCCGATGGTTATGTCGCCATCCTCGTGAAATCCGTAGAAAACTATAGGCCTCCACGCCCCTCGATTACACCATGGAACCGCCACAGATCGAAACTACACCCAGGGTTACGTTGCAATCACGGCAAAAACCATGTAATTGTAGGCATCAGCGCCCTCGAATTTTGCTGCCAAATGAAACTTCACCACTCAAACCACATAGATCGTAGACTACATCAGTCGAGTCCCAGTGTAGCCTGTAGGCATTCACTGTCACACGACTTTCGCTATGTCTTCATAGACCGCAGTCTATCGATGTTACGTCACTCTCACAGAGAAATCAAACGTAGACCTTAGGCAACCACTGCCCCTCGACTTCCGCTATGGTGCACAGTAGATCGCAGTTACATCGAGTTACACTATCATCACAGCATAAACTTAATGTCACTGTAGGCATCAGCGCCCTCGACTTTCACTACCCCAACCATAATCCACAAGAACTTCAGTTAGTCCGGACATCCTCTTAGGATCAAATTTAGAACCCCCCCTTGGGGCTTTAGGCAGAACCATCCCATGGATCTCCTACTAGAAGTTTCAACTCTAATAGAAGCGCCTTTTCCCCCATAGCATTATTAAAACATTTTATACTATACACACATAGTATGTTTCAAATCATACTCTTTATATGCATCACATATAAATCTCCTTTTATATAAAATTAATATCTCAAAATCGATAGTTTCCAAACTTGGCTTTCCAAATTCTCAAAGTTGATTTTTTTTCCAATAATCAAAAGCTTTTCAAAATCAATGGATTCCAAAAACCTTTTTCTCAAAATCATTCTCATAAATCATTTATATATATACACACATAAGTTTATTCTTTTAACTAGAACAAAATATTTTTGGATCACTTCCTACTTATATAAATTCCTTTTTATACTTCAAATATTTTTCAAAGATCTTCCTTCTGATTATAGATTCAACAAGGGGAGTTTATTATATATAACAAATATATATATATATATATATATATATATATATATATATATATGCATACTTCATTTATGCCAAATCAAATATTCAATTTTAATTTCTTTTATAAAGTTATTTACTAGCTTACTTACTTTTTATAAAATGAGTTTTAGTTATAGTGATATCCACCTTCCACTTTTATTCATCATATATTTCTCAAAATATACTATTCCATTTCAAAATCATTTTCATATCTCTTTTCAAAATTTTCAATATCTATTTCAGTCAAGCACGTACGATGTACATATATCATCCGTACGCAATATCAAATCCAATCGCTCACTCGATCGCACAATTTCACTTTCGAACTAGTATCATCCACCCGACTTCCTAGTGTGGACTTAGATCTGGTTTCTTGATCAGAAACCGTCATTCTCCTTGCATAGTCATAACTACGATAGAGAATTTCCATAATCAATCAAAAATCCATATCCATGTTTTGGCGTCGAAAATCGAATGAAAAATCCCAACTCGGATCGATATATTATCTCGAAATTCTGTGCTCAAATCTAGATCAATTTGCTATGAGGATAGAATAATATACGTACATTCTACATATTTACCTTCATTGATTATCACCTATATCAATTTTCTTTTTATCCACATTCATTTCTATTCACTTATTCACAATTGCTTCAATTTCCATTTGGGTTATCACTTCAATTATAAACAGTTTGCACTTTGACTAGCTTGAATTTAGAAAATAGGTTGAAAAGTTTAAAACGGATAAGTAGTTGTAAAATAGCTGTAGAAGAGTTACATAGTTTCAAAATAGTTGTAAAATAAGTATAAGATAGTTTGGATTCTAAAAAGGAAGCTTGTATAGTAAATAGCTAGGAAAATAGATTTAAGGTAGTTTATATTAAAACAATTTATTAGAAAAAAGTTTCAGAGTCAAACTGGTTCAATTCCCCAATCCCCCATCCAATCAATTTTCAATTTCCACTTCATTTAAATTGATTCAATTTCAATTCAATTTAAATTAACTTCAATTCCTTTCCCAAATTCAAATCAATTTACATTTGAATTTAAACTTATTCAAATTCAATCACAATTCCAATTAATTCAAATCAAATTCAATTTGAACTAATTTCAATTCCAATCTCAACTTTAAACCATCTTGAATTATATAAATTCGAGTTAAATTTTTAGATGTTGATTTAATCCCTTAAATCAAATTAACCCCTAACCTTTTATTCACAACTCAAGTCTTTAAACAATTTAATTTTAAGTCCAAATTTTTAATATTCATTTAAATTACTTTTACTTAACTTATTTCAAGGTTCAAGTAAGGGTTCAAAACTTTTTAATTACCCAATTTTAACTTTGAAAACAATTCTTAACCATTTCAGTTTGCAAGTTCATTTTTAACATCTAAATCTTAAGTTCAAAGTGATTCCATTTCCAAGTTCAATCTTTATCTCAAAAAAATCAAAATCATTTAAATGCTTTCAAAATAAAGTTTAATTCCATTTAATTTCAGTAATGGATATATATTATCTCAATATGCTTCTTAATTTATTCAAAATAATTCAATTCATAGTTTCATAGATTATTAATAGGAACAGGATGATATCAGGATAAGTCAAAGTAAACAAACATCCAAATTATCCAAAACACCAATCAATAGCATCCATTACCAATTTCCTGATCTCAAACTCGTTTTGAGATCAAACATAACTCCCTTTCAAACCAACCCATTCAACTTTCCTAAGTTTCAATTTTATCTTGAAATTTTCAATTCAGGTTGTTTGTTCTGAACTTATTTAACTTCCCCTAAGTTAAATTCAATTCACTTAATCCAGTCAACCTTACTCAATTTGAATTCTCCATTTCAAATTTTAAACTTCTTATCAATATCCTTTTCCACTTATAAGTTCAAAAAATTATTTCTCTTTGGGTTTTTACATCACATTTCTAGGGAAAACTCAAAACTCAACGTTTAGTGTTTATCTCAAATTAACTTTGATATTATGTATATCCCACATATATACACCAAGTCATACTTTAAATTTTAAACCATTCTTGGTTTTTAATTCAAAACGAATCCCTTTAAATTTTTAAAACAACTCTTGTTTTAAAATAAGATCCCTACATTAAAAATATTATTCATTATATCTTTTAATACTTTGAAATAATTTAAATTTTCTGGACTTAGATTTAAAACTTAACAATTTAAATTCTTTTCAATTTATAAGTCATATTTATCTAAATTGTTGCTTCCTTAAAAAATTTCATTTTGCTTTATCATTATTTATTTTAAAAAAAACATCCCTTTATTAAGATACAGCAAACATTTTATGATAATAACCAAGATTATCATATCTAGAAACCAATTCATTATATATTATCTCATATTTTGTTGGAAAATAAAATTGGGGTAATTTAATTCAATACTATAAAAATTCTTTTAAATTTTCTAGGATTTAAATTCAGTTTTGAATCAATTTTTAGCTCAACTTATCTTCATAGTTAATGCTTACCCAAATCCCTATTAGATTGTATTTCTATTACCACTTAATTCTTATTATTATATTTAATTCCAATAATCAACAACCAATTACCTTAATATATGATAATTGGAAAAATTATTGCTTAATATATCAAAATATAAGCTTATATAAAATCGTTCATTTTTAAAACTGTTTTTAAAATCATTATATAGGAAAATAACAAGTACGCCCTCACATATAAAATACACTCAACTTATTGTAGGGTACTACTGACCTTATCTCTAATGAGTAACCCTCCAGAGCCAATGTTCTCGCTTAACCTTCAGCTCTGATACCAAATGTAATGACCCGAAATTTTCGACTCCAAAAATTCGACATTAATACGTTCACTGTTGAAGTGTCGAGCAATCGAACGGTAGAAATTCCAGATTGTTAGAGTAAAGAAGAAAAGGAGGTAGAAGAAGAAGCAGAAAACAAAATCACAGAATCTCACAATCGTAGTGGGATAAAATATAATATCAAATAATAGAATTGATACAAAGAAAGCTGTAACTGTCAATTTACAGACAATATATCAGAGTATAATTCATTCATAATAACCGGACAGTTATGACAACCTATCCCAGAATACAATCAATATAAACTCTATTACATAGCGGAATATACTCTATACGTTCCTGCCATCCAGCTCGACTTCAGAGCTCCAGAACGTCCTAAGCTAAAAATCTGTAATACTCGGTCTGACCCGAGCATTACATTAAAGTAACACCCGAGTCAGGCTAGAAACTAGCTTGAGTATACCCATTTAATATGAAATACTTATGTTATAAAACTTCTTTGAAAACTAGGGTAACTCGTACCTCACTACGAGTTCTTATCTTGTAATAGTCATACACTTATTACATAAATCTATTGGTATTTTAACTAACGTCTAAGTGTCGCTACTTAGTTTAAATGGCCAAGTTTACTAAATTTATTCCATTCCAGCCTATTTGATTTTCAAATCAAATATATAAAGAATTATAGGTTACTAATCGAAGTGGTTCTGGATATTGTTTATATCTGACCCCGAACTCTTTGAATCCATCGCCATCCTTTAAGCCAAGTTGTATAAGTGAATACAATTTATTTTTAAATTCAGAATGTCATATTCACACAGGAATTTTCATCACAGATAACTTATCCAAATAAATGGCTCGCACTTATCAACCATTTAATCCAAGCATTTCATATCACAGAATATCACAAATTATCATACTAGAGATATTAATCAATCCAAGCATTTGATAAAATTTAATCATCCTTAAGCGAGATAACTGGCCACACCATTCCTAGTTAATTTAGTTTAATCAGAAAATAAATCAGTTACTACCAAATCCTGCTTAATTAACATTGATTAATTTCAAACCATTTATTTAATTATAATTAATTATCGTCATTAATTAATTACCCGTTAATTACTTAAGACCTTAATTAATTTAAGATAAACCATTTATCTAAATTAATTACTTAATTATCATTTAAATTTTATTTAAATTAAACGTTTGAAATTAATTTATTATTAACATACAAAATCACTTGAGACCTTTTGATTAATCAAAATTTAATACATTTATCTTAATCACTTACTTAATTACATTATTTTACTTTTGAAAACAATAGGGAATTAATTAAATAATTAACCTAATATATAATTATTCAAAACCAAAAAAATTTGAATTCAAAAAAAACATTTGACTTTATAATTTAATTGTTGAAGCTTGCTTTGAAAACTTGATCAACACTTTGTTTTGAAACTTGTTTATCTTTTTTTTGCTTTAAAAACTTTGTTTACAAATTTTACTTTGATTTTAAAATTTAGGAAACCCGAGCCCAAAGAGAAATCCCCCGAGCCAACACCCGAGACAACTTCTCTCATCTTCTTCGCCCGAGAAAACTCACGTACGACGTCGAGCCGGACCCGAGCAAAAAATCTTCTTCCTCCCTCTACAACAAACATCACCCAGACACCATGCACATGTGTGCTTGTGCACACCGATCTGATCACCTCCGACCATCGCTGCGACTACCAGCAAGTCGCCAATGTCCCCATCAGTCGACCCAACCCCCCGAACCTTCGAACGAACTTGCCTATCAAAAACAAGCTAAATGAGAAACTCCCTGGAACGACACCCGATCACAAAAATGCCTCGCGCTGCCGCTTCCGATCGCCAGGGACCTCGCCGCCGCTTCCAAACCTTCGTCACGAAACCATGCTTCTATCCCCCTCACTACTGTCCATCCCGATGCACCCATGACGACGAAATTGCCTTGACAAAACGGTCATCTCGAGCAGGGTCTAAAACCCTAGATTGCCGTCATTAAGCCATCACGGTGGTCTAGAAATTCACTGGCCATTTTCCCTTGATCCTTGACACACGAACTACCTCCAGCAATGAGCATGACACTCAACGTCCCTCCGATCGCCAGAAATCGACGAAAGTGCAAATTCCGATAAATTTGAAAAATGTCAACAATTACTAGCTTAAAAATCTAGATATTAACATCAAAATTCATCATTTTTAAGCATGAATATGGTTATAAGCTCAAAACATTAAATTGGGCCAATCGATTTTTTGGCTTTAATTGCTTTTCACTGTTCTTTTCTTATTTTCGAAATAATTGCTTATTATGTTCACTTGGAAATATTTTTAAATATGATATAACATCTGTACAATCACTTTCTCTTTAATGATCATAGCCTAAAGTGGTTTACGTGAGGAGATATGAACTATTTTGAGTGTTCATAAGCCTGTAATCCAAGAACAGAGGCTTGAATATGCATATACAGAAACATGCACAAATACTTCATATTTATATACATGCAAACACATTAATTCATCCATACAAACATTTCTACAACATTACTTCAATTACTTATCTCATGCATTAACATATTTAACTTAAAAAATGATGTTTACTCACCGTATTTGTTGAGCAGAGAGATACCAAAGTACAGAGCTTTAAAAATTTGGAAACAGCTACTTGATGTTTGATCTGAAACTTGGGTTTGTATTTGAACCTACACTTCTTTTGATTAGGTTGGAATTTGAATTTTATCTTTGCTTTGCTCCAGTTTGAAACTTTAAGTTGTTATTGTTTAATTTTCTTTTGGTTTGTAAAAATGAAAGAAAGAAGGGAGTTGAGAATATGTATATGTAAAAGAGAATACTGTGTACAACCTTTAGTTTCTCATATTATTTTTTCAATTTAAAGGAAACAATTGCCATTTGTACACATAGTTTATTCCCTAGCTTACAAATATCCTAATCAATATTTTATATTTTCTTTATGTTTTTATATTTACTTTTTATTTACTATGGTTATTTAATATGATAAAACCCTTTTATGTTTTATACTTATGCTTATATATTTACCAATTATATTTATCTCATGTATAATTCAAAAGAAATATATTTAAAAAAATTATTTGTTCTTATTTAAATTTTAAACTTAAGTTACTTATTCTTAAATTAATAACTATACATAAACACTAGTGTTTAAAAATGTAGGGTTTTAATCTAGATTATTTTTAAGGTATCTATTTTGAATTCCAAATTATAGTTTTATTCACAAACCATATATATATGAATAATAATAAAATAGCAAGCATATTTCATTTGTTTGAAAATACAAGTTTTGCAACTTTTAAACAATTATATTAGAAGATCATCAAATTAATATTGCCAAAATTCCGGGTCATCACACTTCTAATAGCCCTTCTCTTGGTCAATGTATTTCTCATTCTATCCTTGATGGCATTATTATGTTTCACAATCATCTTATTCGAGTTCTTTTTGATACAGTGCGTCACATTCTTTTATATTAAAAGAACTTATCGATAGTTTGTATTTAAATGTTATTGGCTTGATGATTTCATTAAGAATTGCTAATCCGGTTGGTGGATCTGCAACGCTCAGTTTATTTTGTAAGGATGTAAAGATTCTTTTATGTGATTATGCTTCCGTTCCAATCTACATGTTATGCGTTATCTAGGTTTCAGAATGACTTTGGGAATGGATTGGATTAATCGATATGAAGCCATACCCTATGTCCCGAGAGGACTATCCATCTTCGACATCCCTAATCTATTAGGCAGATTTCTCTTGTTCTTAATGATTCTAATTCCAATTCGGTGGCAACCTTATATTCTATAAACCCGCATGATAACGATAATGATGACGAGGAAGATGTTATTTCCCTCATTCACATTGTTCGTGAATTTTTCAATATCTTTGAGTCTGTTTTAGGATTACCACCTAAGCGAGCAATTAAGTCCAGAATTAATCTAATCCCTAGAGCTCTACCTATCACTCGTTCTCCTTATTGTTTGTCTAATAAGGAAAATATGGAGATGTGTAAACAATTATCCGAACTAGGAGCAAAATAGTTTATTCGTTCTAGTTCCTCTCCTTGGGGAGCTTCAGCTATCTTTGTGAAGAAATCTGATGGTACACTCAGACATTGTGTTGACTACCGCAAGCTTAATGATCTTACCATTAAGAATAAATATCTCTTGCCTCGGATTAATGATCTATTCGGTCAACTTTGCGGTGCTAGAGTATTTTCACGGTTAGACTTAGCAAACGGTTTTCATCGGCTTTGAATTGCAGAGGACAATATTCCTTTGACATCATTCCGTACTTGTTGTGAATCTTATGAATGGCTTGTTATGCCATTTGGTTTAACGAATGCTCCAGCTTATTTCATTGACCTTATGAATCAAATTTTCAAAGACTTCCTCGATCAATTTGTTCTTATCTTTATTGATGATATTCTTGTTTATTCTAAAACTTAGGAAGAGCATGAAAATATCTTCAAATTATGTTGGAAACTCTTAGGAGCATTTAATTGAAAGCAAATTTTTATAAGATCCATTTTTGGAAATCTCGTTTGAAATTTTTAGGACATATTATTTATGAATCCAGAATTTCTATGGATCCTTCAAAGATTGAGGTGATTCAAAACTGGAAGAGACCAGAGAGTGTAATGGAAATTCGTAGTTTTTTTGGATTGGCGGGATATTACCATCGATTCATAAAAGACTTTTCTAAAATTTCCTTACCTCTTATTAGTGTGACAAAGAAGGAATCAAGTACATTTGGTCATACAAATGTGAAGCTTTTTTTGCACCGCTTATCATTTTCGGTCCGATGGACAAATAGAGCGTGTGAATCAAACTCCTTAAGATCTTCTCCATGCATGTGTTCTTGATTTTGGTGGAAGTTAGAAAGATCATATTTCCCTAGTTGAGTTTACTTACAATAACAGCTTCCAATGTAGTATTGGTATGACACCTTTTGAGGCACTTTATGGAAGGCCATGCCGATCTCCTTTGTATTGGCTTGAAACGGGTGAAAAGCTGGTTTTAGGTCCAGATTTTATTTGTGATGCACAGAAAAGATTGACCTTATTCGTCATAAGATGAAAGAAGCTCAAAGTAGACAAAAAAATCCTATGTTGATAACCGAAGAAGGAATTTGGAATTTTCTTTGGGAGATTTGGTATTCATTCACGTTTCGCCTATAAAGGGTGTTGTGCATTTCAGTCAGTCGGTAAAATTAGCACCTCGATATATTGGCATGTTTCCCATCACCGAACGCATTGGTTCCGTGGCTTATCGCCATACGTTACCTGCTCAATTTTTCGCTATTCATGACGTATTTCGCATTTCTTAGCTATGGAAATGCCTTAGAGATTTCGATTCTCTTCTTGTGCCTAATGTTATTAAAGAAACTGCGGTTTCACCTAATTTGACTTATGAGCAACATTCTTTTTGCATCATCGCTACGTAGGTTAAAAGCCTTCTTAATAAAGGCGTTCCGCTTGTGAAAGTTCAATGGTCCGCAAATCCTAAGGATTGTTCTTGGGAATTTAGAGAATTCATCGAGCGAACACATCCTGATTTACTCTCTCATGTTCTACAAGGTGAACTTCTCATTTCAATTTTCCATTTTGTGTTGTTATGTCACCAAATGGTTGTTACTCTTTATTGTTACCGTCTCAAATATTGCGAGGATGCAATTTCTTTAAAGATGGGAGTCTGTAACAACCCGCATATTTTACGATTATATATTTAAATGTTTTATTTAAATATAGCATCGTTAGTCGAAATTAGTGTTTGAAATATGAATTTTTTTTATATAGTCGAATCCGAACTCGAGACTACTTTCGTTGAGTTCAAATCGACGTTTACAACTTGTTAACATTGTTATATTTAGGGTTGATTTGGGATTTGGCATTTTTAATTGGACTTTGGCTTTGTTCTAGCCCATTAAGCCAACCCTCTTCTATCAATACCCCGAACTCCTCTCCTTTTCCTTCATTCCATTCAAAATTTCCTAACACTCCAAGCTAACGGAAAAAATAGAGGAAAAGAAGGAAAATTAAAAGTCCTAATCCCCGTCTTTTCTTAGAAATTCAAATTCAAGTTATAATTCGAATAGAAGCTTAGGAAAGCATCCTCTTCATCTTCTCCATCTCAATCTCTCTTCGATTTTCAAAATTTCCAATAACCTAATTAGGGAAATATTTGCATGTGATACTAGATAGAAGATTCTAGAGATGTAGTTGAAGAGGAATTGATCTTAGCTTGTTTTAGAGCTTATCTTTTCTGTTTTTGAGTTTAAAGACAAGTTCTTGAACTCACATCTTTGTCTATAGCTTTGATTGTCATTAGGTATGAATTCCTAACATCTATTTCTTATTCAATTGCTTTTGAATTGAATTGGTTTGGTGAATTTTTCCTGATTTTGGTATTTTGAAGTCAAAATTTATGATAACCCTAGTTTGGGTGTTTAGACATGTTGTTTTGGTTTATTGATGTGCCTTTCCGAATCATTGAAGTTAGGTTGGTTTGCCCACTTTTGGGTTTGCAAATTCTGTCATGCTATAGGTGATAGACGTCTGTGGTCCTGGATTGAAAATTCTTGAAACAGGGGTACAGACGTCTATAGTCCTGGATTGAAAATTCTTGAAATAGGGGGATAGATGTCTGTGTTTTATCCACAAACATTTAAGCGTTTTGGAATGAATTTCCAGAACCCTATCACGGACATCTATAAATTCCTACAGATTGGTTGCTTTCATTTAAAAAAAATCCATTTATAGTTGCATTGTTAATACACGTTTAATTTCTGCTTTGCATTTAATTTTAGAGTTTTGATTAATAATTATCGTTAGAAATCGATAATACTTAATTCTATATTGACAGGTTGTCTTCTTTGAACAATTTAATTTCTTGATGTCTAGGCTACGGTAGAGCAATAACCATTTATAAATATTACGGTGGTTCGTAAATATTATAGTAGTTGTTCCTCTGAAGGCACTTAAACCTTCGACTGTATTGCTACGGTGATTCGTGGTGCACCATAACCCCTGCCCGTTACCTGGCTAAGAACTATCTTGTTGATTTAAGGCAATTTGTGATTATATAATTTTGGGTTAACTTAGGATAAATAATTTGAAATTAACCCTTGCATTTATTTAATTGCATTAGTTCGTGCACACTAAAAAAAATATAAAACATTTTAAAAAACAATGAAAAAATTTGAAAAAAAACAAAAAAAAATCAATTTCTCTTTTGAAAAATAAATTTTATTTGTAAATATTTGTCTTTATATAAAAAATTGTAACATCCCGCCTTTTTGTACGCTTTAAATCGACAATAAACCATATACTTCAGACTCAAACCATACAAAAGAGCGGATTGTTATTGGGGTGAATAGGAAAAGCAGAGAAAGAAATAAAACAAAACAAAATCTCACAGCGGAATGACAAAATATAATAATCAAATAACAGTTCATGAAGTTGTTTTATAAAACATTTGATTATTCTTATACAACACAGATCAGAGTTACACATACCAGAGAATAATAAATAATGCAGCGGAACAGTATGAATATAGTGGAATAATATAATAAATAATAGTATTAAATCTTCGTCTTCGTCCTTCAAAAGTAAGGTCCTCAAACCTTGAAATGCTCAGGCTGACCCGAGCGAATTGAAAAGACAAAATACTCGAGTCGAAACTAAAAGATCTTATGTAAGTTAATAAATGTAAGTAATATGAGTGGAACGGCGTCGAAGATGTTTACGGGATTTGACATCTCCTATCCAGTGTCAAACGTGAGTGTAGTAACTTATGAGATGCTCGGGATTCACATCTCCTAAGGATCCGTTAAACTATCTACTATGTAGTAATATTTCACTATTATAATAATGTCTATAGTAAAATAAACTTACTTTTAAATAGCATTGAGGCTTTACATTTTCCACCTTAACACGTAATAGTCCCAGTAGTTCATCCAGTATCATGGTCCCTCCTGATCGGGAAGCCACCAGAGGATACCACACTGGCTACGGGCGAAAACCAAACTCGTACAAGGCGCGATAGGGTAGGTGACACGGTACACAAAGCAATTCCAGGGTAGATATACCAATTATGCATTCGGGCTGGTGGTAATGCGTAGCAGCTACTACAGCCCACCTCGAGCCACACCCCCAAAATTCAAAAATCACGAGTGGCCACCAAATCAATCCAAAGTCAAAATATAATATCGAAGGAGTATGTCCGATAAGAATGGCTACCTCCTTGGCCCGAGAATCGCTCCTGTTTTAGCCACCTTATGCCAACTCACGGGAGTCAGGTCCATATATATACCTTAATAGAACGTCGCCGCCATCCTACTTCATACTGGAATCTCCACCTCGTACACGGTTGTTAAAGTGGTTTACGGAGTTGGCAGAAGGTATGACAACTTCCGACCCCGGTCTCTTTAACAACCAAACATTATTATAACACGCGGTCATTTCAAAATAATTACACTTCAAAACCATAAAAATACGATATCATTTCCGTTTCAAAAACCAAATCAATATGATATCATTTTAAAAAAACCCAAGTCAATATAATATCATTTTTATTTTCAAATATATCTTTTTTCCAAAATTATAGCACTTTCAAAGTTATCACTTCGAAACCGAACACTTGAAATTATAACACTTTCAAATCATAATACTTTGAAACTCGTAACTTTGAAACATAACTTCCACCCACTTAAATGGTTTAAAAATTTAAAATACTTTATATAATACAATAGCTTCTTCAATTTCACAAATCAATTCCAAAATAACTCGAACTTCTACATTTTATAATTAACCAAATCCCAGATCATAAATTTCAATTTGATTCAGTTTCCAAATAAACTATTCCAAATTTTATCGATTTCAAAACAGATTTGATCCATAAAATAATCCATTTCAAATTCAACATATTTCAAACTTTAAGTATTCAATAATTTCAAAACTATGTTTGGTAATTATGATTCAACAATTCAATTTTCGATTATTTAGTTTCGAAATATTTTACTTAATAAATCAATTATCATTTAAATAAAACTCAAGTTTCAAACAACTAAATATTTCCTTCAATTTATTTATACTTGAAATATTCATTTATTTCACCTTAAATCAAAATCAAGTTATAAAAATCATACCCTATAAAACTTCAAATTTAATAAATTTCACATCAAACTTATTAGAGTTTAATTCTTAAATAAATTCAATTTCAAATACATTTCAAATTTTCTTCCAACCTTAATTTATTTAAATCATTATAAACTCTATATTAAAATATAGTTTAAATACTTAACCACATTATCTTCAATAAAAATCAAACTTATTATTCAGCTTATTCTATATTAAAAACAAATTATACATAGCTCAAAATCAAGAATAAACAACATGTATATAATATCCAAAATCAATATTTATCTAAAACCATATATTTCTTTACAAAAACAATGGAAATCATTTCATAATATATTTTTTTGTATGGACCACAGTGTCTGTATATAATTTTCTATCATATGATCAAGTGATATGGATATTTATCATTTCAATCCGTAATTTAAAATATAAATACGGTTACATGCCATTTCATACCGCAATCCCGAATGAAATAAAATCCATAACAACTTGCAATTTATAAAAATACAAAATATAACATCCATTCATCCAATGTTAATCATTAAACATTTATCACAAACATCATCCAGTTCAATCAATAACATCAATGTAGAACAGATAATAAATAAAAGGTATTTACTAGCAGTTCATATTTAATAATAAATTAAATAACTATTTTATCCAAATAGATTCAAATAAACTGAGATGATGATTCAAAATATGTCAAACAGTCATAAATAAATTTCTAATCACATCATAAATATATTTAACAAACATAAGAAATTTTAGAAGTTGTGAGTGGATTAAAATACTCACCTTTATAGGAATCTGAAAATAAAAGACTTCTAATCAATAGCTCCGCTCTATGTTTCCTTAGTCTCCTTCTTGATTGCTAGTTTTGTTCCGTACTTTTTCTTTTATTTTGATTTACTGCAATTTTCCTCCTTATTATATTAATGTATATGTATATGTATGTATGTATTTTTAAAAGGTTTGAAAAAAGAAGATTTAAAAAAGAAAAGTTGTAAAAGAAAAGGATTGAAATAAGAAGAACTGAAAATGGAAGAGGGGATCAAGATTTAAAAAGAAAGAAGAAAGTTAGAAATAGAATAAAATTTGGGAAGATGAATATTTGAAGAGGAAGGAAAAATTAAAATGATATATAATAAGGAGATTTGAAGAATAAAAAAGATTAGAATGGAGGCTGGGGTTTCATTTGCATCATATCTTATTTATAAGGTTAGAGTTAGGTTTAGGGCCAAAGAGATTTGAAAAGAGAGGCCGCTATTAGTTAGAAACAAATGAAATGATGTTTCAAAAAATGAAGTTGGAAAATGAACGAAAAAAATAAAGTAAATACGAACAAACTTGGTATTGAAATATAGTAAATATGAACAGCCTTTTTAAAAGTAGCAGGTGCTAAAATTGGTAAAAGAAAGAATTAAAAATATGAAAAGTAGTTCATGTTTGCAAAATAGAAAAGCTTCGGAAAATGTAAATGGAATGGAGTAATGGAACAAATGGAGAATAATGAAAATAATGCGGCAATTATTAATTATAAAGGGAATGAATGGACCAACTCTATACTGTAAACAAACTTTTAGAATTCAAATTTCAAAAACAATCGTTCACTTAGTTAATTTTGTTAACCCTAAACATACCAAAATTAACATCCTTTAAAGATTTAATTAACACACAATAAATGAAAATAAATTCTCTACATAAATTTGTGTCATAAATTAAAAGAATATACAACATTAAGAAATTTTCATTTCTCCCTCTTTGTGATTAGATTGGGAATTAAACAAACATGTTAACATTTCGACTGTATGTTTTACAAGGAATGCATTAACATACATTCAAAAATATGATAGCATAAACAAGGTAATATAAACAGGTGTATAACATATATATATATGTACATCTTTATCGCCACTTATAGTTTACATTCATAAATAAAAGTTATGAAAATAATCCACATAAGGAGGTAGTGAATGTAAGAGTAAATTAGAAAAGTGAAGATGGAAAGGTAAGTTATGTTGCAATTAAGATCTAATAAAGTCTAATTGAAAAGGAAATAGTCAAGTGTAAATGTATTTTACCTCATTTATCATCTCCTATTAACAATTAATTTAATAACATATGAGATTTCAAACCTAAATTGTCTTTTTTATAATGATATAATTGGATATAAAAAAACATAAGTTTAAATCTAGGTATAAACATATATCTAGTAAACTAGCATTAAGTTTAGAAATATGAACTTAATTAATTGGAAATAAATCACCCAATTTATTTCAATATTTTTGCGATTAACGTCTTCCCACTTTTTAATTAAAAGATTCCAATCATAATAATTGTCATTGATTTCTAAGGTAAAAATGAATGAGACAATTCAATTCCTTTTTATGGTAATTTAACATATTTACGGAAATGTTGTATACAAATCAAATGTTATTAATTTCTTATTTCTGTAATAAATTTTTTAGCTACCAACATTTCATATAAATAATATTTAGTAAAGAAACATATATTATTCTTTTTTTTGACATTTAGTATTCCAATCAATTAGAATTTACATTCATACGGTCATTTATTTTCTTCCTTATTAAACTTTACAATTATTTCCAATTTAAGCTCTACAATTACATCCCTAATTAGCTTTACCATTACAGTTGATTGAAATAACATTAACAATTGTCAATTTCATTTAGTCAACATTAATAGTCACATTCATACTTTATTATCAGCCAACAAATATTATAATTAGTTACCTAGCATTGATTTTACCAAATTATAGTTTATTACGTATTATTTCATCAATTAATATAACTTTGAATTTATTTCCTAATTTACTATTTACAATCAATTATATCCTTGCAATTGTTTCAATTAATTGGGATTGCACTAAATTAGTTATTTATTAACTTGCATTAACATTATTATCTTTCATCGCCGTTATTAATTCATAAAAAAAATTTCTTTCAAATTTAATTACCAAAATCTTATTAAATTAACAAATTTAAATATCGAAAATTACAGGTCGTTACACTCTCCCCCACTCAAAACTTTTCGTCCCCGAAAAGGACAAAGGAGGGAAAAAAGGAATCAATGTATCTTATTCAAAAATATTGAATTTATTAACAAATAAATTTACACTGCACTTGTGTTATTCTTATAAAATATCTTTCACAAAATTTACAGTTTTTTAATATATTTTTCATTCATACAAGGATTATTTCCTTAACTTACATTTATCTCTTATAAAATTTTATTCCCATTCATTCATTCATTCATTCATTTATTACTTAATTTCATTTGTTTACATTCATTTGTTTATAGTATTCATGTTCAATTCGATTACTTAGCATATCAATTCATTAACTTAAGTTTATAATTACTTTCTTACAAAACCTACTTAATTCAGCGTAATGTAAATTTTATTAATTACTTTAATTATAATTTGCTTCAAACATTAACTTAAGTTTAGAATCATTTATTTATAATGCTCACTTTCTATTACATTTAATTAGTAACATTTCAATTATAACTTGAGTTTATAACAACTATAACATCAAATTCTTATTTATTAAAGAATTTCATTGAATACTTTCATTACTTTACATTTTACTTGTAAAATTTTTCATTACATTTTCTTATTAAACATTTCAACTTTTTATATTTAGGTAAGTTATATATAAGGTTTTTTTAAGAATGCAATTGAAATTTATACAAGTTTATCTCATTTCTTTTAAATTAATTTAATGCTCAAAAATCATATCTTTTGTTTTATAGGTTACAAATTTCAACTTTCTTGAAATTTCATTTATAACCTAGCGTTTAATCACTTATTTTAATTCGAGGTTCCAATTATTAATATGTTACATTCCATTTCACAACAATAATTGAAAATATTAATTAACGGAAACTTAAGAACTAAATACCGAGTTAAATTTCAAATCATTTTAAAATAACAGATGGATGTATACACTTACAAAATATATATCCAATTATTTTTAAACAATTTAAAATTTATATTTGTATATCAAAATAAAACTGCAATATAAATACTACAGTGGCCTTCCCACTTAGAAACTCAAAAATGAATGTCGATGATGCGTGCACTCATCACAGAAATTATTTTCCAACGACATAGAGGGAAGTACATAAGTTATTTCTTTCCAAAGTTTCTTTAAAATGATTCTTTCAAATTATATTGAAATATTTATATTAGAAAATACTTCTAAATAATAATATGATTATATTCCAAAATCATTCTAAAGAAATTTTCAAAATCCCCGGGACTTGGATTCTAAATTTCCAAATTTCATTTATTTTATTTTAAATCTTATTTCCAACCAATATTTATAAATTTCACTACCTAAAAACCAATATATTACAACAAAATAAATCATTTATAAAAATTTTATTTTATATATAGAGAATATAATAGGAAAAATTATTTCATTTACCTATATTCAAAACAAATATTGTGTTGGTCTGTCATATTAAATGTTTAGAAACCCCTATTAATGTCATAGCGTCCTATGCACCAGCCAGAATTTATAAATACGAAACGGAATAAATTAACACAATATCAAAACCTTTTATAACACTAACAAATATGCTCACTCATATATATACACTCAACGACTCATCATAGGGTATTACTACCCTATTAATAAAGAGTCAGACCCTACAAAGCTAAGGTTTATCGCTTAACCAAAGTTCTGATACCAGATGTAACATCCCGCCTTTTTGTACGCTTTAAATCGACGATAAACCACACACGTCAGACTCAAACAATACAAAAGAGCAGATTGTTATTGGGGTGAATAGGGAAAGCAGAGAAAGAAATAAAACAAAACAGAATCTCACAGTGGAATGACAAAATATAGTAATCAAATAACAGTTCATGAAGCTGTTTTATAAAATATTTGATTATACTTATACAACACAGATCAGAGTTACACATACCAGAGAATAATAAATAATGTAACGGAACAGTATGAATGTAATGGAATAATATAATAAATAATAATGCAATCTTCGTCTTCGTCCTCCATAAATAAGGTCTTCAGACCCTGAAATGCTCAAGCTGACCCGAGCAAATTGAAAGGACAAAAAACTCGAGTCAGAACTAAAAGATCTTATGTAAGTTAAATAAATGTAAGTAATATGAGTAGAACGGGGTTAGAGATGTTTACGGGATTTGACATCTCCTATCCAGTGTCAAACGTGAGTGCAGTAACTTAAGAGATGCTCGGGATTCACATCTCCTAAGGATTGTTAAACTATCTACTATGTAGTAATTTTTCGCTATTATAATAATGTCTATAGTAAAATAAAATTACTTTTAAATAGCACTAAGGCTTTACATTTTCCACCTTAACACGTAATAATAATCCCAGCAGTCCATCCAGTTTCATGGTCCCTCCTGATTGGGAAGCCACCAGAGGATACCACACAGGTTACGGGAGAAAACCAAACTCGTACAAGGCATGATATGGTAGGTGACATGGAACACAAGGCAATGCCAGGGTAGATATACCAATTATGCATCCGGGCTGGTGGTAAAGCGTAGCAGCTACTACCGCCCACCTCGAGCCACACCCCCAAAAATCAAAAACATGAGTGGCCACTAAATCAATCCAAAGTCAGAATATAATATCGAAGGAGTGTGTCCGATAAGAGGGGCTACCTCCTTGGCCCGAGAATCGCTCCTGTTTTAGCCACCTTATGCCAACTCACGGGAGTTGGGTCCACGTATATACCATAATAGAACGTCGCCACCATCCTACTTCATTCTGGAATGTCCAACACGTACACGGTTATTAACGTGGTTTTTGGAGTTGGCAGAGAGTATGACAACTTCCGATCCTGATCTCTTTAACAACCAAACGTATTATAACACCGCGGTCATTTCAAAATAATTATACTTCAAAACCATATAAATACGATATCATTTCCCTCTCAAAAACCAAATCAATACGATACCATTTTTATAAAACCGAAGTCAATGTAATATCATTTTTTGTTCAAATATTTCCTTTTTCCAAAATTATAGCACTTTCAAAGTTATCACTTCGAAACCAAACACTTGAAATCATAACACTTTCAAATCATAATACTTTAAAACTCGTAACTTTGAAACATAACTTTCACCCACTTAAATGGTTTAAAAATTTAAAATACTTTATATAATACAATAGCTTCTTCAATTTCACAAATCAATTCCAAAACAACTCGAATTTCTACATTTTATATTTAACCAAACCCCAAATCATAAATTTCAATTCGATTCAGGTTCCAAATAAACTATTCCAAATTTTATCGATTTCAAAACAAATTTGATCCACAAAATAAGCCATTTCAAATTCAACATATTTCAAACTTTAAGTATTCAACAATTTCAAATTAAGTTTGGTAATTACGATTCAACAATTCAATTTTCGATTATTTAGTTTTGAAATATTTTACCTAATAAATCCATTATCATTTAAATAAAACTCAAATTTCAAATAACTAAATATTTCCTTTAATTTATTTATACTTGAAATCTTCATTTAATTCACCTTAAACCAAAATCAAGTTATAAAATCACACCCTCTAAACCTTCAAAATTAATAAATTTCACATCAAACTTGTTAGAGTTTAATTCTTAAATAAATTCAATTTCAAATACATTTCAAATTTTCTTCCAACCATAATTTATTTAAATCATTATAAACTCTATATTAAAATAATGTTTAAATACTTAACCATATTATCTTCAATAAAAATCAAACTTATTATTAAGCTTATATGTTAGCACCAAAATTGGTCATTAACACCCAAATGTAAATGAAAGCACCAACTAACAGTCACATATAACATGTAGTATATATGTAGAGAGTAATAATATGAAGAACAGTCAAAATTAAAATGAAAGCAGTAAAGAACATAGGTATTATATTGTTTCGGCTAACTCCGGCCTACGTTCACTCTAGAAGTTTCCTTTTTATTGATGTTCAAATCAATTACAGTTGCGAAATGATAGAGTAGCCTTTAGCCTTAGAAAATTAAAAGTTAGGAAGCGGAGAGAAGAAGAAGATCCTCCATTTGGAGACTGTTGTATTTATAGGCAAAACCAAGTTGTTGGACCTCCTGAGTAGTTTGGGCCCACCAAGGCCATAGCCGAACCCTACTTCATTATGATGAGTGACGTTCAATGCTGGACGAGGGGAGGTGTGCTAAACGAGGGGAGGTGAGCCGATCGAGGGAAGGAGTGCTGATCGAGGGGAGGTCTGCCGATCGTGGGGAGGTGTGTCGATCGAGGTGAGGTATGCCGATCGAGGGGAGGTGTGCGGACCGAGGGGAGGAGTGACGACCGAGGGGAGGTGTGCCGAACGAGGGGAGGTCTACCGAATGAGGGGAGGTCTGCCAACCGAGGGGAGGTGTGCTGACCGAGGGGAGGTGTGTCGATCGAGGGGAGGTCTGCCGAATGAGGGAAGGTGTGCCGAACGGAGCTTATCTTCTAGACCGAGCCGTGCAACCCCCCCTCCCCCAATTCTTGACCAAATGATATATCTAAGTGAACTTCATTCTTTTAAACCGAATCCATTGTATTCCAGCCTCGATAATCGGAAAGTTGGTTGGGTTGAATCCACCTGTTCATGATCTTGAATAAAGGAGGGTTAACACTTTGCCCCCAAAAACACGCCATGCTATTGGAAGGTATGTTTTCTAGCTCAATAAGCTGGATGTTCGTATCCTGTTAATGACCTGAAAAGAAATTGATAGTCTTATTTGACCATGAATGATGATCGTTCGCGATCGTATGTCATTCGGGGTAGTATGTGACTGTTCGAGGTCGGGTGTCGTTCGCATCGAATGGTGATCGTTCGTGATCAGGTGCCGTTCGAGGCAATTTGTGATCGTTCGCGATCGGGTGCCGTTCGAGGCGAGTTGGGACCATTCGCGGTCGGGTGCCGCTCGAGGCGACTTGTGATCATTCACGATCGGGTGTCGTTTGAGGCAAGTTGTGTGTGCCCGGGGGGACTTAGTATTATTAACGCCAAATTTCACGTTTGAGTGAATTTCAGACTAGTTTGTTATGGCGGTTTATCGCCATCTCAGAGCATGCCTGAGGACCGCTCACGATCCCTTACATGAGTAAGTGGTTTAGCCGTTATGGAATCACAGATGGCATACTTTCATTCGAAATAAGTCTTTCAGCAGAAAAGTCCAAAAAAATCAAGTCCAAATATGAGAAATGGAAAATAAAAGAAAAACAGGAACGTCGAAGTGCAAACACCTACATTGAGGCGATTTATAGTCGTATCAGAGCATGCTTGAGGATCGTTCGCGGTCCTGTACATGTGTAAATGACTTAATCACGTTGGTGTGGAGTTTGCTACTTATTCGTCATTATTTCAATCAGTTGATAATAAGCTGACGCGTTGATCCTGAGCCGTCCCCAGTAGGTGCAGTGATGGTCGTTCTTGTTCCACCATCGTGGCTCTCCTTCTTATGTATTGGGATGGCAGACCATTCCGGATATACCCCTCAACTTCATCCTTCAAGTGCCTACAATCATTTGTGCCATGACCGTTCAGTTCATGGAACAAACAATACCTGTCTGATCTTCTTTCATTGTTGGTCGGATCCCTTCTCATTGGCCTTCGATAGGGAATCTGCCCCCTATTGTCTTGGTAAATTCGTTCCAAAGTCTCGTTCAACTCTAAATAAGGGGTGAATCTCGGTTCCTTTCATGGTCGCATTGGTCCATCGTCGTTATCCCCAACCTTCCGTTTCCCTTTCAGTTTCTGAATCGTTTTTAGAAGGATTTTCACCCTTGACTGCATAAACATCATCTCCTTCTCCTTCCTCCCTCTCAGCATTTGCATCCTCTAACCGTAGAAATCCTTCGGCTTCATGATAACACTCCCCTAGATCCATAGGTGGATCCCTTGTTAGTGAATTTTTGAACTCTATTCCATTAGCTATGCCAAATACAGCTGCCATTAAGACCATCGATGGATCTGGTCGATCCACTGATGTTGCTGCTGCATTGAATCGCATCAGAAAGCTTCTCAAAGATTCCTCGGTCCTCTGTTTTAGCGCTGCCAAACTCATCACATTCTTAGGCCTTGAAACTTGAACTCTGAACTGCCTCATAAACTTCCTAGCCAACTCGGTCCACGTTCTAATGGAACCGCTCTCTAATTGTCTAAACCATAGTGCTGCTATGTCTGTAAGATACAATAGGAAGCATCGGGCCATGACTTCCTCTGATGCCTCCAGCACTTCCATATGCCTCATATACTTTGTCAAATGAACCGTAGGATCCGTCCTCCTATTATACATCTCGAATGATGGTAGCTTAAAATCCGTTGGGTTCCTAGCTTGCCAGATAGTAGGAATAAAGGGACTCCTATTCACATCCTCCAAGTGTTTGTTTACCAATCCACTTCTCATAGCTTGTCTAACCATCTCCCCCAGTCTATCATTGTCGCCAAGCTGTAATCCTTGTCCGTTGCCTCCAGTGTGCCCCCCGAGTTCATGAGGAAATTCAGACACATACTCTTCATCTCGTACTCCTGCACTCCTATTAATGTTGGGTTGCACAGCGTCATATGGTATCCCTTCATGGATTGGTCCAGCATTTCCTAGTGGTGTGCCCTGAGTCTAGGTCTATCTAGATTGTTAGTCATCTGCTGATTGGGGGCTGCCCCTTGCCGAGCCATTCCCTTTGCTTGCTGGTTGAGCGCTTCTGATCCAGCTCCACGAATTTGAGCTCCTGCATTTCCTACTTGTGCGTCTGAGAAGAGCCTGCATCATCTCCTCTTGTCTTTTCAACATCGCTTCCATCTCATCTCTAGTGATGTAGATGGATGCTTGACCTGCTCTAGTTCCCAAGGAAGCCTCTTGACTTCCCTCCTGATTACTCCTTTCTATCACTTGCTTCCTTGTCGATGGTCTAGCCATTGTTCCCTAGAGTCCAAGTTCCTAGCTCCAAAATTCCCAAGTGCTTGCGTTCTCAGTGAAAGCACCAAAATGTTAGCGCCAAAATTGGTCACTAACACCCAAATGTAAATGAAAACACCAACTAACGGTCATAGATAACAGATATGATATACGTAGAGAGTAATAATATGAAGAACAATCAAAATTAAAATGAAAGCAGTAAAGAACACAGATTTTATTGTGGTTCGACTAACTCCAACCTACGTCCACTCCAGAAGTTTTCTTTTTATTGATGTTCAAATCAATTACAGTTACAAACTGATAGAGTAACCTTTAGCCTTAGAAAATAGAAAGTTAGAGAGCGGAGAGAAGAAGAAGATCCTTCATTTGGAGACCCACATGCTGTATTTATAGGCAAAACCAGGTTGTTGCGCCTCCTGAGTAGTTTGGGCCCACCAAGACCATAGCCTAAACCTACTTCATTATGCCGAGCGACGTTCAATGCCGATCGAGGGGAGGTGTGCCGAACGAGGGGAGGTGTGTCGAACGAGGGGAGGTCTGCCGACAAGGGGAGGTGTGCCGATCGAGGGGAGGTATGCCGACCGAGGGGATTTGTGCCGATCGAGGGGAGGTATGCCGAATGAGGGGAGGTGTGTGGAACAGAGCTTATCTTCCAGGTTGAGCCGTGCAACCCCCCATTTCTTGACCAAATGACATATCTAAGTGAACTTCATTCTTTTAAACCGAATCCATCCTATTCCGGCCTCGATAATCGTGAAGTTGGTTGGGTTGAATCCGCATGTTCATGGCATTGACTAAAGGCGGGTTAGCATTATTCTATATTAAATACAAATTATACATAGCTCAAAATCAAGAATAAGTAACATGTATATAATATCTAAAATCAATATTTATCTAAAACCATATATTTCTTTACAAAAACCATGGAAATCATTTCAAAATATTTTTTGTATAGACCACGGTGTCTGTATATAATTTTCTATCCTATGGTCAAGTGATACGGATATTTATCATTTCAATCCGTAATTTAAAATATAAATACGGTTATATATCATTTCAAACCGCAATCCCGAATGAAATAAAATCCATAACAACTTGCAGTTTATAACAATATAAAATACAACATCCATTCGTCCAATATCAATCATTAAACATTTATAACAAACATCATCCAATTCAATCAATAACATCAATATAGAACAGATAATAAATAACAGGTATTTACTGGCAGTTCATATTCTATAATAAATTAAATAACTATTTTATCCAAATAAATTCAAATAAACCAAGATGATGATTCAAAATCTGCCAAACTGTCATAAATAAATTTCTAATCACATCATAAATCGGCTTTCGTTAAAGCAAATGGATGTCCTAGTGAAAGATTTTCATTGACAAGAAAGGAAATGAATAAAGACCTTTCTTTGAGGTCTCTCGATCCGCTTCCTGCTTCACACCTACCCCCAAGGGCATAGGATACTCGCTCTGACTCCCCTGGGATCCCTCAACTGATGCATAAAAATCGAGAGAGAAGGCTCGAGAACTACCTCGGACAGCCAATCAATCTCCACCAGTCAAATAAATTTCTAATCACATCATAAATAAATTTAACAAACATAAGAAATTTTAGAAGTTGTGAGTGGGTTAAACCACTCGCCTTTATAGGAATCTTAAAATAAAAGACTTCTAATCAATAGCTCAGCTCTATGTTTCCTTAGTCTCCTTCTTGATTGCTAGTTTTATTCCGTAATTTTTCTTTTATTTTGATTTACTTTAATTTTCCTCCTTATTATATTAATGTATATGTATGTATGAATGTATTTTTAAAAGGTCTGGAAAAAAAAAGATTTGAAAAAGAAGAGTTGAAAATGAAAAGGATTGAAATAAGAAGAACTGAAAATGGAAGAGAATATCAAGATTTGAAAAGAAAGAAGAAAGTTTGAAATAGAATAAAATTTGAGAAGAAGAATATTTGAAGAGGAAGGAAAAATTAAAATGAGATATAATAAGGAGATTTGAAGAAAAAAAGAAGAAAAAAGAGTAGAAGATTAGAATGGAGACTGGGGTTTCATTTGCATCATATCTTATTTATAAGGCTAGAGTTAGGTTTAGGGCCAAAGAGATTTGAAAAAAGAGGCCGCTATTAATTAGAAATAAATGAAATGATGTTTCAGAAAATGTAGTTGGAAAATGAACAAAAAAATAAATAAAGTAAATATGAACAAACTTGGTATTGGAATATAGTAAATATGAATAGCCTTTTTAAAAGTAGCAGGTACTAAAAATTGGTAAAAGAAAGAATTAAAAATCTGAAAAGTAGTTCATGTTTGCAAAATAGAAAATCTTCAGACAATGTAAATGGAATGGAGTAATTGAACAAATGGAGAAAAAATGAAAAGAATGCGGCAATTATTAATTAGAATGGGAATGAATGGACCAACTCTATTGTGATGACCCGCCCTTCTACTCCTAGAAAGATGTATCATCAATTAAGAAAGAAAGGGATAGAAATAGAAAAGAATAGAAAAGAAAGAATAAAAACATCAGAATCTCACCGCGGAATGGAACAAAATATAATACATCACATAACTAATACATAGTTTAACATATATCAGAGTTATACAATATCATACACATGACAGTCATACATACATCTGCCACTATATACATCAGAGGTACATCATACATCAACTACACAGCGGAACTAGATAGATAGATACATACGTTTGGAACTCCTGCTCGAAGCTCCTCCAGAAATCAAAGTCCAAACCTATCACTTGGTTACTCGTAAAAATTTGAGTACCCAAGAGTTTATGAAAAACAAAATATAAATTCCGGGTCAAACATGGGTCTAGTATGAGTAAACGGTTTAAGTTGTTTAACTTTGAAAAAACATTTGAAAATAAAGGTATCACGTAAGACTCCCCACAGATAAATACGGGTAAGTTTTTACCTTACGCTAACCAAAACATTTTATAGGAAATCCAGTGATATTATAATAGTGTCTAGGGTTTTCAAGTAAATAGAAAATAGCCGAAATTGTTACATTCATTCAATTCCAGCTACTAGCCACAAAAGTGGGTAATACAAATCAAAACCATATGGTCTCGTAGGAAAAATGAGTTTCCATCAATGGTAGGGCTACTGGGGTACCGCCCGTCACAGTACGGGGCCAAGATCACCGTACCGAGGATCACTCCCGACCCCCTACAACACAAGGCCGAAACCATTTCTTACTGAACAGTCCCGAACAAGATAACCCCGCGGTTGTAGCTAGCAACTGCCCACACAGCCGAAATAAAAAGGGACATTTAGACAGGGGTATATCTCGTCCTGCTTGGGAATGACCCACCTAACCTTGTTGCACATTCCCTGTTTTAGCCATTCCCGGTTAATGAGGCTTGAGGCTGCGATTACGTTTACAGAACATATCTCTTAGAATGCTCATCGTCCGCCTGACGATGTGCCGAAAGCATTCAATCCATACAAGTTCGTTTCGGGTTCTAACGAAACCGAAGGCATTATCTCGTTACACTCATTTTGGAATGAACCTCAAAGTCAACGATGATAACCCTTGCATTCTGAAAACACCATCTCGATCTTCACTTCAGAATTCACGACCTAACATTTAATTTGGATCGATGTGGTTTTCGGAATATTAAATTGACACCCGATCCCGGTCTCATCAAAATCCAAACGCCATTTTAAAGGCCAAGTTGTCCAATCAATTTTAAACAGTTTAAATTCAACAATTGAATTCATATAGCATTTATCACAAATAAATCATACACAATCATCATAGATATATCAAAGCATATCACAGAATATCACCAAACAAATATCACAGATCAGATATTCTGCATATACAACAATCCATAAGCAATCATTTTTGAGTCTTATTGTGATTAATTTAATTTAAATCAATTACTAGGGAGTTAATTACTTATCCCTGTTTAATTAATCATTAATTATCAATTTAATTACTTATTTCATTTCAAATTATTTAATTAATGAATCATTTCTTAATCAATTATTAAATCTTAATTGCTTAATTAATTAATTATTTTATTTCACACCATTTAATTAATTACTTCTTAATCAAATTATTTAACTTTAATTGCTTCATTGATTACCCTTAATCATTAACTAATAATCTTAATTATTAGTTAAACTTAATTACCCATTTATTAATCACTAATTACTTGGTTAATCAATTATAAATCCTTAATTCTTAATTAAATTACTTAATTTATTAACTATTAATCATTCATTAATTAACTTAAGTAGTTAATTACAAATATGTTAATCTCTTAAACATTAATTAATCTCTAATTATAATTAGAATTTAATTATTCTTAATTACTTTCCAAATTAATTACTTAATGTTAATTATTCATTAACATTTAAAAATCTTCTTTAAACTTGAAAATCAATTTATTATTAACTACACAACTTGAATGTTAATTAACTTTATACTTAACTTGAATTAATTTCTTAATAAAAATAATAATTAAGTGTTTAAAAACATTGTTAAGTATTAATTAAGATAATTAAAAACTTGTGTTAAAGTTTCAACTTAATTTGTTAAACACTTACTAAGTCGAAAAATGTTTATCCTGTTGAAACATACCTTGCTTAACCTTATTATTATCTTTATAATACTTCACTTGAAGAAACACGAGACTCCCTTGATAAAACTCGAGTGTTATTTCGAGTTAAACACCCTATTCCCCGAGTCACCCTCCCTGAGCACAACTTCTTCTTCTCCCTTTTTTTTCTTTCTGTAATTTAAGTTTAAATTAAGTTATAAATTAAAACATCAGGTTCATACTCAGGCTCGAACTCGACCTCAAACCCGAAGCATCCAACCCCATAACTCGAGCACGACTCGAGTCAGATGCCATCAACATCGTTGATACACCACCACTGCCGTACACGTGCACGGCGGCGCTACCGACCTCTGACGAACTTCAACATCACAGGCGAGTCACAAATCTACTCTAGATTCGAAATCCAAACACAAATCGCTTACAAAAAATCGAATTCGAAAATTTAGCATTTGATCGAAAAAAACTGCAAACACGACCATCAACAAAAACGCCTCGCGATCGCCGTATAGACCACCGGAGACCCTCAATCTTCGGCCACACCACGATAACGCATTAAGCAACCTTTCTCCATAATCTCGTCCAACTCGATCGTGCCTAGAGGACGAACACTCCATGATACAGACAAGTGCAAAAACTTGAACATAAACCCTAGATTGTCCTCGTCCTCTTAATCCAAGAAATAGAAAAATTATTTGACATTTTTCTCAAGATCATGGATGGTCATATTTGCTGCAATTCAACTTTCAATATTTTAAATTGATTCAATTATCTTAAATTTGAAAAAAAACAATTTTTATTCAAATATAAACTGCTCGTAAATTACTAATCTAAAAATCTAAATTTTTGTTTTAAAAATCACGTCTTGCAGTATGAATTCAAGATATAATCTCGAATTAGTATTTTACAAGAATATTATCAATTATCACTTGATTACCTGCATAGCAATATTACAGTGATCTACTCTATAAAGATGATCTAATCAACCTTTTAAAAATCTTAATTTAAGTTTAACATCTTGTTTTGTTGAGAAATCAAAGCTTAAAAATGATTTAAATAAGGATAGTTTGAGTGTTTGAACCAAATATGCAATCTGTATCAAATTTCAGAGAATACAGAACATCACAAAATCATATACAAACCGAAGCATATACAAACCAGTTTATCAATGAAGTTTGAACTGTTTTAATTAACTTGAAACTTTTAAAAATTATGTTTACTCACCTTAAAACTCTTTTGAGCAGAAAGCACTTTAATGTTTTGAAAGCTGCAGTTGAAAACTGCTTTTGAATCTGCCCTGTATTTTGCTTTGAATTCAATTTTGATTTTTACTTCCTTTTTCTTCTTTCTGTTTTCTCATATTTTCTTATATGATAGCTGAAGGAACTAATAAAAGATGAATACACACACATATATATAGAAGATAACAATTGTAATATAAGAAGGTAGTAAATGGACAAACATTTTCTTCTTTTGGCTTTAACTTGACAGATTTTTATTTTTGAAAAGATAAGATTTGCAAATATTTGAATAGACCAAATTAAGGCTTGAGCAGATGGCAATAAATGCCTTGCTTCTTAATTAGTTTACATACTTTAATTATGATTTACTGTGTATAGATATTTTGTATAAGATATATACTTTTGCAGGTAGGCTTGTGAATGAAGATATTTGTTTTTAGAGATGTTTATTCTTGTATCTGAAGATATTTTGTATGTAAACATTTTGTTTTATTACTTCTAGTTTAAATAGTTCATACACATATGTTTTGTCAGGTTTACTTTTTATACCTTGTGCTTATTTTATTCTACACTTGGTGTTTCATTTAATTCTTGTTTTTATTTACATTTGTATCTTATATTTTGACTATCAATATTCATATGGTTTACTTCTACTTATATTTGTTTGTATTTGTATTTTAACTATCAATATTTAAATGATGTTCATGCTTACTTATTTATGTTTATATTTATATTTTAACTAACAATATTTAAATTATTGTATTCAATATGGTTTACTTACATTTTATACTTATATTTATTTCTATTTGTATTTTATCAATAATTAAGTTATATTCATATGTTTGACTTATTTTTTTTTGTAAATATTATTAAGAGAATTTATTTTAAATTTTCCAATCAAATTCCTTTCCAAAAGTACAATCTAAATAAACAAATGGCAATTGTTTCAAAAGATTTGTTCATTTTAAAATGATCAGTTTACTTTTTATTCAAATTAGACTAAATATTTATTAAAATAACAGGGCCAAAATCCAGTGTCGTTACATACCTCCCCCCTTAAAAGAATTTCGTCCCCGAAATTTAAAACAAAGATAATTCAATAGCTGTTATAACAACCATTCAAACATACGTATCATTCATATATTAGCAAACATCCCAACAATCTATCCTAACAAACATCACTAGTTATTCGGACACAAATCCGGATAAGCTTTCCTAAAACTATCCAAAGTTTCCCAGGTGCAACCTCTGGGATCCTCACTCCACTGCGTTATGACAAGCTTCACTACCTTACTTCTAAGTTACCTCTCGTCTTGATCAATAATCCGAACTGGATTCCTGACCACAGTCAAATTTGGTTCGACTTCCAAATCTTCCTGGACTACTGGTTCGATAACTAATGATGGATCATGAACAAATTTCCTTAAATGGGATACATAGAATACATAATGAATTCCAGACATCCGTTCTGGCAGTTCAATCCTGTAGGCGACAGCACCAACTCTTTTCCAATGCCCGAAATGGACCCATATATCTCGGAACAGGTTTTCCCGTCTTTCCGAATCTAATAGCACTTTTAATCGGGGAAACTTTGCCAAAAACAAAATCGCCTATCTCAAATTCAATTGACTCCTTCACTTATCTACGTACTTCTACTGACGGTCCTGAGCAGCTTTCATTCCTTTTCTTGATAAGCTCAACCTTAGCAGAAACTTCACGAATCAAATATGGCTCAAGCACAAGACGATCTTTCGATTCTATCCAACAGGATAAGGATCTACACAGTCTTCCATACAGAGGTTCATAAGGAGCCATCTTAATACCAGCATGGTAATTATTATTATAGTAGAATTCCACTAGATAAAGATGGTCATCCCAAGATCCACCAAACTCCAAAACACAAGCTCGCAGTATATCCTCTAGAATACGATTCAGCCTCTCTGTCTGTCCATCTGCCTGAGGATGATAGGCTGTACTCAATCTCAAACTTGTTCCCATAGCTGATTGTAGAGCCTTCCAGAATTTTTTGGTAAAGATAGGATCACGATCACTTACTATGCTAACAGAAACACCATGCAATCTGGCTATCTCCTTCAAGAATATCTCCGCCAGAGAAACTGCAGTACGAGTTTCCTTAACTAGTATAAAATGGGCACTCTTAGTTAACCGATCCATAATAACCCATATTCCATCATTTTCTTTCTTGGTTCTTGGCAAACCGTCAATGAAATCCATCGAAATCATCTCCCGTTTCCATTCTGGGATTCCAAAGGCTACAATATACCGGTTGACTTCTGTTGATCTCCTTAACTTGCTGACAGATAGCACAACTATTATCGAAAGCAGCTACGTCCCTTTTCATGCTCGGCCACCAAAAAATTCTTCTCATATCTTTATACATCTTAGAAATTCCTTGGTGAATATTCTGTTTGGAGCGATGACACTCAGCTAAGACTTCTTGTCTTAATTCATCTATATTATGTACACACAAATGACCATTAATCCTTAAAAGATCTATCCTCTATTTTCTTACTTATGATTCTTTCCTGAAGAGATGGAGCAACTTCCAATGAGATAAAACTGCATTCCTGCAAAGAGCATCAGCCACAACATTCGCCTTTTCCGGATATATAGAATATCCAAACCATATGATGCAAGAAACTCGACCCATCGTTGCTGCCTCAAAATAAGATCCTTTTGAGAGAAAAGAAATTTCAATGGTTTGTGATACATAAATAACTCAAACTTCTCTCCCAAAAAATAATGTCTCCAAATCTTCAAAGCAAAACAATAACTAACAATTCAAGGTCGTGCGTAGCGTAGTTCCTTTCATGTGGCTTTAACTGCCGACTCGCATACGCAATTACTCTTCCATTCTGCATCCACACTGCTCCCTAAACCAACTATACAAGCATCTGTATAAACTTCAAATTTTCTCTTCCCATCCGGAATAGCAAGCACTGGTGCACTGGTTAACCTCGTCTTCAATTTTCGGAAAGCTTCTTCACCCTAAGGTGTCCATTTGAATTTAGCTCTTTTCCCTGTCGACTTGGTCAGATGTGAAGAAATCCTAGAATAGTCCTTGATAAACTTCCTGTAGTAGCCAGAAAATCCCAGAAAAATACGAACTTCCATCGATGACGTCGGTTGCTTCCACTCCAGAATAGTCTCAACCTCCGTAGGATATACAAAGATACCTTCTCCAGAAGCAATATGCCCTCAAAAATTTTATTTCCGATTTCCAAAAATGGCACTCAAAGAACTTCACCTTCAAAACATGTCTCCTCAGTGTCTCCAATACTATCCTCAAATGCTGCTGGTGCTCTTCTTTCGACTTAGACCATACCAAAACAAACTTACTAAATAAATCCCGAAGACTCGATTCATCGGATCAACGAAGAACCTTAACGATCCATCCGATTTAGTGATAAAACTGCCGTAGAACCCCAACAAGAAAAACTAGGCCTAATCAATCCCTTCACCAAAAGATCCTTAGTCTACTCAACTAACTCTTCTCTCTCTAGGAGCCATCCTCCTACTAGGCTGAATCACCGGCACTACTCCTGGAATCAAATCAATACGAAACTCTATCTCACGATGGGGAGGCAAACACTTAGCTTCCTCAAATACACCAGGGAAAATCCTGGACCATATCGATAACTTCAACCTTCTCTTGAGAAGTCTCAACTCCGTGTAAAAGACTACTCAAGTAAATTCCATAATTATCACACGTCACTCTAGCAATTCTACCCAAATTAGTTTCCAACGAAACTCATCACAATTCAGAACAGCCTTATATTTATCAAGCCAATCCATCAAAAAAATGGATATACTCTGCTACTTCTGAAATTACCTCAAGAAAAACTGCTAACCAGAAATCTCCTCGACGGCACACAGAAAACTTCGAGCTGCACTGCTAACTCAGATGCCAAAAGACTTCCTATCCAAAGCTCTTCGAGAAACTCGGCCCTTAAACCAAACAAAAACACTCTACTGAACTTAGCCACAACGCCAAAACAGACATACTTCCTTAACTTGTTCCAAAGAAACATCTTCGGAGACATCCATAGTCACTATGTCTCATCACACAGCTACTACATCCTGAGGTATCAAAATATCATGACTTGCTTCCGTCCAACCAACAGATCCAACTCTAGCCCATCCAAACTAACACTTCAAAGATGAACTCTGAACCTTAACAGGTTTCCGTCAGAGATCGATGAAATCCTTACACCACTCAAAGTTTACTCGAGATGGTAATAGGTCTACAGTCTCGACAGATATACTTCCAACCTCAACCATTCAAACTCCAACCATTGGTAGTTGTGTTACACACACCACCACCCTATCTACCTTCATAACTTATATTGGAAAACCTGAACAGGTAACCCCACAAATAGGTAGAAATATATATATCAAAATTACAAATATGCTCTCTCAAGAAAGAAATCACTCAAGAGCTTAGGTATTCGCTCAACCTAGCGCTTTGATACCTACTGTGACGACCTGCCCTTCTACTCCCAGAAAGACGTATCATCAATTAAGAAAGAAAGGGATAAAAATAGAAAAGAATAGAAAAGAAAGATCAAAAACATCAGAATCTCACCACGGAATGGAACAAAATATAATATATCACATAACTAATACATAGTTTTGCATATATCAGAGTTATACAATATCATACACATGACAGTCATACATACATCTGCCACTATATACATCAGAGGTACATCATACATCAACTACACAGCGGAACCAGATAGATAGATACATACGTCTGGAACTCCTGCTCCAAGCTCCTCCAAAAATCAAAGTCCAAACCTATCACTTGGCTACTCGTAAAAATTTGAGTACCCAAGAGTTTATGAAAAACAAAATATAAACTCCGGGTCAAACATGGGTCTGGTATGAGCAAACGGTTTAAAGTTGCTTAACTTTGAAAAAACATTTGAAAATAAAGGTATCACGTAAGACTTTCCACAAATAAATACGGGTAAGTTTTTACCTTACGCTTGCAAAAACATTTTATAGGAAATCCAGTGATATTATAATACTGTCTAGGGTTTTCAAGTAAATAGAAAATAGCTGAAATTGTACATACGTTAAATTCCAGCTACTAGCTACAAAAGTTGGTAATACAAATCAAAACCGTAGGGTCTCGTAGGGAAAATGAGTTTCCATCAATGGTAGGGCTACTGGGGTACCGCCCGTCACAGTACGGGGCCTAGATCACCGTACCGAGGATCACTTCCGACCCCCTACAACACAAGGCCGGAACCGTTCCTTATTGAACAGTCCCAAACAAGATAACCCCGTGGTTGTAGCTAGCAACCGCCCACACAGCCGAAATAAAAAGGGACATCTAGACATGGGTATATCTCGTCTTGCTTGGGCATGACCCACCTAACCTTGCTGCACATCCCCTGTTTTAGCCATTCCTGGTTGATGAGGCTTGAGGCTGCGATTACCTTTACAGAACATATCTCTTATAATGCTCATCGTCTGCTTGACGATGTGCTGAAAGCACTCAATCCATACAAGTTCGTTCCGGATTCGAACGAAACCGAAGGCATTATCTCGGTACACTCATTTTGGAATCACCCTCAGAGTCAGCGACGATAACCCTTGCATTCTGAAAGCACCATCTCGATCTTCACTTCAGAATTCATGACCTAACGTTTAATTTGGATCAATGTGGTTTTTGGAATATCAAACTGACACCCGATCCCAGTCTTATCGAAATCCAAACGCCATTTTAAAGTCCAAGTTGTCTAATTAATTTTAAACATTTTAAATTCAACAATTGAATTCACATAGCATTTATCACAAATAAATCATACACAATTATCATAGATATATCAAAGCATATCACAGAACATCACAGAATATCACCAAACAAATATCACAGATCAGATATTCTACATATACAACAATCCATAAGCAACCATTTTTGAGTCTTATTGGAATTAATTTAATTTAAATCAATTATTGGGGAGTTAATTACTTAACCCTGTTTAATTAATCGTCAATTATCAATTTAATTACTTATTTCATTTCAAATTATTTAATTAATAAATCGTTTCTTAATCAATTATTAAATCTTAATTGCTTAATTAATTAATTATTTTATTTCACACTATTTAATTAATTACTTCTTAATCAAGTTATTTAACTTTAATTACTTCATTGATTACCCTTAATCATTAATTAATAATCTTAAGTATTAATCAAACTTAATTATCCATTTATTAATCACTAATTACTTAGTTAATCAATTATAAATCCTTAATTCTCAATTAAATTACTTTATTTATTAACTATTAATCATTCATTAATTAACTTAAATAGTTAATTACAAATTTGTTAATCTTTTAAACATTAATTAATCTCTAATTACAATTATAATTTAATTATTCTTAATTACTTTCCAAATTAATTGCTTAATATTAATTATTCATTAAGATTTAAAAATCTTCTTTAAACTTGAAAATCAATTTATTATTAACTACACAACTTGAATGTTAATTAACTTTATACTTAACTTGAATTAATTTCTTAATTAAAATAATAATTAAGTGTTTAAAACATTGTTAAGTATTAATTAAGATAATAAAAACTTGTGTTAAAGTTTCAACTTAATTTGTTAAACACTTACTAAGTCGACAAATGTTTACCCTGTTGAAACATACCTTGCTTAACCTTATTATTATCTTTATAATACTTCACTTGAAGAAAATCGAGACTCCCCTGATAAAACTCGAGTGTTACTTCGAGTTAATCACCCTATTCCCCGAGTCACCCTCCCTGAACACAACTTCTTCTTCTCCCTTTTTTCTTTCTGTAATTTAAGTTTAAATTAAGTTATAAATTAAAACATCAGGTTCATACTCATGCTCGAACTCGACCTCAAACTCGAAGCATCCAACCTCAAAACTCGAGCACGACTTGAGTCAGATGCCATCAACGTCGCTGATACACCACCGCTGCCGTACACGTGCACGGCAGCGCTACCGACCTCTGACGAACTTCAATATCACAGGCGAGTCACAAATCTACTCTAGATTCGAAATCCAAACACAAATCGCTTACAAAAAATCGAATTCGAAAATTTAGCATTTGGTCGAAAAAACTGCAAACACGACCTTCAACAAAAACGCCTCGCGATTGCCGCATAGACCACCGGATACCCTCAATCTTCGGCCACACCACGATAACGCATTAAGCAACCTTTCTCCATAATCTCGTCCAACTCGATCGCTCCTAGAGGACGAACACTCCATGATACAGACAAGTGCAAAAACTTGAACATAAACCCTAGAATGTCCTCGTCCTCTTAATCCACGAAATAGAAAAATTATTTGACATTTTTCTCGAGATCATGGATGGTTAGATTTTCTACAATTCAAGTTAAAAAATTTCAAATTGATTCAGTTATCTTAAATTTGAAAAAAAAATTTTAATCAAATACAAACTGCTCGTAAATTACTAATCTAAAAATCTTAATTTTTGTTTTAAAAATCACGTCTTGTAGTATGAATTCAAGATATAATCTCGAATTAGTATTTTACAACAATCGAATATTATCAATTATCACTTGATTACCTGCATAGCAATATTATAGTGATCTACTCTATAAAGATGATATAATCAACCTTTTAAAAATCTTAATTTAAGTTTAACATCTTGTTTTGTTGAGAAATCAAAGCTTAAAAATGATTTAAATAAGGATAGTTTGAGTGTTTGAACCAAATATGCAATCTGTATCAAATTTCAGAGAACACAGAACATCACAAAATCATATGCAAACTGAAGCATATACAAACCAGTTTATCAATGAAGTTTGAACTGTTTTAATTAACTTAAAACTTTTAAAAATTATGTTTACTCACCTTAAAACTCTTTTGAACAGAAAGCACTTTAATGTTTTGAAAGCTGCAGTTGAAAACTGCTTTTGAATCTGCCCTGTGTTTTTCTTTGAATTCAATTTTGATTTTTACTTCCTTTTTCTTCTTTCTATTTTCTCAGGTTTTCTTATATGATATCTGAACGAACTAAATAAAAGATGAATACACACACATATATACATAGAAGAAAACAGTTGTAATATGGGAAGGTAGTAACTGGACAAACATTTTCTTCTTTTGGCGATAGATTTTTGTTTCTGAAAAGATAAGATTTGCAAATATTTGAATAGACCAAATTAAGGCTTGAGCAGATGGCAATAAATGCCTTGTTTCTTAATTAGTTTACATACTTTAATTATTATTTACTATGTACAGATATTTTGTATAAGATATATACTTTTGCAGGTAGGCTTGTGAATGAAGATATTTGTTTTTAGAGATGTTTGTTCTTGTATGTGAAGATATTTTGTATGTAAACATTTTTTCTATTACTTCTAGTTTAAATAGTTCATACACATATGTTTTATCAGGTTTACTTTTTTACCTTGTGCTTATTTTATTCTATACTTGGTGTTTCATAATTCTTGTTTTTATTTACATTTGTATTTTATATTTTGACTATCAATATTCATATGGTTTACTTATACTTATATTTGTTTGTATTTGTATTTTAACTATCAATATTTAAATTATATTCATGCTTACTTATTTATGTATATATTTTATACTTTAACTAACAATATTTAAATTATTATATTCAATATGGTTTACTTACATTTTATACTTATATTTATTTCTATTTGTATTTTATCACTAATTAAGTTATATTCATATGATTGACTTATTTTTCTTTTTCTTTTTGTATATTAAGAGAATTTATTTTAAACTTTCCGATCAAATTCCTTTTCAAAAGTACAATCTATATAAACAAATGGAAATTATTTCAAAAGATTTGTTCATTTTAAAATGATCAGTTTACTTTTTATTCAAATTAGATTAAATATTTATTAAAATAACAGGGCCAAAATCCAGGTTCGTTACATCTATACTCTAAACAAACTTTTAGAATTCAAATTTCAAAAACAATCATTCACTTAATTGATTTTGTTAGCCCTAAACATACCAAAATTAACATCCTTTAAAGATTTAATTAACACACAATAAATGAAAATAAATTCTCTACATAAATTTGTGTCATAAATTAAAAGAATGTACAGCATTAAGAAATTTTCATTTCTCCCTCTTCGTGATTAGATTAGGAATTAAACAAACATGTTAACATTTTGACTGAATGTTTTACAAGGAATGCGTTAACATACATTCAAAAATATGATAGCATAAACAAAGTAACATAAACAGATGTATAACATATATATGTACAACTTTATCGCCACTTATAGTTTACATTCATAAATAAATGGTAGTGAATGTAAGAGAAAATTAGAAAAGTGAAGATGGAAAGGTAAGTTATGTTGCAACTAAGATCTAATAAAGTCTAATTGAAAAGGAAAAAGTCAAGTGTAAATCTATTTTACCCCCTTTATCATCTCCTACTAACATTTAATTTAATAAGTTATGAGATTTCAAACCTGAATATTCTTTTTTTTAATGATCTAATTGGATCTAAAAAATAAATTGAAATTTTGGTATAAACATATGTGTAGTAAACTAGCATTAAGTTTCTGAATTAATTGGAAATAAATCACCCAGTTTATTTCAATATATATTTACGATTAACGTCTTCCCACTTTTTAATTAAAAGATTCTAATCATAATAATTGTCATTGATTTCTAAGGTAAAAATGAATGAGACAACTCAATTCCTTTTTATAGTAATTTAATGTATTTTCGAAAATATTGTATACAAACCAAATGTTATTAATTTCTTATTTCTGTAATAAATATTTTAGCTACCAACATTTCAAATAAATAAACATATGATTTTTTTTATTTAGTAAAGAAACATAAATTATTCTTTTTTTTGACATTTATTATTCCTATCAATCGGAATTTACATTCATACGGTCGTTTATGTTCTTTCTTATTAAACTTTACAATTATTTCCAATTTAAGCTCTACAATTACATCCCTTATTAGCTTTACCATTACAGTTGATTGAAATAACATTAACAATTGTCAATTTCATTCAGTCAACATCAACAATCACATTCATACTTTATTATCAACTAACAAATATTTTAATTACTTACCTAGCATTGATTTTATCAAATTATAGTTTATTATGTATTATTTCATCAATTATATAACTTTGAATTTATTTTCTAATTTACTATTTACAATCAATTATAACCTTACAATTGTTTCAATTAATTGGGATTGCTCTAAATTATTTATTTATTAACTTGCATTAATATTATTACCTTTCATCCTCGTTATTAATTCATAAAAAAATTTCTTTCAGTTTTAATTACCAAAATCTTATTAAATTAACAAATTTAAACATCGGAAATTACCCGTCGTTACAAAAAACCAAACACATCCTTGAAAATGTCCGAATTTCCATATTCACTTGAATATTACAATAGTTGTGAAAATCAATATAATCCATATGATTTCACTTCAATTTCGTACGTATGTTTTAACGATAACTATTCTTTAAACGATTCGAATTTTGGACAACAAACTTTTCAAAACGATGACCAACCCTCAAATCTTGAAAATAGCATTTCATCTTTACTTGAACTTTCTACACAACAAAATCAAAGTATAAACGATTTGTGTCACTCATATTTGTGCAATAGTTGAAGTCAAAATAATCAAAATTTGAATTCACTTCAAAATTCAAATGATTTGGAGTGTAACCCATGCCAATTCAATTTCGAGCTTCAAAATGAATTTCAAAATCACGACTAAAATGTGAACCACTTTTCAAATAATTTTGGCAATGGGAATAGTTTCAATAACGATACGATTGCAAACTTTGGTTATTAACAAATTCAAAATGAAAATTTCCAAATTAATAATCATGAATTTAATTATTATGACCAAATGGAAAAAGATAATGGGAATTTATTACTTGAAAAATACAAAACTTTTCGCGAAAATCATTATCAAATCTCAACTTGCAACAAATCAAATAATAATCTACCATTTATTGAAATTGACAATTCTTGTTCTCAACAAGTCCAAATCAAAAAAATTCAAATTAATAATTACAAATTTGACTTTGTTGAGCGAATGAATGAAATTTACGTTGATTATACGAATTTGTTGATTAAAATATTGGAAAATTTTCACGAGAAACAAAGTCAAATTTCAATATATGATGAGTCAAACAATAATCCATTTTTTATCCAAATCTATGATTTTCAAATAGCAACTTTTGAAATCGATAATGATGATCTTAATCAAGTTGTTGAAAATACGGTAATTAAGTTGGATTTTAATTCTTTTGAGGGTGTAAAACTCGATTTAAACTTCGATCTTCCTTTTCCTGAAAATTTGAATACGACAACTTTGAATTATAACAATACAGGCCTAGATTGGTGATGAAGCTTGTAAGTTCTTGATCTAGCACATGCATGGGAATCTGGTTGTATCCTGAATATGTGTCCACGAATGGCAACAACTCATGCCCTGCGGTTCCGTCCACCAATCGGTTGATTCGGGGTAAAGGAAAATAGTCTTTGGGGCAAGCATCATTGAGGTTGGAGAAGTCAATGCAGGTCCGCCACTTTCCATTGGGCTTCTTCACCATGACCGGGTTAGAGATCCATTCTCGATAATTGGCTTCGTGGATAAAGCCATTAACGAGCAGGTTCTTCACCTCTTCGTTGAGAGCAATTGATCATTCTATCCCCATGCTTCTTTTCTCCTGTTTGATCAGGATCTTGGCTGGGTCAATATTGAGCGAATGGCAAGCTATTTCTAGGGATATCCCCACCATGTCTCCATGGGTCCCTGTGAATACATTCAAGTTCTTTCGCAGGAATCCTATCAGCTGGACTTTGAGGTTCTATTTCAACACAGAACTTATCTTTAAAAGCCTTGTTTTGTCATGTTCGTCGACCATCACATGTTCCATAGCCTCCACAGGCTCGACGTTGACCTCCTCCTCTCTATCTCTAAGGTCCAACTCGTTGAATGGGTCGCTAGTATATTCGAGAGGAGGGGCCTTCTTTGATTGCTATGCTTCCGCATTTCTGACGGAAAGGGCGACTCTCACGCCTTTTCCTTTTTCCTTCTTCTTATTTTGGCGAAGTTCAGTCACGTAGCAATCGCGAGCTGTGTCTTGGTCACCTTCTACTTCTCCCATTCCGTTATTAGTTGGGAACTTCATCTTCAAGGTTCCAAGACTATCTGGAAGTCTGACAATGCAGTCCTTCCTAAGAAGGCGTTGTAGGCGGAGTGTCCGTCCACCAGCACGAATGTTTGCTTCCGAAGAACTGATTGGAGGTGACTTCCTAGCTCAACGAACAAGTCTAGCTGTCCAAGTGGCATCGTGGCTTCCCCAGTGAATCCCTGTAAGGGCTTATGGCATGGAGATACATCTTTCATCGGTAACTTCATTTTATTAAATGCATGTTTGAATAAAATATTCATTGAGCTTCATGTATCGACCAAAATGCGAAACGCCTTCGTCGGGCCGATCTAGGCGGAGGTAACCATGGGATCGGTGTGCGAATTCTATTTTCCAAACAAATCTTTATCGTTGAAGGTTATGTTGACTCTTTCTCTCTGTTTTGTGATGCGTCCTTCAGTAATGGAAGGAACATATCCTTCCCTATCTTTTAAAGATTTCTCATACCTCTACATTTCGGCCCAACTTTCGTCGGCTATATGGAGCCTCCAAATATGGTGTGGACAATTATCTTTTCTTGGTTGGAGTGACTCATACCTACTCCTTCCTTATTTTTCCCTTGCAGGGGTTGCCCGGATCCTTTACGGATCGAAGCAGGAGAGTTGTATCCTTTCTACACATATCGCTCTAGTTTTTTTTGGATGTATTCCTTAACGAGATCCCGCGAATGCTGGCATTCTTCGGTGTTATGCCCATGAGACTCGCGGAAGCAACAATATTTTCATGTTCTAATGGCGCCTTTTGACTCTTTTTTTGTATGAAGGGCATTTTTATTTTAACTCGTGTTGAGTAGCCATGTAAATGTTCTCCATGGTATCGTTCAAAGGAGTGTATGAATCGAATCTTGGTCCAGGACTTTATCGTCACTTATTGCCTTTTTCAGTTCTAGAGTTGCCTTGATGGCCATTTTTTCCTTCGTTGTTCTATTTATTCCCCTCCCCTCAGAGTGGGGAACCTATGTTCCCTTGGACGTTGGGAGCCTTCGTGGGTTGTTCGCTATGTTGGTGGGCGGCCGTGTCCTCCAATCTCATGTACTTTCTAGATTCATCAAAGAAATCCTAAAGGGTTAGAGGCTTTTCCTTCATCAATCTTCTCGCAAGCTTTGAATCCGGGTGGATGCCTTCGCACAGTGCCATAAGTGTAAGCCTTTCTTCAAGGTTTTGTACTGCTACTACGGCAGCGTTAAAACGGGTAAGATATGGCTGCTGCGGTTCTCATGCCTTTTGTTTTACGTTTGACAGATAATATGCATCCTTAGGTTGTTCCATGTGGATTCGGAATTGACTTATAAATTATTCCTTCAACGTTTCCTAAGAGCTAATAGAGCTATAAGGCGGGTAACAAAACCATGTGGTTGCAGTCTGATAGGAACAGTCGAAAACATTTACACAACACACCTTCTATTTCTCCATTCATGAGCATGTGCAGGGTGTAGCACTGCAAGTGGATGTTTGGGCCGGATGTGCCTTTGTAGGGATCTATAGTGGGAATCTTCCATTCTCAAGGAGTGGTTATCGCTTCTATATCCCTGGTGAAGGCGCTGAACACCCTTGCCCCTATCTCCCTCTTTTGAGTTGTTTGTGCTTAAGATACTCCCTAAAGAGGCATGTCATCCTATCCTCAGATTCTAGGGCAGCCCTAGGAGAAGTGGGAGCTTCCCTTTGATACCGATGGCGCCTAGAACCATGGTTGAGGCTGGATTGGCGATGGTTGGCTCGAAGCATGACAGGGTCAGCCACAGTCGGTCCTTGCCTGGTGCCCCCCTTGACTGGGCCCAGCTCTTGATGCATTTTCAGGATCGACTTCGGGCTGAGTCCTGGCTCATCTTCGGGTTCTTGTATTTTCTTGATTGAATTCTTCATTTGCAGAGGATCTGTTCCATCTACGTGACTCTCTAGATTGAGACTCACCTTGTGATTCAGTGTTGTGAGTGGATTCTTCCATGCCTCTCAAGTGTTTCATAAGTTCGTCCACTAAAGTTTTTTGCTGGGCAGCGAAGCGGTCAACCATCTCTTTCACAACCTTATCTAAGTCTTCTTAGGTGACATTTGAGCCTAGAAGTTGAGAGTGGATAGCTGGGTTTTCTTGTTCTTCTTGGATGGGATTGAGTGTATTGACAGTAGTCGTGCTCTTACCCTTGTTGGTGCTGCGCCTAGAGGGAGCCTTGTTCTAAAGCTAAGTTAAGGTTTGGAAGGAGGGTCCACAGAAGAGTTCGGCTATCTACGCCACTCTCAGTGAAAACACCAAAAATGTTTGCATAAAAATTAGGCAAACACCTTTAAGTTCGAATCTAACTGAATTATGTTTAAGTTGTTTGATATGACGTTTTTAATATTCCATTACATTAATAGACATTTTTTGCAGTCACAAAACAGTTCATAGGTTCAGAGTTGGAAAGTGGTCAAAGGAAATAAGTCACATGAAAATTTATAGTGGATTGGCTAGAACGTGCCTACATCCAGTGTCCATTTATTATTCTCCTTTGGTTTGACTACAGATAGAAGTTTGATCGAAAAGAGTAAAAGAAAAATTTAGAGTAACGGGGATTATTAAGTATCAGCAAAGTTTTCCCTCTTTTCTTCAAAATTCCCTTCCATTGCAGTTAAAGAGCTCTGGAATTTATAGAGTGGAGTTGTGAAGTGTGGAGGTTGAAATTGTAGCTTTCTGAATCTTTTTTGGCATTTGGGTAGGAGCTTGTTTGGCTTGGTCACTCTTCCATGTTTGGTTCAGTTGCTTCTATCTTTAGAGTCTCCTATTTTTCGAATCGAACATTTGGTCCGGCATGCCTATGTACCGAACCAAATTTTTGGTCTGGTGTTGGATGTGTCGTTCTGGACTAAACATTTGGTCTAACATATCGGAGAATGTCGGACCAAACATCTGATCCGGCATGCCGGACCAAATATTTGGCTCAACATTTTAGTGAATGTCGGACCAAATATCTGGTTCGGCAGTTCTGTCTTCTATGTCATAGTCCACTTCTGCTTCCTTTCCTTCCTATCTTTCTAATTGCTAGAAAACCAAGCCAACGGTATGAAATATAATAAATAGACCGAGTATGTGGAAAGTACTAGTACATTTGTCCTACCTATGAGATCTGGAAAGATAAAACAAGGTGTGTAACTAAGGTTAGGAATGGAGCAACCAGTGCCTTGACCTTACCTGGCTGTCATTTTTTCTTTCTATGTGAGCGGTGGAACGAATCGAAGGGAAAGCTCGGATGCTCTAAATGAAAAGATTATTTTTTTTAAAAACAAAAGTGTTTGAACAAGGTTTTGTAAAATAAGAAATATTCTAGCCAAACTCTGTATTAATTTATGAGAATGGAAATTTGTACCATCTGCGTAAATTCAACAGGTGATTTTCCAGCGTTATTCCAAAAATAATACAAGTTGAATATGGAAATTAATCTGGGTAAAATTAGTCTAATATTTTACTCAACTGATTTAGGGTTTACAGTAAACGATATCTTATATAACATTGTTTTTGATCAAGTTAAGACATGTTTTTGAAATATGAAATTTTATTTGATTAGAAAGTAAATAACGTGAAGATTTCCAAAGTTTAAAGAATTCTAATTTATTAGTAAAAAGTTAGAATAAAAAGAGGCTTAACAAATCCTGCGTACACTTTTTCACATGTTTATCGATGATTGGATAAGAAAGAGACCGCGGTCGGATCTGGGTTATTCCTATTCGAAAACCACTTCGAACCAATTTACGTTATGAAATAAAACATATTGAAGATAAGATCATTGAAGACGAAGGAATTCACGATGTAGGGCTATTTGCCACTAGACCCTCGGGGAAATTTACAATATCTTACATATTGGCAGTACTACTCTGTTATGAAACTCTTCGAATTGTAAGAATTAATCACTACTGATCCTAGGGGTGATTCCCAAAATAGGCTGGGTGGGAGAAGTGCCCTCGGTTTGTCCTATTCCTGGACAACTTATATGGACGAAATTTTAATGTTGTATTTTAAAATTACATTAATTGATCTCTATAAACGTATCATCTGCTTGGTGGTGGAGAAGAAAACTTCAATTAGCTTAACATCATTTCCTGGGACGTACGAGCTCAAGAGTTATATGTTAATATAAATTAGTTGTGTGATTATGGAATGGCAATGTGGCATTCAAAGAAGAAGGAGGTTGTGCTATGTGAAAAGGTAATCGTTACCTTAAGCCTTACATCTGGAAATGACCAAAACATGGTAGATATGACAAGGCTATGTGGTTCGCAACCATAAATTTCTATCCGCTACGACGTTCGAGTTTAAATTAATGTGGTATATGGTAAACGAGTGCTCGGATAGGTCGGTAATGATTGGGGTGATAACATATTCAGTGCTCTCAGGGAAGAGGTAGGTTAGTCTTATGTTGGTAGAGGACCATCAACTGGGCCTTGGTACATCCCTATAGAGATGTACTGCCGTAAGTAGACCCTTCATCTGGTCATTTATATGGAAATCCATTCTCCAATAAGTGCTTTCCACTTTTTTTATAGAACTCGCTTCGTGGCTAGTTTGCTGGAATTTAACTAATGTAACAATTTCGGCTAAGATTAATAAGTTTACTTGCAAATGTTTTCAAAGAATGTTAATTAAAATAATATCAAACGTTTTGATACAAACGTTTTAGTTATCATAAGGTAAAAACATGTCTATGTTTATGTGCGGCGTAGTTTTATGAGATATTCATTCCTTTCCAAAGGTCTTTTGTCATCAATCCCTGATCTTTGACACTGTCATGTATGAATTGAGTTTATTATGCCGGTTTGCCTGACTGATCCGAGTATTTTTATACTCGGGCTAGATCCGAGTAGTTTCAGGATTAGCTGAAGGCACTGGGAGTTTGTAGAGGATAGCTAGAGATCTTCATCATGTATGAACGTATTCTATTTCCGCTGCACTTTTTTTTTCCAGCAATTGTAAAGACATGTATTATAATTGTCCATGCTGAATTTAGGTTAGACTCTGATATATGTATTTTTAAAATTTTCCACAGTAAATATTTTTGTTCAATAATATATGTTATTCCATACGAGTGGGATACTGTTATGTCTATTCTTCTTTCTTACCTTTAAAAATCCATCTTTTCGTTCAACTTGGATTGAACATGTGCGGTTTATTGTCAACTCAAAGAGTATAGAAATTAGGACCTTTACCGAATTACATTCCTATTTTAAAGATGTTAACACGGTAAATTTCTATATTTTACCTAAATAGGAAAGGTATTCATGCGCCCTTTGTGATTACAAAGAACTGTCTTTTAAGTTCTTAAAGTAGACAGTACAAAATACGGTATTTATTTTAGTTTGTACATCTATTTCTTTTTATGTGTTTTCCTTGTTGTTTCAATCATTGCACATTTATTTATTTAAACAAGATAACACATAGAAATCTACTAGTAACATCCCAAATTCCAACGAATTAAAATATCGCTTAAACCCCTAAAATTGTAATAAATTTCCTTTTATTTTACATTCTTTTTCTACATTCAAATACTAACTTGTTATCAAAATCATAACAAGTTACGGGGATGACATATGCAAGCAAGTTTTCCAAATTTTATTAAATCCCTACTATAATCAATTCTATAATCCTTTTCATTAGATCTATTTCATTAAATTGATTACGTGTACACAATAAATTTATATCTAATCATTATGTGCTTATAGATTTAGATCTAACTATTATGCACTTACAGATTTATATCTTATCGTTATGCACTTACAGATTTATATATAATCATTACATACTTATATATTTGTATCCAAATCGATTATTAATATGCATAATTAAAATTGATCACAATGAAACAAATCTAATTTTATCAAAATAACATGTAGTTTTCTCACTCATCTTATTAAGCATTCCCAAATCTTAGGTTCTAGTTCCCATAATCTATATTTTCACCTTTGACTTCCTATTTGGATTACCATATAACATATACATACAGATCTATCAGAATTCAAATTAGAAATGAGAGATTTAGGTTTATTATATTTTAAATCTGGGTTTACAGTTTACTTGGTCGTAATGATGATTTGAACGTATTCTTTACTCTATCATATTCTACAATCTTCCAGTGGTGTATAAGTGCAAATAAGCATCCTAAAACTTTTTCTATCAATTCGGAGTTGTGGAGGAGAAGATAAAATGGCAGAGCATCTGTGCCCATTAAAATTATGCTTTGGAAGTGAATGCCTAAGTCTATATCTATAGGGGTTCAAATCAATGCCAACCGCTCGATTAAACTGATTTAAATTCGAGCCTTAAGGCCGATCCAAAATTTGAGTTCATAAGTCTCGGGTCAACCACTTATTGTTGTAGGTCAATCGCTTATTGCTGTAGGTCAACTGCTACCGGTCGACCAAAGCAGTCCTAAGATCGACCTGGACAGTGTAAAATCACCAAATTTTGAATGTTATTTGATTTTGTTAATTACTTTCCACTTTTACCATATTGTCGTTATTTGATACCTTATTTCGTTACTTAACGTTTAAGCTATGGTTAAGTTTAATAGTAATTAATTAACGTTGATTAATTATTGATTATTTCCATAATTACATATATAATTATTTCCGACTCTAAATTTTTAATCAATAACTTTTTCATTTGAACTCCAATTGGAAAATGAAAATTCATCAGAAAATCGCCATGAATTCAATAATGCAAGTTTCAAGGCCAAATTCTGATACTTATAAAAATTCCCTTTTTCTTTGTTTATTATTCATTTATTAATTTCTATTTAAATTAATTATCATAAAAACCACGGGTGTTACAAACTGTCCAAGTTGATGATGTTTGTTTTAAACTCTGTTATATCATGTATCTTAGAGAGACAACCTTATTTCTTTGTCATATTATATGTTATCGTTCTACTATGAGATTCTATTTTCCATATTTTTTTTCTCTTTTGTTTACCCTAAAAATCTGCCTTTCCGGTACTTGAATGCTTGGCATTCTAATATTGTGGATGTACTGAATGCCGATTTCGAGGGTTGAAAAAGTGGGTCGTTACATGATGCCTACGATGTTCCATACTAATGAGCTCAAAGTCCCAACTCATGTGGCCCATATGCGAAACTTTCATGGACACCGCACATGACTATGGAGGTCATTCCCATACTAGGAATTCACCTAACGGTCTATAACATTATTGGGATCGAGCCTAAAACTCATCATCGCCTCACCGTTTACGAAGTGACTAGATCAAACCCCAATCTGTAAGCACAAAAACGTATAAAGAACTTGTCCAACTAAATTATCTCAAACAATAGCAAACAATATATGTTCCTCGTCCCGCTACAATACCAAGGCAATGAACGACACATGAAATGGAGGTCCTATATGAGAGTGATAAGCATTTAAAGTTCAGGGGCACTTTTGTAATTATTTAATTTATAATTTAGTTTAGATTAGATCTCTTTTTTTCCCTGTTTTCTTATTTGCTATAGTAATAAGTAATCCACAACATTGTTATTTTCAACCTAGCAGCCACCTGCTTTTGCTCGTCCCCACCGCTACCGTCACTAGAGGATAATCGACCACCACTGCCACACTCCTCAAACCGTTGCCGACCCGTGCCCTTGCTCTGGCTACATCCACAGCATCGAAGTTCACCGCCATCGACTTGACTTTGAATGGATATCAATGAAGCCATAGTTGAATCTTCGTTTGTAACAACCCACCATCCATGATGCCTGATCCACGCAAGAAATGACACGGACATTGCAGACCCCATAGACGATGGGTCGTTTTAAGGTAAATAAAAATACAAAAAAAATCAGAAAGTTATCGATAATATACTACACTTTCTAGAACTCATGGCGGAAGGAATATAATATAACAGTAAACAATAATATAATCCTAGTCAAATAATACAGTACCAAATAATCCTACAACTGCAACGATCCTATTCTAGTAACAGAAACAATCCAATGTTGAGGAAAAAAGTAGATTGCTAGTAGAAAAATAAATATACATCTCCATCATACCATCACAACTCCAAGTCACCATCAGTCGTCTCTATCGACCTATTAGAGTATATCAAAATAGAAAAGAATGATAGAGGGGGTCAAACATACTTCTGGTGAGTGAAATGCATTATATACTTGTATAATACTAATAAGCTAGTAAAACAACATTATTCTCAAAAACCATACCTTAACATGTACCACATGAATCCAATAAGTCAGCTAAACACAATATGATACTATAGAGACATCATCTTTTAAGGCCTCACTAAAATCTAACCATACGTAATCATATGGACACGATCGAACTTAAATCCCAAAATCGCATGTCAAAAATATATGTAACTTACTATTGAAGACCTACGTGTCTCGTCCCACTATTGCCAAATCATATGTAACTTGCTATTGAAGATCTATACGTTCCGACCCACTATCACAAAAATCGTATGTTCACTATTGAGCTCAAAGTCCTAATCCGTGTACCGCCAACTGCAACACTATTGGGCTTAAATTACCAATTCATCTTTGTTAGACGTCACTGTCCCGACAAAAGTGCATCTGTTGCCTACCATATACCACACTATTAAGCTCAAAATCCTAACTGATGTGGCCCATATGCGACATTATCATGGAAATCGCATGTAACTATTAAGGTCAAGTCCAAGCTAGACATACGCCTAATGGTCAATAACACTATTGGAATAAAGCGTAAAACCCATACTTGTCCCCACCATTTACGAAACTTCTGGATTAAGCCCCAACTCATAAGCACAAAACCATATAACGACCTATCTAACTAAGAAAATTTATTAAAGCATCTCAAAAAATAGCAAACAGCATACAGAAATGTCCCTCATCTCGCCATGACCCCGATGCAACGTACTGCACAGAAACAATGACTTTTATGAGAGTTATAAGCATTTGATGATTAGAGGCAATTTCATAATTATTTAATTATTTATTATCATTGTTACTATTTTATTTTTCTTCCTCCATTACGTATACATGACTACAACCGCCTCGACATCAATATTTCGACCCTTCACATCGTTACCACAACACCATACTCCACCTGCACATGACTCGAAAGAAGCTTCACACTCTCCATGACCTCCACCCTATTTTTCGACCATCCACCTCCCATCAGATGGCTACCGCCGTCGCCTTAACCCATATATGCCACACGTTCCTCCACCAATTCTGGGGAATCGATGATCTTTGTCACTGATCCGACTATACAGATCAACTTCCCGCATCGTCCTCTACTCGATTGTACTCTCTGATCGCCATATGATCTTCATTTCACCGTCGATCAAAATACCTTATAATGAACGATCCTCATTGGTCAAACTTTGAACGCATTTTCTAGTTAACCCACAAACTCAATCGAGGAACGAACACCACCATAGGATTTGTGTCGTCAAGAACTACAATTTGATATATAATATGTATGGTTTGGAAAACTTGTAAATTCCACACTTTTTAATTAGAAGGAGATTAACTTTTACTAATTACAATCGATTAAAAATTAACATTTTAATTATCTAGCCATGACATACTACATCGCAATCAGGTATATATAAGAAAATTAGTTTATTATTATTAATAACATCATTATAATTTGGTTTAAGATCATAAAAGGTGAGTTACCACATCTTATTAAAACACACACACATATATGATTAATCTCACTCATGGATTTGTCGTGCATCTTCCCTTATTTGATGTAGATTCTCCTGCACCTTTGTTGCCCAAAAATTTCATGCCTTTAAAATTCCAAATTTCTCGATAGCTTCAATTTATTTGCGTAGCTCTTTTCACGGTGACCAATTCCATATATTAATTAGTTTAATTTGGATTTGATTTGGTCGATTAGAAATTGATTTGGAGAATTTTTAATTGATTTAGGGATTAGGTTTCCAAAAGTGAAGGTGAGATTATTAGAGAAAAAGAAATAGGGTTGGTTATCTATTTATAGGTAGAAAAATATAATATCTAGGCTAAAATCTTGAAATTAATATATTATGAAAATGTCACTGGGTTTGACTTCTTCTAATTTCTAGGTCGATTAACCAAATTCAACAAGTTTTATATGTTTTCTGATTGTAAACTGTTATTACCTTAGGAATTGGTTTTGATGACAACAACCGCATGACATTATATAAAATATAGATAACGTTATATAAAATATAGTGTAACGACCCGGAATTTTAGGCAATATCGATTTAATAATTTGCAATAATAATTTAATTGATTTGATAAATTTTCTTTATAATTTTAATTTAAATTGGTTAATTTAATCTTTTAAAGGTTATTGAAATTTTTAATCTGGCAAAATTTGATAAGAATTGTTTTCAAAAGCTAATAAATTTTAATTCTATTTATAATATATACATTTGATATATATTGTGAATGGAATACCTTTTGTTTAAAAATGAAAGTTGAATTTTCAAATTGTAATGTATATGTATGTATATGTTATAATTTGATACTATTCTGTAAATTGAATTTAAATCTATTGATAAATTGAATACATATGAAATTTTAATTTAAAGCTTTGCTTAGGAATTAATATTTTTTTCAAAAGTTAAATTAAAGACTAATTCATTTATTTTCAAAATATAAGATTGTTATTTATTTTTAATAGGATAGTTTAAAAAGGTTTTAAACAAAGTTTTGTTTTGTCTTTCTCTTAAAGTATTTAAAATATGATAGCTTAAAAATGATTTAAATAAACTTTGTTTTGTTTTCTTTTTAAAGTGTTTAAATTAAATTGGATATAATTGTTTTAGATTTTAAATACATATATAAGAATTATTTGCATTTTTATTAATGTTAGAATATTTCTTTTAAAAGCAAACTTATATTTATTTATAAAGCAAATTTAATTAATAACTTATATTTACATTTTAAACTAAGTAAAATTTATTAATAAGACTTAAAAGTACAAATGTAAACATATTATCACCTTTCAAAACACATGTAAGTAAATTAAGCAAGCTAATGACATTTGTCCAAGTTTTATAACAAGTGGCATATTCATTTTTATTTTTGGTAAATATTTTGAAGAAGAAAACTTGTTTTTACAAACATTTCCATTCTTTGTTTTCTTTTCTTCATGCTTTCAAAAATTAATGGCAACCTGAAAACTTCCTAAAATCTGTAATTTCAAAATTCTACAAAATCAAAATCTGCAACAATTAAAAATCTGCAATATGCAAATCAACATGCAATTAAAGATCTGCATTCAAAAGGAAATCTGCAACCTGCAAACTTGAATTCTTCTACAACCAATATGGAGTTCAACTGCATGTCATATGCAGTTCAACATTTTTTAAGCAACAACTACTTGAAAGCATGCAAATGGGATTTTAAATCAGCAAATGCATTTTTGAATTAAGTTCAAGAACCTGAAAAGTTTAATCTGCTCTGCTTCTCTAATGAACAAGTGAGTAAATGCTTTTAAAAACAGTTCTTGATTCCTTTGAATTTTATCTTGATTTTGTAGTTGATAAGCATGTTGTTGATGAGTTGAATGCATGGTTGAATTTTGAATCTTTGATTGCCTGAGAAGCTAAACTTATGCTCTGTATAAATGTAACAGGTACCAGTTTCATATTAAATCAGTAATCCTATATTGAATCTGATTTGCCCTTGATTTGAAAAGAGGAGATGATTTTAATCAAATCATATAGCATCTAAAAATAGTCTCAGGTTGTAAACTTGAATAATTTACTTTCAAATTTAACAATTACAGTAAATTCATTAATTGGGTCAAATTTTGTTTGATGCAAACCTAGGTTTTGATTTTAAAATCTTATTGTAAGTGAGAAATCATGATTTTTGAAACTCCAATCACAATTTTTAGATCAGTAACTGGTGGGAATTTTGGGTTTGACCCTTTTCTGAATTTTTGGTGATTGCGGTCAGATTACTTGATAAATCGAGTTGATATTTGGATCGAAAATGGCATTTGAGGTGTAGATTTTGGGAAAAATGTTGAATTAATTTTTCAATGTATGATTTGTTCGAATTTGGAACAATTAGGGTTTAAGACTGCATTTGCTTTCTGCAAGAATGGTGAGGCATTGCCTTGAGTTTGTTGCATCGAGTTCGATCGTGTTCTGGGATGATGAAGTTTGAGGTCATGGCGTTCGTTGGTGAAGAGGATGGGGTTCAAGGGTAATGAGATGGTCGGCGGCGATGGGATGTTGGGTTCGAGTTGTTTCTGTAGTTTTGGGTTAGTGGGTTGAATTTCGATACGCGAGTTGTATGATCGAGCTGGGTTTGTTTTTGGGTTCGCGCATGGACGTGGGATCGATGGGGATGGCCGCGTTGGTCGTCGGTGGCCGAAAAAGTGTGGACACGTGCACCGTGACATTGTTGGGTGCACAGGAATTCAATTTGGGGAAGATGAGATGAAGCGGCTGGGTCCTCGCGTGGTAACCGGGGATGACTCGAAGTGATGTGGTTGGGGGAATAGCTCGGGACAAACTCGAGATTAGTTGGTGATTGTCTCGGGTTATAGGGTGGTTGTGTTTTTTTTAGTTAGTTAGTAGTTTGGAAGATTATGTGCTGAGTTATAAACTTGTTATTGAATAAATTGAAGACAAGTGCTAAGTAACTCGAGTGAGTTGTCTTGGTCCTGTAGCATTTTAGTTATAGTTAAACCTGTGTTTAATTTTAAAAAGGAAATTACTTTACAAATTTTAAACTTGTTCTCTTTAAGTAAATGTTGATCAAATCTTTTAAGTATTAAGTGAATTTAAATATAGAAGCAAGATCTCAAGTAAAATTCTTAAGTAAGATTTAAAAACAAAGTATCAAATTTATATTGAAATGAATAAGAAAATTAGATAATTAATGTGTTTTTAACTTTTAAAGAAAAATTCTAAATGTTTATTTTCAAATAAGATTATTGATATGATTTTGAAACCAAATTGAATAGTTTATTGTTAAGTTGTTCAAATTTGATTTAAATCCAAATAATTTATTTATGAAATTAAATAAGGTTAAATTATTTGGATAATTAACTTGAGAATACTTATTTAATGTGAATTGTTAATAAGTAAAAGGATTAATTGAGATTAATGTTTTCTTAATTAATAAAGGAAGTTATATTAGAAGTTAATTAATTAATTGTTAATTAATTTTAAATAATTAGTTAATTATTTATTTAATTTTAAATAATCACTTAATTATGGATTAATTAAGTGTAATTACTTAATAAAGTAATTAATGGTTAATTTTTGAATGTAATTAAAATGATAATTACTTATGAAAGTAATTAGAGGTTTTACTTATGGAAGTAATTAAAGATGAAGTCATTAATGGGTAATCACTTAATATTATTAATTAAGGAATTAATTAATATAATTGTTTTAAAGTTAATTAATTATGGAATAATTAATTAATTAATTAAGAATTATTTAATAATGGAATTAATCATTTGTTAATCACTTAATTAAGAGATTAATTAAGAGTTATTAATGAAGTAATTAAGAGTTAATTACTTAAATTATTTTAGATAATTAATTAATGTAATTAATTAATGAATGTGATTAATTTAATATTAAGTGTAATTAATTAAAATGTAATTAATTAATAAGTAATTAATTAAGGATTAATTGTTAATTTTAATTGGATAATAATTACTTAATGAAGTAATTAGAGATTAATTAATTAAGATTAATTAATCAAAGGATTAATGTAATTAATTAAGAAGCTAATTAATTAAAATAAGTAATTACAAGTTGTTAATTACTGATTAAAGAGATGATTAATTATAAGTTAATTATTTAATTAATTAAAAAGTTAATTAATTAATAAGGATTATGTAATAAATAAGGTTGATTAATAAAAGTAATTAATTTAAATATGATTAATTAATTGTAATTAATTAAGGATTAATGCAATTAATTATAGTTAATTAATGAAGGATCATTAATTATTGTAATTAATGATAGTAAATAAAGGTTAATTACTGAATATGGTTAGGATTAATTACTTGAAGGTAATTAAAGGATAATTAATCAAGGAAGATTAATTAAAGAAGATCATTAAGGAACGATAAATGAATTTGATTATAATAAATCAATGAAGCAGGAGTTAGGATAATCCAAGTGATTAAAGGATAGTATTAATTTAATTTGAGATTAATTAAATTGATTAAGAGTTAATCAATTCTGTTATGGGTGATTGATTAAGTATTGAATGGTTAATATTGAATGATTGATATTTGATATTGAGTGATATTGGATGATTGATATTGGGTGATTAGTTGATACTGGATGATTTGGATTACTATGATATTTGTGATATGCTGCTTTGTGAGATGAATGTTGATTTGAATTATCTATTGTGATAATGTTATTCATCTATCTGTTTATAACATCCTGAATGAGTTAAACTGTTTAAATCCCTTAAGTACAACTTGGACATTAAAATGGCGTTTGGTTTCGATGAGACCGGAATCGGGTTTTCCATAGTTGGATATCCGAAAACCACATCGATTCCAATTAAACGTTAGGTCGTTAATCCAAGTGGAGCAAGTGAAGACTCGAGGTGTAAGGGCTATACGTCAGTATAACTCTGTGGGTGATTCCGTAATGAGTTTGACGGAATAGTACTTATAGATTCGAGATGGCGAATCAGAGTGCAAGGGCTATGGTCGTTGACTCTGAGGGTGATTCCAATAATGAGTGCAACGAGATAGTGCCTTCGGTTTCGTTCGAACCCGAAACGAACTTGTATGGATTGAATGCTTTCAGCACATTGTCAGGCGGACGATGAGCATTCTAAGAGATGTGTCCTATAAAGGTAATCGCAGCCTCAAGCCTCATCAACCGGGAATGGCTAAAACAGGGGAGGTGCAGCAAGGCTTCGTGGGTCGCACCCACTGGAGAGCAAGATTTACCCCTGTCTAGAAGTCCCTTTTATTTCGGCTGTGTGGGGCGGTTGAATTCCGGACAACCGTCGGGGTTGTCTTGTTCGGGACTGTTCAGTAAGGAATGGTCCCGGCCTTGTGTTGCAGGGGAGTTAGGGTGGCTCCTCGGTACGGTGATGTAGGCCACGTATTGTGACGGGCGGTACCCCAGTAGCCCTGCCATTGATGGAAACCCATTTTCCCTACGAGACCCTACGGTTTTGTTTGTATTAACCACTTTTGTGGCTAGTAGCTGGAATTTAATAGGTGTAACAATTTCGGCTATTTCTTATTTACTTGAAAACCCTAGACACTATTATAATATCACTGGATTTCCTATCAAATGTTTTGGTTAGCGTAAGGTAAAAACTTTTTCATGTTTATGTGTGGGAAGTCTTACGTGATACCTTTTCTTTTCAAAGGTTTTCTAAGGTTAAGCAATTTTAACCCGTTTACTCACACCAGACCCCTGTCTGACCCGAGTGTTTATTTTCTGTTTTATTAAACTCTTGGGTACTCATATTATGTATGAGTAGTCAAGTGATTCAGGTTTGCTTGACGAATTTTGGAGGAGATATGGAGCAGGAAGCTTCGACGTATAGTTATATATATTGGTTCCGCTGTGTTTGGTATCTGTTTCTTCTATTGTACTTGAGTTGTATGAATTAAACAGATGTTTATAACTGTCTAATATGTGTTGTATAGTTGTGTACTCTGATGTAATGAGATACTATGTAATATTTTATGTTAATTATTATATTCTATTCGTTCCGCTGTGAGTTCTCTGATGTTGTTCTGTTTCTTCTTTCTCTTTCTTTTCTTCTTCTATCCCTTTCTTTCTTCACTAGTGATGCGATTTCCTGGAGATAGGAAGTCGGGTCGCTACATATAGATACTAATGTTTTTATCAAGTTATATACTGTAAATAGTGTAGAATATTAGAAAGGTATTAATTAAGAAGACCAAGCAGTATCAAGTGAAGATTCAAGTAACTGATATAGAGATTCAAGAGTTGGAGATTGAAGGCTCATGAGTATTGAAGAAGTCAAGATTTCCCATAGAAGTTTTGTAGTTATAGAATTTTTGTTGAAACGCCGATAGCACTTCTTTGAACTTCCTCTTTGTTTTTTCCTTTTTAAATGATTTTCAATTATCTTAAAATTCAAAAATAGTTTTTAAAGAGAATTCTTGGTTTCTAAATAATCTTTCAAAATAGCATTTAAATTATTTCTACCTTTTGATTTTATTTTACCTTGATAAATTAAAATTTTAAAGTGTTTTAAAATATACTTCGAATATTACACTTTGCTATAATTTCTGTTTTAAAGCTTTCTAAATATTTATAAGTATATTATAATATTTGTTATAACTTTGATTTTAAATATAAAATACTTTATTATTTATATTTAAAATCATTTATATACTTGAAATATTCTAAAAATAATTTTATAAAGTTTTCTTAAGTTTCGATATAATTAAAATATGTATAAACTATGTTTAAATGATTTTACAAAGTATCAAAATATTTCAAAACCTTAATATTTTTGAAATAATTCTTGTTAAGTGTTTTTCAAAATTACTAAGGGTATGTCGACATATCCCCATAGAGTATGTTGACATGGGATATGTTGACTTATGGAATGAAATTTTCAACATTTAAATTTTGAATAGAACTGATTTTTCATCATATCACTTCGCCAATGGACATGGCTGTTGTTTCTCTATAAATAAGGGGTAAACCAATGAAATTTGGTTAACTACTTTGTTATGTTTTCTCACTTCTTTCACTCTCTTGTTTTCTAAAAGAAATTCTACTCAATTCTTCACAAAATTAATCAAAATCAAATTTAACTCCACTAATTTGATTCTCTATTGAAAACTCTCTTATCTCTCTGACTCAAACAAGATCAAAGTGTTATTTAAAGGTTATAAGTTCATTTGTATTCAAAATCAATGATCTATATCTATAAAACTCTATCAAATCATACCCGTATATTGGTGAAGGTTGTAGCTCTTGTAAATCAATTGGGTGTGCTTGGTGACCCGAAAATTCAAGTGGGTGTGCTTGTGGCCCTTGTAAATCAAGTGAGTCTACCCAGAGCTTAGAAAGTCTCATTGCCTTGAAACCGCAGTTGTATTGACTTTGCTATTTGAGAAGAAATCTGTACAAGGAATTATGCAGGATAGATGAAGGATAACTCCGAACTAGTATAAAATCCTGTTATGTTCTTTCCTCTTACTTTTACTGCATTTATATTTATCTGTGATTGTTAATTGTATTGTTTAAACTATAATATTAAAAAAATTCAAAAGGATTCACCAAAATTATAAAACACTATGTACCCCCATATAATGTTATAGCCTTAAAATCCATCTTCGCTAAATAAGATTTGGTATCAGAGCATTGGTTTTCAAAGTATTCAAAATTTTGATTTTTGAAAAAGTTTCATGGCTAACAACAATATTAGTTATACTATTAGTAGCACTGTTAAACCATTTTTTAGTAATTCCTTTGTGGAAGGACAATCTACTACTAGACCTCTACTTTTTAATGGTAGTAATGTCATACATTGGTCATATAGGACAAAAATTTATTTACAGTCAATTGGTCTAGATTTTTTTATAGCACACAAAATGAGTACATTAAGCCCGAGACTAATTTTTTAACTTGGACTATTGACCAAAAGGCAGTTGCACATAGTAACTCTAAAGCCATGAATGTTTTGTCATGTTTTTTGGATAGAAATGAACTTAATAGAGTTTCTATCTATAAGTCTGCATTTGAAATATGGAGAACGCTACAAGTTACACATGACGGGACTGGTAAAGTCAAACAGACCAAATTTTCTATGTTAACTAATGGTTTCAATTGTTTAAAATGAGTCCATTTCTGATATGTATAGTATATTTCAAGATATAGTCTATTCACTAATTGCACTTGGTAAAAGTTTTTCTGAAGAGGATCAAGTTAAAAAAAATCCTCGATTCACTTACTCCTGAATGGGACTGAATAACTATTACAATTAAAGAGGTTAATGACATTAGCACTCTGAAAATTAAAGAATTAACTGGCAGTTAATGTCATTTGAAGTATAAATACAGTGCATGAGAGAAAGCATGGCAATAGAGAAGAAATTCATCATTTTCCACACTATAACAGATTATCTGGATTCAAACAATGATGATGATGAGGAAATCACCTTTATGACAAGAAATTTCTGAAGTATAGAAAGATGAATGACCACAGGAGATGTGATAAAAAAAATTAGGAAGTGGAAATGGAAGCAAAAATGGTGTTAGATGTTTTAATTGCTGAACCTGGCTATAAAAAAGAGACTCTCCACATCCCAAGAATGGGAACAACACCAAATACTGATTCATCCAGAAAACTGAGAAGGGCTTATGTTGCAACACTGAACGATTCAATCACTTCTTCAAGTGATAATGAACCAGATATAGAGAAGGATAATATGTGCTTCACGGTGACATTTAATGAGATATGTAGAAACAGAACAAAAATAGTACGCATTTATATAAAAAATTGAATTTTTGTTGTTATTGGTTGCTAGAAATAACCTATAGATTAATAATAATAATATTAGATGAACATTGTGTGCATATATTTTAAATATTATATATATATATATATATATATTATTAATATATTAAATAAAAAATATTTAAAATATTTTTTGATTATTTAAGGTATATATCAAATAATTATTATAAGATAATAATAAGAATAGATAAATAGGAATTACTTATTGAATTTCTCTTTTTGAAATTTTTAACCTATATATCAACATACCCCACATGTATATGTCATCATATGCACATATTTTAAATTTTAAATTTCAAATTCAAAATCAAAATTTGAATTTTCCTCCACCTTTTCATCAACCCAATTTTCTGAAAAGACGTCTCTTGACTAGAGAACATGTCCTTTGATTCTCTATTTATTTACTTTATTTCTATCCATTTATTTCACTTTCATTTTCAAATTCAAAAATCATTAACTCTCTTATCTCTACAAACTATTCTTCAATGACATCCTCAAGCAATACTCCATCAACCATGAGGCTTTCTAAGAAAACAAAAGGCTTTCTATTCATTGACAAAGAAGCCACGCAAGCTTATATAGAGTATATGTCTTTCAGAAAAGTTTCTCCTAGAAGATTTGCTATTTTTTAAGATTTTCCTACTTATATCTTTTCCATCTTTGTTTGCAAAATGAAATTCTTGGTTTAATTGATGCTTCTCAAAATGATTTCTTTTGCTATCCAAATTTAGGAAAAATGTTTTATGCAAAATTGGAAGGAAAATTTTATGATGGAAACGAAAGAGAAGTTTGGAGTGGTGTTGAGGGACGCAAATTGTTTTAAATTATGGGATTTGGGTCACATTCTCATATGAAAATCTAGTGGAATGGACCTTTCAACTTTTCAAATTGATTTTCAAAACCATGAAGTGATTCATGACATTTTTGAAAATGATGATGACTTTGAATTCAGAAAAAAGTTAAGTCCAAAAGCAAGAACTTTAATCCTTCTTTTACAACAAAGTATCACTCGTAGAACGGGTAATTGTAATAACCCGACTCAAAAAAATTTCAAAGCACTTTTCGCCATTTGTGGTCAACACGTCATAAATAGGTTTCAAGTCATTTTGGATGAATTGTTTCCTAAAAATCTTTCTAAACATGAAAACACACTATTTCATGGTGCGTATCTTACTAGAATTTGCACTTACTTCAGTGTTGACCTTAAAGGAGAGGAAGCCATTCCTCGAAAAATATTTGACAAGGCCAACATCACACTTATGCATATTTCACCCTTTTTCGAGCCTTATGAAACGCTTATGGAAAAGGAACAAAGATTGGCATAGGAAGAAGAGCAAGATATAAGGGAAGAGGAGGAGGAAGATGAAACGGAAGTCGAGGAGGAAGAACAAAAGGAGAAGGAGGTTCCTGGGAAAGTATCAATATGCCAGCTAATACATCCAACAAAGATCTTCTCAAAAAACAAGAGAAGATCATTCACAATCAAAGGAAGCATAAGAAATCATTTTCAAAGAAGTTTACTTCACTTTCCACCAAAATTGATAAATTCTTTAGAAAGGTCATCTGCAAGCTTAGTGGTTCTTCTTTATCTCTATCCACATCTTTGTAATTGTTTGTTTAATTTATCCATCTTCATATTTAGATGTTCTAGATTGAGTTTGTGTTAATCTTATGTATGTTTCTTTCATTTCTAATGTATTTCATGTACTCATCTTTATTATCAACTAAATTCTATTTCCTACTGTTGTACATTGTTAATCATCTATAGAAAGTCATACAAGTATAGTAGTATAGTCCAAATGCAATATAATAGTAAAATAATGTAGTTTTGAAAATCATAGTGCATATGTCAACATATGTCAAGCTTGTATGTCGACAGATAACAACCAGTTTCCAAAATAACTAGCAAACACATATTCATTCCAAACGACTTCTTACCCCTACATATATTTATTCAGTCCAAAAAAAATCATCATTTTCAATCTCTTTCTTCTCTCTCTTTCATAAATAAACTTGTCTCTTCAATAATAGCTTCACCACATCAAATACTATTCGAAAATCTTGAACAACCACTTGAATCATTTAAGAATATTCTTATCTTCGTTCTTAGAAGTCAAAGACACTTAGAACTATGTCAAATGCAGATAATCAAAGAGCGAAGCACTTTGACGCCATTTGGTGGATGATTTCTTTTCTTATCAATAATGAACCAACTAACAGTCCTTAAACTACCCTCAACAAAGATGATGAAGATTGGAATGCTATCAAAGCAGATCCAATTTTAGATTTGACGGATGGGTATAAGTTCCTTGAGAAGTCTAAAAGTTAATTGGTTTAGATTTAAATAAGTATGTATATTAATATATCACAATGCTCATTTGTGTGGATTGGATTGACTTTGTATGTATTAACTGGATTTGATTTTTTGAATTAAATGATTGATTGGTTTGATTTACTCCTTTTATCTAACTTATCAAATGTATTGATTAATGTGATTAATACAAATTATTTATGTTATCACTCTTATATTAATATTACTGATTTTTCTAATTTCTTTTATATCTCAGTATTACATATATATTATGTAGTACCTTAGTCGTGGATGTTTTTTTGTTAGAGTTTTGTTGATGACAAAGGGGGAGAAATATATAAAATCTAGGCATAGATTAAGGGAGAGTTTTGTAACTCAGTGAAAGTTATAACATATCTAATATACATGGTTGACATCATCAAAAAGTGGGAGATTGTTAGCACCTTAGGTATTGGTTTTGACGACTACAACCATATGGCATAATATAAAATATAGAAAACATTATACAAAATATAGACACTAATGTTTTTATCATGTTATAGTATATAGCGCAGGATGTTGAATAGGTATTAATTAAGAAGACTGTATGGTATCAAGTAAATATTCAAGAGACTGATATAAAGATTTAAGAGTTTGAGATTGAAGACTCATGAGTATTGAAGAACTCAAGATTTCCCAAATAAGTTACAAAGTCAATGTTTTTTTGTTAAAACTCTAATAACACTTCTTTGGTCACTCTCTCTCTATTCTTCCTTTTTAAATGATTTACAATTTCAAACATCTTAAAATTCAAAAATAGTTTTTAAAGAGAATTCTTGTTTTCAAAATAGTATTTCAAAATATCCTTTAAATTATTTCTACTTTTTTATTTTATTATACCTTGAGAAATTAAGTTTTTAAAGTGTTTTACAATATACTTTGAATATTATACTTTGTTATAATTTTAGTTTTGAACCTTTCTAAATATTTATAAGTATATTATAATATTTGTTATAACTTTGATTTTAAATGTATTCACTTATACTTTATTATTTATATTTTAAATCCTTTATATAGTTAAAATATTCTAAAAATAATTTTATAAAGTTTCTTAAGTTTTGATATAATTAAAATATATATAAACTATGTTTAAATGATATTACAAAGTATGAAAATATTTCACAAACCTTAATATTTTTAAAATAATTATTATAAAGTGTTTTTCAAAACTAGCGTATGTCAACATATCCCCATAAAGTACGTCGACGTATGGACTGAAATTTTCAACATTCAAATTTTGAATGGAAGTGTCTTTATGTTGTATCTTTTCACGAGTGGACATTACTGTTGTTTCTCTAAAAATAGTGGGTAAACCAACGAAATTTGTTTAACTGCTTTCTTATATTTTCTCTCCACTTTCACCCTCTTGTTTTCTAAAAGAAATTCTACTCAGATTCTATCAAAATTAGATTTAATTTAACTCCACTGATTTGATTCGCTATTGACTACTCTCTGATCCTCTCGTCTCTCTCACTCAAACAAGATCCAAGTGCTATTCAAGAGGTTATAGCATCATTTGTATTCAAGATCAACGATCCATATCTGTAAAACTCTATTAAATCATATTCGTATATTGGTGGGTGTGATTGTAACTCGTGTAAATCAATTGGGTGTGCTTTGTGACACAAAAATTCTAGTGGGTGTGCTTGTGGCCCATGTAAATCAAGTGAGCCTACCCAGAGCTTGCAATATTTGGAGGGTATGTCTTGTTGCCTTGAAATCAAAATTGTATTGACTTCGGTATTTGAAAAAAAACCGTACAAGGAATTTTATAGAATTTAATATAGAGTAGCTTCGAATCAGTATAAAATCCTAGTATGTTCCTTCCTTTTTACATTTATGGCATTTATATTTATCTGTGTTTGTATCTATGATTGTTAATTACATTTTTTTAAAATATAATCTTAAAAGAAATCAAAAGGATTCATAAAAATTTTAAAGCACTATTCACTCCCCCTCTAGTTCTAAATTAGCCTTAAGATCCATATTTCGCTAAATAACATAAATGACATTCTCGACGCAATGGAATAGGTCCTTAAGTCTATTTCTAGTTCTTGCAAAAATTTACTATTTTTCCATTTATAAAAAAAAATCTTACCCTTATAATTTAATTTCGTAAAACTATGTGGTATTACAGGATAGATCGGAGACTAACATGGAGACCTTCTCGACCTCCTATACGCAGCCTTGTTTTTCGATCGTCGTATTGCCTCCTTTTTTATAGTTAAATCGAGATGGACGGTCCACGTTTGTCGAACTTCTGATGTGTTTTCTAATTATTCCATACATATAATCGACGAACGAACACAACTAGCGGATATTTCGTCGAGAAATATAATTTTTATATATTTTATGTGTAATTCAGAACATTTTGTATTTTTCACCTTTTGATTAGAGGGAAATTAATTTTTATTAGTTACAATCGATTAAAAATTATATTTTTAACCATCTAGCTATGGTGTACTGCATCGTAATTGGGTGTACGTAAAAATATCAGTTTATAATTATTAACTACATTATTAAAAAATTAGATTTAAGATTATAAGGTGTGAACTACCGCATCTTATAAATATATGCACAAATATGATAAATCTCACTCACTGATTAGCCATGCATATACTCGAATCTGAGGAGAATCCTCCTTCTTCGATATCCAAAAATTCCCTACCTTGAAATTGCTAAATCTCTTGGCTATTTTATTCAATAACGTAACTTACTTTGCGGTGATCGGTTTTATATATATTTGTTTAATTTGGATTTGATTTGTTGGAGTTGGAATTGATTTAGCGATTAGAGTTTTATAAGTGGAGGCAAGATTTAGGAATCAAAAGAAATGGGATTAAGAATCCATTTATAGGTAATAATAGATAGGTTATTTTTATGAAACCAATATATTATATAAACGTCATTTGGTTTGACTTCTTCTAATTTCTAGCCCATTTAACCAACTTCGACAAGTTATATACGCTTTCTAACTATAATGGCATTTCGGATGCAATAGAATAGGTCTTGAAGCCTAAAACTAGCTCCTGTGAAAATTATTTTTTTTCCTTTTGTGTGAAATTATGATTTTACCATTTTTAATTTGATTATTTAATTACATAAAATTACGTGGTGTTACATCATAACCTCTTGTCACTGCAGATTGTCCCATAGTAGAACCTTCAACGGCCCTAAGTAGCTGCACAAATGCCACTAAGAAAATGAGGCTGGTACTGAAAGCTTTTCTAATCTAAATTTTTTCTAAGTACTAAAAACCTCTCGTCCATAGCTTTCCCTGAAATTTTCCCATAAGAAGTGGAAGCAGAGTGCTTTTGCATCTAACCAATCAAGGCGATACCGAGAATTTTTCAAGAACCAAAATTTTTCTAAGTACTAGCGCTCATGAATTCCCATCATCCAAGCTGGCTGAAGTTCTCTTACCCAAACCCAAAATCAAGCCCCATATTCCACTAAGCAATTTACCCCCGCCTACTTTCTACCCATTACCAACCACTCTTTGCAAACGCCGTAACTCTTCCAAGTCCAAACCACTACGACCACTCATGTACCTCCTTAAGATCTAAAGATCACCATATTTTGGTCGCATGTCATTTTGACCCCTTTTACTTACAGATTTAGCTCGATGATAACCACTTTCAAATCTTAACAAAATAAATAAAAACATAAGAAAATTGCTTCATAGAATTATTATATATCATCCGTACATCACATAAAAGCAATCCAAACACAATTCAAACATTTATATTATCTTAGATCTAGTGAAATAGAAAATTACGACTTGTTTGGTTTAATCCCAAAAATGAATCAATTTTAACATTTATATTTTTAAAACTATTTTAGAAAAGTTATTAAGGCTAGATCAAATTTTAAAAATGTCTTAACATTCAAAATCATCTTAAAAACATCAATTTTTACTATATAAACCAACATTGTAAAGTAAGAAGTGTAAAACCACTCACCTTGATCCAAAATAGCGCAACTACCATAGAAAATCCAAGGGGAAAAATGCTCCACTAATTCCAGTGCACCCCAAATTAGAAATTAATGCTTAACTAATCTCCTTACTAGTCCATTGATTTGGCTAATTAAATATGAGAAATTATGACTTTTTGGCTAAATTGAAGATTAATGGAGTTTTGAATGTTTTTGGAAAGTGGAATAATGAATGGAGGAGGTCCTATCAGCCCTAGTTAGCTCTAATTCTGAAATAGGCTTTTGGTCTTAAGTCTTAAGAAGTACCCATTAAGGTGTCTAAAAACTGTCCAACCTCAAATAGCCATATCTCCTAGCCAATAAGTCCAAAAAACTATTATGACCAATCTACGGAAAGAGAAATTGTAATATCTATCATTTGAAAGTGGTTTCAACCACTAATTTAGCTCATATCGAAAGTTATAGGCCTTAAAGTTTTCAAGATCAAAACCGTCCAATGAAATCGCTAAGTGTTGAAACTGTCACTACTCAATATTCCTTAAAGTTAACACCGTATAACCAATATGAATTTAAAAATAATATTTTACGATCTTCAATATGTAAAACACACGTCACTATAACCCCCATCACCCCCCGAGGAATTTTGCCTCTGAAATTCGCAAATCAATCAAGGTAAAGTTAATAGTAGTTATTTCGTATGACTAACAATCATAAGCAAGCTTATCAAATACCAAAAATACACGCATAAGAAAGAAGTGAACCTTAGACCAATCTAGTATGTAAAGTACTACAGTACTCTATGTAGAACATCAAATATGATATCAAACGTGAAAGGTAACGAAAAAATGGTAATCTTACCAAGTAAAGAGCTCCGGATAAGTGATCCTTAATCCCTCCTTGGTCTCCTAGCCCCAATTGCACTTACTTCCACTCCACTAAACCTTCACCAACTTCACTGTCTTTCCCCGAGGCCACTTCGTATCATGTCCACTATACAAATGGTCGTATGGGGCTCTGAAGCTTCTGGTTCAATCTCAATATCTTCTAGTCGATTCAGTTGCATCTTTCCAATGCCGCTAGTAATACTTCCAAAATCCACTCACTGATAATGGATCTTTGTCGCTTAAATGCTCTTAGCATACCCTAGGATCGCACAATCCATTTCACCCACCACTTAACATGTTCCACTACTGTTTCACTCGAATCTACGAGTATCGACTTAACACTCCATATCAATCTATCAAATATGATTAGGGTGCCACTATACTCTCCTCTTGTCCTTGGCAGCTTATCAACAACTATTCTTTTTCTCACTAGGGATCTCTAGCGGTCGTAGCAACCCACTGGCTCTTTCTACTCAGCTTCCACTATTGGTAATTCATATATCTAAATCCTGGCATCCACCTCCACCCATCTTTAATAAAATGCACATGTTATACATAGACACTGGGATGTGTAATCAATCTCAAATGACGGTACTCTTATAATACCTCATTCCTAAATCCATCAATATTAAGATAACTAGTCCATCAACCCTAGGGAGTTGGCCTACCCAGTCAAGCCTACACTACCTTTTCGCCTTCATTCTGCCCTATCCTATCTTAACACTGATCCTCGCCAGTCTAGTGTCTCACCTTTGAATTGCTTTAATCCGCTATATTAGAGTAGGTCTAATCATCTAGCTCACCAACACTTTTTTCCCTAGCTCTTTCCTCTATCGAAAATCATTGCCAGGAATATACTCAAATCATACCTACTAGGAATACTATTCCTAAACTAGCTTGTTCCCCCTAATATCCCCTATATAATCTACAAGTGCATCTCGTTCTTCCCTTCCATTAGAAGACAATAACATCACCTACAAAAACTGATATAAGTGCAACTAGCTCCCGGTACTTTACCTTAGCTCAAAGAATCATCCGCACATCACATGAATACTATAGGTACTCCTCGCCCAAATATACTCCTATGAGTGAGCCTCCTCTTTCATAAGCTATTCAGTTGCACCACCATCCCCCGTTGTTCCTTTAGTGTCACCCTCCTCAAAAATATAACACGACTACTCGGTCGGTATGGAACTTAATCTCTTTTTATTGTAATAGTTCAAGTATTCCCTCACTATGAGTAACGATAACGAGTCCTCATGCAAGACATCAAGATAATACATAAAGCTAATCATAGTTTTACCCATATGTGTATAGTCCATCTCTAGCCTTTGCTCTCCTCCTATCCCCATTGTCACCGATGACATTACACACTTACCACAGCTTTGATCACTTCATTCACGTTATCTCCAAACAACACCGAACCAAACAAAACCCAAACAAAGTAATCACAGTAAACCAACATCCATGAATTGACAACACAAACTCTCAGAAAACCACATATATGTTAGATTAACATCCACCAATCTCAGAACAACCAAAGTTCTTCCTACCCGGTCAGCACTCAACTCTAACCTACCTTCTAGGTCTCTAGACATTAAGAGTCTAATATGTTGATAACAACAAAACACGTATAGGTATAACACAAGTAAAAGGCATACCTCGAATAGCAAGACTCTTTCCTGATCTCCTTCGTCGGTCGAGAGATCGGCGAAGTAGGAGCAACACCTAATACATAAGAAGACACGTCCTACCAATTTCTCTTTAGCTCAAGATGATCCTTTTTTATTCTCCTAATCCAATCACAATTGAAGAACCTACTCTCCCCACTCTCGAAGCCCTGCAGTTCTTGCTAAGATGACCTCCCTCATTGCAATTAAAGCATAACGGCTCCTGCTTGCTCTTCCTCTAATCATTCCCTTTGTTTGACTAGCTTTTTTGTTGTTGTTCCATTTCCTCTTGCCTCCCTCGCTCATCTGTGGCTTTGGATCCTCCTTAGAAACAAAAACTTTAGATTTTAGTTTTGGGTATTGATTCTCTTGCCTTAAATCCCTCTAAATGATCATCTTGAAGATCTTTTCAATATGGCCAATTATCCTCTCACCCAGATTCTCATTCACGCCTTATGAACATTTTGTTCTTCTTTAAAAGAGTGTTGATAAAGGACAAACCATATTTTGAAAACATGTCAAACTTAGCTATATATTCTAAAATAGTTTTCTATCCGTGTTTCAACTCAGCAATCCACTTAAACAATTCCAACTTCTGGGTAGTCGGTATGAACTTCTCTTCAAATCAAGCTTTAAACTGGTCTGAAGTAAAGTGATCCTTGGGAGTAGCCATCTTCATCGCATTCCACCAGTTCATTTCCCTTGACTGGAGTTGTCAGGAAGCCAACTTTATTTTCATGTCATCCTCCATCTCCAAATCTTCAAAAATATTGTTACAAGTATCATCCAGTCTTGCTCTTCCACAGCCAACTGTTCCAAGGAATAGTTAGCTCTAAGGCTAGAGTAGACCTTGTTCTCCTTGGCAAAATCATCCCTGGGCGCTTGCACATGAGTACCAATAGCAATAGAAGGAGAAACAACTTGGGCATTTCGAAGCATGTTTCTCATCATCGAAGTGAACATGGTTTACATATCGGGTTACCCACCCCTAAGCCTGCTCATTCTTCCTCAACTTCTGAAATGGAGTTCCTAGCAACGTTCCTTGTTTAAAGGTTCATTATTAAAATCTATAATAAGAATGATTAGTCTTTCATGAAGGAAAACTACATCAGTGCTACTCATGTATATAATGTGACCTATACTATATATACTACTAATATTTAATTTGGACAATCAAAATATATAACAAGTATGTTCTCTCATTTCGCCTAATCCATTCTAGAGTATTCCACTTACACTATCTCCAATGGAACATTTATTAACTTAGGTCAACTAAGCAACCTAATCTTCGATGCCAAATATGACGACCGTCTTACACCTCCGATATCTAATTTACATGTAAGGTGTGTTATAATGGTACCAAGATGATGTAGGATAGTTATTAAAGGTAAAACAATCAAACATCAACAGATAAATAGTCGTATTTCTCACAACATTGGATAAAATATAATAAAATAATAGATATAAAACAGGCGAGACAGTAATAGCAAGAATAAACCACATAATCAGAGTGCAACAATTTTATTATAGCTTTATACATAGATATAGAGTTTATACATCAAATAATGAAACAAAATATACTGCCTCAAATAAAAGTAAAACACTGAAAAAGCTCTATAGTGCTACACATTGGGAAAGTAATAAGCTCCAAAGTATAAATATAAGTACTTGCCTACTGAATAACTCCATGTAATATCTCAAAACTGCTATATAGTCTACTCATCCAAGAGTACCCGAGACAATAAGAAGCAAAGCATAAAACTTCGAGTCAAACAAAATTATGGTGTGGACGATAAACAGTATCATGTACTTTAAGGTCGACACAGTGAAACAAAGACATCAAGTATGAAGGATCATACCCAATTTGTCCTTGCATATAACATGTTAGCGCATAACACCGTATATATTATACCATCTTCATTATTATAATGGTATATTTCACTAGGTGTGATATGTTCGTCCGGGTACCTAGCTCAATAGTACCTACATCATGAGATATCCATCAAAATCACATGTAAATCATTAATCATTGCAATCATATCAAACATATAGTAAATATGCCTAATAATAACAACCGTCAACAAGCTCTCACTTCATCTCGACCATCACCAAGGTTTCGCATTATCACAAGGTTGTTACATCACACCAACGGATGTGTACTTAAAAGTGTATATTTTTACGTCTCTATTTAATCTTCTTGTAATTAAATAAATGAGCATATTAGAGTATTTTATATGTTTAAACCAATATTTAGATTGTTTTCAAATCATCATTTATTCATCTTCATTTGGGGGGTAAAATGGTAATTTGTGCATGATCTGAGAAAATTTATTTGCACGTTTTTATTCTTATTTGTAGAAAATGGAGTGCAAATATGAAGAGGTTTCATGGATGAATATATGCACATATGTTGAAAGCAAATGGATAATGGAAATAAAAGAATTCATGCAACATGGTGGAGCCTACATACCCATTAACTAATGGTCCATAATTACAAGCACTTGCACATGCTAATGGAGGCTTAAAGGCATGTTAGTGGGGATTAATTTTTCCCTAATGATTACTTGGAGATTATACTTTCTCAAGGGTATTTTAGGTAATCCCCTAAAATACGAATTAGAGTTTAAACATGTATAAATACCGCTTATTTTTCATGTATTATTCTTCTTATTTTTATGCAAGTTGTAGCACAAAATTTATGATAAATAAAATAGATCTTTAATGGCTTCTTAGCCTTGTCTTTACTTTCATGCAGTTTATTTTTCATGCTTTCTTTTATTGCTATTTTTTATGCTCTCTTTTATTTACTTTATGCTCTCTTATTTTATGTTAGTAGCATAGATTTAATTCTTGTAATTAGTTTAGTTTTATTTCATGCAAGTAGTTAGCTCTCTTTTCTTTTAATTAGCTGTCATTTTTCTTGTTTATGTTGAAATCATTTTATATTAACATGTTTTCAAATATGAGTAGTTAAACCCTTTCAATTTAGGGGCAATGAATTTCTCATTAAGCATATTAAATTAACATGGCAATTTCATTTATGATCTCTCTTTTGTACTTAATGGAAGCTTTGAATGATGGTGGTTTATGTCTCTTTTTAGTGAATTTGATAGTCTATGTTGACATCTCAAATAGGCTATACTTATTCCATGTAAATATAAACTATTTGATCATTTTCCTAAGTGATTTTAACAATGAAAGTCAAACTAGAATCATAATTTGATGATCCATGTTATTATTCATAGTAAATAAATCATGTTTAAAATAGATATTATTTTTAATTCCATGTCGTTTTCATAAGAGTTGATAAGTGGGTTTGAATGGTGTGTTAGAGTTTGATGGTTTAAGTTGTGCTAATTAATAGAACAAATAAAGCGTACTTGTAATAAACACATCAACCATTTTTACTTAATATTTTAGTGAGAGATTATAAATGAACTTTATATTGATTTATATGAATGATTAGAAGTGGATTTGTCTTTAAATTGTTCCTTAATATCATAATTTTATTAATTTTTGCTCAGCGCAATTTCTACAATTTTCTAGTTTGAAATAATTTTAAAAACATTGGGATAATTCGATTGAGTATTATTGGAATCTAATTCTTGTATGATCATTTTTACCCCAGAGGGGGGTGAATAGAGTCTACTGAAAATTAATGCATAAATAAAAATAAACACAGAAGGTAATGCAGTAAAGATCACACACAGTTTTACCCAGCTTCGGCAAAAAAACTTCCTACGTGTTGCCCCCAAGGTTTCTACTAGAAATTTAGCAATCAGACGCTTACAAAAAAAAGTAAACTTGTGATACCCGCTAATTTGATTAGCCTAACTCTAAGCTCAAAACTCTACCATAACTCAGCCACTGAGTTGCGAATTCTTCGAACTACGCCACATAATTTGTAACCTAATTAAAACTAGAGTTTTTTACATAGTTAAGAAAGGAAATATTAAAAATTTAATTAAAATCTTAATTTATAATTTAGCCCAAGTAATAAAACAATATCAGCCCAAAAAGAAATGCAGTCCAAAAATAATGATGCTCTTATTAATATTCGTATGTCCAGGCCATTATTCTTTTATCCCTTCTTCTGAAATTAGGGTTCCATTTCAATTGATGCCTCCGCTTGGAATTTGGTCGATTTAAGTGATGATTTCACTTAGGTTTGCTTTATCACTTGATCCCTATCTTTGATTGCACTCGATCACTTCAATAGTATCAAGCACTTCTTCAGTTGTGGCTTTGGTATGATTCAAAATTTGTTGTTTTAGTTAACTCGCTAATAACTCGACTTCATGATCTTCTGCCGATGATGAATTGGGTTTAAATAGGGATAAAATCCCTAAATTTCGTTTCGTATATTTTGGTTTGAATTTTTCAATATTCTAGTTCCTACGTTGATTTGTAATCGAATGGTTTGCTGATCTTTGACTTTTCTTTTTATACATGTTACTCCATATATTTTGGATGAATTCAAATTTGCTTCAATATGTTTGAATTTTTTTCCATTCTTTCCTCATATGACTTGTTAATCATTTGGATACTGCTTGGCATTTGAATTTGAGATATATATTCTGATTTTGGGTTACTCTTTTTCTTCCTGAAGTCTGACTTGTTCATCTTGAAATCTTCTGCGACTTTATTCAAATTGCTACTAATAATTTTTTATTTTTTTGTTGTATGCTTATGCTTCGTACCTTGATCTGACCATCCATGCTGCTGTGATATATTTTCTCGGCACGACCCATGACTGAACTGATATGTGTATACATATATATGCATACATGCTCCAATACACTAATGTCTTCTCTGGTCGCATATGAACTTGTATTCTATGAAGTCTGGTTGCATGAACATATTGTTGTGTTGTTTTGCATTCATTTTAACTCATTTTGGGCCTAAGCATGTCTGGTTACATATGAGCTGGTCTGTTCTTGTGCCATTTGAAGTCTGGTTGCATTTCAAGTTATTTTTGCTGAGTCCGTGCTCCATTTTTTTATCTTAGACATGTCCATGTATATGCTGTGATGTTTAGTACTGCTGCCTCTCTTAGCCTGACCTGAGTTATGATAGTCTGGTTCCACATGTTATTTTCATTTTAAGTCTAGTTGCCATTGTTATTATTGTCTTGTTCCTCTTGAAGTCTGGTCTGGTTGTATGTTTTCACGTGGATCTTCATGTGTCTGCATTGATTTAGAGAACTGCCTTGTACTGACCATTGCTTTATTCTTTGTACATATCTGGTGGTATGTTTTTATGTTGGTCTGACTGACCATTGCTGTGTTGAGTTATTTCATGTTTGTACATATGCAGGCTCTTACATGATTGCTTTGACTGACTACGGTAAGTTTTGGTTTGTATTTGCATTTTCACCTGAGTTGAATCCAGTCTTGACTTGGGTTTGACCTTATGCTCATCTGTCCTTGCAATTTTAACAAGCAAGTATATATCGGTGTGCATGAGCTTGTGGCATGTACAGTGATACACTGTGCATGTCACAAGTTTTTTGTGTAAAATTAATTAAAAAAAATGATGACGAACAACCCAAATAACTGAGGCAAACAATATTTTCAAAACACACACTTCATTGTGCACTGCAAAATATTTCTTTTTCAATTTTACCGCATCAATGTTTATATTGCAGATAGTTCATATGCTAGATACAGGCTGGAACAGAGTTGAAGATCAAATAGGAGTGATGAGTGAATATGTAGTGAGGTGAAACATGTATGTAAATTTGTAAAGTGAAAATTGTGTTGTAATTGAAAACTTGTATTTGGAACTGTGTAAATATAGTGAGAGCTTAAATTTGTACTATTTGAATTTGTAATAAAATATTTATTTGAATAAAATATTTATTTAAATATGAATTCCGAGTTATTTATTTTATTCAACAAATATTTATCTAATTACGTGGAAACATAAAATAGTATAATAATAAATACATTTATATGATTACATATGTGTATATTATCATCAAACAAAAATCATATAATAGTGTATTTCTACAATCTCCCCCTTTTGATGATAACAAACATATATTAAGATTTTGACTCTATTAAATGTATTTGGTCTTGATAAATTCTATTAGCTCCCCCTATTTGAATACTTCCCCTACAACAAAGCTCCCCATTTACATATTCATGAAAATAAAAAAATTCAAACAAAAAATAAATGCAGTGAACCTAGATGGGAATATGAAAACAAAAAATGTGACTTATTTGCCAAAATCTTAACTTCTCTCCCTTTTTTATTATCAGCAAAAGAGTAACAGTGTTAGATCAGAGTGATGAAGTGATAGACATTAATACAACATTAATACCTAATCAAGTGTACATACTAAATTTCAAAAAAAAAAATCAAACAAAAATCATAAATACTTTGTTGGGTGCATATTTCATTTTAGAGTGATAGGGCTGATGTCGGCATAGAGACCATATAGTCGCGTCCATTTATGGTATATTAATGACAGGAATTTTTAAATACTCACTAACCATGCACAATCATTAGGACTTTTAAATGAAATTAGTAGTATTCCTTATTTTTATTAAAAAATAATAATTTCAGGCATCTTCTAACAACACATAACTATGAGGACTTTTAAACGGGTTTAGAATCAACTTATCTATTTTATCCAATTTGGATACGTGTTCCATACATGCATAACCATAAGGACTTTTAAATAAGCACATAAACAAAAATTTCAAGTAGCTCACCCATGCATAACCGTGAGTACTTTTAGATGAGAGTGAGTACTTTTGGATGATTTTATTACTAAAAAAGAATGAATAACTTCCTGCTTAAATACCACATTTTGACATATTCTATTCGATTTTGATGAGTGATTGTCGTAAAAATATGATAGGAATAGAGATGGTCATGGAATTTTTACCAACCAAAGCTATTACAAATTTTGTTTAAATTTTTAAAGAAATTTTCTAAGTATACTCTCTCAAGACATAATGTATGATCAAGATCAACACTCATCAATTATTTTAGTCACTATTTGTCTTTTCGATAATCAATAGGGAGTCAGATTAGTTAACATAGGAATTTAAGATCAAATCCAAAAAAAATGTAAAAACATATTTCTAAAATGCCTAAACTTAGACGAACTTGACAGAAACTATTTTCTAGAAGGGATTTTGTAAAAATGTCCGCCAATTAAGAATCAGTTGAAATGAAGTTTATGCAGATGTTTTCTTTGTAAATGTGATCTCTAACGAAATGATGTCTATCATCTATATGCTTGGTGCATGAATGATGTACAAAATTATTTATGAGATCAACTGCACTTTTTCTATCACACGTAAGTGGAACTCATTTAAAATTTAGATCATAGTCTTGCAAGGTTTGTATCATCCATAAGATTTGAGCAGAGCAACTGCTTAGAGTAATATATGTTGCCTCAGTGGTAGATAATGCAATACAATTTTGTTTTCGATTTGACCATGCAACTAACGAATGTCCTAACATAAAACACGTTCCACTAGTACGTTTTCTATCAACTAGAGTATCAGCATAGTCTGCATCTGAATACCCTTTTAACTCAAAGTTATCATTAGTTGGATACCATAGACCGAACTGTGGGGTGCGCAACATATACTTTATAATCCTTTTTACAGCCTTTAAATGAGATTCTTTTGGATTTTATCGAAACCGTGCACATAAACAAACAGAGAACATAATATCTACTCTAGAAGCAGTAAGATAAAGAAATGATACAATCATACCTTGATATTTCTTTTAATCAACTACCTTATTGATTCATCCTGGTCAAGTTTAATTGTTGTGCGCATGATATTTTTTGTAGCTTTCAATCCTATTTTGTTGACAAGCTCTCTGATATATTTTGTTTGAGAGATGAAACCTTTTTCGCTTTGTTTGATTTGAAATCCAAAAAAGATTTTCCACTCTCCTACCAAGTTCATTTCAAACTTTTCCTGCATGACTTTTTCAAATTTCTCATATAAAAGATTGCTGGTGGAACCATAAATAATGTCATCAGCATATATTAAAACAATCAATAGGCCATCATTTTCATGCAATAGAAACAATGTTGTGTCTACACAACCCTTTTTGAACCTATTTTCAAGGAGATAAGTGCTAAGACATTTATACCAAGACCTAGGGGCTTGTTTTAATCCAAGTTTATATATATGGTTAGGGCATTCTTGACTTTCAAATCCTTCAAGTTGTTCAAGAATACATCCTCTTTCAAAATTCCATTAAGATAGGCACTTTAAATATCCATTTGTCTTAGTTTAAATCCTTTATAACAAGCAAAAGCTAACAAGATTCAAATAGATTCTAATCTTACTACGGATGCAAAAGTTTTATCGAAATAAATTCCTTTAATTTGATCATAACCTTTAGCAACTAACCTAGCTTTGTTTCTAATCACATTTCCAGATTCATCAAATTTATTTAAAAATCCATTTGGTTCCTACAACTGGATAATCATTAGGTCTTGGTTCTAGAAACCAAATATCATTTCGATCAAATTGATTAAGCTCTTCTTGCATTGCCATAAACCAGCTCACATCATTTAGAGTCGTATCTATGTCTTTGGGTTCAACTTCTAAAATAAATCCATTGTATAGGCACAAATCACATAAATTTCTAAAAGAGGGACGATTTTGAATACCTGCGGTAGGATTACCTACTACAAATTCTGGAGGATGATCTGTTTTGAATTTCAATCTCCCTAGTTCATATTTCTTTGGACTTCTTCCGTGGTTGCTAGGGTTGTTATGGTAATGGAAAATTTACCATTACCGTACCATTACCAGCCAATCGGTTACCATTTTCAAGTGAAATCGGTATACCAGTTTAATCGGTATGGTAACGGTAAATTTACCATTTTCTACGGTAAATCATCGGTAACATTTCTTCAATACCAACGGTAACGGTAGTTTTACCGGTCAATTTATAATACATGTATATTCATGTAACATGCTTTATTATAGGCATTTAGAACCAAACAAATGATTAAATTTAGCTTATTAATCATGTGAAATAATGTTAAATACACTTCACTTCTTTGTCATTTATGTCTTTTATTAAGTAACACTATAAATTGTTTAATGAACCACCGTTATGGTGTGAATACGTGTTATGTTACTAACCTTTTTGACGAAAACGGTAATTTACCATTACCAGTGTAACGGTTACCAGATTATCGGTATACCAGCCTATCGGTAACGGTAAGCTATTTTCGTTTACCAGTAAAAATGGTACAGTAATGGTATTTGTGAATTGGTAACGGTAACCATTCCCATAACAGCCCTAGTGGTTGCGTTTCTTTTGTATTTTCACTTTCATCTTCTTCTTCGACATTGCTTTTGATTTTTCCTTGCTATGATCATCAATGCCTTATCCAAATTTCACATTGATTGACTCCATGATTGTTCTCGTCCTTTTTCGTATACTTTACAAGCTTTGCTTCTGGAAGAGTATCCCATGAACATAACAAGCTATACTTGCCGCCTCTGCCTAAAAGGTATCATAGATCTGGCCAACTCTTGTAAGGTTCAATTCTTTCTCTCGATTACTCCATTTTGCCGTAGAGTACGTGGGCCAGAGAATTCATGTTTAAATCCAATTTCATCATAAAAAATTTCAAATTCATAATTTTTAAATTCTCCACCACGATCACTTCTTAGCGAAATAATAGAAACTTCTTTTTCATTTTGAACTAATTTTGTAAATTTAGTGAAGTATGAGAAAGTATCTGATTTTTTTGCTAAGAAGTACACCCATGTGTATCTAGAGTAATCATCAACCAATACATAACAATATCTCTTACCACCTAAACTTGCAATATCTTTAGGTCCTAACAGATCCATATGAACTAGTTCAAGAACTCTAGAAGTACTTACAGCATTCTTGGCATGAAAAGATGATATTTTAAATTTCCCGTAGTATATGCTTTACATAGAGTTTCTGTTTTGAAATCATTAGATGGTAAACCTCTTACCAAATCTTTTCTTTTTAATTTGTTTAATAGACTCATGCTAGCACATCCTAATCGTCTATGCCATGAGATTACTTCTTCATCCTTAGCTAACAAACATTTTGTAAGAGTGAGATCATAAAAAGATAGAGAGTACATATTACCTTTCCTCTTACCTGAAAATGATGTTTCTTTTGATGATTGGTCAACAATTTTGCACAAATCAGAATCAAAAACAACATTCATTCCCTTATCACATAACTAATTGATTGAAATCAGATTATGGTGAAGATTTTCAACATACAATACATCATTTAAGGTAAATATACCATTACCTACTTCACCTTTACCGATAATTATGCATTTATCGCTGTTCCCATTGTGACTTGTAGGATCGTTTTCTCCCTAGAGGTGGGGTCGAATAGGGTCTACTAAATATTAATGTGGAAATAAAAATAAAAGTAGAAAGTAATGCAGTAAACACACAGTTTTCCCAGCTTAGGCAAAAACTGCAGACGTGCTACCCTCAAGGTTTCTACTAGAAATTAAGTAAACAAGTAAACTCACGATATCTGGTAGCTCGATTAACCTAACTCTAAGGTCAAAACACTGCCACAACTCAGCCACCGAGTTGGGGATTCTCAAACTACGCATGTAGTTTATACCAAGTTACACGACTAGAAATTTATAAAATTTTAAAGAGAAAATTACAAAAATAAAAATAAAACTAAAACTAAAACAAAACCCTATTTTATAAATGAAGCCCAAAGAACCGGCCCATGTAAATAATAAAAGTAAAGACGGTCTTCCCCTTATGATTTTTGTGAAATGTCTTCATTCGATTCCTTTTGTTCGTCTTCTTTTGAAATTAGGGTTCTATTCTAATTGACGCCGCCGCTTGGAATTTGATCGATTGAAGTATGCTTCCATTCCTCAATTATGATTACTGTTGCTTCTCCGATCGATGATCTTCGATTTGCTTACGGCTGCTTCAGTGTCGAGTTCGAATGGTATAAAATTGGTATGCGATTTTTACTTTATTTTCTCAGTTGATTTAATGACCCAATTTTTCGGCGCTCGAAAATCGACATCAATCATTCACTGTATCAAATGTTAAGCAATCGAATTTCGAAAAATCGAACGGTTAGGGTTAAAGAAGAAGGAGGTAGAAGAAGAAAGAACAAACAACAATAGAATCTTACCATCGCAGCAGAATAAAATATAATAGATAATAACTGATATTTAAACAAAAGAAACTATATCTGTTTTATACATTACATCATCAGAGTACATCAAAGATCAAAACAATTATTGGACAGTTATATTAGCTTGTCCTCACAAAGCTAACAACACAACTTCCACTGTACATCGGAATATAAATCTATGGAAATACGCCTCGTCATCCAGCTCGTCTCTTGAGCTCCACAGCAGTCCATCCAGAATCTGTACTCTATAATACTCGGTCTGACCCGAGCGTTATAGTCAAATAACACCCGAGTTAGTCTGGAAAACCAGCGTGGGAAACACACACTCGGTTGGATTATTAAAGTTTCAAAATCATTTGAAATCAAAGGTATCTCGTAAGACTGCAGCACAAATAAACATGCCGGGTTTTTACCTTACGATAACCAAAACATTTCGTATAAAATTCTCTGATATTATAGTAGTGTCTAAATACAAATACTTATTCAAATACCCGAAATCGTTACATTATTAAATTCTAGCTCTAGACACAAAGTGGGTTCTACAAACAAAACCATAAAGGCACGTAGGGAGAATGGATTTCCATCAATGGCAGGGCTACTGGGGTACCGTCCGTCACAGTACATGGTTTAGATCACAGTGCCAAGGATCCACCATGATCTCCTGCATCACAAGACCGGAGCTAACCCTTACTGGATAGTCCGTATATGTTCACCCTGTGGTTGGGATAAGCAACCACCACACAGCCAAAATAAAGGGACATCTAGACAGGGGTGAGCTCACCCTAATTGGTTGCTAGTCACTTAGCCTCGTGTGCACCTCCTCTGTTTTAGTCATTCCCGGTTGTTGAGGCTCGAGGATATGCGTTACAATTTTAGCACACATACACTATGAATGCTCACCGTCCTCTTGACAATGATCTGAAAGCATTCGTCCATACAAGTCTGTTATGGGTTCGAACAGAATCGGAGGCACTACTCCTACTACATCCATTTCGGAATCACCCTCAGGATTAGTAGCGATTATCCCTTGCACTTTACTGCTCCATCTTCGACTCCAAGCTCTTGTCCTCCATACGCAAACGTTCAAAGCGGATTGAAGTGGTTTTCTGGAAATCAATCTCAATCCTGATCTCTTCGAAACGATCAGTGCATTGGCCAATATTGATAGTTAGTTATTTAACTATCAAATAACATTCACAAACAATCATCAAGTCATAATAATTTCCCAAATTATTTATTAATTTCAAAATATCTTTTCAAGATACATTTTGCTACACTTCAACTTTTGAAAATAGTTTTCAAATCTCTTTTCTCTTTTGGAATAGATTTCCCAAATATTTTTTATTTCCATTGAAAATCATCAAGTTCAAATACTTTATATTTTAAAATAATATAAATCACTTTATTCCAAAATATACTTTTAAAACATTTAAATTAAAACTACTTAAAAACTTTATTCAAAAATATATAATTTAAATATTTTAAAAATAAAACAACTTTATAAAATATAAAACTAATAATTTTTTTAAATAAAAGTTAAGCCAAACTAAATTTTAAAATAAGAGTTACGAAATTCTATACAAGTTTTCAAATATAACTTTGACCAAACTATCTTTAAAATAAAACTATTTTATAAAATATAAATATTAACAATTATCTTTTTAAACCATAATACCAATTAACCCTTTAATATAAGTACCACTATAGCTAATTCAAATAAATATTTACCTTTAAAAACTTAACAACTTAAATAATAATTTCTTAAAAACATTCCTTTAAACAACTTTAAAACTTTTAACTTACACCTAAAAATCTGCTTGAAAACATACTTGGCTTTTCAGGGAAATACACTTTTCTTCACACCTTTTAAAAATAAATCACTATTTATTTTTAAAATAAATTACCCATTCCTTTATAATTTCCAATGTGAATTTATATTTCCAATATCCACTGATATTTTATTTCACCTTATAAACCCAGTTTATAAATTCCATAGTCTCATCTTCTTTTAAAACATAATTTCAAACTCTAAATCAATTTCCAAATCGATTTCAGATTTACTCCATTTTAAAATAAATTCCTTTACTTACTCAATATATCTCAAAACCCATTAATTTCATATTTAACTTCGTTATTATGATTTAAAATTTTATTTAACTGAAAATACCAATTTCACATTTATTTCAAAATTCTTCTTTTATTCCTTCCTAAACCCTTTAAATTCCGAATTTAAAAATAAATCTTTTATTCCTTTAATTATTACTTAAATTAAGAATTCATTTATTCCTATTTATTCAAAAATCTCCTTTCCCATACTTTGGAATTTATTTATTAGTATTTAAAAATCAAATTTTATCTTTTCCTAAATCATTCTTTAATTTATCCAAATTCTCAATGATTATTTTACTTAAAAGTTCTCTCTTTTATTTTCCGTTCAAAAATCCAATCTATATATTTTTGATAACTCAGTATACCCAAATATATTCAATCAAACCATAGCATCCAATATTTCAATTACCAATATAGTCGATCTCAGATTATCAAATAAATCATATCACAGAATATTAAAACAATCTAAATATTTTGAGGAATCCAATTGGATCCCTCCAACCTATTTCCCTGCATCCACAGATATTAGCATAATATAATAATACTAATTCTACTTTGAGGTGGAATATCACAATATATGGGTTTATATCATCTCATCCGCTATTATGCGGCGCATAGGGTCTCATCCGCTATTTAATACGGGAAATCGATCACTCCAGCATATATACTACTATAATATACCGCATCCAATCAATTCAATCATTCAATCAAATATTTAAATTTAACTATTTAAATTTAAATAATAATCCAGATGAGTGAGATTAACTCACCTTTTATTTTGCTGTTTGTAATCCATTTCCATCTTGACTATTTCTCCACAAATTTTGGACCTTGTATAAACATCATATATTTATTAATATTTGAACAAATCAAATAATCAATTATCGTTTAATAAATTTATTTTAAGCTAAAAAAATTTACTTTTAAACTAACACTTTCTTTTAGAAACCTTTTAGTAACTAAAATAATTCAAATAAGTTAATTTAACAATTTAATCACCAAATCCATTGTTTTAAAATAATTAGTAAATTAGAATGTGCATTAGTATATTTATTTCCTTTTAAAAACATATATGCAATATAAAATAATTTATATAATTTCCAAAATCTAAATTTTATATATCTTTCCAATTCGATTCAATTTAGAATTGCTGCCTTCAAAAATCTTATATAAAATTTCCAGTTTTCTAGCGATCCGATTTTTCGACACTGGAAAAATCGACATCAATACATCCACTGTATCAGATGCCGAACAAACGAATGTCGGAAAACCGAACCATTAAGGTTAAAAGAAGAAGGAGATATAAGAATAGAAAACAACACAACAGAATCTTACCATCACGGTGGAATAAAATATAATAGATAATAACTGATCTTTACTCCAAAGAAACTATATATGTTTACACATTACATCATCAGAGTACAATACAATCAATTCAACACAATTCAGGATGGTTATAAAATCTCATCCCTCAAAACTGAATATACAGCTTATACTACAAACGAAAAAATGAATCTACGAAAATACGCCTCGTCATCCAGCTAGTCTCCTGAGCTCCACAGCAGACCATCCAGAATCTATACTCTATAATACTCGGTTTGGCCCGAGCATTATAGTTAAATAACACCCGAGTCAGTCTGGAAAACAAGCGTGAGAAAATCCACTCAATTGGATTATCAAGGTTTTCAAAATCATTTTGAAATCAAAGGTATCTCGTAAGACCACGCCACCAATAAACATGACGGGTTTTTACCTTAAGATAACTAAAACATTTCTTATAAAATCCTCTGTTATTATAGTACTGCCTATATAAAAGTACTTATTCAAATAGCCGAAATTTTTACATTATTAAATTCCAGCTACTAGCCACAAAGTGGGTTCTACAAATAAACACCGTAAAGGAAAGTTGGGAGAATGGATTTCCATCAATGACAGAGCTATTGGGGTACCGCCCGTCACAGCACGTGGTCTAGGTCACCGTACCAAGGATCCACCCTGATCCCCTGCATCACAAGACGGGAGCTACCCCTTATTGGATAGTCCAAATAAGTTCACCCTGTGGTTGGGACCAGCAACTGCCCACACAGCCGAAATAAAGGGACATCTAGACTGGGGAGACCTTACCCTAATTGGTTGATAGCAACTTAGCTTTGTGTGCATCTCCCCTGTTTTAACCATCCCCGGTTGATGAGGCTCGAGGCTATGCGTTACCTTTTAGCACACATACACTTAGAATGCTCATCATCCTCCTGACGATGTTCTGAAAGCATTCGTCCATACAAGTCCGTTCCGGGTTCGAACGGAACCGAAGGCACTATTCCTACTACATCCATTTTGGAATCACCCTTAGGATTAACATCGATTAGCCCTTACACTTCACAACTCCATTTTCGACTCCCAGCTCTTGTCTTCCTTACGAAAACGTTCAAACCGGATTGAAGTGGTTTTCGAAAAATAAATTATAATCCCGGTCTCTTCGAAACGATCAACGCATTGTCCAATATTGATTGTCGGTTATTTAATTATCAAATAATATTCACAACAATCAACAGATTTAAATAAAAAAAATTTCAAATTATTTTTTTTCAAAATATCTTCACAAGCTATTTTCCATATTTCAACCCTTTGAAAACAGTTTCAGGCCACCTTTCTCTTACGGAATAAATTTCTCAAATATTGATTATTTCCACTGAAATTCACCAAGTCCAAATACTTAGATTTAAAAATAATTTAAATCACTTTATTCTGAAATATAATTTAAAACATTTAAATTAAAACTACTTAAACACTTTATTAAAAAAATATACTTTGAAAATATTTAAAATAAAACTACTTTATAAAATAAAAAACTATTTTTTTAAAATAAAAGTTAAGCCAAACTAAAATTTTAAAATAAGAGTTACGAAATTCTATACAAGTTTCCAAATAAAACTTTAATCAAACTGTCTTTAAAATATAAATATTAATAATTATCTTTTTAAAACATAATACCAATTAACCTTTTTAAAATAATTACCGCTATAACTAATTTAATAAATATTTACCTTTAAAAATTTAACAACTTAAATAATAATTCTAAAAAATCATTCCTTTAAATAACTTTAAAACTTTTAACTTATACTAAAAAAATCTGCTTTGAAAACATACTTGCCTTTTCAAGGAAATACACTTTTCCTTCACACCTTTTTCAAAAACAAACCACTATTTATTTTTAAAAATAAATTACCCATTCCTTTATAAATTCCCATCGTGAAGTTATACTTCCAAATATCAACTAATATCTTATTTCACTTTATAAACCCTGTTTATAAATTCCATACTCTCACTCCTTTTAAATCACAGTTTCAAACACTTTATCAATTTCCAAATAGATTTCCAAATTTACTCCATTTTAAAATAAATTCCTTTACTTACTCAATTTATTTAAAAACCCATTAATTTCAGATTTAACTTTAAAAAAACTTAAACTGAAAATACCAAATTCATATTTATTTCAAAATTCTTCTTTTGTTCCTTCCTAACCCATTTAAATTCTGAATTTTTTAAAAATAAATCTTTATTCCTTTAAATACTATCACTTAAGTTTAAGGATTCATTTATTCCTATTTATTCAAAAATTTCCTTTTCCATACTTGGGATTTATTTACTAGAATTTAAAAAAATTAATTTTATCCATTCCCAATTCATTCTTTAATTTATCCAAATTCTTATAATTAATATTATTTTTGTACTTAAGAATTGTCTATCTTATTTTCTTTTTAAAAATTCAATCTTTATCTTTGATAACTCAGTATACCCAAATATATTCAATTAAACCATAGCATCAAATATTTTCAATCACCAATATAATTTATCAAAGATTATTAAATAAACCATATCGCAGAATATTAAAACAATCTAGTTATTTTGAGGAATCCAGTTGGATCCCTCTAACTTGTTTCCCTGCATCCACAGATGTTAGCACAGTACAAAAATATCAATTCCACTTCGAGGTGGAATGTCACGGTATATGGGGATATATTATCTCGTCCACTACTACGCGGCGCGCATAGGGTCTCATCCGCTATATAATGCGGGAAATCAATCACTCTAATATATACTATATATGCTACTATATAATATACCACATCCAGACAATGCAATCATTCAACCAATCATTTAAATTTAACTATTTAAATTTAATGGGCATTCCAAATGAGTGAGATTAACTCACCTTTGATTTTTGTCTTGCAAATCCATCCAAATCGACTATTTCCTTCATGATTTTGGACCTTGTACAACATTATATGTTTTATTAATATTTGAACAAATCGAATGATCAGTTGTTACTTAAATAACTTGAATAAACCAATTATTTCATTTGAACTATTCGAACAACCCATTTATATTTAAATAATGTAATTTAAACTAATTTTCCTATAATAATTTCTAGTAATCAAACTAATTATATAAGTTAACTAAATAAATTAATTTCCATTAATACATTATTTTAAAATAACCTAGCAAATCTAAAATATGTGTATATACATTTTATTTTTATTTTTGGAACTTCATATATACTTATAAAATAAGCTATATAGATTTAAAAATCTATTTTTATATACACTCTATAACATTTTAAATCCCTATGTTCTTATCAAAATCTTCTATATATGTATATATGTATATATTAAATTGAAATAGAACTGTTTTGTATTTCTTACAGTAAAAATTAGCCCAATATTTTTTTAAAAAACTTAAGTAACTTTTAAAATGTTATAAAGTTGAATTACTCTAAGAATATATTTTTGCGTGTGGAAGACAAGAGCTTGGAGTCGAAGATGGAGCAGTATAGTACAAAGGATAATCGCTACTAATCCTAAGGGTGATTTTGAAATAGATGTAGTAGGGGTAGTGCCTTCGGTTCCGTTCGAACCCGCAACGGACTTGTATGGACGAATGCTTTCAGAACATCGTTAGGAGGACGGTGAGCATTCAAAGTGTATGTGTGCTAAAAAGATAACACATAGCCTCGAGCCTCATCAACCAGGAATGGCTAAAACAGGGAAGGTGCACACAAGGCTAAGTGGCTATCAACCAATTGAGGTAAGGTCACCCCTGTCTAGATGTCCCTTTATTTCGGCTGTGTGGCGGTTGCTGATCCCAACCGCAGGGTGTACTTATACGAACTATCCAGTAAGGGATAGCTCCGGTCTTGTGATGAAGGGGATCAGGGTGGATCCCTGGTACGGTGATCTAGACCACGTATTGTGACGGGTGGTACTTCGGTAGCCCTGCCATTGATGGAAATCCATTCTTCCTATGTGCCTTTACGATTTTGTTTGTAGAACCCACTTTTTGGCTAGTAGCTAGAATTTAATAATATAACAATTTCGGCTATTTGAATAAGTATTTATATTTAGACACTACTATAATATCAGATAATTTTATAAGAAATGTTTTGGTTATCGTAAGGTAAAAACCCAGCACGTTTATTTGTGGCGTGGTCTAATGAGATACATTTGATTTCAAATGATTTTGAAAGTTTAATAATCCAACCGAGTGTGTTTTTCTCACGCTAGTTTTCCAGACTGACTCGGGTGTTATTTAACTATAATACTCTGGTCAAACCGAGTATTATAGAGTACAGATTCTTGATGGACTGCTATGGAGCTCAGGAGACGAGCTAGATGATGAGGCGTATTTCCATAGATTTATATTCCGCTGTACAATGGAAGTTGTGTAGTCAGCTTTTGTGAGGACAAGCTAGTATAACTGTCCAGTTATTGTTCTGATCTTTGATGTACTCTGATGATGTAATGTATAAAACAGATATAGTTTCTTTTATGTAAAGATTAATTATTACCTATTATATTTTATTCCGCTGCAATGGTAAGATTCTATTTTTGTTTGTTCTTTCTTGTTCTACCTCCTTCTTCTTTAACCCTAGGGGTTCGATTTTTCGAAATTTGATTTTTTGGCATTTTATATAGTGGACGTATTGATTTCAATTTTCGGGAGCCGAAAAATCGGGTCGTTACATGATTGCTTAAACTTGAACTCGATAATATTTTATCGATGATGATTTTGGTATTTATAGGGATCAAACTCCTATAATTTTGTTTCGTATATTTTGGTTTGAATTCTTCAATTTCTTTGCTCGGCAATTTGATTTTCGATTTAATGATTGTGATGAATTCTGACTTGTTTATTGTATACATGTTACTCTATATATTTCTGATGAATTGGAATTTGCTTGCATTGATTTGAATCGTTCCTTTCTTTTCTCCTATGTGTAAAGACCCGTAAATCCGTACTCCTTGAATAGACACTAATCTCCTTTGTTTAATTCAAGATAAACAAAAATACGAACCCTTAGGGGTTTTAAAAAGAATTTAAGAAAAGAAAAAGTAGAAAGGAAGAGAGAAAAAGAGAGGGTTTTTAAGAAAAAGAATTTAGGAAAAGAAAAGAGAAAAAGATAGAAATTAGGGAGGAGAGAAGACAGAAGATTTTAAAATAGAAGAAAAAGAGAATAGAAGAGAAAGCAGATAGAACAAAATAGGATGGAATAGAAAACAACAGAACAACATCAAAATCTCACAATTCGTAGCGGAACAACATATAATAATAAATGAATAATCTTTAAACAAAGAACTATCAGTTATTACATTTTATACATTACATTACATCATATCATCAGAGTGTACAACATCAACAACAACAAACAATGCAGCGGAAAAAGAAATACTATATAAACTAGTAATACGCCATGCCATCCAGCTTGCCTCCAGCAATTCCAGAATATCCAAAATATCCTGATAAACCTAACTCTTGACTGCCCGTGTGGAAATTGGTGGGCACCCAGAGTTTAGGAAGGAAAACAATAAACTCCAAGTCAGTCATGTGACTGGTGTGAGAACTCAAAACAGTTTATTTACCTTGAAATCAAAATAGAGGAATATTTTTATTTCAATTCGCAATGCTTTTAAAAATGAGACTACCATAAGGCCTCCCGCACACACACACATGCAAACGCAGAATCGGAGGAGATTTCTCCTTATGATAGCCAAAGATGCTTGATACGCATTTAAAATAATATTTGATATTATTACTAGTGCATAGTGTAGGAAAAATTATTTTGAAAGTAGAATATAAATCTTAGCCAACATACGACCATTATCGTATGCCTACTATAGCTAACTATGTTCAATAGCAGGTTACCGCCACATTCCATAGTAGGTTATACAACTAAAACCGTACAAGTCAGTATTGTTTCTTTGGATTTCCAACAAATGGTCAGGCCAAGGAACTTCCCATTGCCACATGAGAATGCCTCTGGAAAGACATCCCCGAGAACCAAACCAGAACTCTGCCAACACAAGGCCGGGTTACCCCTAACTGGGTAACTACTGACACGAGCACGCCATTCCCCGATCGTAAACGACCTTTCTCACGGGATCCCGAAAACCAACAACCACAAAGTAATAAATTCATAGTAACCACATAGGTTAAATATCTGGGCTCCATACCATGATACAACCTCTATCCAGAAGGAAATGTACATACCCTAAAGGGTGCTACCCCTCATAACCTTGCTGCATCTTTCCTGTTTTGACCATTTCCGGGGTGTGAGGTTCGACGAAGTCACGTCCACAAAAACATACTTTATACAAAAGCCATGCTTTGGGTCAACAAATGATCAACACAATGATCACCAAGATAGACGATCAATTAAACGATCCTATCACAATAATCAACACAATGATCATTTACAGCATCACTCAGCATATCACATTACCAAATTGGGAATATATTGCTGATAACTTCAACTATATAACCTCTGAGCTCGTACGTCTCAGAGAAGGGTGTTAAGCTAAAAGAATAAATTCTCCGCCACCACAGAAATATATTTGAAAGAAATCGGCTTTATATCTCAACTTGTAATGTCAGACATACAATCCATACAAGTCTGTTCTGGGTTCGAACAAAACCGAAGGCACTTACAAAGAAGCCCTTGCAATCCGGATATTCACAATCCTGATCGGATTTCCCATCACTTAGGGAGTCTCTATACCGTTGCAACTCAGTGCAGAGACAATCGACAGGTCATCCTATCGCTCTCGCAAATACCGGGTCTTCAACACCGATCTTCAAATGCAATTCATAACGACGTATCACATATTCGGAATGGGTTATACGATCCCATGGTCCTTTCCCGGTTAACCCGAATAGTGAGCGCTTATTCAAAAATAAGTGTAGCATTCACATTCAAACAAATCACATCAATTACCCATTCAAAGGGAAATATTGATAGTCGGTTATTGAACTATCAATTGATATGCACACATCACCAGATTCCAAATAATTTTCCAAATTATTTACTTTCCAAAATATCTTTACAAGATATATAATTTTCACACTTCAAAAATAAATCAATATTTATTTTTCTAAACCAATTCCACTTTTCATTTATAAATTCCATAATGAATTTATATTTCAAAATATCCATGCATATCATTTCAATTATTCATTTTCAATTTATCTTCAAAAAAGATAAATTTTAATTGTTCACTTCATATTGGAAAACATTTCCATACTTATTTATTCATAAGTAATTCACAAATCTTTTTATTTTCTACACTTGGAAAATATTCAATATACTTAAATCGAATTAAGTATATATTTCATTCTTTTAAGGAAATCATTCTCATAAACATATTTATTTGGGCCAAAACGAATGTTGCGTAGAACATCGTTACGACAACCCAAATTCACTAGTATAGGGATTCGAATTTAAAATAGATATATAAATCCCAATACTATACAAAACATTTCCTTTCGGAAATCATTTACTATAACAACAGTGTTATAGTCCATCATCTCCTTTTATTTCTCGAAAACGTCTATTTCAACAATAAATGTTGAAATCTATGGTTTCGAATCTCAACACAATTAAAACATCGTTAGATCGTTTTAATTCAATTTAAACATCTCATTCAAAACATTTCCTTTAACATATTATTCACAGTTCAAAAACGTGAATATACTTCATTAACAATTTCATCCTTTTATTCATTTTAATTCAAAGGATTATTCACTATTCAAAAATATGAATATAACTCCATTAATAGGTTTCAACAATCAACTTATCAAAAATAAGTCATTTGCGAATTTATAAAACAATGTTTATAAATTCCATTTCTATTTATTTATAAAAGCTTCCTTTTTATAAATTCTTTTATTAACCTATTCCAGTTTATAACTAAATTATAAACTAAACGTTCATATTATAAGTTAAATACTTATAAAACGATTATTTTACAAAAATCGTTCCTCTAAAGACTTTCCAAATCATAAATCTGATAACTTATAAGATTCATTTATTTAACCAAATTTATTCTTTAAATATCTTCACAAATTTATAAATCTTACTATTTATAAATTTTATTTATAACTTCACCGTTTATAATTCTATAAATTTCATTCTTTAATGAAATTCATTTTCACTTCATTCAAACACTTATAAAAACTCGTTTTATAATTTCAATATCTCAATTTATAAATATCCATTTATAAATCTCTTAATATAAATCAATTTATATTAATATTTTAAAACGTCTTTAATTTCCTTTATAATTTCATCATTTTGATTTATAAAATAATCAAATTTTATAAATCCTATATTTAAACTTTTCACAATTATTTCAGAAATCCCAATTTAACTATTTTATAAAGTCATTTATTCCTTATTTTCAAAAATCAGCTTTTAACTATATTTCTTAAAAATCATAATTTTTATAACTTTAAAAATTATAACGTTTATTTATTTATAATGGATCAATTCCAAAATATAGTATATTCTCAAAAATCACTTTAAAAATCATTTTAAAATCCCAAAATTTGGGTCCAATGATGCTACACACCAAATAGTCAATCACGACAAACAACGATATCATATATCGATATGATAATCCATCAAATATCAAAATATCTGAAATCAAATAAAAACTGTTGAGGAATCCTGTTGGATCCCTCCAACCTGTTTTTCTGCATCCAAAAACATTAGCACAATACCAATTTCGCTCCAGTACGAAATTATCGCGGTATATGTTCTTATTAAATATTATCCGCTTAATAACGGCGTAATAGGGTCTCATCCGCTAAACAAAAAATGCGGGGAATCAACAACTGCAATATATACATATGCCAATATATATATATTGATATTATTTATAATACCAATTTCACTGTTTATGAAATATTCGCGGTATATGTTTTAATTAAATAACATCCGCTTACTAATGGCGTATAATGTCTATTTTAACAATCAATAGATATTCAATCAACATTCAAACATGCATTCAAATATTTTAAATCTAACTATTTAAAATAAAATCGAAACCGATTCGACTGAGTGAGAAGTTCTCACCTTGATTTTAATTTCCGTTTTAGCGATTTATTTCGAATAAAATTAAACGGACGTTTAATTTTACCCAAAATTCTCACTAATTCCAAATGACTCCAAACCAACTCCATCGCGTAGTGCTCGTCCATACGATTCCAACGCAACTGGTTTCGCGCGTTTTCGACCTCGTATGAAAAAGTTATGAATTTATGAAGTTTGTACACGATTTATATAACTATTACAACATAAATTTAAAATTTATAAACCACAACACAATCATCACCGTCAGATCCCAGGCCAAGCAATCACAGCCGTTCACCCTTTCTCTCCTCTTCACTTTCTCCTCTCCAGGAATTAGCACGCACGGCCGAACCCATCAATGAAACTAGGGTTGAATTATTCTTCTTCCTCGTCGCGTTCTAGCTCGATCAAGACGTTGCAACTCGAAGCTCCCAACACCCTCTAGGTTCGGCCCAACCCTGGTGGAGCTCGGCCCCCTTGATTGCACGCAACACGAGGCCGTGCGGCCTACAAACGCACCCCCCTGGCTCCCTCCTCGTCGCGCCATACCCCATCATATCCGTATGGATTTGAAGAACACACTCCCCTCTACAACTTTCATGTTGACAACTTCCTCCAATTGTTGACGGATCGTGAGTGATTGAGGGAGGAAGTGGAGATAATTTCTGGCCATCTATCTTGTTAGTGGCGGCTAGGGTTTGTTTTTTTTTTTTTTTTTGTGAAGGGGTAGGGCTATTTATAAGAGAACGAACGACACTATTCATCCCGGAAATTCCGAACTCCGATTTACGCGCCGTAACCAGCGTTTCAAAGGTTTACCCCGCGTTCCGGACACAATGGAACAGGTTTCGGAAGCTAATTCGGACATCTGTGCGAGTTATGGCTGTAAACGCTCAATTTGAATTAAACCGATTTAAGCGATTTTCTAGGCGTTTTAATTTGTACCGGACAAACGGTAAATCCAATTGACTTGAAATTTGAAACCTTACAATAATTTCACATTACGGATCCGATGAAACTAGTTTCGTCGAAATCCGAGACTTTTTGAAAAATGGCTATTTTCACTCGTCAAATTAAATTTAAAAATAAATCGATGCGTTTCGAGCTGCCACGCTCAAACGATAACTCCGATTGACACGAAATTTGAAACCCGGTAATAACTAACTATTACGGATCCAATGGAACAGGTTTCGTTCAATTCTGAGACTGTTCAAAAATTGACTATTTTCACTAGTCGATTTTAATATTAAAATATTAAATTTTCACAAATTAACTCTTAATTCGATTTTAAAAGTTCTAAAATATCGTTCTAACTCTAACATGATAAAATAAAATTTTACAAATCATTTTCAATCATATTTAACTCAATTTTCAATTATTTCCATAATTTAACATATTAAATTATCGATTTAATTATTCAATTAAATCCAATAATTCAAATAAAAATTTATTTGACTTATAAATTCACTTATTAATATTTAAAATAAATTAAATATTCAAATTTTAATTTCTAAAAATTCTGGGTCGTTACAATCTTCCCCACTTAAAAGAATTTCGTCCCGAAATTACAAGTAAGAAAAATTACAGAATCCATTAATTTTCCCAAAATTCATAGTCAAACTTCATACAATAACTTTACTAAGTTTTCAAATCATACTTAGTTATCTTTTCAAAAACAACTACTATTGTTTAACTTTCAATTTCAAATCAAGGTTAAAATTTTCAAAATTTTCCAATTTTCTCAAAAATTTTCTAACGCCTTAAATTTTCGGAAAAATTCGCCATAGTCTCCTTTGCGCGGCTCGATCCGAAAAAAAAATGACAGTATATATATCACAAATATACATCTCATCAAGTAATGAGGCATCCCGCAGGGAAAAAAAGTATAAAAGTACGGTATGTAATCCGAGATATGTACCTTATATTTTATTAGCAAGCATATACGGCTAATATAGCGCAAAAGCGAGCTCCAAATGCGAAGCAAACGCAATCCGCACCTACTAATCACTCAACAAACAACATGAGAATCATGCATATAGATAATAGTATCAATATACAACATATAGCAACATAATAACTATATATGTCAACATAGCAAATGTAACTAAACAACAAATGCAAACATCAACCAACTAGCATTCAACAAATTCATAATCAATATATATTCATTTATATTCTCATTAATATTTAATGAATTGGGTTTTCAATTTAATCACATTTGATTTATTTACATTGAATTTTATCAACATTCATTCTTATTCAATTTTAATTAGTTTGCATTCACTAATTAAATCCAATTCACGTTCAATTCTATTCAAATTTATTTGCTTTCAATTTGAATTCAATTACATAGCTTTCAGTTTCATTAATTCACTTTCATTAATACTTAATGAATTATATAAAATCAACTAACAACCATATATCAACCAATGTATATCAATTTCAACCATATTTCTTTGCTTATATTCATTCAATTTGGTTAAATTAATTGATTTTCATTCAATTATTCAACTTTCTAATAACATTAGATTTTAATGAATTAACACTTATATCATTATTTCATATCAACTTAATTCACATTCAATTGATTAACATTTAATCCATTAATTCAATTCAATTACAAAGTTGAACTTCTTTTATAAAACTCAAGTTCATATAGTTTCACTTCTTATATATATAAGTTTATTTCACAATTGTAAATCACTTTAATTATAATTTAATTCTTATAATTCATTTTACTTATACAATTATTCCTTTATTTAGATTATTCAAACAACTAAACAATCAACTTATATACACTTTTATAATTCTGAAAAATTATTCCTTTATATACAAAATATACTCAAGGCAAAATTATTTCATTTACCCAATTTAAAAATCAATACTGTGCCGAATTGTTCTATACAAGTGTTTAGAGATCCCTATCAACAACGTTAATTACTCGTATTAACCAGAATCTATATACCACTCAACAAACCAATCATCACAATATAAAACAATTTTTATATTCACTAACAAATACGCACTCGTAGCTATTATTACACTCAAATTCATTCTAGAGTACTACTGACTCTATCTCTAATGAGTAATACCCAACAGAACCATGGTTGTCGCTTAACCATAAGCTCTGATACCAACTGTAAAGACCCGTAAATCCGTACTCCTTAAATAGACACTAATCTCCTTTGTTTAATTCAAGATAAACGAAAATACGAACCCTTAGGGGTTTTAAAAAGAATTTAAGAAAAGAAAAAGTAGAAAGGAAGAGAGAAAAAGAGAGGGTTTTTAAGAAAAAGAATTTAGGAAAAGAAAAGAGAAAAAGATAGAAATTAGGGAGGAGAGAAGACAGAAGATTTTAAAATAGAAGAAAAAGAGAATAGAAGAGAAAGAAGATAGAACAAAATAGGATGGAATAGGAAACAACAGAACAACATCAAAATCTCACAATTCGCAGCGGAACAACATATAATAATAAATGAATAATCTTTAAACAAAGAACTATCAGTTATTACATTTTATACATTACATTACATCATATCATCAGAGTGTACAACGTCAACAACAACAAACAATGCAGCGGAAAAAGAAATACTATATAAACTAGTAATACGCCATGCCATCCAGCTTGCCTCCAGCAATTCCAGAATATCCAAAATATCCTGATAAACCTAACTCTTAACTGCCCGTGTGGAAATTGGTGGTCACCCAGAGTTTAGGAAGGAAAACAATAAACTCCAAGTCAGTCATGTGACTGGTGTGAGAACTCAAAACAGTTTATTTACCTTGAAATCAAAATAGAGGAATATTTTTATTTCAATTCGCAATGCTTTTAAAAATGAGACTACCATAAGGCCTCCCGCACACACACACATGCAAACGCAGAATCGGAGGAGATTTCTCCTTATGATAGCCAAAGATGCTTGATACGCATTTAAAATAATATTTGATATTATTACTAGTGCATAGTGTAGGAAAAATTATTTTGAAAGTAGAATATAAATCTTAGCCAACATACGACCATTATCGTATGCCTACTATAGCTAACTATGTTCAATAGCAGGTTACCGCCACATTCCATAGTAGGTTATACAACTAAAACCGTACAAGTCAGTATTGTTTCTTTGGATTTCCAACAAATGGTCAGGCCAAGGAACTTCCCATTGCCACATGAGAATGCCTCTGGAAAGACATCCCCGAGAACCAAACCAGAACTCTGCCAACACAAGGCCGGGTTACCCCTAACTGGGTAACTACTGACACGAGCACGCCATTCCCCGATCGTAAACGACCTTTCTCACGGGATCCCGAAAACCAACAACCACAAAGTAATAAATTCATAGTAACCACATAGGTTAAATATCTGGGCTCCATACCATGATACAACCTCTATCCAGAAGGAAATGTACATACCCTAAAGGGTGCTACCCCTCATAACCTTGCTGCATCTTTCCTGTTTTGACCATTTCCGGGGTGTGAGGTTCGACGAAGTCACGTCCACAAAAACATACTTTATACAAAAGCCATGCTTTGGGTCAACAAATGATCAACACAATGATCACCAAGATAGACGATCAATTAAACGATCCTATCACAATAATCAACACAATGATCATTTACAGCATCACTCAGCATATCACATTACCAAATTGGGAATATATTGCTGATAACTTCAACTATATAACCTCTGAGCTCGTACGTCTCAGAGAAGGGTGTTAAGCTAAAAGAATAAATTCTCCGCCACCACAGAAATATATTTGAAAGAAATCGGCTTTATATCTCAACTTGTAATGTCAGACATACAATCCATACAAGTCTGTTCTGGGTTCGAACAAAACCGAAGGCACTTACAAAGAAGCCCTTGCAATCCGGATATTCACAATCCTGATCGGATTTCCCATCACTTAGGGAGTCTCTATACCGTTGCAACTCAGTGCAGAGACAATCGACAGGTCATCCTATCGCTCTCGCAAATACCGGGTCTTCAACACCGATCTTCAAATGCAATTCATAACGACGTATCACATATTCGGAATGGGTTATACGACCCCATGGTCCTTTCCCGGTTAACCCGAATAGTGAGCGCTTATTCAAAAATAAGTGTAGCATTCACATTCAAACAAATCACATCAATTACCCATTCAAAGGGAAATATTTATAGTCGGTTATTGAACTATCAATTGATATGCACACATCACCAGATTCCAAATAATTTTCCAAATTATTTACTTTCCAAAATATCTTTACAAGATATATAATTTTCACACTTCAAAAATAAATCAATATTTATTTTTCTAAACCAATTCCACTTTTCATTTATAAATTCCATAATGAATTTATATTTCAAAATATCCATGCATATCATTTCAATTATTCATTTTCAATTTATCTTCAAAAAAGATAAATTTTAATTGTTCACTTCATATTGGAAAACATTTCCATACTTATTTATTCATAAGTAATTCACAAATCTTTTTATTTTCTACACTTGGAAAATATTCAATATACTTAAATCGAATTAAGTATATATTTCATTCTTTTAAGGAAATCATTCTCATAAACATATTTATTTGGGCCAAAACGAATGTTGCGTAGAACATCGTTACGACAACCCAAATTCACTAGTATAGGGATTCGAATTTAAAATAGATATATAAATCCCAATACTATACAAAACATTTCCTTTCGGAAATCATTTACTATAACAACAGTGTTATAGTCCATCATCTCCTTTTATTTCTCGAAAACGTCTATTTCAACAATAAATGTTGAAATCTATGGTTTCGAATCTCAACACAATTAAAGCATCGTTAGATCGTTTTAATTCAATTTAAACATCTCATTCAAAACATTTCCTTTAACATATTATTCACAGTTCAAAAACGTGAATATACTTCATTAACAATTTCATCCTTTTATTCATTTTAATTCAAAGGATTATTCACTATTCAAAAATATGAATATAACTCCATTAATAGGTTTCAACAATCAACTTATCAAAAATAAGTCATTTGCGAATTTATAAAACAATGTTTATAAATTCCATTTCTATTTATTTATAAAAGCTTCCTTTTTATAAATTCTTTTATTAACCTATTCCAGTTTATAACTAAATTATAAACTAAACGTTCATATTATAAGTTAAATACTTATAAAACGATTATTTTACAAAAATCGTTCCTCTAAAGACTTTCCAAATCATAAATCTGATAACTTATAAGATTCATTTATTTAACCAAATTTATTCTTTACCACTTATAACGACCCTGACTCGACCTTCGAAAATCGGCACTGAATACGACACTCGTATTCAAATGCCGCAGATCCAAACGTCGAACCTGGTTCGTTGGAGCTTATAACACATTAAGTACAACACAGCGGAAGAAAAAGAATAGCATATATCAATATACAACATTTGATACAATATCTGATACAACAGAATGATACAATAGATATCAACATACATCAGAGATATGATACAAGATAATAGCAGCGGAAAGAAAAGATAACACTAGCAGCGGAACAAAGCTCCAATATGGTCTTCAAGAAAGAACTCCAGTATCAGTAATCTCCATCTCCAAAGCACTAATCCAGAAATGGCTCGAACTCCCAAATCAAGATGAAGAGAAGCAACTCGATCCAAATGCGATTGCCAAATCCTAAAGCTGAAAGCTATCGAATCTACACCTACTATTGATTATCTGAAAACCCCAACTCTAGACTGCCCGTGTGGGAAAATAGTGGGCACCCAGAGTTTAGGAAAGGAACAATAAACTCCAGGTCAGTCATGGGACTGGTATGAGCAAACAAAAGCATTTGGTCTTTAAAACTAACAAGATAATTTAAATTTGAAATCCGCAATGCTTTTTAGAAAATGAAACTACCATAAGGCCTCCCGCCACACACACAATGCAAACGCAGAATTGGAGGAGATTTCTCCTTATGATAGTCAAATATGCTTAATACGAGAAAGTTTTCTTTGATATTATTACTATAAGTGCAAAGTGTGGAAAACAATTTCGAAAGTAGAATATAAATCCTAGCGAGCATAGACATTCCGAACTATGCCTGCTATAGCTACCATCCAAACAGTGGTGACCACCATAAGTGAATGGCAGGTGATACAACTAAAACCGTACAAGGCACGTATTGGATGAATGGATTTCCAACAAATGGTCAGGCTAAGGAACTTCCTACTGTCTATGGGATCGCCTCTGGTGGGACGTCCCGAGAACTAACGTTACGGTTAGATCTCTGCCAACACAAGGCCGGGTTACCTCTGTAACTAGGTAACTACTACACGAATATGTCATCCCCCGGTCCTTTGGGACCTTTATCCGAGGTACCTCTAATCCAACAACCACAAAGCAATCACAAAGTAATAGATCTGCAGTATCCACATGAGTAAGTATCTGGGCTCCATACCATGATACCACCCTTTACCAGAAGGGAATGACACACCCTAAAGGGCGCGACCCTCATAACCTTGCCGCATCTTCCTGTTTCGACCATTTCCGGGGTGTGAGGTCCTGATGCAGTCTCGTCCACAAAGCTACGCTTTGTGCAACAAAGCCATGCTTTGGGTCAACAGATGACCAAAGCAATGATCACAAAGATAAATGATCAAACGAATGATCATATCACAAATGATCAACCAATGATCATCACACAGCAGCACTCAGCACGCCACATTACCAAATTGGGAATATCACTGATAAATATCAACTACATAACCTCTGAGCTCGTACGTCTCAGAGAAGGGTGTTAAGCTAAGAGAATAAATTCTCCGCCACCAAGCAGAAATGTATTTGATAGAGATCAGATAACATCTCAAAGTGTAATGTCGGACATACAACCATACAAGTCTGTTCCGGGTTCGAACAGAACCGAAGGCACTTCCGAAGAAGCCCTTGCAAATCCGGGTATCCACAATCCCGATCGGACTTCCCATCACTAAGGAGAACTCTATACCGGAGCAACTCAGTGCAGAGTCAATCGATAGGTTATCCTATCGTTCTCACAAATACCCGGTCTTCACCACCGGTCTTCAAATGCTATCCATAACGTCGTATCACTATTCGGAATGGGCTATATGACACAAGGTCCTCTCCCGGCAAAACCGAATAGTGAGCGCCATATTTTAAAACATATGGATATGGGATTTTAGCTAAGTCACAACTTATAAAAATCCAAAACTTTTCTTTCAAATGGTTAAACAAATTACCATTTTTAAATCTTTAAACAAAAAGATTTATTTCACAAAGTTTCACCTAGTTTCACAAAGATCTATTCATAGATTCAAAACAACTTCCATTCCAAATGGATTAACTCGATAAATCTTTAAATTAAAGATTTATAGCTTTCAAAACACATTTCCAAAGATTTATCTAAAACTTGGAAAACAATTTTCCTTTTAGACTTGAAAATTCTTTTAACACAACTTGAAAGTCCATTTCTTATGAGAAAGCAAATCTAATTTATACAAGTTGAAATCTTGAGTTGAATTTAAATTTCAAAACATCACCTTGAAAAATGGTTTAAAACCCATATAACCCATTTGTAAGTTGAATAACCTTTTAGACAATAGTTTCCGAGTCATAGAATTCAATTTCAATTATTGAATTCAAATTTAAATCCAATTATTTAAATTTCAAAACTCAATCAAGTTATTTAAAAATAACCATTTTCAAAAGCTTCAATTCTAGTTTAAACAAAAACTATTTTGGATTTAAAAATTCAATTTTAAAACAATTTCAAAATCCGTGACTTAATTCATTTCCACGTGCAATCCATATTTGTGTGTGTATAAGTGTGGTCCAGGGGTTTTACCCAATAAGCGTGTCACATCATCAATCAGCACAGATTCAATCATTACAATTCGATGTGGGTTTCGGATAACCAACTGGAATCCGACTCCCTGTCGCATCGAAATTTAAATGTCGTTCTACGGGTCAAGGGGTTGCATATACATATAACAATATATACGTCACAAATAAAATAGCCCAGCACAAAGCATTACATAGCATCACAAAACATATCAATCCATCATGAAGCATTGGCAATCAAACATCTACAATTAAGATGAATAAATCTATGTGGTTTTAAATCTATTCCTCACATAATCACTTTCATTAGTAATGAACTATCCTTAGTTGCTTCTTTAATTACTTCTAAATTAATTACATTAATTTATTACCTATTATTGATTAATTAATCCAAATTAATCATCCTTAATTACATCACTAATTAAATAATTAATGATCTAAATTATTTCTTAAATTGATTACTCAAAGTAATTAACAACTTAATTACTATATTGACCCAAATTAATTATCCTTAATTTAATTTCTTAAATTAATTATTTGATTAATTACTAAATAATTAATCCAAATTATCTCCCACTTAAACATCTCCACTTAATTACAATCTGTAAATATTAAACAATTACTTAACTATGTAATTTCCAAATCATTAATTACATAAAGTAGTTATTTATAAAACCCAAATGTTTAAAATTAATTAAACTTAATTAATTAAATTAAACAATCTCATTCAATTAAATTAATTACATTAAGTAATTAATTTCTTAATTACTTTATCAAGTAATTACTCAATCCACTTGTAATTGATTATTATTAAATTAATTAATCTAATTAATAAATAAAATTAACCAAATTAATTAATTGTTAAATAATCCTGGTTAATGACCTTCATTAACCATTCTTTAATTATTTTATAAGGTAATTAACTTAAATTAATTACCAATTAAATTATCTTTAATCATTTATTTATTAAAGTTAATTATAAAGTTAATTAACCTTAATTTAAAACTTAATTACATAATTAATATTCATTTATCATTAATTAAAATTTAATTAATGATCTTAATTCCAAAATGATTAATCATTAATCAATTATTAATTCCAAATTCAATTAATTAATTAAATTAATTAACAAATCTTAATTACCATGTTAATTAATTCTAAAACATAAATCTAAATTTAAATTTCAAAATAAAACATAACTTAGTTATGTTTAAAACAACATTATTCAAAACAAGGTACTTTTGAACCTATCCTTAAATTTCAATTTAAATTCAAGTTTTAAAATAAAATAATTTTTAAACTTATCAAAGTTTTTAAATAAATTTAAAACTTATTTAAATTTACAAGTCAAAACAAAGGTTTGACTTCAAAATGAAATCATAAAAATTTTGAAGTTAAATTCATTTCAAAGATTTTGGAAATTCAATCCATTCTTAGTTTCAACTTCAAATTCAAATCTTCTTTTTAAATTTTGAACTGAAGCTCATTCTTAAACTTTGAATTCCAGATTTAAAAATTAATCTGTAAATACTACTCACATTTAAAAATTTAATATTTAAGTTTTTAAACTTATTTACCAAATGAAATAGTAAATTAAGATAAAATTTGAAACTTTGATTTTTATTTTCAATACTGGGATTTTAAATTTGAATCTGAAATTCAATCTTGCATTTGGATTTATGCTTAATCCTTACTTTAACCAAAACTGTAGGTTTTAAAAGTTTTTAAACCCAGATTTTTTTAAAACAGAAAACAGGGTTTCCAAACCTGGCATTTGAATTCAAATCAAAATACAAATTTGAATTCAAATCAAAAATACAACTTGAATTTTATTTCTTAAACCTAAACCCTATTTAAAACCTAAATCTACAGATTTTAAAATTTATACCCAGAATTTAAAGGTTTAAAATCCAAATTTTTAAAACATACACAGTTCTACTGTGTACCCTGTAATTCTACAGGTTGACCCGAGACATCATGTTTTTGCTTCGGGTAAAACCAACGGCTACTTCGAGCAAAATTTGATTTCACTCGAGTATAATCTCGAGTACAAAACTACTGCAAAACCCACTTCCTCCCTGATACTCCTTCTTCCCCGTGCATATGCACGATGACTGTAGCCACCTCCGGCCACCGCCCAGGCCATGAACAAGTCGCCGACCTCCCTTACATCACCTCGCGATCATCACAATCCCTCAACACACTCGAAATCAGATTCGAGTTTCCCCAATTCAAAATCTGTCAGCAACAGGCACTTCCACCCAAACCTGTAAACCCTCATTTCCTCCTCCTCCGACCACCTTATCGACAACTACTCCGACCACACCTGCACCAATGCTCCAACTACCATTGACCCAAAAATCAAGACACTCGGTCACTTGTGGTTTCCTCCCGATCAATCAAAGCAGTGCCAAATAAAACTAGGTTTAGCATTCCCCTTTTTCCAGATAAAACAGTAATGCACCAAAAATTCATCACTAAAATTTGCAATTTGATTTTAAATAATCACAATTTAGTTTTAACTTTGATTCAAACACCTGAAATTATCAATCAACTGGATTTTGACAGGTTTTAACTTCCTTTGTTAAAACTTTATTTCCAGTAACTACAGGTATATTTTTTTTTCCTTCTTTTCATCTTAAACAAAATCTTAAGTTTATCATTGATGATATATTAAACATGCATTGACCAAATCTCTTATATTATCAAAGATAAATTTTAAAATCACTTAAGTTTCTTTTAAAACTTGGATCCTGGAACTTAGAAAATACTGTAAATATCACAAAACAGAAACTATACTAAATACAGTTTTTATTACTAGAACAAGCATGCACTTCATAATTTCTTAAACTTTAAAATTTTATGAGGTTACCCTCAATATACAAATCAACATACAACCAGATCTACACAAGTCATAAATCATGCTAAAATTTAATATTTAAGTTTTTAAACCAGAAAGTGTTACTCATAAACACTCCATTCAACATACTATCAGGTATACAACACAAGCACATACATTTCAGTCATAAAACAAGCATCAGATATACTTAAGTTTTAATTTTAAGAAAAGAAGTTACTCACAAACAAAAATAAACAAGTTCAGGAAGGAGATTTGCTCACCTGTTAATGAAGGCAGAGACAAAGAGGAAGTAGGAAACAGGGAGTAAATTTTTGAGCCTGTATATTTGAAATTAAGAATCTTTGCTTATTTACTCTTGCATTTGTTTATTTAATTCATCAAACACAAAAATTTAAATTTTTTACTCACTGTCTGATTTTTTTCTCTTTTCTGTTATACACAGGGAAGCTCTCCTGCATTTAAAAACAGATATCAATCCTTTGCCTTGAACTTGACTTGTTCCTGCAACTTAGATTGATACTATTACTTAGATCCTTGCTTTGTTATTAATCAATCAACATTAAATTCAAACTTTTAAAAGAATTTTACTTAACTTAATTCATTCCAGAGATCCTTGCTCACTGTCAAAACTGCAGTTCTGTAATTTTGTAAATCTGCAAATTGTTGAATTTGTTTAAAACTTGATCTCAAGATCATAATTATCAAACTATGAGTTCAAAATTTACCTGAGAGATGATTAATTTTGAAAAAAAAACTGAAACTGCATTTGATCTTGTCGAAAGCTTGATCTTGGTTTTTGAGTTGAATTAGTTGCTTCAGGTTGCTATGTCTCTTTTCTCTTTTTTTTTCCTGATCTTTGCCCTTATTTTTTTTTCTGTTGAGTGTTGTAGTTTTGAAAAACTAAATCTTTGATGTTACTTGTTTTCAGATTTGGTTGAAATCTAATATGATTGAGCATGGGAAAATGAAGAGTTCTTGTAATTTTTTTTAATTCTATTATTTTATTTTATCAAATATACTTGATGCCACTTGTTAAAAACAATCTCAAGCTCTAGATTTTGTTGATTTTCTTACTCTACTACATCTCACATGTGTATGTATTTCTCTTTACTTCCTTGTGTATATTTACATTTTAAACTTTTAGTTCTTGTTTTTATATCTATTTTGTTTATTATTTTCAACTTACATCAATTTGAAGAAAGGAATGATTTTTAAAAACTCATTTTATTAATAAGTGATTTATTAATAAGAAAGGTAATAAAATTGGAATTTTCCCATATATAGTTTATCACTGATTTTATTTGTTTGAGACCTTTCAATTTATTTTCAAATTGCATTTCCAAGTTTAAAATATATTATAAATTTATATTGAAAATTTTAGGGTGTTATTTTATTTCATTTTGAATATTCTATCTTAAAATATATTTATATGAAAAAAAAATACCTCTTTATTAATTTTGAAAATTAAATCACAATTTATATTTTTAATCTTAAATTCCCAATTCAAATCTATTTATAACTCAAAAATAGAAATTTTCTAATAAATTCATAATTAAATCCACAATTATATTTTTCAAAATTAAATAAATTGTCAAATTAAACTTGTTCAAAATTCAGGAATGTTACAGATTTCCCCCCTTAAAAGAATTTCGTCCTCGAAATTTGCAAGAGAGACGAAGAAGAAAAGATGATAGATAAAGAAATAATTGATCAATTCATATCGAAATATTTATTCTGCATTCGGTTTACCAAATCAGAATATCAACAATATGAGAATAAACTCATACAATTATTACACAAGATATTCGGTCCATCGGTCTACGAATATACGAGGGCATTGATTAGTTCGAAGGGATAACTAATCGTTCGTAGAATATATCGGATCCCAAAGAATAGATAGATAGATAGATTCAATCTTTTACAATTTCTCAAACAATGGATATGGATTCCAAATTCGGGTCGGAATACTCCAAAGTATATACCAATTTGTTCCTCTTCGGGCTTTGATATACACAAGAAATTACAATAGAATGAAAATTATTTGAAGTTTTGTTAACACCCTTCTTCAATTGCTATCCATAACGTCGTATCACTATTCGGAATGGGCTATATGACACTAGGTCCTCTCCCGGCTAAACCGAATAATGAGCGCCATATTTTAAAACATATGGATATGGGATTTTAGTTAAGTCACAACTTATAAAATCCAAAACTTTTCTTTCAAATGGTTAAACAAATTACCATTTTAAATCTTTAAACAAAAAGATTTATTTCACAAAGTTTCACCTAGTTTCACAAAGATCTATTCATAGATTCAAAACAACTTCCATTCCAATTGGATTAACTCAATAAATCTTTAAATTAAAGATTTAATTTATAGCTTCCAAAAACCCGTTCCAAAGATTTATTTATAACTTGGAATACCATTTTCATTTCAAAACTTGAATTCCTTTTAACATACATTGGAAATCCATTTCTTATATGAAAGCTTCTATTATTGGAAAACGACAGTTTTCGTTTCAGAAAAGTTCGATTTATACAAGTTGGAATCTTGGGTTAATTTTAAATTTCAAACATCACTTTTTAAAATGGTTTAAAACCCCATATAAATCCATTTATAAGTTGGATAACTTTTTTAAAACCCTAGTTTCCAAATCATAGAATTCAATTCAATTATTGAATTCAAATTTAACTCAAATTATTTAAAATTTCAAAACTCAATCGAGTTATTCAAAATAACTTTTATTTTTGAAATCCATTTTTTTTTTCAAAAACTTCAATTCTAATTCCAAAACTAGTTTGAATTCTGGGAAATTCAAAGTTTGTTTTTTTTTTAATAATACAGAAAAACTGTTTTCTGTTTCATATGTAAAGATAAAGTTTAAATTTGCAGGTGAAGATTTTAAACTGAGTTTTGGTTTGAATTTGAATATGATTTCAAATTTGATTTGTCTGGAATTTGAAATCATTGATGGCTTTTAAATTTAAATTTAATTTTAAACTCTCAAGTGTGAATGCATTGTGTTTTGGGCATTTGAATTGGAAGGTTAAGAATTTGAAACTAGGAGTTTAAAATGAATTCAATCTGAGTTTTTAAATCTGGATTTAAATTTTTAAACTTCAGTTTAAAGTAAAGAATTAAATTTAAATTGCTTTAAAATGATTTTCATTTGAATTGAAGATGTAAATTATAGAAAGAGCTTTAAAGAATTTAAAACTAAAATGAGAATGAAAGTTGTATTTCAATTTTGAAGTTTTAAAGTAATTTTTTAAAATTGATTTGAATTTGATTTGGATTGAAATTCAAATCCTTTTCAACTTATTAATTAAGTATATGTTTCTTGTAAACATATAAGATTAAGTTGTGTATTGTTTTAAACTCTTATTTAAGACAAATTTGAGTCTTTAAGTTTAAAGAAAATGTTAAATGGGATTTAATGTAAATTTAAAAACATTTTGTTTTTAAATGCATAATTTAAATAAGGAATGCTTATCTAAAGATAAAGAAAAGTATAATGATTTGTAATTCATTTAATTATTAAGGTAGTACAAATGGATAATTAATATAATTAATTAATTAAGAAATGGATAATTAGTTAAAGTAATTAAGGCTTTTAATTTGATTAATTAAAGTTTAAGATTAATTTTTCTTAGAATAATTAATTTGTAATTAAGAAATCATTAATTGAATGATATTAGATTTTAAATTAATAATTGAAGATTTATTAATTGAATAAATATGGATAGTTAATTAATTAGGAATAATAAATGAAAGTAATCATGTAGGTAATAAATTTAAAACCACCCAGTTTATTCATCTTAATTGTAGATGCTGATTGTTATTAAATGTTGTGTGATGGATTGATATATTTGATATGTGATGTGATGCTATGTGATACTTTGTGCTGATTTGCTATATTTGTGATGAATATACTGTCGTATGTATATGAAACCCTTTGACCCGTAAAACGACATTTGAGTTTCGATGCGACAGGGAGTCGGATTCCAGTTGGTTATCCGAAACCCACATCGAATCATATTAGTGAATTTTTGTGATTGATAATTTACTTTATCTATGAATCTATGAATATAGATAAGCGTTATGGGTTATACCGCTTATCTTTATGATTGAATCTGTAATGATGATGTTGTGCACTATTGTGTAAAACCCCTGGACCACACTTATACACACACAAATATGGATTGCACGTGGAAATGGGTTAAGTCACAGATTTTGAAATTGTTTTAAAATTTGAATTTTTGAATCCAAAATAGTTTTGGAATTAGAATTGAAGTTTTTGAAAAAAAAAATGGATTTCAAAAATAAAAGTTATTTTGAATAACTCGATTGAGTTTTGAAATTTTAAATAATTTGAGTTAAATTTGAATTCAATAATTGAATTGAATTCTATGATTTGGAAACTAGGGTTTTAAAAAAGTTATCCAACTTATAAATGGATTTATATGGGGTTTTAAACCATTTTAAAAAGTGATGTTTGAAATTTAAAATTAACCCAAGATTCCAACTTGTATAAATCGAACTTTTCTGAAACGAAAACTGTCGTTTTCCAATAATAGAAGCTTTCATATAAGAAATGGATTTCCAATGTATGTTAAAAGGAATTCAAGTTTTGAAATGAAAATGGTATTCCAAGTTATAAATAAATCTTTGGAACGGGTTTTTGGAAGCTATAAATTAAATCTTTAATTTAAAGATTTATTGAGTTAATCCAATTGGAATGGAAGTTGTTTTGAATCTATGAATAGATCTTTGTGAAACTAGGTGAAACTTTGTGAAATAAATCTTTTTGTTTAAAGATTTAAAATGGTAATTTGTTTAACCATTTGAAAGAAAAGTTTTGGATTTTATAAGTTGTGACTTAACTAAAATCCCATATCCATATGTTTTAAAATATGGCGCTCATTATTCGGTTTAGCCGGGAGAGGACCTAGTGTCATATAGCCCATTCCGAATAGTGATACGACGTTATGGATAGCAATTGAAGACCGGTGGTGAAGACCGGATATTTCCAAAAACAAAAGGATAACTCATCGATTGTCTCTGCACTGGCTGATCCCCGGTATAGAGATCTCCATATGTGATGGGAAGTCCGGACGTGATTAGGGATTATCCGAATTTGCAAGGGCTTCTTCGGAAGTGCCTTCGGTTCTGTTCGAACCCGGAACAGACTTGTATGGTTGTATGTCCGACATTACACTTTGAGATGTTAACTGATCTCTATCAAATACATTTCTGCTTGGTGGCGGAGAATTTATTCTCTTAGCTTAACACCCTTCTCTGAGACGTACGAGCTCAGAGGTTATGTAGTTGATATTTATCAGTGATATTCCCAATTTGGTAATGTGGCATGCTAAGTGCTGCTGTGTGATGATCATTGGTTGATCATTTGTGATATGATCATTTGTTTGATCAATTATCTTTGTGATCATTGCTTTGGTCATCTGTTGACCCAAAGCATGGCTTTGTTGCACAAAGCGTAGCTTTGTGGACGAGACTGCATCAGGACCTCACTCCCCGGAAATGGTCGAAACAGGAAAGATGCGGCAAGGTTATGAGGGTCGCGCCCTTTAGGGTGTGTCATTCCCTTCTGGTAAAGGGTGGTATCATGGTATGGAGCCCAGATACTTACTCATGTGGATACTGCAGATCTATTACTTTGTGATACTTTGTGGTTGTTGCGAGCGCTCGGATAAAGGTCCCAAAGGACCGGGGGATGGCATATTCGTGTAGTAGTTACCTAGTTACAGAGGTAACCCGGCCTTGTGTTGGCAGAGAGCTAACCGTAACGTTAGTTTCTCGGGACGTCCCACCAGAGGCGATCCCATGTGGCAGTAGGAAGTTCCTTAGCCTGACCATTTGTTGGAAATCCATTCATCCAATACGTGCCTTGTACGGTTTTAGTTGTAGAACCTGCCATTTACTTATGGTGGTCACCACTGTTTAAATGGTAGCTATAGTAGGCATAGTTCGGAATGTCTATGCTGGCTAGGATTTATATTCTACTTTCGAAATGATTTTCTACACTTTGCACTTATTATAATGATATCAAAGAATTTTCTCGTATCAAGCATATTTGACTATCATAAGGAGAAATCTCCTCCAATTCTGCGTTTGCATTGTGTGTGTGGCGGGAGGCCTTATGGTGGTTTCATTTTCAAAAAGCGACCAAATGTAACGATCGCGATTTTTCGTTGCCGAAAAATCGAACCGTTAGGGTTTTAGAAGAAGAAAGAGGTAGAAGAAAAAAGAAAAGAAAGAGAGGAGAAAACAGAAAACAAGTAACAGAACGAGAAACAATATCAGAATCTCACAATCGCAGCGGAACAACATATAATAGATAAATGAATATCATTAAAACAAAAGAACTATACATTTTATACATACATCACAATACATCATATCATCAGAGTGTACAACAATAAAACAGCGGAAAGAATACTATATACAATAGATAATAGACTACGCTATCCAAGCTCGCCTCCAACATCTGCACAGCAACTCCCGAATCCAGAATAACCTGATAACCTAACTCTAGACTGCCCGTGTGGAAAATAGTGGGCACCCAGAGTTTAGGAAAGGAACAATAAACTCCAGGTCAGTCATGGGACTGGTGTGAGAACTCAAAACAGTTTATCTTTAAACAAGCAACAAGAAAATTTAAATTTTTAAATCCGCAATGCTTTTTGGAAAATGAAACTACCATAAGGCCTCCCGCCACACACACAATGCAAACGCAGAATTGGAGGAGATTTCTCCTTATGATAGTCAAAGATGCTTACTACGCGAAAATCAAATCATTTTTGATATTATTACTAGTGCATAGTGTAGAAAACAATTCGAAAGTAGAATATAAATCCTAGCCAGCATAGACATTCCGAACTATGCCTACTATAGCTACCATCCAAACAGTGGTGACCACCATAAGTGAATGGCAGGTAATACAACTAAAACCGTACAAGGCGCGTATTGTTTTGATTGGATTTCCAACAAATGGTCAGGCTAAGGAACTTCCTACTGCCACATGGGATCGCCTCTGGCGGGACGTCCCGAGAAACTAACGTTACGGTTAGATCTCTGCCAACACAAGGCCGGGTTACCTCTGTAACTAGGTAACTACTACACGAATATGTCATCCCCCGGTCCTTTGGGACCTTTATCCGAGCGCTCGCAACAACACCACACACAGAAATATATATAGTGTATCAACATGAGTAAGCATCTGGGCTCCATACCATGATACCACCCTTTTCCAGAAGGAAATGACATACCCTAAAGGGCGCGACCCTCATAACCTTGCCGCATATTCCTGTTTCGACCATTTCCGGGGAGTGAGGTCCTGACGAAGTCTCGTCCACAAAGCTACGCTTTGTGCAACAAAGCCATGCTTTGGGTCAACAGATGACCAAAGCAATGATCACAAAGATAAATGATCAAACAAATGATCATATCACAAATGACCAACCAATGATCATCACACAGCAGCACTCAGCATGTCACATTACCAGATTGGGAATATATCGCTGATAACCTTCAACTACATAACCTCTGAGCTCGTACGTCTCAGAGAAGGGTGTTAAGCTAAGAGAATAAATTCTCCGCCACCAACAGAAATGTATTTGAAAGAAATCTGCTCTATCTCTCAAAATGTAATGTCAGACATGTAACCATACAAGTCTGTTCCGGGTTCGAACAGAACCGAAGGCACTTCCAAAGAAGCCCTTGCAATCCGGGTATTCACAATCCCGATAAAATTTCCCATCACAAAGGAAATCTCCATATCGTAGCTAACGATGCGGAGACAATCGATAGGTCATCCTATCGTTCTCACAAATACCCGGTCTTCAACACCGGTCTTCAGATGCAATCCAAACGACGTATCGCATATTCGGAATGGGATATATGACACAAAGGTCCTCTCCCGGCTAAACCGAATAGCGAGCGCTTATTTTTAAAAATAAGTGTAGCATTCAATTTCAACAATCACAACAATTACCATCCAAGGGTAAATACTGATAGTCGGTTATTTAACTATCAATAAAGATGCGCCACATCATCAGATTCCAAATTTCAAGTCGATCGGATTTATCGTTTGTCCGGTACAAGCCAAAACGCCTAGAAATCGTTTAAATCGGTTTTAATTTAAATTGATCGTTTAATTCCATATCTCACACATACGATCGAATTGGCTTACGAAACCTGTTCCATTGTGTCCGGAACGCGGAAAAACCTTAGGATCGCCTGTCGGAACGTGAGAATTTGAGGTCGTTTGCATAAGTGTTAAATTGGAGATTTTATTATTAAAATAATATTGGTATATATGTCATTTTCTTTTTCTAAACCCTAGCCCATTATAGCCAGCCGCCACCACTTGGTATCAATGGCCGAAATGCTCCCATCTTCCCTCTCCAATTTCTTCAAATCCACGCACTGTTTACAGAAACTTCCAACATAGAAATTGAAGAGCACTCAACGAGCTTCACATCCGTACGGTTGAGATGTTGGTTTGTCAACCAGAGGAGGGCGATTTTGGCCGCGTTTGTTCGTCGCTTGCGCACGTTTTTCTAGGTGGTGAGGGGGCCGAGCTTCATGATGCTCCAGCCGAGAGTAGGGGGAAGCACGTGCTATCGAATGGTGACCTCGGATCATCGTCAAAGCAAGTGTGATGGGCTCGGCAATCTAGGGTTTTGGTTCGTGATGGGTTTCAAGTCGCGTGTTTTGACCTGGGAGTTCTTGCGTGAGGGGGAAGAAGGTGGAGTGCGGCCAGATTTTGATCAAGGGGAAATGGATGGCAGATATGAGATGTGGGTTTTAAAATTTATTAAAAGTTGTAATTAGTCATATTAAAATTTGTATTAACTTCAAAATGTCATAACTTTGCGATGCGAGGTCGGAAAATTGTGAAACGAAGTGCGTTGGGATCGTATGGTCGTGCTCTTCGCAATGCAACCAGTTTGGAGTCGATTGGAGCTCGTTTGAATTTCGGGTAAAATTAAACGTTCGTTTAATTTTATTCGAAACGAACGCCGAAACCGGAAATAAAATCAAGGTGAGAACTCCTCACTCAATCGAAAGGTTTTGTTTAAAATTTTAAATAGTTAATATTGATTGATAATTGTTGATTGATTGTGGTAGTAGATATAATAGGATATATATTATATATAGCAATATATATATATTGGCATATGTATATATTGGATTTGATTTCCCGCCTCGTATAGCGGATGAGACCCTATTGCGCCGCCTATTAAGCGGATATTTATAAAATCCCATATACCGCGATATTCCACCTCGAAGTGGAATTGGTATTGTGCTAACGTCTGTGGATGCAGGGTAACAGGTTGGAGGGATCCAACTGGATTCCTCACATATTTATTTGTTTATAAATATTATGTTGATTGTTGATAATCATATTGATATATGACACTTATTCCCGTGATTGACCATCTGATGTTGTTGCATCATCGGATTCAAATTTTTAAAAAATTAAAATAACGGTTTTGAATTTAAAGGGGTTTTAAATCGATTTTTCAAAGAATATGGTTTATTAAAAATTTTGAATTGATTAAATTTTAAATTAAATAGATGGATAAAATTTTATGTTTTAAAAATTTATATTTTTATAAAATATAACTTAAAAGAAATTTTTAACAATAATAGGTTTTTATAAAATAGTTAAATTTGGTTTTTGGGAAGTTATTATTATTAATGGTTTATATAAAGGATTTTATAAATGGATGTTTTTAAATAAAAATTATTGAAGTTATAGGATAAATTTATAAAGTGTTAAGTTGATGTATAACATGAATTTCACTAGGATTTATAGATTAATAAATGTGAAATTTATAAAACGAACGGTTATTGGAAAAATTTAAGTTTATAAGTTATTAATTTATAGAAATGGATTTGGGCATTAAAAAGGGGAATTTTATAGAAATTGTTAATAAATGAAGATTTCATTAGTTGAAATTATTATAAGCCATAAAGAAATCTTGTAAGTGATAAGATTTTAAATTGGTGAAGTTCAAAAGAACGATTTGGGTAAATAGATAATATTATAAGTATTTAACTTATAATATTGATTTTAGTATATAATCGAGTTATGTAAATCGAATTGGACTAATAAAAGGAGATTTCTAAAACGAAGTTTCATAAATAGAAATGGGATGTATGGACATTGTTATAAATCCGAAAAATCAATTTAATTTGATAAATTGAATATGGAATTTGTTAAAGGGGTTGTATTCACTATTTTTGAACGGTGAATGTATTATTTTATTAAATGAACGTGTTTTTGGAAAAGAACGTTCTAAATGGAATTTAAAACTAATTAAAGACGTTTTAAGATATGTTAAGTATCGAAATCATAGATTTCAACATTGATTGTTGAAATAGACGATTTCGAGAAATAGAAGGGAATATTTTGAATAGTAGTGGATTTATGTATCCATTTTTTTATTTCAAATCCATATACTAGTGTTTTTGGGTTGTCGTAACGATGTTTTACGCAACATTCGTTTTTAACCCAAATAAATGTGAATAAAGGAATGTTTTCTTAAAGAGAATGGAATAAATACTTAACTGTGATTTAAGTATATGGAATATTTTCAAATTGTTGAAAATAAATAAATTTGTGAATTACTTATTTTTAAATAAGTATGGAAATGCTTTTCCAATATGAAATGGAACGTTTTTGAGGATTCATCTCTTAAAGGTAAATTGAAAGCGAATAATTTGAAATCGAGTTGAGAATCGTATATTAGTAAATATTTGGAATTTAAATCCACCTTGGAATTTATATATATATGAAGGGAAATTGTTTAAAAATAAATATTGATTTATTTTGAAGTATGAAAATGAATTTACGGATTTGGGACGTAAATTTAACCAATAATTTATATTTTTATCAAATTAGTTGGATTTAAAAGTTGTATTTTGAATTGGATACAAATGATTTTCAAAACAATTGTTTAAAACTAAATACTATTTTATATGGGTTTATTTATTAAAAACATAATTAGTTTAAAATTCATTTCCTTTCTTTAAATTAGAATAAGTAGGAATAATGGACAAAATGGTTATAAAATAAGAAATCAAAATCTGAAATAATATAAACATAGATAATTATTTATTTAAATGGTATACTAGTCTTAATTCAAAAATAAAATAAACTAAGAAATGTATATATATGTGTGTGATTTGTTTGTGAGTGTACAAATTGTTTTAAATTCATTTCTTTTTAAAAATTTGTAAAAGTAAAATAAATACATATGTTAGTATCTCAAGTTTAAAATGAGTGTTTTAAAAAAAAATGAGTAGCATTTAAAAAATTGTTAAGATACAATATATGTATATATATACATACATAAATATTGATTAAATTCTTTTAACATTGAACATGTACATATTACATACAAATGAATAAACAAATACATTTATTTACAAAGTATAAACAAATACATACCTTTAGATCTTACATATATGTATACATACAAATAGCATCATTACTTTTATTTAAAATAATGAATTTTTTTTAAAAAAAAAAATATAAATACAAGAAGCTTCACATCTTCCCATATGCCATCATATAACATATCTTAGCATATCTCAGCAAAATCTGAAAAACAGATTTTGCATCACACATCTCAATATCAAAGCTTTTTAAAACATAGATATCAAAAAGAAAACCAAATCACATTCTCAAACCATATACTAATCTGCAACCTTGAAATCAAACAAACTCCTCCTCTTTTTCAAAACAAATCTCATTCACAACCATATTCAAAACCTGCAGCATACATTCATGTATTCAAAACTCCTCTTTTCCAAAATTCAAATCTGCATGCATCATTATGAATCAAGGAACCTCATCAAACAATCAAACTCTGGAAACAAAAGGGGGCTGCATTTCATATTTTCATAATCTGGAAATGCAAGGGGACCCTGCATTTCTTTGCATCTGCAAATTCAATCATAGAGCCTGCATGTAGAACCTTGGGAAAACTGCATCTGAAATTATCAAGCTAGCATCATTTTTAAAGGCAGAGGTCTGCATTCATGTTTTCAAGATAATTTGGATCTGAAACAAGCATACAAGCCTGCATTTCAAAACTCTGGGCCCTGCAATTTATTTTGCTCTGCAAATTGAATCAATGCCCTGAAATTGATTGTGCTCTGCAATTTTACAAAGGTGAGTAACTCAAATTTTTTAAAAAAAAAAAACTGTTAATAGGTAGTTAATCATGCTTATGAATTTCAGATAAATATTTATGAATTGATCTGCAAGTATGTGTTTGTGAACATGGTTATGATTGTGCATGTGTGATTTCTGAAATTTCAAGTGATGTTTGATATTTGGATTTTTCTTTGACTTGTTTTTGTTGTTGTTATTACTTAGCTTTGACTAAACCATGATGTTTTAGAATAGCTTAAGGTTACTAACAGAATCATTAAGAGAATTCCAGGATTTTAAAACTAAAAAATTTTGTTTGCAGTATTAAGAAAATAAAATGCAGTGTTAAATTGACTGTATTTTACAATTTTATCAAAATCAATTGATCCTTGCATTGAATTTGAGTGAAATTTATTCTGGAGTGAATGTAGCTAGCAACAATCATAGGAGAATCATTGATATGGTCTGCAATTCAAATTTGGAATTTAGATTGGGAATTTAATGGTGTTGAACCCTAGTTGCTATTGGGTTACAGTTTGGGTCGAATTTGAACTCCTCTGTGCATCGAGTTCAAAGATGTTTAGGGTATTGATGGGTGGTGAAGTGATGGAGCTATCACCGGAGTTTGGGTGTTGAAGATGGTCGTGGGGTGGAGGAATTGGTGTTGACAGGTTTGAAGGTGGATGGGGTTGGTCTGTTTCAGGTTTTGGTTGTTTTTGGTTGCAGGGTTTTTTGACTCGGGTAGGTCTCGGGTAAATTGGAAAAATACTCGAAGCAACTAAGCTTCTGACTCGAAGTCAAATGGGGTTGGTGTGATTTTGCATTTCTGCATTTAAATTAATATAAAATAATAATTCAAACAATTTGAATTCATCCCTAGGTTCAAGTTTAAATCCTAAGTTCAAATAAAAATTGAAGTTTTGTTGTAATAAACCAATTTGAAATTAAAATTCAATTTGAAAATGATAAAATCAAGGTGAGAACTCCTCACTCAATCGAACAGTTTGGTTTAAAATTTTAAATAGTTAATGTTGATTGATGATTGCTGTTTGATTGTGCTAGTAGATATAGTAGGATATATACTATATATAGCGATATATATATATTGGCATATGTATATATCGGATTTGATTCCCCGCCTCGTATAGCGGATGAGACCCTATTGCGCCGCCTATTAAGCGGATATTTTATAAAATCCCATATACCGCGATATTCCACCTTGAAGTGGAATTGGTATTGTGCTAACGTCTGTGGATGCAGGGTAACAGGTTGGAGGGATCCAACTGGATTCCTCACATATTTATTTGTTTATAAATATTGTGTTGATTGTTAACTATCATATCGATATATGATGTTTATTCCCGTGATTGACCATTTGATGCGGTTGCATCATCGGATTCATTTTTAAAAAAAGTTAAAAATAACGATTTTGAATTTAAAAGGATTTTTAAGTAATTTTTCAAGTATATGTTTTATTAAATTTTGAACTTGATTCATTTTAAATAAATTAAGATTTTAAATACTAAAGTTATAAAACTATGATTTTTATGAAATATAACCAAAAGGAAAATTTTAAAATAAATAGATTTATAAAATAGTTAAATTGCTGATCAAAAACATGTTAGCTTCAGATTTAAGTTTACAAAGTTCAAGCAAAACAATTCAAGAGCAATTCAAAACAACACAGAAGAATGCTTCAACCTGGGAAGCAAGTGCAGTAATTTCTAAAACAAATACAAGGCAAGTAAAATTTCTTTTAAAAAGGATTTGAATCTGAAGTGATAATCAGTAACAAAGAAAAGATTTAAAAACAATTGTATTTATCAGTTCAGGAGTAAAGAGAACCAAGAATTCAAAAAGCAAATCAAAATTCAGAATATGAGAAAAATCAAAAGCCTGTCTCTGTTCTTATCTCTGCTGCAACTCCAAGGTGAGCAAACTTGAAAATCTCCCCTTTGAATCTGATATCTATGAATCAGTGAATTGTTTTGTTGTGCTTGCTTGTTGATATTGGATTGCTTGCTTGATCTTCTACTGAGTTAAATATTTGTACATGTTTTCATTTTTTTTCCTGCCTGTGCATATATGAATGCAATGCATGTATTGATTTCAGGGTTCTGATAGCTATAGTTTAAGATAAAATTTGATAAATAGTTTTCTTGCATTAATCTGGTTGTTATTAGGAATTAGAATTTGAAAGGAATTGGTTTATTTCCTGATAAAATAAATTTTTAAGCCTATATAAGTTGTTTAGTTTTCTGTGATGTCTGGAAAAAAATAAAACACAAACTAAATTCTGTTAAAATTGGGAAACATAGGTACCATGAGTTAATGTTCAGATTTACTTATTGAATCATTAAGTGGATGCAAGAATTTTAGATCAAAGATTAAGTGCAGTGTTAAGAAAATAAAATGCAGTTCATGTGAACTGTATTTTACAATTTTATCAAAATCAATTGATCCTTGCCTTTAAATGGAGTGAATTGTTTTCTGGAAGTAGTTTATAAATCATAGATCACAAGAAAATCAATAAATTGATTTACAATTCAAAATTTAGTTGTAATTTTGGTAATTACAGTAAGAACCCTAGTTTACTGGGTTAAAAAAAGATTTGGGTGCTGCGACTTCAGGGATGCATCGAGTTCAAAGATTTTTGGTGTGGCAGTAGATGGTGGGTTGATGAGTTAGTCTTCGGAGTATAGTGTGAAATGGTGATCGGAGATGATAGGATTGGGTGTTGACAGGTTTGTCACTACAGTGGGTATAGGCTGTTTCAGGTTTGGGGTAAGTTCTGGGTTGCAGGGATTTTTACTCGGGTTAGTCTCGGGGTAAATAGGAAATGACTCGAAGCAAGAAAGTAAATGACTCGAAGTCATTTAGGGTAGTTCTGTGTCTTGTGTTCAGATTTTAAACAACAGAACAGTTCTGTTTTAGAATTTTAAAATTTAAAGTTTTAAATTAATCTGGAATATGGCAAAGCAAAGTCTTCAACCTGGAGCTGCAGATTACAATCACATTAAAATCAAATGCAGAACAACTAAGGTAAATTCAATTAAAACCATAATTTAAAAATGTAAAATCTGAAGCAATAAAAAAATAATAATTAACTCTAGTATTTTTGTCCTGAGGAAATAATGACCAAAACAAAAATAAAAGGCAGAGAAGTTTAAGAAGAATTGCATGTTCCAGATTCCAGTTCAAAGGCTTGGGTTCTCTGTTCCTTCTTAAGCAAGGTGAGCAAACCACCTTTCTAAACTCTTTAAGTTGATATGTGTATGATCTGCTTTGTGGTGTTTCTTTGGTGTTTGCTGCGTATTGCTTGATGAATCTGATGCATGAATCCATTGTGTGATGCTTGCATGTTTGTTTAGACATGAATTGATAGTATATATGTGAATATTGTTGGGTGCAAATCTGATATCATCTCTGTAAGTTACAGAGTTAAAAGAGAAAAAAAGATAATGTAACCAAATCCCAAATCCTCATCATATAATCCCTGATAAGCTTAGGAATTCATACCAGATTGTTTACCCATGAATTAAGTCTAAAAGAAAAAATCAGGTGAGCAAATCTCCTCCCTGAGTTTGTTTATTTTTGTTAGTGAGTAACAATTTATTTTAAAAACCAAATTAAAATGATATAGTTGCTTAAATTTGTTCTAGATCAAAATCAAACACATTAAATCCAGATTCATAAACTTAATTCATTGACATAAATTTGAATTATAAATCAAATATTAATATTTTTAAGTGTTTGTTTCATATACTGTCTGGACTGAAACAATAATATGAATTTGGGGCAAATGTATATAATCTGTAGCTTAGGGGAACTCAAATTTATTTTGAGTTATCAAGAATGAATCATAGATCTTGGAAAAAAAAAAAAATCAGAGAAGTGATTAAACTGATTTGATTGAGTGTAGTTTTAAGTTTCTTCAGTTAAACCTAGTTTAGTATTGGGTTGAGCTTTGAGTCAGTTTGAAGTGGTGGGTTGACCGAGAGCTTTGGCGTTTTGGATATGGGTAGAGGGTGTGTAGAAGTGTTCGTGGTCGAAGAGAGTGGATGTCAGGTGGTCGGAGATGAGAGTTGAGGCCGCTGACAGGTTTTGTCATAAAACCTGTTTGAAAGTTTACAGGTTTTGAAAATTTGGTGAACTTTTGAATGCTTGATTTTTTGATCGATCTGGGTTGGAGTTGGAGTAGTGGTGGGCTGCTGGAGTTGATTGGATCATCTGAGATGATCGGCAGAGGTGGCGGCGATGGAATCACTGGTGAACTGGTTGGTATGGGAAGTTTCAAGGGATACCTTGAGTTGCTCGAAGAAGTTGTTAAATGACTCGAAGCAAATGGTTTTTAAACTCGAAGTGGGAGAGCATAAAACCCGAAGTAAAAGTTATGTTTCTCGGGTAACCTGTAGTTACAGATTACACAGCAAAACTGTGTTTTGTTTTAAAAAAATTTGGGTTTTAAAACTTTTTAAAATCTGGGTTTGTCAAATTAAAAAAAAATCTATAGTTATAGGTTTTAAATAAGGTTTAGGTTTAAAACTTAATTTTAAAACTTAATTCAAGTTTGAATTACTTTGAATTTAAATTCCAGGTTTTTAAACCTGTTTTCTGTTTTTCAAAATCTGGATTTTTATTTTTTTTAAATCTGTAGTTTGGTTGAAGTAAAGTTTTAGTTTGAATTCAAATGCAAGTATGAATTCCTAACTTGAATTCAAATTCCAGTTTTGATAATAAAATTTAAGTTTCAGAAATTTAAACTTAATTAACTCTTGGTTTGATAAAATAGTTTAAATACTTTTAGAAATGAGATTTTAAAAATATGAATAGAGTTAAAGTTAATTTAAAATCTGGAAATTCAAAGGTTTAGCTTGAATTGCAGGTTTAAATTTTTAAAGAAGGTTTAAATTTAAGTTTTCAAATTAAAATGGAAATTTAAATTATTGAAAGTTTTGAAATGACTTTTACTTTAAAAATTTCCATAGCATTAGTTTGATTGGCAATGTAAAAGTTTTAAATTTATTTAAAACTTTGATAAGTTTAAAATTCATTATATTTTAAACATGAATTTAAATTGAAATTTAAGGATAAGTTCAAAAAGTACTTGTTTTGAATAATATTGTTTTAAGCATAATTAAGTTATGTTTTACTTTGGAAATTTGATTAAGAATTATGTTTTGGAATTTATTCATAAGGGTAATTAAGATTTGTTAATTAATTTAATTAATTAATTGAATTTGGGATTAATAATTGATTAATGATTAAATCATTTTGGAATTAAGATCATTAATTAAATTTTAATTAATGATAAATGAATATTAATTATGTAATTAAGCTTTAAATTAAGGGTAATTAACTTTATAATTAACTTTAATAAATAAATGATTAAAGATAATTTAATTGGTAATTAATTTAAGTTAATTACCTTATAAAATAATTAAAGAATGGTTAATGAAGGTCATTAACCAGGATTATTTAACAATTAATTAATTTGGTTAATTTTATTTATTAATTAGATTAATTAATTTAATAATAATCAATTATAAATGGATTGAGTAATTACTTGATAAAGAAATTAAGAAATTAATTACTTAATATAATTAATTTAATTGAATGAGATTGTTTAATAAAGTTTAATTAATTTTAAACATTTGGGTTTTATAAATAACTACTTTATGTAATTAATGATTTGGAAATTACATAGTTAAGTAATTGTTTAATATTTACAGATGTAATTAAGTGGAGATGTTTAAGTGGGAGATAATTTGGATTAATTATTTAGTAATTAATCAAATAATTAATTTAAGAAATTAAATTAAGGATAATTAATTTGGGTCAATATAGTAATTAAGTTGTTAATTACTTTGAGTAATCAATTTAAGAAATAATTTAAATCATTAATTATTTAATTAGTGATGTAATTAAGGATGATTAATTTGGATTAATTAATCAATAATAGGTAATAAATTAATGTAATTAATTTAGAAGTAATTAAAGAAGCAATTAAGGATAGTTCATTACTAATGAAAGTGATTATGTGAGGAATAGATTTAAAACCACATAGATTTATTCATCTTAATTATAGATGTTTGATTGCCAATGCTTCATGATGGATTGATATTTTTTGTGATGCTATGTAATGCTTTGTGCTGGGCTATTTTAATTGTGACGTATATATTGTTATATGTATATGCAACCCCTTGACCCGTAGAACGACATTTAAATTTCGATGCGACAGGGAGTCGGATTCCATTTGGTTATCCGAAACCCACATCGAATTGTAATAATTGAATCTGTGCTGATTGATGATGTTGTGCACTATTGTGTAAAACCCCTGGACCACACTATACACACACAAATATGGATTGCACGTGGAAATGGGTTAAGTCACAGATTTTAAAAATCGTTTTAAAATTGAATTTTTTCCAAAAATAGTTTTGGAATTAGAATTGATGCTTTTGAAAATGAGTTTTCAAAAAAATAAAAGTTATTTGAATAACTTGATTGAGTTTTTGAAATGTAAATAAATTGATTTAAATTTGAATTCAATATTTGAAATTGAATTCTATGACTTGGAAACTAGGGTTTAAAAAAGTTATTCAACTTACAAATGGGTTATATGGTTTTAAACCATTTTTCAAGGTGATGTTTTGAAATTTAAATTCAACTCAAGATTTCAACTTATATAAATTAGATTTGCTTTCTCATAAGAAATGGACTTTCAAGTTGTGTTAAAAGGATTTTCAAGTCTAAAAGGAAAATTGTTTTCCAAGTTTTAGATAAATTTTTGGAAATGTGTTTTGAAAGCTATAAATCTTTAATTTAAAGATTTAATTGGGTTAATCCAATTGAAATGGGAATTGTTTTGAAATCTATGAATAGATCTTTGTGAAATTTGGTGAAACTTTGTGAAATTAATCTTTTTATTTAAAGATTTAAAATGGTAATTTGTTTAACCATTTGAAAGAAAGTTTTGGATTTTATAAGTTGTGACTTAGCTAAAATCCCATATCCATATGTTTTAAAATATGGCGCGTACTATTCGGTTTAGCCGGGAGAGGACCTTGTGTCATATAACCCATTCCGAATAGTGATACGACGTTATGGATTGCATTTGAAGACCGGTGGTGAAGACCGGGTATTTGTGAGAACGATAGGATAACCTATCGATTGACTCTGCACTGAGTTGCTCCGGTATAGAGTTCTCCTTAGTGATGGGAAGTCCGATCGGGATTGTGGATACCCGGATTTGCAAGGGCTTCTTCGGAAGTGCCTTCGGTTCTGTTCGAACCCGGAACAGACTTGTATGGTTGTATGTCCGACATTACACTTTGAGATGTTAACTGATCTCTATCAAATACATTTCTGCTTGGTGGCGGAGAATTTATTCTCTTAGCTTAACACCCTTCTCTGAGACGTACGAGCTCAGAGGTTATGTAGTTGATATTTATCAGTGATATTCCCAATTTGGTAATGTGGCATGCTGAGTGCTGCTGTGTGATGATCATTGGTTGATCATTTGTGATATGATCACTTGTTTGATCATTTATCTTTGTGATCATTGCTTTGGTCATCTGTTGACCCAAAGCATGGCTTTGTTGCACAAAGCGTAGCTTTGTGGACGAGACTGCATCAGGACCTCACACCCCGGAAATGGTCGAAACAGGAAAGATGCGGCAAGGTTATGAGGGTCGCTCCCTTTAGGGTGTGTCATTCCCTTCTGGTAAAGGGTGGTATCATGGTATGGAGCCCAGATACCTACCTATGTGGATACTGCAGATCTATTACTTTGTGATACTTTGTGGTTGTTGTTGCGAGCGCTCGGATAAAGGTCCCAAAGGACCGGGGGATGACATATTCGTGTAGTAGTTACCTAGTTACAGAGGTAACCCGGCCTTGTGTTGGCAGAGATCTAACCGTAACGTTAGTTTCTCGGGACGTCCCACCAGAGGCGATCTCATTGACAGTAGGAAGTTCCTTAGCCTGACCATTTGTTGGAAATCCATTCATCCAATACGTGCCTTGTACGGTTTTAGTTGTATTACCTGCCATTCACTTATGGTGGTCACCACTGTTTGGATGGTAGCTATAGTAGGCATAGTTCGGAATGTCTATGTTGGCTAGGATTTATATTCTACTTTCGAAATTGTTTTCTACACTATGCACTAATAATAATATCAAAAATGATTTGATTTTTGCGTAGTAAGCATATTTGACTATCATAAGGAGAAATCTCCTCCAAGTCTGCGTTTGCATTGTGTGTGTGGCGGGAGGCCTTATGGTAGTTTCATTTTCTAAAAAGCATTGCGGATTTCAAATTTAAATTTCTCTATCTGTTTTAAAAGACCAAATGTTTTTGTTTGCTCATACCAGTCCCATGACTGACCTGGAGTTTATTGTTCCTTTCCTAAACTCTGGGTGCCCACTATTCCCCACACGGGCAGTCTAGAGTTGGGGTTTTCAGAAATCAATGGTAGGTGTAGATTCGATAGCTTTCAGCCTTAGGATTTGGCAATCGCATTTGGATCGAGTTGCTTCTCTTCATTTTGATTTGGGAGTTCGAGCTATTTCTGGATTGGTGCTTTGGAGATGGAGATTACTGATACTGGAGTTCTTTCTTGAAGACCATATTTGAGCTTTGTTCCGCTGCTAGTATTATCTTTTCTTTCCGCTGCTATTATCTTGTATCATATCTCTGATGTATGTTGATATCTATTGTACCATTCTGTTGTATCATTCATGTTGTATATTGATATATGTTATTCATTTCTTCCGCTGTGTTATTTACTTAATGTGTTATAAGCTCCGGCGAACCAGGTTCGACGTTTGGATCTGCGGCATTTGAATACGAGTGTCGTATTCAGTGCCGATTTTCGAAGGTCGAGTCAGGGTCGTTATAATATCTTCACAAATTTATAAATCTTACTATTTATAAATTTTATTTATAACTTCACCGTTTATAATTCTATAAATTTCATTCTTTAATGAAATTCATTTTCACTTCATTCAAACACTTATAAAAACTCGTTTTATAATTTCAATATCTCAATTTATAAATATCCATTTATAAATCTCTTAATATAAATCAATTTATATTAATATTTTAAAACGTCTTTAATTTCCTTTATAATTTCATCATTTTGATTTATAAAATAATCAAATTTTATAAATCCTATATTTAAACTTTTCACAATTATTTCAGAAATCCCAATTTAACTATTTTATAAAGTCATTTATTCCTTATTTTCAAAAATCAGCTTTTAACTATATTTCTTAAAAATCATAATTTTTATAACTTTAAAAATTATAACGTTTATTTATTTATAATGGATCAATTCCAAAATATAGTATATTCTCAAAAATCACTTTAAAAATCATTTTAAAATCCCAAAATTTGGGTCCAATGATGCTACACACCAAATAGTCAATCACGACAAACAACGATATCATATATCGATATGATAATCCATCAAATATCAAAATATCTGAAATCAAATAAAAACTGTTGAGGAATCCTATTGGATCCCTCCAACCTGTTTTCCTGCATCCAAAAACATTAGCACAATACCAATTTCGCTCCAGTACGAAATTATCGCGGTATATGTTCTTATTAAATATTATCCGCTTAATAACGGCGTAATAGGGTCTCATCCGCTAAACAAAAAATGCGGGGAATCAACAACTGCAATATATACATATGCCAATATATATATATTGATATTATTTATAATACCAATTTCACTGTTTATGAAATATTCGCGGTATATGTTTTTATTAAATAACATCCGCTTACTAACGGCGTATAATGTCTATTTTAACAATCAATAGATATTCAATCAACATTCAAACATGCATTCAAATATTTTAAATCTAACTATTTAAAATAAAATCGAAACTGATTCGACTGAGTGAGAAGTTCTCACCTTGATTTTAATTTCCGTTTTAGCGATTTATTTCGAATAAAATTAAACGGACGTTTAAATTTACCCAAAATTCTCACTAATTCCAAATGACTCCAAACCAACTCCATCGCGTAGTGCTCGTCCATACGATTCCAACGCAACTAGTTTCGCGCGTTTTCGACCTCGTATGAAAAAGTTATGAATTTATGAAGTTTGTACACGATTTATATAACTATTACAACATAAATTTAAAATTTATAAACCACAACACAATCATCACCGTCAGATCCCAGGCCAAGCAATCACAGCCGTTCACCCTTTCTCTCCTCTTCACTTTCTCCTCTCCAGGAATTAGCACGCACGGCCGAACCCATCAATGAAACTAGGGTTGAATTATTCTTCTTCCTCGTCGCGTTCTAGCTCGATCAAGACGTTGCAACTCGAAGCTCCCAACACCCTCTAGGTTCGGCCCAACCCTGGTGGAGCTCGGCCCCCTTGATTGCACGCAACACGAGGCCGTGCGGCCTACAAACGCACCCCCCTGGCTCCCTCCTCGTCGCGCCATACCCCATCATATCCGTATGGATTTGAAGAACACACTCCCCTCTACAACTTTCATGTTGACAACTTCCTCCAATTGTTGACGGATCGTGAGTGATTGAGGGAGGAAGTGGAGATAATTTCTGGCCATCTATCTTGTTAGTGGCGGCTGGGGTTTGTTTTTTTTTTTTTTTTTTGTGAAGGGGTAGGGCTATTTATAAGAGAACGAACGACACTATTCATCCCGGAAATTCCGAACTCCGATTTACGCGCCGTAACCAGCGTTTCTAAGGTTTACCCCGCGTTCCGGACACAATGGAACAGGTTTCGGAAGCTAATTCGGACATCTGTGCGAGTTATGGCTGTAAACGCTCAATTTGAATTAAACCGATTTAAGCGATTTTCTTGGCGTTTTAATTTGTACCGGACAAACGGTAAATCCAATTGACTTGAAATTTGAAACCTTACAATAATTTCACATTACGGATCCGATGAAACTAGTTTCGTCGAAATCCGAGACTTTTTGAAAAATGGCTATTTTCACTCGTCAAATTAAATTTAAAAATAAATCGATGCGTTTCGAGCTGCCACGCTCAAACGATAACTCCGATTGACACGAAATTTGAAACCCGGTAATAACTAACTATTACGGATCCAATGGAACTGGTTTCGTTCAATTCTGAGACTGTTCAAAAATTGACTATTTTCACTAGTCGATTTTAATATTAAAATATTAAATTTTCACAAATTAACTCTTAATTCGATTTTAAAAGTTCTAAAATATCGTTCTAACTCTAACATGATAAAATAAAATTTTACAAATCATTTTCAATCATATTTAACTCAATTTTCAATTATTTCCATAATTTAACATATTAAATTATCGATTTAATTATTCAATTAAATCCAATAATTCAAATAAAATTTATTTGACTTATAAATTCACTTATTAATATTTAAAATAAATTAAATATTCAAATTTTAATTTCTAAAAATTCTGGGTCGTTACACTATGATTTGTTCTTCGGTTTCTTATGGTTTGGCATTTGAATTTGAGACAAACTTAACTTGCTAAAGTCTGACTTGTTCATCATGTTACCCTCGATGACTTTTTCCTATTCCTTCATAAATATGTTCTCTACTTTGTTGACATGTTTTTGACTTGTTCATTAGTATGACCTATTACTATGCTTTGATCATGTTATGTATACATTGATCATGTTATTTGTATGTTGATGCTTTGACTATGCTTTATGTGTCGCCCTATGTTGCCTTGCTTGAGTTGTACTGCATTGTGATTAGCTTCGAGTTCCAAGTCTAGTTCCAATACATAGATGTCTCCTCTATTGCATATGCATATGTCTGGTGCACCATTATTGCTCTGTCCACCCAAGTGCTTGCATTCATGTGTGTTTATGTGTGTGTGATTCTCTGAATGCCTGGACATACTGGAAATTTGTAGCAGTTTGCTATTTATTTCTTTCGAAATGTTTGCTGGTCATCTCCATGTATATACACATATATGTATGTATATATGTGTGTGATTTCTATGGTTATGCTCTGTCCATGTCCTTGTAATGTTTGCTTTTTGACTTTTTTGTTTCTAATGCACTTCATACCTAAACTGATCTACGTGTATGTATATATATGCATATATGCATACATGTGTATATGTGAGTGTGTTGATCATTGCTGCATGCTCATGTTCCTTTGAAAGTTATGAAGTCTGGTTGCATATTGTTTTCATGTGCTCACTTGTCCCTGTGCACCTGTATTCTCTTAACTGTTGTCTGGTCTAGTTCATGTTTCATGTTGTTGCTTTGCATTTGAAGTCTGTTGGTTTTGTTATTTTGGTCTTGTTCCACTTATAGCCAGGTTTGCTTCCATTTGTATCTGGTTGTATGTTTTCATGTGGATCGTGTCTGAAAGCCTATATGTGTTACCTGCTTATTTGTACATGTCTGGTCCCATTTTGGTCTGGTTCCATATTGACTTCGTTCCTACACATCCATGCTGGTCTAGTCGGATTGCAGCCCTTGTGTTCAGCTTGATTGCTTTTGTGTGGTACCCTAGTTAGTTTTGGTTTGTATGTTGGTTGACTCTTCATGTGTCTGCACTATGATTCTCGAGACACATGTGTACACGTACAAATGTGTATATGATGGCTCTTACTTGATTGTTTTGATCGACCATTGCTGCGTTGTCTATTTTTGCATTTTCACTTGAGTTGAATATAGTCTTGGCTTCTGTTTAACCTTGTGTTCACCTGTCCTTGCTATTTTAACAAGCAAGTGTATATCGGTGTGCACGACCTTGTGGAATGTACAGTGATACATTGTGCATGTCACAAGTTGTTTGTGTAAGATGAATTTAAAAAAATAATGATGAACAACCCAAATAACCGAGGAAAACAACATTTTCAAAACACGCATTTCATTATGCATTGCAAAATATTTCTTTTTCAATTTTACTGTGTTAGTATTTATTTTGCAGATAGTTCAGATGTTAGACACATGATGGAACAGAGTTGAAGATCAAACACGAATGATGAGTGAATATGTAGTACGGTTAAATTTGTATGTAAAACGATAAAGTGAAAATTGCACTGTAATTGAAGTTGTAATATAACTGAAAATGTGTAAATGCAGTGAGAGCTCAGATTTGTACTATTTGAATTTGTAATAAAATATTTATCTGAATAAAATATTTGTTTAAATATGAATTCCGAGAGTCATTTATTCATTCAACAAATATTTATTTAATTATGTGGAAAAATAATATAGTTCAATAATTAATATATTTAAACGAATATATATATATATATGTTTATTATCATCAAAAAAATTCATTGGATATTGTATTCCACAATCTTCCCCTTTTGATGAAAACAAACATATATTAAGATTTTGACTCTATTAAATGTATTTGGTCTTAATGAATTCTATTAGAACCCTCTTTTTGAATACTTCCCTATAATAAAGCTCCATCTTCACAATTGCATGAAAATAAAAGATATGCAAATAAAATAAAGATAAAAAATGCAACGAACCTAGAGAAGAGAATATGCAACTAATTTTTTTTGACTTATTTGCCAAAACCTAAACTTCTCTCCCTCTTTTGTTACCAGCAAAAGAGTAATGTGTTAGATAAGAGTGATAAAGTGATTGACATTAATATGACATTAATACCTAATCGAGTATACATATTAAATTTCAAGAAAAGATCAAATAAAAATCATAAATACTCTGTTAGGCACATATTCCATTTTAGAGTGATAGGGGTGATGTTGGCATAGAAAACCATATAGTCATATCCATTTGTGGTATATTTATGACAAGAATCTTTTTAAATACTTACTAATCGTGCATAACCGTTAGGACTTTTAAATGAGATTAGTAGTATTTATAATTTTTATTAAAAATTGAATTCCAAGCATCTTCTAACCACGCATCACCGTGAGGACTTTTAAATGGGGTTAGAATCAACTTGCCTATTTCATCCAATTTGTATATGTGTTCCATACATGCATAACCGTGAGGACTTTTAAATGAGCATGAAAGCACATAATAAATGATTTCAAGTTGTTCACCTATGCATAAACGTGAGGACTTTTAAATGAGGGTGAGTATTTTTTGGATGATTTTATTGCTAATTTTTAAAATATGAATAATTTGCTGTTTAAATACCACATTTTGACATACTATATTGGATTTTGATGAGCGATAGTCACAGAAATATGATAGGAATAGAGATGGTCATGGAATTTTTTCCAACCAAAGGTATTACAAATTTTGTTTAAATTTCTAAAGAAATTTTCTAAATATACTCTTTCAAGACATAATGTATAATCAAGATCAACACTCATCACTTTTTTCAGTCACTATTTATCTTTTCGATGATCAATAGGGAGTCAGATTAGTTAACGTAGGCATTTAAGATTAAATCCAAAAAATATAAAATCACATTTCTAAAATGCCTAACCTGAGACGAAGTCGATAGAAACTATTTTCTAGAAGGGGTTATGTAAAAATGTCTGCTAATTGAGAATCGGTTGAGATGAAGTTTATGCAGATATTTTCTTTGAAAATGTGAACTCTAATGAAATGATGTCTAACATCTATGTGCTTGGTACGAGAATGATGTACATGATTATTTGTGAGATCAATTGCACTTTAGCTATCACATATAAGTGGAACTCATTTAAAATTTAGACCATTGCCTTACAAGGTTTGTATCATCCATAAGATTTGAGCAGAGCAACCGCTTGGAGCAATATACTTTGCCTTAGTGGTAAATAATTCGATACAATTTTTTTTGACTTGACTATGCAAATAATGAATGTCCCAACATAAAACACGTTCCAATAGTACTTTTTCTATCAACTAGACTTCCAACATAGTCTGCATACTCAAAGTTATCACTAGTTGGATACCACAGACCAAAACATGGGGTGTGCAACATATACCGTATAATCCTTTCTACAGCTTTTAAGTGGGATTCTTTTGGATTTGATTGAAACCATGCACATAAGAAAAAAGAGAATATAATGTCTAGTCTAGAAGCAGTAAGATAAAGAAGTGATCCAATCATGCCACGATATTTCTTTTAATCAATTACTTTACCTTTTTCATCCTTGTCAAGTTTAATTATTGCGCTCATGAAAGTTGTTGCAGGTTTAGCATATTTTAATCCAAATTTGTTGGCATGCTCTCTGATATATTTTGGTTGAGAGATAAATGTACCTTTTTTGCTTCATTTGATTTGAAATCCCAGAAAGAATTTTAACTCTCCTACTAAGCTCCTTTCAAACTTTTCCTGCATGACTTTTTTCAAATTTTCTCATACAAAAGGTTGTTAGTGGAACCATAAATAATGTCATTAACATATATTAAAATAATCAATAGGTCATCATTTTCGTGCAGTAGAAAAAATGTAGTGTCTACACAGCCCTTTTTGAATCCATTTTCAAGGAGATAAGTGCTAAGACACTTATACCAAGCCCTAGGGGCTTGTTTTAGGGCATTCCTGACTTTCAAATCCTTCATGTTGTTCAACGAATACATCCTCTTTCAAAATTCCATAAGAAAAGCACTTTTAATATCCATTTGTCTTAGTTTAAATCCTTTATAACAAGCAAAAGCTAACAAGATTCTAATACATTCTAGTCTTACTACCGGTGCAACAGTTTCATCAAAATCAATTCCTTCAATTTGATTATAACCTTTAGCAACTAACCTAGATTTGTTTCTAATCACATTTCCACATTCATCAAATTTATTTGAAAATCCATTCGGTTCCTACAGCTGGATAATCATTAGGCCTAGGTTCTAGAATCCAAACATCATTACGATCAAATCAATTTAGCTCTTCTTGCATAGCCATAAACCAACTCACATCATTGAGAGCCATATCTATGTCTTTGGGTTCAACTTCTGAAATAAATCCACTGTATAGACACAAATCACATAAATTTCTAAAGGAGGAACAAATTTGAATACCTGCGGTAGGATTACATACTACCAACTCTGGAGGATGATCTATTTCGGATTTCAATCTCTCTGGTACCGGATTTTTTAGACTTCTTCCGCGGTTACAGTTTCTTTTGTATTTTCACTTTCATCTTCATATTCGACATTGCTTTTGATTTTTCCTTGCTTTGATCATCAATGCCTTATCCAAATTTCACATTGATTGACTCCACGATTGTTCTCCGTTTTTTTGTTGTATACTCTATAAGTTTTGCTTTTGGAAGAGTATCCGATGAACATGCCTTCGTTAGCTTCTGGCTCAAATTTTCATAGTTGATCACCTGTAGTGAGAATAAAATACGGACAACCAAAATTTTTGAAATATGGAATGTTTGGCTTTTTGTTTAACCATAGTTCATATGGTGTTTTCTTAAGAATCAGCCTAATCATGACTATATTCATTACATAACAAGTTGTATTCGTCGCCTTTGCCCAAAAGGACAAGGGTAGTTCATACTCATTTATCATAGATCTGGCCTACTCTTGTAAGGTTCGATTCTTTCTCTCGACTACTCCATTTTGCTATGGGGTACAAAGCGAACAGAATTTCATGTTTAAATCCATTTTCATCACAAAAAATTGCGAATTCATAATTTTCAAATTCGCCACCACGATCGCTTATTAGTGAAATAATAGAAACTCCTTTTTCATTTTGAACCAATTTTGTGAATTTAGTGGAGTATGAGAAAGTTTCTGATTTTCTAGCTAAGAAGTATACGCATGTGTATCTAGAATAATCACCAACCAATACATAACAGTATTTCTTACCACCTAAACTTGCAATATCATTAGGTCCAAACAGATCCATATTAACTAGTTTAAGAACTCTAGAAGTATTTACAATGGTCTTGGCATGAAAAGACGATTTTTTTTTAAATTTTCCCATAATACATGCTTTACATATAGAGTTTCTATTTTGAAATCATGAGATGGTAAACCTCTTACCAAATCTTTTCTTTTTAATTTGTTTAACATATTCATGCTAGCATGTCATAATCGTTTATGCCATAAGTTTACTTCTTCATCCTCAGATAACAAACATTTTGTAAGAGTCAGATCATCAAAAGATAGAGAGAATATATTACCTTTCCTCTTACCTAAAAATAATGTTTCTTTTGATTATTGATCAACAATTTTGCACAAATCAGAATCAAAAACAACAATCATTCCCTTATCACATAACTGGTTTATTGAAATCAGATTATGGTGCAGATTTTCAACATATAATACATTTTTAAGGTAAATGTACCGTTACCTACTTTACCTTAACCGATAATTTTACATTTATCGTGGTTTCCCTTTGTGACTTGTAGGATCGTTTTCACCCTAGAAGGGAGGGTTGAATAGGGTCTACTAAATATTAATGCAAAAATAAAAAATAAAAACAAAAGGTAATGCAGTAAACACACAGTTTTACCCAGCTTTGGCAAAAACTGCCTACTTGCTGCTCCCAAGGTTTCTACTAGAAATTGAGTAATCAGTCGCTCACAAAAAAATACATAAACTTGCAATACCCACTAACTTAATTAACCTAAATCTAAGCTCAAAACTCTACCACAAGTCAACTACTGAGTTGCAAATTCTCAAACTACGGCCGCAGTTTGTACCTAGTTACACAACTAGAAATTTATTAAATTTTAAGAGAAAATCACAAAAGTAAAACTAAAACAAAAACAAAACCCTATTTTATAAACGAAGCCAAAAGAACTGCCTACGTAAATAATAAAAGTAAATATAGTCTTTCCCTTTTGATGTTTGTGAAATGTTTTCAGCCGATTCATTTTATTCCACTTCTTCTGAAATTAGGGTTCTGTTCCAATTTACGCCACTGCTTGGAATTTGATCGATTGAAGTAAGCTTTCGTTCCTTAATTATGACTACTGCTGCTTCTTTGATCAGTGATCTTCGATTGCTTATGGCTGCTTCAGTGTCAAGTTCGAATGGTGCTTTTTAATTTATTTTCTATATTGATTGCTTGAACTCCAACTTGATAATTTTTGTAGATGATGATTTTGGTATTTATAGGGATCGAAATCCTATAATTTTGTTTCGTATATTTTTGTTTGAATTCTTCAATTTGTTTGCTTGGCAATTTGATTTTCGATTAAACGATTGTGATGAATTTTGACTTGTTTATTGTATAATTGTTAGTCCACATATTTCTATGAATTCGAGTTTGCTTGAATTGATTTGAATCGTTCCATTCTTTTCTCCTACGATTTGTTCCTCGGCTGCTTACATTTTGGCATTTGAATTTGAGATGAACTTGACTTGCTAAAGTTTGACTTGTTTAACATATTACGCTCTGTGACTTTTTTCTACTCCTTCATAAACATGTTCTCTACTTTGTTGATATGTTTTTGACTTGTTCATTAGTATAACCTATTACTATGCTTTGATCATGTTATGTATACATTGATCATGTTATTTATACATTGATGCTTTGACTATGCTTTGTGTTTCACCATATGTTGCCTTGCTTGAGTTGTACTGCATTGTGATTAGCTTCAAGTTCTATGTCTAGTTCCAATGCATAGATGTCTCCTCTGTTGCATACGTATATGTATGGTGCACCACTATTGCTCTGTCCACCTAAATGCTTGCAATCATGTGTGTTCATGTGTGTGTGACTATTTGAATGCTTGAATGTACTGAAGTTTGCTATTTATTTCTTTTGAAACGTTTACTGATCATCCCTATGTATACACATATATACATATATGTATGTGTATATGTTTGTGTTTCTATAGTTATGCTCTGTCCATTTCCTTGTAATGTTTGCTTTCTGATTTTGCTGTGTCTGGTGCACTTCATACCTGAACTGATATATATGTGTGTGTGTGTATATATATGCATATATACGTACATGTGTATATATGAGTGTACTGATCATTGCTGCATGCTCATGTTGCCTTTGAAAATTTTGAAGTATGGTTGCATGTTGTTTTCATGTGCTCACTTGTCCTTGTGAACTTGTATTCTAGAACTGTTGTCTTGTCTGGTTCATGTTGCATGATGTTGCTTTGCATTTGAAGTCTGGTCTTGTTTTGTTATTTTGGTCTTGTTCCACTTGTAGTCAGGTGTGGTTCCATTTGTATCTGGTTGTATATTTCATGTGGATCATGTCTGAATTCCTTTATGTGTTACCTGCTTATTTGTACATGTCTTGTCCTATTTTGGTCTGGTTCCATATTGAATTGATTCCTACACATCCATGTTGGTCCGGTCTGGTTGCAGCTCTTGTGTTCATGCTTGATTGCTTTTGTGTGGTATCTTGGTTAGTTTTGGTTTGTATGTTGGTTGAGTCTTCATGTGTTTGCACTATGATTCTCGAGACACATTTGTACAGGCACACATATGTATATGCAGGTTCTTACTTGATTGTTTTGATCGACCATTGCTGTGTTTGTTTGTTTTCGCATTTGCACTTGAGTTGAATCCTGTCTTGGCTTGGGTTCGACCTTGTGCTCACCTGTCCCTGCTATTTTAACAAGCAAGTGTATATCAGTGTGCATGACCTTATAGCATGTACACTGACACACCGTGCATGTCACAAGTTATTTGTGTAGGATGAATTTTAAAAAAAATGACGACGAACAACCCAAATAACTGAGGAAAACTTTATTTTCAAAATACACACTTCATTGTGCACTGTAAAATACTTCTTTTTCAATTTTACTACGTCGGTGTTTATTTTGCAGATAGTTCAGATGCTGGATACATGCTGGAACAGTGTTGAAAATCAATACGAGTGAAGAGTGAATATGTAGTGAGGTGAAACATTTATGTAATATAGTAAAGTGAAAATTATGTTGTAACTGAATTTGTATTATAGTTGAAAATGTGTAAATGTAGTGAGAGCTCAAATTTGTACTATTTGAATTTGTAATGAATTATTTATTTGAATAAAATATTTGTTTAAATATGAATTCTGGGAGTTATTTGTTTTATTCAACAAATATTTATTTAATTAGGTGGAAAAATAAAATAGTACAATAACAAATACATTTAAATGAATATATATATATATATGTGTGTGTGTGTGTGTGTGTATTATCATCGAGCAAAAATCATTGGCTATTGTATTCTACAAGACTCTGCCAAATTTGTACTTATCTAGGCTAAGGAACTTTGATTTGCCATCTGTCATGTGCTTGGAAAAGCCAGGTACCACTCTTGTTGTTCCTTAGCCTGCCAATACACCTACATGAGAAAAAGTTAAATAACCTATTTGTTTTCATAGGTCCATGATTGTCAGCGATAAAAATTTTTGAAAAATAAGTTTGCGTAGAACCAAGACAGTCTATGTTTGTTCCTTTTGGCACCAGATTTGTTTGACTTTAAAGAATTTTACATTCGTGCCTTTAGGAACCCAAATTTGTATAGTTTTCATGTGTTTGGGTCTATACCAGCAATTGTTTTGATTCTGCCAAAAATTTCCCCAAATCGTGCACTTGGAGTTGACATGATTAGTTTCACTTCTACCTTTTTCAGATTGAGTATACCCAAGTCCTTGGCTAATAGTATTAACAGTTTGTTTTTCTAATAGCATATCTATTGATCTTTCTCCTTTGGAGAATTTTTCTAAAGATGTAGACAATTATTGGCCTTATGACTTGAGTGATTCATTTTCATTCAATAACAAAGTGCATTTTTTAATAGAAATTTCCCTCCTAGTATTTTCACTTTCCTTCAAAATAAAATTTTCACTTTCAAGCGATTTAATTTTAGTTTCTGATTTTATATTTCCTCTGCTAATGATGGACACTTATCGCATTTAGGATTCTTATTTCTATAGTTTTGAACCAATTGATCAAGCTGCATATTTAGTTCTATCAAACTATCTTCCGTGATTCAATTTTTGCGTACTTCTCCCTAAGTTTTTCAAACCAGCCCTTTACTTTATGAAAATCTATAAATAATTGTGAGTGGGTAAGTTTTGATACCTCGCTTGGCTCATCATCATCGCTATCACTTTTTTCTCCTACAAAACATAGATTTTCTTTTTCACTCTCACTGCCAGTGCTTTCATTATCATCTTCATCGCTTTCATCCCAAGTTGCTGCAAAATTTTTCCTTTTAGGTTTCTTTCCTTTGCCGAATCAATTTTGAGGACAATTTGGCTTGATATGACCAGGTTTACTGCATTTGTGACAAATGATCTCCTGCTTTTTTGAGTTGTCTAGAACTTTGAAGACTCTTTTCTTTAGTTATTGATTTAATGCTGGATTTCTATGTTTGTGGTTCCACATTTTAAATCTCTTTATTATCAGTGCCATCTCAACCGCTCCTTCAACATCACCATCATCTTCACTTTCCATCATTCCTTTAGGAGCTATTGATTTCTTTTGTGTATCTCCTCCTTCAAGTTATTCCTTGAATTTGGTCTCTAGCTCATAAGTGGGGATGTTTCCGATGAGTTCTTCAACTTTAACCTGTTTCAGATTCTTTGACTCTTGGATGGCAGTCACCTTTGCTTCAAATTTCTTGGAAGAATTCTGAGGATCTTCCGCAGTATTTCTAGTTCTGTGTATGGTCTTCATAGGGATTTTGATTTGTATACAAGATCAGAAACTAGTGCATACATTTCTTTGACACTTTTATCTTTTGCTATTGTTAAGTTCTCGTACTCGCGATTAAGCATGGCAAGGCGAGATTCTTTGACTTGTGAGGTTCCTTCATGAGTCACTTCAAGCGTGTGCCAGATTTCCTACGTAGTTAGACAATGTGAGGTATGATTAAATTCAATTTGATCTAATGAGCTAATAATAGAATTCATAGCTTTAGCATTAGCAGTTTGCAGTTTGTTTTCAAGATCTATCCATTGATCCATAAGTTTATCAACTTTGTGATTATCTACCATAACTGTTGGTGTGCTATGTCAAGTTTCAACAATATTCGACGCATATATGATTTTTAGAAAAAATTTCATTCTAGTTTTCCAATATGCATATTCACCATTGATCATGGGTGGTCTAGCTATGGACTGACCATTAGCAAAGCATTAATAAAAGAAACCACTGAAAGAAAAAATCAAATTTTTAACAGAAAAACATTTTTGTTCCTAGCTCCGACACCACTTGTAGGATCGTTTTCACCCTAGAGGGGGTGAATAGTGTCTACTAAAAAATTAATGTAGAAATAAAAAAGACAGAAGATAATCCAGTAAAGATCACACACAATTTAACCTAGCTTCGACAAACATTTGCCTACATGCTACCCAAAGGTTTCTACTAGAAATTAAGTAAGCAAACACTTACAAAAACATGTAAACTGGAGATACCAGCTAACTTGATTAACCTAACTCTAAGCTCAAATACCTGCCACAACTCATCCATTGAGTTGCGAATTTTCCGAACTGCAACATGTAGTTTGTAACCTAATTAAAACTTGAGTTTGTACAAAATTAAGGAAGGAAAAATACAAAATTTGATTAAACCCTAAATAATAATTTATCCCAAATCAAAAATCAATATCGGCCCAAACAGTCAAAAAATAATGATGCTCTAATTCTTATTCGTATGTCCAGGCCGATTATTTTTTATCCCTTCTTTTGAAATTAGGGTTCCATTTCAACTGATGCCGGCATTTGGAATTTGATTGATTGAAGTAATGATTTCACTTTGGTTTGCTTCGTCAATCAATTTTTAGCTTTGATCGCACTCGATTGCTTCAATTGTGTCAAGCACTTCTTCGGCTGTGGCTTTGATATGATTTTAAATTTTCTATTTTAATTAACTTGCTAGTAGCTCGACTTAATGATCTTCTACCGATGATGAATTAGGTTTAAATAGGGATAGAATCCCTAAATTTCATTTCGTATATTTTGGTTTGAATTTTACAATATTCTGGTTCCTGGATTGATTTGTAATCAAATGGTTTGTTGATCTTTGACTTGTTCTTTGTATACATGTTACTCCATATATTTCTGATAAATTCGAATTTTCTTCAATATGTTTGAATTTGTTCCGTTCTTTCCTCCTATGACTTGCCATCATTCTCTTACTGTTTGGCATTTGAATTGGGATATATATGCTGATTTTTGGGTTAATTTACATCTTTATTCAAACTGCTACTGATAATTTTTTATTTTTATTGTATGCGTGTGCTTTGTACCTTGCTCTGACCATCCAGGCTGGTGTGATATATTTCCTTGGCACAACCCATAGCTGAACTGATATTGTATACATACATACATACATACATATATATATGCATACATTCTCTAATGCACTGATGTCTTCTCTGGTTGCATATGAACTTGTATTCTATGAAGTCTGGTTGCAAGAACATATTGCCGTGTTGTTTTGCATTCATGTTAACTCATTTTGGACCTGAGCATGTTTGATTACATATGAGCTGGTCTGTTCTTGTGCCATTTAAAGTCTGGTTGCAGTTCAAGTTATTTTTGCTGAGTCCATGCTCCATTTTTGATCTTAGACATGTCTATGTATATGCTGTAATGTTTAGTACTACTGCATCTCTTAGCCTGACCTGAGTTATGATAGTATGGTTCCATATGTTGTTTTCATTTTAAATCTGGTTGACTTTGTTATTGTGGTCTTGTTCCTCTTGAAGTCCGGTTCGGTTGTATGTTTTCATGTGGATCTTCATGTGTCTGCATTGATTTAGAGAACTGCCTTGTACTGACCGTTGATTTATTCTTTGTATATATCTGGTGGCCTGTTTGTATGTTGGTTAGACTGACCATTGCTGTGTTGAGTTATTTGCATGTTTGTACATATGCAGGCTCTTACATGATTGCTTTGACTGACCATGGTTAGTTTTGGTTTGTATTTTCATTTGCACCTGAGTTGAATCTAGTCTTGACTTGGGTTTGATCTTGTGCTCACCCGTCCCAGCAATTTTAACAAGCAAGTGTATATCGGTGTGCACGACCTTGTAGCATATATAGTGAGACACTGCGCATGTCACAAGTAGTTCGCGTAAAATGAATTTAAAAAAATGATGACGAGCAACCCAAATAACTGAAGCAAACAATATTTTCAAACACACACTTCATTGTGCACTACAAAATGTTTCTTTTTCAATTTTACTGCATCAGTGTTTGTTTTGCAGATAGTTCAGATGCTAGATACCGGCTGGAACAGAGTTGAAGATCAAATACAAGTGATGAGTGAATATGTAGTGAGGTGAAACATGTATGTAAAACTGTAAAGTGAAAATTGTGTCGTAATTGAAAACTTGTATTTGGAATTGTGTAAATATAGTGAGCGCTTAAATTTGTACTATTTGAATTTGTAATAAAATATTTGCTTGAATATAATATTTGTTTAAATATGATTTTTGAGTTATTTATTTTATTCAACAAATATTTATCCAATTATTGGAAACATAAAATAGTACAATAAAAAATACATTTAAACGAATATATATATACTATCATCAAAAAAAAATCATATATTAATATATTCTACAATTCTTTCCATGTGGATCGATCCGTACTCACATATGTACTATGATTGTACGTTGTGCGCTTGCGGTTTTTATAACGATTATATTTTTCAATAGTTTTGTGACGACCCTGAATTTTTGAATATTTGAAATGGAAATATTTAATTGATTTTAAATATTTGGCGAATAGTTTAACTTGAATTTCAAATATCACCTTCTATTTGGCAATTAAATTTTTTAATTTAACTATTGAGATTGAGTAAAATATTGTATCTTCAGTTTTGAGCTTCTTAAAAATAAATTAAAGTCTTGTAAAATCTATATTAATGATACTGAAGATAATGGAAGCTTCAGAATTGAATTTGAAAGTGAATTGTTCAGTTTTGAAATTATATAGTTCAAATCGATATTTAAAAATAGCCTTCCGAGGCAGGGTCTCGGTATTCGACGAAACCAGTTTCATTAGATTCATAATAGTGTATTATTATTGGATTTCAAATTTCTTAGCATTCGGATTTGTTATGTGGCCGTATGATAAGAAAACGCGTTGAAATTAAATCAAAAATTCAATATTAAAGCTGGGTGCGAAAAGCTATATTAACCATACAATCGAATTTGGACTCGGAACCTTTTCCATTTTAGAACTACATACATTTATAAAATAATTTATATAAACAAAAAGTCCAATTTTTTTTATAAACTATCAAAATCAAAATGTTTTAAAATTCCAGTTTTATTCTTTTGTTCATTCCTAAATTGATTTTCTCCTTCACCATTGGAGTTTGTAACTCCTTGTATTTAAACTGAATTTCCAATTTCATATTCAACTTTCACACTTAAATTGGAGTTCTGCTCCTTTCTCTTTACTCGATTTTTGAAATCGAGTCCTTAATGCAAAATCAGTTCGTACAAAAAAGGGGGGCGACGCGATCTTGTTTGCTCGAATCGAGCACGTCGTGTGACCGATCATTCGGCAAAGGCGGTCAATTGATTGTGGCGCGCGGGAACAAAATGGAAAAAAATAGTTTGTGATAAAATGAATTGGAATTGTGATAAATTAGTAAATGAAACTAATTTAAAATAGTGAGATGAATAGGTTATGAATGAAATATAGTTGATAAAATTCAATATTCAGAAGGTAAATTGAATCCAAATAGAATTGAAAGTGTAAATTGAATTCAAATGAAATTGAAAATGTAAGATTCAATGAAAATGGATATATAACTTCAATAGTGAAGTAAAGATGGTATAAGAAGTAAGTATTCAAACTTTTGTAATGGAATGTGCAATAATTTTCGAATGTAGAAATCAGATATGGTTGTTAAATAGCATACAGGCACTATAAAGGAAATGGAATTGGGATTTTAATTTCGAAGGTAAAAATTGAATTGCTCGAAAATGTATGTATTTAAATTTCAGTATGAAATTTGATGATTTTCTTGTCCAACCGCTTGGCTTTTCGTTTTCTTTTTGAATCTGGAGTCCATTGTGCCTTTTTATAGTTGTACTGAGCTAGCCGCGCAAAGGAGACGCTGGCGAAATTTTTCGAAAAAATTAGAGAGTTAAAAAATATTTAATATTTTAAAATTTGAATTTAAATTTGAATTAGTTAAGAAAACAATGTTGTTTGAAACTTATGATTGAATTTGGAAGAGATAAAGGAATTTATTTTAAAAAAAATCGAAAATTGATTTGGTGTTAAAAGAATAAATCTTTGGAAAATCAATATGAAAATTGATTTGGTGTCTGAATGAAAATCGATTTGGCGTTGAAATAAATTTAGAAATCAATTTGGAATTTGATTTGGTGTTTAAAATAAAATTTGAAATCAATATGAAAATTGTTTTGTAGTTTGGAAATGATTTTTAAAATCACTTTGGGAATAATATATCAGTCGATATTTGAAAATTTAAATTCACAATGGGAATTTTATAAAGAAAAGGGAATTTTGTTCTGAAAAATAAATATTAGTTTATTTTTAAAGGCGTGGAAAGAAATTTACAGATTTGGAATGTAAATTAAAATAAATCGAGAAGATTTATTAAGTGGTATAAATGGAAAGAGAACTCTTCCCTGGAAAGCCGAATATATTTTTAAAGTAGCTTTTGAATTATAAATTAAAAGCTCTAGAAATTAATTTGGAAGAATATTGTTGGAGAAATTATTTTTAGGAATTGTTTTTAAATCTTTAAGTAAAGATTTATTTAGTTAATTATAAGAATGATTATTTTAAAAGATTTAATTGATATTTGAATTTGAAAATAGTTATTTAAATAGGTATACTATATCTAATAATTTTATTTTAAAATTATTTTGGACTTAAGTTTAGATGAGATATTAGTATAATATTTTAGTAATTAATATTTAAGTAAGTGTTTTAAAATAGTTTTACTTTAAATATTTCCAAGTATATACGTTTGGATAAGTAATTTAAATTATTTTAAAGTATTTGAACTCGGCAGATTTTCAATGGAAATGAATAAATGTTTGGAAATATATTCCGCGTAAGGAAAATGATTTGAAATTTTTTCAAAGGATTAAAGTTTGAAAAGTGACTTGAAATTTGTTTTCAAAAGATTGAAAGGTGAAAAGTTTTTTGAAATTGTTTTCAAATGGTTGAAGTGTTAAAATTATATCTTGCGAAGAGATTTTTGAAAATAAATAATTGGGGGAAAATTATGTAAATCCGATGATTGTTGTGGATGTGGATTGATAGTTAAATAACCGACTATCAATATTGGCCTTTAAATGGCATTTGAATTTCGATGCGACCGGGGGTCGGATTCCAAATGGATATTCGAAAACCACATCGAATCTTTGTGATAATGATGGATCTTTTGTTTAAAAAGATCAAAGTGGAAATTTGTTATGATTTGTTTGAAATCTAAATGTAACACTTATTTTTAAAAATAAGCGTTCATTATTCGGATTAGCCGGGAGAGGACTTTGTGTCATAAAACCCATTCTGAATAATGATACGACGAAATGGGATTGCATTTGAAGATGGTGTTGAAGACCGGGTATTTACGAAAGTGAAAGGATTACCTGTCGATTGTCTCTGCACTGGATTGCTCCGGTATAGAGATTTTATCACCCTTTGTGATGGGGTTTCCAGACGTGATTAGTGAATATCTGGATTTGCAAGGGCTTCTTGTAAGATGCTATGCGGTAGGATCGTGTAATATGGAATAACGGAATAGTCTAGGTAGATGAAGTAAGTAAAAGCAAGGTAGACACCATGATTTTATACTGGTTCGGACCTCTAGTCCTACGTCCAGTCCCTAAGCTTCACTTAGGAATTCTACTAACTAAAACCCTCTCTTAACCCGGAGGAATAGATTTACAACTTACCCGAACAACCGAACGAGATTTCTTGCCTCAACTACCGAAGAGGACTTCAACTCAATTAAAAAAAAATATTCGACTTGTTGTGTTCTTGTCAACACTAATGAGTCTAATGTAGTACAATGTTCCTATGATCTTATCCTTGAGAGTATGCAATGTGTTTGTGAAGATTTAGGAAATGTGAATTGCTATGAATCAAAAGAGTGTTATAAACAAAACAGAGATTCAAGCAATAGATTGGTGATTGCTTTGAAAACTTTTATAGAATATAAAATATGTTCAAGAAAGTAGTGAGATTAAAGCATAAGAGAATTTTTGTGGTTTGAAGATGTTAGAACCATGTATTTATATGTGTAAAAGAGATGCATTTGTTGGCTAGAGATGCTTCCATTTCCATTGGAGAATGGTTGCAACTCTTGGGAGGAAGAACGTTTCCTTTCAGAAAAAATTCGCAGGTTTAAATTCAGTCGACTGAGCAGGGATTTCAGTCGACTGAAAAATGTAAAGTAAAATTTTCAGGAACAAATTCAGTCGACTGAGCAGGGTGTTTCAGTCGACTGGAACTGTGCATGTTTGTGTATGTGTAACAGGTTCAGTCGACTGGGCACACTTGTTCAGTCGATTGGAACTGTGCATGTTTGTGTATGTGTAACAGGTTCAGTCGAATGACGTCCGTGTAAAAGTTGGTGCCGGACGCTTGCCACGGGAGGTTGAAGTAGTAGTGGAGCTCGTCCATGAGATGGCATCCCATAATTTATTGAAGAGTCCTTTAATTCTATCAAGTTTGTGGTCTACCTTCTTGAGGCGATTATCAAGAATTTGTTGATTTCTTGATAAAATTCCTAACGATTGATTGGTAGTAAAACTTGGTTCAATGATACGAATTTCATCATCTTGGTCGAAAGGTTCTTCATGTTGAGCTTGAGGAGGTTGTTGTGGTTCTTGATGTCTAGCTTCCCATTCGGCAAGAGATATAATGCGAGGAGGTCTATCCGGGAGTTGCATAAGGCTTATAGTTCGATGATTAATTTGATGAACCATGGTATTTTCGGACTCCGGTAATGGCGTATCAACGTTGAAGAGAAGTCACATGATATACTCTCCAAAATATATCGTTCGCATTTTGCCATTATTGAAAGTAAGAAATTCATCAAGAATTAATTGGACCCAATTGACTTGAATATTGCCTCAAATAGCATATAGTTCTCTGTAATTGTTTGGGTATGTAATTTCATATGAGCCCGTTCGAGGAGTGATTGTTCGCATAAGAGCTTTATGGAGAAGTCTTGCTCTTGGTCGTAAGGAAATTGACTTCATATCCCGGATGTTGATGTTATCATCCAAAAATTGATGATTTATATTGTCTCGGATATGTGGATTAAATTCTATTTCTTCAAGCTTCCTTCCCATGTTAGGAGATCCTAATATGTGTGCAATTCGGTCTAGGGAGAACCATACCTTTTTGCCGCACACCATAATCCAAACACTACCGTTTGGATTTCTTGGAGTTTGTTGTCCAAGGTTAAGATTTGCATAGAACAATTTGACCATAATGTGATTGATTGCATGGTCATTTCATTTTATGTCTAAGAGAGAAGTTAAACCTGCTCGATCCGTCAAGGCTTGTATGTTGTATGTTTGGAGACTTTGAAAATCAACGAAGGAGTGTTCAAAGATCCGAGAATTCTTCGTTTTATTCCACTATGTGACCGCCACTCCATCATAAAGCCATTGAGCAATTTGAGCATCAATTGGCTCGGAGGAGGTTGAAGTTGAAGCTCTTGATCTTTTTGGAGCCATTTTTGTGAGAGTTTTGAGATGGATTTTGAAAATTATGAAGATTGGGGTCTAGGGTTTTGAAGAGTAATGGGGAAGAAATTTCTTTTTGGAATGGTAAAAGTGAAAAGTAAAAGGTAGGAATTGGTGGTAAAAAGGAAAAAGTAGCCTGGGAAACGACGTTTAGTCGACTGAATTGTCTGTTCAGTCGACTGAATTTTTGGCCGAAAATTTTCTGTGTTAAATTCAGTCGACTGAACAGAGTTTTTAGTCGACTGAACTATTGTATAATTGTTTTCTGCCTTGTGTTCAGTCGACTGAGCAGTAAGGTTCAGTCGACTGAACCTTGAGTTTTTGGTTTTCTAAATTTTTAAAGAAAAAATTTTCAATAACGATTACAATTGTATAGACATATTACAATATAACAACATGATTTGGCCACAGAAATAATCATTTCTTTGGAGATGGACTATTTTGCTTTTGCATTTTATTTCCTTCATTCGCCATATAGTTTTTGTCCCATGAATTTGGACTATATTGAGGAGTTTTTGGCGACATCCAAGGATTCACGGGATCGACTGATGTACGGTATGACGAAGATGGATCATACGAACTAACTGGTCGAGGTAGGGGCTCAGTCACATCATTTTTCTTTGAACTACAAAAACGTAAACCAATGTGCTCAAGAAAGCTTAATCGTCTAGCCGTTACTTTTTGTTCAAAATATAATTCTCGTTGAATATTAATTTGTTGTTGTTGAAAGCGATGAATCTCATCAATCTTTCTTTTCGTATCAGGTGAGATAAAAAGACCACGTTTAGCCTTCTTCGATTCCGGTGTGTAGCCAGTGCGATAGTTTTCCCATTTATAAACCGGTTCATGCTTTGGTGTTGGCGTAGGAAGTTTTGGTGATGTAGGTGAGTTATCGACTGGGGAGGTGATGTTGATTGGAGAGTATGAGTTGTTGGAAGACATTTTTGTATAGAATTTTCCAACTTTTAATTTTTGAAAGTAACATATGTATAAACGTATATATATATAGTATAAAAGTGCTAAAAAATGTGGTGGTAAATTAATAAGGTTTTAGAACCAATCATTGTTTCATTGGTTTTAAAAAAAATTAGGTTAGTAATGGATAGATTAGAGCCATCCTTTAAAATATTATGTATTATGTAGCTGAATTGAAACATATACATTGAAAAATTTTGTTTTTGTTATTCAGTCGACTGGGCAGAGTTGTTTAGTTGACTGAATTTTATAATTTTTATAATGTTTGCTATAAAACATCTTTAAAAGAAATTATTCCTAACTCTCGTTGTAATTTTATAAAAGAGTTTTCTAATAAAGGTTTAGTAAATATATCGGCAATCTAATTTTCGGTAGAAATATGTTCTAAATTTATGATTCCTTTTTCGATATTATCACGTAGAAAATGGTGACGAATATCAATATATTTTGTACGAGAATGATTTGTCGGGTTTTTGGATAAATTTATTGTACTTATATTATCATAATATATTGTAGAATTTGTTAAATTTATATTAAAATCTTTAAGTGTTTGTTGCATATAGATGACTTGAGTACATGCTAAGGCGGCTGATATATATTCCGCTTCACACGTGGAAAGCGAAACACAATTTTGTTTCTTACTAAACCAAGATACAAGTGATTTTCAAATGAAATGGCACGTACCGCTTGTACGTTTTCTATCTGTTCGAGATCCGCCAAAATCAGCATCACTAAACGATACTAATTCGAATGGACAATCTTTCGGATAGAAAAGACCAAAATCTTTAGTATAATTAAGATAACGCATAATTCATTTTACAGCTCGTGAATGTGATTCTTTAGGGTTAGATTAAAAACGTGCACATAGACATACACTCATCATTATGTCTGGTCTACTAGCGGTTAAGTAAAGTAAGGAGCCTATCATACTTCTAAACAATTTTTGGTCTACACTTTTGCCATTTTCATCTCGATCGAGATGAGTAGTGGTACTCATAGGAGTAAGTTTAGCAGAAGTGTTTTCCATTCCGAAACGTTTAATTAAATTAGCACAATATTTTTCTTGGTTTATGAAAATTACATTTGTTAATTGTTTAATTTGAAGTCCGAGAAAATAGGATAATTCTCCCATACGAGACATTTCGAACTCCTTAGTCATTATATTTGAAAATTCTTTACATAAGTTTTCATTTGTCGAACCAAATATAATATCATCTACATATATTTGAATTATTAGAATATCTTTAGTAGTATTTTTAACGAAAAGAGTTTGATCTACTTTTCCAATTTGAAATCCCGAATTTAGTAAATAACTTTTAAGTCTTTCATACCAAGCACGAGGTGCTTGTTTAAGACCATATGGTGCTTGTTTAAGACCATTAGTGCTTTCTTTAATTTATATACATGATCCGGATATTTTTCATGTATGAATAAAGGAGGTTGTTCAATGTATACATTTTCTTTTGTAGAACCATTTAAAAATGCACTTTTAACATCCATTTGATAAAGTTTAAAATTGTGAAAACATGCGAAGGCTAATAGAATACGTATTTCTTCAAATCTTGCAACTGGAGCAAAAGTTTCTTCAAAATCAATACCTTCTTCTTGATTATACCCTTGTGCTACTAGTCTAGCTTTATTCCTAGTTGTATTACCTTGTTCGTCTACTTTATTTTTGTAAACCCATTTTGTTCCTATAACTGATTGATTATTCAGACGGGCAACTAACTCCCAAACATCGTTACGTTCAAATTGATTTAATTCTTCTTGCATAGCAATAATCCAGTAATCGTCTGTTGATGCTTCTTTAGGATTTTTAGGTTCTATTGTTGAAATAAAAGCAACATGTCCCATTTGATTTAGTTGACTTCTAGTCTTAACTTGAGAATTCATTTCACCTATTATATTTTGCGTTGGGTGATCTCGTAATATTCTTGGTGGAGATCTTAGTTCATTATCACAATTTTCAAGGTTTGTATTTTCTATATTTATAAGTTCTTCATCATCTTTTATACTCAAATTTTTATTAAAATTTTCATCAAAAGATATACGTAAAGTTTCTTCAATTATGTTTGTTCGTTTATTAAATACTTGATATGCTTTACTTCGTTCTGAGTATCCTACGAAAATTCCTTCGTCAGCTTTTGGATCGAATTTTCCTAGTTGATCTTTTGTATTTAAAATAAAACATTTTGATCCAAATACTTTAAAATAAGATATATTTGGCTTTTTGTTATTAAATAGTTCGTATGAAGTATTTTTAGTTAATGGTCTAATTGATATACGATTTAATACATAACATGCAGTTGCTACGGCTTCTGCCCAAAAATGTTTTGGTAGAAAACTTCCATTTAATAATGTTCTTGCACATTCTTGTAATGTTCTATTCTTTCTTTCTACAACTCCATTTTGTTGAGGAGTTCTAGGAAATGAAAAATTATGATTTATTCCTTTCTTTTTACAAAAAAATTCAAAAACTTCATTTTCAAATTCGCCTCCATAATCGCTTCGTATATTTTTAATCTTCAAATCTTTAGTGTTTTGAATTCTTTTGACAAACGTTTTTAAATGCTCAAAAGTATCACTTTTATTTTTCATAAAAAAAGTCCATGGATATCTTGAGAAATCATCAACTATTACAAACACATATCGATTATGATTAATGGATTGAACTTGCGTTAGTCCAAATAAATCCATATGTAGTAATTCTAGCGGTTGTAAGGTCGAAATCTTTTTCTTAGATTTGAAAGATGACTTTGTTAATTTTCCCTTTTGACAATCATCACAAAGATTTTTTATTTTAAAGTTTATTTTAGGTAAACCTCTTACTAATTCGTTTTTAAAAAGTTTCTAGTAGTTTTAAAATTAATATGACAAAATCTTTTGTGCCATAACCAAGGATCATTATCTTTGGCTAGTAAACACATACTTGTATTATGATTAATTTTCATATTTAGAACGTAAATATTCCTATCTCTATTACCCTCAAACAAGATTTTGGTGTTGATCAAAAATGCTACATTTATTTTCCGAAAAGGTTATTTTAAAACCTTTGTCACAAAGTTGACTTATGCTAAGTAAATTATGTTTTAGATTTTCAATTAATGAAACATTTGTAATAAAAGGTAAATTTGATGTGCCGTAATTGCTCACATCTCCTTTGCCAATGATATAGCCTTTTGAATTGTCTCCGAAGGTAACCGAGCCACCATCAAAGTATGCGATGTTTGTAAGCATATCTTTGTCTCCAGTCATGTGTTTTGAGCAACCACTGTCTAGTATCCATTTCTTCTTTTTGAGTGGGACCTGAAAATAAATATGAAATTATTGGTACCCACCTTTTTAATAGGGTCCTAAAAGTTAGAGTTTAGGAAACCAAATCCAATTTGGTTCATTGTCTTTTTTATAAATATATTTTTATTATTATTAACACTATCCATAAATGTTTTAATATATTTATTCCTAATTAAAATATTGTTAGTCTTTGGAGCCTAAATTTTTATTATCTTAGTTTCTACTTTTGTTTTAATAGGTTCTCTTGATAACATTTGTTGTTTTGAATCAATATTCTTCTTAAAATTTGCATTTTTCTTTTTAGGAATTTTTGATCCTAATCCATGTTTAATTGAAGAGGATTGAGAATTTTCTAAAATCTTAGATAAATTTTCTCTTCCTTTGTTAAAGTTAGAAACATTTTTAGTGATGTTATGTAATCTAGCTTGAAGACTATTATTTTCTAACTCAACTTGTCTAATGTTAGTTTTTAACTCATGATTTTCAGAAACAATTATATCATTCTTTGTCTTTTGAGTTTCAATTTCTTGACTTAAAAATGATAATTGAGTTTCCGAATTTGAATGAGATTCTTGAAATTTTTCAAGTTCTTCATCTAGAATTTTCTTTTTATCTTTTAACATCTCTTTCAAATTCAGCTTTGTTTTGATTTTCACGAGTTTCCTTGAGTTTCTTTTTAAGATTTTTTATTGTGCTCAAAAGTTCAGTATTTACTTCAATTAAATCATCGAAAGTTAAATTACTAACCTCGGATTCTTGAGCCATAAAGCATACATTTGCTTGTTCATTGTCGCTATCATTTTCACTTTCAGATGAAGAAGAATCTGAATCGTCCCATGTTACAGAGAATGCCTTCTTTTTGAATTTCTCTCTCTTGTTTTTATTATTGAGAGCTTTCTGATTCTCCTTCTTTTGCTCTGGACAATCCTTGTGCATGTGACCTTTCTTGTGATAGTTGAAACATTCTATATTCGAGGATGTAGGTTTGTTCACGAAATTCTTATTGAATCCGTTTTTATTACTTTTTCTATATCTTAAGAATTTCTTGAAATTTTTGGGTATAAATGCTACATTCTTTCTTTCTTGAGCTTGATCTTTCTTAGCTTGCATATTTACTTCATATGACATAAGATTTCCAACTAATTCCTCTGGTTTCATTGAAGATAGATCATTTGCTTCCTCGATTGCTAGTACTTTTCTCCCCCATTCATCAGTAAGTGAATTTAGAACTTTAGACACAATGTCAAAGTCCGTGTATTTTTCTCCTAATCCTATTAAGGCATGATGAATGTCTTGAAATCTTGAGTACATGTCATTGATGGATTCATTTTGTCGCATTCTAAAGTTTTGGAATTGGTTCTCCAGCATGGATATCTTTGTTTGTTTGACCTTGTTTGTGCCTTCATGTATGACTCTAAGTGTTTCCCATATCTGATATGCAGTAGTACATATGCTAACACGGTTGAATTCATTTCTATCCAAGGCGCAAAATAGCATATTCATAGCTTTGGCATTTGCACTAGCTTCATTCTTCTGAGTTTGTGTCCATGTAGGATAATCGGTCGTGGGTACAACGAACTCTGCTTGAGTGGCATTGCAGGCTTCGAAACTTGTTGCTTGCATATAAATCCTCATCCTTGTAGCCCAATAGTTAAAGTTTAGTCCATTGAATAGGGGGGTCTTTGCGTAGATTGTCCTTCCACAAATGTGGAGCTATAGGCAGATGTTGTGCTTGTACTTGTGTTATTTTTCATATTATCAATATGTCAGATAACGGTGTTATGGTTATAGGACGGCCAAGCTCTGATACCAATTGTAAGATGCTATGTGGTAGGATCGTGTAATATGGAATAACGGAATAGTCTAGGTAGATAAAGTAAGTAAAAGCAAGGAAGACACCGGGATTTCATACTGGTTCGGAGCTCTAGTCCTATGTCCAGTCCCTAAGCTTCACTTAGGAATTCTACTAACTAAAACCCTCTCTTAACCCGGAGGAATAGGTTTACAACTTACCCGAACAACCGAACGGGATTTCTTGCCTCAACTACCGAAGAGGACTTCAACTCAATTAAAACAATATTCGACTTGTTGTGTTCTTGTCAAAACTAATGAGTCTAATGTAGTACAATGTTCCTATGATCTTATCCTTGAGAGTATGCAATGTGTTTGTGAAGATTTAGGAAATGTGAATTGCTATGAATCAAAAGAGTGTTATAAACAAAACAGACATTCAAGCAATGGATTGATGATTGCTTTGAAAACTTTTAGAGAATATAAAATATGTTCAAGAAAGTAGTGAGATTAAAGCATAAGAGAATTTTTGTTTTTTGTAGATGTTAGAACCATGTATTTATATGTGTAGAAGAGATGCATTTGCTGGCTAGAGATGCACACAAGAGATGCTTCCATTTCCATTGGAGAATGGTTGCAACTCTTGGGAGGAAGAAGGTGTCCTTTCAGAAAAAATTCGCAGGTTTAAATTCAGTCGACTGAGCAGGGATTTCAGTCGACTGAAAAATGTAAAGTAAAATTTTCAGGAAAAAATTCAGTCGACTGAGCAGGGTGTTTCAGTCGACTGGAACCGTGCATGTTTGTGTATGTGTAACAGGTTCAGTCGACTGGGAACACCTGTTCAGTCGACTGAACTTCTGATTTTTGCACAGTGAATTTTTATTTTGGAAAATGAAGTTTATAAAACGTGTTCTAGTGTTTGTGCAAGCCTCTTAGGGTAGATTTTAACAAAAAATCTAAACTAAGACCTATATAGAAATCATACTTATGTTTATCCTTGGGCTTTATCGTTCTTCCTTTAGCTTTGCCCATATCTCTTTCTTTTTGTTGAAGCACATTTTCATTGATCAAAATATAGCGTATCAACACTTCTTTGAAGTGCCTTCGGTTCCGTTCGATCCCGGAGCGGACTTGTATGGATGTGTGTGTAACGTTACACTTTGAGATGTAAAGCAGGTTTATATCAAATACATTTCCTTTGGTGGTGGAGAATTTATTCTCTTAGCTTAACACTCTTCCCTAAGACGTACGAGCTCAGAGGTTTTGTAGTTAATGGTTACTAGTGATATATTCCCAAGTTGGTAATGTGGCATACGATGTGCTGCTGATCATTTGTTAATCGAAGCATGGCTTTGTGAAAAGCGTAGCTTTGTGGACGAGACTTCGTCGGACCTCACAACTCAAAATGGTCAAAACAGGAAGGATGCAGCAAGGTTATTTGGGGGTAGCACCCCCTGAGGGTATGTCATTTCCTTCTGGAAAGAGGTGGTATCATGGTATGGAGCCTAGATATTTAACCTATGTGAATGCTGCAAATTTATTGCTTTGTGTTGTTGTTGTTGAGGACCCTTGGATAAAGGTCGGTTACGATCGGAGGATGGCATACTCATGTAGTAGTTACATAGTTACAGAGGTAACCCGGCTTTGTGCTGGCAGAGATCCGGTTAGGTTCTCGGGGAGACCCTCCAGAGGCGTACCCATATGGCCCAGGAAGTTCCTTAGCCTGACCATTTTTTGGAAATCCAATCTCCAATACGCGCCGTTACGGTTTTAGTTGTAAAACCTGCCATTTAACATGGTAGCTATAGCAAGCATAATATAATGGTACCTATGCTGGCTAAGATTAATATTATACTTTCGAAATATTTTCCACACTATGCACTAATGATAATATTAAAAAGAATTTTGTGTATCAAGCATGTTTGACTATCATGAGGAGAAATCTCTCCCAAGTGTGCGATTGCATTGTGTGTGCTCCAGGAGGCCTTATGGTAGTTTCATTTTCCAAAAGCATAGTGGATTTCTTTTATTTTCTTTGTGAAAATAACTGTTTTTAAGATCTTACACTAGTCTCATGACTGACCTGGAGTTTATTATTATCTTTCTAAACACCGGGTGTCCATAATTTTCCACACGGGCAGCCTAGAGTCAGATTATCATTATTCTGGAGCGAAATCGAAAAAGAGTTGTTGTAGAGATCTGAAGGCAAGTTGGATGGCAAGACGTATCATTGTACTATGTATTATCCGCTACGTTGGGAATGTTATAAGTCCAGTTTTAATATGGATTAGAAGTTGTAAATGCCTAGTGTTGAATGGTGTCGTTGTAAACTCTGATAATGTAATGTATGTAAAACTGATATAGTTCTTTGTTTTAAAGATTATTCATTTATCTATTATATTTGTTCCGCTGCGAAATGTGAGATTCTATTATTGTTTTCTGTTTCTTCTTCTATTTTCTTCTTCTTAAACCCTAACGGTTTGGTTATTTAGCATTCGACTGTGCGGCATTTGATTTGATACAGTGGACGTATCAATGTCGACTTTTGAAAGTCGAAAAATTGGTCGTTACAATGTGGTATCAGATCATTTGGTTAAGTGACAACCTTGGCTCAGTTGTAGATTACTCGTTAGAGATAGAGTCAGTAGTACTCTAGAATGATTTTGAATGTCATAATAGATATGAGCGTGTATTTGTTACATTACAGCATGATAGGGGGTTCTCGCTTTGCGTTAGGTGGCGAACGGGGGACTCTTGCCCCTACATGTCCCCTGAGGTAGTATAAGGCCTTGAGGGATTGGTTGCGAGGCGAGAGGCCGACCGTAAAAGCAAACCCGAGGTACCAATGCAAGCCACGGCGGGCCTGCGATGGTTGAAAAGCCTACCTGTCGAGAGTGACCGTTGTTGATGGTTGAAAAGCCAAGACCGTTACAAGTTTTCTAATTGATAGAAAATCTGTCGGTTCAACAAGTTTTTGGGGCTGTTGGCAGGAAAACAATTTGATTTTAGTTTTACTCTTCGAAATATTTTATTTTATTTTGTGTTCATTTTGAGTTTTGTTCTTCTTAAAAACCATAAAAAGGTTACACACTTGCATATTCATTCCATTTCATTCTGCATCTCCATTCTCTGTTAATTGTGCATTGTCTTTTAATTGCGTTGCGCGTTGCATTTCATTCTCCATCCTCTGTTAATTCCCTCTTCCATCCTACTCTAGCTCCAACAAACCCACTCCGTACAACCCACCACAACACTGAATTCTCTTTTTAGTTTTGACTTTGTTTTCTGTTTTCGCTCTTACTGTTTTTCTGTTTTCTTTTGCAATTGTATTTGCAGTTAAAAAAAATTTACATTTCATCCACTGTTTGCACTTGCAACGTTGAAAGTCACATCCATTTCTATTTTTTATATATCCATTTGTGCTGTTACAACTGCGTTTCCATATCATTTTCTGCTAATTTACCTAAAAAAATTACTTGCATGATACAAATTTCCACTATTTCTGTTAAACTTAATTGTTTCGTGCAACTTGCATCTTTGTTACTAATATTCCTACTCCCTGCTCCACCATCATTTCAACCTCCACACCACTATCATCTACTTCACTTACCAACTGCCTGCACCACCAAAACCAATTTTGCAACTTCATACATCCACCATCTCCTTCCCTGCCCAAAATTGCTACCCATTATCTTTTTCCCCATTACACTCAATTACTTCCACATAAACCACAACCATCAACTTCCTCCATTTCCTGCATCTCCTTAAACCTCATTCAGTCGCATTCACCATCCCAATACCACACTTGCACATATACATCTCCCACAATTGTGACAAACACTCCCTACAATCTGCTACTACAACCATCACCAACATCAACACCAGCAAACACCTCCAACCATCACCAACATCAACACTCCTTCTATCGCCACTACAAAACCATCACCTGAACAGTACTTCAACTTGCTCCTCTACTGCCTCACTGCCTCAAATTCTCACCTTCCTCTGCTCACTAATTCCTACCCTTCATCACCTTCCCACAACTTCCTCAACAACTCTAACCATCCCATTTCATACACTGCCCAACAACCTATACATCACCACTGTAGCAACAACCACTTCAACAGCAACCTCCTCCCTGAACTTTACTGCCAAACCAACTTCATCACATCAATCCCCTGTTTCATCCCCTGCAAACATCAAACACAGCCACTATCTACCTCACCACCATTCCAACCTAAACAAACAAACAACATCATCATCTTGTTGCCTCATTAACATACCCCACTGTATTCTATACCTCCCACTGCCTCCTACCATACTTCGACATAACAAGTTTTTAGCCTATACAATCCATCACTGCCCATACAACATCCAAACTCCTACAATAACTCCACTGCCATATATCCACTTCGTCTACATCTCCTCAAACAACCTTGCCATCACTAAACAGCAACACCTTCTTTCCATAACACCTTCAGATTGTACCATTTCAACAACCACCATACTTTTGCAAATCCACCTCTACCTACAATTCACCTACGAGCTACTCAATCACCACTGCTTGAACTGCCATAATAGCTGCTTAACTTCTCCACCATAACTACTTCTTAATCAACCCTTCCAATTTAGCTAGCCACTGCAACAATCATAACTTGCTACTTCAACCTTCAAGTTTCTCATCCGCAATTGTCTCCAACTTGTATGCAACCATCTACCTTTTTCACACCGAAATCGTCCATCTCTATTGTACATGCACACAAGAACCTTACTTCAATAAGTACCGTGACCACTCAAGCATCATTTACTGCTACCTCCTAATCCTCCTCAAATCGACTCACCTCCTCAAATCGACTCACCTCAACCAAACATCACCATCCATCGCCTGAAGAAAATCCACGACCAACTTCAACCTCACCCAAATCACCCGAACCATATCCTATATTGAAAGCCAGTCATTTGGAAGTGTGATTTTGATTTTGAAGTTGAAATTTGATTTAGGAATCTTGAATTGGACTTCTGTATTTGATTCTGTGGATAATTTTATGTTGTTTGAATTGTATTGATTAAAGAATTTCGTTTGGCGAACTTTTTGGGCCTGTGTTCTGTGCTTAATTATTATTTTTTTAGTTGGACTTTTTACCTTAGTGCGTCGGTTTTGTTTTGTTTAAGGCTGGGGCTTTCTTTGGCTTTCCCTTTAAAAAAAAAATTGTTTTGTTTTCATTTCCACCTTGATTAAAAAAATAAAATAGATACACACATATATATAGAGGGAATTAGGCTGAAAGAAAAACCTGAGAACACTTTTAGTCTGAAGGACAGAAGTTTTAAAATTTAGCCCGAAGGACAAAAAATGATATATTCATATAACATTACACATCCATAATGCTATATTCATATAGCATTACACATCTATAATGCTATATACAACACAATTTTATAAGTTTCTGCATACACAAACAAGCAACTGTGTAATGCTATATGAATATAGCATTATGCATGTGCAATGCTATATGAATATATCATTTTTTGTCCTTCAGACTAAATTTTAAAACTTCTGTCCTTCAGACTAAAAGTGTTCTCAGGTTTTTCCTTCAGCCTAATTCCCTGTATATATATATATATATATATATTGTTCAACACTTTTTCAGGTTGCATAATGCAAAAAGGAGAAGATTTGCTTGCTAAAAACTATTTTGCTTGCTTATAAAAAAATTCGTTGCTTTAAAATAAAATTGCTAATAATTCTGCATGCTCCGGTACTGTGCCATTATCACTTGTTTTTATTTTCTTTGCGTTGTTGGCTGCTTGCATTATAAAAGAAAATAAATTTTCAAAAAAAAACAAAACAAAATCAAATCTTATTTATAATTGCACATTTATTTTTGTTTCCCGTTCATTTCATCTTGTTTTTATTTTTCTAAGGGCAACACCCAAATTCACATAAGGTGGAGGATTTCATCACCCTTACATTGGCCCAAAAATTGCATATCGTCGTAGAATTTGACAAATTATAACGGTTAAATGTTGGGCTTAAGGGTGTCATGAGCTCATCTAGGGCTTAATTGTATCTTGACAAGTTGTCTTTTTTCGACAATCTTACTTCTTGGTATCTAGGCTACGGTAGAGCAATAATCATATATAAATATTACGATGATTCGTAAATATTATAATTACTGTTTCTCGAAAGGTACTAAAACATTCGGTTGCATTACTACAGTATTCGTGGTGCATCGATAACCCCTATTCATTACCTCGCTAAGAACTAATTTTGCTGAATTAAGACAAGGTGTGATTATACAATTTTGGCTTAGGAGTTATAAAGGATAGAAAATTTATAATTAAGTCATTGCATTCATTTAGCTACATTAGTTCATGCATATATATATATATATATATATATATATATATATAAACAAAATCCAAAAGTAAAAAAAACTTTTACATTTTATTTAGTTTTTTTTAAAACAAAAATCCAAAAGAAAAAAAGATCTTTTTAGAAACTAAAACAAAAACTATAAAAAAAGCAAAACATATAAAAAAGAAGAAAAAATTTGAAAATCCAAAATAAAAAAACAAAACAAAAATCAAATCTCCCTTTTGAAAAATAAACTCCTTGTTATAAATATTTTTTCTTTAAAAAAATATAAAAAGAAAAAACAATTTTTCGCTTTATTTCATCTCCTGAACCTTATTTCATTCTCTTTAACTTGATTCACACTTCTTTCTCTTCTTGACTTTTTCACTTGTGCATGAATACCTGAACTTGTGACACAACAACGAATCGTTTAACTCCAATAAACGATCTTCCAACGATGGCAAACAAAAACGCTCCTCGAACTCTCATGGATCACCTTTCCCGATAGAGTTTCTATTCCTTCATATATCACATTAGCTGGCTTAATAGGTAATCACTTTGAAATTCATTCAAATCACATTACCACACCCCTGAAATTTGGCAATTCTGAACACAACAACCCATACATAATTTTTAACGAAATTCGAAAAAGAATATGCAACCATCAAACTCCAACAATTATGTGATGATGGTATCAAACTTCGATTAATTTCATTCGCCCTTACCGACTATGCTAAAAAATGGTTGTATAGCTTACCGTCAAACTCATTGAAAACTTGAGAAGAATTCGTTAAAGTTTTCTTAAAAAAAATCAACCTCTAGAAAAAATGACCGAAATCCGAAACATAATTGTGAATTTTCATCAATTCAGGGGTGAACCTTTCGGAAAATATTTTGAAAGATTTAAAGAGCTTTTGAAAAATGTCCACACCATAATTTACAAAAAGGGACTCTTTGCCAAATCTTATATGATGGACTTGAAAATAGTTCACGAACTATGCTTGAATCGATGTGCTAAGGCAATTTTCTCACCTAACATCATGACGATTCTTGGAAATTCCTTGAAAAGTTGGCCAAAAAATCATCCCAATGAGAACATTCTAACGAAAAATTGATTTATTCACGATTGAGTGCACACTCGATTAGGTCATCGTTGGCTTTGGTAGCTAAAATTGATGCAATGATCAATAAATTTGACAATATTTTCTCGTCTAACCAAATGGCCAAGCTTCTCAACCAATGCGTTATAAATGCAACGATCTAAATCACATAGCCGATTAGTGTCCTAATTCAATAGAACAATAAGAAGGTTAAGAAAGACCCATTTTTCCCAACGTATAATCTTGGTTGGAGAAATCATCCTAACTTTGCATGGAACCAAAATAATTCGAATACGAATTTGGTTCGTCCCAACTTTCAAGCATTCCTGAACAATGCTTTGAATCCTCCCTTTTAGCCCAACCACTTTCAACAAAATTTTGCAGGTCCGTCTCAAAATCAACTGCGACAATCTTTTGTTCTTCAAGATGATAAACGATTGACTTCACTTGAGAAAAGTATTGAGACTTTGGCTAAAGCAACCACTCAAAGCCTTCAGTCAAATAGCAATTTGCTAAATTTGTTAACCTTGTACATGCAGAATACGAGTCAATCGATTGCAAAACTTGAAATGCAAATGAGTCAACGCCACTTCTTCAAGTGAACGTAAACAAGGCACATTACCAAGTCAATCAGTTCCGAATCCTAGAAATCAAAACATGTATTTAAATCAAACCCATGTTGTACAAGATAGTAATGTGAACCAAATAAATGATATCACGACTTTGCCTTCTGGTAAACAAATCGATAATCATGTTGTCAATCCAAACGATTTATCGAGAGCTCCTTTTGACACTTCGAAAACGCCAAGTGATTCTGAACAAAACATTGAGCCAAACATCGAATCAAATGCCAATCCAAATTCTTTTTCTACTTAAGTAGACCGACCTACTAAGTATCGTGTTCCATTTCCACATCGTCTTTGACCCAAGAAACATTCTGATTAGATGGAAATGATGTTGGAAATTTTTAAACAAGTGAAGGTTAACATTCCTCTTCTTGATATCGTCAGCAACGCCCAACTTAAACTAAGTTTCTAAAAGACTTGTGTACTTAAAAATGACACACTCATGTACTCAAGAAAGTTTTCTTAGCTGTTGGTATTAGCAAACTTTTGTCTCAATCAATCCTTATAAAATACAAAGATCCTGGATGCCCGATGGTCGTATGCATGATAGGAGACAAGACGATTAATAACTACTTACTAGACTTGGATGCGAATGTCAATTTGATTCCTTATTCAATTTACCAACAACATGGCTTAGACGAACTAAAACCAATGAAAGTAACTCTTTAACTGTCGATCGTTCGATAAAGGAACACGTGGGAGAAATTGACGACATCTCATCAAAATTGATCAATTCATATTCCCCGTCGATTTCGTTGTCCTTGAGACACAACCTGTGGATAATCCAATGAATCAAATTCCACTAATTTTAGGCCGACTTTTCTTGGTGATTTCAAATGCCCTAGTTAATTTTCGAAATGGGTTAATGAAAATTTCTTTTGGAAACTTGATTTTGGATCTTAACATCTTCAATCTTGAAAATCAATCAAATGGATCACTTGACCAAACATTGGAAGTTAGTTCCATTTAAGAAAATTTTGACAAGCAAACAGTTGACCGTAACAATAAACGCGAGATCGAATACGAACAACTATTTCAAGATGAGCGTAACGAAATTGAAAATGCTCTCCCATTTGAAATCCTCATTGTTGAGTCAAAAATTCGTCTGAATTATTGATGTGCACATAAATGTGCATATTTTTACCAACACATTTAATCTATTTGAATTAAATAAATGATCATATCGCGTATTTTAACTTGTTTAAACCAAAAATTCAAATTATTCCAAATTGTCACATATTCATCTTCATATATGGGCAAAACGGTCATTTGTGTGCATATATTTGTTTGAGAAAAATTAATTGAAAATTTGTATATATTTTTTTTAGGAAATTGATCTCAAATAGAAGTGGTTTCATGAAGATATGCATGCACAAAATTAATACAAAGGAATGAAGACGGAAATAATTCAAAGTGAAGAACATGGAGGACCCCACCTACCCACCTACCTTAATGTACAAATTAAAGGCTAATGCACATGCTTCTGGAGTTAATGGCTTCATGTACACTTAATGGGGGATTAATACTTGTTAATGATAACTTGGCATCCACACTTCCTAAGGGGCATTTTGGGCATTCCCCAAAAAAATGAATTAGGGTTTTAACACTTGTATAAATACCCCTTATGTTTCATGTAGCCATCTCTTCTCTTAGTCTCTCTTAGGCCTCCTTCTCTTTAGTTTAGTTTATATCAAATAAAATGAAAGCTCATCTTTCTATTTTCATGGCTACTTAGCCATTTTTATTTTATGTAATCTTTTTTATTTTATGCAATTTAATACATGCTCTTTCCTTTTCATGTTCATTTACTTTTATGTTGTAGTGTAGATCTCTTTTCTTTTATGCAAGTTAATTAGTTTATCTTTTCATTTTTCTCTCTTTTTCCTCTTCATTTTGCTTTCATGTTATTAGCTACATTTGTTAATAAAATGACAAATATGAGAAGCTAAACCCCTTCAATGTAGGGGTAATGAAGCTCTCTAATTAATGTAGCTTCAACATTTTGTTAATTCATGCTCTCTTTTTGTGCTTAATGATGATGATAGAAGTGGTTTTATTTGTTGTTTTTGCCTTGAATTTGATAGTCTATATTGTTGACACCAAATAGGCTATGCTTAAACAATCACTAACACAAATGCCTCTTCATCAATATATGATTATGGCATAAGAAAGTGATTTGAAATTAAAATTTGATGGTCTATGTTTCTAATCAATAGTTAATAGGCCATACTTAAAATAGATTTCATTTTCATTTTCTTTGTCAAGTTTCATGAAAGTTAGTAAGTGTTTTAAGGGGTGTGTTATAGTTTGATGACTTATGTTGGCTAATTAATAGCTCAAATATGTCATACTTCTGATAAACACATCAATTGAAACATTAATGAACATAAAAGAGAGATTATGATTTCATGTGTTGAACTACATGATCTAGAGAGTGGATTTATTCTCTAAATTGACATTTAACTCTCATATTTGCATTTCTTTTCTTTTGTTAGTTAGTTCATTTTCTCATTTTCTATCTTAAATACACTCTCGACTTTGGTATAATTTGATTGAATAGGAAATTTTAAAATCATCAATTCCCTGCGGATCGACCCGTATTCGCCGCGTGCTGCATTCGTACACCGTGCGCTTGCGGTTATTTTTAATTTAAATTCGTTCGACGGTTTTCTAAACCGATAGAATTTCCGTCGACGATCAAGTTTTTGGCGCCGTTGCCGGGGAATTTGTTTTGATTTTGACTTTCTACTCTTCGAATTATTTTCTCTTGATTTTCGTGTGCTTATTTTTTGTGTTTGTTTGCAAATAAAAAAAAGTGTGTTTGTGTGTGATTTGTGTTTCATTTGATTTGTTGTTTGTTTCTTTTAGTTTGCATTGCATTTGAATATTTTTTTTAAAAAAAACATCAAAAATTAGAGAAAAAAAACACATAAACATTTTATTTCTTCTCCATTTACAAATTTCGTTTTGTTTACAATTTTTCTTTCCTCTCTCTGCTTCTCACTCACACTCTCTCTGTTTACAATTCATTCCCTGACCAAAAATCCAAAAACCTGCACTGCCTTCTATTCATTATTGCACAGCAGCAACAACAGTCACTACTGTTCACTCTGCCTCAACACCACCTCTTCATTGCTTGCTGCCATACTTCCACTACCACTCAACTACCATACCAATACAACTAACACTTCACCTTGCTTACATCCCACTGCACTTCACCGTGCCACCATATACATCAAATTGAAAAAGAAAAAAGAAACAAAAACATACTCAAGCGCAAACAACCATTCAGACACAACTCAATACTTCCACTGCCAACAACAACTCTCCTTCTCATCCACAATACTCCCCACTACCCATTGCCTTGCTTCTCTCACATATAAAACCACCACACCATCTGCCAATTGCTACTGCACAATTTACATTCATAAACTCCTCTTTTCCCATCATCATCAAAACATTCTGAACCACTGCAAATATACAATTCAGTGCCATCATCCACTTTCATTTCACCTTCCTGCCTGAACCACCATCCAAACCATCTACCAGCAAGTGCAAACATTACCCACCACCGACAAATTCCCTTCAACATTCACTTTCAAACCCTCATCTACAATACAATACTATCATTACCAAACCCCTTCCCATCTCTGCTACATTCCATCATAGCCACTTCATTTCCCACTGTCAACATTACTCAACTCATAACAACAGAACTGCCTCTAACCCACCCCCGTCCAAAGTCATTACAACAGACCCTGTACACTGTCATTCACATTACATACCTCCAAGTTGACACTTCACTGTCTGCCTCAACCACTTCCATTTACCTGCACAAACATTTCCATCAATCCTTGATTTGACCATCTTCAACAACCAAACCAATCTTCATCTTTCCACTGCCCAACCACTTACCCATCAGGCCTGACCGCTGTGCTGCGGTCAAACAGCAACATCCCTTTGGCGAACACACCTCCCTGAACCACATTCACTTATCTTACAGCCACCACAGACCTTACAGTGCATTCACATACATAACTCCTCCGCCCATACATCCATCACATTACTTCGGTTCAATCAACAACAATCCCCTTGCAACTCCATCACAACTCAACAACTCAACATCAACCCTTGCCACAACAACAAACAAGAACTTCCAGTCTCCTCCCCTATCCATTGCAAACTCCTCCGTTTCAAACTGACCATTGTCACAAAAATTCATCCATTAACCAATCCCCTACCTCCCCTGAACTTCTCTGTCCCAAACTGCTGTAATCATACAACCTTATACAACAGCACTTTCAACTTCACCATCCAGTCACACCTCCTACAACCGACCTTCTCTTCCAAGCATCATCCACTTGCCTTCATCCATCTCGCTGCCTCGGCCGGCATAGCATCACCACTACTTCAATCGCGACTTCCCCCTACGCCTGCAAGGCTGCAATCACCTGCCCTTCAAATCAACTGCAATCATCAATCGACTGAAACCCATCGCGACTTCCAGTAGCTTCCTCGACCTCGTGAACTACATCACTCCACACAGTAACAATCCTCACTGCCAAAATAATCAAACAGCCACACAACCTTCATCAAACGCCTCGCCTTCTCGAATTCGAACCCAATTCGCCTGCTACCTAAAACCGCGACTTCAATCGACCATACCGAAACCAATCGCGATCCTCGAATACACGTCTAATTTGAGATTAATTGCGAGTTACAGTTGATTTGAGTTTTATTTTGAAAATTGAGGAGATTTTGGAAATTAAGCTCGTGATTTTGTTCTGTGAATTGAAATTGAGAACGCGGCTGTCCCTTTTCTTGAGTGGGCCGGGCCCTTGTGTGTGATTTAAGAAAAAAAACTTCTTTTATTTATTTTGTTTGTTTGGTTTTTATTTTCTTGTTAAAAAAAGGAGGGGGTGGGGTTTCGATTTATTTGATTTTCAAGTTGTTTTGTTTTGGTTTATTTTATTGCTTCTTTCTCCTCTAAAAAAATTCGTTTAATTTGTTTGGTTTAATTTTAGTTTAGTTGTGTTTTATTTATTTTTAAAAAAAACTTTGTTTCGTTTCGTTTCATTTTAGTTTGCTTTAAGTACCTTCCTGATATTTTTTTTTAAGTAAAACCCTACTTTTATGTTTCCATTCAAAAAAAAATTGTATATATCTTGCTTTATTTCAGGTTGCCAAAGCAGAACTACAGAAAGAGCAGAAGTGCTTGTTAAATAAATTGCTTGATTTAAAGTGCTTGCCGAATAAAAAAATAACTGCTTTCTTGCTTATAAAATTTTATGTTTTAGTTGTCTTGCATTGTTGTTTGCTTGCATTTTAAAAGAAAAATTTTAAAAAAAAAATTCAAAAGCAAAAACAAATTTTCATTCTAGTTGCATTGTTAATACACGTTTTATTTCAGCTTTGCATTTCATCTTAGAATTTGATTAAATAATAACTCACTTAATTGTATATTGACAGTTGTCTTCTTTGAACAATTTAATTTCTTGGTGTCTAGGCTACGGCAGAGTAATAACCATTTATAAATATTACGGTGATTCGTAAATATTATAGTGGTTGTTCCTCTGAAGGTACTTAAACCTTCGGCTGCATTGCTACGGTGATTCGTGGTGCACCGATAAATCCTGCCCGTTACCTGGCTGAGAACTATCTTGTTTATCTAAGACAATTTGTGATTATACAATTTTGGGTTAACTTTGGATAAATCATTTGTAATTAACTCTTGCATTCATTTAGTTGCATTAGTTCATGCATATTAAAAAAAACAAAAAATTCAAAATCCAAAACTAAAAAATATTGTAAACATTCCTTTTCCTTTGAAATTTTTAAATCTTTTTCTTTGAAATTTCAAAAAAATCCAAAAAAAATTTTATAAAAAACAAAATTCGAAAAAAAAAATTGAAAAATAAAAACATAACAAAAATCGATTTCCCTTTTCAAAAATAAATTTTCTTTGTAAATATTTTTCGTTTATAAAAAAAACATTCTTGAAAATGTCTGAATATCCATATTCCACTTGAATTTTACAATAGTTGTGAAAATCAATATAATCCATATGATTTCAGTCCAAATTCGTATGGATATTTTAACAACAACTATTTTGTAAATAATTCAAATTTCGAACAACAAAAATTTCAAAACGATGACCAACGTTCGACTCTTGAAAATAGCATTGAAATGATTTCATCTTTACTCGAACTTTCTATACGACAAAATCAAGAGATAAATGATTTATGTAATTCTGATTTGTGTAATAACTCGAGTCAAGGATTTCAAAATTTGAATTCAATTCAAAATTCAAACGATTACGACTATAACCCATGCCAATTTAATTTCGAACTCCAAAATGAATTCCAAACTCAACATGAAAATGGGAACAACTTTTCAAACGAATTTGGCAATGGGAATAATCTTAACCATGTTACGAGTGAAATTTTTTGTTCTCAACAAATCCAAATCGAAAAATTCTCAATTTAATAACTATAAATTGGATTTTGTTGAACAAATGAATGAAATTTACGATGATCACACGGATTTGTTGTTTGAAACTTATATGAAACAACGTGAACAACAAAATCAAATCTCAACATGTGATGAGTCAAGTGATAAACCACCTTTTACCCAAATCGACGATTTTCAAATAACAACTTTTGAATTTGATAATGACGATCTTAATCAAGTTGTTGAAAATACGGTAATTGAGTTGGATTTCAATTCTTTTGAGGGTGCGAAACTCGATTTAAACTTCGATCTTCCTTTTTCTGAAAATTTGAATACGACAACTTTGAAACTCGATTTACATGATGAAGTTGTTGATAATCCAACAAAGGAAGTCGAATTTAACGAACATGAGTTTTATGGACTTTTTGAAAACGTGTTGTTAAATTTTGAAGGGGAAAATTTCGATCACCATTTTGATTGTGAAATCGATACTTTGAAAGAAATTGAACTTCAACCAATTTTCATATCTACCCCAAAAATCATAGAAAATAAAACAACTCGTATGATTTTCAATAAAACGACTTTCGTTTTTCCAAATCCACACTCAACTTCGAAATCTTTTACGATTTGGTTTTTCGAGCTTAAGCTGTGTCTCGTATACTCGACGAGACAAATGAATCGGTTTTTGGAAGACCGTTTCATTTACATTTTGACAATATACTTTCTGATCTCGTGTAAATACCGTTCGTTTTCATGTAAATAATAATAAACATCTCTTTCACTTGGGTTGACTGTGGGGACACAGTCAAAATCAAGTGGGGGGGGAGACTCATCTTCATTCTTTTTTTTCATGGTTTATTTTTACTTTAAAATCACAAAAACAAAAAAAAATAAAAAAAAATGCCAAAAACAAATTTTCTTTTGATTTATTTTAAAAAAAACACTATAAGATAAAAATATGGCTTTGGTTTATTAAATTGAAATTTTTGGAAATTTATTTGTCTAAACAAAAATAAAAATGAAATTTGATTACAAATAATAATGGTTTAACTAGTATATAGGAAGATTCATACGTGTTAATTATGAAGCATATCCTAATTGAAAATCTTTGTTTTAAAAAGTGGTTGATTTAAAGTAAAGGATATAACATTTTTTTTGTCTTCTTAGTTAAATGGTGCTAAAATGAATTTGCAAAACACTCTCTCTCTCTTAAAAAAAAATAAAAAAAATAAAAAAAATAATAACATCCAAGTATTCACTCTCGTTTAAAAGTCCTCACGGTTATGCATGGGTGAATTACTTGGAATCTTTGATTATGTGCTTTCATGCTCATTTAAAAGTCCTCATGGTTATGCATGTATGGAACACATGTAAAAAAAACAAAATAAAAACCACCTACGGTCGATAGGTGTATGCACGAAAGTGTGTGCACTCGCCACGCTCTGTACTCCCCTCACATAAGCCCGAAAGGCAGTGCATGGGTGGTATATCTGGCCTCAGTTTACCTGAGCTAGGTGTGTAATTTTTCTTGCAAATAATGAGAGAGCAAGCAATTGAAATCCTAGCACTATTTTTACTTATTTGATTGGATTTGTTATTGAAAAGAAATGAAAATACCACTTTGATAAACTTTGATAATCAACTAAGGATCCATTTTATAATTACACTTTGTTATCAACCGAAACAACAAGTTAAACTATTGTCTATTTGTTATGATAACTTGATTTTTGTTGGAAATTCTGACCAGTAAATGACATTAATTTTCAAGAGAATAACCAAAACCTATATTTAACTTATTGGTGTCAATTTAAAAATAAATCCTTCATTTGAAAATATTTTCAAAAATTTGCATTCATCTCTTTGTAAATAAATCTTGCATTTTGTAAATATTTTCATCCCACACTTCGATTTTGTGGGTAGTATCCGCTGAAAACCCTCACGGGACAACACTCGTCCTACTGGGGACACCTAACGGCTTGTTGCATACGCTCAATGCAATCGTGCTTCATACGAAAACGGATTTATCTTAGTTTTTCTTTATTCGAGGACGAATAAAAAGATAAGTGTGGGGGTATTTGATGTGCACATAAATGTGCATATTTTTACCAACATATTTAATCTATTTGAATTAAATAAATGATCATATCGCGTATTTTAACTTGTTTAAACCAAAAATTCAAATTATTCCAAATTGTCAAATATTTATCTTCATATATGGGCAAAACGGTCATTTGTGTGCATATATTTGTTTGAGAAAAATTAATTGAAAATTTGTATATATTTTTGTAGGAAATTGATCTCAAATAGAAGTGGTTTCATGAAGATATGCATGCACAAAATTAATACAAAGGAATGAAGATGGAAATAATTCAAAGTGAAGAACATGGAGGACCCCACCTACCCACCTACCTTAATGTACAAATTAAAGGCTAATGCACATGCTTTTGGAGTTAATGGCTTCATGTACCCTTAATGGGGGATTATGACATGTTAATGATAACTTGGCCTCCACACTTCCTAAGGGGCATTTTGGGCATTCCCCAAAATAATGAATTAGGATTTTAACACTTGTATAAATACCCTTTATGTTTCATGTAGCCATCCTTCTCTTAGTCTCTCTTAGGCCTCCTTCTCTTTAGTTTAGTTTATATCAAATAAAATGAAAGCTCATCTTTCTATTTTCATGGCTACTTAGCCATTTTTATTTTATGTAATCTTTTTTATTTTATGCAATTTAATACATGCTCTTTCCTTTTCATGTTCATTTACTTTTATGTTGTAGTGTAGATCTCTTTTCTTTTATGCAAGTTAATTAGTTTATCTTTTCATTTTTCTCTCTTTTTCCTCTTCATTTTGCTTTCATGTTATTAGCTACATTTGTTAATAAAATGACAAATATGAGAAGCTAAACCCCTTCAATGTAGGGGTAATGAAGCTCTCTAATTTATGTAGCTTCAACATTTTGTTAATTCATGCTCTCTTTTTGTGCTTAATGATGATGATAGGAGTGGTTTTATTTGTTGTTTTTGCCTTGAATTTGATAGTCTATATTGTTGACACCAAATAGGCTATGCTTAAACAATCACTAACACAAATGCCTCTTCATCAATATATGATTATGGCATAAGAAAGTGATTTGAAATTAAAATTTGATGGTCTATGTTTCTAATCAATAGTTAATAGGCCATACTTAAAATAGATTTCATTTTCATTTTCTTTGTCAAGTTTCATGAAAGTTAGTAAGTGTTTTAAGGGGTGTGTTATAGTTTGATGACTTATGTTGGCTAATTAATAGCTCAAATATGTCATACTTCTGATAAACACATCAATTGAAACATTAATGAACATAAAAGAGAGATCATGATTTCATGTGTTGAACTACATGATCTAGAGATTGGATTTATTCTCTAAATTGACATTTAACTCTCATATTTGCATTTCTTTTCTTTTGTTAGTTATTTCATTTTCTCATTTTCTAGCTTAAATACACTCTCGACTTTGGTATAATTTGATTGAGTAGGAAATTTTAAAATCATCAATTCCTTGCGGATCGACCCGTATTCGCCGCGTGCTGCATTCGTACACCGTGCGCTTGCGGTTATTTTTAATTTAAATTCGTTCGACGGTTTTCTAAACCGATAGAATTTCCGTCGACGATCAATTATTTGATTAAGCAACCTCCTAGGTTGGAACTCAAACATCTTTCTGATCACCTTAAGTATGCATAATTAGGTGACAACGAAACATTTCCTGTCATAATATCTTCAAATCTCTCTCTTGATCAAAAAGCTTCCCTTCTTTCAATTCTGTCGAAAAAATGAAGAAGCGATTGGATGGTCGATTACTGATATAAAGGGAATTATATTGCTCTTGTTCAACATCATATCCATTTAGTTGACGATGCCGAGCCTATTCATGACGCGCAACAAAGGCTTAACCTAAAATTGAAGGATGCAGTTCGAGATGAAATTCTTAAACTCCTCGATAACGGAATCATATATCTCATTTCTGATAGGTCGTGGGTTAGCCCAATTCATGTCGTGCCTAAAACATTTGGACTTACCATTATCAAGAACGATGCTAACGAACTCATTCCAACTCGCACTTAAATGGTTTGGCGTGTTTGCATTGATCATCGAAAATTAAATGCTGCAATATGAAAAGATCACTTTCCTCTTCCTTTTATCGACCAAATGCTTGAACAATTAACCGGCTACGAATTCTATTGCTTTCTTTATGGTTGCTCCAGTTATAACCAAATTCCAATCACTCCTGAAGATCAGGACAAAATGACTTTCACATGTCCCTTTGGCACCTTTGCGCATCGACGTACGCCTTTTGGCCTTTGCAATGCTCCAGCTACTTTCCAAAGATGCATGGTCGGCATCTTTTCCGACATGATCGAATGCTTTCTGCAAGTTTTTATGGATGATTTTTCCATCTTTGGAAACTATTTTTCCGAGTGCTTACACCATCTTGAGTTGGTTATGAATCGATGCAAGGACAAACACTTAACGTTAAATTGGGGAAAATGTCATTTCATGGTCAAACATGACAATTTTATTGGCCATGTCATTTCAATCAAAGGCATTGAGGTAGATAAGGCTAAAATTGAAGTGATCGTGAATCTACCCATTCCTAAATATGTCAAGGATGTTCGTTCATTCCTTGGGCATGCTAGTTTCAATCGACGTTGTATGAAAGATTTTAGTAAAATTGCTCGACCTATGACGACCCTTCTTGGAAAAGAAGTTCCATTTGACTTTAATTTTGACTGTGTTTCTGCTTTCGAATGTATGAAAAATGAACTCATTTCCATGCCCATCATATGCTCACCCAATTAGGATCTTCCTTCCGAAATAATATGCGACATCTCTAACTTTGCAGCTTGTGTTGTTTTAGGACAACGCATCAACAAAATTCTTCATGTCCTTTATTATGCTAGTATGACTCTAAACGATGCTCAACTCAACTACATGACCACTAAATAAGAACTTCTAGTGGTAGTCTTTGGGCTCGAAAAATTTCGACCTTATTTTATTGGCTCACACATTACGGTTTACACTGACCACTCTACTCTTAGGTATCTTTTCGCTAAAAAGGATGCTAAATCTCGTTTGATCCATTGGATCCTTTTACTCCAAGAATTTGACCTTATGGTCAAAGAAAAAAGGATTTTACAACGTCGTTGCTGATCATCTATCACGTCTTCCAAACACATCACCTTATTTACCGAACAACGAGAACTTTCCTGATGAACAACTCCTTTCGGTTTTCGTGGATCCATGGTATGCCAATATAGTGAACTATTTAGTCACTAAAACAACTCCTTCATTTTGGTCGAAACAAGATAAATATAAATTTCTTTCATAAGTCAGCTACTTCTATTAGGATGATCCATACTTGTTTAAATATTTTTTCGACCAAATCATTCAACATTGCGTCCCAGATTGCGAAATCAAGAGTTTTCTTTCATTTTGCGATGATAAGCTTGTGGTGGATACTTCGGTTCTAAGAAAATAGCAGAAAAGGTGCTTCAATGTGGTTTTTACTGGCATATGCTTTTCAAAGATGCATTTGATTTTTGTAAAACTGGTGATCGTTGCCAAATGTTAGGAAAAATCTCTCGACGAAACACGATGCTTTTGAATCCCATTCTTATGATGGAAACTTTTGACATTTAGGGTATTAACTTTATTGGACCGTTTCCTAACTCTTTCGAAAATTTGTATATCTTTCTTGTTGTTGATTATGTCTCTAAATAGGTTGAAGCCATTCCTTGTAAATCAAATGACCAAAAACTTGTTATGAGATTCATAAAAGAAAACATTTTTTCAAGGATTGAAACACCTCGCACAATAATAAGCGATAATGGAACTCATTTGTTTAATCATTCATTTGAAACTCTAATCAAATAATACTCGATAACTCATAAGTTATCCACTACTTATCGTCTTCAAACTTGTGGTCAAGTTGAAATTTCAAATCACAAAATCAAGCAAGTTTTGGAGAAAACGATGAATGAAAATAGAAAAGATTGGTCACAAAAATTGACAGATTTGCTTTAGGCTTACAGAACCGCATATAAAACCAATATGGGATGTCTCCTTTTAGGTTTATATATGGAAAATCGTGCCATGTACCCGTTGAACTTGAACACAGAGCATTGTGGGAAATTAAGAACATAAACTTTGATCTTGAAAAAGCAGCGAAAGTAGGAAATTGCAACTCAATGAATTATAGGAGATTAGGAATGACACATATGAAAACGAGAAAATTTACAAAGAAAGAACAGAAATTTTTCATGACAAGTCAATCTTAAGGAAAATATTTTCGCCAAACCAAAAAGTTCTTTCGTATGACTCTGAACTTCATTTGTTCCTTGGAAAATTAAAATCAATGTGGAAAGGACCATACGTCGTACGTACTTTTTTTCACATGGTGCCGTAGAAATTGAAAACCCTAGGGATGGTTAAATTTTCAAAGTCAATGGTCATCGTTTAAAACCATACTTGGAGTTGGCGAGTAATCGAGAGGAGAAGCTCATGAGTCTTCATGAGCCACACTACATCTAGTTAGGAATTTGAACCTTCTTTTGTAAATATATACATATTTTTCTCCATTACACTCACTATATCATATATTGATTGTGGGGATACAGTCAAAATCAAGTGTGTGAGGAGTCTCATGTTTTTTGATTTTTTAGGTTCTCTTTCCAAAAACAAAAAAAATAAAAACGTAAAAAAATTTCCGAACCAAAATTTTCTTTTTAGCAATATTGATTTACTTTCAAAGGAACACGATATGAAGGGTATTATTAAATTGAAATTTTTGAAAAATTACTTGTCTCAACAAAAATAAAAATAAAAGTTTGATTACAAGTAACCATGGTTTAACTTGTATATAGGAAGGTTCGTAGGTGATAATTATGAAGTATATCCTAATTGTAAACTTTGTTTAAAAGAGTGGTTGATTTAAAGTAAAGGCGATAATATTTTTGATCTTCTAAGTTAAGTGGTGCTAAGATGATTTTTCATAACTCTCTCTCTTAAAAAAAAGAAAAAAAAACTTTTTTTATAAAAATAAGAAACATCTAGAGTCATGTGTTCACACGTAGGTGTGTATACCCGCTATGCATTATACCCTTCTCTTGTAAGCCTAAAAGGCAATGCATTATCGGCATATCTGGCTTTAATTTATCTGAGTTTGGTGTCTGTAAATAAAATAATAATAATAATAATAGTAAACACCTAGATTCATATGTTCATACGCAAGTGTATACATTCGCTATGCTCTGTACGCTTCTCACGTAAGCCCGAAAGGCAATGCATGACTAGTATATCTAGCCCCATTTTATCTGAGTTAGGTGTGTAAATAATAATAATGTTAATATTTTTCAAAGTAGAGAGATCAAGCAATTGAAATCTGAGCATTATTTTCACTTATTTGATTCGACTTATTATTCAAAAGAAATAAAAATACCACTTTGCAAAACTTTGATAATCAACTAAAGGATGCATTTCATAATTGCATTATGTTATCAATCCAAACAACTAGCCAAACTATAGTCTAATTGTAATGATAGCTTAGTTTCTGTTAGAAGTTTTGATGAGTAAAAGGACTAAAATTTCTTAATAATAACCAAAACTTATATTTAACTTACTCATGTCAGTCTAAAAGTAAATTCTTCATTTGTAAATATTTTTGAAAGCATGAATCATATAGTCGCATTGGAATTTTCATATTGTATCTGGATTTTTTGGGTAATATCCGCAAAAAAACCCTAACAAGACAACACTTTGCCTACTAGGGACACCAGGAGTTTTAAAGGCTTGTTGCATACGCTCAATGCAATCGTGTTTCCTAAGAAAACGGATTTATCCTTGTTTTAGTTTATTCGAGGATGAATAAGAAGATAAGTGTGTGGGTATTTGATGTGCACGTAAAAGTGTATATTTTTACTTCTATATTTATTCTTCTTTTATTAAAATAAATGAGCATATTATGGTATTTTATATGTTTAAACCAAAATTTAAATTGTTTTCAAATCATCATTTATTCATCTTCATTTGGAGGGGGAAATGGTAAATTTGTGTATGATTTAATATGAAAAAATTTATTTGCACATTTTTATTTGTGGGAAATGGAATGCAAATATGAAAAGGCTTCATAGATGAATGCATGCACATATGTTGAAAGCAAATGGAGAATGGAAATAAAAGAATTCATGCAACATAGAGGAGACCACACACCCACTCACTAATGGTTCATAAAAGCACATGCACATGTTAATGGAGGCCTAAAAGCATGTTAATGGGGATTAATTATTTTCCTAATGATTATTTGGAGGTTACACTTTCTCCAGGGCAATTTTGGTAGTGCCCTAAAATATGAATTAGAGTTTTAAGCATGTATAAATACCCCTTATGTTCATGTAGTCTTCTTCTCCTTTTTATGAAAGTAGCAGTACAAAATTTGTGATAAATAAAATATCGCTTTAATGGTGTAACTATCCAAAATTTAAGCCATAATAATTAATTACTGTAACAACCCAAAATTTAAGCTATATTAATTAATTAACGAATTAACTAAATAATAAAATAAGTTTATGAAATTACAATAATTAAGCTACGGGAGTTGAACCATTACGTCCGTGGTGATTTTCTGATCAATTTTCAAATATAGTTTGTCAAAATCCAAGCTAAAACGAAGAAGATATGAATTAAACAAGAAAAAAACAAAACGGGAATATATATATATATATATATATATATATATATATATATATATATATAGGTCGGGTCGACCCCTAATGTGCATAGGTCGACCTTACGCATATATGGGTCGACATTCAGGTTGACCCACACCTGTATTTGGACGTTGTTTTGACCAGTTTTAAACAATGACATGTTTTTCCATTTTTTTCAAATCCTGTGCGTCCGTACTCCCATCCGAGAGTTCCCAGTGAGCATATGACGTTGTTGCACCAGATCTAATCTTCAAATCTAATGGTCTGAGATCCTTAAGTGACATTATAAATAAAACGCTAGGCCTACCAATTTTCTCATTCATATTTTCTCCTATTTGGGTTCATTGCCGGAGGCTGGACCTTAAATATAAAAAATTCTAGGAAGTAAACCATTTTGATAAAAGTATTCTACACTCTAGAATTGGATCAAGGAAGACAAGGACTAGATTTAAGGGCCGCAAGTGAATGTTTAGTAATTATTTTAGAATTTTAAGTAGTTTAAAATAATAGGATTCCCAATAGTTATACTTTTTCTGCAATTTTGAGAGAGTTTTTATATAAGTTATTTATAGTTAATTTTTAAAGTTCTTCTCAGCCTATTTTATTAATTTTTTATTTAGCTATTTTATTCATTTATTTACTGTTATTTGCATTTATTTACATCTGTTTTACGTTAGAATTTAGCCTACAAATTTTAGTTTCTTTTTATTCCATTTTGCACAAATAAAATATAAGAATATTAAAAAGAGAATGATTCGCAGATATGGATTAAAATAGAAAACATGAAACTTACAGAAATTAGATGTAAAATAAGAAAAACTGTAATAAAAAGAAGACAGACTAAAATAGGCAAATTTGAGACATTTTCAAGCATGTTTATAACTAGTGGTTATAACTAAAAGATAGAAAAGAAGAATAACAATTATAACATAGGTTATAATTTGGCAGAAATAACAAAAGAGGCTTATTTTAAGAACTTACACTAAGTTAATAAGCAAGAACGGAAATATAGTCCGTACCAATAGCATTCCCATTTAGACTGGACTGATAGTCTCGCAACAGATTAGGTGAGGCTAGGCAGGACCCTTTTAGACTAGGACTGATGGTCTCCTAATAGTTAGGTGGGGCCCAGACACAGGGTAAATAAGTTGCTAATAGATAGAAGCTCAAATCGGGGATTTAGGCAAGGGACACGACTAGATTTTGTTTGTTAGGACCCGTACCAACAGCCTTCCCTTTCAAACTAGTACCGATGGGCTCACAAAACACTTAAGTGAGGCTAGGCAGGACCCTTTCAGGCTAGGGCTGATGGTCTCACAACAGATTAGGTGAGGCTTGGCACGCTTATACTGATAGGGTAAATAAGAAGTCACAAGAGGGGGCGAAAGTGAGTGTGTACCAATGGTGACCGAGCGTGCAGCATCGATCAGGGTTGTAATTCGCTACTGTGTTCAAAGCGCTAAACAAGTGACTTTTGCTGTGGGACCCATGGGACGGGACTAGCTTACAGTGACATAACAGAGATAGAAGGCCGATCAGCGGGTAGAATTAGATTTTAGCCTAATTAAAATTAGATTAGGATTTCAGCCTAATCACAGTAATCTAAGACAAATGCAAACAATCCATAAAAAAACAACCAAAGCAAACAATTAAACAGTATTTATCATAGTTTTATCATTTCTCTTTTTCCTTTTTATGCTAGAACTGTTGCTAAGTCTATATCTTGCTTAAAAATGCTAGTAATTACTCTCACTTACCAGACTTTTAGTCTGACCCACTCCTATATTTCCCCTTTTCCCTCCATAGGCCAACAGAGGCAAGGATAGTTGATTCAGATTTTTTTGGAGATAAATTCCTGGAGTTCTTCAAGTATTCTTCTTCTTTTTGGTTTTCTTTTCATTTTGTTTTTGATGTACTGGTACTTTTGAGAGGGATGATTAATTTTGTACTCTGATTTTATGAGACTAAGATGTATTTTTCATAAGAGATGTATATTTGGTATTTGAGTCATGTGATGTTTTTCGGACTTATTTATGAAGTTTTATTTTGAATAATGAGTTACCATTTAAATGTTTCTGCTGTTTATATTTATTTGTCTTGTGAATCCTAGTCTCTGTGATGCTTTAGCTGTACCTATAACACACCATATCTTTTAGTGTGCCCTTTTTGGGTATACTAAGGGGTATGCGGTGTTTCACTTGGTATCAGAGCCTAAGATTACAGGATTCCTAAAAAGTTATTCTAAAAGTGAAGTATTTTTCAAAAGTAACATATCTTTAAAAGTATTTTCAGAAAGAAACTCTTATTATAGAATTAGTTTTCAAGTATAAAAGAGAGTTTCAACAAAATCCTCTCAAAGTCCAGTTCAACCTTCTTTCGATTATTTCGAAGCCTAAATTTTCTTTTCCTTGCATAGTATGGCTGACTGGTACCGTAGAGCTACGGTACCAGAGGTGCAAAGGGCAATCGCCCAATACAGCAGCAGTAGATGGAGATCCCATTAATCCACATGCAGTAGCCAATTTTTCTAAGATATGCAAGGACTTCGCTAGTCTAAGAGGCAAGTCATTTTCCGGCATGGAGGATTTTATGGAGGTATGAGCATGGTTGAGGAATACGGAGCTGATGTTTGGGCTGTTAGGATTGGAGGATCGATAGAGAGTTCAGCCTGCATCTTGACAGCTAAAGGAGAGCTTAAAGAGGTTCCTAAGAGAGAAAGCTCTAAGAAGCCATGTTGGAAGAATAAGAAGGATAAGGACAAGAGGAAAGAATGAGGCCTAAGAAGCAGATCGGAGAAAGCAGGAAATGTCATAGCTATGGATTGGTTGGGTATTTCGCAAAGGACTGTAAGAAAGGCTCGATGAAGGGGAGGTGTTACAATTGTGGGTAGCATAGACACCTTAGTAAAGCTTGTCCTACAAGGATGGGGTAGAGAGAAAGCGCACCTATAGTGCAAGTACAGGCTTTGGATACAGCATCCTCTAGTAATGGACTGGATAAAGGTAGGAAAGTCTCTGTAGAAGGTTTGATCTCTATTTCGGATTTTCCAATTCAGACTCTTTTTGACTCTGGAGCATCACATTCTTTTGTTTCTAGTTCCTTGCTTGATTGTTTGCACTTAGATATTTCTCTAGTAGTAGGCCTTATAGTTGTTTAAAACCCCATAGGAGGATCAACACATTTATCCATGATTTGTAGGAGTTTGAAAATTTTTATACTAGGCGTAGAATTTGACTGTGATGCATATGTACTGAGATTTGCTGGCTATGGGATGATTTTAGGGATGGATTGGCTATCCACTTATAGAGCGATATTGGATTGTGAAAGGAGAGTAGTCAGATTAGAGACATGGAGCAGTAGGATTCTTGAGTTTTCTTGCGACCCATGGGGGTCACTCATATTGAGCTTCCTTTATTCCCTCGATTCGTCACTAGGAGAGTTAGATTCTATTCCAGTCGTTAGATATTTCCCAGACGTTTTTGAGGAGGTTAGCGCAATACCCCTAAGAGAGAGATCGACTTTAGGATCTATCTGAATAACAATGCGAAGCCAGTGGAATTTTCTATGAGACATATGGCTCCTAGGGAGAGGAAAGGGTTAAGCAAGCAGATCGGTGAGCTATTGGAGAAAGGCTTCATCAAAGGGAGAATATCTAAGTGGGGAGCGCCAATCGTCTTTACTATCAGGATGGATGGTTCCCTTTGACTTTGTGTAGACTATAGAGAGTTGAATAAGCTCACAAAGGAGAACCATTACCCCCTTCCTAGGATTGACGATCTTTTTGATCAGTTAGTTTGCTCTTTTGTATTTTCTCAGCTCGATTTAGCCACTGAATTTCATTAGCTTATAGTCACTGACGATAGCATAGATAAGATAGCATTTAGGAACCCGATGGATTCTTTGGGTCCTTGGTCATGTCGTTTGGGCTGACCAATGCCCCAGCCTATTTCATAGATTTGATGAGCCGTGTTTTTCGAGATGTCCTAAATAAGTTCGTTGTAGTATTTGGGGACAACATTCTAGTGTTTTCCAAGATTATGGAAGAGCATGATATTTATCTTGAGGAGATTCTTTGTACACTTCGTGTTCATCAATTGAAAGCAAAGTTCTTACAGTGTCACTTTTGGCGTAAGGAGGTGCGTTTCTGGGGCTATGTGGTCTCAAAAGAGGTTTAGCTATTGATCCTGCTAAGGTAGTAGCAACTCAAGATTGGAAGGTCCTCAAAAACGCTACCGAAGTTAGAAGCTTCATAGGTTTGGCTAGCTATTATAAGAAGTTTATTAGAGATTTTGCCAAGATTTCAGCACCACTTACTCGCCTCACTAAGAAGAATGTGGCATTTTTGTTGGACATAGATTGTGAGGATTTCTTCACAATGCTAAAGAGGGCCTTACTAGTGCACTAGTGTTAGTTTTACCCGACGGAGCTAAGCCTTTTACAGTATACATTGATGCATATGGAATGGGTCTTGGAGTAGTATTGATGCACGAGGGGAGGATAGTATGCTATGGAAGTAGACAGTTGAGAACTCATGAGAAGAACTACCCCACCCATGATTTGGAGTTAGCTGCTATTGTTTCCGCGCTTATGTTTTAGAAGCATTACTTGCTAGGAGAGAGGTTCAACCTTTTCACTGACCATAAATCATTGAAGTACCTATGCTCACAAAAGGATTTAAATTTGAGGCAGCAACATTGGATGGAGTTTTTAGCATCATATGAGATAGCTTACACCCCTGGCAATGGAAACGTGGTTGAAGATGTGTTAAGTAGGAAGAAAGCAACCTTTAGTCCAATGTTCATGGAGTGGAAAAGCCTAAAGTTTATTTCCACATTTGATTTTGAGCCCTCTACAGACATTACCCCTGGATTGTTGCCTGCACTTGAGATTAAGCCTACCCTTATGGATCAGATTGGCTCAAGGCAGCGAGAGGATTCAAAACTTATGGATATTCTAGAGAGAATTAGCATAGGAGAAGTCTCTAGACATCTCCAACGCTACTCCATTGATAGTAGAGGGTGGCTAAGGAGAGATGTAAGAGTTTGTGTCCGCTGCACTAGTGATTTGATGAGAGCTGTTCTAGAAGAAGCATACCATTCTCGAATGACTATTCATTTGAGTGGCGATAAGATAGGGACATGAAAAGAGTGTTTTATTGGAGCGGCATGAAGATGGATGTGGCAGAGTTTGTAGCCAAGTATTTTTTTAACCGAAGAGTTAAGGCGGAGCAGTAAAAGCCCAACGGATTGCTTAACCCATTTGATGTACTCGAATGGAAGTGGGGTAGTGTTTCAATGGACTCATAAATGGTTTACCCCAATCTAAGAAGGGGAATACTAGTATTTGGGTGATCATATATCGTTTGACTAAAAGTGCCCACTTCATTTCGATCAAGAATAAGAGGACGACACCTTATTTGGCATCCTTATATGTTCGTGAGATAGTTCGACCTCAGGAAGTTTCCTCTAGCATAGTGAGCGATAGAGACCCTATCTTTACTAGCGAGTTTTGGAGAAGCTTGCAAGAGGTTTTAGGAACACGGCTTAGATTGGGTACGGCCTATCATCCTTAGACGAATGGTCAAACGGAGAGAGTTAATAAAGTTCCTTAAGATTTGTAGAGGATATGTATTCCTGATTTTGGAGGAACTTGGGAGGAGCATCTTCCTTTAAGGGAGTTTGCTTATAATAATAATTTTCAAGCTAGCATTGGAATAGCACCTTTCAAAGCTCTCTATAGAAGACCGTGCAAGTCTCTTCATGTTGGTTGGAGTCTACCAAAAGATTGCTATTTGGTCCCGACATGGTTAGTGAGACGTCGGAAAACGTCGATTTGATTAGGAAGTGAATGAAGATGGCCCAAGATGGGCAGAAATCTTATGCAAATAAGCGGAGAAGGGATATTGAGTTTGGAGCATGAGACTTGGTTTTCATTAAGTTATCTTCGCTAAGAAAGGTAGTAAGATTTGGATCAAGTGGAAAACTTGCTCCTAGATTTATAGGACCGTTTCTCATTGTCAAAAGGGTATAGAAGATGGCGTATTGGATAAGGCTACCAGAAAGGCTCATAGGAGTTCATAATGTTTCCCATGTTTCGCACTTAAGAAAATGCTTACATGATTCAGCAGAGGTAATGGAACCTAGCCAACTTGAGGAAATTGAAGTGGAGAGAGAAGCATCAGTTCGTCGTATTCCTACCAAGATTGTTGGAAGTGATATTAAGAAGCTTAGGAATAAGGAAGTCCCTTTGGTTAAGGTGTAGGAGGGAGATAGTATTGAGGACACTTTGTGGGAGGCAGAGGAGAAATACGTATCTCGTATCTGTATCTTTTCGATGGTACGTTTCGAATTTCCTATTTTCATCTTTAGTTTTGAATACGTTCTTTCCTTTTGTATCCTTTGGGAGGGTAGATCTTAGGATTTAACCTATGGATGGTAGGAATGAATGTAAACATGCTACTAGAACATGTTATGTGTGATGGACGCTAGTGTTCGCTAGTGGATGCTAATGGACGCATATATATACACTAGGCACTATTATCCCTTAGTTACAATCGGTCACTAAAGCACATGCATATGGATGCGTGCGCATTTGCATTTTATTTTAATTTTCTATGGTTTCTGTTAATGGATGATTATCATATGATTGTTGCATTTTGATGATAATTGTAGCACGCATATAGAACTATCAGTTATCATTAGAAAATTTGCATTCATTTGGAAACACGACATGAATATGATTGCAAAAAAAAGGAGATCGACTTAACCAGTAGACCGTCTAATCTTTTGCATTAGTTAGAGACATTAACACTACACTATTTGCATATATATATATATATATATATATATATATATATATATATATCATAAATTGCATTAGAAAAATTAAGGACAATGAATGTAATGGATGGTGGTTGAGTATATGGTTGTAAAATTTGAATAAAATATTTATTTCATTCTTCTGTCCTTGGAGATTACGGGGACAAAATCCTTTAAGGAAAGGTGAATGTAATAATCCAAAATTTAAGCGGTAATAATTAGTTATTGTAACCCAAAATTTAAGCTATAATAATTAATTAACGAATTAATTGAATAATAAAATAAGTTTTTAAAATTTTCAGAATTAAACTACGGCAGTTCCACCATTATGTCCATGGCGATTTTCTGATCAATTTTCCATATATAATTTGTCAAAATCCTAGCTAAAATGAAGAAGATTTGAATTAAACAAGAAACAAACAAAACGGGAATATATATAGGTCGGGTCGACCTTAGGGTTGACTCCTAATGTGCATAGGTCGACCTTACACATATATGGGTCGACATGCAGGTTGACCCACCCCTGTATTTTGGATGTTGTTTCGTCCAGTTTTAAACGATGACGCGTTTTTCCATTATTTTTTTCAAATTCTGTGTGTCCGTACTCCTATCCGATGGTTCCTAGTGAGCATATGACATTGTTGCACCAGATTTAATCTTTAGATCCAATGGTCTGAGATCCCTAAGTGACACTATAAATAAAACGCTAGGCCTAGCTATTTTCTCATTTAGATTTTCTCCTATTTGGGTTTATTGCCAGAGGCTGGACCTTAAATAGAAAAAATTTCTAAGGAGGAAATCTTTTTGATAAAAATATTCTATGCTCTAGAAGTGGATCAAGGAAGACTAAGGACTAGAGCTAAGGATCGCAGATGAGTGTTTAGTAATTATTTTAGATTTTTAGTAATTTAAAATAATAGGGTGGGTTCTCAATAGTTGTTCTTTTTCTGCAATTTTGAGATAGTTTTTAAATAATTTATTTACAGTTAATTTTTAAAGTTCTTCTTAGTCTATTTATTCAGTTATTTTTACTTAGCTATTTTATTCGGTTATTTACAGTTATTTACTGTTATTTGCATTTATTTAGAGTTATTTACTGTTATTTGCACGAATAAAATACAAGAATATTAAAAAAGAGAATAATTCGCAGATATGGATTAAAATAGAGAACATTAAATTTACAGAAATTAGATGTAAAATAAGAAAAACTGTAATAAAAAGAAGATAGACTAAAATAGGCAAATTTGAGACATTTGCAAACATGCTTATAACTAGTGGTTATAACTAAAAGAATAACAATTATAATGTAGGTTATAATTAGGCAGAAATAACAGAAGAGACTTATTTTAAGAAGTTACACTAAGTTAATAAGGAAGAACTTAAATAGGGTCTGTACCAATAGCATTCCCTTTCTGACTAGGACGGATGGTCTCACAACAGATTTGGTGAGGCTGGGCAGGACCTTTTTAGATTAGGGCTGATGGTCTCACAATAGTTAGGTGAGGCCGGGACATAGGGTAAAATAAGTGGCCAATAGATCGAAGCACAAATCGGGGAATTTGGGCCAGCGGAGCAACTAGATTTTGTTTGTTAGGACCCGTACCAATAGCATTTCCTTTCATACTAGTACTGATGGTCTCACAAAACACTATGGTGAGGCTAGGCAAGACCCTTTCAAGCTAGAACTGATGGTCTCACAACAGATTAGGTGAGGTTGGACACGCTTATGCTATTAGGGTGAATAAGAGGTCACAAGAAGGGGGCAATAGTGAGTGTGTATCAAAGGTGACTGAGCATGCGGCATTGATTAAGGTTGCAATTCGCTATTGCGTTCCAAGCGCAAAACATGTGTCTTTTATTGTGGGACCCAGATGATGGGACTAGCTCATAGTGGCACAACAGAGATAGAAGTCCGATCAATGGGTAGAATTAGGATTTTGGCCTATTTATAATAGGATTAGGATTTCAGTCTAATCACAACAATCTAAGATAAGTGCAAACACCATAGAGTCAAAACAACCAAAGCAAACAATTAAACAGTATTTATCCTAGTTTTATTCTTTCTCTATTTCCTTTTTATACTAGAATTGTTGTTAATTCTATCTTCTCTATCTTGCTTAAAAATGCTAGTAATTGTTTTCACTCACCAGACTTTTAGTCTGACCGACTCCTCTATTTTCCCTTATCCCCATAGGCCAGTAGAGGCAAGGATAGTTGATTCAGATTTCTTGGAGTTACATTCTCGAAGTTCTTCATGTATTCTTCTTTTCAGTTTTCTTTTTATTCAATTTTTGATGTACTGGTACTTATGCGAGGGATGATTATTTTTGTACTCTGATTTTATGAGATTGAGATTTATTTTTAATTAGACATGTGTATTTGGTATTTGAGACATGTGATGTTTTTCAGACTTATTTATGAATTTTTATTTGAATAATGAGTTACCATTTAAATGTTTCCTCTATTTATATTTATTTTCCTTATGAATCTTAGTCTATGTGATGCTTTAGGTATACCTATAATGCATCATATCATTTATTGTACCGTTTTTGGAAATACTAAAGGGTGTGGGGTGTTTCAAATGGCTTCTTATAGCCTTGGCCTTACTTTCATGCAATTTATTTTTCATGCTTTATTTTATTGCTATTTTCTTTATGCTCTCTTTTATTTATTTTATGCTCTCTTATTTCATGTTAGTAGCGGAGATTTAATTCATGTAATTAGTAGTTTTATTTCATGCCAGTAGTTGGCTCTTTTCTTTTAATTAGCTCTCATTTTTTTATTTATGTTTATGTTGAAATCATTTTATGTTAACATGTTTTTCAAATGTGAGTGGCTAAACCCCTTCAGTTTAGGGGTAATGAAGCTCTTATGAAACATATTAAATTAACAAGACGAATTCATTTATGATCTCTCTTTTGTGCTTAATCGAAACTTTGAATGATGTTGGTTTATGTCTCTTTTTTAATGAATTTGGTAGACTATGTTGACATCTCAAATTGGCTAAGCTTATTCCATTGTAAACATAAACTATTTCATCATTTGTCTAAATGATTTTGATAATGAAAGTTAAACTAAAATCTAAATTTGATGATCTACGTTATTAATTCATAGTAAATAGACCACGCTTAAAATAGATTTTATTTTTAATTTCATGTCATTTTCATGAGAGTTGATAGGTGGGTTAGAAGGGTGTGTTAGAGTTTGATGGTTTAAGTTGTGCAAATTAATAGCACAAATAAACCATACTTGTAATAAACATGTCAATCATTTCTACTTAATATTTTAATGAGAGATTATAAATAAATTTTGTATTGATTTATATGAATAATTGGAAGTGGATTTGCCTCTAAATTTTTCATCAATATCATATTCTTATTCACTTTTGCTCCATCGTAATTTCTACAATTTTCTAGTTTAAAACAATTTTGAAAACTTTGGGCTAATCTGATCGAGTATTATTAGAATTTAATTCTTTCTGCGGATCGACCCGTACTCGTACACTTACTACGATTGTATGCCGTTCACTTGCTGTTTTATAACGATGATATCTTTCTATAGTTTCTAATCGATAGAAGAACCATCTGTTCACCACCAACCGCCACCAAGGTCCCGAATCGCCACAAAAATGCCATTGATATCTGATTACTCATACGACCATCACCAAGGTCAATGACAAACCACGTCGCTACTATATTCGGTGTTCAATAATGTACAATTACTAAGGTACGACCATAACCAAGGCAAGCTAGAGCATCATTAAGGTCTAGGATACATAGGTAAGCATCCTTAAATATTGTTTCTCCATGAAAGACCTATCACATCTAGATTCAACAATTCCTCGAGCGCATGACTCGACAGTGGAATGCACCACGTTCTACCACATCACTTCTCCAAGTTGAACGTACCTTCTTCAACCACCGCCAAGCCCATATACACTTCTCACTCGAAGTACTTAAACAAAGTAATTCATAAGTTTATCACCCTAAGTGCTCAACCAAAATGATTCACCCCATTGATATGCAAAACTTTGGAAGTCATCATGTCAAAGTTTTGAAGTCATCATGTCAAATGCTATCAAAATCAATTGTCATGGAGTCGTAACATCAAAATCAAGCTTTGAGCGGGGGAATGAATCACCATGGCAAGAATCCTAAAGTCCATGCCTAGATCCTTCAAGCTTCCACATGGTCGTCACCAACTATAATATGGTCGGTGGCAACTATATTTGGTCATCACCGACCACTTTGCTTAGCCAAGCATTAGCTAAATGCTTCAGGCTCAAAACCTCAAGTAACCGACCACATTGTATCAATCATTTACATCCCATCTTGAAACATGATCCTTCATTGCTGTAAAAATAGGAACAGGAGGCTCACCTATTATTATGTCATGTTTTGAATATGCTAGTATATGATTTTAGATTAATGATAATAAACATATATATATATATATATATATATATATTCATTTAAATATACTTGTTAATGTACTATTTTATTTTTCACATAATTAAATAAATATTCGCTAAATAAAATTAATAACATAGAATTTAAATTCAAACAAATATTTTATTCAAACAAATATTTTATTACAATTCTGAATAGTATGAATTTGAGCTCTCACTATATATATATATATATATATAATTTTAATTACAATACAATTTCGACTACATCATAATTTTCAATTTACATTTGCACCTCACTACATATCACTCATTCTCTATAATTTTTCTTCAACTCTATTCCAGATTGAATCCAACATTTGAATTATCTACAAAATAAACACTGACGCGGTAAAATTGAAAGAGAAATATTTCTGCAGTGTGAAATAAAATGTGTTTTTGAAAATATTATTTGCCTTAGTTATTTGGGTTGTTCATCATCATATTTTGAATTCATCATACACCAACAGCTTGTGACATGCATAGTTTATCACTGTACATGCCACAAGGCCTTACACGCCGATATACACTTGATAAAACTACAAGGATAGGTGAGCACAAGGCAAACTCAAGCTATAATCTAGATTCAACTCAGGTGCAACACGAAAAACAAATCCAGATAAAAGTGTACACAAAATTTCAAACTGTAAACAACACGGGTATAAAGTGATGTACACATGAAGCCAACAAAACCCAGAAATGAAGACACAAATGTATCAAGACTCTAACCATGCTAACAAGTAAACAAATGTGTACACATAAGAACTGACTCGATAGTCAGATAGAAGGTCATGCATTTCATTTCAAGAGGAAATCTGACATATCAAATACAAACCCAAAGCTTCTACACAGTGGCTATGTGGTCTTCGAAAACAAATATAAAATAAGCATAACACAAAATCAGTCACAAATTTTCATATCACTAAGGCGGAAACAGATATGAATATGTCACATTGAAGCGAACATCAAAGTAGTGGTCATACAAGATCCACTACATCAAAAAAGAATATGTATAAGTGCTAGACAAAAGAATATGTATACATCAGGGAGTCTTTATCTCGAACGTATAAAAACAAAAACTACCGAGCTAAAGTAGTTAGCCAAAAGTCTGAAGCTAGTCCCTGCTAAGAAGTAAAGTGGAAGCATCTGAAATACCTCGGTCTGACCTGAGTATTATTTAAGAAGAGAAATAATAAACGGATCGGTCTAGCAACAAATATCATATAAGATGAGATATGATAAGAGATATGAAAAAAAAATGGTAACAATAATGCCATACCGCGATAAGCATATATTTGATAACAATGAAAATCATGCAATATCCCAAATCTCCTAAAATATCCAAAACGAATTATCATATTCTTTAGCTTATTCACCAAACCTCAAATATTGATAAAGCATATCAATGCAAATTACAAAAATTGGTGAAACACAAATTCTAGAAATCAATGATTAGAAATCCAGAAAACACAAAGGGGGGAGGCCTATCACAAACTGGAGCATGATAACTCACCAACATGTGTATCACATGCGGAATGTTGTTCCATGGTCGCTAACCATCAAATTTGAGCCGACGCTCCACAAACGACCTAAAGACCATGGGTCGCTACCCTACCAATTTGAACCGAAGCTCCACAAACGAGGTTTAGTCCCCTACACAAAAAAGAGACATCGCACATCGCAAGTCTAGTTCACAAAATGATCATCATTGATCGATAAGTGTATATTACACTAAGCTAGTAAATAAATGAGTTTAGCTTCATGTCCCGTAACTACTTGCTTAACTTAAATATTTACGAATAGAGTGTAGATTTCCACTCAAAAATTATCATGAGATTTCAATCGAATAAGTCCAAGAATTAACCGACGAAGTAAACGCAAGCGTTTCATACCACTTGTTTTGCTAAATCGTTTAATTAGATTCTCATACGAATGAAGTAAAGGTTTGTATATACTAATAGATTGGAAAACGGTTTTAAAATGGGCTTTGTATAAAAAATAGTGTTGAAATCATTTTTGTGAAAGAGTTTTAGCTTTTACTACTGGTATAAAAACCTTTGTATTTTAAAGTGATAAATCACAAAAATGATTGTAAAAACAATCTATCACCAAAATCTACATTCGACGACGTGAATTAAGTTCATAAAAATCGACACAAATTCATCAAATGGATATTTCCAAAATTCCTTAAATTAAGTCATCAATGTCGATAGTAAATGACAACAACTATCAGAATCAACAAAAATCGATAAAAATTGGAAATCCACTTAAAAACAGCCTAAATAGGCAAAACTGAACAGTACCAGACATCTGGTAAATTTAGCTAGACGTTTGGCCCTGGGTTTTGGAAATATATACATATATACATATATATATATATATCTATTTTCTTTTTAATTCCAACAGCCTTTTAGACGTCTGGTTGGGTTTAAACAGACGTATGGATTTTGGCTCTGCCCTTTTTTTCTGCATTTGTTATATAATTTTTTTCCAAAGACCTCTACTAGATGTCTGGATTTTTCAACCAGACGTTTGAATTTTTCTGCTAGGCAAAAATTCGCCTAGCCCAAAGAGGGCAAATCCAAACCGGAAGCGATCGAACGAGCGATGGATGCTAGGGATTTATGCCAAGCGACAATCCAGCCCAATAGGCTCTTCAATACACCACCAATAACATGTCCAAACATCCAAGATAGGATCTATAAAGATTTTGACTTCAAAATACCAAAATTGAAAAATTCACCAAACCAATTCAAATCAAAAGCAATAGAACATGAAATAGATGTTATGAATTCATATCTAGCAACAAGGAAAGCTACAGACATAGATGTGAGTTCAAGAGCTCACCTTTAAAATCAAAAACAAAGAAATGAGAAGCTCTAAAACAATGTAAGACCAACTCCTCTTCACTACACAACTAGAGTCTTCAATCTATTATCAAATGCAAAGTTTTTCCTAAGTTAGGTTATAGAAAATTCAGAAATCGAAGAGGGATTGAGATAGAGAAGATGAAGTGGATGCCTACCTAAGCTTCTCCTTGATTTTAGAACTTGAATTTGGATTTCCTAAGGGAACCAGGGCTTAGGAATTTCTAATCTCATCTCTTTCCCCCATTTTTCCTATAGCTTCAGTGTTAGGAATTATTATGAGTAGAATGAATGAAGGGGAGAGGAGTTAGGGTATTTGGTAGAGGTGTTTGGGTTATCTTGTTGGGTTAGTGGGATAGAACTCGACCCAAAGTCCAAATGAAAATACCAAAATCCTAATCAACTCCAAACATATCGATGTTTGTATTCAAACAATTTGTAAACACTGTTTAAAATCAATGGAAGTGGTCTCAAGTCCGAATTCGACTATTTACAAAAAGTTACATTGGAATTTAATCATACTAACAATGCTATATTTAAATAAGATATTGAAATATATAATTGTAAAATTGCGGGTCGTTACAGACTCCCATACTCAAAGAAATTGCATCCTCGCAATACTTAAGAAGAAAATAAAAAGTAACAACCACTTTTAGGCATAACATCACAAAAGAAAATTTTGAAGTGAGAAGTTCACCTTAAGAAGCAAGAGAGAGTAAGTCCGGATGAGTTCGGTCGATGAATTCTCTGGATTCCCTAGAACCATCCTTAGGATTTGAGGACTATTGAACTTTCACAAGCGGGACATCTTTATTATGAAGACGTTTAACCTCCGTAGCAATGATGCGAATAAGATGTTTCTCATAAGTCAAATTAGATGAAACTTCAATTTCTTAATTAACACCGGCCTCAAGAATAGAATCAGAATCTCTAAGGCACTACCGTAGCTGAGAAATGTGAAAAATGTCATGAATAGCAGAAAATTGAGCCGGTAATAAAAGGCGATAAGCCACAGAACCAATGCGTTCAGTGATGATAAATGGACCAATATATCGAGTTGCTAATTTTCCCAATCGACTGAAACGCACAACACCCTTCATAGGTGAAACACGAATGAATACCAAATCTTCCATAGAAAATTCTAAATTCCTTCTTCGGTTATCGGCATAGGATTTTTGTCTACTTTGAGCTTCTTTCATTCTATGACGTATAAGGTCAATCTTTTTTGTGGCATCACGAATAAAATCTGGGCCTAAAACCAGCTTCAAGCCAACATGAAGGAGATCGGCATGGCCTTCCGTAGAGTGCCTCGAAAGGTGCCATACCAATACTAGATTGGAAGCTATTATTACAGAAAACTCAAAAAGAGAGATATGATCTTCCTAACTTCCACCAAAATCAAGAATACATGCACGAAGAAGAACTTCAAGAGTTTAATTCACACGCTCTGTTTATCCATCGGACTAAGGATGATAAGCGGTGCTAAAATTAAGCTTTGTTCCTAAAGCTTTTTGAAGACCCTTCCAAAATCCACTAGTAAATAATGTTCACGATCGCTAACATTAGAAGTAAGAGCTACATGCAATTTAACAATTTCGTTAACATAGATTTTAGCCAAAAGAGATACGGTCCGATTGGACTGAGCGGGAATAAAATGAGGAAATTTTGTAAGTCTATTGACAATCACCCATAGATTTTCATGACTTGAATGAGAACAGGGAAGACCGTCAATAAAGTCCGTGGAAACTTGATCCCACTTCCAAACTAGAATGTCCAAAGGTTGCAGTAACCCACCGGGCCTCTGATGCTCGGCCTTAATGAGTTGGCAAGTCATGCAATGCTTAATAAAGTTAGCAATGTTAGATTTTATTCCATCCCAATAATAAAGTCGCTTCATGTCTGCATACATTTTACTACTATGGGGTGAATGCTAAATTTAGAACGATGAGAATCTTCTAAAATGTCTTTAAGAAGATCTCTAATATTTGGCACAATAAGTCTACCAAATTTTCGAATGCCACAGCGAGCATCAACATCAAAGTTTTTCAAACCATCAACCTTATTTTTATCCCTACAACTTTGGCTAAGAAGAGCTAATTCGGGATCTTGCTTTTGAGCTTCAAGAATGCGGTCTAAAAGAAGGATGAGCCTCATGGCTACATAAAACAAGAGATGGACGTGAATCGAATTCACGATCTCAAATCTTATAAGTGGACAAAGTCTCGAGGTCACTTCATTCAGATATCATCATGGAAACAACCACTTATTGCTTACGACTAAGGGCATCGACAATACGATTTCCTTTTCCAGGAGTATAAAGAATATCAAGATCATAAGATGCAAGGAATTCGAGCCAACATTGTTGACGCAAATTAAGCTCCTTTTGAGAAAATAAATACTTAAAAGATTTATGATCGGTGTAGAGAATAAATTTCTCTCCTAATAGATAATGACATCAAATTCTAAGGGAGAAAACAATGGCCGCAGGCTCTAAATCATGAGTGGCATATCTAGTATTGGCAGGCTTCATTTTCCTAGAAGCATAAGCGATAACACATTCCCTTTGCATGAGAACGGCTCCCAAACCAACACGACTAGCATCGGTATAAAAATCAAGTCTTGTTTCTCTTCGGGAGTCACAAGAATAGGAACATCGGAAAGGAGTTCTTTTAATTTCTGAAAAGCAGCTTCACATTTGTCTGATCAAATATACTTAACTCCCTTCTTTGTCAAACTAGTTAGAGGTGAGGAAATTTTATAAAAATCTTTTGTGAACCAACGGTAATAGCCCGCCAATCCAAGAAAGCTACGAATTTCCGTCACACTCTCCAGTTTCTTCCAACTTTAAATCGCCTCAATCTTTGAAGGATCCACGGAAATTCCAGATTCAAAAATAATATGTCCTAAAATTTTCACACGGGATTGCCAAAAGTGGCACTTAGAATATTTTGATTTCAATTGATTGCTCCGAAGGGTTTCCAACACAATCCGAAGATGTTTTCATGCTCTTCCTCGGTTTTAGAGTAAACAAGAATATCATTTATAAAGATGAGAACAAATCGATCGAGGAAGTCTTTGAAAACTCGATTCATAAGATCAGCGAAATAAGCTGGAGCATTCGTTAAACCAAATGGCATAACAAGCCATTCATAAGATCAATAACGAGTGCGGAATGATGTTAAAGGAATGCTATCCTCTGCAATACGAAGCTGATGAAAACCAGTTGCTAAGTCTAACCATGAAAAGACTCTAGTACCGCTAAGTTGATCGAATAGATCATCAATCCGAGGCAAGGGATATTTATTCTTGATGGTGAGATCATTAAGCTTGCGGTAGTCAACGCAAAGCCTAAGTGTGACATCAGACTTCTTTACAAAGATAGCTAAAGCTCCCCAAGGAGAGGAACTAGAACGAATAAACTATTTTGCTTCCATTTCGAATAATTTTTTACGCATCTCTTCATTTTCCTTATTGGACATACGATAAGGAGGACAGTGATAGGTAGAGCTCTAGGGATTAGATTAATTATGAACTCAATTGCTCTCTTAGGTGGTAATCCTAAACGGGCTCATATATACCAAGAAATTCACGAACAACGTGAACGATGGATATGATATCTTCCTTATCATCATTATCGTCATCATGTGGATTTAGAGAATATAAGGATACCCCCGAATTGGAATCTGAATCTTTAAGAATAGTAGAAATCTTCTTAACAGATTGGGGATGTCGAAAGTGGATAGTCCTCTTGGGACATAGGATGTGGGCTTCATAACGATTAAACCAATCCATTCCCAAAATCATTCCAAATCCTAGATAACGCATAACGTGCAAATCGGCTCGGAAAGCATAATCACATAAAATAATCACAATATCTTTATAAAACAAACTAAGTATTGCAGATCCACCAATCGAATTCGCAATTCCCAGAGATGTCATCAATCCCATAACATTTAAAGATAAAGCATCAATAAGTTCCTTTAATATAAAAGAGTGAGATGCACCCGTATCAAAAAGAACTAGAATAAGATGATCACGAAACATAATAAGCCATCAAGGACAGAATGAGAAATACCTTGACCAAGAGAAGTGTTACCAGGGGCTTGCACAACATTCAGCTTTCCCTTATTCTTGCTTTGAAGTTGGGACATGAAGATAAAAGATGACCCAAACTTTTGCAATAGCGATAAGTAAGGGGCTTCGGACACTTATTTGCATAATGGTCCTTAGAACCACAATTGTAGCATTCTCCACGACTAGAGAAAGGAGTCTTTACTACCGAAGTTGCTTGCTTTCCTTTCTTGTTGGGATCAGGGTCTTTGAACTTACTGTTGAGTTGCCTCTTCTTGTTGTTGTTGAAGTTTTCTTGGCACCAACAACTTCAACATCACTTTATTTATCGGCCTCTTCAAGTCGAAGGGCGATATCTACAAGTTGATCGAAAGAAACTTCTAGTTTTAGAAGTAAAGCCTTTTTGGGATTATTATTAAACCCATAGAAAAACCTCTGTTTGTTCTTTAATGGGGTATTAATATACTCGACCCCATATTTAGAGAGGGATTCAAAAGATACGACATAATCTGTCACAGATGATTCACCTTGAACAAGGTCAATAAAGCATCAGGCTAAAGTTACTTTTTCAGCTTCCGGCACAAACATTGCCCCGAACCTTTCCTGGAATTGCTCCCAAGTAAGATCTTTTTCAACAATTCCTGAAACCAAAAGCTCATACCAATCTAATGCTCCCTCCTGGAGTATGCTAGAAGCCACTTGGACTCGATGTAGATCCACAAGGTTTATGCGAGAAAAGATGTGATCACATGTTCTAAGCCAATCTTGGACTTCTATAATGCTTTCGGAACCCTTGATTGGTCTTTCATCCAAATTGGTATAATCATTGCACAAGCGTGCAAACTAGGATTTAGGATAAGTAGGCTTAGGAATGGGATCGGTAGCTTGGGCATTCTTTACAAGATCCAAAAGTTGTTGGGCAGATATGAATACGCCATCCTAAGGAGTAGCACTAGATTGACTGGCACAGGGACAGCCGGGTCTTACCATTTCTCTTCTTTAAGAAAGAAAGAAGAGGAAAAAGGTTATTCTCAGAATGAATATCAAACAAACTTGATTGATAAAACAAGGCGTCATAAAAGAAAATAGGATAGAAGGGTCCCAAGACTCGAATTAAATCCTAAGGCACAACTCCTAAAAGAGACTTAGGACAATGATCCTTGTCATAATATTCTATATTGTTCCAAAGTTTCGATCTGATACAAAGTTGTGATGCCCCACCTCTATACTCACACTAGTCAAGGACACTACAGGTAAATGTCGTCGACTAGCATGAAGAATAAGGCTATTGAGGAGCGACCATCTGTGTAATTGATTTGTGCGACTACCGATATGTCAGATAGAAGGTCATGCATTTCATTTCAAGAGGAAATCTGACATATCAAATAAAAACCCAAAGCTTCTACACAGTGGCTATGTGGTCTTCGAAAACAAATATAAAATAAGCATAACACAAAATCAGTCATAAATATTCATATCACTAAGGCGGAAATAGATATAAATATGTCACATTGAAGTGAACATCAAAGTAGTGGTCATACAAGATCCACTACGTCAAAAAAGAATATATATATATATATATATATATATATATATAAGTGCTAGACAAAAGAATATGTATACATCAGGAAGTCTCTATCTCGAATGTATAAAAAAACTACCAAGCTAAAGTAGTTAGAATAAAGTCAAAAGCTAGTCCCTGCTAAGAAGTCAAGTGGAAGCACCTAAAACACCTTGGTCCGACCCGATTATTATTTAAGAAGAGAAATAATAAACAGATCAGTCTAGCTATAAATATCATATAAGATAAGATAGGATAAGAGATATGACAAAAATATATGATGACAATAACGCAATACTGTGACAAGCATATATTTGATAACAATGAAAATCATACACTATCTCAAATCTCCTCAAATATCCAAAAAGAATACCATATACTTTAGCTTATTCACCAAACCTCATATACTGATAAAACATATCAATGCAAATCACAAAAATTAGTGAAACACAAATTCTAAAATTCAATGATTAGAAATCTAAAAAACACAAAGGGAGGAGGCCTATCACAAATTGGAGCATGAAAATTCACCAATACATGTATCACAAACGAAAGTTATTCCATGGTCGCTAACCATCAAATTTGAGATGAGGCTCCACAAACGGCCCAAAGACCATGGGTCGCTACCCCACCAACTTAAACCAAAGCTCCACAAACGGGGTTTAGTCCCCAAGTAAGCAAAGAAACATCGCACATCGCTAGTCTGAATCACAAAATGATCATCATTGATCGATAAGTATAAATTACACTAAGCTAGTAAATAAATGAGTTTAGCTTCATGTCCCATAACCACTGGCTTAACTTAAATATTTACGAATAGATTGTAGATTTCCACACGAATGTCACGAGATTTCAATCGAACAAATCCAAGAATTAACCGAAGAAGTAAATGCAAGCATTTCATACCACTTGGTTTGCTAAATCGTTTAATTAGATTTCTCATACTAATGAGGTAAAGGTTTGTACATACTAATAGATCGAAAAACAGATTTAAAAACGAGCTTTGTATTGAAATTAGTGTTGAAATCATTTTCCTGAAAGAGTTTTTAGTATTAACTACTAGTATAAAAACCTTTGTATTTTAAAGTGACAAATCACATAAATGATTGTAAAACAATCTATCACCAAAATCCACATTTGACGGTGTGAATTAAGATCATAAAAATCGACAGCAAATCCATCAAATGGATGTTCCCAAAAATCCATAAATAAATGAGTTTAGCCAGACGTCTAGACCTGGGTTTTGGAAATATATATTTATTTTTCTCTATTTTCGTTTTAATTCCAGAAGCCTTCAGACAACTGGTTGGGTTTAACCAGACGTATGGATTTTGGTTCTGCCATTTTTTTCTACATTTGTTATACAATTTTTTCCAGATACCCCTACTAGATGTCTGAATTTTTTCAACCAGATATCTGGATTTTCTAGTAGGTAAAAATTTGCCGAGCCTAAAGAGGGCAAATCCAAACCGGAAGCGATTGAATGAGCGACGAATGCTACAGATTTATGCCAAGGGACAACCCATCCCAATAGGCTCTTCGATATACCACCAATAACATGTCCAAACATCCATGATAGGATCTTTAAAGATTTTTACTTCAAAATACCAAAATTGAAAAATTCACCAAACCAATTCAAATCAAAAGCAATTTAACATAAAATAGATGTTAGAAATTCATATCTAACAATAGTGAAAGTTATAGACATAGATATGAGTTCAAGAGCTCACCTTTAAACTCAAAAACAAATAAATGAGAAGCTCTAAAACAAAGCAAGACCAACTCCTCTTCACCACACCAGTAGAGTCTTCAATCTATTATCAAATGCAAAGTTTTTTCTAAGTTAGGTTATAGGAAATTCTGAAATCAAAGAGGGATTGAGATGGAAAAGATGAAGAGGATGCTTACCTACGCTTCTCCTTGATATTGGAACTTAAATTGGGATTTCCTAAGGGAACTAAGGCTTAGGAATTTCTAATCTCCTCTTTTTCCCCCATTTTTCCTATAGCTTGAGTGTTAGGAATTATTGAGTAGAATGAATGAAGAGGAGAGAAGTTAGGGTATTTGATAGAGAATTTTGGGTTCTCTTTTTGGGTTAGTGGGCTAGAACCCAACCCAAAACCCAAATGAAAATACCAAAATTCTGATCAACTCCAAACATATCGATGTTTATACTCAAATAAGTTGTAAATGTTGTTTTAAAATCAATGGAAGTGGTCTCAAGTCCAAATTCGTCTGTTTACAAAAACTCACATTTTGGAATTTAATCCAACTTACGATGTTAAATTTAAATAACATATTTAATATATAATCGTAAAATTGCGAGTTGTTACACAACATGACAAGAGAATCACTAGGTTAAACGTAGGCGAAGCAAAATCAAAAGCATACATATATAGATGAGTAAACAACATATATACATACGCAGTGAAATATGAAAGCAAGGCTACTACATGGTGCAGCAGACTCAAATATCAGTGGCATCAGTGATGACACATGAGCAGTGCAAAACAAAAAGAATTTAGACAAGTGAAAAATGCACAACACATATATACACACATGTATATATGTATGTATATACATGATGCTCAACTAATTACAACTGGAAATGAAGCCAGTAGAAAATACATCCAAAATAGTAGCAGTTTTTTACAAAAATCAGGGTAGCAATTTTTCAACCCAAATTCAAGTTTAAATGCCAGAGAATCAAAGCCGTGGTGACAAGCTATAGGGAAAAAGAAGAAACCGACTAAAGCAAGTAAATAACGAGCAAGTCAAAATCAAAGCCGGGGTAATCAAGCATAGCACATCAGAAAATATACGAAATTGAACTGGTCAGGATTAATCACAAGCAACCAAGCAAAATCGAAAGTTCAAAACAAAAGTAACAGAAAAATTCAAATAAACATATTCGAATGATAATATTGGGTTTTCAACCCTATAAAACCCAATCATCATCGGCATTATCCATCATCGAGTTTAAAGCATATCAACCAGAGTAACAAAGAAATCACATACCAGATTTATCCAAATCGAACTCCCCAAAATTGAAGCAGCCGAGTATAGTAAAAGCAAGACGATTGGTCAACAAAGCAATGAGAGATTATCTTGTCAATTTCCAGAAGTCCTAAATTCTTAAAGAGGAACGAACGGTGCCATTTTCATCAAGCAAAGAAAGCAGGCCGGAGAAATAAAAAGAGAAAAGGAGGACAATTTATTTTCTTTTAGGCTGGTTTTGTAATTATCTTTGGGCTTTAGTTTAATAATTTAAGATTTCTTGTTTTTATGTTTTTTTAATTTATATTTTTCTCTTAAATTTCTATAAAATTTTAATCGTGTGACTAGGGGACGAACTATGGTGGTGTAGTTCGAGAATTCGCAACTCAATGGCTGAGTTGTGATAGTGTTTTGAGCATAGAGATAGGTTAGTCGATAGCGGGTGTCATGAGTTTACGTGTGTAAGCGTCTGACTACTTAATTTCTAGTAGAAGCTTTGGAGGCAGCATGTAGGCAGGGTTTTTCTGAAGCTGGGAATCTATGTCGTTCTATTTCTTCTTTTCATATTCTGCTATTATTTATGCTGCTATTATTCTGCTATTATCAGTGCTGTAATTATTTTATATATTTATTCACCACCCCTCTAGGGTGAAATCGATCATGCAAGTGGTATTAGAGCTAGGATCAATTTTTGTTTTAAAAATTTGTTTTTTCAAAAACAAATTACTGTTTTGAAATTTTATTTTCTGAATGGCATTTTTTAATAATGCTTTTGCTGATGGTCAGTCCATAGTTAGACCACCAATGTTCAAGGGTGAATATGCTTACTAGAAAAATAGATGAATTTTTTTTCTAAAAACTATTGATGCTTGGAATATTGTTGAGACGGGTTATAGGACACCAACTATAGTGATAGATTATCAAGAAATAGTGAACCGATGGATCAGTGGATAGATCTAGAAAATCAACTACAGAATGCTAATGCTAAAGCTATGAATTCTATATATGTTCATTGGATCAAATTGAATTTAATCGTGTCTCGCATTGTCTAACTGAGGAGGAAATCTGGCACACACTTGAAGTGACTCACAAAGGAACATCTCAAGTCAAGAATCTCGTCTTGCCATGCTTAGTAGCGAATACGAGAATTTCACAATGGCCAAGGATAAAAATGTCAAAGAGATGTATGGACGACTTTCTAATATTGTACACAAATCAAAATCTCTCAGAAAATCATACACTGAGTTGGAAATAGTCCGAAAAATCCTTAGAGTTCTTCCATGGAATTTTGAAGTTAAAATCACTGCTATTCAAGAATCAAAGGATTTGAAACAGATTAAAGTCGAAGAACTTATTAGAAACCTCACCCCTTATGAGCTACAAATGAAATTCAAGGAAGAACATGAAGGAGTTGATACTCGAAAGAAATCAATAGCTTTCAAAGGAATAGCTGAAAGTGAAGATGATGATGATGGTGAAGCTGAATTGGCACTACTAATAAAGAGATTCAAAAAGTGAAACCGCAAATATGGAAATTCGGTAAAAATCATCAACTAAAGAGCAGAATCAACAGAGTTCTAGACAACTTAGAAAAACAAGAGATCATCTGCCACAAGTGCAATAAACCGGGACATATCAAGCGAAATTGTCCTAAAAAATGACTCAGCAAAGGAAAGAAACAAAAAAGGAGAAGTTTTTGCAGCCACTTGGGATGAAAGTGATGAAGATGAAAATGAAAGCACTGGCAGTGAGAGTGAAAAAGCAAATCTGTGTCTTCACGGAAAAATAACTGACAGTGATGATGACGAGCTAAGCGAGGTATCAAAACTTACTCATTCATAATTACTTACATATTTTCATGAAGTAAATGGTTGTTTTGAATGACTTAGGGAAAGTTATGCTAAAATTGAATCACAAAGAGATAGTTTGATAGAATTATATAAATAGCTTGATCAATTGGTTAAAAACTATCAAACAAAAAGCCCTAAGTGTGACAAGTGTCCATCATTTGAAAAAGAAATTATAAAATCAAAAATTAAAATAAAATCGCTTGAAATTGAAATTTTGTTTTTGAAAGAAAATGAAAACACTAGGAGAGAAAATTCTATTAAAATGTGCACTTTGTTATTAGATGAAAACGAATCACTCAAGACACAAGTCCAACAATTGTCTACAACCTTAGAAAATTCTCCAAAGGAGAAAAATCACTAAATATGCTAATAGGAAAACGAGCAGTCAAGACTTGGGTATACTTAATCTAAACGTGTTGATAGCGAAATTAATCAAGTAAATTTCAAGTGTAAAATTTGTGGAAAATCCGGACACAATCACAGTAAGAGTTAGTATAGACCCAAACATGTAAAACCATACCTATTTGGGTTCCAAAAGGCACAGATATAAAATTCCTTAAAGTAAAACAAATTTGGGTGCCAAAAGGAACAAATATAGATTGTCTAGGGTCTATAAAAACATATTTTTCAAAATCTGGTGTCACTAAAAATCATTGACCAATAAAAACAAATAGGTCACTAAATTCTTTTCTTGTGTAGGTATGTTAGCAGGCTAAGGAACAACAACAATGGTATTTGGATTCTGGTTGTTCCAGGCACATGACACAATTCAAAGTTCCTTAGGCCAGAAAAGTACAAAGGTGGCAGAACTACAATGCATAAAAATGACAAATTAGAATTATCGGTAAAGGTAAAGTAGGTAACAGTACATTTACCTTAAATGACATATTACATGTTGAAAATCTGCACCAATATTTGATAGGAATCAACCAGCTATGTGATAAAGGAATGAATGTCATTTTTGACTCTGACTTGTGCAAAATTGTTGCCCTACCATCAAAAGAAATATTGTTATCTGGTAAAAGGAAAGGTAATATATATTCTCTAACTTTTAATGATCTCACTTTTTCAAAATGCCTAATAGCCAAGGATGTAGAAGTAAACCTATTGCATAGACGATTGGGACATGCTAGTATGAATTTGTTGAACAAATTAAAAAGAAAAGACTTGGTAAGAGGTTTACCATCTCATGATTTTAAAACAGAAAATCTATGTAAAGCGTGTACTAAGGGAAAACTTAAGAAATCATCTTTTCATGCCAAAAACACTATAAGCACTTCTAGAATTCTTGAACTAGTTCATATGGATCTGTTTGGACCTAATGAAATTGCAATTTAGGCGTAATAAATATTGTTTTGTGTTGGTTGATGATTATTCAAGATATATATGGATATACTTCTTAGCTAAAAAGTCAGAAACTTTCTCATACTTCACTAAATTCACAAAATTGGTTCAAAATGAAAATTGAGTTTCTATGATTTCGTTTAGAAGTTATCATGGCGGAGAATTTGAAATTGTGAATTTAAAATTTTTTGTGATGAAAATGGATTTAAACATGAATTCTCTACCCCACGTACTCCACAACAAAATAGGGTAGTCGAGAGAAAGAATCGAACATTGCAGGAGTTGGCTAGGTCTATGATAAATGAGTCTGAACTACCTTTGTTCTTTTGGGCAGAGGCAGTAAATACAGCTTGTTATGTGATGAACAGACTTATGATTAGACCGAATTTTAAGAAAACACCCTATATGATATGGTTCAAAAATAAACCAAACATTGCATACTTCCAAGTTTTGGGTGTCCGAGCTATATTCTCAATACAGGTGATCAATTAGGAAAATTTGAAGCAAAAGCTGACGAGCGCATGTTCAAGGGATACTCTTCTAGAAGCAAAGCTTATAGGGTTTACAACAAAAGGACAAAACAATTGTGGGTCAATCAATGTGAAACTTGATGAGGGCAATAATGATCAAAACAAGGAAACAATCAAAAGCATTGTTGAAGAGGAGAACGAAAAAGATGAAAATGAAAAATCAAAGGAAACTACAACCACAAAAGAAGTCCAATGAAATCTAGATCTAGAGAGATTGAAATTCAAAGTAGACCATCCTCTAGAACTAGTAATAGGAAATCCTATCACAGGTGTTCAAACTCGTTCCTCCATTATAAATTTGGGCAATTTGTGTTTATACAGTAGATTTATTTTAGAAATTGAACACAAAGACATAGATACAGCTCTTAATGATGAAAATTGGTTTATGGCTATGCAAGAAGAGCAAAATCAATTTGAACGAAATAATGTTTGGACTCTAGCACCTAGACCTAATGATTATCCAATCGTAGGAACAAAATGGATTTTTTAAATAAATATGATGAATTTAGAAATGTGATTAGGAATAAAGCTAGGTTAGTTGCTAAAGGTTATAATCAAATTGAAGGAATTGATTTTTATGAAACTTTTGTACCAGCAGAAAGACTAGAATCCATTAGGATATTGTTATCTTTTTTCTTTCTATAAAGGATCAAATGGATATTAAAAGTGCTTTTTTTAACAGAATTTCGAAAGAAGATGTATTTGTTGAACAACCAGAAGGTTTTGAAAGTCATTGATACCCTAACCACGTATATAAACTTAAGAAAGCATTATATGGATTAAAACAAGCCACTAGAGCTTGGTATGAATGTCTTAGCGCTTATCTCCATGAAAATAGATTCAAAAAGGGTTGTGTAGACACCACACTATTTCTATTGCATGAAAATAACGATCTTTTTATAGTTCAAATATATGTTGATGACAGTATTTATGGTGCCACTAACAACTTGTTGTATGAGAAATTTGAAAACGTTTTGGAGGAAAAGTTTTAAATGAGCTTGGTTGGAGAGTTAGAATTCTTTTTAGAATTTCAAATCAAACAAAGCGATAAAGTTACATTCATCTCTCAAACGAAATATATTAGGGAACTTGTCAAAAAATTTGGACTGAAAGAAGCTAAACCTGTAAAAATCCCCATGAGCACAACAATTAAACTTGACAAGGATGAAAAAGGTAACGCAGTTGAACAAAAGTAATATCGCGGTATGATTGGATCATTTCTTTATCTTACCGCTTCTAGACCTGACATCATGTTTTCTGTCTGCTTGTTGTGCACGATTTCAGTCTAATCCAAAAGAATCTCATTTAAAAGCTGTTAAAAGAATTATAAAATATTTGTTGTACACCTCACTTTTGCTCTTTGATATCCGACTAATGATAACTTTGAATTAAAAGGATATTCAGTTGCAGATTATGCTGAAAGTCTAGTTGATAGAAAAAGTACTAATGGAACCTATTTTATGTTAGAACATTCATTAGTTGCATGGTCAAGTAGAAAATAGAATTGTATTGCGTTATCCACCACAAAGGCAGAGTATATTGCTCTAAGTGGTTGCTCTGCTCAAATTTTATGAATGGTACAAACTTTGCAAGACTATGATCTAAATTTTAAACGTGTATCACAAATGTGTGATAGCAAAAGTGTAATTGATCTCACAAATAATCCTTTACATCACTCAGGGATAAAACATATAGATGTTAGACATCATTTTGTTAGAGATCATATTTTCAAAGAAAATATCTGCATAAATTTCATTTCAAACAATTCTCAGTTGGTAGACATTCTTACAAAACCCCTTCCACAAAATAGTTTTTGTAACTTAGTCTCAGTTTAGGTGTTTTAGAAATTTGATATGATTTTTTTTGTCTATTTTGACTAATCTGACTCCCTACTGATTATCGAAAAGATAAATAGTGATTGAAAAAAATGATGAATGTTGATATTAATCATATATTATGACTTGAAACGGTATATTTGGTAAATTTCTTTAAAAATCTAAACTAGATTTGTAATAATTTTTTTATGGGTAAAAATTCCGTGACCATCTATTTCTATCATATTTCTAACAACCATCACTCATCAAAATCCAATATAGTATGTTAATATGTGGTAATTTAAATGGGAAATTATTCGTTTTCATTTTATTTTATTTTTTAGCAAGAAAGCCATCCAAAGTATTCACTCTCATTTAAAAGTCCTCATGGTTATGCATGGGTGAAATAGTCGGAATTTTTGATTATGTGCTTTCATGCTCATTTAAAAGTCCTCACGGTTATGCATGTATGGAACACGTATCAAAATTGATTATTAGATAGACAAGTTGATTCTAATCCCATTTAAAAGTCCTCACGGCTATGCGTGGTTAGAAGATGCTTGAAATTCAATTTTTTATAAAAAAATTTGAAACACTACTAATCTCATTTAAAAGTCTTAACGGTTATGCATGGTTAGTAGGTATTCAAATTCCTGATATAAATATACCACAAGTAGATGCAGCTATATGGTCTTACATCATCCCTATCATTCTAAAGTGGAATATGCGCCTAATAGAGTATTTACAATTTTTGTTTGGTTTTTTATTGAAATTTAATATTTATACACGATTGGGTATTAATGTTGTATTAATGTCTATCACCTATCATTATTTTTCTACACCATTACTCTTTTGCCAATGAAAAAAGAGGGAGTGAAAAGTTAAGATTATAGCAAATAAAGGTCAAATATTTTATTTTGTATTTTCTATTTGCATCTAGGTTCATTTGCGTATTTTTATTTATTTTCATGCATATATGAAGGAGGAGCTTTTGTTGTAGAGAGGGAGCATTCAAATAAGGAGAGCAAATTGAATGATCAAATAAATTTAACAAATTCACAATCTTATATGCTAGTATATGATTTTTGTTTGATGATAATAAACATATATAAATATATATATATATATATATATTCATGTAAATGTATTTGTTAATATACTATTTTATTTTTCACATAATTAAATAAATATTTGCTAAATAAAATAAATAATGTAGAATTTAAATTCAAAAAAATGTTTTATTCAGACACATATTTTATTATAATTTTGAATAGTACAAATTTGAGCTCTCACTATATATATACAATTTCAATTACAATACAATTTCGATTACATCACAATTTTCAATTTACATTTGCACCTCACTACAATCGCTCATTCTCTCGTATTTTTCTTCAACTCTATTCCAGATTGAATTCAACATCTAAGTTATTTGCAAAATAAACGATGACACAGCAAAATTGAAAGAGAAATATTTTTTGTAGTGTAAAATAAAATATGTTTTTGAAATTATTATTTGCCTCATTATTTGGGTTGTTCTTCATCATATGCTGAATTCATCATACACGAACAGCTTGGGACATGCACAGTGTATCACTGTACATACCAGAAGGCCTTATACACCGATATACACTTAATAAAACTACAGGGATAGGTGAGCACAATGCAAACCCGAGCTATAAGTTGGATTCAACTCAGATGCAATACGAAAAACAAATCCAGATGAAAGTGTACACAAAACTTCAAACTGTAAACAACACAGGTATAAAGTGATGTACACATGAAGCCAGCAAAACCCAAAAATGAAGACACAAATGTATCAAGACTCCAACCATGCTAACAAGTGCACAAATGTGTACACATAAGAACAAACTCAACAGTGAAGTCATGAAACAACTTCAACCAGAGTATCATCAATGAACTAAAACTCAAGCCAGTGAAACAAAAGTGCACACCAACTAAACATGAAGATCATCAAGGATGCAACTCAATCTATACCAGACGACAAAGAAACCAAGGCCACAAATTTCAACCAGATCAATGAGCAAAACAAAATGAAAACAACAAAATGCAGACCTGGTAACATGGAAACACAATGCAAACAACTCGGTGTAAACACATATGGTCAAACACAAGAACAAGGAAACAAACATATTCAGACTTAAATTAACTTAAGAGAAGACACAATGCTACAGAGGTGACATCAATATACATGAAGACCAACAGCAAGTGCAACTTGATCACAAACAAAGCAAGTGGGTGACATCAGTTCAAGTTCATACAGCTGGTAACACATTGGATACAAGTGCATAAAACAAGTATACATGACTCAAAGCAATGCAAACACAGATCAAGCTCCAAATAAAACCAGACTACATGAACATACTAGACTTCAAGTCTGACGATGACCAAAGGCAACAGACTTAAAGCCATATGAAGACCAAAGTGCAGAGAAGTTCAAAAATCAAGATGAACCCAGATTAGAAGTTCAAAGTGAACCAGACCAAATTGAAACAAAGACCACTTCAAGTAACCTTGGCAGTTAAACAAGAATGCAAGTCCAAAAACAGCAACTAACACATGTATATAAACAATGGAACATAAAGTATGAATGCAAGTATCCAGATGAAAAGAAACATATACGACATGACAAGAGAATCACTAGGTTAAATGGAGGAAAAGAAAAATAACAAGCATACGTATATACATGAGTAAACAACATATATACTTATGTAGTGAAATATGCAAGCAAGGCTACTACATGGTGCAACAACTCAAATATCAATGGCATCAGTGATGATACAAGAGCAGTGCAAAACATCAAGAATTTAGACAAGTGAATGATGCACAACACATATACACACACATTTATATATGTATGTATATACATGGTGATCAACAAATTGCAACTGAAAATGAAGCCAGTAGAAAATTCATCCAAAACAGTAGCAGGTTTTTACAAAACTCAAGGTAGCAGTTTTTCAAACCAAAGTCAAGTTTAAATGCCAGAGAATCAAAGTCGTGGAGACCAAGTTATAGGGAAAAAGAAAACCGACTAAAGCAAGTAAATAAGGAACAAGTCAGAACCAAAGCCATGGTAATCAAGCATAGCACATCAAAAAATATATGAAATTGAACTGATCAGGATTAATCACAAGTAACTAAGCAAAATCGAACGGTAGAAAAAAAAGTAACAGATGAATTCAAATAAAATATATTCGAACGTTAATTTAAGGTTTTCAACCTTATAAAACCCAATCACCATCGGCATTATCCATCATCGAGTTCAAAGCATATCAACGAGAGTAACAAAGAAAATCAGATACTAGATTTATCCAAATCGAACTCGCCAAAATTGAAGCAGCTGAGTATAGTAAAAGCAAGACGATCTCTCAACAAAGCAACGAGAGATTATCTATTCGAACGATCAATTGAATCAGCATGCTCAATTTCCAGAAGCCCTAAATTCTTAAAGAGGAACAAATGGTGTCATTTTCATCAAGCAAAGAAAGCAGGCCAAAGAAATAAAAAGAGAAAAGTGGGACAGTTTATTTTCTTTTGGGTCGGTTTTATAATTATCATTGGGCTTTTGTTTTCTGATTTGGGTTTCTTGTTTTTAAGTTTTTTTAATTTTTATTTTGCTTTTAAATTTTTGTAAAATTCAAGTCGTGTGACTAGGGGACGAGCTACAACGTTGTAGTTCGAGAATTCGCAACTCAGTGGCTGAATTGTGGCAGGGTTTGGAGCATAGAGTTAGGTTAGTCGATAGTGGGTGTCGCGATTTTACATGTGTAAGCATCTGACTACTTAATTTCGAGTAGAAACCTTAGGGGCAGCACGTAGGCAGGGTTTTGCCGAAACTGGGTAAATCTGTGTTGTTCCATTTTTGCTTTTAATATACTGCTATTATCCATGCTGTTATTATTCTTCTATTATCAGTGCTGCAATTATTTTATATATTTCCGCAATAATTTTTATAATTATTAATATCACACTATTCACCCCCCCCCCCTTTAGGGTGAAATCGATCCTACATCAAGTACATTGGCTTGTGATTCTTTTGAAAGTCCAAAGAACCACCCCCTCCCTGTAAAGGCCAAAACTCAATGGCTTTAAAACCCCTCTCTAAATCTTCCCTAACATAAGTTAATAGCCAAAGGTGGGTACCGATTTATTGATCGGTTGGTCATAATTGATCAAAAGATTATAGTAGTAGATCTCTACAATAAGCCTAGATTTGCTCCACCATTTTGCCCATTTTTCACCTCCATTTTGCGCTCCTTCTTTGTCACTCGTGTAGCATACTTTATACTTCTCTTAAAAGGCACCAATCGTCGTTATTTGTGGTGTTTCTTCATCTTTAGGACATCTTTTCTCTTAAGGTATTCAAGTGGGTCAATAAAAAACGTGACCTCCAATCATTGTTTCAAATTCCCAAAAGCAATCATCCGATTTTCATGAAATTGTATACACCCAACTGTATTCACTGCAAATTTCAATCATGCGAAATACGCACACATATGCCAACACACTCATGCATGCATATAAACACACATGCACCAATATATTCATCAACAATCAATACACATCAATTGACAAACATTCACTACTTCAGTAATGTATATCCATATCAACCATGTTATATACAAAAAAGAACATGCACATTGCATTATTACTTCGTATATACATGCATATTCATATGTACCCAAATACATACACATGCATATAGATTTAATAAAAATACACATTTACTATCATTTTAACTTCCTAAAAAACAAATTAAATGGTTTTCTTTTCTTTATATAATACTTCCTAAAGTTTCAAGATATGTAGTAAATATCAGATAATATCGTTGATAAATCACCGGATATATCTCATATCGCTCCAAAGCTGGGTTTTTTTTTTGAAATATCACTTAAAATATCATTATCGATATGTTACCTAATATTTGTCGATTTATCGCTCCGATATTTTTCAAGAATATCATTCATTATTATATTTGTTGGAGAAAATATCTTTATCAATAAATATCTTCACATTCTCAATATTTGTTTTTTGTATATGGTGAATGACAATTGGTAGACCATATTAGAAATTCCAATGCACCAATATTTTAGTTTTAGCCATATATTTTTAGGCTCCTTCATTATTCTTTCAATAAAGAAAACTCTACTTATTCCACTTTTTTATATGTTTTATTTACCTTGAAGACTCTATTACAGACAAGATCACGAAAGATCTATGTTAACTCGTATTTTAGCCAAAGCAGATTTCAATTGGATATAAAAGATCTAAACGAAGGCAGAAAGACTTGAAAATTGGCAGGCATGCTCAGATGGACAAAGAAAAAAGCTTGAGAAAATTTGGGACAAATATATGCGGCACCGAATTATCCCTATAACTCACTACCGAGTTATCGTGCTTTACCACCACAATTTCAAACTTCATACAAGCTATCCTCTAGCTCTTCTATGTATGCTCAAGCAATTTCACAGAAATCTGGATGACCTATCTTGAGAATTGAAGAGTTAGCTCCTATGAATTACAAAACAAACCAAGTCAAGTAGGAACCATCATCAAAACAAGTAATCGATCTACGAAAACACATGGGGCACTCCAAAATGAAGTAAGAAGCACAATCTAAAAGAAAAGAACGAGTTTCCCCTTAAGGGGATAACTGATACAGAGTTATAATCATAAATCGTGGGACCCTATGATTTTTCACACCATTTTAGGCTGATCTCTGGACTTCACTGCAAGCAGGCTTCTAATACATCATGCATGTTTTGTCCATAGATACCAACCTACCTGCAACCAAAAGGGGGCTGGATGCTCTGACTGTTGAGACTCTGCCACTTCTTTGCCTCCAACCTCTCCTCTATTAAGGTCGCCTAGGAAACAACTATTTGCTGTTCTAGGACTTGGATCAGAAAATTCTTAGTACTAGTGACTCTCAAACAACCTAGAAATTCTACTGTAAATCTAAGATCCATTAAATTATTGTCAAATCTGATATAATTAGTAGTAATCCAGAGAGAGAACAACTAATAAAAGACTAAAGTGGATGTACGTCGGAGATTACACCGAACCACTATAAAAATTCTTGCATGTTAATTACTTTTCTACTATCTCTACTTGTTTGATTTGGGATTTCTACTGCTTTTATATTTATCTGAAAGAACTGGTGCTTTCATTTGATTTTTGGCTGTTGGTCCATTTTTTGGGTTAATAAGCCACTTCTCTTTTTAGTTATTTTTGGTTCATCATTTCCAATTGGCAAACTAGCTTATGAAAATCCATTTTATTAGTTATTATCGTACATTTAGAACTAAAAGTTGAAGAGCAGTGAAATCAAATATTTTACGTATCAATAAGGAACGAGTTGAAGTGGTAGTTGGCATCAAATCAACATTGAGTATTCAATAAATTAAGTAAAAATGAAAACAATGAAACTAAAAATATTGAAAATTTGGGAAAGTAATATGGATGATTAGATGACAGAAGAAACAATGGATATAGTACAAAAATGAAGAAAATAATAAAGATATACGTTATAGGAATTTCTCGTTTTTTATGGGTCTTTATTATTATTTATCTTAAATGGAATTTCTCGGCAAAAGGAAGATAATCTATAAATTATATGCAATTAGTCTTTAATGGTAATTTGGAATTATTTATCCATTTGAATATTTGACATAAATATAACATTATAACATAGTACAATATCGTTCATAACATGTTCTACACATATTCGATATTTTACCAACATTATATGATATTATCACAATATTTTAAAATATCTCATATTGGTACTTGACCGACACGTACTCGATATTGATATTAACTACTTAGATTTCAAATTATAAATCATTTTAACTAGGTTTATAAAACCAATTACAACTCAAATGGCCATTCAACTTAACTTTTTTTCCGTTTTCTAAATGTTCTACTCAAGAATTTAACAAATACGGTTATAATTCCTCAACTTTTATAGAATATCATTTTGAGGCATAGGGCCAACAAATCATATTTCCACTTTCTACACATCAAACACAATAATTTTTTTAAATAAGTACATTCATTTAATTTGCCAATTTTTAACTTCCATTACAAAAATTCATTTGTTAACCAATTATAAATTTACACCATTATAAGTCATTATTAAATTCAAATCAAATCCACTCCATTATTACTTTACTAAACTTATTTATTTAGCTTACAAATTATTAAAAAAAGCATCTCATTAGCTTCTCATTAGCAATGCAAACATATGCTCGTTTTTACATTGTTAGCATAAACTTTGCTTACCCGAAAAGTTGAAAATTATCTTACAGACTTTTCAATTGTCATACAAATGCCATCAAACTAACAAAGTGAGCATTTCATCGCTATCCTTACGTAAACAAAACCTACAGTAATCTAAATCAAGTTATTAAAAAGTTTATAGCTTACAAAAAATTATTAAATGGTTATTTTAATGTTTAAATTACTCAAAAAATCACATTCACTTCTTAAAGCAAAGCTTTATCAAAGTCTGAACACTTGATTAACATTTAAGAATCGCATACATATAAGTTTAAATTCTTAAAGCATTATAAGGTATAAAAAAACATTCTCACTCTCCTAAATCATCTCTTAACTCTTTCAAATCAAGCAGACCAAACTTTAAAGCGTCTTTCTATTCATGGTTCAAATTAAAATCTCTTCCATATGCTCCAAAATGAAAGGAGTTTGCAGAGCTTCTCATGAGATGAATTATCATAATTTTTATTCGATTTTAAAGAATTTATTTTATTCGATTTATGTGGATTAGGGCAACATGCCATGGGAAAGAAGAGAGGGAAGAGGGGGATGTGAAAAATAAAGGAAGAGGTTAGATCCTCTTTATTCATATTTCAATGAGCTTTGGGCCTCCACCAAATGCTCCACTTTCATTTGTGGGTCTTCTTTCCTTCATAACTCAAAATCTCTAAACTAAACATGTAAGTATTATATGGTTTTCTTCACTGAAAAGGCATTCGACCATAATGAAATAGGTCTCAATTCTTGATTAATTTGTATGCAAAGTTTATATATTTGGGTCATCTATAAATTTACATCCAAATTTATAGTCAAAACCATAATTCTAAAAGATGTATGTGCTTGAAACTCATTTGAACGACAGTTTAGGCTCCACGGAAGAGTTCTTGAGTCCTAATTCTTTCGCTTCCAAAAGTTAACTATATGGTCACATTTAACACATAATCAAACTAATTTCTTAATTAAAGTGAAATACCGCTTAAATTACTAGATGTTAATGAGATTTTGGTCTCGCAACACTAATGTGAACTTGGAGTATTGTTGTATGTTGATACAACTACGAAATAATAGATTAAATGTTTGTTAAAATGACTAATTTTTTAGGTAATTGTGTTGTCGTATGCATATATAACCAAGAGGTAACACATTAATTGTTTGTTAAAGTGTTTATATAAGATTTATCTAACTTTTACTATAATTTAAAATAATAATTGGTAGAATAATAAAAGACGTGGAAATTTATGTGGTTCAATACTAAGGAATCTTACATCCATAGGTCAAATCAATCTTTCACTTTTCTATTTTTAAAGTACAAGTATGGAATTCTAAAACGATCCCTACATTGTTTTTATAGATTTTTGTTAATAGTGTCTAACTAGAAATCTTTTTATCCTTTCTTCTATAGTGGTGTTTTTCCTTTTATAGGTGAACGACATCACATCGATTACAAACATCAATCTCATACTTAATGTCGTTGTCGGATATTTTCATATGTCTTCCATCGGGCTTGTCTAGGTTGTGTCCCACGGATTACTAAATTGGTTTGTTGGTATAATTTGGTTTAGGTGGAATAACTTGGTTTAGGTGGGACAGTGCGGTTTTGAATTATTGAAATTGGGCATGATGGCATTGATGATTGACACATTTTCATAGGTCAAGTTGTGTGTTGATGGGTTTTGATTAAACTCGGTTTTGATGGGATAGCTTCTTGCATGTTCCACCTTTGATTATGATTGTTTGCCTTGAAATTAATTAGTGCTATGACCCCGGGTGAGCTATACTACGTAGTTGATTGTTGTACTATGCTAGTGACTGAGTTGTAGTCTTTTAGTGTATGGTAGCAAAGTACGAGGTTTAAAGTATCATATACATTATATTTGAGCTTGTGCAATCCTTGGTTGATGCATCCTAAGGACATATTTACTTATACTGTGCTAATCCCACACGATGAAGTCTACATGCACCTTTAGCTTGTACTTCTCAAGATGCGCAGTTGTTTGTGTTGCTTTGCTTGTAAGATCATTTTTATGAGAAAATATGTGTAACATTTGCTCCCCAGTCTGCACTGATGTATATAAGGGAAGATTTAGAATTCCTACGTACGTTTTCGGTATTTTTATCAACCGCCTTTTCATTAGATGTTTGGTTCTCCCATCTTTTCATGCCAAATCATACCACTTTGTAATTTAAGAATATCTTTTGACATCATTATTATTCAATGGTTATGATTTGCGTACCATCAACCATTTATGGCGAGATTTATCCTCCTCCTTTATATAAACTCATCTTCATCCTTCATATTCCTTTTCATGCCCTCATAATCCACTACTCAAAATTTTCAATAAACTCTCACTTCTTGAACTGATTTCAACAATTGCCTTTATCACCCGAATTCTCAATTTTGCTTCTTATTGTCATGTTTTTCTTCTCCTATCCTCCCACCCCAAACATTTTTATGGTTCTTAAGGTTTTGCCTAGTGGATTTTCCCTAAATTTTATTACCATTATCCGTTTGATCAAACGCTTTAAAAGAAATTTATTTTCTTTATCTATATGTTCTGTATCATGTGTGATATCAAAATATTTTTGGGTAGTAATATGCACATATTAATGAATAATTGAAAATTTTAAATGAAATTAAGTGATGGTATGACCTTTGGATAACATTCTCAGTCTGATTTTTTTTGCCTTTTTGCTTTTTTCTTTAGTTAATTATGTCTTCCGATGCTATCCAAAGTTCCTTGAGTAGGCATAGTGCTTCTCGTACAAATACCGCCTCCATACTCTACCCCAATGAGTAAATTCAGAATTCTAAATACTTCATCATTAAGGGTTATTCCTTTAGCGTCACTTCCATTTTTGACAGTACATTTCCATATGGATACATATACTTCCCATACTTCAAAACACATGTGTTGTAGCCTATACATGCTCCCGAACACTAAAGTTAAAGGATGGCTTAATAACCTAGGAATAACCTATGTTTAGTTAGCTTCAGTTTCATATTACCTCTGGATATTGTGATATATTTTATATGTTGTGCACTTAGATACCCCACCAATTTTTCGCAAGCTTTGCTTTCTTTATCCATTGGGGAAAAAATCCTACCTATGGTTGCGTGCAATTCTATAACATTCAGGCTAAAAAAATCCTTTATACACATCTTTCCTCACAAAAACCATCCTTATTCCCAGCAGTATTTCTTCATTTTCAAAAATCGATGGGTCCCTACCTTCTTTTCAAGCAGTTGGCATAAATTCTCTTCTTACTTTGCCTTCTTTCCTTTTTTGAGATTAAACTGATCTATGCTAGCTTCATCTCCATTGCTCTTCTTTTGTTTCTCTTCATGTATTCTCCACAAAGGAGAGGAACCTCTTTGGAGAGCGATGGCCCAAGCTATGGTCCTCGCATTGGGAAACCTAGATGTGGCTCTACTCGAGGGTCAAAGAAAAGATTTTCAAATGATGCCACTAATTCAAAGAAAAAGGCAACATTTTCTAAGGACCTTCCCTTTGATGCTCCCCCTTCTTCAAGGTAACCTTAAGTAGTGCCTTCCCTTTCTCATTATAACATTAATTCTTCGTTGAGCATGCTATCTTTCCTCATAGGAAGGGATGGTATTGACCTAACTGAGTAATAGAGATGTTTAATTATTGCTAACTTTTTTAGCCTACTCTTAGTCTTGCATGGACTTTCCCCTTTCCTCCTGCTCTAACGAGGATCTATTTGGAAATTTTCACATAGGCTACTTCCAATTAATTACCACTACATGATATTTACTTACATTTTTTGTTAGTAGTATATTAATTTTGGTTCTTTTATGTTAGATAATGTTGGGTAAGTGGTCTAAATGAAGAGATGATACAAGTACTCCGAGGGTGAACTAGACTTCATTAAGTCAATGTTGGTACTTGTTGATGTGCACATAAATGTGTATATTTTTACCACCATATTTAATATATTTAAATTAAACAAATGATCATATTGGGTATTTTAATTTTTTTTAACCAAAATCCATATTAATTCCAAATTGTCACATATCCATCTTCATATAGGGGCAAAATGATCATTTGTGTGCATATATTTCTTTGAGAAAAATTAATTGAAAATTTATATATATTTTTGTAGGAATTTGATCTCAAATAGGAGTGGGTTCACGAAGACACATGCATGCACAAAATGAATACAAAGGAATGAAGATGGAAATAATTCAAAGTAAAGAGCATGGAGGACCCCACTTACCCACCTACCTTAATGTACAAATTAGAGGCTAATGCACATGCTTATGGAATTAATGGATTCATGTACACTTAAATGATGATTAGTAGAAGATAATGATTGCTTGGCCTCCACACTACCTCAAGGGCATTATGGGCATTCTTCAAATTATGGATTAGGGTTTCATGCTTGTATAAATAACTCATTATGTTCATGTAACATCATCTTCCTTAGTCTCTCTTTTAGGCTCTCTTCTCTTATGAAAATAAAAGCTCTCATTCTTTTCAAGGCTACTTAGCCATTTCTTATTTTATGTAATTCTTTTTTACGCAATTTAATACATGTTCTTTTCCTTTTTTTGTTTTATTTCCTTTCACGTTGTAGTGTAGATCTCTTCTATTTTATGCAAGTAGAATAGTAGTTCTCTTTTCCATTAGCTTTCATTTTCCTTTTCTTATCTTTTGCTTTCATGTTTCTAGCTACATTTGTTAATCAGATGAAAAATATAAGAGGCTAAATCCCTTCAATTTAAGGGAAATGAAGCTCTCTAATTATGTAGCTGATGTGCATGTAAATATGCATATATTTACATCCATATTTTATCTCTTTTTATTTAAATAAACATCATATTTGGGAATATTTACATGTTAAAACCAAAATTCAATTATTTTCGAACCAAATTATTTTCAAACCATCATATTTTCATCTTCATTCAGGGGCAAAATGGTCATTTTGTGCATGTATCGATTTAAGAATTTTTACTTGGACAATTTTTATTATTTTTATAGGATATTTTGATGTATATGGAAGAGGGATTCATGATTATATATGCATGCACAAGGAAATACAAAGGAATGAAGAGGAAATAATTCAAGTTCAAGATCATGGAGGACCCCACCCACTTACATTGGTTTTCAATTAGGAGCTAAGCATATGCTGAAAGGTCATTAAAGCTTCATGTACATTTAAGTGGGGGATTAGTAGATGTTAACGATACTTGATGGTCACACTACCTCAAGGGTATTTTGGAAAGCTCCATAAAAAGAGAACTAGGGTTTTATGTATGTACAAATAGCCCTCTTATGTACATGAACATATCTTCTACTCTCATATATGTTTACTTAGAAAATTAGCAAATTGTAAACAAAAATCAAGGTGAAATAAAAATGGCTTCCAAGCCTCTTTCTTCCCTCTTTTCTACATGTTTTTCTTTGTTTTATTGTTAATGTTTATTTCCATGCTCTCTTTCACTTTACGTCCATAGCTTAGATTTACATTCGTGCAAGTAGTGTAGTTATATTGTTATGCAAGTAGTTAGTAGTTAATCTTTTTTTTTTCTTTACCTATTTTCTATTTTCTTCTCTTTTTAATGTTGAAATTTACTTGTATGGTTTCAATGCCACAAATGAGTAGCTAAACCCCTCAATTTAGGGGTAATGAAGCTCTCCAACTTTATGTAATTTCAACATTTTTATGATTTATAATCACATTTGATTTGTGCTTCATGAAGTGAATTTTGATGTAAGTTTATACAAGTGGGTTTGATAGCTTATATTTCTTATGAAAATGAGCTATTCTTATTCAACGTAAACATATTTTACATCATCGTTTGCGAATTAATTTTTAATTTTGAAATGAAAGTAAAAATGAAATTTGATGATCTATATTACTAGTTACAATAATAAATAGATCATACTTAAAATAGCTTTTGCTTTGGCTTCATTTTCATGAGAATTAGAAGTGGTATAATTGTTGTATTATAGTTTGATGGCTTGAGTTATTTCACTTAATATCAAAGTTAGAGATCATAAATTAATTGTTTGTTCATTTACAAAAATATGAGGAAGAGGAATTCATGATGATATATGCACGCACAAGGAAATACAAATGAATAAAGAGGAAGTAATTCAAGTTTAAGATCATGGAGGACCCCACCCACTTACCTTGATTTTCAATTAGGAGCTAAGCACATGCTAAAAGGTCATTAAAGCGTCATGTACATTTAAGTGGGGGATTAGTGGATGTTAACGATTACTTGGTGGCCACACTACCTCAAGGGTATTTTAGGATGCTCTCTAAAAAGAGAATTAGAGTTTATGCATATATAAATAGCCCTCTTATGTACATGAACATATCTTCTACTCTCATATATGTTTACTTAGGAAATTAGCAAATTGTAAACAAAAATCAAGGTGAAATAAAAATGGCTTCCAAGCCTCTTTCTTCTCTCTTTTCTATATGCTTTTCTTTGTTTTATTGTTAATGTTTATTTTTATGTTGTCTTTCTCTTTACGTTCATAGCTTAGATTTACATTCATGAAAGTAGTGTAGTTTATATTTTTATGCAAGTAGTTAGTAGCTAATCTTTTTTGCTTTTTTTGCTTATTTTCTATTTTCTTCTCTTTTTAATGTTGAAATTTACTTGTGTTGCTTCAATACCACAAATGAGTAGCTAAACCTCTCAATTTAGGGGTAATAAAACTCTCTTACTTTATGTCATTTCAATATTTTTATGATTTAGATCTCATTTGATTTGTGCTTCATGAAGTGAATTTTGATGTAAGTTTATACAAGTGGGTTTGATAGCTTATATTGCTTATGCAAATAAGCTATTCTTATTCAACATAAACTCATTTTACATCATCATTTGCAAATTAATTTTTGATTTGAAATGAAAGTAAAAATGAAATTTGATGATTTATATTACTAGTTACTAGTAAATAGATCATACTTAAAATAGTTTTTGCTTTGGCTTCATTTTCATGAGAATTAGAAGTGGTATAATTGTTGCATTATAGTTTGATGGCTTGAGTTATGTTAATTAATAACATAAACAAACCACACTTATGATAAATGCAATGATTATTTCACTTAATATCAAAGTTAGAGATCATAAATTATTTGTTTGTTGATTTACAAAAATATGAGAGTGGATTTACCTCTAAATTGTTTTCTAATCTCATAATTTTAATCTCATTTTATTTCTAGTTTTAGCTTCATTTTGTTTCTAGTTAACAATTTCTCCTCCGTTTGGTCTAATTTGAATTTTTAAAATCATCAATTCCCTACGGATCGACCCGTATTCGCCACGTACTACAAGCGTACACCGTGCACTTGCGGTTAAATTTATTTTGAAATTTTTCAACAATGGCTTTAACTATTTGTTAATTCATGCTCTCTTTTTATGCTTAATGATGATCAATGAAGTGTTTTATTTATTGTTCTTGCTTTGAATTCGATAGCCTATATTGTTGACACCAAATAGGCTATACTTAAACAATCACTAAAACAAATGTCTCTTCATCAAAATATGATTATGGCATAAGAAAATGATTTGAAATTAAAATTTGATGGTCTATATTTCTAGTCAATAGTTAATAGGCCATACCTAAAATAGATTTTATTTTCATTTTCTTTGTCAAGTTTCATGAAAGTTAGTAAGTTCTTTAAGAGATGTGTTATAGTTTAATGGCTTATGTTGGCTAATCAATAGCACAAACATGTCATACTTATGATAAGCACATCAATTAAAGCACTAATGACCATAAAAGAGAGATCATGATTTCATATATGTTGAACTATGTGATCTGGAGAGTGTATTTATTCTCTAAATTATCGTTTAACTCTTATATTTGCATCTCTTTTCTTTTAGTTAGTTAGCTAATTCTCTAGCTTAACTTTCACTCGACTTTGGTATAATTTGATTGAATAGAATTTTAAAATCTACAATTTTCTGCGGATCGACCCGTACTCGCCACGTACTATGATAGTACGTCGTGCGCTTGTGGTTATTTTAATTTTGAAATTTTTCGACGGTTTTCTAGTTTTATAGAAATTCCGCCGATTAACAAGTTTGACGCCGTTGCTGGGGTATCGTTTTGATTTTGATTTTTTATTCTTCGAATTGTTTTCTTTTAATTTTCGTGTGTTTTTAATTTTTTTCATGTTGAGTGCGTTTATTAAAGAAAGAAAAAAAGGTGTTGTGTTGTGTGTTTGAGTGATTTTTGTTATTTTGTTTGTATGTTTGTGTTTTCTTTTGCATTTGCATTGCATATTATATTTTAAAAAAACAAAAAACACACGTCACAATTTCAAAACAAAAACAAAAACAAAAGCATTTTATTTCTTTTCCAATTTGCATTTCATTTTATTTACAATTCACATCTTACAATTTACGTTGCCTTTTATTTCATTTTTCTGTTCACTGTACATTGCTATTCACCCACTGGTGCTACAGTGGGCACTTCTCCTCTGACCAAACAGTGTGCACCTCTCTTTGCTACTGCCTTATTCCAACCCCTCTGCTTTTCATCAAGCCACAGCAGTTCCAAACATTTCCACTGTCGCCTACCAGAGCCAATACAAAACCACATTTGACTGCTGCCCTGCCCTCATTGCAACAAACTAGTTCAACCATCAAACTACACAAGTCCCCTCTGCTACTTGCTACCATTTTCAAGCCACAAACATTTCTCCTGTGTCTCGACACCATTCACATACTATTGCACCAACCCATATCAATTCACATAACCTCCACCACATTGAAAACCATATCACTGCTGTGTGCAAAATACTCCCATTGTCATCATACATCACTGCCATTTCCAGTCATTGACCATCATTTCAACTCCATCACCACCTCTTGAACAACTGACAGCCAGATACATCCAACCTTCGGCGATACCCAAACCAGTGCACTGCTGCATACCCCCTCGCCATTCCTCACTGTCATACAACAACATCACTCCCCACAATACTCCCACATCCTACTACTTCACTACATATAGTCACTTCACTGCTCTGCTACCAGTCATCTACTATCATCTATATATTGCCTCCCCCTTACTATTCACTTCACTGCTCTCACTGCATTACATTATCAACAAGTGCAGCAACCATATTCATCAATCAAAGCCACTCCATTCACATAATCACTTCTTCCTCTACAACACTTCTCTCCATAGCCACTACCACCATTCAATACAAACCATACACACACATCCATCCCCTTCCTCCTCTAACACTTCACCAGTGCACTACCTTTCACCTGAACATTGCATCTCCTTAGTCCAAAATCGCAAGACCATTTGCAACCAGAAAAAAAAACTCACTTCTGCATTCGCCTGCTCCAATTGCCGAAACTACAGCCACATACGATCAAAACTCCTCCTTCTCACAGCCACCAATTACTGCACTCACACCCCTCCTTTGCAGTACCAGCCGTAACCAACCCTCGCAAACCCAAGAAGCCAACCCCAATTGCCTCATTGCACCAGAGCACCACCGCAACCGATAATTAGAATACCCACCACAACTTCCATGAATTTCTAACTCAATACCAAACTCCTCCACAGTAGGTTCGACCGCCCCAAATCGAACAATCGCCACTGTCGAATCAACCAAGACCAAATCCATACATTGCTCATCCTCCAATCGAACAGCCGTGAATCGCCACCATCCCCCTCGAACATTGAATTGCCTGGCGATTGGGAAGTTGAATTTGAGTGTAGTAAGGGCATCTCCAATCGGTTGCGAACTGAATATTCAAGGTACTGAATATTCAGTCCGTAATAGGGCTGGGATATCCAGTGGTTGGGCGCCCATTTAATGGGCGCCTGACCTCAGGCGCCCAACCTCAGGCGCCCATTTAATGGGCGCCTGACCTCAGGCGCCCATTTAAATGGGCGCCTACCCCCCTCTCCTTTTATATTTTTCTACTGGGGAGGGGGGTACTGGCGCCCATTTAATGGGCGCCAGACTTCTGGCGCCCATTAAATGAGCGCCAGGGCTTGGGCGCCCATTAAATGGGCGCCCAAGTTCAATTCAGTTTTCTGAACCCACAACTGAATATTAAGCTTAATATTCAAGACTGAATATACGACTGGAGAAACATTTCTTAATATTCAAGCCTTAATTTACACCACTGGAGATGCTCTAAGAAGCTTGAATATTAAACATTGAGAAGAACGAGAAAGTTTGTGGGTGATTTTGCCTGGAATTGGGTTAAAAAGAAACAAAAAAATTTATCTGATGGTGTTGGGCTTCTTATTTGGGCCAAGTGAATTTTTCCTTTAAAAAAAACTTTGTTTTTTTTTGTTAGCAAAGTTTAGTTTGTTCAAGTAACTTTGAAAAAAAAAAGTTTTCTTAATTTGTTTTTCTTTCTTTAATTTTAGTTTTGTTTCATATTTTTTAAAGTTCTCAAATTCATTTTCCTTTGTTTTAAATTATTTTTCTTTAATTTGTTTTTAAGTTCCATTCTTGTATTTCAGAAGAAAAAAAATAACTGAATATATATCTTGTTTTTTTTATTTTCAGGTTGGCAAAGCAGATTAGGAGAAGGAGCTGCTTGCCAAAAATAATTGCTTCGCTTTGCTTGCCAAAATAATAAAAACCTTCCTGTTTGCTATATATATTGTTCTTTTGTCTTGCATTGTTGGTTTGTTTGCATTTGCATTTAAAAAAAATTCAAAAATTCAAAAACAAAAACAAAAATCCATTCGTAGTTGCATTGTTAATACACGTTTAATTTCCGCTTTGCATTTCATCTTAGATTTTGATTAATAATAACAGGTAGATATTGGTAACTCTTAGTTGTATATTGACAAGTTGTCTTCTTTGAACAATTTAATTTCTTGGTGTCTAGACTACGGCAGAGTAATATCCATTTATAAATATTACGGTAATTCATAAATATTATAGTGGTTATTCCTCTGAAGGTACAATTAAGAGTTACCACTTTTAAAAAGAAATGAATATACCACTTTGATAAACTTTGATAATCAACTAAGAATCTATTTCATAGTTACACTTTGTTATCAACTGAAATAACGAGTTAAACTATTGTCTATTGTCATGATAACTTGATTTTTATTGGAAATTTTGACGAGTAAATGACTTAAATTTTCAAGATAATAACCAAAATCCATATTTAACTTATTTGTGTCAATTTAAAAGTAAATCTTTCATTTGTAAATATTTCCAAAAACTCACATTCATCTCTTTGCAAATAAATCTTGCATTTTGTAAATATTTTCATCCTGCATTTGGATTTTGTGGGTAGTATCCGCTGAAAACCCTCACAAGACAATACTCGTCCTACTGGAGACAACAGAGGTTTAACGGCTTGTTGCATACACTCAACGCAATCATGCTCCCTACGAAAACGGATTTATCTTATTTTTAGTTTATTAGAGGACGAATAAAAAGATTAGTGTGGGGGTATTTGATGTGCACGTAAATGTGCATAATTTTACGACCATATTTAATCTATTTAAATTGAATAAATGAACATATTGGGTATATTAACCTTTTTAACTAAAATCCATATTAATTCCAAATTGTCACATATCCATCTTCATATAGGGGCAAAACGGTCGTTTGTATGCATATATTTCTTTTAGAAAAATTAATTGTAAATTTGTACATATTTTTGTATGAATTTGATCTCAAATAAGAGTGGGTTCATGAAGAGACATGCATGCACAAAATGAACAGAAAGGAATGAAGATGGAAATAATTCAAAGTGAAGAACATGGAGGACCCCACTTATCCACCTTCCTTAATGTACAAATTAGAGGATAATGCACATGATTATGAAATTAATGGCTTTTTGTACACTTAAATGATGATTAGTAAAAGCTAATGATTACTTGACCTCCACACTACCTCAAGGGAATTTTGGGCATTCCCCAAATTATGGATTAGAGTTTCATGCTTGCATAAAAAACCCATTATGTTCATGTAACCTCCTCTCCCTTAGTCTCTCCTTTAAGCTCTCTTCTCTTAGGAAATTAAAAGCTCTCTTTCTTTTCATGGCTACTTAGCCATTTCTTCTTTTATGTAATTCTTTTTTATGCAATTTAATACATGTTCTTTTCCTTTTCTTATTTATTTCCTTTCATTTTGTAGTGTGGATCTCTTTTATTTATGCAAGTAGAAAAATAGTTCTCTTTTCCATTAGTTTTCATTTTTCTTTTCTTTTCTTTTTGCTTTCATGTTGCTAGCTACGTTTGTTAATCAAATGACAAATATGAGAGGCTAAACCCCTTCAATTTAGGGGTAATGAAGCTCTTTAATTATGTAGCTTCAACTATTTGTTAATTCATGCTCTTCTTTTGTGATTAATGATGATCAATGAAGTGTTTTATTTGTTGTTCTTACTTTGAATTTGATAGCCTATATTGTTAACACCAAATATGTTATGCTTAAACAATCACTAACACAAATGCCTCTTCATCAAAATATGATTATGACACAAGAAAGTGATTTAAAATTAAAATTTAATGGTCTATATTTCTAATCAATAGTTAATAGGCCATATTAAAATATATTTCATTTTCATTTTCATTGTCAAGTTTCATGAAAGTTAGTAAGTGCTTTAAGGGATGTGTTATAGTTCGATGGCCAATGTTGGCTAATCAATAGCACAAATACGTCATACTTATGATAAACACATAAATTAAAGCACTAATGGCCATAAAAGAGAGATCATGATTTCATATATGTTGAACTATGTGATCTAGAGAGTGGGTTTATTCTCTAAATTGTCATTTAACTCTGATATTTGCGTCTCTTTTCTTTTAGTTAGTCGGCTAATTTTCTAATTCTCCAGCTTAACTTTCACTCGACTTTAGTATAATTTGATTAAATAGAATTTTAAAATCTACAATTCCCTATGAATCGACCTATACTCGCCACGTACTACGATAATACACCGTGCGCTTGCGGTATAAATTTTGTTTCTAAATTTTTCGAAGAATTTCTAATCCGATAGAAATTTCCGCCGTTAAACACTTGTTGAAGCTTTTCACTCCCAGATATGGGGTAAAATTGATTAGGGCCATTTTTGCTTCTTGAAGGAGCAGGAATGTGGTGCTAGTGCCTGGGACAAAGATTTTTCATAGGAGGCCAAGTTGGCTAGGGAAAACTAGATGCTACTGAAAGGAAAACAAAGTAGGCAAACCTGTAGCATGATAGGGCCTCGGAGGACAATACTCATGTTATGCTCTAATGCATCTATGCCTATGTCAAGGGACAGTTCTTTACGGTCAGGGAGGATGAGACAGATGAGAGAGTTAGTGGTTTTCCTAAGGTAGTATGTAATTTTTTGCACATATATATCTCCGTAATCAATCTTATTCGTGATAAAGGTGTTTGTTTTCTTTTATATACTTTGTTATATTGTAATATAATTAATTAACTAATTAAAATATATTAGTATGAAAATCCTTAAATAATATATTATGTGGTTATTATTGCAAATAGTTGAAATCATGAGTAAATAATCACAATATAATATAACATTTTTGTAGGATCTAGATTAACCCTAGAGGGGGGGGTGAATAGGGTTATAGCAAATTTTCTCGATTTAAACACAGAAATAAATTGCAAAAATAAATATGCTGAAAAGTAAATCACACACAAAATTTACCCAGCTTCGGCAACCCCTGCCTACTGCTGCATTCACAGATTTCTATTAGAATTAAACAGTATCACGCTTACAAACAATCTACTAGACTCGCAGACATTTGCTCCCGCTCACAAACACTCTAGTAGACTCGCACACCCTGCTCGCAAACATTTGCTCCCGCTCACAAACACTCTACTAGACTCGCACACCCTGCTCCCGCCTATAGAGTTTCGTTTACTCGCAAACTTTGCCTCCCGCCTATAGAGCTTCGTTTACTCGCAAACTCTGCTCCCGCCTACAATAGAACTTTGCAAACTCGCACACCCTGCTCACTGAACTAATTCTAACTAGACAATCTGACACTACCTAAACCCTAGGTGGTGATTTACAAAGTTTTGTTTCGAAAAAAAATAAAAACGATAAAAAAAAACAATAGAAATATAACCCTAAACCCTAATTAATATAATAAAGCCCTTATAAAATTAAAACACTAAATCCCTTTTTTAATAATAACCAAGGCCGACCCCCTTCACTATCTGTTAGCCCGTTCCTTTATCTCCTTGTTAAAAATGGCGACCGTTCTTCTCTTGTGTTCCTCTCAGTTCTGAATTTAGGCTTCGTCCCTGATTTCCAAATTAGGGTTTGTGCAAAATTAAAGGCGCCGACTTCGTTGATCGTTCAGATGGTTGTTGTCGTGATTGCTTTGACGATCCTTTATTTCTTCGATTTGCTTACGGCTCTTCAATTTTGGATCGAGTTCGTTCTGCTTTTTCGGTATGTATTTTTCTCCTTTTGCTTTGCTGGTTGATGCTTGAACTCGATGAAATAAATGCCGATGATGATTAGGGTTTTAATAGGATTTGATTTCCTATTTTTGCGTTCGACTGATTGCTTCAAAAATTCTTGCTTTGCCGTTCGATTACACTTTGATGCTGAGGATTGGTCTGACTTTGTCAATTTCGTATTTCTAGTAGCTTGATTCACACGGCTTTGAATTGCCTTGCTTATCACGGTTTTGATTTTGACTGGTTCACAATTGGCTTCGGCCTTTGAATTTGTGTTGATTGACTATGTTCTCTGTGTTGCTTCTGGCTTGACACACCTGTAGCATGGTCGATTTGCTTGGCCACCAACTGTTTCGAATCTGCACTGATGAATTTTGTTTATCCACTGTTGCCTTTGACTTTACACGGCATTGATTTTCTGGCACTGTTTTAATTCATTGTGATTTTTATATCACTGCTTGATATTCATTTGCATCTATATTGTCAATATCAATATCTGCTTCATTCTGATTTCATACATGTTGATGCTTGTGTATATTACTGCTATATATGTATTGTGCTTGCCTGTTGCACTCACTTACTTGCTGTCATAGACGTTTGAACTGCATACTTCTTGTTGCAGTCTTGTACAATGCTCGGCCATGTTAGTTTCATATGCATATTTGTGCATATTGACCATTGGTCTCTGTTGCATTCATTTGTTTGCATTAACCTGGTTCTCTTTTATTTTCTTTGTTCGTGATGGCGGCCTTGACTTGTTGTTATGTAGTTGCACTGCACTGGCCTGCTGCCATACTTGTTCACTAGTGCATGTATCACTGTATGTAGCTCATTGAAGTGTTGCTCCATTGAATATTGAGTCTTTGTGGTCTGCACTTGTAGCTGGACTTGATTTGTGCCTTGTCCATTTGATCTGTTGCATTGTCTCTGCTCCATCCTGGTTGCTTCCCTGACCTTGTATCACTCTGGCCTGTTGTAGTTTGAATTTTGTGATGCCTCTGGTTGTTGTTGTTACTGCATTCATGACCACTGTCTTGCATGTTTTGTTTATTGATGCATTCATGTACACTGCATTCATGTTCAAAGACTGCTACTTGTTTTTGTACCCTTTGCATTCAGTTTATTGCATTGTGTTCTGGTCATTTGCACTCGCTGTTGGTTCATTTGCTCTTCACATGCACAGTTTTTAACTTAAGTTGCATCTGTGCATATATATTGATGCTGCAGTCTTCAATGTACTGGTGACATGTGCATTGCTTCATGTTGCCTTCAGTAGCTTCACTGTTGCATTTGTATCACTGTTTCATTGTACTGTTTCATGCATGCTCGACATTGTGACTTGAGCTTTGTATATGAACTGTGTTGTCTTCATGCCTTGAGTTGAACCTATCTTGGGTTTGACCTTGTTTTTGATTTCTGTGCTTTTGTTTGATTTTTGCACACGAGTTGGCGAGGCAGTGCACACGTATACGAATATACACGTGTGTATTGCAGCCACTTATAGTTACCTGTCCCTGATAAAAATACTGATATGCGCAGATATTGCACAGTCAAAAATGATGACGAACAACCCAAATAACTGAGGCAAACAATGTTTTCAAAATCATCGTTTCTTTCAAATTTCAAAAATATTTCTCTTTCAATTTTACTGCGTTTGAAAATATTTTTGCAGATTACTCAGATGCTGGATTCAAACTGGAATGCAGTTGAAGATAAAAATACGAGTATGAGTGATATGTAGTGAGGTTAACTGTAAATGTGAAATGTGATGTGATTGTAATCAAAGTTGTATAGTTATAGTGAGAGATTGAAATTGTACTATTCAAAATTGTAATAAATATTTGTTTGAATAAAATTTCTGTTTGAATTCAAATTCTGTGTTATTTAATTTTATTCAGCAAATATTTATTTATTCTATAAAAAATAAAATAGTACATTAACAAATACATTTAAACGAATGTATATATGTTTATTATCATCAAACAAAAATCATATAAGCGCAAAGCGCATATTCAACAATTTTATTTGAAATATTCCTGTTCAAGATGTTTCAAGAAAGGATATCGATTCATCCATTGAGAGCAAAGTGTGTAACTCTCGTCAAATATTGGACAGTGTATTAATTACGACTTATAGGCGCACCAATGGATAATATGCTTGTAGTTATTAGAAAACTATGGACTAGACTAGTCTAAGAATTTCCTGTTAGTTGGTAATAAATCTGTCAAACAGGAAACCTAGTTGTGATGATGTCACACGGTTCCCTTAGCCTGATAATACTGTGGAACTTCAATATGGATACTCTACTTTAATTATAGTTCAATCATAACGTGGTGTCCCTCGAATGACTATAGTTGATTCTGAGTTGAAGAATTTGGAGTAAAGCACTATTCAATAGAGAACTCGTCTCTCTAGTTGTATAAGGTTAGTACACAGTCAACTATACTCAAGTCAAAGTCAAAATCTTTTGCCAAAGTAAGACAATTAATAATAAATGCTTTTACTGAATCAACAACTTTATTTGACCGATCAAGCTGAATGTGGATAATGTCGGAGTTTTGACCAATACCAGACTCCATATATCCTAAAGTGATACAATGTTAGCAAAGAGAGTGGATGTAAATTATTGTCATTATTGGCACCACTTAAGGTATGGTAAAATATAATTTTACTGAGAAGATCAGGAAGAGTTAAACTGGTCAAAACTATCACACCTTATGTAAGGTAATGTGTATACATTAATATTTTAATTGTTTAATATTAATCGTTAATTAAATTCACACCTTTGATTCTCACAGTTGTATTTGTGAATTCCTTGAAATTCCACATGATTAAATCGGTTTATTAAGTGATATAAATTAAATCATATTTAAGAAATATTAAATATTAATGTATTTGATGTTTGGGGTACTGCTAGTAAGTGGAGCAGCTTCTATAAATTTTCTAGCTAAAATTGATAATTATTTTGATGCGTATATAAAAGTTATAGATATCGATGCATATTTAGATAGACTTTAACTAATTAATGGATATTGTAATTTTCCTTTCTATAAATGAACCATGAATGGGCATCCAAAATTAGGGGAGAGAATCGTCTAGATATCAGATCCAAAGTAGATTGGGAAAAAGAAGGAAGCATTTAAGAGAGAATGGGAAAGGTTTTTATTCCCTCCATAAAATTAATCTTCCTAATTAATTCATTACGAGATCCCTCCTTCTTCCTCCTCCTTTCATGGCCACTATCTTCATCCATTATTTCCCACGGTTGAAAATTTTTCACCAAAAATTGCATCAATAAAACGAAATCAAGGTGGTTCATTCGATTTTAGCAAGATCAGGTGGTGATTCAAGCAATCCAAGAGACAATTCACAAATCAAGGTGTCACAAAGGGCCAATATTCTTATCACATTTTAGTATGTCCCCATTTCTAGTACATATATATATATATGTATGTATGTATGTACAGTCAATACATATTTATGTGATTTTCAATTTTTGAAAATTTACTTTAACCTGTTGATTTGTTTTAAATTGTAAATTACTACAATTGCGAATGAACAAAGTATGCATATATGTTAATAATGTTTCAATTTGGTCATAATTATTATGTAACATTGGATTTAAATTTATTTTATTTGATGCTAATTTAAAAGAAAAATTAGGTAAATTTATTTGTATACGTATATTTAATACATTATACATACTATTTAACGGCGGAAATTCTATGAAATTAGAAAACCGTCGAAAAATTTCAAATTAAATTTACCGCAAATGCACGGTGTACGAATGTAGCACGTATGCGAGTACGGGTCCGTAGGGAATTGTAGATTTTAAAATTCTATTCAATTAAATTAACCCAAAGTTTGAGAATATTTAAGCTAGAAAATGAGAAAATTAGCTAACTAACTAAAAGAAAAGAGATGCAAATATAAGAGTTAAATGACAATTTAGAGAATAAATCCACTCTCTATATCATGTAGTTCAACACATATGAAATCATGATCTCTCTTTTATGGTCACTAGTGCTTTAATTGATGTGATTATCATAAGCATGGCATATTTGTGCTATTGATTAGCCAACATAAGCCATCAAACTATAACACATCCCTTAAAGCACTTACCAACTTTCATGAAACTTGACAAAGAAAATGAAAATGAAATCTATTTTAAGTATGGCCTATTAACTATTGATTAGAAATATAGACCATTAAATTTTAATTTCAAATCACTTTCTTTTGCCATAATCATATTTTGATGAAGAGGTATTTTTGTTAGTGATTGTTTAAGCATAACCTATTTGATGTCAACAATATAGGCTATCAAATTCAAAGCAAAAACAACAAATAAAACACTTCATTGATCATCATTAAGCACAAAAGGAGAGCATGAATTAACAAATAGTTGAAGCTACATAATTAGAGAGCTTCATTACCCCCTAGATTGAAGGGGTTTAGCCTCTCATATTTGTCATTTGACTAACAAATATAGCTTGCAACATGAAAGAAAAAGAAAAGGAAAAAGAGAGCAAAGTAGAGAAAAAAAACTATTCTACTTGTATGAGAAATAAATCTACATTACTAACATGAAACTAAATAAACAAAAGAAGCATGTAAAATAAAGAAGCACTAATTAACATTGCATAGAAAAAATGAAAGTTACATGAAAAATAAAAATGGCTAAGTAGCCATGGAAAAGAGAAAGAGAACTTGTCTTTTATTTTGAGCCTAAATTAATGAAGAGGAAGAGGAGGGATACATGAAACATAAGGAGTTATTTATACAAGCATGAAACCCTAATCCATAAGTTGGGAAACGACCAAACTACCCTTGAGAAAGTGTGGAGGTCAAGTAATCATTAGCATCTACAAATCATCATTTAAGTGTACATGAAGCCGTTAATTCCATAAGCATATGCATTAGCCTCTAATTTGTACATTAAGGTGGTGGGTAGGTGGGGTCCTTCATTATCTTCACTTTGAATTATTTCCATCTTTATTCCTTTATATTCATGTTGTGCATGCATGTGTCTTCATGAAACCACTCATATTTAAGATCAAATTCCTACATAAATATATATATATATATCCAATTAATTTTTCTCAAAGAAATATATGCACACAAATGACCATTTTGCCCCTATATGAAGATGGATATGTGACAGTTTGGAATTAATATGGATTTGGTCATAACATGTTAAAATACCTAATATGATCATTTATATAATTTAAATAGATTAAATATGGTGGTAAAAATACGCACATTTATGTGCACATCAAATACCCCCACACTTATCTTTTTATTCATCCTCGAATAAAGAAAAACTAAGATAAATCCGTTTTCGTAGGGAGCGACTGCATAGAGCATATGCAATAAGCCGTTAAACCTCTGGGTGTCCCAATAGGACGAGTGTTGTCTCGTGAGGCTTTTCAATGGATACTACCCACAAAATCCAAATGCAGGATGAAAATATTTATAAAATGCAATATTTATTTACAAAGAGACGAATGCGAGTTTTTGAAAATATTTACAAATGAAGGACTTACTTTTAAATCAACAAAAATAAGTTACATATAGATTTCGATCATTATCTTGAAATTTAAGTCATTCACTCGTCAAAGTTCCAATAAAGACGAAGTTATCATAAATATACTATAGTTTAACTCGTTATTTCGGTTGATAACAAAGTTTAATTATGAAATGGATTCTTAGTTGATTATCAAAGTTTATCAAACATTTCAATAACAAATCAAATCAACTAAGTAAAAATAGTGCTAGGATTTCAATTGCTTTCTCTCTTATTATTTGCAAGAAAAATTACACACCTAGCTTAGGTAAACTGATGCGAGATATATCGTCCATACACTGCCTTTCGGGCTTATGTGAGGGGAGTACAGAGCATGGCGACTGTACACATTTTCATGCATACACCTATCGACCATAGGTGGTTTTTATTAAGTCTATTTTTTAACATGTGTTCCATACATGCATAACCGTGAGGACTTTTAAATGAGTATGAAAGCACATAATCAAACATTCCAAATAATTCACCCATGCATAACCGTGAGGACTTTTAAATGAGAGTGAATACTTTGGATGTTATTATTATTATTATTATTTATATTTTTTTTAAGAGAGAGAGAGTTTTGCAAAATCATCTTAGCACCATTTAACTTAGAAGACAAAAAAATGTTATATCATTTACTTTAAATTCACCACTTTTAAAACAAAGATTTTCAATTAGGATGTATTTCATAATTAACACGTATGAATCTTCCTATATACTAGTTAAACCATTTTTATTTATAATCGAACTTTATTTTTATTTTTGTTAAGACAAATAAATTTTCAATAATTTCAATTTAATAAACCCAAACCATATATTTGTCCTATAGTGTTTCTTTAGAAATAAATCACAAACGCTAAAAAAAATAAAAATTCTTCTTTTGTTTTTGGAATTTTTTTGAGTTTTTGGAAGAAAAATGAAAAATTAATCCTGAAAAATCAAGAAGAAGATGAGCCTCCCCCCACACTTGATTTTGACTGTGTCCTCACAGTCAACCCAAGTGAAAGGAACATTTATTATTATTTACATGAAAATGAAATGTATTTACACGGCATCAGAAAGTATATCGCCAAAAAGTAAATGAAACGGTCTTCCAAAGATCGATTCATTTGTCTCGTCAAGTATACGAGACACAGCTTATGTAACGACCCAGAATTTTTATTAATTTAAATTTGAATATTTAATTAATTTTAAATATTAATAAGTGAATTTATAAGTCGAATAAATTTTATTTCGAATAATTGGATTTAATTGGATAATTAAATCGATAATTTAATATGTTAAATTATAGAAATAATTGAAAATTGAGTTAAATATGACTGAAAATGATTTGTAAAATTTTATTTTATCATATTGAAGTTAGAATGATGTTATAGAACTTTTAAAATCGAATTAAGAGTTAATTTGTGAAAATTGAATATTTTAATATTTAATCGACTAGTGAAATTAGCCAATTTTCGAACAGTCTTAGAATTGGACGAAACTAGTTCCATTGGATCCGTAATAGTTTGTTATTATCGGATTTCAATTTTCGTAGCAATCGGAGTTATCGTTTGATCGTGGCAGCTCGAAACGCATCAAAATTGTTTTAATATTAATTTGGCGAGTTAAAATAGCCATTTTTCAAAAAATCTCGGATTTCGACGAAACTAGTTTCATCGGATCCGTAATGTGATATTATTGTAAGGTTTCAAATTTCGTGTCAATCGGATTTACCGTTTGTCCGGTGCAAGCTAAAACGCCTAGAAAATCGTTTAAATCGGTTTAATTTAAATTGAACGTTTATTGCCATAACTCGCACATATGACCGAATTAGCTTCCGAAACATGTTCCATTGTGTTCGGAACGTGGGGTAAACCTTAGAAACGCCAACCGGCACGCTTCTTTTGGAGTTCGAAAAATCCGGGATGAATAGTGTCGCGCGAATTTTCTATAAAAGCCCCCAATATTTCTTTTTTTCACAAAATATCAAACCCTTAGGGTTTCAGGTTGGAGCCGCCACTCCATGAACCAATGGCCGAAAGTTCATAACCTTCTCCTCCAATTTTCTCTCAATCTACACATTAATTCAAGAAATTATCAACTACAAAAGTGTAGAGCACTCCAAGATCTTGAAGATCAACGGTTATGATCGAGAATAGTGGAGTAGATTGTCGGCAAATCTCGACCAAAGGAGTTGCGTTCGGCCTCGTTTTTCGTGCTAGAGGCTTGACCGAGCTCTATGGTACTGGAGCCGAAGGTGGAGCTCGCGAAGGGGGTCAAGATGGTGGTGCCTGATCGTGGTGGAAGTTGATGTGGTGGCCGAATTTTCAAACCCTAATTGGAGCTATGGGTTCGGCAATCTACAGGGAAGAGAACGCGTGAACGAAGAAGAAAGGGGAAGGGGGACGTGCGGCCTGGATAGCTTGGGGGTGACATCTACGGCTTAGATTAGATGTAGGTTAAAATATAAAAGTTAATTTGTAAATTATATATATATAAAATCGTGTAAACTTTGAAAAATCATATCCTTTTCATACGAGGTCAAAAACGCGCGAAACCAGTTGCGTTGGAATCATATGGACGAGCACTACGCTATGGAATTGGATTGGAGTCGTTTGGAGTTAGTGAGAATTTTGGGTAAAATTAAACGCGCGTTTAATTTTATTCGAAATAAATCGCTAAAACGAAATTGAAATCAAGGCGAGAACTTCTCACTCAATCGAATCGGTTTCGATTTTAATTTTAAATAGTTAGATTTAAAATTCTAGAATGCATGTTTGAATGATGATTGTTATCTATTGATTGTTAAAATAGACATTATACGTCGTTGGTAAGTGGATGTTATTTATTAAAAACATATACCGCGAATATTTCATAAACAGTGAAATTGGTATTATATATAATAGCAATATATATATATATTGGCATATGTATATATTGCAGTTGATTGATTTCCCGCATTGTATAGAGGATGAGACCCTATTGCGCCGCCTATTAAGCGGATAATATTTTAAATCCCATATACCGCGATAATTTCGTACTGGAACGGAGTTGGTATTGTGCTAATGTTGGTGGATGCAGGAAAACAGGTTGGAGGGATCCAACTGGATTCCTCAACAGTATTTATTTGATTATGGATATTTTGATATTCGTTGATTATCATATCGATATATGATGTCGTTGTTGTCGTGATTGACTATTTGGTGTGTAGCATCATTGGGCCAAATTTTGGAATTTTAAATTGATTTTTAAAGTGATTTTTTTGAAAGTATATGTTATAAAATATTCTTGGAATTGATCCATTTTAAATAAATAAATATTATAATTTTTAATGTTATAAAAATTACGATTTCTGAGAAATTTAGTTAAAAGTTGATTTTTGAAAATATGGGGTTAATGATTTTATAAAATAGTTTAAATTGGGATTTTTGGATTTATTGTAAAAAGTTTAAGTATAGGATTTATAGAATTTGATTATTTTATAAATCAAAATGATGAAATTATAAAGGACTTTAAAGACGTTTTGAAATAATAGTATAAATTGATTAATTATAAGATGGATATTTATAAATTAAAATATTTGAATTATAAACGAGTTTTTATAAGTGTTAGAATGAATTGTGAATGAATTTCATAAATGGATGAAATTTATAGAATTTTAAACGGTGAAGTTATAAATGGAATTTTATAAGCAGTACGTTTATAAAATTTGTAAAGTTATTAAAGAATGGATTTTTGATAAATAAATGAATCTTATAAGTTATAAGATTTATAATTATAAAGTTCAAAGGAACGATTTTTGCAAACGAATAAATTATAAGTATTTAACTTATAATATGAACCTTTGGTATATAATTGAGTTATAAATTGAATATAGGGTAATAAAGGAATTTATAAACATTGTTTTATAAATCCGCAAACGACTTATTTTGATAAGTAAATTGTTATAACTTATTTATGGAGTTATATTCACGTTTTAGACAGTGAATAATCCTTTAAAATAGAATGAATAGAAATGGTGAAATTGGTTAACGTAGTATGTTCACGTTTTTGAATAGTGAATAATATGTTAAAGAAAATGTTTGGATGTGATGTTTTGAATTGAATTAAAACGATCTAACGATGTTTTAAATTGTGTTAAGATTCGAAACCATAGATTTCAACATTCATTGTTGAAATAGACGTTTTCGAGAAATAGAAGGAAATGGTGGACTATAACACTGTTGTTATAGTAAATGATTTCCGAAAGGAAATGTTTGTATAGTATTGGGATTTATATATCTATTTTAATTTCGAATCCCTATACTAGTGATTTTGGGTTGTCGTGACGATGTTTTACGCAACATTCGTTTAGGCCCAAATAAATATGTTTAAGAGAATGATTTCCTTAAAGAATGAAATATATATTTAATTTCGATTTAAGTATATTGAATATTTTCCAAGTATAGAAAATAAAAAAAATTGTGAATTACTTATTAAATAAGTATGGAAATGTTTTTCCAATGTGAAATGAAACGTTTTGAGAATTTATCTTTTTGAAGATAAATTGAAAATGAATATTTGAAACCTACTGAAATCGTATATTCATAAATATTTTGGGAATATAAATTCACTATGGAATTTATGAAGGAAAGGGGAATTTGTTTAAAAATAAATGTTGATTTATTTTTGAAGTGTGAAAACTATATATCTAGTAAAGATATTTTTGGAAAATAAATAATTTGGAAAATTATTTGGAATCTGGTGATGTGTGCATATCCATTGATAGTTCAATAACCGACTATCAATATTTACCTTTGAATGGGTATTTGTTGTGATTTGCTTGAATTCCAATGCCACACTTATTTTTAAATTATTGCGCTCGTTATTCGGATTACCCATTCCGAATAGTGATACGACGTAATGGATAGCATTGATGACCGGTGTTGAAGACCGGATATTTTTGAAAATGGAAGGATTACCGTCGAATGTTTCTGCACCGAATGGCCCCAGTATAGAAATTCCATATGTGATGGGAAGTCCGGAAGTGATTAGAGAATATTCAGACTGCAAGGACTTCTTTGTAAGTGCCTTCGGTTCTGTTCGATCCCGGAACAGACTTGTATGGATTGTATGTCTGACATTACAAATTTAGATATAAAGCTGATTTCTTTCAAATATATTTCTGTTGGTGGCGGAGAATTTATTCTCTTAGCTTAACACCCTTCTCTGAGACGTACGAGCTCAGAGGTTATGTAGTTGAAGGTTATTAGCAATATATTCCCAATTTGGTAATGTGATATGCTGAGTGTTGCTGTGAAATGATCATTGTGTTGATCATTTGTGATAGGATCATTTGTTTGATCGTTTATCTTTGTGATCATTTCTATGATCATTTGTTGACCCAAAGCATGGCTTTTTGTATAAAGTATGGCTTTGTGGACGAGACTTCGTCGGACCTCACACCCCGAAATGGTCAAAACAGGAAAGATGCAGCAAGGTTATGAGGGGTAGCTCCCTTTAGGGTATGTGCATTTCCTTCTGGAAAAGGGTGGTATCATGTTATGGAGCCCAGATACTTACTCATGTTGAAACACTTTATTTATGATTGTGTGATGATGGTGACGAGCGCTCGGTTAAAGGTCCCAAAGGACCGGGGGATGGCATACTTGTGTCAGTAGTTACCCAGTTAGGGGTAACCCGGCCTTGTGTTGGCAGAGATCCGGTTTGGTTCTCGGGGACGTCCTTCCAGAGGCGTTCTCATGTGGCAATAGGAAGTTCCTTGGCCTGACCATTCGTTGGAAATCCAAAGAAACAATACGATCTTGTACGGTTTTAGTTGTAGAACCTGCCATGGAATGTGGCGGTAACCTGCTATTGAACATGGTAGCTATAGTAAGCATAAGTGCGGAATGCCTATGCTGGCTAAGATTTATATCTTTATTTTCGAAATGATTTCCTCTACACTATGCACTAGTAATAATATCAAATGTTTCTTTTTAATGCGTATCAAGCATCTTTGACTATCATAAGGAGAAATCTCCTCCGATTCTGCGTTTGCATTGTGTGTGTGTGCGGGAGGCCTTATGGTAGTCTCATTTTTAAAAACATTGCGAATTGACTTTGAAAATATTCCTCTGTTTTGATTTTTAAAAGATAAATAAACTGTTTTGAGTTCTCACACTAGTCACATGACTGACTCGGATTTTATTGTTTTCCTTCCTAAACTCTGGGTGCCCACCAATTTCCACACGGGCAGTCAAGAGTTAAGGTTTATCTGAATATTCAGGAGTTGCTGGAGGCAAGCTGGATGGCATGGCGTATTACTAGTATATAGTATTTCTTTTCCGCTGTTTGTTTGTTGTTGTACACTCTGATGTAATGAAATGTAATGTGATGTAATGTAATAACTGTTATAGTTCTTTGTTTAAAGATTATTCATTTATCTATTATATGTTGTTCCGCTGCGATTGTGAGATTCTGATATTGTTCTGCTGTTTTCTTTCTGTTTCGTTCTATTTTCGTTTCTCTCTATTTTCTATCTTTTCCTCTCTTCTTCTGTCCTTTTCTTTTTCTTCTTTTTGTTTAAAACCCTAACTATTCGGTTTTTCGGCAACGAAAAATCGCGATCGTTACAGCTTAAGCTCGAAAAACCAAACCATAAAAGATTTCGAAGTCGAATGTGGATTTGAAAAAACGAATGTCGTTTTATTAAAAATCGTACGAGTTGTTTTATTTTCGATGATTTTTGGGGAAGATATAACAATTGATTGAAATTCAAGGTTATTTTTACCAAATTGAAATTCAAGTTTGTCATTGAAATATTCTTCAAAATTATTGATTTTAAAATCAAAATGGTGATTTAAATCTACCTCTTCAGAATTTAACAACTCGTCTTCAAAAATTCCATAAAATTCGTATTCATTAAATTCGTCTTCCTTTATTGGATTATCAACAACTTTATTACATGTCTCAAGTTCATAATTCAAAGTTGTTGTATTCAAATTTTCGAAATCGAGAAAAGAAAGATCGAATTCTACATTTGGTTCCACACCTTCAAAAGAATTAAAATCCAACTCAATTACCGTGTTTTCAACGACTTCATTAAGATTGTTATTTTCAGTTTCAAAAGTTATTGTTTGAAAATCATCGATTTGAGTAAAAGATGGATTATCATTTAACTCGTCACATGTTGGGATTTGATTTTGTTTATCACGTTGTTTCGTATATATTTCAAATAATAAATTTATGTAATCATCGTAAATTTCATTCATTTGCTCAACAAAATTAAATTTGTAATTATTAACTTGAAAATTTTCGATTTGGACTCGTTGAGAACAAGAATTGTCAATTTCGATGAACGGTAGATTATCATTTGATTCTTCGCAAGTTGAGATTTGATTATGATTTTCATAAAGTTTTTTGTATTTTTCAAGTAATAAATCCCCGTTATCTTTTCCATTTGGTCAACAAAATCAAATTCATGATTGTTAATTTGAAATATTCATTTTGAATTTGTTGATAACCAAAATTTTCAATCATATCTTTATTGAAACTATTTCCACTGCCAAAATTATTTGAAAATTGGTTCACATTTTCATCTTGATTTTGAAATTTATTTTGAAGCTCGAAATTGAATTGGCATGGGTTATACTCGAAATCATTTGAATTTTAGAGAAAATTCAAATTTTGATTATTTTGACTTGAACTATTGCACAAATATGAGTTACACAAATCGTTTATGCTTTGATTTTGCTGTGTAGAGAGTTCAAGTAAAGATAAAATGCTATTTTCGAGATTTGAGGGTTGCTCGTCGTTTTGAAAAGTTTGTTGTCCAAAATTCAAATAGTTTAAAGAATAGTTGTTGTTAAAATATCCATACGAATTTGAAGTGAAATCATATGGATTATATTGATTTTCACAACTATTGTAAATTCAAGTAAGTGGGGAAACTCAGACATTTTCAAAAATGTTTTTTTATAAAGAAAAATATTTACAAATTGAATTTATTTTTCAAAAGGGAAATTGATTCTTGTTTTGTTTTTTTTGTTTTTCAAATTTTTCCTTTGTTTTTGAAAAGGTTTTATAATTTTTTTTTGAAATTTCAAAGAAAAAGGATTTAAAAATATCGAAGGAAAAGGAATATTCAAAAAAAATTAGTTTTGGATTTTGAATTTTTTTTAAATATGCATGAACTAATGCAACTAAATAACGCGAGGGTCTAATTATAAATTATTTATTCTAAGTTGACCCAAAATTGTATAATTATAAATTATCTTAGATAAACACGATAGTTCTCAGCCAGGTAACGGGCATGATTTATTGATGCACCATGAATCACCGTAGCAATGCGGCCGAAGGTTTAAGTACCTTTAGAGGAACAACCATTATAATATTTACGAATCACCGTAATATTTATAAATGGTTATTACTCTACCGTAGCCTAGACACCAAGAAATTAAATTGTTCAAAGAAGACAAAATGTTAATATTCAATTAAGTATTATCGATGTCTAACTGTTATTATTAATCAAAATCTAGAATGAAATGCAAAACATAAATTAAACATGCATTAACAATGCAACTATGAATGGATTTTTTTTTTGGTTTTTTTTTTTAAAAAATTTATGCAAACAACAACAATGCAAGACAAATAAAAGCAAGAGATGAAGGCAGCAATTTTTTTAAGCAAGCAAATGGAGCAGTTTTATAGCAGCAACTCCTTCTTTTATCTGCTTTGACAACCTAAAAAGAAGTTCAACATAAATATATACAGTTTATATATATTGATGGGACTTAAAATAAATTATAACAAAAACAAAACATATTCAAACTCGATTTTTTGGACTAAAAACAAATGGAAAACAAAACAAATGAAACAAAATAAACAAAAAAATGAACAAAATATATAAAGTTTTTTTTAGAGATAGACTTTAAAACTTACTAAAACTAAAACAAAACAAGTGAAAATGAAAGCAAGAATAATTAAAACTGGTTAAAAAAAAAAACAAATGTACTTAACAAAACAAAAACAAAAATCTAAGGCTCACTAGCCCGTTAACACAAACAAATAATACTAAATAAAATAGAAAAGCTTCCATTGAACTCCAGACAATCCAGACAAAAATATTTACAGACAAAATTCTCAAGCTAAAATTTAGTTGAATTCCTAAACAAAACAAATTGCAATTCCACCAATTCAACTTCCAAGTCGCGATTTGAAGGGAAGTTGCTATTGGATTGCTGATCGATTTTGGGATTTGGATGAAGTCGACTATTTAGATTAAGGTGATGGTTGCAGGAGTATGCAATGCTCGATTGGACAGGGAATGGAGTTGCAGAAGTCGTTGGTAAGGAGGCGAAGGAGGTGCTTGAGGAGTGGATTTGATGTTCTGGTGGGATTGAGGGATTTGGGGATTTCGCGAGGCGAGTTTGGGTTGGTTCGATCTAGGATTGTGGTGATGCTGGGGTTTGTAGAATAGACAGTGGCGTTTTGGAGGAGGGTGATGAATTGTCGATGATTGGTGATTGGTAATTGGACGATGTGGAGGATGGTTGCAGTTTCTTGGGTTCGTGATGGTGCGAGAATTGGAGGTGCTACGTGAGTTTTAGGCGATTGCAGAGGGATGTTGACGAGTAGATTTCATGGGTAGAGGCAGTTAAGCGGATGTGAATTGAGGCCTAAGTTGTTGTTGTGAGTAGGGTCGGCAAATGATGTTGGTGGAGTTTTGGCAGTAAGGTAGTATGCTTGTTGTTGTGAGGTTGCAGTTATGCTTCTCGACTTAGAGTGGAGGGTGATCTGACTGTTGCAGTGGTGGTCTGATCATACAGATTTGTTGAGGATGAAGTTGATTATGAAAGTGGATGTCAGAGATGGGTTAAGTGGTTTCTGGTGAAGGTTGTGCAGTGGGGTGGAATGGAAGTGGTGGAAGAAGTAGGGGAAATGAACAGGAAGTGTTGATGAGTTGAAGTGGTGGTTTGATGAACTGCACTGGGGATAAGTGGATTGGTTGAAATGTTATAGAGGTGATGGAAGAGGACTGTAGAGGCAGTGAAGAGAAGACAGAGGGTGTTTGTAAATCAGGTAGAGGTATGGTGTGGTAATGGCAACTGGAATGTTTGGTGATTATAGCTATGGAAGAAGTTTGGTTGTATGAGAAGCGATGAAGTTGGAACAGTAATGAGTAGAGGAGTGGATAGATTAAGCTGTGGCCAGAGAAGTTTGTAACAAAAGTGTAGAACTGTTGTTTTGTGAAAATATGTACAGAGGCACAGTTAGGATTTACACAGAGAAGAGATGCACAGAACAGTAGAAAATGTGAGGGAGCAGTTTGTTTGGAAATTGTAAACTAAAAGAAACAATGAAATGAAATTTTTTTCTTTCTTTTTCAAATGGGATTGTGCACTAGTTACTTTAAAAAATAAATTGAAATACAAATGAAAATACAACTAAACAAAAACAAGCACTCAAACAAAATGCAAACAAAAATCACACAAATACAATTTTTTTTTAAATGCAATACACATACAAAAACTAAAACACACAAAAATTTAACAAAAATAATTCGAAGAATATAAAATCAAAATCAAAACAGTTCCCCGGCAACGGCGCCAAAAACTTGTTTAACGGCGGAAATTCTATGAAATTAGAAAACCTTCGAAAAATTTCAAATTAAATTTACCGCAAGCGCATGGTGTACGAATGTAGCACGTATGCGAGTACGGGTCGATCCTTAGGGAATTGTAGATTTTAAAATTCCATTCAATCAAATTAACCCAAAGTTTGAGAATATTTAAGCTAGAAAATGAGAAAATTAGCTAGCTAACTAAAAGAAAAGAGATGCAAATATAAGAGTTAAATGACAATTTAGAGAATAAATCCACTCTCTAGATCATGTAGTTCAACATATGAAATCATGATCTCTCTTTTAAGGTCATTGGTGCTTATCATAAGTATGGCATATTTGTGCTATTGATTAGCCAACATAAACCATCAAACTATAACACATACCTTAAAGCACTTACTAACTTTCATGAAACTTGACAAAGAAAATGAAAATGAAATCTATTTTAAGTATGGCCTATTAACTATTGATTAGAAATATAGACCATCAATTTTTAATTTCAAATCACTTTCTTTTGCCATAATCATATTTTAATAAAGAGGCATTTGTGTTAGTGATTGTTTAAGCATAAACTATTTGATGTCAACAATATAGGCTATCAAATTCAAAGCAAAAACAACAAATAAAACACTTCATTGATCATCATTGAGCACAAAAAAAGAGCATGAATTAACAAATAGTTGAAGCTACATAATTGGAGAGCTTTATTACCTCCTAAATTGAAGGGGTTTAGCCTCTCATATTTGTCATTTGATTAACAAATATAGCTTACAACATGAAAGAAAAAGAAAAGGAAAAGGGAGCAAAGTAAAGGAAAAAAACTATTCTACTTGTATGAAAAATACTACTAACATGAAACTAAATAAACAAAAGAAGCATGTAAAAGAAAGAGAGCACTAATTAACATTGCATAGAAAAAATGAAAGTTACATGAAAAATAAAAATGGCTAAGTAGCCGTGGAAAAGAGAAAGAGAACTTGTCTTTTATTTTGAGCCTAAACTAATGAAGAGGAAGAGGAGGGATACATGAAACATAAGGAGTTATTTATACAAGCATGAAACCCTAATCCATAATTTGGAAAATGACCAAACTACCCTTGAGAAAGCATGGAGGCCAAGTAATCATTAGCTTCTACAAATCATCATTTAAGTGTACATGAAGCCATTAATTCCATAAGCATGTGCATTAGTCTCTAATTTGTATATTAAGGTGGTGGGTAGGTAGGGTCCTCCATTATCTTCACTTTGAATTATTTCCATCTTCATTCCTTTATATTCATGTTGTGCATGCATGTGTCATCATGAAACCACTCATATTTGAGATCAAATTCCTATATAAATATATATATATTTTTTCAATTAATTTTTCTGAAAGAAATATATGCACACAGATGACCATTTTGCCCCTATATGAAGATGGATATGTGACAGTTTGGAATTAATATGGACTTTGGTTGTAACATGTTAAAATACCCAATATGATCATTTATTTAATTTAAATAGATTAAACATGGTGGTAAAAATATGCACATTTACGTGCACATCACATACATATAAGTACAATATGGATGTATGTGTGCGTGTGTATTTAACATGATATGTCATTTTATGTTACAGTTAACATTAGTGTGTGTGTGTGTGTGTATTTGGATTTTAGTCCTGTTATAGTATATAACAATTAACATTACTATATATACACACACATGTTTGGATTTTATATGCAATGAAAAATTTGAATAAATGGAGTTATGATTCCATCTGGTATGAGACTTTCGGTAATATTTCTCTGATTATGCATCGAACTTGTTGTGTAGAATAATGCAGAGATTAATTATAGTTTATAAGCATTAAATGGGTAATACACTGTGGTATGGACGCCGCTGCAATATTTGCTCGTTTATTCATTGTAAGTGATGACACTTATGTGAGGGAATATTATATTGGGATGGTACTTAAGTGAGGTGATGCTCATAGTGGTGAGCAAGGTTGGTTCCTATATTTGTAGATAGTATGAGTTTCTGTCATGATGTACTCCTATTATTAGCATCGGAGAGAACCAGATTAGGTTAGAAGCCATCCTAGCGACCTACCCTCAAGGTCGCGCCTCAAATCCGTAACACCACTACTGAGTATTATAGGGTAAGTTCCCTTTAGCAACTATGTCACTTAGGCCCTCAATATGTTACCTATAGGAGTATTTGTAGGGTCGTGACCAAGATTTTGTGTAGACGAGCCACTAATGGATATGTGTCACAATGACTGTTGAGGTATCGAAGACTATAGAATTGAGTTAGGTGGCCTATATGTATAACTCTAGAGCGGTCGAACGGCCATCAGTATCCCATATGGTTGTACGTTGAGCGATAGAGAGACATATACTACTTATGAACCTCATCGACATATAAAGATGTTGAAACATGACTCTACTTAGGACCTTGTGTTTCTCGTACAATCAATTCCCATCACCGCTTATTGCGAGTTACACATAAATATGATGATATTGATGTATAGATGTGTGTGTATGATCATTATATGGTCGATGAATGAATGAAATATTTATACATTGTCTGGACTACTTGGATGGATGAAGTATACACATATCCAAGGATACATTCTCATGTCATGTTTATTTTTGTTACTAACATATCATTTTAGGCATAGGCTAACCCGTATGTTATTTATAATGCTCGAATCGGTCCAAGCTATTTCGAGTGAAGGTACAAAGTAATACACTTTCGACATACGAGACATTTTTAGAGGCTAATAGTTATATTGTGTGACACCCCACCTCTACAGTATTACGAAGTAATACTATCAAGTAACACGATGAATGAGGTGATGTGGATGATACACACACGGATATTCCCTTGGACCAACATTGAATATGTCTCATAATATAAAAACCTGTCACCTCGACGTAAACAGTCTCGGTATAAAGCAATAAACACGTGTGGTTCCTAAGGATAGAAAATTATACAATATAAAAGAATAGAGATCACAGAATCGCTGACAGCGATACAAATATAATATAAAATATACATAAGCCTAAATGGGATATAAAATTGGTCAAACTCCCACAATCTCAAAAATATATAATGTATGTCCAGTATACAGCTCAATGTCTTACATACAGGATATACATAATATGCAATGATATACAATAATATTTTATCTTCCATCTATGCCCACCATCCACAAAATGGTAATCCAGTCCCTGAACATGAAATGTCTCGAACTGACCTGAGTATAATGTAAATAATAAACAAGTCAGATAATGTCAAGATTCAAAGATGAGTACATAAACGATATGTCAAAGGGATAACAAATACACATCATCATAAAGAAATCAAACCAATGGAACAGTAAAACATCCATAGCACATTGAAAAACATCCATAACAATCAAACGTCAAAACATCTATAAGATATCGAACACCATCACACATCACACTTCAAGCATCTATTACACATATCATACTTCACACCTCATACATCCATCGCACATATCGCACATCGCACGCATCCCACATCGCACATCGCACATCGAGCATCCATAACGCACATCACACATCGAGCATACATAACGCACATCACACATCGCACTCATTAAGTCATTCGCATTTTTTAATTGTATTTAATTTATTCATATTATTCTTTCGTTTCGTTTTTATTATTGCTACTGCTAGAAGCCGATTCTACACCTGAGCCTCACTATTTCTTAGATGTAAAGGGGGACCCTACACAAAAAAATTTGTGAGCATCCTCACCAGTCTTTAGTTGCACTATAAATGCACTCGTCTCCTCGCTTTCCATCGTCAACAACCTCGTTTTGTTTTGTACTTCTCGTCCCGTTATCCCATGCAGTGAACTGTGATAGTGTGACGGTGGTGTGAAGTCATCACAACCACCAGGGAGCGACCCTGGTGTCGGTCAGGCTAGGATAGCTAGAAAACTTCTGGCCATCACATTTATGTAAGGAATTTAGCATCGCACAACTCGATTCACTCAAAAGCGAAGATAATCATATTCCTACTTTAAAATAAAATAAAGGAATATTATAATACACCTCACGCATAAAGTCAGAAATCCAAATAATATCGATTAACATGCAAGTATAATATAGAATAATTCACCAATATCCAAGTATTAAATACTTAGTCTTCAATGAATTACCCAACATTAAATTAGTGTCGAGTAAGTAAATATAACCCACATGGACATCCCATACTGCTCGGTGAGATACAATTCTATACACAATCGCAATTAATCAACATTAAATTAATATCCAATTCGCTTATTAATTCACTCTTCACTTACTTTACTTCAATTCATTATTCTTCATTTTCATTACATCATAGTTCAGCATAATGAGTAATTTAATTTCATCTCATTCATAGTAATCCAATCATTAACCATTCATATACACGTCCAAATATTATTTAATTAGCAAATAACAAGATGAAGGGCATTATTTAAATACATTTCACTTTATTTTATTTTCTTATCTTTATTTTAAAAACACTTCAATTTAAATTGACAACACAACACTTGTTTTATTTATTTCTCCTTCTTTTAAAATAATAAACATTACTTCTCTCATAAATTCCAAAAACCCATATTTTAAAAAACCACTTATTTAGTTTCAAATAAACCTTTATTTGAACCAATCGATAAATTTAAAACCACTAAAATCATCATTTTTAATTTCTACTTCGATAATATTATGGAACTACTATAAAGAAGCCTGAAATTTCCAATTACCTTCAAATATCAATTAGAAGTACATTATTTTCCATCCAAAAATATTTCCAAAATCCAAATATTTAATTTCAAAATTGGTATTTAGAATACTCATTCATTTACAAATCCTTCTAAAATTATTATTAATGTGAAGTATTCCATTAACTTAAAATTCTACCTTATATAATACCTTCTCAAATAATTCAGTAATCAAACACAATACTATATTACTTCCAAAATTCACTTTGCAATACATATAACAAATTCTGTAAATGATAATTTCCCTTCAATAAATAAATTGCATAGAGCTTAGAATTACTTCAAAATATTATTTCATAAAGTTCCAATTTATTAAGTCTAAATAAAATTTACTTATCACTGTAAAAATATAGTTATCAAATATCATTTCATAAAATTCCTTAAAATATTTTTATAATCAACGATAGATAAATGAGATATAAATCTTCAAAATTCACTTATTTAATAAAATCCAAAAATTCATTATCTATCAAATATACACAATCCTTATAATTATTCCACTTTTATATCTTTCCAAAAAACATTCACTTTCTTAATTTTCCACTAATTACAACACTTTAATGTTAAATAAGAAAATCATTCCAAAATTCACTATTTATTCCCAAAATAATTTATTTAGTTTGGATCTTCACTATTAAATTCATCTACCCTATTTTCAATCAAATTAGCTTGTTGTGTTCGACTAATATCATTATCAAATTCAACCAATATACACACATAACTCTACCAAGGTACACAACACTCTTTCAATTAATATCATCCAATAACAACCAACTTCATCCAATATACCAGTTAACCCAATCATCCATTCCAAGCCATGGCACAATTCAAACAGTTTCAATCAAGTAATAAAACACAAAGTATTAGACAATAATCCTAAATAAAAAGAATTTACTCATTTAAATGATGCTCGAGTTCCAAAAACCAGCAACTACCATTAGAATACCAGCTTCAGCCCGCACCAGTTGCATCCTTCGTTATTACCAAACTCTCACACTCAACCACCATTGTAGCCGCACAAAAATCCAACATCCCCTAATGCATCAATCTCCTCCATCGCATTACTAGCAGGCTCGTAGCCTCCACCACGTTGCTGTCCACCCAAGCCTGCTCGCCTATGCACCACCATCGGTGCTAGAAAATTATGAAGCTGATCACATCTTCATTGTCAATGTTGTGACGCCCCACCTCTATGCTCGCAATAACAAAGAGTATTAAAAGAAATACTGTCTGTTATCACGAAGAATAAGTCTGGATAGGAGCGGCCATCCGTAGTTAGGCCTTACACTAGTATTAGGTACCTCGATAAGAGTGGTATATATTTTTATTTTTCATCTCATATTTATTTACTCCCATCGACATACCCAATTCTAGTATAAAACGAACTACGATGGTTCATAATAGTTTAGGACAATATATATAATAATAACACAAATAATGTAAATGCGGAACACAGATATAACAGAAAGTTTCATATATATATAACTGATGTCACTTGATATACATGTGATACCATACAGATGATACAACTACAACTGTCGACTCTGGAAGTTACATATACAAGTACATTATCGTGAATAATATACATGAATGTACAACATCCTATACAAATATACTGACTACTAAACATGACGACGACTACTCCAAAAGATATGAAAAGACTTCATAGCTCTAGCAGCAACCCAAAGTTAAAAATCTACAACCTGTAAATACTCGGTCTGACCCGAGTATTACATTCAAAAGAAAATAATACCCGGGTCAGCCTAATTCAAACTCAGTTATTAGTGCATAAAAGCAATAATAATTAAACAACAATTAGACGACAATCAAAATAAATCTCGTCCATCCAATTCTTTAACAAGGAAATCGGATAACGGTAAATATAACACCTAACCGTGTTAAATAACAAATCAGCAAATTCAAATTATCAACAAAGAAAAATGAAAAGGTCATCATGAAGATAATATAGAAAACATCAGAATTGCCTAATTGGCAATTAGCAACAAAATCCAATTATTAAGTAATAATTAGAAACTCAGAATCTAATTATCAAATAGATAATTAGATAACAAAATGATCAAATGAAACTAAATCAATTTAAACAATTGAAATATCTCTTAAAAACATCAATTCTAATTGGCTGCAGTACACGCTAACGTGTACTGCCTCGCCAATACGGCATATGAAATACGCAAAAGATCAATGGATCGAAAACGAAAGAAATATCAACTAAAATCAATACTGTATGGCTGCAGTACACGCACGCGTGCACTGCCTCGCCACAACAGTGACGAAATACACAAAAGATCAACGTACCAAAATCATATGAGAAATGACATGTACTAATAATGTACACATCAATGCTACAGTCTAAACAGTGAAACTCATATGCAAGCACCAAACTCAAAATGATCTGAGCATAAGCAAGAAGGCTCAAAGCTATGCAGTGAAACCAAAAGATCAAAATGAAACAAAGAAGGCACATAGACGTGCAGACCGAAAGATGCAGCCTCAACAGTGCATCAAATGTGAACTGCACATAACATAGAGGTGAAGAAATTCCACCACCACTACTTTAAAGTGCAAGTTAGTAGCTCATACTAAAAATCAGGTAAGAGACCAAGGAATGGCCAGAGACAAGACTCAAGGCAGCAATGGACTCGACCAGATACACATGAATACACAGTGCAAACTAATGCACTAAGTAAGTGACACCGCCAGTTCAGACGTGAGCATATGCAAGGATCAAGCAATTAATATGTGTAAGCAAACCAATAGATGCAACAGATGTGGTGCTGCACAAGCAAAGGTAAGGCACAGTGCTATCAGGTTGAAAACATATTACAATGAAGACTGCTACATAATATTCTCAAGCGATGTAAATGCAACAACCAAAGTCAAGGCGACATAAAAATTCATCAAAACCAGAAAAATGCAATTGATTTCAAGTGAAGGGCAACAAGTATTGCATCAGTGAACAATTCAACAAATGCATATGCAAGAATGCAACAGTAACGATGCACAGATAATAACATGAATAGTCATGTTAGGTCATACAAGCCTGAAACTATCTTCTAAAAATCTGAAATTCATATATGTAATACTTCATGTACATACTACGAGAAGAACAAATGTGCAACTGAAGACAACACTGGTGCCAGCAGTTGCAAACAAGTTCAGAGGCATCAGAGTAACCAAAGTCAAAGCCTTGCTTTACCAATAAGGCGACAAATCCAGTTACAACCAAGAACAAAGCACCATATACAAGGGCACAACAAATACATGAAGTAACACATGAAACCTATAATGCACTAATCAGGGATGGAACGAGCATCTGACCAACCAGTGCACCAAGGCAATGGTACAAACTGTCTGAAGACACAGCATATAAAAGCACCAGAGGGTATACAATTATATACAACAAGGTTGGTCGGCTAAATCACAATCAAAAATGCAAGAGGTCAAGTCAGTGACTCAACTCAACTGCAGTAACAATAAAATGAGTATCGCAAAACCAAGCACCAAACATACAACAATAACAGATACAACTTAACAAAATAAAACGGCAAAAGCAGAAATATGCAGCAGTGTAAACATCCCGTTGAAGCAACTCGAAAAGTGCTATCAGGGACGAACACGAAAATGGCAGAGTCGAAACACCCATAAACATAAGTCAATCAAGGAAGTCAAACTAGTCAGAGACCAGAGAATCAAGCAACAACATGTGTACCGGTCAGTGGGGACCAAATTAAAGCCAGCAGTCAACCAGAAGGAGAACGAACAAATCAAAGTGACCCAAGTCAACTAGGAAGCAGCAAAGTTCAAACCCATGAAAATCAGTCACTCAAACAACGGAAACCCCAAATTTGAACAAGCTAGAAATCCATCTAAAAGCTCGAATAGATGTGAGTAATAATTAAAATTACTCACCTTTGATTTTGAGGAGCACAAATTCGATATCTTCGAATTTTCAAATACCCCGGTTGCTGAAGATTGAACGAACGCAGACTCCAAGCACCCGAAGTCGAACTCGATCGAACGAGCTACAGCAGTTGGCGTTTCCAACTTTTTTTTATTCAAGCCCTAATTCGCAAAAAGGACGAACGAGAAGAACACGGCCGCCATTTTCGTTCCCTTCTGTATTTTGATTTTTAGGGGTTTTTTTTTGAAGTGTCGAAGAGAAATGGGGGACGGGTTTATGACAAGGCACAACCAAATGATTAAAACATGGGCCAAGATCAAAATTTTAAACCCGTATAACCCTTAACCAAATTTCAAACGAATTGCAACTGATTTAAAAACTCCATCATCAATTAACTAACCAATCTAATCGTCATTTGACGACAATTAATTATCACAAATCCCTTTAACAAATTTCAAAAGAATTTAAACCGAATTCGAAACTCTCAATAGCAATTAACAACCCGATTTTATCTTCAAACAACGATAATCAATCGATACGAAACCCCGGGTTGTTACAGACTCCTTCCTTATAAAATTGCGTCCCCGCAATTTTCATAAATAAAGTTGTCAATAACAATTTATTTTTATAACATAAACTGGTTAAGCTAGAAAAATAAAGTCGGGAATACAAACACCAAAGAAATCTTTTAATTTCATAAAGAGATTCACAAATTCTCAACAAAATCCAGCTATCAATTAGATAACCAGAAAACGATAAAACTGAATAAATGCTATTATCAGCAATATTCAATTATCAATTAGATAATTAGAATACAGAAATCACAAAATAGCAATATCTAATCATCGATACGATAATTAGAAAACAGCAAAATCTAATTATCAACAAGGATAATTATAAAACCCAAACCACAAATCGCAAAACCGCAATTATCTAGTTACCAAAAGGGTAATCAGAAAACAACAAAGGTCTAATTATCAAAAACGATAATCAGAATTCTCAAAACAACAAATATTTAATTATCTTAAGCGATAATTAAATCTTAAATCAATCAAATATTCAATTATCAAAAACGATAATTAAATCTCAAATCAACAAGTATTAATTATCTCAAGCGATAATTAAATCTCAAAGCAATCAAATATTCAATTATCAAAAACGATAATTAAATCACAAATCAACAAATATTTAATTATCTCAAGCTATAATTAAATCTCAAATCAACAAATATTTAATTATCTCAAGAGATAATTAAATCTAAATATCTAATTATCACAAGCGATAATCAGAAATCTCAAATCATCAAATCAATAAATCAACAAATCAACAAATATCTAATTACCAAAAACTATAATCAGAAACAAAAAATATTCGATTATCAAAAACGATAATCAAAACTCAAATCAATAAATATTCGATTATCAAAAACGATAACCAAATCAACAAATATCCGATTATCAAAAACGATAATCAGAACTCATATCAACAAATATTCGATTATCAAAAACGATAATCAAATCAACAAATATCCGATTATCAAAAACGATAATCAGAACTCATATCAACAAATATTCGATTATCAAAAACGATAATCAAAACTCATATCAACAAATATTCAATTATCAAAAACGATAATCAGAACTCATATCAACAAATATCCAATTACCTGAGGATAATTGGAAACAACAAATATCTAGAAATCAATTAAGATATTCTAGAAAATCAAAATAAAAGGTTGGATCGATCCCATCAGATGGCGAGTTTTAGCTACGCCGCACGTGCATCTCATATGGCCGAAGCCTACCAAGTACCCAACATAATTTTGGCGCCCAACAAATGACCCGAAGGTCCGGTACTGGTATTGACCCGAAGGTCCTCATATGACCCGAAGGTCCTCATAGTGGCTCGAAAGCACACGAAAATCATCAGATATTCAATTAACGATTCCGGAATTAACCGAAATAGCAAACGCACATGTCCCATACCACGTGTTTTACTAAATCGTTTGATTCTCTTCATCGTTTCCTTGAACGTGTAAAATCATTAAAATCATCAAACATCAAATGTTTCAATTAACGAGTCCGGAATTAACCGAAATAGCAAATGCACATGTCCCATACCACGTGTTTTACTAAACCGTTCAATTCTCTTCATCGTTTCCTTGAAAGTGCAAAATCGTGTATTCCAAAAATAACATTTCACATTCTCAAACGGACAAGTCCGGAATTAAGCGAATCAGTAAAAGAAAGGGGTCATAGTCCTCGATTTTGCTGAAACATTTAAATCGCTTCCTCATTCTTTTGAAAGCGCAAAATGCAAAACTTCTGAAAACAATGTCATTTATTTCATAAAAGTAATAATTTACATTCTCAAACGAACAAGTCCGGAATTAAGCGAATCAGTAAAAGAAAGGGGTCATAGTCCTCGATTTTGTTGAAACGTTTAAATCTCTTTCTCATTCTTTTGAAAACGTAAACTGAAAAATTTTGGAAACAATTTTTATTTTTGAAACCATTTGAAAATCCGTGCTCAAAACAGCAACATCAAAAACAATTTCGATATGGAAATTGTACTTCCCAAAACACCGTAAAAACGGATCTCAAAATCAGAATTGCGGAATAACCGCTTGAAAATCCACTTTAAAACTTGACGATTACTGAAGTCAATGCGACAGTAATTTTTATAGGTCAAAATCTCATCAAAATAATTCGCAACAAAATATAACACTAGTGAATTTTCATTCATCAAAAACATTCATCAAAAATGTCAACAAAACACCGTACTTCAAAAATGTAGCACAAGTGTTAAAATCCCGTTATAAAAATAACGGCAACAAAATACGTTTCATAACCAAGCATCGGTTCAACGTAAAATTAATGTAGTAACGTGCAACTCATGTTTGCACGCACACTACAAAATAAACAAAGAAATTACTCAAATATATCTTCGATGAAGATATTTTAAAACAGCAGAAATCTAATCAGATATGATTAGCATCAAAGAAAACCAGCAAGAATTTCAACAAATCAGAACCACTGGTTAAACAACATAATGAAATTAAATTCATTTTCATATTTTGATTTTTAAATCAAAATAATTATCAGCTGTACTCAGCGAAGCAGTCTTGCTGTTTCCGCTGCGCACTCTGATAAACAAAACATAATTCAATCAATCATCAAAACACAAATTCACTTTTATTTTTAAATAAATCTATTTAAAAATTTCATCAAAATTTCTAAACTTTAGTTTTGACTCAAAACACAACTAAAACATCGACAAATAGTTGTAACACATGTTCCATCTAAGTTACGTTTTATAATATGTCCATAAACCCCAAGCTCTGATACCAACTGTGACGCCCCACCTCTATGCTCGCAATAACAAAGAGTATTAAAACAAATACTGTCTGTTATCACGAAGAATAAGGCTGGATAGGAGCGACCATCCGTAGTTAGGCCTTACACTAGTATTAGTTACCTCGATAGGAGTGGTATATATTTTTATTTTTCATCTCATATTTATTTACTCCCATCGACATACCCAATTCTAGTATAAAATGAACTACGATGGTTCATAATAGTTTAGGACAATATATATAATAATAACACAGATAATGTAAATGCGGAACACAGATATAACAGAAAGTTTCATATATATATATATAACTGATGTCAGTTGAAATACATGTGATACAATACAGATGATACAACTACAACTGTCGACTCTGAAAGTTACATATACAAGTATATTATCGTGAATAATATACATGAATGTACAACATCCTATACAAATATACTGACTACTAAACATGACGACGACTACTCCAAAAGATATGAAAAGACTTCATAGCTCTAGCAGCAACCCAAAGCTAAAAATTTACAACCTGTAAATACTCGGTCTGACCCGAGTATTACATTCAAAAGAAAATAATACCTGGGTCAGTCTAATTCAAACTCAGTTATTAGTGCATAAAAGCAATAATAATTAAATAACAATTAGACGACAATCAAAATAAATCTCGTCCATCCAATTCTTTAACAAGGAAATCGGATAACGGTAAATATAACACCTAACCGTGTTAAATAACCAATCAGCAAATTCAAATTATCAACAAAGAAAAATGAAAAGGTCATCATGAAGATAATATAGAAAACATCAGAATTGCCTAATTGGCAATTAGCAACAAAATCCAATTATTAAGTAATAATTAGAAACTCAGAATCTAATTATCAAATAGATAATTAGATAACAAAATGATCAAATGAAACTAAATCAATTTAAACAATTGAAATATCTTTTAAAAACATCAATTCTAATTGGCTGTAGTACACGCTAACGTGTACTGCCTCGCCAATACGGCATATGAAATACGCAAAAGATCAATGGATCGAAAGCGAAAGAAATATCAACTAAAATCAATACTGTGTGGTTGCAGTACACGCACGCGTGCACTGCCTCGCCACAACAGTGACGAAATACACAAAAGATCAACGTACCAAAATCATATGAGAAGTGACATGTACTAATAATGTACACATCAATGCTACAGTCTAATCAGTGAAACTCAGATGCAAGCACCAAACTCAAAATGATCTGAGCATAAACAAGAAGGCTCAAAGCTATGCAGTGAAACCAAAAGATCAAAATGAAACAAAGAAGGCACATAGATGTGCAGACCGAAAGGTGCAGCCTCAACAGTGCATCAAATGTGAACTGCACATAACATATAGGTGAAGAAATTCCACCACCACTACTTTAAAGTGCAAGTTAGTAGCTCATACTAAAAATCAGGTAAGAGACCAAGGAATGGCCAGAGACGAGACTCAAGGCAGCAATGGACTCGACTAGATACACATGAATACACAGTGCAAACTAATGCACTAAGTAAGTGACACCGCCAGTTCAGACGTGAGCATATGCAAGGATCAAGCAATTAATATATGTAAGCAAACCAATAGATGCAACAGATGTGGTGCCGCACAAGCAAAGGTAAGGCACAGTGCTATCAGGTTGAAAACATATTACAATGAAGACTGCTGCATAACATTCTCAAGCGATTTAAATGCAACAACCAAAGTCAAGGCGACATAAAAATTCATCAAAACCAGAGAAATGCAACTGATTTCAAGTGAAGGGAAACAAGTATTGCATCAGTGAACAATTCAACAAATGCATATGCAAGAATGCAACAGTGACGATGCACAGATAATAACATGAATAGTCATGTTAGGTCATACAAGCCTGAAACTATCTTCTAAAAATCTGAAATTCATATATGTAATACTTCATGTACATACTACGAGAAGAACAAATGTGCAACTGAAGACAACACTGGTGCCAGCAGTTGCAAACAAGTTCAGAGGCATCAGAGTAACCAAAGTCAAAACCTTGCTTTACCAATAAGGCGACAAATCCAGTTACAAACAAGAACAAAGCACCACATACAAGGGCACAACAAATACATGAAGTAACACATGAAACCTATAATGCACTGATCAGGGATGGAACGAGCATCTGACCAACCAGTGCACCAAGGCAATGGTACAAACTGTCTGAAGACACATCATATAAAAGCACCAGAGGGTATACAATTATATACAACAAGGTTGGTCGGCTAAATCACAATCAAAAATGCAAGAGGTCAAGTCAGTGACTCAACTCAACTGCAGTAACAATGAAATGAGTATAATCATATCGCAAAACCAAGCACCAAACATACAACAATAACAGATACAACTTAACAAAATAAAACGGCAAAAGCAGAAATATGCAGCAGTGTAAACATCCCGTTGAAGCAACTCGAAAAGTGCTATCAGGGACGAACACGAAAATGGCAGAGTCGAAACACCCATAAACATAAGTCAATCAAGGAAGTCAAACTAGTCAGAGACCAGAGAATCAAGCAACAACATGTGTACCGGTCGGTGGTCGGTGGGGACCAAATTAAAGCCAGCAGTCAACCAGAAGGAGAACGAACAAATCAAAGTGACCTAAGTCAACTAGGAAGCAGCAAATTTCAAACCCATGAAAATCAGTCACTCAAACAACGGAAACCCCAAATTTGAACAAGCTAGAAATCCATCTAAAAGCTCAAATAGATGTGAGTAATAATTAAAATTACTCACCTTTGATTTTGAGGAGCACGAATTCGATATCTTCGAATTTTCAAATACCCCGGTTGCTGAAGATTGAACGAACGCAGACTCCAAGCACACGAAGTCGAACTCGATCGAACGAGCTACAGCAGTTGGCGTTTCCAACTTTTTTTTATTCAAGCCCTAATTCGCAAAGAGGACTAACGAGAAGAACACGACCGCCATTTTCGTTCGCTTCTGTATTTTGATTTTTAGGGTTTTTTTTTGAAGTGTCGAAGAGAAATGGGGGACGGGTTTATGACATGGCACAACCAAATGATTAAAACATGGGCCAAGATCAAATTTTTAAACCCGTATAACCCTTAACCAAATTTCGAACGAATTGCATCTGATTTAAAAACTCCATCATCAATTAACAAACCAATCTAATCGTCATTTGACGACAATTAATTATCACAAATCTCTTTAACAAATTTCAAAAGAATTTAAACCGAATTCGAAACTCTCAATAGCAATTAACAACCCGATTTTATCTTCAAACAATGATAATCAATCGATACGAAACCCCGGGTTGTTACAAATGTTGTCTTCAACATCACGGGTTCCTCTTTGTTCATTGCCACGAACACATGCACAAAGATTAGTTGCGATTACCAATCCAAGCCTCCTCCTACATCCTTGGTGTCTCCAGAATGTGCACGACCTTGCTTCTTTTCAAAAAACATCTCGATTTTGATTTTTAGGTTAAGGAAGAAATAATATAAGGGATCGGGCTTGAATTAGAAACTAGGAGAGACTTCTCGATGCGCATATAAAAGTGCATATTTTTACTTCCATATTTAATCAACTTTTATTTAAATAAATGAGCATATTAGGGTATTTTACATGTTTAAACCAAAATTTAAATTGTTTTCAAATCATCATTTATCCATCTTCATTCGGGAGGTAAAATGGTAATTTTGTATATGATTTAATTTGAGAATATTTATTTGCACATTCTTATTTTTATTTGTATGAAACGAAGTGCTAATATGAAGAGAATTCATGGGTGTATGCATGCACATATGTTGAAGGCAAATGGAGAATGGAAATAAATGACTTCATGCAACATGGAGGAGCCCACATACCCACTACCACTACCATATGGTCCATGTTTAAAAGCATATGCACATGTTAATGGAGGCTTAAAGGTATGTTGGTGGGTATTAACTACTTTCCCGATGATTACTTGGAGGTTACGCTTTTTCAAGGGCGTTTTAGGTAGTCCCCTAAAATACGAATTAGGGTTTTAAGCATGTACAAATACTCCTTATGTTTCATGTAACTATCTTCTTTTTTTCATGAAAGTTGCCGCCAAAAAATCAATGATAAATAAAATATCTTTTTAACGGCTTCTTAGCCTTCTTCTTATTAGCTTTTGTTTACATGCTCAATTTTTTATGCAACTTTCTTTTATGCTCTTTTATTATCTTATGCTCTCCTTTAATTCATGCAATTGGTTTAGATTTATTTTATGCAAGTAGTTAGTTCTCTTTTCTTGTAATTAGCTCTCATTTTCCTTTTATTTTATATTGAAATCAATTTATGTTAACATGTTTTCAAATATAAATAGCTAAACCCCTTCAATTTAGAGGTAATGAAGCCATCGTGAAATATATTAAATTAACATAATGATTTCATTTGTGATCTCTCATATGTGCTTAACGGAAAATATGATGGTGGTGTTTTTTTTATTGAATTTTGATAGCCTATGTTGACATCCCAAATAGTTTTACTCCATTAAAACATTAACTATTTAATCATTTGCCTTAGTGGTTTTAATAATGAAAGTCAAAATAGAATCAAAATTTGATGGTCTATGTTACTAGTTAATAGTAAATAGATCATACTTAAACTAGATTTTATTTAAATTTTCATATCATTTTCATGAGTGTTGATAAGTGGGTTTGAACGGTGTTTTAGAGTTTGATGATTTAAGTTGTGCTAATTAATAGCACAAATAAATCGCACTTATAATAAGCACATCTATCATTTCTACTCAATATTTTAATGAGAAATTACAAGTGAATTTTGTGTTGATTTATATGAATGATTGAATGTGGATTTGCCTCTAAATTGCTCCTTAATATCACAGTTTTATTCACTTTTCCTGTAGCTTATTTTCTACCATTTTCTTAGTTTAAAACAACTTTAAAACTTTGGATTAATTTGATTGAGTATTATTAGAATTTAATTCTTTCCCAGCGGACCGATCCGTACTCACATACGTACTACGATTGTACCCTGTGCGTTTGTGGTTTTTAACCACATATTTTTAAAAAGTTTTCTAATCGATAGAAACTTCCATCGTTATCAATAAGTTTTTGGCTCGTTTCCAGGAAATTGCAATTTAATTTTGAATTTACTCTTCGAATTATTTTACATTTGCTTTATTCTGTTTTGTGTTACATTTCTTTGATTGCATTTTCTACCTTCCATTTACAAGCTTGCAAACATTACACACATAAAAAAAACGAAAAACAAACCTTCTGTATTTTCAATTCTATTTTGATAGCTTTTAAAAACATTGCAAACATTTAAATTTCACATTTCTGTTTAAATTCTGTTGTGATAGTTTTTGCTAAATATTTTTGTTGCTCATTCCACAAATGTTGCATGTACACACTGGTTTCAGGTAGCAAATACTGATTTCATTGCATGCATTTTTGATACAATACGTAAAAATCGCATTGTGTATTTACATTTCTGTTCCCTGCATTGTGTACTGTATTTACCGGTTTCAGGTAGCAAATACTGTTTATTACAGTGCATTTTTACACTTCCACTGTCATAACCATCCTCTTCAACTTGCTCCTCCCACTGCCCTTCCACCTAACTGCCACTGCTTCAGTCACCCCTCCAGCACACATCACCCAAAACACTACAACTTCAGCAACCACCACCACTTGCTCGACCGTCAGGTGAACAAACCTCTCTCAGTCATCAAACTGCACCATAATTCTACTCTGCAGCTTACTTCTGCAACCACAACTCCATCAACAAACCAGCCTCTGCCAACTTCTTCTACAACCCCCGCCTTCAACACGACAGCAAATAACCAAACCGATACTTTACCCTCTTCTGCCTTCTACTTGCAAATACCCACACTTACCCTTGCCAAATTTCAACATTTGCATTACCCCAGCCAAACTTCACTACCTTCACTACCAATCACTACCTTCAACATTTATCTTCAATCACCTTCACCATACTTACTTCACTGAATCACCAATTTCATTATTCAACTGCTCCTTCGAGCATCATCACCACCTAAACTCCTCCACGCAAACAAGTGCAACTTCACCTAAGTGCAACTTCACCCAAGTGCACAAGCTTGCATAAACCATCCATCTCCCTGTCAAATACCACAACAGTCAACCATCACTGCCTTCCTCATCACTGCCAACTTCTCCAATCTATTGCAACTATACGTCAAACTTCCTTCACCACTTCACTAACCAAAGTCAACTATCTCATTCCCTCCACTGCTGCTTCCACCTGCCTGCTCCTCCTCCATACACAGAACCACACTTCTGCTGCAACTTCCAGCCCAAAATTTCCAAATCCTTCAACTTCCCCTGCCTTGTTTGCCATACCTTCCACTGCTATAACCCACCTGAAACCATGTCAACTCCACCATTCATAAGAAACCAAATCAGCCTCTACCTCACATCGGCAACACCATTCACAACTCCAATTCGACCAACCCACCGTCAACCACTGCAACATCCACTGCCTCCTTACGTCAATAGCAACTCCATCGCCTCCCCTCAAACCACGACCTCACTGTGTAACCACAAAATCGCAAGATAACAGCTTCACTCCTCTGTACCCAAATCGCACACATCAATCCACGAACGCTCGAGATTAGAACAACCCACGGCAACATCAACCTCAATCTCAAAAGTCAATCGGCAAGCAACTGCCACAACCCTAATTCCAATCGATGTGACGGAACCCACTCAATCAACTCCAAATCGACCGCAACACCACTTTGAAATCCCACCTCTGTCAAATCAAGACCGAAGCATTCCTCCAACCTAATTCCCAATCTCCAGCGCTCCAAACATCTCACCAATTCACGATATCCTCTATAAACAATTGTGACAGTACCAAAACCCCAAATCACCTTCAAAACCAAAATTCCCGAATCAACTAACCAAATCGCAACTCATTTCCTACGTCCATCAAACCTGATCGCCTAAATCTAATCACCAAATCCAAACAAGTTTCGAAATTTGGTGATTTGATTTTGATTTATTGCTGGAATTTATGTGTGTTTGTAATTGAGAACCGAACTGTCTAAGCGTTTGATTTTGGTTGCGTGAAGTATTTGTTTTGTGACTGTGCGTTGGAAACGGTTGGAATTTTGCATTTGGGCATGTAGGCTAATTTTTTATTTTGTTCTATTTTGAAGTGAATTGTATATTTGTTTATTATATTTCGTCTTGTAAATTTCTTTGTCAAAAAAGTAAAAATAAAATAAAAGGAAAGGGTTTTTCTTTTATTTGTTTAAGAAGAAAGTTTGCCGTTCTTTAGTTTGAGTAATTTGGATGAATCGGGTTTTGTTTGGTGATTGTGTGAGTTTGTTTAATTTAAATCTTTTTGTGTTGACTTTTTTAGTTTATTCGAAAAGAAAATAAAATAAAAAAAACGAAAAAAACGAAAAAGGAATTTTATTGGCTTTTAAATTCTTGAGATTTGTTTTCCGTTTTTTGTTTTGGCTTGTAAACAATTTTTTTTAAATTCCTTTTATCTATCAAAAAGCGGAATTTGTTTTCGTTTTAGTCTTATAAATATTCGTGTTCAATAATTTTGCAGGTTGTAATTTGCGAGAACTTAGAAGGAGAAGACTTGCTAGCTAGAAGATTGCTTTACTTGTTAAATATACACACACACATACACATACACATATACATATGCATATGCATATAATCGACGCTTTAAAATAATATTGCTAATAATTATGCACGCTCTGGTATCATTCACTTATCACTTTTTTTTATATTTTCTTTACATTGTTGGTTTCTTGACACTTAAAACAAAATCAAAATTCATCTGTAGTTGCATTGTTAATACGCGTTTAATTTTCGTTTTGCATTTTTTTTATCTTATTTTATTTTCTAAGGCCCACACCCAAATCCACATAAGGTGGGGGATTTCACCACCCCTTCCTTGGCCCAAAAATTGCATTTCATTGCAATTTTTTTTAATAATAACGATTGTACATTAGACCTAAGGGTGTCAAGAACTCACCTAGGGCGTAATTGTATCTTGACAATTTATATTTTTTCGACAATTTATCTTCTTGGTGACTAGGTTATGGCAGAGCAGTAATCATCTATAAATATTACGGTGATTCGTAAATAGTATAATGATGTTTCTCTGAAGGAACTTAAGCCTTCGGCTGCATTGCTACGGTGATTCGTGGTGCACCGATAACCCCTGTCTGTTACCTAGCTAAGAACTATTTTGTTGGATTAAAACAAAAGTGTTGTTATACAATTTTGGGATAGGAGCTACTAAGGACAGAAAATTTGTAATTAAGTCCTTAAGTTCATTTAGTTGCATTAGTTCATGCATATATAAAAAACCAAATCCAAAAGTAAAAAAATTGTACATTTTGCTTAACTTAGTTTTTTCTAAAATCCAAAAAAAAAATCTTTTTAAATATTTTCCTTTAAAAAAAATAAAAAAAAATCAAACAAAATAAAAAAACCAAGCATTTTACATAAGTTAGTTTTTTTTAAGAAAAACAAAACAAAAACTTTGAAAATACAAAATCCAAAAAAAAACAGAACAAAAATCAAATCTTCCTTTTGAAAAATAAATTCTCTTTGGTAAATATTTTTCCTTTTAAAAAGTTTTTATTAAAAAAACAATTTTTCACTTAACTTCATTTTCTAAACCTTGTTTCATTCTCTTAACCTGATTCTCACTTCTTTCTCTTCTTAATCTTTTCAATTGTGCATGAGTACTTGGACTCGTGACACAACAACAAATCGTTTAACTCGGATAAACAATCCCCCAACGATGGTTAACAAAAATGCCGCTCGAACTCTCATAGATAGAATCTTTCTTGATAGAGTTTCTATTCCTTTTTGTATCATGCTACCCGCCCCAACGGGTGATCACGTCGAAATTCACTCCAACCATATTGTCACGCTCCCAAAATTTGACAATTTTGAACACGATGACCCATACATCTTAACGAAATTCGAACAAGTTTTTACAACCAATAAACTCCGAGAATTATGCGATGATGGAATCAAACTTCGATTAATTCCATTTTCCCTTACCGGTTATGCTGAAAAATGGTTGTACAATTTACCGTTAAACTTAATCAATATTTGGGAAGAATTCGTTGAATTTTTCTTAAAAAAGTTCTACCCTTTGGAGAAAACGACTAAAATCTGAAACGAAATTGTCAATTTTCATCAATTCAGGGATGGACCATTTGAAAAATATTTTGAAAGATTTAAAGAGCTTTTGATAAAATTTCCACACCATAATTTTGAAAAATGGACTCTTTGCCAAATCTTATATGATGGATTTGAAAATAACTCATGAACCATGCTTGAATCTATGTGCCAAGGCAATTTTCTCTTCCAACATCACGACGATGCTTGGCAATTCCTTGAAAACTTGGCAGAAAATTCATCCCAATGGGAACGTTCTAATGAAAAATCCATTTATTCACGATCGGGTACCCACATGATAGGAACATCGTTGGCTTTGGAAGCTAAAGTCGATGCAATGATTAATAAATTCATCAACGTTTTCCTCATCCAACCAAATGAACCAAGCTTCCAATGTGTTATAAATGCAACGATCCGGATCATATAGCCGATCAGTGTCCTAACTCAATAGAACAACTTAATGCTTTCAATAAGGTTAAGAATGACCCATTTTCTCAAACATACAATCCTAATTGGAGAAATCATCCTAATTTTGCACGAAACCCAAATAATTCCAACACAAATTTGGTTCATCCCAACTTTCGCTCATTTTCGAATAATGCTTCGAATCCTCTCTTTCAGCCCAATCACTTTCAACAAAATTTTGTGCCTCATCCCAAAATCAACCGCAGCAATCTTTTGCTCCCCAGGACAATAAACGATTGACTTCACTTGAAAAAAGCCTTGAAACTTTGGCTAAAGCAAACACTTAAAGCCTCCAATCAAACAAAAATTTGCAAAATTTATTAACCTCGTACATGCAGAATACGAGTCAATCGATTTCTTAACTTGAAATGCAAATGAATCAAGTAGCCACATCTGTAAGTGAATGTGAATGAGGCACATTTCTAAGTCAACCAGTTTCGAATCCTAGAAATCAAAATATGAATTCGAATCAAGCCCATGCTGTTCAAGATAGCAACGTAAACCAAATGAATGTTATCACGACTTTGCGTTCCAGTAAATAAATCGATAATCAAGTTGTTAATCCAAACGATTTACCAAATGATCCTCTTGACACTTCAAAAACGATAAGCAAATCAGAACAAAACATTGAGCCAAACATTGAATCAAATTCCTTTCCAAATTCTTCATATACCCAAGTAGACCAACCTACTGAGTATCGTGTTCCATTTCCACATCGTCTTCGACCCAAGAAACACTCTGATCCAATGGAAAGGATGTCGAAATTTTTTAAACAAGTGAAAGTGAACATTCCTCTTCTTGACATCGTTCAACAAGTCCTAACTTACGATAAGTTTCTCAAGGACTTGTGTACCCCAAAACGATACGCTCATGTACCCAACAAAGTTTTCTTAGCCGCCAGACTTAGTGAAATCATGTCCCAGTCAATTCCCATTAAATATAAAGATCCTGGATGTCCGACGATCTCGTGCACGATAGGAAACAACACGATTAATAAGTGCTTACTAGATTTGGGTGCGAGTGTCAATTTGATTCCTTATTCAATTTACCAACAACTTGGCTTGCGAGAATTTAAATCGACGAAATTAACTCTTCAATTTGCCAATTGTTAGATAAAGAAACCCATGGGAGAAATCGTGGATGTACCCATCAAAATTGGTCAATCCATATTCTCCGTTGGTTTCATCGTTTTAGAGACACCACCCGTGAACAATCCAATGAGTCAAATTCTGTTGATTTTAAGTCGACCTTTCTAGGCTACTTCAAATGCTCTAATCAATTGTCGAAATGGTTCGATGAAAATTTCTTTTAGAAACATCATTTTGGATCTTAACATTTTCAATCTTGAAAATCAATCTAACGAAACACATGACCAAACGTTAGAAGTTAGTTCCATTCAAGAAAATTTTGACTACGAAACAGCTGACCTTAACAACGAATGCGAAACTGAATATGAACAACTATTTCAAGACGAGCCTGACGAGATTGAAAATTCACTTCCGTTTGAACCCCTCATTGTTGAGTCAGTCCTTCAACCGAATTCTTTGATCGAGCATCCCCGAGGTTGGAACTCAAACCTCTTCCCGATCACCTTAAGTATGCATACTTAGGTGATAGCGAAACCTTTCCTGTCATAATTTCTTTAACTTTCTCTCTTGATAAAGAAGCTTCCCTTCTTTTAATTTTTTCAAAAAATAAAGAAGCAATTAGATGGTCAATCACTAATATATAGGGAATTAGTCCCACTCTTGTCCAACATCGCATCCACTTAGTTGATGTTGCCAAGCCTTTTCGTAACGCGCAATGAAGGCTTAACCCAAAAAAGAAGGATGCGGTTCAAGATGAAATTCTTAAGCTCCTCAATAACAAAATCATATACCCCATTTTTGATAGTTCATGGTTTAGCCCAATTTTTGTCGTGCCCAAAAAGTATGGACTTACTGTTATAAAAAATTAGGCTAATGAACTCATTCAAACTCGTACTCAAAGGGGTTGGTGTGTTTGCATTGATTATCAAAAATTAAATGCTGCAACATGTAAAGATCACTTTCCTCTTTCTTTCATCGACAAATGCTTGAACGAGTAGCCGGCCACAAATTCTATTGATTTCTTGATGATTATTTCGGTTATAACCAAATTTCAATTGCTCTAGAATATCAAGAAAAAACGACTTTCATGTGTCCCCTCGGCACTTTTGCGTATCGGCGTATGCCATTTGGCCTTTGCAACGCTCCTGCTACTTTTCAAAGTTGCATGGTCAGCATCTTTTCCCATATGATCGAACGCTTTCTTGAAGTGTTTATGGATGATTTTTCCATCTTTGGAAACTCTTTTTTCAAGTGCTTACACCATCTTTAGTTGGTTCTGAATCGATGTAAGGACAAACACTTAACATTATATTGGGAAAAAAATGTCATTTTATAGCCAAACACGGCATTGTCCTTGGGCATATCGTTTCAAACAAAGGCATTGAAGTAGTAAGCTAAAGTTGATGTGTTTGCAAATCTAATCATCCCCAAATCTATCAAGGACATTCGTTCATTCCTTGGGCACACTAGTTTCTATCGACACTTCGTGAAAGACTTTAGTAAAAATGCTCAACCTCTTATGGCTCTTCTTGAAAAAGATGTTCCATTCGACTTTAATTCTGACTGTGTTTCTGCTTTCGAACATCTCAAAAATGAACTCGTTTTCGCTCTCATCATTTGCTCACCCAACTGGGTTCTTCCTTTCGAAATAATATGTGATGATTCTAACTTTGCAGTTGGTGTTGTCTTAGGACAACGCATCAAAAAAAATTCTTCATGCCATCTACTACACTAGTACGACTTTAAATGATGCTCAATTCAATTACACAACCACCGAAAAAGAGCTTTTGGTGGTCGTCTTTGCGCTCAAAAAGTTCCGACCTTATTTGATTGGTTTACACATTACTGTTACACTGACCAATCCGCTCTAAGATGGCTTTTTGCTAAAAAGGGTACTTAGTCTCGTTTGATCCGTTGGATCCTGTTACTCTAAGAATTTGACCCTACAACCAAAGGAAAAAAAGGATTCGACAATGTCATTGCTGATCATCTGTCACGTCTTCCAAACGCGTCATATTCATTACCAATCAACGAGAACTTTCCTTATGAACAACTCCTTTCTGTCTCCATCGATCCATGGTATGCCGACATAGTGAACTGTTTAGTCACTAAGGAACTCTTTCATTTTGGTCGAAACAAGATGAATATAAATTTATTTCCCAACTCAAGAACTTCTATTGGGATGATCTTGTTGAATCATAAGTTTTGATTCATTACAAAGAGCTTAAACAATCAGTAACGAGACTATATGATCAAGCGACAAAAAAGATAGAGATATGCTATTAAACTACAAAGGAGACAAGACTTTATATCTGAGTATAGTGTGTTTTTTATTTGAAGTTTTTAGTCTTAAATTGTTAAAATCTATCCTCAGGTAGTTTACACAAAATCAAAGTAGTTTTCAAGATTCAAATTTTTAAGAAAATAGGCAAATTGTGCACGGACAACCAGGTCAATCGACTGACCATGGTCAGTACACGGATATGCACTGTTTTTCACTGTTTTTGAAGTTTCGGTCAACTGATCGTTTTTCCTCGGTCGACCGACCGACTCTAGTAGTCATTTTTTCTGAAGAGATACTTCTATCTGTGAAAAGTTACGATTCAATTTGAAGGGATATGGCTGCATCTTTTGATTGAAACTCTTCGTGAATAGTTGTAACTATTTGTTTACTATATAAACATGTTAGAATCACTTCTCGAACCACCAATTTTTATTTTTATTTCTTGCTATATTCTCTATCTATCAATCTGTGCAATCTACAAGCTATCACAATCTATATTGCTTAAATCTCTGAATTAATTAACTTATTCTTCGATTCAAAGCAATGTTTTCCTTTCTAATCTTTACACACACAATATATACTTGAGGAAAAGATTAAGGGTGTGCTATCAAAGACAAATTAGTGTTATCAAGAACACAAAGTGTCAAACAATTTTATTGAAACTGTTGAAGTTCTGTTAGTTTGTATCAGGCGAAAAAGTCCTCTTCGGTTGTTGAGGCGGAAAAATCCTGTTCGGTTGCTCAGGTGTTGTTTACCTATTCCTCCAGGTTAAGTGAGGGGTTATTGAGTGAAATTCCAAAGGGAAGTTCGGGACTGGATGTAGAACGAGAAGTTCGAACTAGTATAAAAACTCCTGGTGTGCTTATTCTTATTTACTTTACTATTATTATCTATTTCCGCATTTAGATTATAATACAATCCATAATACACGATCCTAAGTGATAACTAGCCGCATAGTAGTCACTTTCATTTGGTATCAGAGTATAACGACTTTCATTTGGTATCGGAGCAAGGTCATCCTATAACCATAACACAGCTAATTGATATTTTTTTGTAATATGGATAGTAACACCAATTCTAGCATTAACATTAACTCTAGTTTCACTGAAGGTCAGTCAACTACTCGACCACCACTATTTAATGGTCTTAACTATAATTACTGGTTAACTAGAATGAGAATATATATGTAAGCTAATGGTTTTGAAACCTGGAATATCACCCAAAAGGAATATACCATGCCAATAGAAGATTTTTCAACTTGGACTACTGCGCAAAGAACTGATGCTACTTCAGATGCTAAAGCTATGAACATGTTATTTTGTGCATTAGATAAAAAAGAGTTTAATTGGGTCAGTATGTGTATAACTACTTATGAGATATGGAGAACTCTAAAATAACTCATGAAGGAACTAACAAAGTCAAATAAAGCAAAATATCTATGTTGAAAAATCAGTTCCAAAATTTCAAAATGAAATCAAACGAAAGTATAAATGACATGTACTCTAGATTTCAAGATATATATCACTCACTCCATTATTAACCAATATAGAACATACCTGAACCACCTACCGACTATGGTCTAACGATCTGGATTTGGCTAGTTTGCTTTGGGTAAAGGACATCTCTTGTGCATGTTGTTATACTCAAGTGATTTTCCATGTATTGTGCTATATTCTACTTTATATGTACTTAAACTTCGACACTCTATTTTGTGACTTTATATTGTAGAAACATGATCACTTTGCTCTACTTTGGTCTTTAAAGTACTATGGAGATGGGACTCTCTTTCTTGCACCTTTTGAAAACATTAAAGTATAATAGAGAATAAATGGGAAGATTAAAAGAGAATGAATATTATCTTTTATTGATCATAAACTTGCTGAATGAAGATTGTTGTTGTTCTTAGAGTGATTTTATAGAATGATGATAATATTACAGAAGAGTGAATGATATATAAACAAAAACATTAGGCTTGTATTAGATAAGGCCCAAAAAAGTACTCCTTCGGTAAAGAATGAATAAATGGTCTGGATTGCATCAGATAATATCAACGGTGGCTCGGGCTTCTTGATGTTTGATTTGAGTTAGGGTTTTTGAGACAAAATCACTCGATCCTCTGATTAGGTTGATGTAATTCAAAAAATTATCGATGCTCCTTAGTTTTATGTCTTCCTGATGTCCGATTTGAGTTGTGCTCTCGAGTCTCTCGAAGATCTAAGCAGTTACGGTTTGGGTCAAGAGCAAGTTGACTTCTTTGATGTTCTTTCTTCTTCTGCTCTCCAATTTGGTGAAGATCTTATTTATTGAGCCAGGAGAGGGCTGAATTTCAGTGATTTCCAGCTCTGACCTGAACTTCACGAAGCTCTTCTTTGACAAGGATTTGGTGAGAGTATCGGCTCTCTAGTAGGTAGCAGGTATATGGTTAACTTGTAAGTTCCCTTTTATAACTTGATCTTGAACGAAGTGTAGATCTGTCTGAATTTGTTTTGTTCTAGAGTGTAGTATAGGGTTAGCTGCCATATAAACAATGCTTTGATTGTTGCACCATAGTGTTGGCTTGATATCCGATTTCAATTATAATTCTCCCAAAATTGACTGTAACCATATTATTTTGGCTGGGGCACTGGCTGCACTGCTATACTATGCTTCTGTGCTAGATCTTGAGAGAGTTGATTGTTTCTTAGAACACCATGATATCAAGTTTTTACCAATGAATATATCATATCCGGTGACAGATTTTTTGTCATCTGAATCTGTAGCCCAGTCAGCATTTGCATATCCAGTTAAATTAATATTTTGCAAGCTTTAAGAGATAAGCCATGATTTATAGTTCCCTTTAGGTATATGAGAATCCTCTTGACCGCCTTCAAGTGTTCATCCAGTGGATTCTGCATAAATTGAGAAAGTTTGTTAACACTGAATGCAATATCAGGTCGTGTTATAGTAGCATATTGTAATGCTTCTATAACACTTCTATATTGTTTAACATTATTTATGGCTTCTCCTTTGTTTTTTGATAGACTTTGATTGCTTATCATTGGTGTTGGTATGGGTTTTGCATCTTCCATTTTTGTCTTAGTTAGCAGTTCTGAAATGTATTTCATTTGACACAATGTTATCTCAGAATTTTTTGTTCTGTGAACTTCAATTCCTAGAAAATAATTGTGGTCTCCAAGATCTTTAATTGAGAATTGCTTGTCTAGGTAGCAGATAATTTGATTGATTTCATCTTTATTGTTACCTGTGATTATATCAACATAGATTAGAATGTAAATAGTTGATAACTGGCTGATTTTGATGAACAATGAAGTATCTGATTTGATAGAATGATATCCCTTTGATATTAAAGTTGATTTTAGTCTATTAAAATATACTCTTAATGGTTGTTTAAGGCCATATATTGCCTTATTTAATTTACACACAAGATTTGTATTTTGTTCATAGCCAGGTGGTGGCATCATATACATCTCTTCTTCTAATATGCCATTTAGAAAGACATTATTGACATCAAGTTGCCTTATTCTCCAACCTTTGTGTAGTGCAACGGTGAGTATAAGCCTTATAGTAGAGGGTTTGACCACTGGAGAAAATTTTGCAGTGAAGTCAAACCCATACTGTTGGGTATAACCCTTGGCTATAAGTCTTGCCTTATATTTACTGATAGTCCCGTCAGGATTTCTTTTTATCTTGTATTTCCATCTACATCCACCAATATTTTTATGTGCTAGTGGGAATACAAGATTCCATGTCTTATTTTTTATAAGAGTATTATACTCTTCATCCATTGCTACTCTCCAGTTATTACGTTTTGCAGCTTGCTCGTAGCTTACTGGTTCATCAAAGCTTGTATTGGCAATGTATATTTTTGGCTTAAAGACGCCACTTTTAGCTCTAGTGACCATGGGATGACTTGGTTTGACTGTGGAATCAGAATAAGGTAAATTGTCAGTGTTGTTATGACTAGTATTGTCATTTGAATCAGTTTGTAGATCTTGAGCTTTTTGACTTTCTTCATTTGTTGAAAGTGCAGGTGATTGACTAGCATGACTGAGATCATCAATCCACTCAAAATTTTGTTAAACAGAGGCTACAGGATGAGTTTGATGATTTCCATTCCTCTGTTGGATTCTCATTCTCAGAATATATAGGCAGTTCAGGTACTTATATACCTGGATTATATACCTTGCTTGTTGTTTTCACTTTAGAATATCTGAAAGGAAGTACATTTTCATTGAATACAGCATGCCTGCTAATAAAAAGTTTTCCACTATCATCAGGACATTTGTATCCTTTTTGATTAGTAGCATACCCAAGGAATGTACATGGCTTTGATCTAAAATTTAGCTTATTGTTGTTATAAGGTCTCAAGTATGGAAAGCATAAGCACCCAAAAGTTTTTAAACTATAGTAATCTCGCTTCACCCCTTGTAATTTTTCTATGGGGTTACACCCTCTAAAATTTTGGTTGGTAGTCTATTGATAAGGTAGACTGCAGTGTTGAAAGCTTCAGGCCAAAATTTTAGGGGTAAATTTGTATGAGCTAATAAGCTAAGTCCTTTTTCAACTATGTGCCTATGCTTTCTCTTAACTAAGCCATTCTGTTCATATGTATAGGGACATGTAGTTCTATGGATTATTCCTTTTTTTCTAAAGTAATCCTTAAGGGATTTGTACTCTGTTCCATCATCTGATTGTAGAATTTTAACATGTGAACTATGTTGTTTTTCAACCATGGTAATAAAATCCAATACAACTTTGTATGTGTCAGATTTATTTTTTAAGAAATATATCCAAATGTATCTTGTATGAGCATCTATAAAAGATATATAGTATTTATAACCATAATCTGAACATGTTGATGCTGGTCCCCAAAGATCAGTAGCAACAAGTTCAAGAGGTCTGGAATATTTGGTTAAGGAGTCATCAAATGGCAATTTGTGACTCTTACCAATTTGACAGTGTATGCATATATAAGGAAGAGAAACATTATCATAAGATATACAATTTTCAGTAATAACTTATTTAACAACTTTAACACTAGGATGACCAAGTTTGCTGTGCCAAAGATCAAATATACTATTGCGGTTTTTCATTTCACACTGGTTACAACAGTTTTGCTCCTTTGTAGAATTGGTACTGTTGACAAATTTAAATCTATATAATCCCTTTACAGCATCACCCTACAGTAAAATATCCTTAGTTAGTATATCTCTAACAAGACAATATATTGGATAGGATTCAAAGTAAACTTTATTGTCGTTAGCAAATTGAGATACACTTATAAGATTCTTTTTAATCTTTGGCACTCTTAATAAGTTATGTAGGAATAACTATTTCTTTCCTTTAATAAAAGCACTTCCTACATGAGAAATTTTGATACACTTACCATTACCCATGCAAATAGACTATTTACCTCTATACTCCTTGTTGACAAGATTTAATTTTTTTAAGCTGTTAGTCATATGATTAGTTGCCCCTGAGTTAGGATACCAGTAGTCACCATGCACATGTTCTGATTGACCATTTTCATTTGAGCAGTGATCTTTGTTGTCTGCTTGACTGCTGGAACTTGCTTGAGCCACATTGACACTGTGGTTATCATTTCTTTGATTGTTGTTATTCTGATTTGAATATCTAAGACAACATTTTACAGCTGCATGCCCAATTTTTTCACAGATTTGGCATTTTGGCCTATTGTTATTGTATCTGCCTCTTCCCCTTGATCTATTGGAGTATCCTCCTCTCTGTGCCTGTTTATCACTTTTGTTGTTGTTTTGATTCTTGTCCCTTGTGTTGGTAGTGTAATTGATAGTAAACTCAGATTCTTGAGGCCTTTTATTGTCTATTCTAGCCTCATGAGCCTGTAGGATAGAGTGAACATCATTCACTGATGGTAAGATCTTATGGGATGCTATAACTGCCACCGCAGCTTCATATTCATTACTTAAACCATTTAATATTGTTAAAATCTATTCAGAATTAGATACTTTGTGGCCTGCAACATCAAGCAGATCATAAATTGTCTTGATTTTGTATAGATATTCTCTCATAGAATAGTTGTCTTTTTTGATGCTTTGTAGCTGAATCTTGTGATACATAACTTTAGCTGCAGATTGAGTATTGAAAACCTTTCCAATGGTTGACCAAATTTCACTAGCAGATTTGCATCCAATAACATTTGATAAAAGATTGTTGTTTATTGATGACAGTGACTAGGAGCATATCAGCCTGTGATGTTTGACATATTCTTCATTGCTGACTATTTTATTTTCTTGAACGTTGATGCATTTGGAGGAATTGTATTGTGCCAAGAAGGAAACCTTCAAGGCCATAACCCTACATAGCAGTTTTAATCTACAGTTTCCACAACAGATAGTTATTTTCATCAAGATGCACTGTAATAAGTTGACTCTGTGGACTTGTAACGGATTTGATTAGCTTTGTTGTTGCATCAGATTGCTGCTCAGAAGTGGCATTATAAGAGGTTGCTGAATGATCATCAGTCACGATGAAGAATCTCTGATTAGAATAAAGGGAAGGCTTCAGATATGATTCTTGAACAAGAAAATCCTCAGAAGACAGTATGATGCAGCTAGATCCAAATGATGAGTGTTATGTGATAGATCTTGGCATGGCATTGCTCTTGTTTTCAAGTTTGCTTCGATGGTTTTCTATTTTCTTGAATCTGGTTTCTGTTGCTTTCTTGATCAAGTTGTCTTTAATGAGAATCTGAGTGCAGCTAATGTATAGCTTAGCAAGGCACCGGATTTGAGAAGATAAACTTGTTTTGCCCAAATGATGGTTATACAATCTGATGGGTAAAAAACGGCTCTCCAAATGATGAAGAATCTCTGATGGAGAAGCTGTGATATCTTTCTCTTGTATCTTCCTTTGATGTTGTGCTGTTAAGCATGTGGCTCTGATACCAGATTAAAGTATAATAGAGACTATATGGGAATATTAAAAGAGAATGAATACTATCTTTTATTGATCATAAACTTGCTGAATGAAGATTGTTGTTATTCTCAGAGTGATTTTACAGAATGATGATAATATTGCAGTAGAGTGAATGATATACAAACATAAATATTGGGCTTGTATTAGATAAGGCCCAAAAAAGTACTCCTTCAGTAAAGAATGAATAAATGGTCTGGATTGTATTAGATTATATCAATGATGGCTCAGGCTTCCTTCATACGATAAAATAAGCAACAACATCTCAAGCTTCGTTCATTTTTGAAAATCAATCGCAGCATCCTCCTTAGCCACTATTTAAACACCAACTATGATGCCCCTCTCATAAATTTACATTTTTGCCGCTAAAATAAACTACCAATGGAGAGTTTCTTTTAGAAAACTAAGTAATAATATCCATAACATATACTATATCCCACTATACATAGATAAAGCGTAATGGAATATAAATATAACAAAGGTGAGAAAATAATATGATCAAAATGAAAAGGCAGATAAAATTAATACATTATGGTAGAGTAGTATCTCAAAATACCATGCACACATAAAACTGATCATAATCCATAAATACATGAAAATGGCTACATAAATTAAAATATACCTAAAACATCAAAGAAGTGCTAACTACATGATAATATTACACAGCAAACAATATAACACTAATAGTAGTAGAATCTAAGCTTCTTGCTACCATTTGATTATATATCATGCATGATCAAATCAATTTATCCTTCAGAATACTAGTGAGGGCACCCAAGAGTTATCAGGAAAACACACATATAACTTCAGACGGGTCAACAATTTGGTATGAGTGATTCAATTACCAATATGTTTACCATAACTAATATATTAGCAGTTTTAGTACAAGTAACCATATTCGGCCTTAAAATCAAAGTGATCATAAGAAAGGTCTCCCTCCTGCATATATAGAAGTTAGAACATACAGTCGATATGCTAATTAACTCTCATAAAGAAAGAACTATGCTATTGTAACAAGTGATAAGATCTAAGGGTATTTAAGGGTATCAAATATTAATAATACCAAACACATCGAACAAGACAACCATAACATCCACGACACTAAAGTGTCGTTCATATTTATAATGCTCAAGGATTTATAGCCCAACTTGTCATTCCCCTGTTAATAGCAATAAGAGAATCATGTCTAGTGACTCGTCCGATGATTAACTTGTCATACCAATAGGCTATAGTGATGTGCATTCCCATTCATCATTTTGATCACTCATGGAAAAAACCAAGCCTTTTCTACTCAATTCACCCTTGGCATAGTAGAACCCTCTCTGTACAAATCTCAAGTTGATTTCAGAGCTCCATCTTGCTTACTTGCATATTATTCACTTTAGGTCAACCATGAACTCCCACAAATATCCCATGGTTGTTGCACACACTCATCATGTGAAATTCTCATCCATCGAATCAAGATCCTTTTTTATTATAGCTAGAACCGCTATCATTTATCCTCTTGATCTTGATCATTAACTCTATCTTGAGTCCTTAAAGTGGTGCAAAACATGCCTTTGAACAATAATGATCTCTACTTGAAATGATGTTGCAAGATATGTCGAAGATGTGCTGAAACATAGCTCAAAAGCATGCTTCGATATCCTGCATCTCCCCTACATTTCCCCCTCTAATAAACACTTGTTTGGCTTGCTCCAGCCTCCCTCCGTAAAATCTTATGGTTTTTGTAGACGCTCGTTGAACATAAAATCTCATCCATGGACTCGAGATCCTTTGTTCCCATCATTGAAACCCTTCCTCATTTGTCCTTATAATCTCAATCATTAACTTCTTCTTGAGTCTTCAAAGTGATGTTAAACGTAATGACAAACAATCAATGATCTATGCTCAAAGTGGTGCTGCAATATAACTCAAAGATGCATTGAAGTATGCTTCAACAGCCTGACCCCCACCCATAATGTCCATATTTAGGTTGTCCTTATGTTTTGGGTCTTCCTAGTCTGAAATCCACATTTCTTGAAAGATCTTTAAAACATTTCATGGTCTTGTCTTTAAGAGTCATATTTCTTCTTCATTTAAGGAATTTCTTCATTTTAGCTAACTCCAAATGTGAATTAGTTTCCCTTAACCATAACCCACTGTCCGACAATCACCAGACGATCTCTGACATCACATAAAAATGCAATACATAAAAAACATATATCATTTCATATCCAAAATATCGTAAATATATAAAACACATAAGCTAGCGATACCAAATTATGAGTTCTAACATATCATGTGTTAATCATTAATTACCATCTAATATTGACGAAAAGCTCTACTAACGAAATAAATATACAAATATATCGATATTGGTATTAAAAAGTATAATATTATCATAACTCACAATGGTATTGTTATTGGTTAGGACATGCGTTGCTCACATATAGTGTTGAGGGTTTTGATCCTTACAACTACATATCCCTCTGATTTACCTAGAGCATGCGTTGTGGGTTTGATACACACATCCTCAAAGTTTACAAGCCAAATTTGGCTCCTTTGATCTTAAAAAACATATAATATCATCATAAACATAGTTATATTGAATACACTCACCTAGAGTATATTAGGTTACCCAAAAATGTGACTTAACTTATTAGACTCGAAACCTTTTTATCGTAATTCGAGAATCAATAATCCTAAACTTAGATTTCATTGGCCCTTAATGATTTATGGTGTTTGTAAAAAAAATTAAATACAGATCTTTAGTGATTATTGTTAATAAAATACTAATGGATTTAGAAAGAAGAGGAATGAAGAGAATGCAGGGTTAGAGGCATCATGTAACATGGTAAAATGGTGGATTTCAAAAAGAATTGCACATGATCAACCTTTTATTATAAATATATTAAATCACATATAATATTTTATTGTATTCGTCATAAAATGATACATTTAATTTTAACATATTCATGAGTACTATTATATTCAACGATATATATATATATATATATATATAAAGGGACACATACATATATTATTATAATAATGTAACAACCCGATTTTTCGACGCCTAAAAATCGACATTTATACGGCCACTGTATCAAATGCCGAATAATCGAATGCCGGAAAATCGAACCAATAGGGCTAAAGAAGAAGGAGGTAGAAGAGGAGAAAGACAACGCAATAGAATCTTACCATCGCAGTGGAACAATATATAATAGATAAATGACTAATCTTTAAAACAAAATGAATTATATCTATTTATACATTACATCCTCAGAGTACAACAAAATCATGACACACAACTAGACGGTTATCATAACCTTTCCTCAAAAAACTGACTATACAGTTAATCAAACATAAAAGAATAATAATCAAGTATGGGAATACGCCTCGCCATTCAGCTCGTCTTCTGAGCTCCACATCATCCTTTCCTGTATCTATAATACTCGGTCTGACCCGAGCACTAGAGTTAAATAACACCCGAGTCAGTCTGGAAAACCAACGTGGGAAAACACACTTAATTTGATTATTAAAGTTTTCAAAAATAATTTGAAATCAAAGGTATCTCGTAAGACCATGCCACAAATAAACATGCCGGGTTTTTATCTTACGATAACCAAAACATTTCTTATAAAATCCTCTAATATTATAGTAATGTCTATATATAGATACTTATTTAAATATCCGAAATTGTTACATTATTAAATTCCAGCTACTAGCCACAAAGTGGGTTCTACAAACAAAAGCCGTAAAGACATGTAGGGAGAATGAATTTCCATCAATAGAAGGACTATTGGGGTACCGTCCGTCATAGTACGTGGTCTAGATCACCGTACCGAGGATCCACCCTGATCCCTTGCATCACAAGACCGAAGCTACCCCTTACTGGATAGTCGGAATAAGTTCACCCCATGGTTGGGATCAGCAACCGCCACACAACCGAAATAAAAGGGACAACTAGACAGGGGTGACCTTACCTTAATTGGTTGCTAGCCACTTAGCCTTGTGTGCACTTCTCATGTTTTAGCCATTTCCGGTTGATGAGGCTCGAGGCTATGCGTTACCTTTTAGTACACATACTGTAACGACCCGTAAATTTTAGTCGTTTTATTTATTTAATTAATTGAACTTTGTGAAATTTTAAATAATAAAATTTGAAATTAAAATTTTATATTTGAAATACGTATATTTAAATATAGAAGATGATAAATTTTCATCTGATTTTATGAAAGTCTATTTCATTGTGAAATTCTATTAAATTCAAGTCAGTTAAGAATTGTTGATAATAAAATATTTTCCAAACCTTAATATTTTTATATAGAAAAATTCTAAATCATCTTCCGACTGAGACGTCATTTTTCGTTTTTCCAAATTCGGACTTCTATAGCTTCGTCGATCTTATTTTTCTGCATTTTAGCTGCATTTTTCGCTACCGGAAATTCGAATTTTTTTTAATTCAATCGTATCACTGAAATTGGTATACCGTTTTGATCGCCTCTTCGTGTAAATCTCTGTGGTATATTTATTTATGTGTTTTAAAGTCCGGTACGTAGCGAAATCCGCGAAAACGATAATCGTATCGCTACCGTTTAGAGCCTTTTGTCTCCCTATGACCTTTCATATACCTATCAATTGAAAACAGATAGCCATTGGCATTTATTTACAACATTTCACGTATGACTTTTGGTGTTTCCATGACCATTATTATTCCAAATCTCCAATCGGTTGGTACGTTGCTTTTGATAAACAGCTTTATTTGGAAAATATAGTGCAATAAATCAAATTTCATCGCTTTAACTTGTATCCTTCTTCTTTATTTCACCTCTGACCTATTATCTTTCCTCCTCCATTATTCTTTCTTTACTTTTTCTCTCACGGCCTCAGCCTCACCAACCGTGCCGCCTTCCACACCTCCCAGCCTCATCGACGAGACACGTGCCTTTTCCTCCCCTCCGCATCTTTTTCGCTCATGCAGCCACTCACGTAGCTGAGTACCAAAGTAAGCCGCCCCCTTCTATTTTATTTGAAATTTATATATATACTATACATTTTGGCAGAGATGTGTTTGTGTGTGTACATTATATATTAAGTTATATATGTCAGTCATATAATCGTTTTTGTATTATGTATTCAATATAAATTTGTTTATACATAAAGCTGCTTTTAATATATATATTAACGTCATACAAGTATAATACTGTTGCAACTCCTTTTTTTTAATAGTACCCAAGCTATTCCACTTGGTATGGTATGTTCTATGTGCTTTTGCTGGAAATGGTCATGCATAATGTCATATGCAAAAGAACACATTATTTTGGACCTATGTGCAAATCTTTACTTTATGTATAATAGCTTTTTTGTTGTTTTAACATTGATACGTCCCTGCTAGCTTGAAATTAGTCACGTATTTGCCCGATGCCATGAAATGGGACACACATGCACTGACTTCTTCCTTTTATATGTATATATTTCAAAGGTTATAAGTATATTTCAAGAAATTTTGTTTACAGTGGTTCTATATTTACTAGCTTATGTTGTTTCCTTTGTATTATATATTTCAATTGTTGTTCACTGTTATTTCAATTGCTGTTTACATACATATGGGCTTTAAAAAGTATATGTTTGTTAATTGTTGATTTTGTTGTTTATATAAATAAGTAAATATATATTTTACATATGTAAGTTTTGTTCATATATGTTACAGTAATTTACTGTATATATGTACGTCATGTTCTATATAAGTAAGCTAGTTGTTTACATATAACATGTTTAAATTTCATAGACACACACACATATAAGAGTGTAGTGGTGTTTCAGCAAACAATAGTGCATAGGTAAGTCACAGTATTTTGTACATGGGTTATATTCAATAGTAAAATATTATAAGGTACAAATCTTTTGTTATATATATAGGTCAGTAGTCCATACACGATATACATTTTAATAAAGTATGTTTTGAATCAATGTTTAAAATTTCGAAGGTATAGGTACGGTTTGTATGTACGAGATATATATATTTTTCTTACACACGTGTAAAGTTAATTCGTTGTATATAGAGAGTATATGTAAGCATACAAAGGTTAGATTTTATAAGTATCCATATATAATAAAAGTGATATGTTTGTTTAAATGTATGTGTTTAAACTTCTATATATTCATACGGCTATTGTATATATAATGTCTTCGGATTTTGTGAATAGCCTACTTATATATGCACACATCTATTTTGTAAAGTTTGCGGTCCTTTGATTTGAAATTTTATATATATGGTTACTTTATATAATGGATGGGTTATGTATATAATTTACAACTGTGTATGTATGTTTACGGATATGCCTGTTTATCTAAAACATTTTTCTAGAAACTATACTTGTATTTATATTTAGATTCTTGGTTTATAAAATATATTGTTGCGGTGTTGTATATTCTCAAATCTCGATTTTTAAAAGAAAGAAAAAATTTGATTTTATATAAATATATATAGTTTTAAGACACTTGCAAACTAAATTAGTTTATATATATATATATATGCTTAATTTAATATGGGTCTGAAATTGAATATGTGATTTATATAAATAGTTATATATAGTTATACATATAAGTTCATTCATACCATCTATTTTATCAAACTGATTATGATCCATTCTATCGGTTCCCATTTCATCAGCTTTTGGTCCGTCGTGCCTGTTTTCTTCATCTAATTCATGCCCATCACACCGTGTTCTAGATTCGTAGCTCATTTCCGTGTCAAATTTCTCTAGCCTCGAAAGGTGAGCAATCACTCACGATTAATGTTCTTTTATTTATTAAATTTGATTTTAATTGAAACGATAATGGGAATATGCTGCTATTAGTTATTTACACTGTTATATATATGCTATTACCTGTATCAGTTCACCTGTGACATCTGACACCATTATCTGTTATTTATATTGATGATATATGCAAGTTATATTATTATCATATCTCTTATCACTCTGCAAGTTCCCTGTTAGTATAGAATTCCCTATGGGTTGACATGATACATACCCGAACGACTTGGAAAATAGAAGAAAATCGTTATGGGTTGAAATGATTAACCGAAGCGATTTTCATTTAAATTGAATTTGGGATTACGGGTTGAAATGATATGTAACGTCCCGCCTTTTCGCACGCTTTAAATCGACGCACATGTCGATTCAAACCATACGGAAAGACGGATTGTTATGGGGTAAATAAGAAGAAGCATGAAAAGAAATAAAACAAAATAGAATCTCACAGCGGAAGGATAAAATATAATAATCAAATATACAGTTCATGAAGCTGTTTACAAAATATTCAATTTTACTTATACAATATATATCAGAGTTGCACAAACCAACGAATAATAATTGATGCAGCGGAATATAGTGTGTAGTGGAACAATATAATATAATAATAATGAAATTTTCGTCTTCGTCCTCCAGAAATAAAGTCTTCGATCCTGAAATGCTCGGGCTGACCCGAGCGAATTGAAAAGACAAAACACTCGAGTCAGAACTAAAAGATCTTATGTAAGTTAAATCAACAGAAATAAATATGAGTGTAGTAACTCAAAAGATGCTCGGGATTTACATCTCTTAAGAATCCGTTAAACTACTATGTAGTATATTTCGCTATTATAGTAGTGTCTATTAGTAAAATAAACTTACTTTTAAATAGCGTTAAGGCTTAACATTTTCCACCTTAACACATTTATATATTCCCATAGTCTATACATAGATCGACTCCCCTCAGTCCCCTCTGCCGTACCCGGAAAGGATTTGAAGATCCGACAACTTTCACCGACGCATGATGGACGACCGAGACTTCTTCGATTTTTACCGGTCAAATGAAAATCCAAAACGAAAAACGAATTTCACCAGAAAATTACGCACTTCGAGAGCTTCAACGTATATTTTTTCTAAAATTTTCTGAGGACTTTGGATTTTTGACTTTGATTTTGAAATGGAATTGGATCTGAAATTTTGTTGTCTGCCATTGAGAAGGAGAGAGTTGAGATATACGTACAGACAAAAGAAAATGAGGGGAATTAGGTTTATAACCGGGTTTATATAGGTAGGTCAGAAATTAGAATGGATGGATAAGGTTGGATATACGCGCTAACGCTAAAGTGGCCCAAAAAGCCCGTTTCGACTCTGGAACGAAATTGGGTTAACCCATATATCAAAATAGGTATTTTAAAATATTTCAAACGTAATGGAAAAGGTTTCAGGTTTGAATTGCATGGTATGAAGAAGTTATGATAAAATCAATATTTTCAAATTGATTTAAATTTATCGATTTCAAGGCGTTTTGAGTCCCTACGATCAAACGACTAGTCTGATCGCTACGAAACTTGAAATCCTACAATAATTCACTATTACGGATCCGATGAAACTTCTTTCGTCGAAATCCAAGTCAATGGCCAAAATGGCTATTTTTATATTAATTAAATAAATTTAAAATAAATAAATTAAATCAAATTTCCCATTTAAATTCTGAAATTGACAATCTCTCTCACTTTATAATTCTTAATCATTTATACAAAATTTTAAACAAGTTTAGATGTCAATTTAAAGTTGATAAATCTATCAATTGCAGTGTCAAATCTTCAATTTCATTATATTCAAAATTATAAATTAAATTCCCAAAATTTCTATTAAATTAAACAAATCAATGATTATTCCATCCATAAATTTTATGTAGATGGATTTAATATTGGGTTCAAAATCTATTATTTTAATATTCTTGGATTTCAGTTAAATCTCTATTAACGTAATATTTAGATGTTTAATTTCATTTATTTTCAATTTAATATATCCAGTTATTTATAATTACCTACAATACATTGCTTTAAACCTGATTTCAATTCTTCCATTCTCTATGAAACCTTTCTATAATCATAGTTAATATGTATTTTATATTCATTACATTAATGCTCTCATTTCATCCTTTATTTATTGACTATCATATTTTCATTTACTATATTTTGGTCAATTTCACACGTTATTTGAAATTAAAGTCTCAATTACACTTACCTATTTTGATTTCATTCCTACATTACATCACTTATTGTTTTACAAATAAACTACATTTCAATTCATCCTATTTCCTTCATATCTGGTGACTATTGCCTTAAATTCTCATTAATATACACTAAGGTTCATTAAATTCTAATTGACTCCCATTTTAATTGTTACAATAATTACTATCCTTACTTCCAATTTCACTAATTCAGAAATTACCAATTTTATTTTCAATAATCCCATTTAATAGGTTTTCCATTCTTTATTACATCAATTGTTACTTTAATTTACATTAACCAAATGTTAAATTAAGATTCATTGTAATCGATTACCAAAAATTTATTTGACATATTAAATAAACAAGCAACCTATATTAATTGCCACCTATTTGCTTTTAATTGCATTCATAAGTTCGTTACTTATCGATCCAGATTTATAATTTCATATACGCTAAATTTTTATTTCATGACGTTAATATACGCCTATGTACCAGTTAATTTGAATAAATATTATATTCCTAAATGTACTTCTATCAATTAAATGCATTAATTAAGGTTTAAAACCAATAAATGAAATTTCCTTAATTTCATCCTTAAACCAACTTATTACTCTACATACATTGCGTATTAATTCATCAATTAACATCCTATGAACTATCTTCCCAATTTATCAATTACTACCTTAAAATAAACTTATGTTTCTATTTGATGTTCATTTACACTTTCGTTACTATACTAATAATCATTAAAGTAAGGTTTATTATCAACAACGAACATTAAAATTTCATTTCTAACATTGATTGTATTTGTTTTTATTAAATTCTATTTATAGCTAAGCAGTAATATTTGAATTTTAATTAAATTGTAACGTTCATTCAAGTTCATTAAATATTAACCTGCATCAGCCCGTTTCCTTAATTTACAATCAAATACCGTTAACAATGTTTTATTACATAAATCAATTTAATACTTTCCTTTATTTCTCGTATACAATTACATCCGGGTATAATCTTTTCACTACTTTCATTTACTTATATTTTAATTTTATACCCAAATGCAACAAATTTACACTTTCTGTTATTATATTAATTTGAATTCCATTCTAGTTAATATTATTATTGATAATTCACAAATTCAACATTCCCATTTGTTTCTTATATTAAACTTATAACCAAGAATGACAATTTACATTATTTCGATTAATTGTGTAACAACCAGGTATTTTCAACCATTCGCATCCATTATAAGTGTATAGGTAGACACTCATGCCGGAATTGAATTGCTCAAAATACCGCGTTGTAAATAAAATTTGGCAAATCTCAAAATATACAGTAAATAAAAATCACAGATCACAGACACAGAGTAATAATAATGCAGCGGAAGTAAAAGAAATAGTAGTTCATGAAGCTACTATATAAAAATATCAGAGTTACATAAAATACAACAGAAAAAATAAAGTACAAAGGAAGTCTCACTACATAGAAGTTTACTAATACAAGAGCTGAAAGGAACAACAGACTGCAAAAGATAAAACTTGACAAGTAGATAATCTCCAGCGATTTCAATCTCCAGAAAGTGGAAATCCAAATCTGTGAATAATTCAGGCTGACCCGAGCGTAAATAAAATACAAACACTCGAGTTAGGACATACATACTTATACAATGTAAACCAACTCAAGTGAACTGTAGTAAAGGTACAAGTAACTTAGAAGATGCTTGGGACCGCCCATCCTCTAAGGATCCGTTAAACTATTTACTATGTAGTAATATACGCTATATACGGTAATGTCTAATCAGTAAAGTATAATCATATAGAAAATAGCGTTAAGGGGATGGTGAACCTTAACGCGGTCGGATCTTTAAAACCAAAATCGTAGTGGGCTCGCTATAAGGAGATGACATGGCACGCGAGGCAATGCCAGGGTGGATACACCGTGCCCGGACCGGTGGTGACGGCAAGCCAGCAGCTTCCGCCCACCTCGAACAATAACCCCGAATCAAAGTGGCGCCACATATCGAATCACAAAAGTAATAGAATGGTTTCCGATGGAGCATGCTCGATGAAAGGGTGCGACCCTTTGTGTAGCCCGGTATAGCTCATGTTTTAGTCATTTATACCAACTCACGGGAGTTGGGTCCACGTAATATACCTCGAGAACGTCGCCACCATCCTACTTCATTCTGGAATCTCCACCGCGTACATAGTTGTTAAAGTGGTTTTCGGTATTGGCCGGCTATAAGACAATATCCGATCCCGGTCTCTTTAACAACCAATCGTTATTATAACCCGTAGTTATAACTTTAAAACAATATTTTATACTTCAAAAATAAAATGTCATTTCAACCCAAACCTTTATCAAAATAAAGATCAAATCATTTCCAAATCATTTCAATATATCATCATATCATATCTTTCAATTCAAATATTTATCAAAATAAATATCAAGTCATTTCTAACCATTTCAAAATTTTAAATTATCATATCCTTTAAAAACTTCCTTTCAAATCATTTTAATACATCAAAATATCGTAACCTTTCAAAGCTTCATTTTTCAAATCATTTAATATCAAAATATCATATCTTTCAAAACTTCGTTTCACATCATTCTAATATATCAAAATATCATATCTTTCAGTACCACATTTCAAATCATTTTAATATATCAAAATATCGTATCTTTTCGAAACCACAGTTCAAAAAATTATTCATTTTATTCAGTTTAAAATACCATTTCAATTCATATTTCAAAACAGTTTATATTCCAAAAAAAATCATTTTTAATCATAAAAATGAAGTTATTATGTTAAAAATAAAATTATTAAATTTCCAAAATTTTCAACTTCCAAAGTTCATTTATTCACTTACGTTTATCAAAACAGTGAAATTCCATTTTTCGCAGCATTTAAAAAACGCTACGGAAAGTTACATTCAAAACAGTTCAATTTAACAAAAGACAACATTTTAAAATGTTGTAATAGGGTTTGCTTAAATTCCAAATAAACTTAGTTAAATTCAAAAATTATAGCACTTACAAAATTGCTATAATAGTTTTTAATTCAATTTAGCTTTTTAGTTCATTATCATCAACTACAGCATTTACAAATACTGTAATATCATTTACATTGTAATAATAGCATTTCAAAAATGCAGTCAATTAACTCCAAATATTCAATATAATTTCTCAACCAATTATATTTTTATTTAAAACATTTTTAACTCATAAAATCATACATTTTCACATTTATAAACATCATTTAATTTTCCTCAAGTTCATGATTTTATAAAGTTAAATTTCCATTCAAAAATCAAGATTTAATAATAATTCACTTATTAAATTGCAATGTTCAATTTTAAATTCCTTGCATTAAATTTCAACTTAACACTTAAGTTCAAATTCTCAAATATAACTTAGTTTTATTTTTATTTGCTTAACTAAAAGTTCACTTTTAAGTCAATTTCTTAAATTTCCAATTTTAGTTATATTTCAAAATTTCAACTTAAATATTCATTCATTTCACATTCAACTTTATCAAAAATCATTAATATGATATAAAATCACTTTAAATTAATTTAAATTCAAAATATCATAAATTTATCATATTTTCAAAGTTAATTTAAATTCCATTAAAAATTAAATCAAAATTTCCAAAATAACTTACATTCATATTTTCTAACTTTTCCATAATTTATTTAACTTATAGATTTCCAGAAAATAAATAATACTTTACAAAAGTTATATTTTTATTAAATTTCAAATCAAATATTATAATAATTAAATTTCTAAAATATTTTAAAATTTTTAGAAAAACATATTTTAAGTACGGGCCTGTATATAATTTTCTACGCTAGGTAAAGTGATACGGGTAATATATCATTTCAACCCGTAATTTACAAAGAAAATCCGCATTTTATCATTTCAAACCCACAATCCCAAGGTAAAATAAATTAAATAAAAACCTTTCAAGCCTATCATTTCAGCCCATAACGATTTTTCCCTATTCTAAAGTCCGTTCGGGTATGTATCATTTCAACCCATAGTGATTCTAATTTACGGGGAACTTGCAGTGTGATAAACTGATAAAATATACAGAATAGCATGAAATAACAATAACATATGATATAACAGGTGTTTAAGCATGGGTGAACATCATATGATAATAATATAAGCATATATGACATGATAATATAATTCTACAGATTCACATGGTGTCAATTCACATTTGTATAAGTATAAACATCTGGTGAGAAATACTCACTTTTTTTTTGCTGGAGATATCAATTAGAATGACACAGCGGATCCAGAAGGCACGATCTTTGATTTGAATGGAGAGAAATAGCCAAGATATCATCTTGTAAACAACCCCAAAACAAGACAATATAACTTATGAATATTCAACCAAAATATATTGAAATAAATTGAAATTGAAAGGCAACAAAGACAAGATAACTTGACCTTGCTACAACCATTCAAAAGCTCGATTAAGGGGTTCGTTTTCTTAGCCATGATGATGATATGAGTGTGGGAGAGACAAGGTTAATTGCCTTGAATACATGAGACAAAACAATATAAACAATATAAGTTACAACACGAATTAACATCAAACAACATAAGAATTCAAATCCCAAAACAATTCTTTTCACTTGCTCTCAACCTCATATATTTCAGTTAGGCAGTGGTTAAGCTCGGCCTAAGGGTGGAAAGTGGTCTGGTTTGGGTTACATATGGGTCAGCGTATGTTGGGTTGAAGGGTGATGAAGTATAGATGCAACAATCACTACTACAAGGCAATCTACGTCATTTCAAAGCTACAAATAGGTTTGGCCCTAGGTCCTATGGGCATGGCCAGGTGTCTAGAAGGTGTTGGCTAATGTGCCAGGGGGTGGTGGTCAGAGCTGGTAGTGGTGGTGGAAGTGGCGGCAAAAGGTGGATGAAGGTGATGGTACCAAAACTAGGTCAGCTTGAGTGCATAGGTGATGGATTTGTGGATTTTGGTGGTGGTGTTTGCCTTGGGGTTGCTTGGCCTGCCATGGTGGTGATCTAGGGTGGATGATGATCAGAGAATAAAGTGGTGGAGGTTGGCCTAGATCTGGTTGAGGAGGAGTGGAGCCATGAAGTTGAGAACAAGTTGTAAAATCACATAGAAAAACTAGAAAACAAGAGAAGAGAAGAAGATTTTGCCAAATTTTTGCAAGATGGAGGCCATAATTTTTTTTAGAGTCGAGAAGCTTTAAAAATACGTGAAAAAGATGAGAGAATGTAGCTGAAAAGAATAGAGAAAGGTGCGGCCAAAATAAATGGTGTATTGATTGTAAAAGAAACGGTGAAACGACTTTATGTTTCTTAGCTTTTAAAACCTTCCATACTTCCTTTTCTTTTAAATCAAGTAAAACAAAATAAACTTCAGCAAGTACATCTAAAACCGAAACAAAGTGAAAAAAAATAAAAATATATAATTAAATTTAAAGAAAATATAAAAAGAATTAAGGAAATTGCTTAAAAATTGAAAACAGGGTTCAAAAATTACAATTAAAACATCAATGGCTTTGGAAAAATATCTACTTCATTTTAAAAATATTCTAAAGAAAAAATTTTGAAATAAAATAATTTATTTATCATTTCTAAAATAAAATAAATAATTAAATTGGAGAAAAATAGAAAAGAACTAAAGAAAATGTTTAAAATAGAAGTCAAAGTTTGATTATTTTGACCAAAAATTCACTTTTTGGAAAATATTCTATTTAGTCATGCTTTGGAATGATAATTCATATCAAAACTAAAGTTTATCATTCAAAATAAATAAAATAAGTTTTTTTTAAACCAAAAATTCAATTAAAATAATTAAAATATACAAAAAAAAAATCACAAAATACAGGGTTGTTACACTCTCCCCCACTCAAAACTTTTCGTCCCCGAAAAGAAATGAGGTACGGGAAAGCACAAAAAAAGATAGAGTGAAACAAGATTAGGATAAGATGACAAGGAGAAGGAAAATATACATGATAACTATTGTGATAGGTAAGTTTAACAAGGTGGATTCAAAATGAGTACCAAAGATTATCAAAGATTATAGAAGATTTCTAAATAGAAAGATTGCAGAAAGATGCCTATACCAGTCTATAGCAAGATGAGGATGATAAGGACAACCAAAAGATAGTTTGAAAAACAAAATAAGGAAATAAATTTGAAAGCATGGAAATTTCAACTTAAATAGAGAATAAATCTTTTACACAAGTTAAATAAATCTTAACTATCTAAAATTTCATTATCTTATTAACCAATCATCTAAAATTAACAATTTTTAAAACCATGGGTTTGAAAAATAATCATTTATTACACTCACAATGTACTAATAAATTTTATTCTTCTTTATTTCGAATTAACATTATATATTCCTCTCAATATATTTATTACTTATGTTAAATACACTTACACTTATTATAACTGTTTTCTTTCATTTTTATTTCTTTAACATTATTTTATTGTAAGTTATTTAATTACCCTTTATTATATTTACCTCTTGTTAATCATTCTATAACAAAATTTTAAGTGTATATCATTTATTATAACCACTCAAATTTTATTTATAAAATCTTTTTATATTGTATATTATCCAATTACATTGTTAACTTCTAAAATTAAGGTAAGTTCTATTGGAATGCAATTGAGTATTATACAAATAAAACTTTCAATTCATTCATTTCAAGCTTAAATCATTTATTCAAAATTTTTGATTTTTTTTAAAAATTGAATTTAAGAATTAAATTTCATAATTTCTTCAAACCATTTAGAGATAACTAAATGTATGTACTTAGTTTATCAAATAAAATTTCAATCATATGTCTATATATATTATAAATCAAGTCATATTTTAGAAATTCAATAAATTTGATTTCCCAAAACAAAGCTGAAGCAAGACTACAGAACAGTCTCTTCTCTTCGAAACTCGAAAATGAACGTCGATGATGATGCAGTCATCACCGAAGTTATTTCCCAGCGACAATGAGAAGAGCACTAATTTTAAACTTTAAAATTCTTTGGAAACAAATTTCTATTTGAAAATACTTCAAATAATATATCCCTTTTAAAACTTTTAAACAAAAGGTTTGAAACCATCGGAAATTAAATTCTCAAATTTCTTGTTCTAAATTCATTTCAGTTCCCAAATCAATTTATAAACAACTATTTATAATTCATTTATAGAACTATAAATGATAAATCAAGTATTATCATTTCAAATGATTAGTTTAAATCAATTTATTAAGTTCCATAAATTTACTTATATCAAAATTTATTTCATTAACCAAATTTTAAAATAATATTGTGTCAGTTTGTTCTATCAAAGTGTTTTGGAAATCTTATCGATAACATTGATCAGACGAATCGATCGGAAACCCAAATCAACATCAACAACTCACAACACAATATATAAACAAACATAGATTTACAAGTATAATTCAAAATGTTTGGAAGAATAGATTGGAAACAAAAGACAAGATGATTAAATAACAAAATAGGGAGGTGGATAAGCTTAAATAAATCACAGGCAACCTCAACCGGGTCAACTGTGACTTAAAGAATAAGATCAATGTGGGTTTTTTTTCTTCTGGGGTAAATCTACATTGATCTCAAGAGTTAGTGTTTGAAATAAAAAAAGATATTAGCATCTAAACCAAGGATAGATAAGAATCTCTGGTGAATCGATGCTAATTATAAGGGAGTTTCCCTTTTTTTTTTCAATTCGATTTGAAATTGGCGTGACCGCCGACTCACTAAAAAGATCATTCGAAGCGGAGCTATGGAATACTCCAGAGTCAAAAGAAGATGAATAGTGAGGGATATGAATGGATTATGGAACCGTAGGGAATGTTCCAAAATTCAAAGGAATCGAGTCAAAAAGGAAGAGATTCAAACTCGAATGAAAGTGGTTCTGTGAATACATTCACTCCATATACTGAGTTTTGCCTAGAGCTACCAAAGCTCTGATACCAACTGTAACAACCAGGCATTTTCAACCATTCGCATCCAGTATAAGTATATAGGTAGACACTCATGCCGGAATTGAATTGCTCAAAATACCGCGTTGTAAATAAAAATTTGGCAAATCTCAGAATATACAGTAAATAAAAATCACAGATCACAGACACAGTGTAATAATAATGCAGCGGAAGTAAAAGAAATAGTAGTTCATGAAGCTACTATATAAAAATATCAAAGTTACATAAAATACAACAGAAGAAATAAAGTACAAAGGAAGTCTCACTACATAGAAGTTTACTAATACAAGAGCTGAAAGGAACAACAGACTGCAAAAGATAAAACTTGACAAGTAGATAATCTCCAGCGATTTCAATCTACAGAAAGTGGAAATCCAAATCTGTGAATAACTCAGGCTGACCCGAGCAAATACAAACACTCGAGTCAGGACATACATACTTATACAATGTAAACCAACTCAAGTGAACTGTAGTAAAGGTACAAGTAACTTAGAAGATGCTTGGGACCGCCCATCCTCTAAGGATCCGTTAAACTATTTACTATGTAGTAATATATGCTATATACGGTAGTGTCTAATCAGTAAAGTATAATCATATAGAAAATAGCGTTAAGGGGTTGATGAACCTTAACGCGGTCGGATCTTTAAAACCAAAATCGTAGTGGGCTCGCTATAAGGAGATGACACGGCACGCGAGACAATGCCAGGGTGGATACACCGTGCCCGGACCGGTGGTGACGGCAAGCCAGCAGCTTCCGCCCATCTCGAACAATACCTCCGAATCAAAGTGGCACCACATATCGAATCACAAAAGTAATAGAATGGTTTTCGATGGAGCATGCTCGATGAAAGGGTGCGACCCTTTGTGTAGCCCGGTATAGCTCCTGTTTTAGTCATTTATTCCAACTCATGGGAGTTGGGTCCACTTAATATACCTCGAGAACGTCGTCACCATCCTACTTCATTCTGGAATCTCCACCGCGTACATAGTTGTTAAAGTGGTTTTCGGTATTGGCCGGCTATAAGACAATATCCGATCCCGGTCTCTTTAACAACCAATCGTTATTATAACCCGTAGTTATAACTTTAAAACAATATTTTATACTTCAAAAATAAAATGTCATTTCAACCCAAACCTTTATCAAAATAAAGATCAAATCATTTCCAAATCATTTCAATATATCATCATACCATATCTTTCAATTCAAATATTTATCAAAATAAATATCAAGTCATTTCTAACCATTTCAATATTTTAAATTATCATATCCTTTAAAAACTTCCTTTCAAATCATTTTAATACATCAAAATATCATAACCTTTCAAAGCTTCATTTTTCAAATCATTTAATATCAAAATATCATATCTTTCAAAACTTCGTTTCACATCATTTTAATATATCAAAATATCATATCTTTCAGTACCACATTTCAAATCATTTTAATATATCAAAATATCGTATCTTTTCGAAACCACAGTTCAAATAATTATTCATTTTATTCAATTTAAAATACCATTTCAATTCATATTTCAAAACAGTTTATATTTCAAAAAAATTATTTTTAATCATAAAAATGAAGTTATTATGTTAAAAATCAAATTATTAAATTTTCAAAATTTTCAACTTCCAAAGTTCATTTATTCACTTACGTTTATCAAAACAGTGAAATTCCATTTTTCGCAGCATTTAAAAAACGCTACGGAAAGTTACATTCAAAACAGTTCAATTTAACAAAAGTCAACATTTTAAAATGTTGTAATAGGGTTTGCTTAAATTCCAAATAAACTTAGTTAAATTCAAAAATTATAGCACTTACAAAATTGCTATAATAGTTTTTTAATTCAATTTAGCTTTTTAGTTCATTATCAAAAACTACAGCATTTACAAATACTGTAATATCATTTACATTGTAATTAATAGCATTTAAAAAATGCAGTCAATTAACTCCAAATATTCAATATAATTTCTCAACCAATTATATTTTTATTTAAAACATTTTTAACTCATAAAATCATACATTTTCACATTTATAAACATCATTTAATTTTCCTCAAGTTCATGATTTTATAAAGTTAAATTTCCATTCAAAAATCAAGATTTAATAATAATTCACTCATTAAATTGCAATGTTCAATTTTAAATTCCTTGCATTAAATTTCAACTTAATACACTTAAGTTCAAATTCTCAAATATAACTTAGTTTTATTTTTATTTTTTAACTAAAGTTCACTTTTAAGTCAATTTCATAAATTTCCAATTTAGTTATATTTCAAAATTTCAACTTAAATATTCATTCATTTCACATTCAACTTTATCAAAAATCATTAATATGATATAAAATCACTTTAAATTAATTTAAATTCAAAATATCATAAATTTATCATATTTTCAAAGTTAATTTAAATTCCATTAAAAATTAAATCAAAATTTCCAAAATAACTTACATTCATATTTTCTAACTTTTCCATAATTTATTTAACTTATAAATTTCCAGAAAATAAACAATACTTTACAAAAGTTATATTTTTATTAAATTTAAAATCAAATATTACAATAATTAAATTTCTAAAATATTTTAAATTTTTAGAAAAACATATTTTAACTACGGGCCTGTATGTAATTTTCTACGCTAGGTAAAGTGATACGGGTAATATATCATTTCAACCCGTAATTTACAAACAAAATCCACGTTTTATCATTTCAAACCCACAATCCCAAGTTAAAATAAATTAAATAAAAACCGTTCAAGCCTATCATTTCAGCCCATAACGATTTTTCCCTATTCTAAAGTCTGTTCGGGTATGTATCATTTCAACCCATAGTGATTCTAATTTACAGAGAACTTGCAGTGTGATAAACTGATAAAATATACAGAATAGCATGAAATAACAATAACATATGATATAACAGGTGTTTAAGCATGGGTGAACATCATATGATAATAATATAAGCATATATAACATGATAATATAATTCTACAGATTCACATGGTGTTAATTCACATTTGTATAGGTATAAACATCTTGTGAGAAATACTCACTTTTTTTTTGCTGGAGATATCAATTAGAATGACACAACAAATCCATAAGGCACGACCTTTGATTTGAATGGAGAGAAATAGCCAAGATATCATCTTGTAAACAACCCCAAAACAAGACAATATAACTTATGAATATTCAACCAAAATATATTGAAATATATTGAAATTGAAAGGCAACAAAGACAAGATAACTTGACCTTGCTACAACCATTCAAAAGCTCGACTAAGAGGCTCGTTTTCTTAGCCATGATGATGATATGAGTGTGGGAGAGACAAGGTTAATTGCCTTGAATACATGAGACAAAACAATATAAACAATATAAGTTACAACACGAATTAACATCAAACAACATAAGAATTCAAAGCCCAAAACAATGCCAATTTCTTTGCACTTGCTCTCAACCTCATATATTTCAGTTAGGCAGTGGTTAAGCTCGGCCTAGGGGTGGAAAGTGTTCTGGTTTGGGTTCCATATGGGTCAGCGTATGTTGGGTTGAAGGGTGATGAAGTATAGATGCAACAATCACTACTACAAGGCAATCTACATCATTTCAAAGCTACAAATAGGTTCGGCCCTAGGTCCTATGGGCACGGCCAGGTGTCCAGAAGGAGTTGGCTGATGTTCCAGGGGGTGGTGGTCGGAGCTGGTGGTGGTGGTGGAAGTGGCGGCAAATGGTGGATGAAGGTGATGGCACCAAAACTAGGTCAGCTTGAGTGCATAAGTGATGGATTTGTGGATTTTGGTGGTGGTGTTTGCCTTGGGGTTGCTTGGCCTGCCATGGTGGTGATCTAGGGTGGATGATGATCAGAGAATAAAGTGGTGGAGGTTGGCCTAGATCTGGTTGAGGAGGAGTGGAGCCATGAAGTTGAGAACAAGTTGTAAAATCACACAGAAAAACTAGAAAACAAGAGAAGAGAAGAAGATTTTGCCAAATTTTTGCAAGATGGAGGCCATGATGTTTTTTAAGGGTTGAGAAGCTTTGAAAATACATGAAAAAGATGAGAGAATGTAGCTGAAAAGAATAGAGAAAGGTACGGCCAAAATAAATGGTGTATTGATTGAAAAAGAAACGGTAAAAGAAACGGTGAAACGACTTTACGTTTCTTAGCTTTTAAAACCTTCCATACTTCCTTTTCTTTTAAATCAAGTAAAAAAAAATAAACTTCAGAAAGTACATCTAAAACCGAAACAAAGTGAAAAAAAATAAAAATATATAATTAAATTTAAAGAAAATATAAAAAGAATTAAGGAAATTGCTTAAAAATTGAAAATAGTGTTCAAAAATTACAATTAAAACATCAATGGCTTTGGAAAAATATCTACTTCATTTTAAAAACATTCTAAAGCAAAAATTTTGAAATAAAATAATTTATTTATCATTTCTAAAATAAAGTAAATAATTAAATTGGAGAAAAATAGAAAGAACAAAAGAAAATGTTTAAAATAAAAGTCAAAGTTTGACTATTTTGACCAAAAATTCACTTTTTGGAAAATTTTCTTTTTAGTCATGCTTTGGAATGATAATTCATATCAAAACTAAAGTTTATCATTCAAAATAAATAAAATAAGTTTTTTTTAAATCAAAAATTCAATTAAAATAATTAAAATATACAAAAAAATAAATCACAAAATACAGGGTTGTTACAAATTGCAATATAAATTTCAAATTGTAAATTTTCATTACAATTGCTACATCTAATTTCTAACATTCACTCCAATATAGATTATAAGATTTTTATTTCTTTCTAAATTTAATTAAAAATCTCATTAATTTAATTCATCTTAATCGTCGAATTTTAAGGGTCGTTACACTCTCCCCCACTCAAAACTTTTCGCCCTCGAAAAGGAAAAAGAAGGAAAAAGAAGAACTTATAAATCCATATAAATTATTCAAAACGTTATATCCGTAACAATAAGTTTACAGAATAGGATAATTTAAATAAAATTTATAGATTTATAAACTATTAAATCTTTATATATTCAACTTAATAAGGTTTGGAAAACAATTTCAAAATATTTTCTAAGTCCAAAATTTATGGAAAATTTCGGCAGAGTCTCCTTTGTACGGAGAGACTCGGGAGAAAATACAATACCAAATATAACAATATATAACATATATTTTTCAAAATAATATATCCCAACACGATAACACAATATAATACGCTATAAACCGTAATCTGAGAACGTACCTATTTGTCGGGCAAATTACGCTTATATTATGAAACCAAATGCAATAGCAATTGCTTCATAACCTGCGTTTCACTTATATAATCTAAAAGGTTAACAATTATATAAAATGAAATATTTAAGGTTTTTTCAACCTCAAACAACAATCAATACAACAACAATCAGTTGCAAGAAACAGCATACAACCATCATATAGAATCAACACAATTCAACTATTCATTCATATCAAACAAAGCAAATAGTTGTTTGGGTTCAAACTTTAAATTGCACCGAATGAAAACTTAACTATCAAGTGCATCATTTACTCAACAGTCTTAGATGAAACCAAATAGATTATTTATTTATTCATCCAAACAATTTTAAATTTCCTTACCCAAACAACCATAAACCAAAACACAACAATGATTAGTTTATTCTCATTAATTCTATTCATTTGCATTTATTGCGTACAATTATTCATTTTCATATATTCATGTCATGTAAGTTTCTTTTTATTGCATTACATTTATGCATTTCTCAATTTCATTCATTTATTTAATGCTTACATTTCTATTATATTTAATTATAGTAAAATTATAATTACAACTTAAATTTATAACTTTATAACATCAATTCTTAGAAATAAAGAATTTCATTAATCACCTTCATCACCTCAAATTTATTTCTTGTATAATATCTATAACATTTTCTTATTAACATTTCAACATTTATATCTTTTGGTAAGTTATATATATGCTTTTAAGGATGCAATAGAAAGTTGCTCAAGTTTATTTCTGTTTCTTTTTATTAATTAAATGTTCAATAATATTATTCATTATTTCATAGGTTACAGTTTCACATTACCTTTAATTTCATTCATAACCTAGCATTAAATTTCTTATTTTAATTAAAGACTCCAATTATTAATCGGTTACATTCCATTTCACTCCAATAACGGAAACTATTAATAAATTAGAAACTTAAGAATTAAATACCGGGTTAAATTTCAATTCCTTTTAAAATAATAGATAAATATAAACTTACAACATATATATTCAAGTAGATTTAAAACAAATTAAAAATTCACTTTTGTTTATCGCAATAAATCTGTAGTAAAACTACTACAGCGGCCTTCCCACTTCGAAACTCGAAAACGAATGTCGATGATGCGTGCACTCATTACAGAAATTATTTTCCAGCGACAGAGAGGGTAGTACAACTTATCTTTTCAAAATTTCTTTTAAAAACATTTCTTTCAAATTATATTGAAATACTTATATCAGAAAATACTTCTTTTAATAATATTTTTATTATATTTCAAAATCATTAAAAGGAAATTTCAAAACCCCGAAACTTAGTTTCTAAATTTCCAATTTTCATTTTCAATCTTATTTCGACTATTATTTATAAATTTCATTACCTAACAACCAATATAATACGACCAAATATAATATTTATAAAAATTTGTTTTATATATAGAAAATTTAATAGGAAAAATTATTCCATTCACCTACATTAAAAACAAATATTATGTCGGCCTGTCCTATTAAGTGTTTAGAATTCCCTATTGATGTCATAGCGTCCCATGCACCAACCAGAATTTATAAATACAAAACGGAACATATTAACACAATATTAAAACCTTTATATAACACTAACAAATACGCTCTCTCATGTATACACTAAGTGACTCATCATAGGGTATTACTACCCTATTAATAAAGAGTCAGACCCCACAAAGCTAAGGTTTATCGCTAAACCAAAGCACTGATACCAGATGTAACGTCCCACCTTTTCGCACGCTTTAAATCGACACACATGTCGATTCAAACCATACAGAAAGGCGGATTGTTATGGGGTAAATAAGAAGAAGAATGGAAAGAAATAAAACAAAATAGAATCTCACAGCGGAAGGATAAAATATAATAATCAAATATATAGTTCATGAAGCTGTTTACAAAATGTTCAATTTTACTTACACAATTTATATCAGAGTTGCACATACCAACGAATAAAAATCGATGCAACGGAATACAGTGTGTAGTGGAACAATATAATATAATAATAACAATGAAATCTTCGTCTTCGTCCTCCAGAAATAAAGTCTTCGATCCTGAAATGCTCGGACTGACCCGAGCGAATTGAAAAGACAAAACACTCGAGTCAGAACTAAAGGATCTTATGTAAGTTAAATCAACAGAAATAAATATGAGTGCAGTAACTCAAAAGATGCTAGGGATTTACATCTCTTAAGGATCCCTTAAACTATTTACTAGGTAGTATATTTCGCTATAATAATAGTGTCTATTAGTAAAATAAATTTACTTTTAAATAGCGTTAAGGCTTTACATTTTCCACCTTAACACATTTATATATTCCTATAGTCTATACAGTACCGTAATCTTCCCTATACTGGGCGTCGTCAAAGGGCACTCCATAGGTATGGTACAAAACCAAAATCGTACAAGGCGCGCCAGGGTAGGTGACACGGCACAACTAGGCAATGCCAGGGTAGATATTCCAATTTCTATCCGAGCTGGTGGTAACGCATAGCCGCAGCTACCGCCCACCTCGAGCCACACCCCCAAGAAGAAAATCAAAAGTGGCCATCGAATCAATCCAAAAGTCAAAGTATAAAATCGAAGGGATGTGTCCGATCAAAGGTGCTACATCAATTGGTCCGAGAATCGCTCCTGTTTTAGCCACCTTATGCCAACTCATGGGAGTCGGGTCCACGTATTTACCTCAAAGGAAACGCCGCCACCATCCTACTTCATTCTGGAATCTCCACCACGTACACGTTGTTAAAGTGGTTTTCGGAGTTGGCAGAGATATGACAACTTCCGATCCTGGTCTCTTTAACAACCAATTGTTATTATAACACCGCGGTCTTTCAAAATAGTTTATACCTTTAAAACCAGAATAAATATCCATTTCAAAACCATATAAATACGCTATCATTTCTATTTTAAAACCCAAATCAATATGATATCATTTTTATTTCAAATATATCTTTTTCAAAAACCATAGTACTTTCAAATATATAACCTTAAAACCCATAGCTTTGAAACATAACTTTTAATACTTAATGGTTTAATTATTATATTATTTATATAAAATAGCTTCTTTAATTTCACAATAAATTCCAAATACCGATTGAAAATTCCAAATAAACCATTTAAATTCATATATTTCAAAGCTTTAACTGTTCCACTATTTCAAAACTAATTCTTTGATAATTCCATAAATATCAAATTCAATTTCTATTATTTAGATTTGAAATGGTTACTTAATAAATCCAATAAAATTTAAGTAAAACTTTTAACTTCAAACAATTGGATATTCTTTAAATTTTTATTTAACTTGATATATTCATTTATCTCAACTTTATATTCGTCTAAAACACTTTAACCAAAACAAGTTATAAGAATCATACCCTTTAATATCTCAACTTATATTTAAATTCCAAATCAAATTTATTCAAGTACAATTCTTAAATAATTCAATTTAAACAAATGTCATTATTTATCTTCCAACTTAAATTTCCTTTTGAGTCATTTAAAATTCTGTATATAATACCTTAAATAGGTACTTACCCATATAATATAAACCATCAAACTCCATTATTAAACTCATTTTTATTAAACCATTTTATACATAGCTTAAATTCTAGAATTTAACTATATATGTATAAAATAATATTTTTATAACATCAGAATTTGTATTTAATAAACCGTATATTCCTTTTCAAAACCATAGAAAATCACTTCATAATATTTCTATATATAGACCGCGGTGCCTGTATATAATTTTCTATCCTATGGTCAAGTAATACGGATATTTATCATTTCAATCCGTAATTTAAAAATAAAATTACGGTTATATATCATTTCAAACCGCAATCCCGAATAAGATGAAAATGCTTAATAACTTGCAGTTTATAACGATATAAAATACATCATCCATTCATCCAATATCACCCATCAACCATTTATCGCAATCATCATCCAAATTCAAATAATAACATTAATATAGAATGAAAAATAAAAACACGTATTAAATAGCAGTTTCATTCAATAATAAATTAAATAACCATTTAACTGGCAGTTTATATGAAATGAATAATTAGTTAACAAATTTAACTGGCAGTTTAAATGCACTGAATAAATTAAGTAGCAATTTAATTTACTAAATGAAATTAACTGATATGATTATTAAAAATATGCCAAACAACCATAAATAAATTGTAAATCACATCATATATCAATTTAACAAACATAAGAAATTTTAGAAGTTGTGAGTGGGTTAAAACACTCACCTTTTGAATTTAAATTGAATTCAAATCCAATTTAAATCCTGATATTGACCAGTCTCAGAATCCGTCCAAACCAACGCCAAAATGTCCGGAATTTTATTTCGATCCCAGCGGAGAAAACCGCGCAGATATGAGTCCGTACGCAAAAGTTATAATACCTAGACGATTTGGAAAAACAAAATTAAATAGAAAAAAGTGACATTACTCAATCCAAAGCCACGTCATCAGGACGTCTTCTTCCAGACCGAAAATCACGCACGCGAGATACAGATCCAGCCCCAAAATGTTTCCGTTGACCTAACTTTGACCACCCCTAACGTCGCCGTCCTACCCCACCTCGACACGCCACAGCCACCAATGGAACCACCTCCTCCTCCTACATCGGCCGCAACCCCTCTGGTCGCCTAGAAACGCTGCGCGCTGCCCCCTATTTGAAACCCTAGATCGAAATGTGCCGCAAATCTGACCGTCAACTCGCCACGAAACCCACATAGATCGACTCCCCTCAGTCCCCTCTGCCGTACCCGGAAAGGATTTGACGATCCGACAACTTTCACCGATGCATGATGGACGACCGAGACTTCTTCGTTTTCTACCGGTCAAATGACAATCCAAAACGAAAAACGAATTTCACCAGAAAATTACGCACTTCGAGAGCTTCAACATATATTTTTTCTGAGTTTTTCTAAGGAATTTGGATTTTTGACTTTGATTTTGAAATGGAATTGGATCTGGAATTTTGTTGTCTGCCATTAAGAAGGAGAGAGATGAGATATACGCATAGACAAAAGAAAATGAGGGGAATTAGGTTTATAACCAGGTTTATATAGGTAGGTCAGTAATTAGAATGGATGGATAAGGTTGGATATACGCGCTAACGCTAAAGTGGCCCAAAAAGCTCGTGTCGACTCCGGAACGAAATTGGGTCAACCCATATATCAAAATAGGTATTTTAAACTATTTTAAACGCAATGGAAAAGGTTTTAGGTTCGAATTGCATCGTATGAAGAAGTTATGATAAAATCAATATTTTTAAATTGATTTCAATTTATCGATTTCAAGGCGTTTTGAGTCCGCACGATCAAATGACAAGTCTGATCGCTACAAAACTTGAAATCCTACAATAATTCACTGTTACGAATCCGATGAAATTTGTTTCATCCAAATCCCAGTCAGTGGCCAAAATGGCTATTTTTATATTAATTAAATAAATTTAAAATAAATTAATTAAATCAAATTTCCCATTTAAATTCTGAAATTGACAATCTCTCTCACTTTATAATTCTTAATCATTTATACAAAATTTTAAACAAGTTTAGATGTCAATTTAAAGTTGATAAATCTATCAATTGCAGTGTCAAATCTTCAATTTCATTATATTCAAAATTATAAATTAAATTCCCAAAATTTCTATTAAATTAAACAAATCAATGATTATTCCATCCATAAATTTTAAGTAGATGGATTTAATATTGGGTTCAAAATCTATTAGTTTAATATTCTTGGATTTCAGTTAAATCTCTATTAACGTAATATTTAGATGTTTAATTTCATTTATTTTCAATTTAATAAATCCAGTTATTTATAATTACCTACAATACATTGCTTTAAACCTGATTTCAATTCTTTCATTCTCTATAAGACCTTTCTATAATCATAGTTAATATGTATTTTACATTCATTACATTAATGCTCTCATTTCATCCTTTATTTATTGACTATCATATTTTCATTTACTATATTTTGGTCAATTTCACACGTTATTTGAAATTAAAGTCTCAATTAAACTTACCTATTTTGATTTCATTCCTATATTACATCACTTATTGTTTTACAAATAACCTACATTTCAATTCATCCTATTTCCTTCATATCTGGTGACTATTGCCTTAAATTCTCATTAATATACATTAAGGTTCAATAAATTCTAATTGACCCCCATTTTAATTGTTACAATAATTACTATCCTTACTTCCAATTTCATTAATTCAGAAATTACCAATTTTATTTTCAATAATCCCATTTAATAGGTTTTCCATTCTTTATTACGTCAATTGTTACTTTAATATACATTAACCAAATGTTAAATTAAGATTTATTGTAATCGATTACCAAAAATTTATTTGACATATTAAATAAACAAGCAACCTATATTAATTGCCACCTATTTGCTTTTAATTGCATTCATAAGTTCGTTACTTATCGATCCGGATTTATAATTTCATATACGCTAAATTTTTATTTCATGATGTTAATATACGCCTATGTACCAGTTAATTTGAATAAATATTATATTCCTAAATGTACTTCTATCAATTAAATGCATTAATTAAGGTTTTAAAACCAATAAATTAAATTTCCTTAATTTCATCCTTAAACCAACTTATTACTCTACATACATTGCGTATTAATTCATCAATTAACATCCTATGAACTATCTTCCCAATTTATCAATTACTACCTTAAAATAAACTTATGTTTCTATTTGATGTCCATTTACACTTTCGTTAATATACTAATAATCATTAAAGTAAGGTTTATTATCCACAATGAATATTAAAATCTCGTTTCTAACATTGATTGTATTTGTTTTTATTAAATTCTGTTTATAGCTAAGCAATAATATTTGAATTTTAATTAAATTGTAACGTTCATTCATGTTCATTAAATATTTACTTGCATTAACCCGTTTCCTTAATTTACAATCAAATATCATTAATAATGTTTTATTACATAAATCAATTTAATACTTTCCTTTATTCTCATATACAATTACATCCCGGTATAATCTTTTCACTACTTTCATTTACTTATATTTTAATTTATACCCAAATGCAACAAATTTACACTTTCTGTTATTATATTAATTTGAATTCCATTCTAGTTAATATTATTAATGATAATTCACAAATTCAACATTTCCATTTGTTTCTTATATTAAACTTATAACCAAGGATGACAATTTACATTATTTCGAGTTTTTCGATATAGATTTCAAATTGTAAATTTTAATTACAATTGCTACATCTAATTTCTAACATTCACTCCAATATAGATTATAAGATTTTTATTTCTTTCAAAATTTAATTAAAAATCTCATTAATTTAATTCATCTTAATCGTCGAATTTTAAGGGTCGTTGCACTCTCCCCCACTCAAAACTTTTCGTCCCCGAAAAGGAAAAAGAAGGGAAAAGAAGAACTTATAAATCCATATAAATTATTCAAAACATTATATCCATAACAATATGTTTACAGAATAAGATAATTTAAATAAAATATATAGATTTATAAACAATTAAATCTTTATATATTCAACTTAATAAGGTTTGGAAAACAAGTTCAAAATATTTTCTAAGTCTAAAATTTATGGAAAATTTCGGCAGAGTCTCCTTTGTACGGAGAGACTCGGGAGAAAATACAATACCAAATATAACAATATATAACATATATTTTTCAAAATAATATATCCCAACACGATAACACAATATAATACGCTATAAACCGTAATCCGAGAACGTACCTATTTGTCGGGCAAATTACGCTTATATTATGAAACCAAATGCAATAGCAATTGCTTCATAACCTGCGTTTCACTTATATAATCTAAAAGGTTAACAATTATATAAAATGAAATATTTAAGGTTTTTTCAACCTCAAACAACAATCAATACAACAACAATCAGTTGCAACAAACAGCATACAACCATCATATAGAATCAACACAATTCAACTATTCATTCATATCAAACAAAACAAATAGTTGTTCGGGTTCAAACTTTAAATTGCATCGAATGAAAACTAAACTATCAAGTGCATCATTTACTCAACAGTCTTAGATGAAACAAAATAGATTATTTATTCATCCAAACAATTTTAAATTTCCTTACCCAAACAACCATAAACCAAAACACAACAATGATTAGTTTATTCTCATTAACTCTATTCATTTTCATTTATTGCCTACAATTATTCATTTTCATATATTCAGGTCATGTAAGTTTATTTTTATTGCATTACATTTATGCATTTCTCAATTTCATTCATTTATTTAATGCTTACATTTCTATTATATTTAATTATAGTAAAATTTTAATTACAACTTAAATTTATAACTTTATAACATCAATTCTTATAAATAAAGAATTTCATTAATTACCTTCATGACCTCAAATTTATTTCTTGTATAATATCTATTACATTTTCTTATTAACATTTCAACTTTTTATATCTTTTGGTAAGTTACATATATGCTTTTAAGGATGCAATAGAATGTTGCCCAAGTTTATTTCTATTTCTTTTTATTAATTAAATGTTCAATAATATTATTCATTGTTTCATAGGTTACAGTTTCACATTACCTTTAATTTCATTCATAACCTAGCATCAAATTTCTTATTTTAATTAAAGACTCCAATTATTAATCGGTTACATTCCATTTCACTCCAATAATGGAAACTATTAATAAATTGGAAACTTAAGAATTAAATACCGGGTTAAATTTCCATTCCTTTTAAAATAATAGAAAAATATAAACTTACAGCATATATATTCAAGTAGATTTAAAACAAATTAAAAATCCACTTTTGTTTATCACAATAAATCTATAGTAAAACTACTACAGTGGCATTCCCACTTCGAAACTCGAAAACGAATGTCGATGATGTGTGCACTCATTACCGAAATTATTTTCCAGCGACAGAGAGGGGAGTACAACTTATCTTTTCAAAATTTCTTTTAAAAACATTTCTTTCAAATTATAGTGAAATACTTATATCAGAAAATACTTCTTTTAATAATATTGTTATTATATTTCAAAATCATTCAAAAGAAATTTCAAAACCCCGAAACTTAATTTCTAAATTTCCAATTTTCATTTTCAATCTTATTTCGACTATTATTTATAAATTTCATTACCTAACAACCAATATAACACAACCAAATATAATATTTATAAAAATTTGTTTTATATATAGAAAATATAATAGGAAAAATTATTTCATTCACCTATATTAAAAACAAATATTATGTCGGTCTGTCCTATTAAGTGTTTAGAATTCCCTATTGATGTCATAGCGTCCCATGCACCAACCAGAATTTATAAATACAAAACGGAATAGATTAACACAATATTAAACCTTTATATAACACTAACAAATACGCTCTCTCATGTATACACTAAGTGATTCATCATAGGGTATTACTACCCTATTAATAAAGAGTCAGACCCCACAAAGCTAAGGTTTATCGCTAAACCAAAGCTCTGATACCAGATGTAACGTCCCGCCTTTTTGCATGCTTTAAATCGACACACATATCGATTCAAAACATACAAAAAGACAGATTGTTATGGGGTAAATAAGAAGAAGCATGGAAAGAAATAAAACAAAATAGATTCTCACAATGGAAGGATAAAATATAATAATCAAATATATAGTTCATGAAGCTGTTTACAAAATGTTCAATTTTACTTACACAATTTATATTAGAGTTGCACATACCAACGAATAAAAATCGATGCAGCGGAATACTGTGTGCAGTGGAACAATATATATAATAATAATGAAATCTCCGTCTTCATCCTCCAGAAATAAAGTCTTCGATCCTGAAATGCTCGGACTGACCCGAGCGAATTGAAAAGACAAAACACTCAAGTAAGAACTAAAATATCTTATGTAAGTTAAATCAACAGAAATAAATATGAGTGCAGTAACTCAAAAGATGCTCGGGATTTACATCTCTTAAGGATCCGTTAAACTATTTACTATGTAGTATATTTCGCTATAATAATAGTGTCTATTAGTAAAATAAACTTACTTTTAAATAGCGTTAAGGCTTTACATTTTCCACCTTAACACATTTATATATTCCCATAGTCTATACAGTACCGTAATCTCCCCCGTACTGGGCGTCGTCAGAGTGCACTCCATAGGTATGGTACAAAACCAAAATCGTATAAGGAGCGCTAGGGTAGGTGACACGGCACAACTAGGCAATGCCAGGGTAGATATACCAATTGCTATCCGGGCTGGTGGTAACGCATAGCCGCAGCTACCGCCCACCTCGAGCCACACCCCCAAAAAGAAAATCAAAAGTGGCCACCGAATCAATCCAAAAGTCAAAGTATAAAATCGAAGGGATGTGTCCGATCAAAGGTGCTACCTCAATTGGTCCGAGAATCGCTCCTGTTTTAGCCACCTTATGCCAACTCACGGGAGTCGGGTCCACGTATTTACCTCAAGGAAACGCCGCCCCCATCCTACTTCATTCTGGAATCTCCACCACATACACGGTTGTTAAAGTGATTTCGGAGTTGGCAGAGAGTATGACAACTTCTGATCCTGGCTCTTCAACAACCAATTGTTATTATAACATCGCGGCCTTTCAAAATAGTTTATACGTTTAAAACCAGAATAAATATCCATTTCAAAACCATATAAATATGATATCATTTCTATTTTAAAACCCAAATCAATATGATATCATTTTTATTTCAAATATATCTTTTTCAAAAATCATAGTACTTTCAAATATATATACCTTGAAACCCATAGCTTTGAAACATAACTTTTAATACTTAATGGTTTAATTATTATACTACTTTATATAAAATAGTTTCTTTAATTTGACAATAAATTCCAAATACCGATTTAAAACGCCAAATAAACCATTTAAATTCATATATTTCAAAGCTTTAACTGTTCCACCATTTCAAAACTAATTCTTTGATAATTCCGTAAATATCAAATTCAATTACTATTATTTAGATTTGAAATGGTTACTTAATAAATCCAATAAAATTTAAGTAAAACTTTTAACTTCAAAAAAATGGATATTCTCTAAATTTTTATTTAACTTGATATATTCATTTATCTCAACTTTATATTCGTCTAAAACACTTTAACCAAAACAAGTTATAAGAATCATACCCTTTAATATCTCAACTTATATTTAAATTCCAAATCAAATTTATTCAAGTACAATTCTTAAATAATTCAATTTAAACAAATGCCATTATTTATCTTCCAACTTAAATTTCCCTTAAGTCATTTAAAATTCTATATATATAATACCTTAAATAGGTACTTACCCATATAATATAAACCATCAAACTCCATTATTAAACTCTTTTTTATTAAACCATTTTATACATAGCTTAAATTCAAGAATTTAACTATATATATATAATAATATTTATATAAAATCAAAATTTGTATTTAATAAACGTATATTCCTTTTCAAAACCATAGAAAATCACTTCAAAATATTTCTATATATAGACCGCGGTGCCTGTATATAATTTTCTATCCTATGGTCAAGTGATACGGATATTTATCATTTCAATCCGCAATTTAAAAATAAAAATTACGGTTATGTATCATTTCAAACCACAATCCCGAATGAGATGAAAATGCATAATAACTTGCAGTTTATAACGATATAAAATACAACATCCATTCATCCAATATCACCCATCAACCATTTATCGCAATCATCATCCAAATTCAAATAATAACATCAATATAGAACAGAAAATAACAACAGGTATTATATAGCAGTTTAATTCAATAATAAATTAAATGACTGTTTAAATGGCAATTTGTATGAAATGAATAATTAATTAACAAATTTAACTGGCAGTTTAAATGCGCTGAATAAATTAAGTAGCAATTTAATTTACTAAATGAAATTAACTGAAATGGTTACTAAAAATATTCGAAACAACCATAAATAAATTTTAAATCACATCATATATCAATTTAACAAACATAAGAAATTTTCGAAGTTGTGAGTGGGTTAAAAACTCACCTTTTGAATTTAAATTGAATTCAAATCCAATTTAAATTCAAAAATTGACCAGTTTCAGAATCTGTCCTAACCAACGCCAAACTATTCGAAATTTTATTTCAATCCCAGTGGAGAAAACCGCGCGTAGATCTGTGTCCGTATGCAAAAGTTATAATACCTAGACGATTTGGAAAAACAAAATTAAATAGAAAAAAACAAGTGACATTACTCAATCCAAAGCCACGTCATCAGGATGTCTTCTTCCAGACCGAAAAGCACGCACGCGAGATACAGCTCCAACCCCAAAATGTCACCGTTGACCGAACTTTGACCGCCCCTAACGTCGCCGTCCTACCCCACCTCGACAAGCCGCAGCCACCAACGGAACCACCTCCTCCTCCTACATCGGCCACAACCCCTCCGGTCGCCCAGAAACGTCGTGCGCCGCCCCCTATTTCAAACCCTAGAACGAAATATGCCGCAAATCTGATGGTCAACTCGCCACGAAACCCACATAGATCGACTCCCCTCAGTCCCCTCTGCAATACTTAGAAAGGATTTAATGATCCGACACTTTCACCGACGCGTGATGGACGGTCGAGACTTTTTTGATTTTTACCGGTCAAATGACAATCCAAAACGAAAAACTAATTTTACCAGAAAATTACGCACTTCGAGAGCTTCAACATATATTTTTTCTGAATTTTTCTGAGGACTTTGGATTTTTGACTTTGATTTTGAAATGGAATTGGATCTGGAATTTTGTTGTCTGCCATTGAGGAGGAGAGAGTTGAGATATACGTACAGACAAAAGAAAATGAGGGGAATTAGGATTTATAACCGGGTTTATATAGGTAGGTCAGAAATTAGAATGGATGGATAAGGTTGGATATACGCGCTAACGCCAAAGTGGCCCAAAAAGCTCGTTTCGACCCCGGAATGAAATTTGGTCAACCCATATATCAAAATAGGTATTTTAAAATAATTTAAACGCAATGGAAAAGGTTTCAGGTTCAAATTGCATCGTATGAAGAAGTTATGCTAAAATCAGTATTTTCAAATTGATTTCAATTTATCGATTTCAAGGCGATTCGAGTCCGTACGATCAAACGACAAGTCCGATCGCTACGAAACTTGAAATCCTACAATAATTCACTGTTACGGATCCGATGAAACTTGTTTCGTCGAAATCCGAGTCAGTGGCCAAAATGGCTATTTTTTATTAATTAAATAAATTTAAAATAAATTAATAAAATCAAATTTCCCATTTAAATTCTGAAATTGACAATCTTTATCACTTTATAATTCTTAGTCATTTATACAAAATTTTAAACAAGTTTAGATGTCAATTTAAAGTTGATAAATCTATCAATTGCAGTGTTAAATCTTCAATTTCATTATATTCAAAATTATAAATTAAATTCCCAAAATTTCTATTAAATTAGATAAATCATTGATTATTCCATCCATAAATTTTAAGTAGATGGATTTAATATTGGGTTCAAAATCTATTATTTTAATATTCTTGGATTTTAGTTAAATCTCTATTAACGTAATATTTAGATGTTTAATTTCATCTATTTTCAATTTAATAAATCCAGTTATTTATAATTACCTACAATACATTGCTTTAAACCTGATTTCAATTCTTCCATTCTCTATGAAACCTTTCTATAATCATAGTTAATATCTATTTTACATTCATTACATTAATGCTCTCATTTCATCCTTTATTTATTGACTTTCATATCTCCATTTGCTATATTTTGGTCAATTTCACACGTTATTTGAAATTAAACTCCCAATTAAGCTTATTTATTTTGATTTCATTCATATATTACATCACTTATTGTTTTACAAATAAACTACATTTCAATTCATCATATTTCCTTCATATCTGGTGACTATTGCCTTAAATTCTCATTAATATACATTAAGGTTCATTAATTTCTAATTGACTCCCATTTTAATTATTACCATAATTACTATCCTTACTTCAAATTTCACTAATTCAAAAATTACCAATTTTATTTTCAATAATCCCATTTAATAGGTTTTCCATTCTTTATTAGATCAATTGTTACTTTAATTTACATTAACCAAATGTTAAATTAAGATTTATTGTAATTGATTACCAAAAATTTATTTGACATATTAAATAAACAAGGAACCTATATTAATTGCCACCTATTTGCTTTTAATTGCATTCATAAGTTCGTTACTTATCGATCCGGATTTATAATTTCATATACGCTAAATTTTTATTCATGACGTTAATATACGCCTATGTACCAGTTAATTTGAATAAATATTATATTCCTAAATGTACTTCTATTAATTAAATGCATTAATTAAGGTTTTAAAACCAATAAATGAAATTTCCTTAATTTCATCCTTAAACCAACTTATTACTCTACATACGTTGCGTATTAATTCATCAATTAACATTCTATGAACTATCTTCCCAATTTATCAATTACTACCTTAAAATAAACTTATGTTTCTATTTAATGTTCATTTACACTTCCGTTACTATACTAATAATCATTAAAGTAAGGTTTATTATCAACAACGAACATTAAAATTTCGTTTCTAACAATGATTGTATTTGTTTTTATTAAATTCTATTTATAGCTAAGCAATAATATTTGAATTTTAATTAAATTGTAACGTTCATTCAAGTTCATTAAATATTAACTTGCATTAACCCGTTTCCTTAATTTACAATCAAATACTGTTAACAATGTTTTATTACATAAATCAATTTAATACTTTCCTTTATTTCTCATATACAATTACATCCGGGTATAATCTTTTCACTACTTTCATTTACTTATATTTTAATTTTATACCCAAATGCAACAAATTTACACTTTCTGTTATTATATTAATTTGAATTCCATTCTAGTTAATATTATTATTGATAATTCACAAATTCAACATTCCCATTTGTTTCTTATATTAAACTTATAACCAAGAATGACAATTTACATTATTTCGATTAATTGCAATATAAATTTCAAATTGTAAATTTTAATTACAATTGCTACATCTAATTCTAACATTCGCTCCAATATAGATTATAAGATTTTTATTTCTTTCTAAATTTAATTAAAAATCTCATTAATTTAATTCATCTTAATCGTCGAATTTTAATGGTCGTTACATGATATATATATATATATATATATATATATATATACCGTTATATATCTAAATTGCGGATTGAAATGAATAAATATCTGTATCACTTGACGATAGGATAGAAAATTATAAACAGACACCGTTGGTCTATATATAAATAATTTGAAATGATTACTATGGTTTTGAAAGGAAATATATGGTTATATAAATACTGATTTTAGATATTATATAAATGTTATTTTATATATATAGTTAAATTCTTGATTTTAAGCTATGCATAAATTTGTTTAATATGAAATAAGCTTAATAATAAAGTTTGATTTTATTAAAATATAATATGATTAAGTATTTATCTAAATTATATTTTAACATAGAATTTATAATGATTAAATAAATTAAGGTTGAGAAGATAGATTTGAAATTGATTTGAAATTGTATTTAATTAAGAAATATATTTAATTAGAAATCAATTTAGAACTTATTGAATTTGAGATTTTTGAAAGATATAACTTTATAACTTGATTTTGGTTAAGGTGATTTAAATGAATATTTCATGTTTAAATAAGTTGAAGGAAACATTTAGTTTATCTATAGTTTGGGGTTTTATTAAAATAATATTAGATTTATTAAGTGTTTCAAAACTAAATAATAATAAAGTTAAATTAAGATATATTTGAAATTATCAAATTTAGTTTTGAGATTGTGAAATATTTAAAGTTTAGAATATATCGAAATTTAAATGGTTTATTTGTGTTCAAATCTGTAGTTGAAATCGATATAATGGTTTACTGAGAACTGAATTGAAATTGATGATTTGAGATTTGACTAAATTTGAAATTTATGGATTGGTGTTGATTTGAAATTGATTTGTGAAATATGAGGAAGCTATTTTATTATATAAAGTATTTTAAATTATATTTAAAACTATTTATATATGTTACTTTATAAATTTATTTCATATAACTATTTTAATATAAATTATTTTTAATGTAAACTATTTTAAATTATTACTATTTTTATATAAACTATTTTAAATTATAAAGTATTTTATTATATATACTATTATTTATATTTAAACAGTTAAGTAGGAAGTGTTATGATTCTAAAGCATTATGATTTCTAAATTTTGTTTTTCAAAGTATTATGATTTCCAATGTGTTTGATTTAGAAAGTGTTATAACTTTGAAGTACTAAGATTTTGTAAATGGATATATTTGAGATGGATATATTTAAAATGGAAATGATATCGTACTTGGTTTTGAAATGGAAATGATATCGTATTGATATAGTTTTGAAATGGCAATGATATTTTGGTTTTGAAATGTGAACTTTTTGAAAGTTTATTAAATGACCAATCGGTGTAATAATTACGTAGTTATTGAAGAGTCCAAGATCGATTAGGGACATACTCTTTGTCTAAACCGAAAACCACTTTAATAACTATTATACGTGGAGTGTGATCTAGGATGAAGTGGTTGGAATGATGACGTTGCTGGATTTGAAGAAAGAGAACGATAATGGATAGCCTTGACACTTGTGTCAAATTTGAAATGACTTAAACGGGAGCCATGCCAGGCCAATGAGGTTAGCTACCTCTAAGCGAACACACTTCTTCGTAAACTACTCATTACTAGATTTTGATTGGTGTGCACCCTTGAATTGGGAGTGTTGTTTCATGGTGTTGCGATCGTTGCGGCGATGCGTTCTCACCAGTCCGAATCAAGCAAACGGTAGTTTCACTACCATGGGTATTGCCTCATGTGCCTTGTCATACTCGTATCCCTATGCGCGACCACTACATTTGTTTTGTGTTATAGCTATGGAGTACTCCCTGATAGCCCACTAGTTCACGGTGGAGTTTACAGTGCTGTAAAGACTATGACGATTGTATAAAATGTGCTAAGGAGGATAATGGTAATGCCTTAACGCTATTTTAATAGTTTACTTTAGACATTATTATAATAGCGTATATTACTACATAGTAGATAATTTAACGGATCCTTAAAGGATGGTAACGCCTTAACGCTATTTCACTTGAGGTGGATTTATTGATATAAGAATGTTAATCCTGACTCGAGTGTTTTGTGTTTTGCTTTACGCTCGGGTCAGACTGAGTGGTTCAGCTTTTGAGACTCGCCTTTGGAGTTGGAGCTTCACTTGGAGATCCAGCTATCTATCCAGATTTCAGATATTCGGTTGATTCTAGTGATGTATTCTGATATTGTATTTGACTATTGTATTCGAGACTTCTATTGTATCTTATTTAACTCTGTTATATATATATATAGTAGCTTCATGAACTACTATTCTTTTGTTTCCACTGCATATTGTTATATTACTCCCGTCAGTGATTCAGTGATTATTTATTTACTGTATATGCCGAGTTTTGCCAAATATAAACTTACAATCTGGTATTTTGAGCAATTCAATTCCGGCATGTTTGGATGCGAATGGTTGAAAATATCTAGTCGTCACATTTGGTATCAGAGCTTTGGCTCTAGGAAAAACTTAGCGTATATAGTAAATTTAGTTATGGAATCACTTCCATTCAAGCTTGAATTTCTTCTTTTGACTTGGTCTCCTTTGAATTTTGGAACGTTTCCCTCGATCCCAAAATCCATAAATCCGTTCTTGTCCCTTCCAGTTCATATTCTTTTGACTTTGGAGTATCCCATAACTCCATTTCGAATGATCTTTATAATAACCCGACGGTCTCACCAATCTTCAAATGATTTGTAAAGGGGTGAAACTCCTTTACAATAGGAATTGATTTGCCGGAGATTTCTGTAACCTCGGCTTACAATGCTATCCATCTCTTGCTATGCTTGAACTCTATCTCTTGCGTTCAAATGTCGATTTGCCTTGGAATTCTGCATTGATCTTATTCTTAAAGTCCTGGTCGACCCCGGTTAAGGTCACCCGCGATTTATATAATCTTATCCATTTTCCAATTTCGTTATTTAATCAACTTATCTTTGTTTCGAACCTATCTTCGAATCAAAATTCTCTTTGATTTGAGTCCATCAAATTTGAATCTCCATCCTTGCTTTGAAATCCATTCTTGTATCGTCGAGCGAGGAAGTGTATTTGTGAATTAATATTAAAAATGATTTGTATATATTGTGTTGTTTGAGTTGTTGATGTTGATTTGGATTTTCGATCGATTCGTCTGATCAACGCTATCGATAGGATTTCCAAAACACTTGAACAGTGCAAACTGACACAATATTATTTTCAAATTGGTAATTTAATAAAGTTTGTGTGATTATATTATATATATATATAAGTATGAATTTTCTGTAATTAAACTATTAATAAATTTGTTTGAAATGATATATTTGATTTTAATTTATTGTTTTGTAAACTATTGATTTTCCAACAAATAAATAAAATGCAAATTATAAAACATGGTTTAAAAATTGATTTTAGAATTTGAGAATTTAGTTTCCGGTGATTTCAAACTTTAATTTGAGAGTTTAAAGTGTATAGTATTTAAAATATTTCTAAACAAAAATCATTTCAAAAAATTTAAAATGTTTAAATCAGTGCTCTTCTCTTTGTCACTGGAAAATAATTTCGGTGATGACGGCCGCATCATTGACATTCATTTTCGAGTTTTGAAATGGAGAGACCATTCTGTAGCCTTGCTACACTATTATGTTGGAAATTAAATTGATTTGAATTGTTGAAGTATGACTTGATTTATAATACAAGTATATATTTATAGATTTGATTTGACTTATATATATTTGTATATTTATCTTCAATGGTTTGAAGTGAAATCGAAAATTTAATTCTTAAATTTATGTTAAAAGATGTTTTCAATTATAAAATGAAGACAAAAATTTGAATAAATATTTAAAGTTGAAATAAGTGAATTGGAAAATTTTACTTGTATAATACCCAATTACATTCCAATATAACTTATCTTAATCATTCAGAAGTTGAAAATGTAGTTGAATAATTTACAATGTAGAACGATGATTAATAAATTTATAAATAAAAATTAAGAGGTTGTAAGAAGTGTTATACACTTGACCTTTAATTAAAAATTGTTAATAAAGATAAATAGAATAATAAGCTGAATGAATAGTAAATGGGACAAATTAATAAAATTTTGTTTTGAAAGAAATCTTCTGTATCAAACATTAATAAATTGAAATTAAATCAACTAAATTAAAATACCCTGAATTTAAAAATCAATTATTGAATATTAATTAATTTAAAATTGAAATTTATATGGTTTTAAATTGATTGTTTTATTTTGTTTTTAGTCTATTTTCTTTCTGGTTGTTTCTATTCTCCTACCTCGTTCCTTTTCGGGGAGGGAAAGTTTTGAGTGGTGGAGAGTGTAACGACCCGTAAATTTTAGCGTTTTATTTATTTAATTAATTGAATTTTGTGAAATTTTAAATAATAAAATTTGAAATTAAAATTTTATATTTGGAATACGTATATTTAAATATAGAAGATGATAAATTTTCATCTGATTTTATGAAAGTCTATTTCATTGTGAAATTCTATTAAATTCAAGTCAGTTGATAATTGTTGATAATAAAATATTTTCCAAGCCTGAATATTTTTACATAGAAAGATTCTAAATTATCTTCTGATTGAGACGTTATTTTTCATCTTTCCAAATTCAGACTTCTATAGCTCCATTGATTTTATTTTTCTACGTTTTAGCTGCATTTTCCGCTACAGGAAATTCGAATTTTTTTAATTCAATCGTACCACTGAAATCGGTATACCGTTTTGATCGTCTCGTCGGGCAAATCTCTGCGGTATATTTATTTCTGTGTTTTAAAGTCCGATACGTAGCGGAATCCACGAAAACGGTAATCGTATCGCTATCGTTTAGAGCCTTTTGTCTCCCTATGACCTTTCATCTACCTATCAATTGAAAACAGATAGCCATTGGCATTTATTTCCAACATTTCACGCATGACTTTTGGTGTTTCCATGACCACTATTATTCCAAATTTCCAACCGGTTGGTACGCTGCTTTTGTTAAACTACTTTATTTGGGAAATAAAGTGTAATAAATCAAATTTCATCGCTTTAGCCTGTAATGTGTCCTTCTTCTTTATTTCACCTCTAACCTATTATCTTTCCTCCTCCATTATTCTTGCTTGACTTTTTCTCTCACGGCCTCGGCCTCACCAACCGTGCCGCCTTCTACACCTCCTAGCCTCACCGACGAGACACGTGCCTTTTCCTCCCCTCCGCATCTTTTCCACTCATGCAGCCACTCACGTAGCTGAGAACCAACATAAGCCGCCTCCTTCTATTTTATTTGAAATTTATATATATACTATACATTTTGGCAGAGAGGTGTTTGTTTGTGTACATTATATATTAAGTTATATATGTCTGTCATATAACCGGTTTTGTATTATGTATTCAATATAATTTTTTTTATACATAAAGATGCTTTTAATATATATATATTCACGTCATACAAGTATAATACTGTTGCAACTTCTTTTTTTTGAATATTGGCCAAGTTGTTCCACTTGGTATGGTACGTTCTTTGTGCTTTTGCTGGAAATGGTCATGCATAATGTCATATGCAAAAGAACACATTATTTTGGACCTACGTGCAAATCTTTACTTTATGTATAATAGCTTCTTTTGTTGTTCAAACTTTGATACGTCCCTGCTAGCTTGAAATTAGTCGCGTATTTGCTTGATTCCATGAAATGGGACACGCATGCACTGACTTCTTCCTTTTATATGTATATATTTCAACGGTTATAAATATATTTCAAGAAATTTTGTTTACAGTGGTTCTACATTTACTAGCTTATGTTGTTTCCATTATATTATATATTTCAATTGCTGTTCACAGATATTTTAATTGTTGTTTACATACATATGGGCTTTAAAAGGTATATGTTTGTTAATTGTTGATTTTGTTGTTTATATAAATAAGTAAATATATATTTTACATATGTAGGTTTTGTTCATATATGTTACAATAACTTACTGTATATATGTACGTCATGTTCTATATAAGTAAGCTAGTTGTTTACATATAACATGTTTAAATTTCATATATATATATATATATATATATATATGTAAGAGTGTAGTTGTGTTTCAGTAAACAATAGTGCATAGGTAAGTCACAATATTTTGTACATGGGTTATATTTAATAGTAAAATATTATAAGGTACAAATCTTTTGTTATATATATAGGTCAGTAGTCCATTCACGACATACATTTTAATAAAGTATGTTTCGAATCAATGTTTAAAATTTCGAAGGTATAGGTACGGTTTGTATGTACGAGAAATATTTTTTTTTCTTACACATGTGTAAAGTTAATTCGTTGTATATAGAGAGTATATATTAAAGTATACAAAGGTTAGATTTTTTAAGTATCCATATATAATAAAAGTGATATGTTAGTTTAAATGTATGTGTTTAAACTTCTATATATTCATATGGCTATTGTATATATAACGTCTGCGGATTTTGTGAATAGCCTACTTATATGCACGCACATCTATTTTGTAAAGTTTGCGGTCCTTTAATTTGAAATCTAATATATATGGCTATTGTATATAATGGATGGGTTGTGTATATAGTTTACAACTGTGTATGTATGTTTACGGATATGCCTGTTTATGTAAAACATTTTTCCAGAAAATATACTTGTATGTATATTTAGATTCTTGGTTTATAAAATACATTGTTACAGTGTTGTATATTCTCAAATATCGATTTTTAAAAGGAAAGAAAGTTTTATTTTATATAAATATATATAGTTTTAAGACACTTGTAAACTATATTAGTTTATATATATAATTTAACATGGGTCTAAAATTGAATATGTGATTTATATAAATAGTTATATATAGTTATACATATAAGTTCATTCATATCATCTATTTTATCAAACTGATTATGATTCATTCTATCGGTTCCCATTTCATCAGCCTTTGGTCCGTTGTGCCTGTTTTCTTCATCGAATTCATGCCCGTCTCACCGTGCTCTGGATTCGTAGCTCATTTCCAAGTCAAATTTCTCTAGCCTCGAAAGGTGAGCAATCACTCACGTTTAATGTTCTTTCATTTATTAAATTTGATTTTAATTGAAACGACAATTGAAATATGATGCTATTAGTTATTTACACTGTTATATATATGCTATGTAATGACCTGCTATTTTTAACCATTCGCATCCGCACTGTCGGACTTGAATTGCTCAAAATATCATATTGTTAATTTATATTTTGCAAACTCAGCATATACAGTAAATAAATCAATCACAGAATCACAGACATATATTAATACAATAATACGCAGCGGAATAAATAAATAGTAGTTCATGAAGCTACTATACAAATATCAGAGTTAGAAATAGAATACAATAGAATATCTCAAATACAACGAAGTCTTTAGTATGAACAGATGACTTCTCTGAACCAATCAACTGGAAAAGCTGAAAGCTGAATCGATAGTTGGATCTTCAATGAAGCTCCAAACTCCACAGGTGAGTCTCAAATGTTGTATCACTCAGTCTGACCTGAGCGTAAAGCAAAGACACAAAACACTCGAGTCAGGATTAACGTTCCTATATCAATAAATCCAACTCAAGTGAAATATCAACTGAAATACAAGTAACTTTAAGGATGTTGGGATAACCATCCTCTAAGAGTCCATGGAACTATCTACAAGGCAGAAATATACACTATAACACCGAGGTTATTTCAAATTAATTTATACTTCACAAAAAAAATATCATTTCATTTCAAATATATATTTCCAAAATATATATAAATTTTTTATAAAGTAGAATATTTGTAATTTCCTCAAACTTAACAAATCACTTCAAAATCAACCTGACTTCCCTATTCAAATTAAATTCAATCTCAATTTATCAATTTCCGTTCAATTCAGTTTCTGACCAAACAAATTCAAATTGTATATATTTCAAATACAGATCTAATCACAAATTAACCATTTAAATTCTAGTAATTTCAAAGCTTTAATATTCAACATTCCAAAGTTCAATTTAACAGTTTCATATAGATCTCGATTTAACTTTATTATCTAGTGTTGAAATGTTCACTTAACAAATTCAATATTTATTAAACAACCTAAATTTACATTTAAACTAAATATTCCTTTCGATTTGTTTAAACTTGAAACTTCCATTTAATCATTTAAATCAAAATCAAGTTATAAATCAAATCTTAAATTTCAAATTCAATGGTTCAAATCAATCTATAGTAAATTCTCCTATTCTAAAGTCCATTCGGGTATGTATCATTTCAACCCATAGTGAATTCTAAACTACAGGGAATTTGCAGAGTGATAACAGATAATAAAATAAAATAACAGACATATATCATCAATACCAACATAATATAAACAACGGGATATGATGTCATATCCGACAAGTAAACAATTGCAGATAACAACATCTATAGCAATGTAAATAACTAACAGCAGCATATTTCAATTGTCATTTCAATTAAAATCAAATTTAATAAATAAAAGAACGCTAATTGTGAGTGATTGCTCACCTTTTGAGGCTAGAGAATACAGAAGATGACATGGATACGCACACTGATACAGACACTGAAATTGAATTATAAATCCGAGTACGAATTTCAAAGCAAAGTAGGATTGGCACGAATTGGACGAATGAGGCTGAAAATCAAGCATTGATGAATTGAATCAGAATCAGTCTGATATATACAGAAATGTTTGCTATTTTAATAAAAATCAATATTGCATCTCTAAGAAAATTTAAAGTCGAAGCAGATATATATGATTTACATTTTTTTAAACTCAATACATAAACCAATAGTTTTAACATGTGAAATAAAACATATATGTTAAACAAAATCTTTATATTTTTCCAAACCATTTTAATTTTTACACATAGATCAAATTTTCTATTTACAAATCTAAGACCCAACCACCACATACGACCTATGTATATAATATCATTAAGATTTACATTTTTAAACAAGATAAATATACAAAACTTCAACAAATTACACTATTCAAATCTCATTTATAAACTACTGTATATAATATCTTAACTTAAACCCAATATGACATATATATAATAGCATGGACAGGTAAATAACTTTTATGCACTTCAGCATACTTTAACAATTAAAAAGTATAATATATTATATGTAGACTCACAGACCACATATAAACAGAGTACATAGAAATTTATAAAACTCATTGATCGAAACACAATATTGACCATAATATAACAAAATATGTTACTTTTAAAATCTGACCCTCTGTTCGTTAGTAATAGCACCTCAAACTCTTCTTTATGGATTAATATATAAGCACATATATACTTATATATGTTGGATTATGCAGACCGAACATATGCAACTACTGTATATATTATATATTATATAGCTAAATATACAACATGCAGACCATAGCCTCACACTCAAAACAAATGAACTTTTATAACCTGTACATATATTCACAAACATATATAGTCATAAACTTTTATATCTAACTGTACCAGAACACAAAGACATTATATATATTATAGCTTATATATTATACTAACTTTATAGACTAAAGATTTTAACGCATAACTCTATATAAAACAACAACTAGTGTTGCCGATTATAATATATTATATAATATGAAAACATCATGTTGTAAATCAAACAACTCATATTACATATTAACCAGATAACTTTAAATATAACCAACAACAAGCTATTTAACCCTTTAAATATAATACTGTAATCCAAATAACTTACTTTATTATTATTAGAAAAATTTACTCCTATATAAAAATTTAATATATCTCCTACTAAAATGCATGCCACTGCATGAATTCAAAATTTCCGTAACAAATAACTAAGTTATCAAATACTTACATGACATATGATACACATATAGAGTCATATCACTACAAGAAAATTTGGTTTTTACGGCAATATTGGACAGCGTTTTCCTTATAAATGCTAACAAAGCATTTACTCAAATAAAAATTGGAGACCTAAACGCTGTTTAAGTTAACCCGCTTCATTTTCAGATTCTTTTCATTACGCGGGTACCTAGCCGCCTTCCTTTCTTCCTTTTAACTTCTCTTCCACATAAAGTAAGAAAGCAGTAAACTTCCAATCTTTCCCATGATTATTTTAAACCTAATTAAAATCCCAATTATACATGAAATCTCCCATGAAATTTCGTTCGTCCTCTAATTCCGCTAGTAACATCCAGTATGTCAAGCCCTAACCCCCTTGAATCCATCCTTGAAATACATAGAATGTGAATCTAATTTTGAGTTTACTTAATAACTAGAAGCGCCATTTGCTTCAAAATTGTTGATCATTCTCTTTAGAAGCCCAATTTTAGGTTTATTGATTCACCGATCTCAACTTTCATCCTACTTTAGGTGAAATCGAACTTTGTTCACTCATTTTTCCAGAATTCGGAAACTCGACAGAAACCCGGTAAGTTTTTCTCTAACCCTATTTACATTAGATTTCTTATTAGGTGCACAACAGGCCCATTAAACGAATGCACTGAGATGTATATGACAGGCCCAACAAATGAATAGGATGTTAGAGTGGTTATTGCATGGTGAAGATGACAAGCTAACAAGAGAACATTTGCTTGGAGTGGTACTTGAATAAAGAGGATAATAGGCCCAATAAATGAATAGATTCTTGGTGATGCAGGCCTAGCAAATGAAAACGTTGACTCCATTGTTATCCGTTTTTGACGTTGTAGCTGAAGTTGCTGAATGCAGAACAAATTGCTGGATGATGACTGCATGAACAACATGAACATATTGCTAAGAGCCATTGCAGGAAATGATAAATGCTTGGAGTAATGCAAGTTCTGTACATGAACAAATCTGATTGCTCAGAGTGCTTGGTGGTCTAGCCGAATGCTTGGTGGATGTGGATGCCAGTGGTGATCTAATCATCTCAGATACCTTAAAATAATAATAATAATAATTAATAGTTAAATTATTTCATAGTTCGTTATTGTCTCCTACATTTATAAACTTGTAATTAATTAATGAATAATAATAATAGTAATTTATGGTCGTTTTGTGTCATTATGATTCCATCAATGCCAAGAATTGAATTTGAGCACATCAGCGTCGAGCTATTTTGCGCTACCCTTGTCAATGGTATCCATTTTCAGTGCTCTCTTTCCTTTTGAATCTTGGTTAATATCAACTAATTCGATTGATCTGTAGTACATCACAGACACTCCATAATCTTGTCACCGTAAAATACAGTATACACAAGTGTAAGTGACAACTTATATTGAATCTCCTTAAAAGGAGCTATAAATTGTCATTTATACGTAATTTTTAACAGTAACTTCTAATTAAAAGTATTTAGATGTAATTTAACTTTTAAGTTAAAATAAATCAATTTAGGTGTTTTGGTAATATGACCTGTATATAATGAATGCATAAGCATTTACATAACTGAACATGTCTATGCATATATGTGTCTGTACATGAAAGTTATGAATTTATTGCTTTTTTGCTTTCTTTATAAGTTGTAGGCAATGACTAATTTTTTCTTGTATTTCTAGTTCTAAGATATTTATGCAATATCCTTTTGAGAAGTTTCCTAGCTAACACCAGAATTCTTGAGTACTTTTAAGGAGTGACTAAACATGATATAAGACGCACTTGTAATATTGGTTATTTATAACTTATGAGTAGTTAGTACCTCAAATGCAAAAGTTTATGGTATCTTTTTAGGATATGTTACAAACTGTGCAAATAGTGAAGGAAAAAGGATAAAATAGTTTATGGTTACAGCATCAAATATTTTAAGTTTGTCTTTGGCCTCTTGCAAGGAATACTGTATTTCTGTCTTTCTTGTAGAGGAATAGAGATATTCCTTAGCAAACGGAAGCACGATATTAAAAAGTAAAATGATTAGTCTATTTTTTGTAACAAGTTGTTTATTCGCTCAAGCAAGAATACATAAGCTAGAGAAATAGAAACTTATCTTGGTTTTTTACAGTAAATATTCAGCTTTCCACACTCATTTTTATACATTTCATTTCGATTAGAGAAGCAAAAACTAGACATAAATTGAAATAAATAAAGTAATACAAAGTCACACACATATACGTGTCATACATAAACACATACGAAGAATTATGGTTAAGGATGTGTTTGGGGACTAGTTTTCAAGGAGAAAATTTGCTATAGCTATGCTAAGAAATAAAATATTTTTCTTACATAAGCTAGAGAATAGGATTTTTAAAATATTGGAAATGGTATTTATGTTATCATTTTGCAAAAATATATGTCCTATTATATCATTTTAATTAATTTATTTTATATTTAATTTAATTAAATTAAATGATAATTATTATATGTATTGATCGATAAAAAACGGATGAAGTGTTCAAAAAACACAAAATAAATTATGAAATCAGACTTGAATGAACATGCTTGTTACAGTTGTCATCTTGATCAATATAATATATCAATTGTAAAATCAACATCTTTGTTTGGATTAAATGAATCTAATTTAATTCAAAATGCTTTGACTAGTATAATAGTACCCAAATCCTATTTAAATCTAGTTGACTTTTACAGATCTTAAAATAAGTTTTAATTCAAAATTAGGTTCCACTGGATCATTACTCGTAGGAACCACTTTTTTTATGAGGAAACATATTTTAACGCTATAATTTCTGGTTATGTTGCAATTGCCAAACTAGAAAATTTTAAAATAATGCATTTCATTAGCCTCATCGAATATAGAACATAACTTTTTTTTGGTGGGAATGGGTAGTACGAAAAAAATTGTATTTATGCAGCAAGTTCAGGAAGTGGGTGCTGCTGAACAGGTAGGAGAATAAGGCTTGAATGAAAAGGTTGTGAAGCGGCCCAAAAAATGCTTAGGTGTGTACATGCCTATGAGCTTTTGAATATTTATTAGTTTGAAGATGTTAATTTTCACGCATATCTGTGATCTACAGTAATTCCAGAAGGATTTCAAAATCTGTTCAAATGTGTTATTGTAAATAATCTCAAAGTCAAGTCAAGTAGTTCTAAAATGATTTTAAACAAAAATGTACCCATAATGTATAAATAAGCTGGTTCACTTTAAATACACAGACATATTGTCTTTATTTAAAATTGCTACTATACAAAAATAACTACATCTAAATTTGTTATTACTTACTGCATTTTAAGATGCATGTTGTAGACTATATATCATCCATATTCTGGCATATTACAAAATTTTACTATTGATCTTTAGCATGCATGCAACATTGGTTATGTACGCACTACACAGCAGCGAATAGTGGTTAATTCAGGCAATTGAATATAATAAAGTATTTGTTTCACTATTCAGTAGTGGATTAGTAGAACTTTACATTTTATAGGCTTAGGTTTAAATAAAATTTGATGTGATTTTTTCAATGTTCATGGGTTGGATGGAAACACTTCAGTTTAAGGTCGTGCTTAGGCACTTTAGGTGTAAACATATTGGAAATATCATTACAATAGCAATGAAAATATAGTATTGTTTTTTTCGAGTATGTCTTCATTATATAATAATTTCCTATCTTTCGAGTATGTCTTCATTATATAATAATTTCCTATCTTTGATCAATAACCATATATATAAATCTCCTATATAATAAAAATCAATGTGATGCATCCATACATATTGTTGTGTTAATACTGACAAATCAATCTCTTCTTTATGTAGGAAAACCTGATGAAGGATATGATTGATAAACTTAAGAAAAGGTAGTCTCGAAATTCCCTGATTGTGTATGGTTTTTCTTGCAACACACATATCGAAAATGTTATGATTTTTGAAAATGAAAAGGTGCTGGATTTGCTTCACAAGACTTGTATCTTCATGGGTTCTTCAATGCCTCTATTAAGGTGCCTTTCGATTATGTTACTGGTGTTGTTGTTGCATTCTATGTAAGTTTAATTATCTTTTTTCTATATCCTGGGTTGAACTTTTAATTACTATACAAACTTTAATAATTTATCAAACTAGGTCCAACTTGTAATGTCACTGATTTTTTTATTACTTTTCATATGTTTGTTTGAAATTACCATAAAATTACAATGATTCTACATACCTTTCTAATTCTCGCAGTTGAGTTACTCTTTTTAGTTGTCATTTTTGCATTGTAGTTTCTAACCACTTGTATGTGTGTTCAGTAATAAAAAGCATATTCTCTGTTCATATGATATGGATTATACAAGTGCCAATTGAATAATTTTAGCACCAGAAAGGTAATATTATGCATAGCTTGAAATATTTTGTTATAAGAATTTATGTTAGAGCATGTTTTGCATGTAATAGCTAAAATGGACTTATTAGTTCCTTATACAGGTCTCTGTTAAGCCATCAACGCTACTTATACAAAGAGGCAAGCTAAGTTTTTTATATTCATGAGTAATAAATTGTTGAGAATAGTTAGCCGTCTTCTAAATAATATAATTGGTTCTCCATAAATATTAAAAAGATCACTCTTTAAATAGTATAATTGGCTCTCCATAAATATCAACGATATCACTCTTCACATAGCGGTTAATTTGAAACAACTCTAATGTTTCTCAAAGTATCAAAATATTTTATTCCAAAACGTTTAATGGACTTATTTCATTTTTAAAAATAAATTTTATAACAATTTTAATTTTTTAACTACAACACTTTTACATCTTACTATTCACTTTAAACTAGTCAATAGCTGTTTTAGTTAAGCAGTTTAAGCATAAGTTTTCCTCAAATGGGCTCTTAATAGAATTTCCTAATTATTCTCGTCCTCCTTTGGTTTTTATGTATAATCAGAATGATCTTTTTCTTTTCCTAATACATATGTGGTGTTTGCAAGGATCAGAAGCTTGATTGAGGTAGGAAACATACCATCATGATTATTATTCACTATAAGAAATATTGCTAGCAACAGCAGTACAACTCAGCGTTTATAGGTTACTTGCAGTGGTTTCTTCAAGTAACGATTAAATAAAGTAGACGAACGCTGTTAGACAAAAATTTTAAGGCGGGATCGGAAAAATTTAGCGGTTTCTACTTATTTTTCCTCTGCATGTTGCATTTTCTTTGTCGTACTCCGAGCAACAGAAAAAAAACCTAAGTTTTCCTTTCTCTGCTCTACTCTCTAAATTCACCACTACAAATTCCAACGGTGAACTCTACGGGGACATCACCTGGCCTTATTCCCAAACCCTACCCTAGTTTCACAGCAACTTCTGCCTCATGCACACACCCTAACTCTAAATAATCCTTCGTCCCAGCCAAATTATCATAAATTGCTTCATAATCTAGAAACCCTCACCCTTATTTCCCTTTCTTCATATTTCAATAAAATTTGGCTCAGTGGCGAGTTTAGTTCCTTTCTTTAATTTGAATCAAATCTCCCACTTTCCTATTAAGAAATAAAGGTACTATTTTTATGTATACAGAGTTAACAATTTCTTGTATTTGGGTTTATTAGGGACTCATGAATTATATTATATTTAATAACCATTGAAAATTATGTGCACTAATGTTTCCTTTGTTTATTAGCCTGAATAATTCAAGCTAGTAGGATTTGGTTGGAAGATAATCAAGAGATATTCCCTTATTTCATACGAGATAGCATATAGTCCCTGTAACTTTGTGTGAGTTGTAAATGAAAACATATTTGAGCATAGCATGGATTGTGTCATGAAATTGATTTGTGTGAAATTGCTTGATTGAGAAAGTTAATGAAATTAAGTTCTGAAAATAGAATTACTACATGTGCTCATCAATACTGTACTAAATGGTACTCCGGTACCATATTGAAAGCAGTTCTTTGTTACTGCCATTTCTTAATCATATGCTAACATTTATATCCTTTCATAATACTTTTTTGTTGAATGGAATTGACACATCACATGACAGGTACCATTGGTATTATACAATTTGTATGTTGTTAAATGGAACCTGAAATTCCTTTTTAATTAAATTATAAACAAATGTTGTTAAGTGACCTGAAATTTCAAACTTTTTTAGGCAAATGATGAAGCTACACAAAGAACATTTGACTTCATGATAGGCTGGTAAATGCAATAGTATGGAGGGCTTATGAAATCAGTTTTCTATACAAGATTTTTCTTTACCATTATAGTTGTTTGTGTTAAGGCCACTGAATTCCAATTATGGACTGAGGCATAATAGTAAATATATGAAATATAACTCAGAAAACTCCTCATGTCGTAACAGAAATCCATATGGCTGTGATTTTATTACTTCTCCAACAATTGACATAATCCAAATTATTTTTTTCTAGGATTAATGAATCCACTTATGCATGGTGAGTATCCTTAAGTCATGAAAAAGAATGCAGGCAAAAAGCTACCATCTTTTACCCAAGAACAGGCCCATCAAGTGGAAGGTTTATTTGACTTCATTGGAATAAATTATTACTCTTGGTTTGTGTCAGGTTTGCATATGTTTCCAAATCAAATGCTTGAGGCTTCAATATGGACATGTTTGTTTGCTTGCAGGTTTATTTCTCTTTTATTTATATCTTGGTAATACTACTTACATTCATCGGTACACGTATATTTAAAGATCCTATTATTGTGTAATTTGGATATATTATACCTATATACGGTGGAGATGTTTAAACTCCAATGACTTGATTTAATTTAAAGTTCAATTTGTTAATATTGTTTTCATTTTTAATTATATTGTTACTTGCCTTGGAATTGAAATCCTGTCTATGTTATAGCCTGTTAGAAATGCAGTTATAGTTTGCGATGATGTTCATGGACATGATCTGCCGAACACTTTCCAATTGGAGGGAAAGTACCTTTTGTACCCTTGACCGTTGATAGTACAATTTTTTTTATTAACCGAGTTGATATTAGTTTTGTTACTGTGTTATTGTAAAGTGAGGAAATGTTATGACACATTTTCTTAAAGAAACAAAATAAACCATGTGCTAATTGTTTAATTGATGATATCTGATAGTGTACTTAATTGATGATTGTTTTATTCATACATGCAAATCCATTTCATCATTTGCAGGTCAGATCCAAAGCGACTTGCAGACACTCTTAATGTTGAAGATCAGGAACCATGCACCACCTATAACATGCTTAAGGTAATTCACTTTTATTTCATGATGCCAACAATGAACCAATTGGGCTTTGTTCATGTTAAGGCTTTCATGGTTTTCAACATATATTTGGCAAACCTATTGTCAATCTGAAATATATATAGGAACAGCATCATAGTATTAAGAGACATTCATTCATTACCTTGTTAAATTAGTTCAAAAAATCTTTCAACCCAAACATATAAAAAAGCAAGCTTCCACATTCATTTGGTACTAACTTGGCAATACAAATCCTTGTTTGATTAACTAGTGTCCATGTTAATTTACACAGGTATCTCATAACTTGTTTAAATGGAGTAAAGGAATGGGTTATGCTGATCATTATGAGCAAGCTATTATTAATAGTATTTTTAACATCCAAAGAGGAGGTGCGCCTGGTAATATGATTTACATGCTTCTATAAGGACCTAGAATGTCCAAGGCTCGCAATAAGCATGGATGGGGAACACAGTTCGATTCATTTTGGTGTTGTTAGGTAATACTGCTATTCATTGTTTCCATTACAAATTTTACAGTTAATATATGATATTTTTTGTATTAGCAATTGTTTATAGGATGATATAGTCTCTGTCTAAATCATAAATCATTTGGGTAATTTTTGTCTGTAGAGACCATCTTATGATGAGGGATTTCATGATGTAGCAGCTTTATTTAGAAGCATGTACAGTTTTTGCCACCACTTTCACAAAAATACCCAAGTTAAATAGCATAACTCTTATGGACATTAATAAAGATTTCAGAGATGGAACCAAAAAAAAAAAACTGGTTTGTGATATGTTGTTTCAGGCAATGCAAAGGGGTGGGATATGTTGTACCAGTGTGTGTTGGTTTGGTTTGGGTGAATGGAACTTGTATGCAGGGGTTTGATGCTTGTGGAGTTGTGGAAGAGCAGTTGTGATTGTAGGAGGGCAGTAGTTGATTGCAGGTTATTAGTGAATTGCAGTTTTTTTGGTGATGTATGGTTATATAGTATGGTGATAGAGATGGATGTGGGGTTGGCAATTTGACTGTTGCTGAGAATGAATGTTAGTGATTGTATGGAATGATGTGTGATGGCAGTAAGTATTGTATGGAATGGTGATTGATGCATAGTTGAACAGTGGTTAGGGGTTTGAATTGTTGGCGAATGAAGTGTGTGCACTGTGGTGGCACTGAGGATGCACTGTTATATTGCAAGGCAACAAGTTGGATGTGTGTAGATATGAACAAGGCAGATATGAATAAAGCAGAGTGAAGCATTAATGATGGTGATGGACAGTTCTATGTAGAGAAGTGCAGTGGTGATTGAGGAAAAATGTGTGTAGACATAGGGGATGATGGAGCAGAGGAAGATGGTTTGTAGATGATGTTGGAGATGGTGTGCCTGAAGTGAGGTGCAAGAGGATGATTGTGTATGTAATGAAGTGAGGCAGTATTTGTATTGATATTATACTTTTACTTAACATATAACGTGTCTTTGTTTAACAGAATTTGTGGCAACTTGGTTTACTTTGTTATTTTTTTTATGGATATTATTGAAACTTGGTTTATGGATGTCTTTTGTTTATTAATATTGTCTTAACTAGTTTATGTAACCAATTAATAGTTATTAGAACCTGTTATATATACAAGTTGCTTGAATATGCTTAAAATATAGTTTTGGAATATTCAAAAATAGAGTGGAATATTAAAGCTGTTATATAAATAGAAGACAGCGTTTGATTAATGCTATCAATGAAGAAACAACAGCGTTTAATTCATGCTGTAATTATCTTGAAATTGTCAATAACAGCGTTTTTTACATGCTGTCGAAATAGTTGATGATTCAATAACAGCGTTTTTAACATGCTGTCGAAATTGTTGATGATTCAATAACAGCGTTTAGAAAAAGCTGTTGTAAACAGTTAAAGTAGAATTTGAACATCTTCGACAACTAAATTATAAACGCTGTTGAAACATAATACAACACGTCTGAAAACGCTGTAAAAACATTATTGACAGCTCGTAATAAACGCTGTCACAGAGATGTTTCAACAGCGTTTAAAGAAAAGCTGTTGTAAGTTATGTATATACGACAGCATGTCGTTATACAGCGTTTGAAATAACGCTGTTGTATCATATTACAGCGTTTATCAAACGCTGTTAAAAGCCTTTGTGGTGTAGTGTATATGCACGCAAGTTCAAAAGCAATAGGCTTCATGCATCAGCTACCTACAGTTTGATGGCTCGGCAAAGGGTGGTTGTGCGCGGTTTTGAAGCTAAGGAAGGCATCGATGGTTTTATATTTTTATTCTAAATTTTTTTCCTTCTCTTCTTGCCAAGTGAAATATGAAGATGAATTTGTCAAATATATTGAAAGCAGAGGACAGGGAGGGGAGAAGCCAAGCATGGAAAAAAATTATATAAAATAAAAAGAAGAGAATTGAGGCCATACCTTCAGAGCTCACGCATGCAAGAAGAAATGAAGGAAATGTTGAGATGCAATTAAAAACTATTTGTGTACGAGGCTTATATTTATCAGGGTTGCATTGATTGAGGTGAGATAATATAGGCAAGAAATAAATTTAAATCAATTATACACGATTGCGTTGATTGAGGTGAGAGAATATAGGCAAGAAATAAATTTAAATCAATTATACACGATTGCGTTGATTGTGTATCAGGCTATGGAATATATTCCTATCAATTTATACCCGAGAGGCAAGAAAATTTCCGTACGTATTGGATTGCTGATAAGTTAGTAAATCCAATGCAAAAGTGGCAAGCAAATATTTGTTGTTTTGAACGGTAAGTAAATAAAAGAGTTTTTATACCAATTAAAACCAATGAATCAAAAAAGAACGTGTAAAAGTTTACACGTGAACTTCGAGCAATCTTGAAACGGATTTTGAACGTCTAAAGAGAAATAAATTTGCTTGAAACGGCTACGCGAATTTGGAGATTTTATTCCTATTACAAAAATGAAGAAAAATGGAAGCATAGAAATTTACACGTAACTTATCAAAGCTGGATTTAAAAGAAATTGACGGCTAGGAAAATCATTTCTTTCCCACTTGGAATGCAAGCTACAGATAAATTTATTTATTTAGTTAAGATAATAAACTTTTATTAAGAATGCGCACTATAGATGCATTAATCAAATCAACCATACGCCCACATTAAAATAAAAGTAACGCATTTAAATTTATACGTTTTATTATTTACCCACTACTTATATTTAGTAAAATATATGTTTAAGGAGTATTTCATTAATTACGTACTATTTATATGCTAACTAAATAAATCAAACGGATACGAACGTACAATTTAAAACGTTCATTTTATAAAGCTTATCTATACACTACAAATTTTAAAATTTATTACTTAATTAAATATACGATTTGTTGACATCCATCTGATTCATTCATTATTTACCAAGAACTGATGTAGATAAGTAAAAATATTAATTACTCAATTTAAAAAGTATATAATCTAACATTAAAAAAAAACAAAAGCAGAAAATGTTGTTCCGAATATATCCAGTTGAATTAAAAGATTTGGAAATTAGAATTTAAAGATTTAAAATTTCAATTAATGTTAAACTTTAACCAAAATAAGAATTATAGAATTTTTCTTATATTTAAAAAAAAATGGTGACTATTTATAATTAAATTTAAAAAAATTCAACTTTTTTGTAAATTAAAACCCCAAAGTTTATAAATAAAAGAATAAAATACTTGTTAGAATTTTTTTGGTTATGACACTCCCCGATCAGAACTTTTCGTCCTCGAAAAGGAACAAAGTAGGAGAATAGAAACAACCAGATGAAAAATTAGACTTTGGAAAACAAATTAACAATTTATTTAAAACCATATTTTTTTTTAATATTTAATAGTTGGGTTAAACTCATTTTATTGAATCCATTCAATTATTTATGAGATCAATTATTTATATAAAACACTAATTTTTTTACTATTAAACCAGGTATATATAAAAAAACAATATTTTAAAGATTATATTCAAAATGGAAAGGAAGGTAGATTCAGGAAACAGAATATAGGTAAATAAATAAGCTGAGCAGATAAGGTAGATCCAAAAGAATAGTATCGGGCATGAATCGTAAATTTCAAACCATAAGAATCTCAATTTCAAATATTAATACAAAATTTCTTTGTTGAAAAATACTTTTATAATAAAATACTTTATATCGAAGCAAAATTTTCTTTCGAAAATACTTTTATAACTCGATGTTTCAACAAGTTTATCCTCGTTCTTGCAGAATCTGGCCATGCGTTGATCAGCGCAAAGCTAGAATTCTTCAAGTACTTAGTAGACCTGTTTCAACACCCAGTGAAAATACTAAAAACTTTTAAAAGCGGATATGGAAAGTACAATCCAAAAAAAATCACCTGGATCGCAGGATACATAACAATGGTTACGCCTGGATCCCCCAGGAAACATCCATATCCTTTAAGCATTCACTGCCTTGCGAATTACGCCATGATAAACAAAACCTGTGGACCACAGGATACATAACAATGGCTACGCCTGGATCCCCCAGGAAACATCCATACCCTTTAAGCAATCTCTGCCTTATGGATTACGCCATGACAACAAAACCGGTAGACCGCAGGATACATAACAATGGTTACGCCTGGATCCCCCAGGAAACATCCATACCCTTTAAGCAATCTCTGCCTTGTGGATTACGTTACCCTAGAAAAAAAAGACCGTGGGTTACGCCAGGATAGGACACTCGAGTATCACATCCGGAGAACCGTGAATCAGAGAGAATAATATCGATAGAATGAATCCACAATGTGGCCACAAAGCGGATATCAAGCAGATGGCACTTTCCATATCATTACTTCGAAAATATATATCATATAGTACCTTTTCAAATCACTTTCAAATATCATACTTATATAAAGTCCATTATATAGGCTTTCATTTTCAAATCGAATACTTTCCAAAATCGATAGTATATCAAATCACCCTTATATATACTTCGCTTATATAAGATTACACCTTTCAAATTGAGTACCTTTCCAAATCAATAGTTTCCAAATCAACTTCATACTTATACAAATCAATTCTATATAGGTCGATAACTCCCAAATCGAGTATTTAGTAATATAAGGTTCTCAATTTTAATTTCTTTCAATATCATTTCGGTTTCAAAATCATATATGATTTCACCAAATTATTTCTTCCATATTTAATATCTTCAGTTTCAAAATTTCCAAATAATAGGTTTAGAAAATAATCCTAATTTCCAAATCAACATAAATTAGGTTAATCAAATTCATTTTCAAAATCATCATATAAATACTGGGTTTTAAATTCCAATCTAATTTCAAAACCAAATATTTTTCTCAAAATCAATTATACACAAAATGGTCTCCAAATTTATAACTATCCATTTAAAACCTTTAAACTATTTATTTCTATATGAAAAAATCCAATTTACCATTTGAAAGATTATTATCTATATATATATATATACACACTTTAGTCAAAACATTTTATACTCTTCGAAATTTCTTATCTTTAAAAATTAAACCTTGATTTGGAAGTGTTCGAACCTTCAAAATAGTCGGTGAAATCAGATTTCAAATCCAAGAGTTGGAAATCGGCAACAAATCAGTAAATCAATTTTTATAAATAAAGTTATTGTAAATCAAATCTGAAACACGAGGATTGAACACCGTGCTCACTTCAAATCGTTTCAAATATATATACATATATCCTTCGAATATCAAATCATACTTCGGAATTTGAAATCTAAATTGGTTTCATAAAATCACTCGCATAGCAAAGCTTCCAAAATGGCCTTTTCCCCACTCTGAAATTTGAAAATCAATGTCGATGATGCGTGCACTCATCACCGAAATTATTCTCCAACGACGTAAGTGAGTTCTGGATTTCTATTTTCTTGAAAATTTCTTTAATTTCTTTGAAATCATATGAACTCATTTGAAGTCATTTGAAACATTTCTTATTCGGAAAATACCTTTAAATCATATTATTATATATTTCCAAAATTATAAAACCAATTCCAAAACATCGGAATTCAATCCCTCGAATTTCAAATTAAAACCCTTCAGTTATAGATTATTTTTATAGAAATCCATTTCTTATAAAATCTTCAAAATTTCAAATCCTTTCGAAACTTTTATATAGAATAAACATTTCTTATTCATTTTATATATAGGTATATAATCCTTATCGAAAACATTTTCACTTTTATATATAGAATAAAATCATAGTTATCAAAATAATAATTTCGGTATATAAAACAATTTCTAAAATACAAACAAAACCTGATTTTTCAAAGGATGATTCAAGAATGGATTTCCAAACAACGATAGAGATACAAATTAGGGGGACTCTAATCAAATGGAATTCTGATTCGAAGCTAGGCCCAAACAAAGATGAGATAATTAAATTTCAAAATAAAAGATGGATATTAATCACGGGCGACCTTAACCGGGTCAATCGTGACTTCAGTAATATGATCGATGCGGAATTCCAAGGCAAATCGACATTCGATCGCCAGATATAGAATTCGGAACAACCAGAGATAGTAGCATCTAAACCGATGATATATAAATCATCGGTGAATCGATGCTATTGTAAAGGAGTTTCACCCCTTTACAATCATTCAGTGGAGCTATGGGATACTCCAGAATCTAGAAAACACGAATAGGGAAAGACAAGAATGTATTTGGAACCGAGGGGGATGTTCCAAAATTCAAAGGAGAACCGAACCAAATAGGAAGAGATTCAAGCTCGAACGAAAGTGATTCTGTAAATAAATTTACCATATATGCTAAGTTTTCCTAGAGCCAAAGCTCTGATACCAACTGTAACGACATGCTATTTTCAACCATTCTCATCCGCACATGTCGGACTTAAATTGCTCAAAATATCAGATTGTTAATTTATATTTTGCAAACTCAGCATATACAGTAAATAGATCAATCACAGAATCACAGACACAGAGTAATACAGTAATACGCAGCGAAATAAATAAATAGTAGTTCATGAAGCTACTATACAAATATCAGAGTTAGAAATAGAATACAATAGAATATCTCAAATACAACGAAGTCTTCAGTACGAACAGATGATTTCTCTGAACCAATCAACTGGAAAAACTGAAAGTTGAATCGATAGTTGGATCTCCAATGAAGCTCCAAACTCCACAGGTGAGTCTCAAATGTTGTATCACTCAGTCTGACCCAAGCGTAAAGCAAAAACAAAAAACACTCCAGTCAGAATTAACGTTCCTATATCAATAAATCCAACTCAAGTGAAATATCAACTGAAATACAAGTAACTTAAAGGATGTTAGGATAACCATCCTCTAAGAGTCCATGGAACTATCTACAAGGTAGAAATATACACTATAACACCGAGATCATTTCAAATAAATTTTTACTTCACAACAAAATAACATTTCATTTCAAATATATATATTTCAAAAATATATATAACTTTCTTATAAAGTAGAATATTTGTAATTTCCTCAAACTTAACAAATCACTTCAAAATCAACCTGACTTCCCTATTCAAATTAAATTCAATCTCAATTTATCAATTTCCGTTCAATTCAGTTTCTGACCAAACAAATTCAAATTATATATATTTCAAATACAGATCTAATCACAAATTAACCATTTAAATTCTAGTAATTTCAAAGCTTTAATATTCAACATTCCAAAGTTCAATTTAACAGTTTCATATAGATCTCGATTTAACTTTATTATCTAGTCTTGAAATGTTCACTTAACAAATTCAATATTTATTAAACAACCTAAATTTACATTTAAACTAAATATTCCTTTCGATTTGTTTAAACTTGAAAATTCCATTTAATCATTTAAATCAAAATCAAGTTATAAATCAAATCTTAAATTTCAAATTCAATAGTTCAAATCAATCCAATTAAGTAGAATTCTTAACTAAATACCATTTCAAATAAATTCAACTTTATCTTCTCAACCTTAAGTTATTCAAATTATTATAACAATCAAATTTGAAATATAAATTTAAATAAATACTTAAACATATTATATGGATTGATTCAATCTCAATAATATTATTATTAAATATATATATAAAATTTCCATTTATATATAATATTTTAAGAACTAATATTTATTAAAAACCATATATTTCCTTTCAAACTATAGAAATTATTTTCAAACATATATATATGTGTGTGTGTGGACCAACGGTGTCTGTATATAATTTCCTACCCTATGGTCAAGGGATACAGATATTTATCATTTCAATCCGAAATTTAAATATACAGGTAGATATCACTTCAACCCGCAATCTCAAATTCAATTTAATTGAAGATCGCTTGGGTTTATCATTTCAACCCATAACGAAATTCTCCTATTCTAAAGTTCGTTCCGGTATGTAACATTTCAACCCATAGTGAATTCTAAACTACAGGGAACTTGCAGAGTGATAATAAATAATAAAATAAAATAACAGGCATATATCATCAATACCAACATAATATAAACAACATGATATGGTGTCATATCCCACAAGTGAACAATTGCAGATAACAACATATATATCAATGTAAATAACTAACAACAGCATATTTCAATTGTCGTTTCAATTGAAATCAAATTTAATAAATAATAGAACGTTAATCGTGAGTGATTGCTTACCTTTCAAGGCTAGAGAATATAGAAGATGACATGGATACGCACACTGATACGGACACTGAAATTGAATTATAAATCCGAGTACGAATTTCAAAGAAAAGTATTATTGGCATGAATTGGACGAACGAGGCTGAAAATATACATAAATGTTTGCTATTTTAGTAAAAATCAATATTGCATCTCTAAGAAAATTTAAAGTCGAAGCAGATATATAAAATTTACATTTGTTTAAACTCAATACATAAACCAATAGTTTTAACATATGAAATAAAACATATATGTTAAAAAAAATCTTTATATTTTTCCTAACCATTTTAATTTTTACACATATATCAAAATTTCTATTTACAAATCTAAGACCCAACCACCACATATGACCTATGTGTATAATATCGTTAAGGTTTACATTTTTAAACAAGATAAATATATAAAACTTCAACAAATTACACTGTTCAAATCTCATTTATAAACTACTATATATAACATCTTACCTTAAACCCAATGTGACATATATATATATATATATATATATATATATATATATATATATATATAAAATAGTATGGACATGTAAATAACTTTTATGCACTTCAGCATACTTTAACAATTAAAAAGTATAATATATTATATGTAGACTCACAGACCATATATAAACAGAGTATATAGAAATTTATAAAACTCATTGATCGAAACACAATATTGACCATAATATAAAAAAATATGTTACTTTTAAAATCTGACCCTCTGTTCGTTATTAACAGCACCTCAAACTCTTCTTTATGGATGAATATATAAGCACACATATACTTATATATGTTGGATTATGCAGACCGAACATATGCAACTACTGTATATATTGTATATCATATAGCTAAATATACAACATGCAGACCATAACCTCACACTCAAGACAAATGAACTTTTATAACCTGTACATATATTCACAAATATATATAGTTATAAACTTTTATATCTAACTATATCAGAATACAAAGACATTATATATATTATAGCTTATATATTATACTAACTTTATAGACTAAAGATTTTAACACATAACTCTATATAAAACAGCAACCTAGTGTTGCCGATTATAATATATTATATAATATGAAAACATCATGTTGTAAATGAAATAACTCATATTACATATTAACCCGATAACTTTAAATATAACCAAAAACAAGCTATTTAACCCTTTAAATATAATACTGTAATCCAAATAAATTACTTTGTTATTATTATAAAAATTTACTCCTATATAAAAATTTAATATATCTCCTACTAAAATGCATGCCACTGTATGAATTAAAAATTTCCTTAACGAATAACTAAGTTATGAAATACTTACATGACATATGATACACATATAGAGTCATATATGCACGCAAGTTCAAATGCAACAGGCTTCATACATCAGCTCCCTACAGTTTGATGGCTCGGCAAAGGGTGGTTGTGCGTGGTTTTTGGAGGTAAGGAAGGCATCGATGATTTTATTTTTTTATTCTAATTTTTTTTCCATCTCTTCTTGCCAAGTGAAATATGAAGATGGATTTGTCAAATATATTGAAAGCAGAGGACAGGGAGGGGAGAATCAAAGCATGGAAAAAAATATAAAATAAAAAGAAGAGAATGGAGGCCATACATTCATAGCTCACGCACGCAAGAAGAAATAAAGGAAATGTTGAGATGCAATTGAAAACTATTTGTGTATGAGGCTTATATTTATCAGGGTTGCATTGATTGAGGTGAGAGAATATAGGCAAGAAATAAATTTAAATCAATTATACACGATTCCGTCGATTGTGTATCAGGCTATGGAATATATTCCTATCAATTTATAACCGAGAGGCAAGAAAATTTCCGTACGTATTGGATTGCTGATAAGATAGTAAATCCAATGCAAAAGTGGCAAGCAAATATTTGTTGTTTTGAACAGTAAGTAAATAAAAGAGTTTTTATACCAAATTAAAACCATTGAATCAAAAAGAACGTGTAAAAGTTTACACGTAAACTTCGAGCAATCTTGAAACGGATTTTAAACGTCTAAAGAGAAATAAATTTGCTTGAAACGGCTACGCGAGTCTGGAGATTTTATTCCTATTATAAAAATGAAGAAAAAGGGAAGCGTAGAAATTTACATGTAACTTATCAAAGCTAGATTTAAAAGAAGTTGAACGGCTAGGGAAATCATTTCTTTCCCACTTGGAATGCAAGGCTACAAATAAATTTATTTATTTAGTTAAGGTAATAAATTTTTATTAAGAATGCGCACTATAGATGCATTAATCAAATCAACCATACGCCCACATTAAAATAAAAGTAACGCATTTAAATTTATACGTTTTCTTATTTACTCACTACTTATATTTAGTAAAATATATGCTTAAAGAGCATTTCATTAATTATGTACTATTTATATGCTAACTAAATAAATCAAACGGATACGAATGTACAATTTAAAACGTTCATTTTATAAAGCTATCTATACACTATAAATTTTAAAATTTATTATTTAATTAAAAGTACGATTTGTTTACATCCATCTGATTCATTCATCATTTACCAAGAACTGATGTATATAAGTAAAAATATTAATTACTCAATTTAAAAAGTATATAATCTAACATTAAAAAAAACAAAAGCGGAAAATGTTGTTCCGAATATATCCAGTTGAATTAAAAGATTTGGAAATTAGTGTGACGACCCGGAATTTGAAAGCAATATCAATTTAATAATCTGAAATAAAAATTAAATTGATTTGATAATCTTTGTAATAAGATTTGAATTAATTTAATAATTCAATATAATAAGTAGTTAATTGATAAGATTTTATCTTTTTAAATCTAATAATTGTTTTCTATTTATAATATATATAGAATATTGTATATATTGTATATAGATCTTGTTTTAATCTGATTAATAAATAAATCCTGTTTTCTATAAAATATGTATCTTTAGTAGATTTTGAATTATGATTTTATTTAAAGGTTAAACTTTTAAAAAGGTTATTTAATAAATAAATATGGTTTTAAATACATAAGATAAATATTGAACCGATTTAAAATATGTTTAGCTCAAGTTTAAATTTAAGTAAAATAGAATGAGGTTATTTTGATTTTCTTTTAAATATAATTGAATAAAATAAATAATTTATGAATAAAGAAATAATTTCTTTTATAAGTTATTTATGGTTATTAAATATTGTTATTTCTAAAAATATAATAATACATTGTTTGAAAAAATAAATTTCTAATAAAAATTATTGTTTTTCAAAATTCAAATTTGTAGTGGTATTTGTAAATAAACTGGGTTTCAAAAATTCAATTTGAACTTGAATTCAAAGTTTTTAAATTCTAAAGTGTAATATTTTTAATTTGTTTTGATTTTGAAATATTTGTATATGTTTAATTTTATAAATATAGTTTGATTTATTCATTTTAAAATCTATATACATATGAATAAATACATGATTAACTAATTTATTTAAACATAGGTTTACATTTATCTTGTATTAACATCTAAATAAAATACTAATTAACTTTTAATTAAATACAAATTACTTTTATAAAACAAGTGTAAAGTTTTTAGAAACATAAATTAACATGTGTTAGAAAATAAGACATTTAGAATGACAAATGTTAAGAATTGAGACAAGTGTCCTATTATTTTTGATTTTAATTTCTAGATAAATCAAATACACTTATAAAAAAACATGTTTCCTACACTTCCCATTTCTTTCTAATCTTCATTTTTTTTTCTTTTCAAAAACTAAGATAAAAGCTTCAGCTGAAATCATTTTCTTCTAATCAAAGCCAAAATTTGAAATCAACATTCAAACCAAGTTTTAAATTCTTTGATCAATCTACATTTAAAACAGAAAATTTCTGTTCAAAAGAAAAATTCCTGCAAATCCCCTCAAATACCAAAACTAAAACCAATATTTTTCCCTCTGACCAAATCGAACTATCTAAATCTCTCCACAAACCAAAATCTATAAACCTGGAATGCAAATCATCCCCAAAACCCACTTCACAAACCTGAACAAGCCTGCATGCTAACCCTTTTTTCAAATCAAAAAAAAAAAACCTGCACATCTTTTAACATCCAAGCAATCCTGTCACCATATTTACAATCTGTAGCAAGCATATCAGTTGTAAATCTGGGAATAAGGCAAGAAATCTTGCATTTCATTTACAAGCAAGCAACTTGCATTTTCTTTTCAATCTGGTCATCAAGAAAGCTTGCATTCATTTAAAATCTGGAAGCATGCAAAACAAAAGGCAATGCAATTTTGTGTATCCAGGAGCAAAAGCATTTTTAAAGCAAGTTGGAAGCATCACAGTAACAAGTTTAAGTTTTTAAAGCATGGACAATTCTGTTTTAAAAGATTCAAAAGGGTTTTCAAAAAAAAAATCTGGTGCTTGTCCTCTGTTTTCTGGTGAGTAATTTTATTTAAAAAAAATATTTTAGTATAAAATTATGTTGCATGTTAGTTATATGAAATAAATGTTTCTGTGAATGATTGATTGATGAATTCTCTTATGTATGTTGCATACATGCCTGTGATATTTGTAGTTCTCTGCTTCCAGTTTTTGGCTTCTAGTTTGAATCTAAATTCAAATTTTCCTGTTTTTGCTGAGTTTAAACTTAAGACTCAAAACATACTCATTTATTTCATCACATACACTAGATTAATTTTTTTTTTACTTAAAATAGATAATAATGAATTGTTTATGAAATTGAAGAAAACAAGCAAGTTTGAAAATAAGTAAAAATTCAAACTTTACAATTCAATGCTTCAGAGCTATAAATCAAATCATAATACAAAATCTTGATTTTTAAAATTAAGATTTCAATTTTTAATATTAAAACCCAATAGCAGTTTCCTATTTACTGTATTTTACTTCTTGGGTTAGCACGGATGATCTATGTGTTCGTTTGAGTTGGATTTGCTCCGGAAGGTGGAAAAGTCATCTGAGATAAGAGGAAAAATAGTGGGAAGTTGATTAGGAAACTGTGGAGGAGGTGGTGGTGATTTGGAAATATGAACCTTAGTTTTAGATAGATAATTTGTTTTGGCCAGTTCTTCAATAAGGAGTGATCGAGTTGTTTGAGTTTTTAGGAGATGATAGTAGGTTGGTGGATGGACTTGTAGCCGGAATCGTAGGCATGCCGGTGGTCTGAAGGTGGAGGATGAAGATTTGACAGGTTTGGTGAAGTTTTGTTCTCTTCTGTTTCCAGGTTTGGAAATACAACTCGAATTCAAGTTCGAATTGAATATGTGCGAGGTGATTATAGCACTGGACTTAGGGGATGGTCGTTGATGGTTGGAGGTCACCGGAGAAGGAGTTTGATGGCCAGAGGCACGGTGCACGTGCACCGTGCAATTTTTGGTTAGCCTGTTGTTTTCTGGGTATAGTGGTGTATTGTACTCGAAGTGTAACTCGGGTATTCATGTGTTTTGCTCGAAGAAAAGAGTCTGATGACTCGAAGCAGATGTGGGCAGGGTGGAGTTTAGTTTGGGTATAGGTTTTAGCAGTAACCTGTTCTTCTGTTTAAATTTTAAAATAAAATTTAAAAACTGAATTTCAAATGGAAGTAAAGTTTTTAAATCTGAGTCATGTTTAAATCTAGTTTGTATTATAGTTTCAAATGATTTTGAATCCTATAAGTTTTTTAAAATTTAGGTGGTTTTCAGTTTGAAAATAAGTAATAAAACCTGACAGTTACCTGAAAATTTAAATTTCATTTTGAAATTTGAATCATGATTCAAAACAGCAGTTTGAATCTAAATTCAAGTTCATTTTTCTTAAGATCTTTAAACCTTCAGGTTTTAAAAATAATTTTGTATTTTTAAATAAAGGATTTTAAAATCAAGGTTAAATTCAAAAAGTTTAATTCAAGCTTTAATACAAATGATTTGAATAAGGAATGGTTTCAAGTGTATTGAATTAAAAATCTGGGATTTTGAATAAGTTTTTAAAATTTGAATGTTTTCAAACTAGTTTAAATTTAAATTGTTAGTTAGGAGTAAAATTGTTTTCAAACAAATACTTTAATTTGATTTTCTTTATGAATGAAGTTATTAAAAGAGGGTTTATAAAGGAAAGTTAAGTGATTTTTAACTCGAATTTGAAATTTAAAAGGGTAATGTAATTTAACTTAATTTAAATGAAATTAAGCAAATTGATTAAGACTCATCTTATATAAGTTTAAATGTTATTTACATTTATTCTAAAAAGAAATATAAATGAATTTAAGTAGGATAATGCTTTAATAAATATTATCTTGAATTTTAGAATCGAAATGAAATTAGAATTTAAATATTCTAAGTACACTTTAATATTTATATAAGGAATGGGTTATCTTAGAAATTATTAAGATATTAAATACAATTAAATAAATTGGATAATTAAGGAATAACATATTTATTTAATTTATTTAATTAATAATTTGGATTAATTTAAATTAGAGTTAATTAAGAAGTAATTAAAGAATAAATAATAGTTAATGATGGTCATTAACTAAAATTATTTAATAATTAATATGATTAATTTTTAATAATCAATTGAATTGATTAATTAATAACAATAAATTGTAAAATTTATTTAAGTCTAATTACTTAAATGGAAGTAATTATGACATTATTTACTTAATTAATGAAGTTTATTGAGATTGGTTTAAATTAATTAATTAAGTTTAATTAATTTTAAACATTGGATTTGATAATAATTACCTGATGTAATTAATGAAGTAAAATTACTTAGTAAAGTAATTAGAAATAATTACTGGATGTAATTAGTGGATAATGTTGGAATTGTGAAATAATTTGAATTAAATTATTTTGTATAATTAATCAAGGGATTAATTCAGAAATTAATTAAGGAATAATTAGTTGAATGAAGTAATTAAAGTAGTTAATTACAGATTGAGATTAATCAAAGGTGATTAATAATTATGGATTAAGTGAGATTAATTACTGAAGTAATTAATTTAATAGAGTAATTAATTAATCATAATTAAGGATCATTAATAATAATTAATGGTGTAATTAAGATTGATTAATTAAGATTAATTAATCAATAATAAGTAATTAAGGTTAATTAATTAATTGTAGTTAATTAAGGTTAAATGTAATTAATTTTAGTTAATTAATTTATGAAATAATTAAAGGTTAATTACTATATGTGGTTTAGGGTAATTAATTTTGTAAAATTAATTATAGTATAATTAATCAGGATTGATTAATTAAGATGATAAATTAGAGGTTAATTAATTAATTTGTAATTAATTAATGATAATGTAAGCAATATTTATATTGCGTAAGTAATTAATTTAATTCATTTTAAATTAATTAAAGATGATGTAATTAATTTAATTCAATTTAAATTAATTATAAATAATATGATTATGGATCATTGCTTATGAATGGTTGTTATTGGTTGCCTTGAATGGTTTGGAAAATCTCAACTACGAGATTAGTATTGTTGATTGATATAGATGCATTGGTTGCATTATGATATGGATTATCTTTTGATAGTAATAATATGGATTAACTATTGTTATGATAATGACAATTATCTGTTGTGAATCTATGAATTATCTATCTGTGTGTATATAGATTATATAATTGAATTTGTTTTAAACTTTAAAACAACTTGGACCTAAAAGACACGCTTTGAATTTCGATGAGACCGGGATCGGGTTTCCATATTTGGATATCCGAAAATCACATCGATCCAAAGTAACGATAGGTCGTGAATCTTATGTGAAGAGTGAAGAGTCGAGGTGTAAGGGCTATACATCAGTATAACTCTGTGGGTGATTCCGTAATGAGTTTGACGGAATAGTACTTATAGATTCGAGATGGAGATTCAGAGTGCAAGGGTTATCGTCGTTAACTCTGTGGGTGATTCCGTAATGAGTGTAACGAGATAATGCCTTCAGTTTCGTTCGAACCCGGAACGAACTTGTATGGATTGAATGCTTTCAGAACATCGTCAGGTGGACGATGAGCATTCTAAGATAATATGTTCTCTAAAGGTAATCGTAGCCTCAAGCCTCATCAACCGGGAATGGCTAAAGCAGGGAAGGTGCAGCAGAGCTTCGTGGGTAGCACCCACTGGAGAGCAAGATTGATCCCTGTCTAGAGGTCCCTTTTTATTCGGCTTAGTGGGCAGTTGTTAGTGCGCACCAACTGCGGGGTTGTCTTGTTCGGAACTATTCAGTAAGGAATGGGTCCGGCCTTATGTTGCAGGGGAGTGGGAGTACTCCTCGGTACATTGATCTAGGCCACGTACTGTGACGGGCGGTACACCAGTAGCCCTGCCATTGTATGGAATCCAAAATCAAATAAGTGCCAACGGTTTTGATTGTATTACCCACTTTTGTGGCTAGTAGCTGGAATTTAATAATGTAACAATTTCGGCTATTTCTTATTTACTTGAAAACCCTAGACACTATTATAATATCACAGAATTTCCTATCAAATGTTCTGGTTAGCGTAAGGTAAAAACTTTTCCATGTTTATGTGTGGGAAGTCTTACGTGATACCTTTCTTTTCAAAAGGATTTTGAAAATTAAGCAACGTTAACCTGTTACTCACACCAGACCCATGTCTGACCCGGAGTTTATTTTTGTTTTTCATAAACTCTTGGGTACTCAAATTTTTACGAGTAGCCAAGGGATTCAGGTTAGCTTTGACGAATATTGGAGGAGCAATGGAGCAGGAGGCTTCTACGTTAGATATATAGTATTTCGCTGTGTGTTCTGTGTTTTCTCTGAGTTATATTATGTTGTAATAACTAGACAGGTGTTTATAACTGTCTAGTATGTGTTGTATATCTGTGTACTCTGATAATGGTTGTAAACTATGTAATATTTTATATTATTAATATAATTTATTCATTCCGCTATTTAGATTCTGATGTGTTGTTTCTTCTTCTCTTTCTTTCTCTTTTCTATCCCTTTCTTTCTTATTAGCGATGCAACTTCATGGTGTTTGGAAGTTGGGTCGCTACAATTAGAATTTAAAATTTCAATTAATGTTAAACTTTAACCAAAATAAGAATTACAGAATTTTGCTTATATTTAAAAAAAATTTGGTGACTATTTATAATTCAATTTAAAAAAATTCAACTTTTTTGTAAATTAAAATCCCAAAATTTATAAATAAAAGAATAAAATACTTGTTAGAATTTTTTTGGTTGTCACATGCTATTACCTGTATCAGTTCACCTGTGACATCTGACACCATTATCTGTTATTTATATTGATGATATCTGCATGTTATATTATTATCATATCTCTTATCACTCTGCAAGTTCCCTGTTAGTATAGAATTCCCTATGGGTTGAAATGTTACATACCCGAACGACCTGTAGAATAGGAGAAAATCGTTATGGGTTGAAATGATTAACCCAAGCGATTTTCATTTGAATTGAATTTTGGATTACGAGTTGAAATGATATATATACCCGTATATATTTAAATTGCGGATTGAAATGAATAAATATCTGAATCACTTGACCATATGATAGAAAATTATATACAGACACTGTTGGTCTGTATATAAATAATTTGAAATGATTACTATGATTTTGAAAGGAAATATATGGTTATATAAATATTGATTTTAGATATAATATAAACGTTATTTTATATATATAGTTAAATTCTTGATTTTTTTTGGCAAGCCCAGCCGGTTTTATAGTGGACCGTCCACTTTTATTACGAACGTAATAAAATTGAAGTACACGAGTAAGGTAAAAGCACCTTAGCTACAAGAAAAATGGAAAATACAGCACAGGTATGTGACAGACATGCCACAGTAACTATATAAATCACCAAGACTATGTTTCCTCCAAAGAGGAAGAATCATCATCTTCCGTAGACACCTGGGAAGAATCCGAAGGAACTTTACCACAACGACCAGCAAAGGGGCGGAAACGGATAGCAATGCAAGGATCGTAACCCATAGCATCAGAAGAGTATATGAAAGAATGATCCCATGTAGTATCAGCAAGCATGACAGAATTCATACTCGTATACAAACCATCCGAATCAAGAACTAAGCAATCACCAGACACTTTGTAATAAAGGCATATAAGATCCATATGATCATCGAAAACAAATTTGAAATAAGAATCCTCCACTGGGTTAAATCTCACATCAGATTTGAGATCAACCCAACACCTCTCGGACTCAACCCAAACAACAGGAAATAACGGGAGAGCAGAATTTGGAGCAACTAAGGGAATTGAAGAGGCATCACAAGGGACTACTGAAACAGAAGGAGAGGTAGGCCTAGGAACAGAAACAGGAGGAGGACCCTATTTAGATAGAGGAACAGCAGGCGAGGGGGCGGTCTGAGGGGAAGAAACCTTAGGAAACCATTTCCTGAGCAGGGGAAGAGGCAGAAGGATCTTTGGAGCAGCCGCGGACGCTATGGAATGAAGGCAGGAGATAGCTAGATGACCAAAAGAGTGACAGTTGGAGCAAATATCTGGAACCCAACCATAACGGACTCGGACAACCGCTATATGCCCAACAGCAAGCTGAACAGGAACAGAAGCAGGGAGAGGCTTAGAGGGAGAAATCTCAATAAGAGCCTTAGCAAACATCAGTTTATCACGTGCTACCGTATTAGTGTCAAAGCGTTCCAATTTACCAACGTTACAGGCTAGCCAATTCAAACCAAGCAGAGGCTGAAGTGCAGATGGAATATGATTAAGTATGCATAAATTTGTTTAATATAAAATAAGCTTAATAATAAAGTTTGATTTTATTAAAATATAATATGATTAAGTATTTATTTAAATTATATTTTAGCATAGAATTTATAATGATTAAATAAATTAAGGTTGAGAAGATAGATTTGAAATTGATTTGAAATTGTATCTAATTAAGAAATATATTTAATTAGAAATCGATTTGGAACTTATTGAATTTGAGATTTTTAAAAGATATAATTTTATAACTTGATTTTGGTTAAGGTGATTTAAATGAATATTTCAAGTTTAAATATGTTGAAGGAAATATTTAGTTTATTTGTAATTTGGGGTTTTATTTAAATACAATTAGATTTATTAAGTGAATATTTCAAAACTAAATAATAATAAAGTTAGATTAAGATATATATGAAATTATCAAATTTAGTTTTGAAATTGTGAAATATTTAAAGCTTTAGAATATATCGAAATTTAAATGGTTTATTTGTGTTCAAATCTGTAGTTGAAATCGATATAATGGTTTATTGAGAACTGAATTGAATTGAAATTGATGATTTGAATTTGACTAAATTTGAAATTTTGGGATTGGTGTTGATTTGAAATTGATTTGTGAAATTTGAGGAAGCTATTTTATTATACAAAGTATTTTAAATTATATTTAAAACTATTTATATATGTTACTTTATATATGTTACTTTATAAATTTATTTCATATAAACTATTTTAATATAAACTATTTTTTTTTGAGAAAAATTTGTGATCCTCTAATAAAAGAGGAGAGCACACATGTAGTGCTATATATAAAACTAATAATAAGGAGCTGCCAACATGGCTGGCAGGTGGCACAACAAAAAAACTAGAAAAAATAAAGAAATAGAAACCCCTCGAATGAGCTCCAGCAAATCCACCGCCCATTTCACCCTAATACCGAGCTCCGGCAAGGCCACCGCCCAATACTAGGGTGTTAGAGGTATGTAAAAACCGAAATGCAAAAGTACAAAACACAAAGAAAACGCCTCAGAAGGTCCATGTAGAAGAACTCCAAAAGATGGACCAAAATGAAGAGCTCCACACTGAAGGCCTGGAGTGACCAAAAAGTAATGCCAGATGCAATCCGAATCCCTATGAAAAGCTACCCTGCCAACCTGAATAAAGCTGCAAGCTATCCTGCAAACCAATCAAGAGAAAAACCAGCAACCAACCTAATCCAAACCTGTAACATAACTAGGAAAACAAGTTAGAAAGAATCACATATATGTATATAAATAAAATTTATATACATATATGTGAGAATAAAAACCAAAGAGTAAAATAAAACAAGGATAAACTAGAACAAAATCAAACAGGTCTAAAAAACAGGAAACTAATTTATGAGCCTAATACCGTAAGAGAATTATGGTGCATCATGTGATCATTATTAAAATCAGAAAAGGGATAAATATAAGAATTATTAGAAACAAAATTATTGATGTTAAGTTTGAATATGTTAATTTTATTTCTAACCTTATTAAGGTAATCCTTAAAGCCATTATTATTGGCTAATTTATATTTGGGATTAGAAATCCAATTTAAGCAGAAATTAGAAATTAAAATAATCAAATTATTATAATGTTGATTTTTATTCTTAAAAATCCTTTGATTTCTCTCAAACCAAATGAACCAACAAGAAATAATGAATAAAGAATCAAGCAAGAATCTAAAATTCTTATTGAACGTAAATCTAATAGAGTCCCAATAGAAAAAACAATCAGAAACTCTAGAACTAATATAAAACTCAAAAATATTAAGGGTCTTAATAAGAATATAATGAGTATCCAAGCATTCGAAATAAATATGATTAATATGTTCAGAGTGTGTGTTGCAAAAATAACATTTATCATCAATGAAAATATTTTTCCTTTTTAAAAATTCAATAGTATTTAATTTACCATGAATGATGAGCCACATATGGATCTTTGATTTAGGAGGAGCATTAGACTTCCAAATAAATTTAAAACAATTGACAGAAACCCCCGAAAAGTTAATAAATTTGTAAAAGGAATTAGAAGAATATTTCTTACTCTTATCCCACTCCCAACTAATATAGTCATTCACATTGTCAATGTTATACAGATTAAGCTTAGCATAAAGCAAATAAAGTTGTCTAAGGGTAGGGCCCACTAAAATACTATTAAAGTTGAAAATCCAAGGAGGGACACTATTAGAATTAAAAACATCAGAAATAAACGCAAATTTAAAGTTACAAATATCATATAAATCTTTGAAATCATTCTTAAGAGGAATGGAGGAAATCCAACTATCGTGCCAAAAAGATGTATTATTACAAGAATGAACAATAATATTAATACCTAAGTTAAAAATATCACTACATTTTAAAATAGATTTCCAAAAATAAGAAAGCATACTGTACATCGAAGGACTAATTTGAAAGAGATTATAACTACCATTGTAGTAATATTTAGAAATAGTCTCCTTCCAAATGGCATTATAACTAGAATCTCTAAATTTCCATAACCATTTACCAAGAAGAGACAGGTTCATATTATGTAAATTAATGACTCCTAAACCACCCTCTTTTTTAGACTTACAGACAGTATCCCAACTAACTAAACATTTAATGCTAATGTTAGGATTATCCCCGCTTCAAAGGAAATCCCTTCTAATTTTATCTATTTTGTCTATCACCCAATCTGGAAAATTGTGCATAGACATCCAATAGATAGGGAGAGCTGATAAGACTGAATTAATCAAAACCAGTCTACCCGCTCTAGATAAGAATCTCACATTCCAATTACAAATCCTATTTTTAATTTTATCAATGATTATTAACCAATCATCATGCTTATGTTTTGAAGGTCTAATAACAAAACCAAGATAATCAAATGGAAAACTCATAGTTTTACAATTTAATGTATTAGCAACTAAATTTTCTACATTATCAAAATCATTTAAAACTAAGACGGAACTTTTTTCAAAGTTTATTTTAACCTGATAGAAGTTCAAAACTATAAAGAATAAACTTGAGAGCAATTATGTGTCTGGGAAGATGGGAGGAAAAAAGCAAAGTATCATCAGCAAATTGAAGGACAGACAAATCAAAAATAGAAATATCATTAGCAATAAAACCCAAAAGATTATTGCTAACAACATTTTTAATAATTTTAGAAAAGACATCAGCCGCTAGATTAAAAAGAAGGGGCGATAAAGGATCCCCTTGCCTTAAACCTCTCTTGGATTGAATTTTATTACCTAAAACACCATTGACCATAATACTAGAGTTACCCGTTTTAAGCAAGTTAATGATCCAATTAATCCATCTTTTACTAAAGCCTCTAGCAAGGAAAATGTCAATGAGAAAATTCCAATCAACTGAGTCAAAAGCTTTAGCAAAATCTAATTTTAAAATAGCACAAGTTATATTATTCTTACAACAAAAATTAATATATTCTTGAACTACGGCTACACCATCAGTAATATTCCTACCTTTAATGAAAGATGATTGAGAACAGTCAATAAGATCGTTCATTTTTAAACTAAGCCTATTAGCTAAAACTTTAGAGATTATTTTAACTTAGCAATTAATCAATGAAATGGGTCTAAAATCTTTTAAAGAATTAGCACCAACTTTTTTATGTAATAAAATAACGTTAGCGAAATTAAAACAACCTAATTGAAGATTACCATTATAAAATTCATTAAACATACAAATTAAGTCAAATTTTAAAACCTCCTAAAAAGATTGATAAAAGAAAATAGAAAAACCATCCGGGCCCGGAGATTTATCTCCAGGTAAATCAAAAATGGCTTTATGGATTTCCTCTTCAGAAAAAGGAACATCTAAATCAGAAAGATTAATATTAGAGATAGATGGATAAAGATCATTCCATCTAACACTAACTCTATGGTTGTTTTTACTGCCAAAGATTTCTTTATAATATTCAGTAAAAGCATTGTTGAGATCATGTTGTTCAACTAATTCCACATTATTAACTAAAATGGAATTAATTGTATTACTACTTTTTCTACTGTTAGCTATATTATGAAAAGATTTGGTATTATTGTCACCTTCATTAATCCATTGAAAATTTGATCTCTGTTTCCACATAACTTCCTCTTTTTCAAGAATAGAATTAAGTTCATCTTTTAAGTTATCAAGAACATTTCTCTCATTAAACTTAAATGTCTAGATTCTTCAATCTCATTTAGCTTGAGCAATTCATTAAGAATATTATCTTTTTTAATTTTAATATTACCAAAAACCTTTTTTTCCAGTTTTTAAGAAAAATCCTGAGTTTTCTAAGCTTAAGCACAAAAGCTTTGGCAGAATTGTCACAAAACTTGAAACTATAAAAACTCATAGAAGACCATTTATTGATGGTTAAATTAGAAAAACCAGGTTCAAGAAGCCACATTTTCTCAAATTTAAAGGCTCTATTAAAAATTCTATGACAATCGCAAGAAAGAATAATAGGACAATGATCTGATAGGGTGTAAGGTAAACCTGACACTCTACAGATAGGAAACTTATCCTCAATTTCATCACTAACGAAAAATCTATCTAAAAGAGAAAAAGAGGGAGAATCCCTATTATCGCTCCAAGTAAAATCTCTATTGGATAGAGGAATTTCGATCAAATTAGAATGAATAACAAATTGATCGAATTCCTCCATAGCTGAATAATCACCTTCCCGGGGAGAACGTTCTCCCAACAAACGAGTAACATTAAAATCACCTCCTAAAATCCAAGATCCGGGAGCAAAAGATCTAAACTCTAGGCACTCATTCCAGAGTAACCGTCTATCTATTATAGAGCTAGGCCCATAAACATTAGAAATATTTAAAAAAGAATTGTCGGTTAAATTAAGTAAAATAATATGTAAAGAGTGATGCTTAACAATACACTAGAGTAATTTAAAGTGATTATCTCTCCAACCAATCATAAGACCACCAGAAGAGCCCACAGAAGGAAGAAAAACCCATTTCCTAAAATGAAAGCCTCCTAATCTTCTAAAAAAATGAAAATCAGGACACTCGATTTTAGTTTCTTGTAAAAGAGTAATGTCAATGGAAAAGTCTTTAAAAAAGATTCTAACTTTATCACATTTATTAAGGTCGTTCAAACCTCTAATGTTCCAACTGATGACTCTCATAAACCCATAGATCTAGCCCTATCGAGTTCCATACTTCTAATAAACTCACGATCTAACTCAAGATCAGAAAAAATAAAAACAGAGCTACTAGCTAACTGGCTAAAATCAGAAGCAGATAAATCACCCAGAGCATAAGAAGAATAAATGCTACCAAAATCAAAACGCGTACGAGAGCCTGGTTCCAAAACACTGCTCGCAGTGCTTGAACCAGGAAACTCATCCAACGACTGAGAGCGACTGCCTCTAATCCTGACACTGCGACGAACCAAACCACTTGAAGCAGCATGCTTTCTACATCTACCTCTCTTCGACGAAGTAATAGAAGGCACTGAACTGCCGTTAGCCTCACCACTCAGAACAGATAAGAGACCATCCGAACTCACACCAGCAACAAGAGCAACAGAATCCACACATGCCACAACATTATCACAATTATCCACTGGAAGATTAATCAAACTCAGAGAAGCAGGTGAAGTGATGTTGTCATCAAGAAGAAACTGATCTCGAGCTTTAATCCCAGCTGAACCAGTGAGTTTAACCATAGCAGAGGGACTTGGCAAAAAAGGGAATTTATTCTCTGAAACAACAGCGACCTGTTCCAAAGAACTGTGTGCATCATGCACAACATACACAGAATCCTTTTTAGATAAAAGCTCATCAAAATCCAAAACATCATCTACAATCAAAGCCAACTTATCATCCGAAGGAGAGTCTTCTGATAAAATCCAATCAAGAGAAGCTTTAGAAGGATGCAGCAGAAAATTCTCATCAACATTAGTAATCTCAGTGAAAAAAGAATCATCGACCTCTTTAAAAAAATCATCTACCCAGCAGCAGTAATAAAAAAAATCGAAGATAATCGGTGAATTAGAGACCAAAGGCAAATCATCTAACTGTCTCCTGTCCAACTCTTCGAATTTATAGAAGCAATCAACAACATCATGGAAGATAAGGTCACATTCAGGAGAAAGGGACTCTTTAGATTGATCATTGTCAACATCATAAAGAATCGAGCATTCAGAAACAAATTCTGCATCAAGACATGCAAACCTGTTGCTAGTAGAGATCTTGAATGAATCCAGTTTATTAGATGAAGGAACACCATTTTTGGACTTAACAGAGACCTCTTTAGATTGATCACTATCAACATCAGTTAGAACCGAGCAATCAGAAGCAAATTCTGCATCAAGACATGAAAATCTGTTGCTAGTAGAGATCTTGATTGGATCCAGAATATAAACTATTTTTAATATAAACTATTTTAAATTATAACTATTTTTATATAAACTATTTTAAATTATAAACTATTTTATTATATATACTACTATTTATATTTAAACAGTTAAGTGGGAAGTGTTATGATTCTAAAGCATTATGATTTCTAAATTTTGATTTCCAATGTATTATGATTTCCAAAGTGTTTGATTTAGAAAGTGTTATAATTTTGAAGTACTAAGATTTTGTAAATGGATATATTTGAGATTGATATATTTAAAATGGAAATGATATCGTACTTGGTTTTGAAATGGAAATGATATCGTATTGATATGGTTTTGAAATGGCAATGGTATTTTGGTTTTGAAATATACTATTTTGAAAGTTTATTAAATGACCAATTGGTGTAGTAATTACGTAGTTATTGAAGAGTCCGGGATCGGTTATGGACATACTCTCTGTCTAAACCGAAAACAACTTTAATAACTACTGTACGCGGAGTGTGATCCAGAATGAAGTGATTACAATGATGACATTGCTGGATATGAAGAAAGAGAACGATAGTGGATAGCCTTGACACTTGTGTCAAATTTGAAATGACTTAAACAGGAGCCATGCCGGGCCAATGAGGTTAGCCAGCTCTAAGCGAACACACTTCTTTGTAAACTACTCATTACTTGTTTTTGATTGGTGCATACCCTTGAATTGGGAGTGTCGTTTCTCGGTGTTGCGATCATTGCGGCGATGCGTTCTCACCAGTCCGGATCAAGCAAACGGTAGTTTCACTACCTTGGGTATTGCCTCATATGACTTGTCATACTCGTATCCCTATGTGCGACCACTACGTTTTGTTTTGTGTTATACCTATGGAGTACTCCCTGATAGCCCACTAGTTTACGGTGGAGTTTATAGTGCTGTATAGACTATGATGCTTATATAAAATGTGTTAAGGGGGATAATGGTAACGCCTTAACTCTATTTTAATAGTTTACTTTACTTTAGACATTATTATAATAGCGTATATTACTACATAGTAGATAGTTTAACGGATCCTTAAAGGATGGTTATCCCAAACATCCTTTGAGTTATTTGTATTTCCAGTTGTTATTTCACTTGAGTTGGATTTATTGATATAAGAATGTTAATCCTGACTCGAGTGTTTTGTGTTTTGCTTTACGCTCGGGTCATACTGAGTGGTTTAGCTTTTGAGACTCGCCTTTGGAGTTGGAGCTTCACCTGGAGATCCAACTATCTATCTAGATTTCAGATATTCAGTTGATTCTAGTGATGTATTCTGATACTGTATTTGACTATTGTATTCGAGACTTCTATTGTGACTTATTTAACTCTGTTATATATACAGTAGCTTCATGAACTACTATTCTTTTATTTCCGCTGCATATTGTTATAATACTCTGTGTCTGTGATTCTATGATTATTTATTTACTGTATATGCTGAGTTTTGCCAAATATAAACTTACAATCTGGTATTTTGAACAATTCAAGTCCGGCATGTTTGGATGCGAATGGTTGAAAATATCTGGTCGTTACACATACACTTAGAATGCTCATCGTCCCCCTGACGATGTTTTGAAAGCATTCGTCAATACAAGTCCCTTCCGGGTTCGAACGGAACTGAAGGCACAACTCCTACTACATCCATTTTCGAATCACCCTCAGGATTAGTAGCGATTAGCCTTTGCACTTCACTGCTCCATCGTTGACACCTACTCTTGTCTTCTTCACGAAAACGTTCAAACCGGATCGAAATAGTTTTCAGAAAATTAATCCCGATCCCAGTCTCTTCGAAACGATCAGCGCATTGGCCAATATTAATAGTCGGTTATTTAATATCAAATAACATTCACAAACAATCATCAATCCATAATAATTTCTCCCAAATTATTTATTTTTAAACATCTTCATAAGATATTTTCCTACATTTCAATCCTTTGAACATAGTTTTCAAATTACTTTTCTCTCTCTCGCGGAATAAAATTTCCACCCAATTGTTTTATTTCCAATGAAAACCGCCAAATCCTAAATGCTTAAGATTTTAAAAATAATTTAAATCATTTTATTATAAAACATACTTTAAAACATTTAAGTTAAAATTACTTAAACACTTTATTCAAAAATATATACTTTAAAAATATTTAAAATAAAACTACTTTATAAATTATAAAAAACTAAATTTTAACATAAAAGAAAAGCCAAATTAAACGTTAAAATATAAGTTATGAAATTCTATAAAATTTTAACCAAGCTAAAAGAAACCTATTTTATAAAATATAAATATTAATAATTATTTGTTTAAAACATAATACCAACTAATCCTTTAAATAATTACTACTAAAATAAATTTGAAAATATTTACTTTAGAATTTAAAACATTTAAAAATAATAAATATTCTAAAACATTTCTTTTAAAAAAAAATTTAAAGCCTTTAGCTTATACATAAAAAGCCTCCTTTAAATATACTTGGCTTTCCAGGGAAATACACTTCCCATTTCTATACCTTTAAAAATAAACCACTATTTATTTTTAAAACAAATTACCCATTCCTTTATAAATTCCCACAGTGAATTTATATTTCCAAAATATCCACTGGTATCTTGTTTCACCTTATAAACCCAGTTTATGAATCTCATAGTCTCATCTTTCTTTAAATCACAGTTTCAAACACTAAATCAATTTCAAATTGATTTCAAAATTAACTCCATTTAAAATAAATTTCTTTAGTTATCCAATTTATTTCAAAACTCATTAATTTCAGATTTAACGTCTTTATTATGATTCATAATCTTATTTAAACTAAAATACAAATTTCATACTTTTCCTAAATTTCTTCTTTATCTTTTTTCCAAATTTAAACCTTAAATTTAAAAATAGTTTCTTTATTCCTTTAAATAATATCATTAAGTCTAAAAATTTATTTATTCCTCTTTATTCAAAATCTACTTCCCATACTCGGAATTTATTTATTAAAATTTTAAAATCCACCTTTATCATTTTCCAATTTATTTATCCAAACCTCTATAATTATTTACTTAAAATTCTCCTTTTATTTTCCTTCAAAAATCCAATTTATATATCTTTTTGATAACTCAGTATACCAAGATATATTCAATTAAACCATAGCATCCAATATTTGCAATTAACCAATTATAATCTATCACGGATTATCAAATAAACCATAGCACAGTATATTAAAACAATTCTAAATAATTTTGAGGAATACAATTGGATCCCTCCAATCTGTTTCCCTGCATCCACAAATGTCAGCACAATATAAAATACCAATTCCACTTCGAGGTGGAATATCGCGGTATTTGAGTTATATTATCTCATCTGCTATTATGCGGTGCATATGGTCTCATCCGTTAAATAATGCGGGAATCAATCACTCCAATATATATATATATATATATATATATATATATATACTACTATATAATATACCACATCCAATCGATTCAATCATTCAACCAAATATTTTAAATTTAACTATTTAAATTTAATTAATACCCAGACGAGTGAGATTAACTCACCTTTGATTTTATTGTTTGCAATCGACTTTCCATCTCGACTTGTTTTCTTCACGCTTTGAAACCTTGTATAACATTATATGATTTATTAATATCTAAACTAATCAAATGACTAATTTCCTATTCAATTAACAAATGATTTTATTTAAACTAATAATTAAAATTTAAACTAGCAAGTAAAAATGTATATATGCATGCCTAATTTATATTATTTTCAAACTGCCTAAAAAATCTATATAAGTTTTTTTTAAATCTAACTTTTATATAAATCTTTATTTTTTTTTAAAAAATCTTATATATGCATTTACTATTTATTTACGTATATATTAAATTTAAAACAAGTATATGTGTGTGTATATTTTACATTTGCTTAAATTAAATTAAAACCAAAAACTGCTATACCTCTGACAACCCCCCCTCGCCTCCGTACTCGGCCTCACCACCATTCAGTAACTACATCTGAATGCCTCTTTGGCAAGCCCAACCTCGTCCCCAAATCAAAGCCCTAGCCAACCCTATACGAACGCAGCCGCCACAAATCGAACTAAGCATTGCCGCTCACACTTGAACTCCCCTTCGACATCGAATTGCGATCCACCAAAGTGAATGTCGCCTGCTCCTCCTTTCCTAAACTTCGCTGCAATGCCTATAGTCGAAGACGGAGGCATCGAACCGTTAGCGCTCGCGATTAGGCTTCGTTCGATTGTCTTATTGTCGACTTTGATTTGGAAAGAGGGACGGTGAATTGAATGAGTTATGAAATGAGGCAGGGAACAAAAATAAAGCTTGCAAATTGGATTTGAAACGAAATGATGGACGCGGTCCCATTATCTTGTTTGAATCTCGAATTGATATGAATGAGGACTCAGGGTTCGTACTCGGCCGTCATCTTTTATCTGAAGAGGATTCGATTTGAACTGAAAAATGACTTTTGTTCTTCTTTTAATTTTTTTTATAAAAAAAGCGAGCATTTTAAAAATAGGAAGGAGACGCGTGTCTTAGGGAGGGATAAGTGTTAGAAAACAGGCTACGTGTTGCATTATAGTAATATACTTTTGACAGGTCTCAACATAAAAATCTAATTCAAATTTGAATTTAAACATCTCGAAATCGAATCAAAAATCTCGATCTCCTATCGAGGCATGTCGCTAGGCGTTCATAAGGTTATACCCCTATTCCAAACGTGATGGAAAAGATTACGAGTCCTAATTCGATCGTATGGAGAAAATAGATTTTTGGAGTTTATTATTATACTGAATTTCGATATACATTTCTACGTGTTTACTCACTGTACGGCCAAACGATCACTCCAAACACTATGAAAATTGAAATCCGATAATAATATACTATTACGAATCCAATGGAAATGGTTTTGTCAAAATCTAAGACTACGCCTCAGAAGGCTATTTTCAAATTCAATTTAAACAATAAATTTCAAATTGAACAATACACTTTCAAATTTAAATTTTCAACTTCTATTATCTCCAGTATTATAATTATAAATTTTCCAAGCCTTTGAAATATTTTTATCGAGCTTAAAATCCAAAATTTACTATTTAAATGAGACGACCCGACTTTCTCACCACAGAAAATCGCATCATCATTATGAAAGAAAGGGATAGAAAAGAGAAAAGAAAGAAGAGAAAGAAGAAACAACAACAAACGCTCAACAGTGGAACGACTAAATTATATTAATATCATAAATATTACGTAGTATACAATAATTATCAGAGTTACACAGACAATACAACACATACTAGACAGTTATAAACACCTGTCTAGTTATTACAACTCAAAACACAAAACAGATAACACTTAGAGATACCAACACAGCAGAACACTATATATCAATACGCGGAAGCCTCCTGCTCCATTGCTCCTCTACAATTCGTCAAAGCTAACCTGACTCCCTTGGCTACTCGTAAAAATTTGAGTACCCAAGAGTTTAAGAAAAACAGAAATAAACTCTGGGTCAGACATGAGTCTGGTGTGAGTAACAGGTTTAAGTTGCTTAACTTTAAAAAAAAAATTGAAAAGAAAGGTATCACGTAAGACTTCCCACACATAAACATGGAAAAGTTTTTACCTTACGCTAACCAAAACATTTGATAGGAAATCCGATGATATTATAATAGGTCTAGGGTTTTCAAGTAAATAAGAAATAGCCGAAATTGTTACATCTATTAAATTCCAGCAACTAGCCACAAAAGTGGGTAATACAATCAAAACCGAGGGCACTTATGGATTTTGGATTCCATACAATGGCAGGGCTACCGGGGTACCGCCTGTCACAGTACGTGGCCTAGATCACTGTGCCGAGGATCACTCCCAATCCCCTCCAACACAAAGCCAGAACAATTCCTTATTGAACAGTTCCGAACAAGACCACCCCGCAGTTGTGATCAACAACTGCACCACATAGCCGAAATAAAGGGACATCTAGACAGGGGTAAACCTCGTCCTACTTGGGCACGACCCACTTAGCCTTGCTGCACCTCCCGTGTTTTAGCCATTCCTGGTTGATGAGGCTTGAGGCTACGATTACCTTTATAGGACACATCACTTAGAATGCTCATCGTCCACCTGACGATGTTCTGAAAGCATTCAATCCATACAAGTTCGTTCCGGGTTCGAACGAAACCGATGGCATTATCTCGTTACACTCATTTTGGAATCACCCTCAGAGTTAACGACGATAACCCTTGCACTCTGAATCTTCATCTTCACTTGAGATACACGACCTATCGTTAATTTGGATCGATGTGGTTTTTGGATATCCAAATATGGAAACCCGATCCCGGTCTCACCGAAATCCAAAACGTATCTTTTAAGGCCAAGTTGTTTTAGAGTTTAAAACAACTTAATTCATTATCTATATACACACAGATAGATAATTCACATCACAATAGATAATCAACATTATCATCATCAACAGATAATCCATATCAACATTATAAACAGATAACCCATATCATCATCACAATGCAACCAATGCATCCATATCATATAACATTACTCGTCTTATGGCTGAGATCACAAACCATACATGGCAACCAATATCATCCATTCATACAAAAGCAATGATTTAATGGTCACACCATCTATAATCAATTTAAAATGAATTAAATTAATTACTTCCATTTCTAATTAATTTAAAATGAATTAAATTAATTACTTCATCATTATAATCCTGCTTAACTTAATCATTAATTGATTACAAATCAATTAATTAATCACCATCTCATTACTCATTTTAATTAATCATTACTGATTAATGATTCCCTAATTAAGTAATTAGCTTTTAAATTAATTACACAAGTTAATTATACTTAACACTTACAATAATTAACTTTTAATTACTTAATCAATTAATTAACTAAAGTTAATTACATTAATCCTTTATTAATTAATTACTTCATTTATTAATTGTTCCTTAACTAATCAATTCTAAATTTACATCATTAATTTTATTAATTAATGATTGCTAATTTAATCTATCTTTCTATATAAATTAATTACCTTAAGTAATTAATCTTGCAATTAAACCACACATATATTAATTACCCTTGATTAATAACAATCCAGTAATTAACTTTCCTTAATTACTTCATTAAATAAATTACTCCTTAATTTATTATCATAATTAATCCCTTGATCAATTCCAAAGTAATTTAATCCAAATTACTTCCATCATTAACACCTTTAATTACATTCAGTAATTATCAATTAATAACTTCCCTAAGTAATTACAATCCCATTAATTACATAAAGTAATTATTCATCAATCATCAAGTGTTTAAATTAATTAAACTTAATTAATTAACCTAAACTAATTACATTAAACTTAATTAATTACATTAAGTAATTAATTCATTAATTACTTCCATTAAGTAATTAAACTTAAACAATTCCACAACTGATTATCATTAATTAATTATTCTAATTAATTAAAAAAATTAATCACATTAATTAATTGTTAAATAATCTTAAGTTAATGACCTTCATTAACAATTCTTTAATTACATTATTAAGAAATTAACTTAGATTAACCATCATTAATTTCAAATTAATCAATATTTAATTACCAATTAATTAATTACTAATTATTAAATTAATTAAGAGTTAACTGCAACTTAATTAATCCTTAATCACTCGATTAATTAATCCTTAATCATTAACTAAAATTTGATTAATAATCCCTAATTACAGATTAATTAACCTTAATTAATTAATCTTAAGGCTTAATTAATCAAATTAAAAATTCTTAATTATTTATTAATCATCCATACCATAAATTAATTAAATAATTAATTACTCATTTTAATTAACTTAATTATTTAATGAATCCAAATTCTTAAATTCTAACTTAATTTAAGAAAACATTTCTTACTTATAAAAAGTATTTAAAAACAAATTGTTTTCAAATTTATTTTAAATTTCATTTTAAAATTTTAAGATTCTAAAATGAATATATGTAAACAGGGTTTACAACAATTTAAAATCTTTTTATCTCGCATGTTCAAGAAACATCCATTTTATAAAATAAAAGTTTAATAGAATATAAAAACAAGACATTCCAAGTTCTTTTAAAAACAAGTTCAATTTAAAAATTTCTTTTAAATTTCAAATCTGAAATACAAATTTTAAATCTTCATTCCAGATTTTACTTAAATTTTTAAATGCTTTTCTTACATTACAAATCTTCATTTTAAAATTTAAATCATTCAACCATATTTTTAAAGCAATTAAACAATTTAAATTGAGAACTTATTTTCTTTAAAAAACTGAAATTAAAACCAATTCCAGATTTTAAAAAATCAGATTTAAACTTATTTTTAAATTTCTAATTTACCAATTTAAAACTCACAGTTTAAATTCAAACCCCATATACTTTTATACTAAAAAGTTTTAAAACCGAATTTAAATTTATAAATTTAAATTAATTCAAAACTCAGATTCAACTACTTTGAATTCATATTCAATTTCAGATTTTAAACTTAGTTTAAATTTCCAGTTTGCATTTTTAAACTTGCTTTTAAAACTTAAAAACAAAACAGGTTTTCTGTTTTACTATTAAAACCTGAAACAACTTATGTACTCGAGCCTCCCCTACATGACTTCGAGTCACAACCATAACAACTTCGAGCTAAAACTCAATTCACCCGATATGAACACGAGGCCATCAAACCTGCAACACCCCAACTAACAACACCAAGTTCATCAGAAAAATTAAGGCACCGTGCACATGCACAGCGACCCCGGCCATCCCTGATCATCATCGCGACCTCCCCATAGTCGCCGATCATCCCCTCAGACCAACCATACGCCAACCCCATCGATCAATGATCGAAATAAAAATTGAGATAAAGGTCTCAAACCTGGAACAGACACAAAAGTTTCAACATCCCAACCTATCAACATTTCGCTCATGCGCCTCCGGCCACCGTTGCCCCTGAATCTCCCGCGAAGCCTTCGACAACTCACCATCTTCCAATACCCAAGACCCCAAGCAACTCGAATAATTATTCTTGCCGAAATGATCAATTTCTTTCCTAACCCAGAAAACTAGGGTTCAAATATTCAAATCCCAATCACAACCTCAAAAATGAAAAGCAACCCAATCCAATAATTTTCTCATCATCTCTGATAACTCCTCCTCCTCCAGAAATAAATTCAACTCAATCGAACACATAAATCATCTGTGTTAACCCTAAAAGTAAAATACAGTGAAATTTGAACTGCTCTCTGGAATTAATACTAAAAATTGTAATATTGTTTTTAAAAATCATGCTTTTGTATTATGATTCGATTTATAACCCTGAAACATTGAATTGTAATGTTTGAATTTTCACCTTATACAAATTGTTTCTCTGTTATATATATTTCCAGGCAATACAAAGAATATCCAACTTATATAAATTTTTAAAACCTTACTTTATATCCTAACAATCAGGTTTGGTTTGAAGTATAAATATTAACAAAGACTGTTATAAGAGGGGAAATGGATTTTAACAAAATCCATACTACAAAAACCAAGCACTATCAGAAGCATATACAACAACATATTATATCCATACACATCACACATTAATTCACAGAAATGCACTCCAATTTACGCACAAATCATTTAAAATTTAAAAAAATATGAACATGCATCAGGTTTATAATACTTAAGCTTTTAAATTAAAAAGTTACTCACCTGATTTTAAACATGCAGAGCAGAGCACAGTCCAGATTTAAAAAACTCTTTTGAACATCTTTTGCAATTGTTTGATTGCTTTTATTACTGTTTTATCAACCTTAAACTTGAATTCTTGCTTTAAAAACCTTGAGTTGTTTGAATTGTTGTTGATTTATAAGCTTGCATGTTTACAGATTGAAATAAAAGTGCACAGCTTGAATTGAAATGCAGGTTGTTTGCTTGAAAATGGAATGCAGGATTTCCCGTATCCAGATTTTTGAAAAAGAATTGAATGCATTTGAACAGGGGTTTTTGTATGAAGATAAATTTAGATTTGCATGCGTTTGTATATGAGGATGAAGAGTTTGATTTAAATCTGAAATGCTTGAAAATGCTACAGATTTTTGAAGGAGGAAAAGTTTTTGCATTTGAAGATGAGGATGGTTACAGATCTGCATTTGGTTTTTAAGGATTGTTTTTAAGGTGGAGAGTTACAGCTGAAAAAAAATTCTTTGCTATGGAAGAAAATGAGAAAAGGGAAGGAAAGGAAAGATGGCATGAGTTTATATAACTTATTTATGATTTACTTTAAAATCAAAGAAAAATTAAAATTAAAATTTGACACATGTCTTAAAATTTAGCACTTGTAAATTACCTTGTTTAATCTCTTAACACATGTTATATTATGGTTTTAAGATGCTTACACTTGTCCTTTAAGTGATTAGTATTTTTAATTAAAGTGTTAATATAATATTATGCTTGAATTAATTAGTCAACAAATACTTAGTTATATATAGATAATAATTAAAGAAAACAAAACCAAGTGTGAATATAAATAAAAACAATATACAAATCAATTATTTGAAAATAATATTTTAAATCATTTTAAAATAAATTTATAAAGGAGATTGTAAATTACTTGTTATTTATATGAATAAATGTTTCATATTTTAGTTGTATTTTAAACTCTCATATTTAATTTACAAATCATAATTATTAAATCAATATTTTAAAAAGAAATAAAACAAACATTTTTTATAACTTTATTTTAATCTAAATTAATATTCAAACTTAAGTTAAAATATATTTAAACAAATAAAACATTTATCATATGTATTTAAAATCATAGAGTTATTTTATTAAATAGCTTTGAAAAGCTTAGATCAATAATAAATCATAATCTCCCAATTTCAAAATATTAGAAAATATGCTATACTAATTTAATTTAAAACCAACTCATCTATTCAAAATATATATAAATATATATTTATATTATAAATAGAAAATGGTTTATTAACTTATTAAAAGATAAATTCACTAATTATTTATTTATTAAAGAAGATTATTGAATCAATTCAAATTTATTAACAAAAATTATCGAATTAATTTAAATTTTATACATAGATTATTAAATTGATATTGTCAAAAATTCCAGGATATTACAATCCTCCCCCTTAAAAGAATTTCGTCCCCGAAATTTAAAACAAAGGTAATTTAATAATCTTATTAAAGATTTAATTTTAAAACACAACATATATTAATCATATGCTAACAACCAAAGAAATCAATTCATACAATCAAAACAAATCTAACTAACCAGAAAAATTCTGGATAGAACTTCTACGAGTATCCCCGGTATAACTATCGGGATACTCGCTCTATAGAATCCAAACAATCAATACTACTAAGCTACAGAGCTCTTATCTCATCTATATCTACAACTCTAAACAAGATATCAGACTACAGACGAGTCTGACTCAACAACCAAGTCCTCCTAAACTGCTGGTTCTAAAACCAGAGATAGATCATACAGGTACTCCCTCAGAGATATGTGAAACACACTGAATCCCAGTCATCCAAACTGGCAATTCAATTCTGAAAACCAAACACTTATCCTACCAGAACACAGAAGAAACCCAAAACACCTCAGAGCTAGCTTCCCAGACTTGCCAAAACTTATAGCTCCTTGGATCATAGAAAACTTAGCCAAAACCAAATCTCCGACTTCGGAATCCAAATTCCTCCGCCACTTATTCATAAATTCTCTTCGGACGATCCTGGACCACCAACATCCTTCCTAATCAGCTCAACCCTAGCTGATGCCTCTAGAAACAGACTGGATCAAAACAACTCAACAGAATGATCTCCTCAAGATCAATCCAAAACCTAGAACACACACTCTACTCCTCAACAACAGAAGACAGAACAAACTTCTCCTTATCCAAAAAGAAAACGGATGCACTCTCAAATTGCTTCTGCTGCACAACTCTGATCCAAAGTAGAAGAAAATGCTAATGAAGAACATGAGCACAGACTGGACAACACATTCCAGAAATATGGTTCAACGGATCCATAAAGAAAACTCAGAAATTCCTTCGAAACCTGAGTTGCTTCACCAACTTCTATCTCAAGGAACCATCCTTTCATTAAACTGAACCACCGGTACCAATCCTTGAATACTAGCCGATAAGAAAACTCAATCTCCAGATGCGAACAAAGCTCTGACTTCCCTGAAGACATCCGGAAAATCTCCAACAACCCAAGAGAACACTCAACTATCGCAAGTCACTTTTGCGATCAACCCAGCCTAATATCTAAAGAAACTGCTCTCTCTACCAATCAGAACAGCTTATGCTGGCCTAGTCAAACTACCGGAGAAAAGGTTTCACACTGCTGCTTCTGAACTCCACTATAGAAAAACTACTCAGCTAGAAAACTTCCTGCCAACACAGAGCACTTCGAGCTGCACTGCTAATACCAATGCCAAAGAATTCTCAATCCAGAGCTCTTCGAGAAACTCAGACCTCAAAGCAAACAGAAACTCCCTGCTGGACTCAGCCACATCAGCAAAACAGACACACTTCCTTATTCTTGGTCCAAAGAAACATCTTCAGAAATATCCATAGTCACTGCGTCTCATCACGCAACTACTACTTTCTGAGGTACCAAGATACCATCACTAACCTGCTTCTGCCCTACCGACAGATCCAAACTCAACTCATCCAATCCTGCACTTCAAAGATGAACTCCGAACCTTAATAGGTTTCCTTGAGAGATCGATGAAATCCTTACACCAAGCAAAACTCACTTGAGATGGTATTAGGTCTACAGTCTCGACAAATCACTTCCAACCTCATCACTCAAACTCCAACCATCGGTAGTTGTGTTACACACACCACTAACTTATCTACCTTTATAACTTATATTGGAAAACCTGTACTGGTAACCCCATAAATAGGTAGAAATATATATATATATATATATATATATATATTAAAAATACAAATACGCTCTCTCAAGATAGACACCACTCCAGAGTCTAGGTATTCACTCAACCTAGCGCTCTGATACCAACTGAGATGACCCGACTTTCTCACCACAGAAAATCGCATCATCATTAAGAAAGAAAGGGATAGAAAAGAGAAAAGAAAGAAGAGAAAGAAGAAGCAACAACAGAATCTCAATAGCAGAACGAATAAATTATGTTAATGTCATAAATATTACATAGTATACAACAATTATCAGAGTTACACAGACAATACAACACATACTAGACAGTTATAAACACCTGTCTAGTTATTACAACTCAATACACAAAACAAATAACACTCAGAGATACCAACACAGCGGAACACTATATATATCTATACGCGGAAGCCTCCTGCTCCATTGCTCCTCCATACTTCGTCAAAGCTAACCTGACTCCCTTGGCTACTCGTAAAAATTTGAGTACCCAAGAGTTTAAGAAAAACAGAAATAAACTCCGGGTCAGACATGGGTCAGGTGTGAGTAACAGGTTAAAGTTGCCTAACTTTAAAAAAAACTTTTGAAAAGAAAGGTATCACATAAGACTTCCTACACATAAACATGAAAAAGTTTTTACCTTACGCTAACCAAAACATTTGATAGGAAATCCGATGATATTATAATAGGTCTAGGGTTTTCAAGTAAATAAGAAATAGCCGAAATTGTTACATCTATTAAATTCCAGCTACTAGCCACAAAAGTGGGTAATACAATCAAAACCGAGGGCACTTATTGGATTTTGGATTCCATACAATGGCAGGGTTACCGGGGTACCGCCCGTCACATACGTGGCCTAGATCACTGTAGCGAGGATCACTCCCAATCCCCTCCAACACAAAGCCGAAACAATTCCTTATTGAACAGTTCCGAACAAGACCAACCCGCAGTTGTGATCAGCAACCGCACCACATAGCCGAAATAAAGGGACATCTAGACAGGGGTAAACCTCGTCCTACTTGGGCATGACCCACTTAGCCTTGCTGTACCTCACCTGTTTTAGCCATTCTCGGTTGATGAGGCTTGAGGCTACGATTACCTTTATAGGACACATCACTTAGAATGCTCATCGTCCACCTGACGATGTTCTGAAAGCATTCAATCCATACAAGTTCGTTCCGGGTTCGAACGAAACCGAAGGCATTATCTCGTTACACTCATTTTGGAACTTAATTAATTAACCTAAACTAATCACATTAAACTTAATTAATTACATTTAGTAATTAATTCATTAATTACTTCCATTAAGTAATTAAACTTAAACAATTCCACAACTGATTATCATTAATTAATTAATCTAATTAATTAAAAAAATTAATCACATTAATTAATTGTTAAATAATCTTAAGTTAATGACCTTCATTAACTATTCTTTAATTACAATATTAAGAAATTAACTTAGATTAACCATCATTAATTTCAAATTAATTAATATTTAATTACCAATTAATTAATTACTAATTATTAAATTAATTAAGAGTTAATTACAACTTAAATAATCCTTAATCACTCGATTAATTAATCCTTAATCATTAATTAAAATTTGATTAATAGTCCCTAATTACAGATTAATTGACCTTAATTAATTAATCTTAAGACTTAATTAATCAAATTAAAAATTCTTAATTATTTAATTAATCATCCATCCCATAAATTAATTAAATAATTAATTATTCATTTTAATTAACTTAATTATTTAATGAATCCAAATTCTTAAATTCTAACTTAATTTAAGAAAACATTTCTAGCTTATGTAAAGTATTTAAAAACAAATTGTTTTCAAATTTATTTTAAATTTCACTTTAAATTCCATTTTAAAATTTTAAGATTCTAAAATGAATACAATTTTATCTAAACAAGGTTTAAAACAATTTAAAATCTTTTTATCTCACATATTCAAGAAATATCCATTTTATAAAATAAAAGTTTAATAGAATATAAAACAAATTCACTTTAAACATTCCAAGTTATTTTAAAAACAAGTTCAATTTAAAAATTTCTTTTAAATTTCAAATCTGAAATACAAATTTTAAATCTTCATTCCAGATTTAACTTAAATTTTTAAAAGCTTTTCTTACATTACAAATCTTCATTTTAAAATTTAAATCATTCAACCATATTTTTAAAGCAATTAAGAAATTTAAATTGAGAACTTATTTTCTTTTAAAAACTGAAATTAAAACCAATTCCAGATTTCAAAAACTCAGATTTAAACTTATTTTTAAATTTATAATTTACCAATTTAAAATTTACAGTTTAAATTCAAACCCCATATACTTTTATACTAAAAAGTTTTAAAACCAAATTTAAATTTAAAAATTTAAATTAATTCAAAACTCAGATTCAACTACTTTGAATTCATATTCAATTTCAGATTTTAAACTTAGTTTAAATTTCCAGTTTGCATTTTTAAACTTGCTTTTAAAACTTAAAAACAAAACAGGTTTTCTGTTTTATTATTAAAACCTGAAACAACTTATATACTCGAGCCTCCCCTACATGACTTCGAGTCACAACCATAACAGCGTCGAGCTAAAACTCGATTCACCCGAGATAAACACGAGGCCATCAAACCTGCAACACCCCAACTAACAACACCAAGTTCATCAGAAAAATTAAGGCACCGTGCATATGCACAGCGACGCCGGCCATCCCTGATCATCATCGCGACCTCCCTATAGTCGCCGATCATCCCCTCAGACCAACCATACACCAACCCCATCGATCAATGATCGAAATCAAAATCGAGATAAAGGTCTCAAACCTGGAACAGACACAAAAGCTTCAACATCCCAACCTGTCAACACTTCGCTCACGCGCCTTCGGCCACCGTTGCCCCTGAATCTCCGGCGAAGCCTACGACAACTCACCATCTTCCAATACCCAAGACCCCAAGCAACTTGAATAACTATTCTTGCCGAAATGATCAATTTCTTTCCTAATCCAGAAAACTAGGGTTCAAATATTCAAATCCCAATCACAACCTCAAAAATGAAAAGCAACCCAATCCAATAATTTTCTCATCATCTCTGATAACTCCTCCTCCTCTAGAAATAAATTCAGCTCAATCAAACACATAAATCATCTGTGTTAACTCCAAAAGTAAAATACAGTGAAATTTGAACTGCTCTTTGGAATTAATACTAAAAATTGTAATATTGTTTTTAAAAATCATGCTTTTGTATTATGATTCGATTTATAACCCTGAAACATTGAATTGTAATGTTTGAATTTTCACGTTATACAAATTGTTGCTCTGTTATATATATTTCCAGGCAATACAAAGAATATCCAACTTATATAATTTTTTAAAACCTTACTTTATATCGTAACAACCAGGTTTGGTTTGAAGTATAAATATTAACAGAGATTGTTATAAGAGGGGAAATGGATTTTAACAAAATCCATACTACAAAAACCAAGCACTGCCAGAAGCATATACAACAGCATATTATATCCATACACATCACACATTAATTCACAGAAATGTACTCCAATTTACACACAAATCATTTAAAATTTAAAAAAATATGAACATGCATCAGGTTTATAATACTTAAGCTTTTAAATTAAAAAGTTACTCACCTGATTTTAAACATGCAGAGCAGAGCACAGTCTAGATTTGAAAAACTCTTTTGAACATCTTTTGCAATTGTTTGAATGCTTTTATTACTGTTTTATCAACCTTAAACTTGAATGCTTGCTTTAAAAACTTGAGTTGTTTGAAAGTTGTTGATTTATAAACTTGCATGTTTCCAGATTGAAATAAAAGTGCACAGCTTGAACTGAAATGCAGGTTGCTTGCTTCAAAACGGAATGCAGGATTTCTTGTGTCCAGATTTTTGAAAAAGAATTAAATGCATTTGAACAGGGGTTTTTGTATGAAGATAAATTCAGATTTGCATGCGTTTGGATATGAAGATGAAGAGTTTGATTTAAATCTGAAATGCTTGAAAATGCTATAGATTTTTGAAGGAGGAAAAGGTTTTTGCATTTGAAGATGAGGATGGTTACAGATCTGCAGTTGGTTTTTAAGGATTGTTTTTAAGGTGGAGAGTTACAGCTGAAAAAAAATTCTTTGCTATGGAAAAAATGAGAAAAGGACAGGAAAGATGGCATGAGTTTATATAACTTATTTATGATTTATTTTAAAATCAAATAAAAATTAAAATTAAAATTTGACACATGTCTTAAATTATAACACTTGTAAATTACCTTGTTTAATCTCTTAACACATGTTATATTATGCTTTTAAGATGCTTACACTTGTCCTTTAAGTGATTAATATTTTTAATTAAAGTGTCAATATAATATTATGCTTGAATTAATTAGTTAACAAATACTTAGTTATATATAGATAATAATTAAAGAAAACAAAACCAATTGTGATAATAAATAAAAAGAATATACAAATGAGTTATTTAAAAATAATATTTTAAATCATTTTAAAATAAATTTATAAAGGAGATTGTAAATTGCTTGTTATTTATATGAATAAATGTTTCATATTTTAGTTGTATTTTAAGCTCTCATATTTAATTTACAAATCATAATTATTAAATCAATATTTTAAAAAGAAATAAAACAAACATTTTCTATAACTTTATTTTAATCTAAATTAATATTCAAACTTAAGTTAAAATATATTTAAAATCATAGAGTTATTTTATTAAATAGCTTTGAAAAGCTTAAATAAAAAATAAATCATAATCTCCTAATTTCAAAATATTAGAAAATATGCTATACTAATTTAATTTAAAACCAACTCATCTATTTAAAATATATATAAATATATATACATATTATAAATAGAAAATGGTTTATTAACTTATTAAAAGATAAATTCACTAATTAATTACTTATTGAAGAATATTTTGAATCAATTCAAATTTATTAACAAAAATTATCGAATTAATTTAAATTTTAAACACAGATTATTAAATTGATATTGTCAAAAATTCCAGGATATTACATTAAAGCAATTTTAGATTATTAAATTCAATAATTTAATTTGTCAAATAAATGGTGATATTTGAAATCCAAGTTAAACCGACTTTCAAATATTTAAAATAAATTAAATATTCCAATTTCAAATATTTGAAAATTCCAGGTTGTCACATTCCTCCCCTCTTAAAAGAATTTCGTCCTCGAAATTTCTAGTTAGGAAGAATGGCCAATACCCATTCACTTATCTTTCCAAAATCCACTATTTTTAACAACTTCCCAAAACCAAACAGTTTTTAACAATACCCAAGCCATCTTTTTAATAAAGACATTACCACCCTTATTAACATTCAAAACTTCCTCCATAGGTTCCAACCAATATTACTTACCCAACCATTCAAATTTAACTCTAAAACCAAATTTTAAATTATCAAATCTTCTCAAAAATTTTCCAACTCCCTAAATTTTTGAAAAATTCTGCCAACTTCTCCTTTGCGCAGCTAGCTCGGTACAACTACATAATGCCTCTACGGGCCCTCTGATTTCAAAAAGAAAACAAAACGCCAAGTGGCTAGACAAAAAAATCATTAAATTTCATACAGAAATTCAAATACATACCTTTGCCGAGCAAATTTCAATTTATCTTCAAAAATCAAAAATCTCAATTCCCTATTGCTTTTTAATACCTGAACATCCTACTTAGCAATAACATCCAATCATTGCTTTCAAAATCATTTTATACATTTCTTTACAAAAGGTTTTAATATTTATTTCATTCACATTCGTATGATGCACATATATCATCCGTGCGCAATACCCAATTCGATCGCTCACTTGATCACACAATTTCACTTTCAAACTAGTATCATTCCTTCCAATTTCCTAGTGCGGACTCAGATCTGGTTTCTTGATTAGAAACCGTCATTCTCCTTGCATAGCCACAAGCTATGATAGAGAATTTCTAGAATCAATCAAAAATCTGTATCCAGGGTTCGCCGTCGAAAATCGAGTGAAAAATCCCAACTCGGATTGGTATAACTACCTCGAAATTCTATACTCGGATCAAGATCAAATCGTTATGCAAATAAAATAATATATGTACATCTTACGTATTTATATCCATTTATTATTAACTATATCAATTCTCTTTTATTCACATTCATTTGATTTCCATCTACTTATTCACAATTTTCCCATTTCACAACTTTCGGTTTTAATCTTCATTCAATTATTCATTTAAAATAATTTTCTCAATACCAAATTTACTTAAGAATTTCACCATTCCTTCTTAAGTATAATATCAATGTTTTATGTACCTCTTATAACAATTTTTACTTCACCACTGTTGTTAATCTATACTTTACTCAAATTTTCATTTTCAAATTCGTTTGAATTCAATTTCCCTTTCATCTTAAATATTGAATTCTATTTACATTATCTCAACCCCTACTTAATTAACTATTTCTCTAATTAGTTCCACTTAATAATTTATTCCTATCTCAAACCATTTTTACTTCCAAACTTTTATTATTTTAGTTCACTTAGAACTAGTTCTAATACTTCACTCTACTCAACTAAATTTTAAATTTTAATATTCGGTTCTTAATTTCATTTGGTTACAACCAAATAAATTTCCAAATCTCAATTCTTTTATTCAAATTTCCATTTTCAATTCCACTTGAATCAAATTTTCCTTCCTTCCACCCATTTATTCGCAAACAAATTTAATACTTCATTTTATACAACAAGATTTAAATCAAATCTCATTCCAAATCATTCTGTTACCTACTTAAATTAATTAGTTTACTCACTAATTTAATTTCAGTCCTTTATTTTATTTAGCCAAACCTTGACTAACTTCCATTACACACATTCAAATTAATTTCCAATATTTAGTTTAAATCCTATTTACTTACGAATGCAAATTCATTTGTCTATCCACAATTTTATTTCCATTCCATTTACCAACCTTCTTTAATTGGCTTATCTTTCCAACCTTATTCTCTAGTCACACTTATCTTTATTTGACCCTTTCAAGTTGAATCTTATTCCACAAATTTCAAATTTCAATAAAAAGTTTATTTCCAAACTTTTACATCTTTAGTCCTTCGAACAAATTTACAATTCACTTTTCTTGACTCAATTTAAATTGATTCCAATCTTCAATTTCCATTTTACTTACTTACAAATGTAATTTCCTTTTGTTTCTCTATACATTTGTTTACAATCTTAATAAACTTATTTCAATAATAATTTTTCCTCAAAGCTCACTTTTACTTAAGTAGATTTAGTTAAATTTCATTTCCATTTGATTTTTTTTTTAATTTCAATAAGTTTTTCCAACTTATTTAAATTCCATTTACTATTCTCTTTAAACTTACTTCATTTGATGGTTTTATTTTTCCAACTTATTTTGTTTTCATAGTCATTTTATTTACTATTCACAAGTTAATTTCCATTCAAGAAAATTTCCAAACTTATAAGTTTCCAATCCTATTTATAATCCATAAACATTTTTAGTCAAACTTCCAGAATTCAAACCACTACTTAAACACTCAAAACATTTTAATCCAATTCCATAGCCTTCAACAAAATATTTCAAAATCACTTTGAAATCAATTATATCCAAAATTCTTTGGTATCAAATTAGCTTTTGAATTGTAAAACCGAACTTAGTTTTGCAAATACTCCATTTTTAAAACAATTTTGTAGCAATTTCTCTCTTAGAAACTCGAAAATGAACATCGATGATGTTGCAGTCATCACCGAAGTTATTTTCCAGCGATCGAAGTGAGTACAATGCTTTTAATTTTTCCAGAAACATTTCAAATATTTTTGATTCCAAATCTCACCAGATTTCAAATTCAATTCAAAAATGCTTCGAAATAATATCACTATTATTTCTTCAAAACCTTTGAAAACCATTTCCGACCTAAAGGAATTCAAATCATTCACCAAAATTTCAAATTTTCAAATCCTTCAATTCATATTCAAAAATTACTCTGGAATTTTATTTTAAATTATAAATCATATTTACAATTCACATCCTGTTATATGAAATGAATTTCTAAACTTTGGTTATGATTTTCAGTTCCCTATTCAATTTCTACACAATAATGATAATAATTTGATATTATCATTCCCTAACGACCAAGCAACCATATATAACTATAATAAGTTACAGAAAACTATTTCTTTATATACAAAAATAGTTTGGGTAAAATTATTTCGTTTACCCTATTTGAAACAATACTGTGTCGGTTTATCTTATTTAAGAGTTTAGACATTCCTATCGATGACATGGCGTCCCCACATATTGACCAGAATTCATAAATATTCAACCGATAAGTCAACACAATATAAAAAGAATTTTTTATATTCACTAACAAATATGCGCTCATATTTATTAATACACTCAAACTCATTCTAGAGTACAACGGACTCTATTTTTAAATGAGTAATCCCCACCACTGCCAAGGTTCCTGCTTAACCTTCGGCTCTGATACCAAGTGTAACGACCTGATTTTTCAACGCCCGAAAATCGACATTTATACCGCCACTGTTCAAATCCCAAACAATCGAATGCTGGAAAATTGAACCATTAGGGATGAAGAAGAAAGAGGTAGAAGAAGAGAAAAATAACACAACAAAATCTTACCATCGCAGCGGAACAATATATAATAGATAAGTGACTAATCTTTAAAACAAAAAGAATTATATCTGTTTATACATTACATCCTCAGAGTACAACAAAATTCATAACACACAATTGGACAGTTATCATAACATGTCCTCATAAAACTGACTGTACAGTTAATCAAACATAGCGGAATAATAATCAAGCATGGAAGTACGCCTCGCCATTCAGCTCGTCTCCTGAGTTCCATAGCATCTTTTCCTGTATCTATAATACTCGTCTGACCCGAGCATTATAGTTAAATAATACCCGAGTCAGTCTGGAAACCAACGTAAGAAAACACACTCAATTTGATTATTAAAGTTTTCAAAAATCATTTGAAATCAAAGGTATCTCGTTAGACCATGCCACAAATAAACATGCCGGGTTTTTACCTTACGATAACCAAAACATTTCTTATAAAATCCTATGATATTATAGTAATGTTTATATACAAATACTTATTCAAATAGCCGAAATAGTTACATTATTAAATTCCAGCTACTAGCCCCAAAGGGGATTCTACAAACAAAAACCGTAAAGCACGTAGGGAGAATGAATTACCATCAATGGCAGGGCTACTAGGGTACCGTCCGTCATAGTACGTGATCCAGATCACCGTATCGAGGATCCACCCTGATCCCCTGCATCACAAGACCAGAGCTACCCCTTACTGGATAATTCAAATAAGTTCGCTCCACGGTTAGGATCAGCAACCGCCACACAGCCGAAATAAAAGGGTCATCTAGACAGGGGTGACCTTACCCAAATTAGTTGTTAGCCACTTAGCCTTGTCTGCACCTCCCCCGTTTTAGCCATTCCCGGTTGATGAGGCTCAAGGCTATGCGTTACCTTTTAGCACACATACACTTACAATGCTCATCATCCCCCTGACGATGTTCTGAAAGCATTCGTCCATACAAGTTCGTTTCGGGTTCGAACGGAACCGAAGGCGCTACTCCTACAACATCCATTTTGGAATCACCCTTAGGATTAGTAGTGATTAGCCCTTGCGCTTCACTGCTCCATCTTCGAATCCAACTCTTGTCTTCTTCACAAAAACATTCAAACTGGATCGAAGTGGTTTTCGAAAAATTAATTCTGATTCCGGTCTCTTCGAAACGATCAATGCATTGGCCAATATTGATAGTCGGTTATTTAGCTATCAAATAACATTCACAAACAATCATCAAGCCATAATAATTTCTCCCAGATTATTTATTTTTAAATATCTTCGTAAGAAATTTTCCTACATTTCAATCCTTTGAAAATAGTTTTCAAATTACTTTTCTCTCTCGTGGAATTGAATTTCCACCCAATTGTTTTATTTCCACTGGAAACCGCCAAGTCCTAAATACTTAAGATTTTAAAAATAATTTAAATCATTTTATTCTAAAACATACTTTAAAACATTTAATTTAAAATTACTTAAAACTTTATTCAAAAAATATATACTTTGAAAATATTTAAAATAAAACGACTTTATAAACTATAAAAAACTAATTTTTAACATAAAAGTTAAGCCAAATTTTAAAATAAGAGTTACGAAATTCTATAAAATTTTAACCAAACTAAAATAAAACTATTTTATAAAATACAAATATTAATGATTATCTTTTTAAAACATAATACCAATTAATCGTTTAAATAATTACTACTAAAATAATTTTGAAAATATTTACTTTAAAATTTAAAACATTTAAAAATAATAAATATTCTAAAACATTTCTTTAAAGCAAAATTTTCAAAGCCTTTAACTTATACATAAAAAATTTACTTTAAATATACTTGGCTTTCTAGGGAAATATACTTTCCATATCTATACCTTTAAAAATAAACCACTATTTATTTTTAAAACAAATTACCCATTCCTTTATAAATTCCCATCGTGAATTTATATTTCCAAATATCCACAGATATCTTGTTTTACCTTATAAACCCAGTTTATAAATGTTATAGTCTCTTCTTTCTTTAAATCACAGTTTCAAACACTGAATCAATTTCAAATTGATTTCAAAATTAACTCCATTTAAAATAAATTTCTTTACTTATCCAATTATTTCAAAACTCATTAATTTCAGATTTAACCTTTTTATTATGATTCAAAATCTTATTTAAACTGAAATACAAATTTCATACTTTTCCCAAATTTCTTCTTTATCTTTTTTCCAGATTTAAAACTTAAATTTGCAAATAATTTCTTTATTCCTTTAAATAATATCATTAAGTATAAAAATTTATTTATTCCTCTTTATCCAAAATCTACTTTCCATACTCAGAATTTATTTATTAAAATTTAAAAATCCACTTTTATCCTTTTCCACTTTATTTATCCAAACCTCTTTAATTATTTACTTAAAAATCTCCCTTTATTTTCCTTCAAAAATCCAATATATATCTTTTTGATGACTCGGTATACCCAGATATATTCAATCAAACCATAGCATCCAATATTTGCAATTAACCAATTATAATCTATCACAGATAATCAAATAAACCATAGCACAATATATTAAAACAATTCTAAATAATTTTGAGGAATCCAGTTGGATCCTTCCAACCTGTTTCCCTGCATCCACAGATATTAGCACAATATAAAATACCAATTCCACTTCAAGGTGGAATATCACGGTATATGGGGTTATATTATCTCATCCGCTATTATGCGGCGCATAGGGTCTCATCCGCTATATAATACGGGAATCAATCACTCCAATATATATACTACAATATAATATACCACATCCAATCAATTCAATCATTCAACCAAATATTTTAAATTTAACTATTTAAATTTAATTAATAACCAGATGAGTGAGATTAACTCACCTTTGATTTTATTGTTTGCAATCCACTTTCCATCTCGACTTATTTTCTTCACGCTTTGAAACCTTGTATAACATTACTTGATTTATTAATATCTAAACTAATCAAATGACTAATTTCCTATTTAATTTACAAATGATTTGATTTTAAACTAATAATTTAAATTTAAACTAGCAAGTAAAAATGTATTTATGTATGCCTGATTTATTTTATTTTCAATCCGTCTAAAAAAATCTACATAAGTTTTTTTAAATCTAACTTTTATATAAATCTTTGTATTTTTTCAAAATCTTATATACACATATGCATTTACTATTTATTTATGTATATATTAAATTTAAAACAAGTATATGTGTGTATATTTTATATTTACTCAAATTAAATTAAAACCAAAAACTGCTATACCTTTGACAAAACCCCCATCCCTCCATACTCGGCCTCATCCCCATCCAGCAACTGCATTAGCATCCCTCTTTCGCAAGCCTAACCTCATCCCCAAATCGAAGCCCTAGCCAACCCTATACGAATGCAGCCGCCAAAAATCAAACTGAGCATCGCCGCTCGCACTTGAACTCCCCTTCGACATCGAATCGCGATCCACCAAAGTGAATGCCGCCCGCTCCTCCTTTCCCAAATTTCGCTGCAACTCCTATAGTCGAAGAAGGAGGCATCGAACCCCTTAGCACTCGCGATTAGGCTTCGTTCGATTGTCTTATTGTCGACTTTGATTTCGAAAGAGGGACGGTGAATTGAATGAGTTTTGAAATGAGGCGGGAAAAAAAAGAAAGTTGCAAATTGGATTTAAGTGGAAGGATGGATGCGGTCCCATTATCTTGTTTGAATCTCGAATTGATATGAACGAGGACTCAAGGCTCGTACTCGGCTATTATCATTTATCTGAGGAGGATTCGATTTGAACTGAAAAATGGCTTTTGTTCTTTTAATTTTTTTAATTAAAAAACCGAGCATTTTAAAAATAGGAAGGAGATGCGTGTCTTAGGGAGGGACAAGTGTTAGAAAATAGGCTACGTGTTGAATTACAGTAATTTACTTTTGACGGGTTTCAATATAAAAATTTAATTCAAATTTAAATTTAAATGTATCGAAATCGAGTCAAAAATCTCGATCTCCTATCGAGGCATGCCACTAGGCATTCTATGGTTATACCCCTATTCCAAACATGATGGAAAAGATTTTGAGTCCTAATTCGATCGTATGAAGAAGATAGTTTTTTGGACCTTATTATTATGCCGAATTTCGATATAGATTTCAGCGCGTTTACTTACTGTAAGGCCAAACGATCACTCCAAACACTACGAAAATTGAAATCCGATAATAATATGCTATTACGGATCCAATGGAACTAGTTTTGTTGAAATCCGAGACTGTGCCTCGGAAGGCTATTTTTGAATTCAATTTAAACAATAAAATTTCAAACTTAACAAAACACTTTCAAATTTAAATTTTTAACTTTTATTATCTCCATTATTATAATTATAAATTTTCCAAGCCTTTGAAAAGTTTTTGTCCAGCTTAAAATCCAAGATTTACTATTTAAACCAATTTCAAATTATTAAATTCAAAAATATAATTGTCAAATAAATGGTGATATTTGAAATTCAAGTTAAACCGACTTTCGAATATTTAAAATAAATTAAATATTCCAATTTTAAATATCTGAAAATTCCGGGTTGTCACAAATAATGATCAAATGATATATATATATATTTTTGTGTGTGTGTATATATGTATTTACTTATGTATATACATAGTTATTGGGGAATATAACTAAATATAAACATGTATAAATAACATACACGTAGTATAAATATTTTTGGTATTAAATATAAATACACACACACACATATCATTATTAATAATGTAGGATCGTTTTCACCCTAGAGGGGGGGTGAATAGGGTCTACTAAATATTAGTGTGGAAATAAAAATAAAAATAGAAAGTAATGCAGTAAAAATCACATACAGTTTTACCCAACTTGGGAAAAAATTTGCCTAAGTGATGCCCACAGGGTTTCTTCTAGAAATTAAGTAATCAGACGCTTACAAAATCACGTAAACTTGCGATACCCGCTAACTTGATTTACCTAACTCTAAGCTCAAAACCTTGCCACAACCCTGCCACTGAGTTGCAAATTCTTGAACTACAAAACCATAATTCATCAACTAGTTAATCTAGAGTTTGTAAATAAAAAGAAACTAAAAACAAACAAAAGAACTAAATAATAAATAACACCCTAATATCTAAAACTTAAACGGCGCATTAAAAATAGCATAAACAAAATTTCCCTTTTATTTTGCTTCCTGCTTATCTATGCCGCCCTGTTTCTTTGAAATCCAGAATTAGGGGTTTTTTATTTTCATGCCTATGATTCCTCAAGATTGATTGTTTGCCTTTTGTCAAGTCTCTTATTTGGGCTTCAACAATTTTGGAGCTTTCGAATCCTCTCTGTTGGTTAAGCTGATCGATTCCGATGAATTTGGATTTCACGTTTCTTCGATCAATGTTCTACGATTGCTCTAGAGGGTTTGAGTTCGACTTTGGTATAATATCGGTATGCAATTTTTACTTTATTATTCTATTGATTTGTTTGAACTCGAACACCTAATTGCTGATGATGAATTGAGTATTTATAAGGATCAAAATCCTATAATTTCATTTCATATACTTTGATTTGAATTCTTCATGATTTTAGTACTTGCATTGATTTCTGATTGAACGATCAAGTGATTTCTGACTTGTTCATTGGTGGAATATATTTCTGATATATTCAAATTTGCTTAAATGTATTTGAATTGGATCCATTCTTTGCTGACTACGACTTGTTCGTCATTCGCTGTTCCATTTTATGAAATACATTTCCTTATTGCCTCTGATTGAATTCCCTTGAATTTTTTCAAACTGCTACTGATAATTTTTGATTTTTTCGTTTCCTTGGCATGACCCATGATTGCTTAATTATTTTTGCTGTATTATGGTTAGTTGGTTTGGGTTCTGTCATTTCATTGATCTGGACATGGAGTCTTGGATGTTAGCCTTGCATTGCCTTGTACTAGTAATTTAAACATGATGTGTTGCACATTTCTTGCATTGTTAAAGAGAATTGCCTTGTTGAGTAATCAACGTATGTTTGCGTGTCACCGTATGTTGCCTTGCTTGAGTTTGATCCGATGTCTTCATGTATATACATACATATATGTGTGTATGTATATGTGTATGTGATTGCTATGGCTATGTTCTGTCCACCCGAGTGCTTGTATTCTGACTTTGCTGTGTCTGGTGCACTTGTATTCTCTGGCCATAAATTCTGGTTGTCGTTTTGTTTTCATGTGTGTTCATGCCTGAATGCTTGCATATCCACATGAGCATGTTTATTGAATGCCTAAATGCTTGCATATTGAATGCCCAAATGCCTGAATGCCTAAATGCACATCCATATGAATATGTACTGACCACTGTTGTGTTTTTTGTTTTTGCATTGCACCTGTGTTGAATCCAGTATTGGCTTGGGTTTGACCTTGTGCTCACATGTCCTTGTACTTGGCCCTGAATTCTGATTTCTTGACTGGTCTAGTTGAGCTGCCGTCATGTTGTATGATGTTTGCACTCAAATAAGCTGTTTGTATGTTGTAATGTTGTATGTTGCTTTGCATTTCAAATAGGTTGTATGTTGGTTGGATCTTCATGTGTACATTTGGTAGAGATGTTGTCATGTTGGTTGGACTTGAGCATGTCTGAAACTTTGTTGCTTTGACTGATTCTTGAGAAGTTGAGGCAACACACATGTGTACATGTACACGTGAGTATATGCATGCTTTCAACCATGAATACTAGAATGTCCCTGCCAGTGAAAAGGAAAGAAAAACAACTCAAATTACCCGAGGTAATAATAATTTAATAAATATTTTTATTTTCAGTTCGAGTTCACATTATTTTTCAAACAACTGCTTTTGAATTGTATGTGATAGGTACTCAGAAGACTGGACATATACCAAAGCTTGAAGACATCAAAAGAGTATGACAGTTAGTGAATTGATCAATATGTAATCTTGTACAAAATATGTAAAGCTGTGTTGAGTTGTATATATGTTCGAAATAGTTAGAGCTAAAAATATGTACTATTCGATATTGTAATAAAAACAATTGTTTGAATAAAATATTTGTTTATTGTTCAATGAATATTGGTGTATTCTATTCTTATAGTTGTGTTTGAATATTTATATCGAATAGTGTTGTATCCAATACATTTAATATCTATATATTTATATATGTTTATTATCATCAAACAAAAATCATAGTCTATTGTACTGTACAATCTTCCCCTTTTGATGATAACAAACATGTATTAAGATTTTAAATCAATTAAATGTATTTGGTCTTGATGAATTCTATTAGCTCCCCCTGTTTGAATACTCCCCCTACAACAAAGATCCCCCTTTACATATGCATAAAAATATATGCAAATAAAAAATTGAAAAAATGCAACGTACCTAGATGAGAATATGCAAATAAAAGAAATATGACTTATTTGCCAAAATCTTAACTTCCCTTCCTCTTTTGTTGTCAGCAAAACAGTATTAGATAAGAGTGATAAAGTGACAGACATGAATCACAACATTAATACCTAATCAAGTATAAATATTAAATTTAAAAAAAATCAAACAATAGTCATAAATACTCTGTTAGGCGAATATTCCATTTTAGAGTGATAGGAGTGATGTCGGCATAGAAAGCCATATAGTCATGTCCGTTTATGGTATATTATTGACAGGAATTTTTTAAATACTTACCAACCTAGCATAACCATTAGAACTTTTAAATGAGATTAGTAGTATTCCCTATTTTTATTAAAAATGAAATCAAGCATCTTTTAACCACGCATAACCGTAAGGACTTTTAAATGGGGTTAGAACCAACTTATCTATTCATCCAATTTTGATATGTGTTCGATACATGCATAACCGTGAGGACTTTTAAATGAGCATGAAAGCACATAATCAAAGATTTCAAATATTCACCCATGCATAATCGTGATGACTTTTAAATGAGAGTGAGTACTTTTGGATGATTTTTTGCTAATTAAAAAAAAAGAATAATTTCCTGTTTAAATACCACATTTTGAGATAGTATATTGGATTTTGATGAGTGATTGTCGTAGAAATATGATAGGAACAGAAATGGTCACGGGATTTTTACCACAATGTTATTACAAATTTTGTTTAATTTTTTAAAGAAATTTTCCAAATATACTCTCTCAAGACTTAATGTATGATCAAGGTTGATACTCATCACTTTTTTCAGTAAGTATTTATCTTTTCAATAATCAATAGGCAGCCAGGTTAGTTAACATAGGCATTTAAGATCAATTCCAAAGAAAATATAAAATCACATTTCTAAAATGCCTAAACTGAGACGAAGTCGACAAAAACTATTTTCTGGAAGGGGTTTTGTAAAAAATGTCTGCCAATTGAGAATCAGTTGAAATGAAATTTATATAGATATTTTCTTTGGAAATGTGATCTTTAATGAAATGATGTTTAACATCTATATGCTTGGTGCAAGAATGATGTACAGGATTATTTGTAAGATCAATTGCACTTTTGCTATCACGCATAAGTGGAGCTCGTTTAAAATTTTGACCATAATCTTGCAAGGTTTGTAGCATCCATAGGATTTGAGCAGAGCAACCGCTTAGAGCAATATACTCTACCTCAGTGGTGGACAATGCAATATAATTTTTTTTCGACTTGACTATGCAACTAATGAATGTCCCAACATAAAACACGTTTCATTAGTACTTTTTCGATCAACTAGACTAGCAGAATAGTCTGTATCTAAATACCCTTTTAACCCAAATTTATCATTAGTTGAATACCATAGATCAAACCGTGGGGTATGCAACAGATACCTTATAATCCTTTTTACAGCTTTTAATGAGATTGTTTTGGATTTGATTGAAACCATGCACATAAAAAAACAGAGAACAAAATATCTGGCCTAGAAGCAGTAAGATAAAGAAGTGAACCAGTCATAACTCGATATTTCTTTTGATCAACTACCTTACCTTTTTCATCCTTGTCAAGATTAATTGTCGTGCTCATGGGAGTTTTTGCAGATTTAGCATCTTTCAATCCAAATTTGTTGACAAGCTCTCTGATATTTTTTTTTGAGAGATGAATGTACCTTTTTCATTTTATTTAATTTGAAATCCTAAAAAGAATTTCAACTCTCCTCCAAGCTCATTTCAAACTTTTCCTACATGACTTTTTCAAATTTCTCACACAAAAGGTTGGTAGTGGCACCATAAATAATGACATCAACATATATTTGAACAATCAATAGGTCATCGTTTTTGTGCAATAGAAATAATGCAGTGTCTACAGAGCCCTTTTGAACCCAATTTCAAGAAGATAAGTGCTAAGACATTCATACCAAGCCTTAGGGGCTTGTTTTAATCGATATAGTGATTTCTTAAGTTTGTATACATGGTTAGAGTATTCTTGACTTTCAAAGCATTCGGGTTATTCAACGAATAAATCCTCTTTCAAAATTCCATTAAGAAAAGAACTTTTAATTTTCATTTGTCATAGTTTAAATCCTTTACAACAAGGAAAAGCTAACAAGATTCTAATGGATTCTGGTGTTGCTACTAGTGCAAAAGTTTCATCAAAATCAATTCTTCAATTTGATTGTAACCTTTATGAACAAACCTAGCTTTGTTCCTAATCACATTTCCAGATTCATCAAATTTATTTTTAAAAATCCATTTAGTTCCTACAACTGGATAATCATTAGGTCTAGTGCTAGAATCCAAACTTCCTTCCGTTCAAATTGATTTAGCACTACTTACATAGCCATAAACCAACTTCCATCATTAAGAGCTGTATCTATGCCTTTGGGTTCAATTACTGAAATACATCCTTTATATAACCATAAATAACATAAATTTCTAAAGAAGGAACGAGTTTGAATACCTACGGTAGGATTACCTATTACCAATTATGGAGGATGATCTAGTTTGAATTTCAATCTCACTAGTTATGATTTCTTTGGACTTCTTCCGCGGTTGCAATTTCTTTTGGGTTTTAACTTTCATATTTTTGGTTCTCCTATTTGACATTGCTTTAGATTGTTTCCTTGCTTTGATCATCAATTCCTTCATCAAATTTCACATTGATTGACTCCACGATCGTTCTCGTCCTTTTATTATATACTCTATAAGCTTTGCTTCTGGAAGAGTATCCCATGAACATGCCTTGGTCATTTTTTGGCTCAAATTTCCCTATTTGATCACCTATATTGAGAATAAAACATGGAAAGCCAAAATTTTAGAGTTATGAAATATTTGGCTTTTTGTTGAACCATAGTTCATATGGTGTTTTCTTAATAATCGACCTAATCATGACTCTATTCATTACATAACAAGCTATAGTACTGCCTCTGCCCAGAAGAACAAGGGTAGTTCATACTCATTTATCATAGATCTAGCCAACTCTTATAAGGCTCAATTCTTTCTCTCGACTACTCCATTTGGCTGTGGAGTACGTGAGGCAGAGAATTCATGTTTAAATCCATTTTCATTACGAAAAATTTCAAATTCATCATTTTCAATTCCTCCACCATGATCACTTCTTAGCGAAATAATAGAAACTCCTTTTCCATTTTGAACTAATTTTGTGAATTTAGTGAAGTATGAGAAATTTTATGATTTTTTTAGCAAAGAAGTATACCCACATGTGTCTAAAGTAATCATCAACCAATATAAAACAATATCTTTTACTACCTAAACTTGCAATATCATTAGGTCCATACAGATCCATATGAAATAGTTCAAGGACTCTAGAGGTACTTGCATTGTTCTTGGAATGAAAAGAAATTTTTTAAATTTTCCCATAGTATATGCTTTACATAGAGTTTCTATTTTGAAATCATGAGATGGTAAACCTCTTACCAAATCTTTTCTTTCTAACTTGTTTAACAGATTCATGCTAGCATGTCCTAATCGTTTATGCCATAAGTTTACTTCTTCGTTCTTAGCTACTAAACATTTTGAAAGAGTGAGAACATCAAAAGATAGGGAGTATATATTACCTTACCTCTTACCTGAAAATAATGTTTATTTTGATGATTGGTCAACAATTTTGCACAAATCAGAACCAAAAACAACATTCATTCCCTTATGACATAACTGGCTGATTGAAATCAGATTATGGTGCAGGTTTTTGGTATAGATTTTCAACATATATTACATCATTTAAGGTAAGTGTGCCATTACCTACTTTACCTTTACCTATAATTTTACATTTATCATTGTTTCCCATTGTAACTCTACTACCTTTGTACTTCTCTAGGCTATGGAACTTTGATTTGTCGCCCATTCATGTGCCTGGAACCGCCAGAATCCAGGTACCACTTTTACTGTTCCATAGCCTGCCAAAACACCAACACGAGAAAAAGTTTAGTGACTTATTTGTTTTTATAGGTTCATGATTATTAGTGACAATTTTTTTTGAAAAATTAGTTTGCGTAGAACCAAGATAGTCTATGTTTGTTCCTTTTGGCACCCAGATTTGTTTGATTTTAAGGGATTTTACATTCTTGCCTTTAGTAACCCAAATTGGTATGGTTTTCGTGTGTTTGGATCTATAACAACAATTGTTTTTGATTGTGTCCAAATTTTCCATTAATTGTGCACTTGGAGTTGACATGATTAGTTCCACTTCTACCTTTTCCAAATTGAGTATACCCAAGTCCTTATTTAATAGTATTAATAGTTTATTTTCCTAATACCATATTTAGTAATCTTTCTCCTTTGGAGAATATTCCTAAAGTTGTAAACAATTGTTGGGCTTGTGACTTGAGTGATTCATTTTCATTCGATAAAAAAGTGCAATTTTTAATAGAATTTTCTCTCCTAGTATTTTCACTTTCTTTCAAAATTGGACTTTCATTTTGAAGCGATTTAATTTTAGTTTCTAATTTTTTTATTTCCTCTTCTAATGATGGACACTTATAACACTTAGGGCTCTTTTTTTATACAGTTTTGAACTACTTGATCAAGCTGCATATTTAGTTCTATCAAACCATCTTTTTGTGATTCAATTTTAGTGTACTTGCTTTCAGAACAGTCATTTACTTCATGAAAATATATAAGTAACTGTGAGTGAGTGAGTTTTGATACCTCGCTTGACTCGTCATCATCGATGTCACTTGTTTGTCCTCGAAAACATAGATTTGCTCTTTCACTCTCACTACTAGTGCGTTCATCATCATCTTCATTACTTTCATCCCAAGTTGTTGCAAAACTTCTCCTTTTCGGTTTCTTTCCTTTGTTGAATCGATTTTGAGGATAATTTGGCTTGATATGACCAAGTTTATTGCACTTGTGACAAATGACATCCTGCTTTTATGAGTTGTCTAGAACTTTGACGATTTTGCTATTCAATTTTTGATTTAGGGTTGAATTTCCATATTTGCAGTTCCACCTTTTGAATCTCTTTATTATCAATGCCAATTCATTTGCTCCTTCATCATCACCATCACCGTCTTCACTTTCCATTTTTCCTTTGAGAGCTATTGATTTCTTTCATGTATCTCCTCCTTCGCATTCTTCCTGGAATTTGATTTCTAGCTCATAAGTGTTGAGTTTTCTGATGAGTTCTTCAACTTTAACCTGTTTCTGATCCTTTGATTCTTGGATGGCGGTTACCTTTGCTTCAAAACTTCATGGAAGAATTTCGAGGATCTTTCAGACTATCTCCAGCTCTGTGTATGGTCTTCCTAGGGATTTTGATTTGTATATAAGATTAGAAAGTCATCCTTACATTTCTTTGACACTTTCATCCTTTGCCATTGTGAAGTTCTCATACTCGCTACTAAGCATGGAAAGGCAAGATTCTTTAACCTAGAAGGTTTCTTCATGAGTCACTTCAAGCGTGTGCTAGATTTCCTGCGCAGTTAGGCAATGTGAGACATGTTTTAATTCAATTTGATCTAATGAACAAATAATAGAATTCATAGCCTTAGTATTAGCTATTTACAGTTTATTTTGAAGATCTATCCATTAATCCATAGGTTTATCAACTTCTTGATTGTCTACCATTACTATTGGTGTGCTATATCCTGTTTTAGCAATATTCCATGCATCTATGGTTTTCAAAAAAGAATTCATTCTGATTTTCCAATATGCATATTATCCATTGAACATGGGTGGTCTAGCTATGGACTGACCTTCAACAAAAGCATTATTAAAAGAAGCCGTTGAAAGAAAAAATCAAATTTTTTAACAGAACCTGGTTTTCGATCGTAGCACCGATACCATTTGTAGGATCATTTTCACCATAGGAGGGGGGGGGGGTGAATAGGGTCTAAATATTAATGCGAAAATAAAAATAAAAACAGAAAGTAATGTAGTAAAGATCACACATAGTTTTACCCAGCTTCGGTAAAAAATTTCCTACATGCTACCCCCAAGGTTTCTACTAGAAATTAAGTAGTCAGACACTTACAAAACACATAAACTTGCAATACTCTCTAACTTTATTAACCTAACTCTAAGCTCAAAACCCTGCCATAACTCAGCCACTAAGTTGCGAATTCTAGAACTACAAAACCGTAGTTCGTCAACTAGTTAATCTAGAGTTTGAAAATAAAAAGGAACTAAAAACAAAAAAAGAATTAAATAATAATTAACATCCTAATATCTAAAACTTATACAACTCATTAAAAATAGCATAAACAAATTTTCCCTTTTATTTTGCTTCCTACTTATCCAGCCACCTTGTTTCTTTCCGATCTGGAATTAGGGTTTTTGATTTTCGAGCCAATGGTTCCTCAAAATTGATTGTTTTCCTTTTGTTGAGTCTCGGATCTAAGCTTCTACATATTTGGAGCTTTCGAATCCTCTCTTGGTTGGGTTGATCGATTCTAATGAATTTGGATTTCGCGATTCTTCGATCAGTTTCCACGATTGCTCTAGAGCGTTTGAGTTCGACTTTGGTATAATATCGGTATGCGGTTTTTACTATATTGTTTTGTAGATTTTTTTGAACTCGAACACCTAATTGCCGATGATGAATTGGGTATTTATAGGGATCAAAACCATATAATTTGTTTTCGTATATTTTGATTTAAATTCTTCATGATTTTAGTACTTGCATTGATTTCTGATCAAACGATCATGTGATTCTGACTTGTATTCTCTAGCCATAAATTCTGGTTGTCTTGTTGTTTTCATGTGTTTTCATGCTTGAATGCTGGCATATCCATATAAGCATGTTTATTGAATGCTTGCATATTAAATGCCTGAATGCTTGAATACATATCCATATCCACATTTACTGACCATTGTTCTGTTGTTTGTTTTTGCATTGCATCTGAGTTTAATCCAGTCTTGGCTTGGGTTTGACCTAGTGCTCACATGTCCTTGCACTTGGCCCTGATTTCTAATTTCTTGACTGCTCTAGTTGAGCTGTTGTCATGTTGTATGTTGTTTGTATTCAACTAAGCTGTTTGTATGTTGTCATGTTGTATGCTATCATGTTGTATGTTGCTTTGCATTTCAAATAGGTTGTTTGTTAGTTGGATCATGTTTACATTTGGTTGAGATGCTGCCATGTTGGTTGGACCCGAGCATGTATGAAACTTTGTTGCTTTGACCGATTCTCGAAAAGCTGAGGCAATACACATGTGTACATGTACATGTGAGTATATGCATGCTTTCAACCATGAATACCTGCCAATGAAAAAGAAAGAAAAATAACCCAAATTACCTAAGGCAACAATATTTTAAAAAATATTTGTATTTTCAGTTCGAGTTCACATTATTTTCCAGACCACTGCTTTTGAATTGTTTGTGACAAGTACTCAGAAGACTGGACATATACTAAAGCTTGAAGACAGCAAAAGAGTGTGATAGTTAGTGAATTGATCAATATGTAATCTTGTACAAAATACGTAAAGCAGTGTTGTGTTGTATATATATTCAAAATAGTTAGAGCTAAAAATATGTACTATTCGATATTGCAATAAAAATAATTGTTTAAATAAAATATTTGTTTATTGTTCAATGAATATCTGTGTATTCTATTCTTACAGTTGTATTTGAATATTTTATATCGAATAGTATTATATCCAATACATTTAATCTCTGTATGTTTATATATGTTTATTATCTTCAAACAAAAATCATAGGATATTGTATTCTAGAAACAGTATGTATTTACTATTAATAATGGAAATTCAATTAACAGGATTTCTATTGTGTCTTTTTGAAATTTCAAAAATAATGCATATAATATCGTTTCATAACCATCCTTCAATAGAATCTCATCATCGGTTTGCGACCTTTACGGTATCCACCTTCTTGACCACCCAACAATAAAATTTCGCTAATGATTTTCATCCAAAACCACTAACATGACTACTTGAAATAAAAATATTGTGATCACCAAATCTTTTGTAGTTATAGCACATATCCCCCATTATGTTTTACTAAAAAAAGGAAATACATTTAACTATTAGATGCACATACATTTTTGGCCATATACAAAATTAATAATATATATTTAAAACAAATGTAATATGATTATTTCATATCATAATATATAGGGCTATGTTATATTAAGAGCTAAGCAAGGAGATAGAAGCATTACTTTGCTTAATGTCGCTTAAGTTCCGCTTAACCATCGCCTAAGCACTGCTTAATTTTCTAGCATACGTTATTCACATTAATATAAATTTATGTATAGAGATTATATCAAGTGTATCATCTATGTATGATCAAGTTGATCGAAAAGAAATAAAGTTTTACTCTGAAGTTAACTTATGAATTCATAGGTTGCAAAAGCTGGATTTGACTTTCTCTATTCATTAAAAGTAAGCATACTCGAGGTGGGTACAAACACTGCACACTGTTAAATTAATATAGTAACATCATAATGTAAAAAACTATTCACAACCTACTGGGCCATATGATAGAAAGTGAGGAATTTTTGTTAGGGAATGTGTTTTTTGCTATAACCCAATTTCATTTCATTTTAATTTTTTTTTTGCTTACACTACTTAATCATCGCTTAAATTTAAGCATTGCGCTTATAAGCACCAATTAAGTGTGCTTAAGCGCTCATCGCTCAGTTCCATTGGTTTTTTAAAAATAAGCATTGTACATGCATTTGCGCTTAAGCAATGTTTTTCATAACATAGATATAGGGTATATATACGTTTTATACACACACACACACACACACACACACACACACACATACATACACACATATATATATAACACGATGTATGAGTTTTCATAAATATTAAATATATATTAAAATGGCTTCCAAACAAAACATATTTTTATACCCAAAATAAAATTTTGGTTTAATATTTTTAAATTAAAATCCTAAAGACTAGGGTTAAAAACAAATGCATGCTTTTAAATTAAATAGGATGCTTTATTTCATCAAATAAGTTTCAAAATTTTAAAATAACCTTACGCATATATATTTCTATTTTTAAAAAAATTCTTTTGTAATTATATACATGTATATATTTTTATATATAAAATTAAATAAATCTCAAACTTTAAATTAAAAAGGATATTTTATTTAGTTAAGTTGTTTTCAAATTTTAAAAAACTCTTGGACATAAATTTTCAAAACAAAAATTATTATTTTCAATTATGTGTTTTGTTATTCATCTTATAAACCATTTAATATAAATATATTAGAAGTTAAATAAGAAAAATATATATTTTTCGAAAACTTTACAGGAATACTGTATGTATTTTATGTTTTAACATTATAGGTTAAATATCTCTATATGTTTTTCATATGTATTAAATTGAATTATGTATTAACTATAAATTTAAATGGCTTCCAGACAAAACTTATATTTTTCAAACCAAAAATAAAATTTTGGTTTAATATTTTTAATTTAAAATCCTAAAGACTAGGGTTAAAAACTAATTCAAGCTATTAAACTAAATAAGATGTTTTATTTCATCAAAATAATTTTCAAAATTTTCAAATAGCCTTACGCATCTGTTTTTGTCTTTTGAAACAATTTTTTTGTAATTATATCATGTATATATTGTTATTTATTAAAATAAAAATATTTCAAACTTTTAGATTAAAAAGATATTTATTTAGTTAAATAGTTTTCAAATTTTAAAATGACCTTGCAAATGAATTTCAAATTTTCAAAATAAAAATTATTATTTATTATTATATATTGTTATTCATTCTATAAATCATTTAATGTAAATATATTTAAGTTAATTAAGGAAAAAAATTAAAATTTACAGGAATACGTTAACGATCCATGTTTTTACATTGAAATATGTATAGAAAATAGAATTAGCATATCTAGACAACCTGGTTTAGACGAAAATTTGTATGAACGAAAATTTGACCACTTTCGAATTTTATGCATGGTTGTGTAACCTTTTAAGATTGGAACATTTTTTGACCATAACTTTTGATATGAGCCTAATTAAGGACTAATTCTTATTTCAAATGAAAGACCATACTGATTCCCTATCCAAGAGTGGTCATACCAACACTATGGCCCTTCCGTTTGAAAGTTATGATCATTTTAAAATTTCAGCCTACAACAATTAGCGGGGAATTAATTAAGGACCATTACCCATTCGGGCCACGCGACCTCAATTAGGTTTTTTAGTAGCCAAAAATCATTTCTTATACTTCAAACCATTTTCGAATCCTAACCAGCACTACAACGTCCCTAAATCAAATAAAAAAGTCAATTTATGAAGAAAAATTATTAGAATCAAAGCTTATTAGTAAAAAGACCTTAATTAATCACCTAATAAATTATGGGGTTGATTGGAGTTGTTCTTCGCTTGTTGGAATTTATCTGAGTGACTTAAAGGTTTCCTGGTGGATTTAATTGACTTGGTGGGTAGTTTCATAACCCCTTACTAGTAAATGTTTATTTTATGTTTTAACATTACTTTGGATCCACTTTAAATTAAAATATATGATTATTCTTCATTGTCCTAATTTTTAAATTTGTGTAACTTGATGTTTTGATGATTCGATATAGACAAGACTATGTAGTAGGAATACATATATAGGCCTATATATGTACTATACATTTTTTGTAAACTGTTTGAAAGACTTAGAATGTTAGATTTTGTGTTGTTTGTTTGTATTACATGTATATGCTTGAATTATTGTTTGGATCTTGGGAAAGCACTTTTGAGCATTGGGCAAACTTTGCTCGTATATGGATTATCGATATAAAATTGGGAAAAATATGGAAAAAACCATGTAATGACCTAATTTTGACTAACATTATTTAAAATATTTAATTGGATAAATTAAATAAAAAAATGTAGATAGTTAAGCGATTGAGATTTGTTAATTAAGAAGGAGTTGTGCCTTAATGAATGTATTAACAAAAAAGAACTATAAAGAAGTAGGAGGAATATGGTAAGGGTACAATGGGAATAGCCTTTGTTCCTATACTCTAAACCCTTCTATTCTTCATTCCTCATTCATTTGAACTTTCACAAACAAAGCTCAAACCCTAAAAGAACTCAATCAGCGGCCATTAAGGGGATTCAAGGAGAAGAAAAGCTATGATTCAAATAAAAAGCCTAAGCAAATCAATCTAAAGGCCAATCTTAACATTTTTAACACAAAGCCAAGGTGAATAATTAGTTTACATCTCTATTTTGATGAATGATTTTGATTTAAGGGTAAACTTGATTTCTTTTGCAAGTGTATTCCATGTATAGTGATTAAATGATTATATGTTGTAAGTTGATGATTTATGGAGATTTAATAAGAATCTTACGATATGTTTAGATTAGAAAACCTATCATGTAACATCCAAACTGTTTGGTCAAAAATATTATTTTAGAAGCGGGTTTCAAGTTTCATAATTTTATAAGTGATTGTTGCTTTATTATGAATTTTCTATGAGAGAAAATACTTAATGTTGGGTTTAAATTATTTAAGGAAATTAAATAATATTTTCGGGTCCGAAATTTATATATGTTAGAAAACATATAAAAAGCGAATTATTGTGATTTTTGGGGGATTTTTTCCAAGTATTTTACAATGGTTATTAAATTATTTAAGTTAGAGGACTTAAGTGTTTTAAATGTTTTATTAAGAAGAATGGCTTATTTGCTTAAAATGTTTCAATTGTTAATGCTTAATTCAACAACCTTATTTAAAAAAAAATTGGTAAAGAATTGGCGACAAATCATTTTGGCAAAGTTTGCAAGTTTGGTGAGAAGGAACTATCTTAAAAAGCATAAAATCAGTTTTATTTTACAACTTCGTTGCTTCCACTGTTTTGCTTCCGTTACCATACCCAGTAAACCTTTCGCACCCATTCAAAACCATTACACATGGTATCAAGCAATTCGTAGGTAGTGGATTGAAGAAAGGCAGAAGGAAAGGACGGTGTTGAACGAATGCTTTCGAAAGGGTTGAATCCATTTTTATTAGCTTTTGAATCCATTAACTTGCCTTTTTTAAAAGAACCTTTGGAAGGGGCTGCCGCTTTTGACCTATTTGATACCTTAGCTGCCGCATTTATACCTTTCGCATTAGTTAGATGCCGCTTTTCTTTATAACCTTAAATCAATGTATTCTAAAGGAAGGCTTTCATCTTCTTCATATCCAAGCCGCCTTCCCAATGCTTTCGAAAGAGGTTTCTTAGCTGCTTTTACGAATTGTTTCAAAGGCAATGGTTTCGAAAGGATAACTTTAGAATGTGTCCTCTTTTATACTTTGTAGTTTGTTTTGTTTTCAAACTATGGTTTCGAAAGTAATACTTTTAATTGGTTTCAAAGCTATGCTTCCAAACTTCGTACGTGAACCCAATGCCTTCGAAAGGAATGTTTTCAATGCCTTCGAAAGGTATGTTTTTAGTGCCTTCGAAAGGTATGTTTTCTATGCCTTCGAAATGTATGTTTTTAAATGTTTCTAAAGGAATGTTTCCAATGCTTTCAAAAATATGTTTAATGGTTTTGAGAGAGGATATCTAAGGTTTTTAACAATAATTTCGAAAGGGATGCTTTCAACGATTTCGAAATGAATGGTTTCTATGATTTCGAAAGGGATTGTTTATGGTTTTAAACAATAGTTTTGAAGGTATTGTTTTAACTTTATAGCCTAATGTTTTCTGAGCTAAAAGGGCTTTAGCTTATTTCAAAGGGATATGTAACCTATTGATTATATGTTTTCATCAACATTGTTTTGTAAAGCAGATATCATGACATAAGTATTTTGAGTAAAGCAAAGAGTATGATTTCCTTGTTTTGTGATAATATGATTTCAAGGGTAAATCATTTGTAAATATTGTTTTGAAGGAAATGAAATTTGAATAGGGTAGTTAAACCTAAGTATATGACTTTGATATTAGAAGGCCAGATGAGACTGGTATGGGATCATTCCCTATACTTTAGCTAGTAGCCCTTATTTAAAAGAAGTCCAAAATTCCAAAGTGTAGGGCATTTTCATAGGTAAGACTAAAATGATGTTACCCACCGAAAGGAATACATAGAGTAGAGATAGGTTATTGGTAAGCCCACAAAACCATTAGGATCAGTTGACCCTTGGATAAGTAAGTTAAGAACAAATCGTTCAGTATTGTATCTAACAGAGGTTAGAATATTTATTATGTCTAGTAGGCTTGAGTCAGCCAGTGGTTAATGGTTAGCCAGATAAAACTGTAATATTCTGACAGATAGTCCATTGATTGCCTGATTTAAGTGCATATATGTTATTGCTATTGTTGCCATAATCATTTTGATTTTAGGATTTTTATTTGCAAAAGATACGATTTTAAAAGAATAACTGTGAGGAGAAACCCGTTCCGCTAAGCGGCATGATCTAACTTAATTTCAGTAAACCGAGATGTAATAGAATTATTCACACTAGGTGTTATGTCTGATCGAAGTTTATTTTTTCCCTTTAACTATTGAGTGCTCAAAATTAAATTTGAGTATATTGAGAATTAAGGACTTTTCAGGTCTAGTAGGTTGGACGAATAAGCTTTCAAAGACGTGCAGGAGGCAAAGCTAGCTATGTAGGAGTTATTTAGTTGTATTTCTTTTATGGTGTATTTATGACTGATATGTCTACATATCTAGTACTCTGATCATCCAATGGGCATCTTTATATGTCATTTTTTACGTATTTTGTAATAATTATATTTGATCAAAACGTAGGAATCATTTTGGGATTATGTAATTGAATATGAAATATTGGTTTGAAATGTAATCAGAAAAGATGTTTTTTGAAATCTATGTTGATTTTATTTCATATTCATGTGCATCTGATATTATGGATAGCACTAAGATTACCGTATTTTATCACCGGAAGTTAATACTATAGATGGCTGCGACATCTGTAGCGCTTGGCTTCGGGCCTCAAAATAGGGGATGTTACAACTTGGTATCAAAGCATATGTATATTAAAGCTTAAAAGAAATTTTAAACTTAAAATGATTTTTGAAAACATAATCCTAAGGAATTAGAGAAAAGATTGGGGTATGGAATAATGCTATAGTAATGTACTTGTATTTGTTATATATAACTATACACTTTATCTCTATTCTCCATCTCTCTTAGACTATTCTTTCATATCTTACAAAGATTCGATTACAGATTTTAAATAATTAAGATATGGATGCTAGGAATAGAAGAATTAGCCTTAGTGGGGAAAGCACCACAACTAATGGAAAACGCTAGACCAAAAACTAGAAGGAATCCTGATCGGGCAGAAGCTGCTATTATGGGTGCTGGAGCGCACTAAGTTGATACGGGAGATATGTATTAGTTCTTCGTCAACCTGATGCAAGCTGGAATTGTTGCGGGATTAGTTGGAGGAACTATTAGGGGAGCAAATCAAGAAGCTCTAGTGGTCGATAACTATGCAATATTGAGCAAAGACTATGATAGGCTTGGAGGAAAACCGTTTATCGGGACCGAGGATGCAACTGAAATGGAGAATTGCTTGCTTCATTGCGAAAGGATTTTTGTTGATTTACGACTTAATGATGAGCAGAAAAGGAGAATGACATCTAGACAATTGCAAGGAGCAACACTGTACTTGTGGAATAGTGTTACTATAGGAGTAGCTACTGGATTTGAGGAATTATCTAGATGTAGATATGCTGCTGTTGATACAGTTATCAAAAGGAAAGAGAAGTTCATCCGTGGATTGAGATCCGAGCTTGCTAAAGCAACTTTACCACATATTAGGGATCTGTGTGATGTAGTTGTTGAGATGGCTTTTAGGAATGAGGAGATGCTCGCTTTCTTTAATGGTAACAAAGCAGTGGAAACTCATGGTGGGAAGAACTAGAATAGTAAGTTTTACCACAAGAAAGGAGCTCAGAAAGGAGGATCAGCCAAGAAAGGATCAAATTTGTCCTCTGTTAAACTTTGTAGTTTGTTTTGTTGTCAAACTATGGTTTCGAACGTAATGCTTTTAATTAGTTTCGAAGCTATGCTTCCATAACTTCTTACTTGAACCCAATGCCTTCGTAAGATATGTTTTCAATGCCTTCAAAAGGTGTATTTTTAACGCTTTGAAAGTATTATTTCAGTGTTTCAAAAGGTATGTTTTCAAGTGTTTCTAAAGGAATCTTTCCAATTCTTTCGAAAGATATGTTCAATGGTTTCAAAAGAGGATGTCTAAAATTTTAAGCAGTGGTTTCGAAAGGGAAGCTTTCTATAATTTTGAAAGGGATTGTTTATGGTTTTAAACAATGGTTTCGAAGGTATTGTTTTGGCTTTATAGCCTAATGTTTTCCAAGTTAAAAAGAGCTTTAACTTATTTCAAAGGGATAGATAACCCTACTTATTTTAGGCTTTCATCAACATTGTTTTGTAAAACATATACTATGGCATAAGTATTTAGAGTATGGCAAAGAGTATGATTTCCTTGTTTTATAAAGATATGATTTCAAGGGTAAATCATTTGTAAAGATTATTTTCAAGGAAATGAAATTTGAATAGGGTAGTTAACCCTAAGTATATGACTCAGAATTAGAAGACCAGATGGGACTATTATGGGGTCGCGCTCCGTACTTTGTCTAGTAGCTCCTAGCTAAAATAAGTCCAAAATTCCAATGTGTAGGGATCTGTCACAGGTGAGACTAAAATGATGTTACACACAGAAAGGAATACACAGAGTAGAGATAGGTTATTGGTAAGCCTGCAAAACCATTAGGATCAGTTGACACTTGAAGAAGTAAGTTAAGGACAAAACATTCAGTATTGTATCAAGTAGAAGTTAGAATATTTATTGTGTCTGGTAGGTCCGGGTCAGTCAGTTGTTAATAGTTAGCCAAATAAAACTATAATGTTCGGACCGATAGTCTTTGATTACCTGATTTATGTGCATATATGCTATTACTATAGTTTCTATAATCAGTTTGATTACAAGATTTTGATTTGCAAATGATATGATTTTGAAAGGATATAAGTGAGGAGAAACTCATTCCACTAAGCGGCGTGGTCTCACTTAATATCAGTAAACCAAGATGTAATATAATTATCCACACCAGACCTTATGTCTAACTCGAAGTTTATGTTTTCCTCTTAAACTCTTGGATGCTCAAAATTAGATTTGAGTTGACTGAGAGTTAAGGACTTATGAGGTTTAGTTGGTTGGATGAATAAGCTTTCGAAGAAATGCAGGAACCAAAGCTAGCTATGGAGGAGTTATTTAATAATATTTTCATTGTAATTTATTTATGACTGATATGTCTATCAATTAAGTACTTTGATCATCCAGGGAGGCATCTTCAAATGTCGCTCTTGGCGTATTTTGTAATAATTATATTTGTTCAAAACCTGAGAATCGTTTTGGGATTATGTAATTGAATATGAAATATTGGTTAGAAATGTAATCAGAAAAGGTGTTTTTGAAATCTATCTTGATTTTGTTTTATATTCATGTGCTTCTGATATTATGGATACCTTTAACATTATCGTATTTTATCACCGGAAGTTAATACTATAGATAATTGCAGCATCTACAGCGCTTAGTTGTAGGCCTCAAAATAGGGGATATTATATAACAAATGGGGAGCGTATAAAGAAAAAATAAATCGGAAAACGAAATGAAGTTTTTGACAAAAATTTGAAAACTTAGAGCTAGCCTCGAAGAAATTTGGGAGCATATGCATGGCTTCCCAGAGAAAACTTTGGGCTGTGCTTGTAGTGGATAACCCGAGCCTTGTTTCTAGCCAGCAGCATGAAAATTATGGAAAGCCCTGGGTCAAAAATCATTTCAGTAGGAGAATTCTTTTCATAGCTGACTCTAAATACGGTCCAGTGCCATACCAAAGCATGCTTCAAATCGAGCATGGGCCATCCACGGTTTTCCCTTATGTACCAAAACCAAACTTTTTCCCTAACTCATGACCTGGGCCAAAGTGCATTCAAACACTGGGTCAAAGCTCCAAAAACCTAAAGCAAACTCCCGGTCATTTCAACACTAAATAGAATTTCGTGAACCACAACTTCTTCAAGATAAGTCTAAATTTGACATGTCTTGAACCATTGAGCTAAATATTTCCAGGACTACAACTACATAAAGTTGTTGAAATTTTAAGGGCTTTGATTTTTGGGCTAACGAAGTGGCAAACGAGGGTCCATACAAGAGGAACACTATGGAGTCAAGATGTATGAAGGTTCAAGTAGGATCTATTCATGCGTATGGAAGTGCAAACATGAGTATTTGTATTAGACATGAATGTTAATGCAGTTCATACAATGCAAAAGTGCATAGGGAGCATTGGTAATAAATGACACGTAGTTTCCGAGAGAGATAGATTTTATAACACGCTATCCCCTTTGCATACAATTACAGTTTAGATGCACTAGCTAGATACTTATAGGTAGATGGTGTGTAACCTTTAGTGGACAGTGCAATGCAAGACTAAGTGGGGAATCTCACTACTGGACAAGTAGATCCAATTGACTATCATGAAAAGTAGGTCAAGCGTGTTTTCTCTACTTGGTAGTCGCTATACCATTAATATCATCATATGTCCAAGAGCAGCAGGGGTGAGGATGAGTAAGGTTTTGGATGTTATGGATGTCTTATTTGACGCATGATATTATTTTGGGTCTTATACCTCACTTGTAACAACCCTCTCTAATTTGGCTCTAATTTTCGATCCAATAAAAACCTATTGTTTCAGGACTGACTATTGGTTGGTATAATTGGTTTAACAAAACAATATGCAGAGCTATCTACCTATGATTTCAAAATATTATAGCAGAAGTAGTAAAATATAATAATAAAATTTTATATATCTCATGAAACTAAATCACATTTTACAATGTCGCTATAGTGAATAAAACATGTCTGAACTATAGTCTTTGGGCATCGTAACAACATGAATGGATAACTATAATAGAACTAGCCGCTAAGTCTCCACCATCTTCTCCATACTCATCGTTGTACCAAACATGTAGGCTATAATGGGGAGGGGGTCCAAACAAAAATGCCTGATGAATAAAAACCTTAAGTTTTACAATAACAATATATGGGCAGTAATTAATTGAACAAGTATTATGTCTTACGTATTTATTATACTTTCCTAAGTATATATTTACTTATGATAATGGCGTTACAAGCCTAACTCTATGACTATATATGTGGATGCAACACAACTATGAAGTATATTAGGTTAGACAACTCATCTCTTATCCAATCGTACCCATACGATACGATAGGAAGTAGCTGGTTCACTTAAGATCTTTTAAATAAAGAATAGGCAGCCACTCCAGCCATTTAATACATAGATCTAAGGCAAACCACTCTTAGCTGTGATCGTAGAAAATCTCTTAAGACCACTTAATAGTTCTTAGATAGGGAAGAGGCGGGCCTTTTGGTCATTTAATACCTCAACCCCATGGTGGACCCTATAACAGATTTCCATTAACGCACTTCAAATATAATTCCGACTATTTAATAGTTTCTAAATAGGAAAGAGATAGATCCAACATCCATTTAATACCTCAACCGCGAAGCATGTCCGTCCTAGGTTACCCAGTGTTATCTATGAAAAATTCCCTTAGCCATTTAATACTTTTTAATAGGGAAGAGGTAGATCCTAAACCGACCATTTAATACCACAACCCTTAAGCAGACTCCTCCTGAAATTTCCCCGTCGATATGGCTGGTAACCAACTCGTGATGTCCCACGTTAGTCCGACTATTTGAAGGTACTGGTATCCAAATCAGCTGGACAGACTTACTCTACAAAATTGAGACTAACCTCATGTCCACCGTGGGTACTTACTATAGGTGATGTCCCACATCAATTACAAAAGTCACACTACTAGTAGCCAGATTAACTGGGTAGACTTCTGTGTGCTACCAACTACCCTTGCATCCCTATAACTTAACCATATTCCCACTCCCTAAAATTAAATGTTGAACTATGCCAACATATGTATGTATGTATATATGTATAATATATACACACCACATCTATAATTACGCATTGAACGGTCTTATACGGGAAACTTCTTATTTCGCCTTTGTTTATGGGTAAAATTCCATAATTGCCCTTAACTCATTTTATTAGATTTATCGTTGATTTTTAATTTCCATTTATTTATCGGTTTCTTTATTAAATCATTACTTCTTATACATGTTACAAGTTTCTAATTTTGGTTAGCCAGTTTCAAATGTAAAATAATACGTTGTTATTACATTTATGTCTAGCGTTAAGTTATCATTAAATTATTCTATTGGTATTCAAGTAATTTTTCCGTTTCTTATTCAGGGTGATATGTTATTTAATATGTCAACAATTGCAATCTCTATACAATTCTCCATCCATTACAACAAATTACATAATAGCTAACATCATCAGTAAATTAGTCACATGAAATAGACTTTTATATATTAAAATTGGAATCCTAACATATAATTCATTTCGTGTTAATATAGTAGAACCACGACCTCTTTTTTTAAAGAAGCAAATTTACAGTTCCAATCTTTTATATTCGATTCAACCTTTTAAACATATAGTGTTGAAATGACAAAGAAATCATATTTATTTTAATTATCAAAGCAGGCAGTGCAAACTAAGGATAAGAGGAAAAAAAATCCATTTTCTCTACTTGCACACTGCCATTTCTATTTTTCATGTTTAGGAATTCTTTGTCATTATAATCTCAAATTTAGAAGCGGAATCAAACAAAATACAAAACATTCGTATTGTAAATAATAATGAATCCAATTCTACCAAATTAAAATAAAATAATTAGGATTCCAATAAATTTCACAATTTACATATTACGGGAAAATTTGGGGTTGTTAAATTGATAAATTTTTGTATACAAAATTTCTCAAAGCATGCTATAAATTAAAAAAAAACTACACAAATTACTATTATGGAAAAAATGAAAATTGCACACATAGACAATCCCAACTGAAATCTCCTTAGATTTTCCCTGTGCTACCACCTATTTCTTCCTCCAATTTATCTCCTTTTTATTGTAAATTATATAACAATTAGATTTAAAGAATTGGGGATTAGGGAGTTTAGAATATAGATTATACATATAAGATTTAATAACTTTTCCCTTAGCTTGTTTTCTTTAATTCTTCCACTAATCTCTGAATGTATATATTTCATATTTTTATTTTGAGTTTTAGAAATTTTTGTGGAGGAAGAGAATTGAGCAAAATCTCATTATTAGGTTTAGATTTGGATGAAGAAAAATGAGGAGGACTGGCCCCTTATTTATGGTTGCTTGGATGCGCAATGACCGTCAGATTGATATTATCAAATTCAAGCCATTTAGGCTAATGACAATCCAAGCCGTCACACACGACTGGTCGCTATGAACGGTCGACTGATCACTATGAACAATCAACACTGGCGGTCGACTACCCCAAAGAAGTGGTTGACTGGAGGGTCCTATTCTCTTATTTATTATTATTATTTTGATTCATTTTGAATTATTTTCGATGCAAAATTTTCGAACATCGATAATTTCTTCGTTTGAGCTCTGATCGTATAAATTTATATATAAAGTTGCTCAAAAGATCATCACAAACGCAATGGTGCAAGTTTCATGGCCAAATTCACACATTTTCTCAATTTTCATTTTTAGCTCTATTAATAATTAATTAATTTTCGTAATTAATTTTCAGCAAGTTTGTAACGACCCATAAATTTTTATAGTTTTACTAACATAATTTACTGAAATTTTGGAAAATTTTAAATATTTGGATTTGGAAATAAAAATTCGATTTTTAAAATATGTCTATTTAAACATAGAAAATGGTAAATTTTCATTTAAAATTTGAAAGTTTATTTTTGTGTAACTTTATTTCAATTTAAATCAGTTACTATTTGACGATAATATAATACTTTCCAAACCTAAATATTTGTATATAATAAATTTGTAAATTATCTTTTGAGTGAGGCGTCATAATTTGTTTCTTCAAATTTAGATTTCTCTATCTTCCTTTATCTTATTTTCAACATTTTAGCAGTATTTTTTGGTACCGATACCGAATTTTTATGATTCGATCATATCCCTGATATCTGTATACCGTTCTGTTCGTCACATCGTGCTGATTTCAGCAGTATATTTATTTATGTATTTCGAGGTTCGGTACGTGATGGAAACGAAATTTTCGATCCATTGTAACGGTACCAAAATTTATGACTTTTAACTTCCCTTTGCTTTTCAAATTTGAAACATACAGGCTGGGCCATAATAATAATATACTTTAATGAGTCAGCTGAATCAGAGGGGACCATTGCTATTCATTTCACTTTATATTTATTCTTGCCTTTCACTCTGCTCACCCGTTTATTTTATATAAGGTACGTTTTTTTCTTTTGTCCTGCTTCCTTCTCTGTAACCTATCTTCTTCCCTATATATTTCTACCCTTCTATTCTCAAGACAGACGCGAGAGAAATACCCCTTGCCCCCAAGCATTCTATACAAAAGTTTTACACTGTAAATTATCCGCCTTCTTTACTTTTTTTTCTGTTCCGCTCCTCCCTCTCTCACTATTTTCTTCCTCCTCCATTTTTTTTAATTTCTTATTTACTTAACCTGCTCATTATGACTTCGCCTACCCATGTCAACCTCCTCAACCCCGAGCTTCCCCTCGTACCTGCTCCCCTCTTAGCCATGCCAGCAGCAGTCGTGCCTTTTTCCACCTCCACAGCAAATCCTTCTCCGACCTCAGCGAAAGCCGTGCCTTCTTTTCCCAATGCATGAATCTCCCCTATTTTATATATATTAGGTAAGCTAATTTTATAAATAACGTGTGTATAAATATATTCTCTTATATAATGTATACTATGATTTATTTGTAATAATCTGTTGAATGGTTTGTATATATATAAGCTCACATCTTTGAACTATTGAATTGTATGCGTGGTTCGGATTGTTTATACACACACAGACACACACACACACACACACACATAAATCTGTTGTACAAAAGTTTACATAAAATAAAGGATTTGTTATGTATAAAGGCTATATAGGTCTATTGTATTTCTTTTAAGTGTAAGATTTTATATATATAAGTATGCATATTTTTTTAATTTTTTAGTTTTGTGTGTGTATATATATATTTGTTAAAATATAGTCTATAGAGTCTATAAGAATATATACACACACACAAACATTTGTAGCATATATGTTTACCTTTGTGTGTGTTATACATGTGTTTATAGTTTTAATGTTGTTAATTATGTAATATACATACATACATACATACATACGTACATACATACATACATACATACATTATCTGTTGGTATATGTATACGTGAATATATATAAGTTTAAATAAGTATGTTTAACGGTTATAAGAAAACAAGAATTGGTTATATCAAAACTATATACAATTGTTTAAATTTATGGTCGGCATATTTTCCATAGCCTGCCTATATATATAGCTTATAATTTATACAGGTAACAATTTACATGGGATTTTTATATAATAAGTTATGAAGTGGGTTCTGATATATATACATATATATATTTTGAAATAAGAAAGAAAAATACATTATATATATATATATATATTATATTATAAAAGCGTAGTCTATTACATGGTATGTTGGTGTGTAGATATATAGGTTACAGTAAAATTTACATAGGTCTAAGTGTTATGTTTTGTAAGTTTTGTCAGTGCACATTTTTAGTATTGATACAAAGCAAGTTATACAGACTTTATTTTAAATATTGATTTCTAAAGATATATAAGTTACACATATGTTTATATATTAGTCTATATAGCCATTCGTTTATATAAGTATTAATTTTAAACATATTATGTATGTATGTTGATTTTAATATATGCGTTTAAATTTGAAATAATGGATTTTGGAGATATATATATATATATATATATATATATTTAATATGTGTTTGAATTTAGAATATGATTTATACAGACACACACACACATAGCTATATATGGTTATATAAGTTCGCTTATACCATTTATCTTCATTGATCTAGTCTGATTAGATTTCATCAATTCCTGTTATCAGCTGTGCTCGTCAAATTCGCGCCAATCTTGATTTGCTTTGAAATTCGTGCTTGGATTTGTAACCTATCTCATTCTTGTTCATCTCTAGCCTCGAAAGGTGAGAAATCACTCACGATTAATGTTCTTATATCTATTAAATTTGATTTCAATTGAAACAACAATTGAATATGCTGTTATTAGTTATTTAAGTTGCTATATTTTATGCCATTATCTGTAGCAGTTCACCTGTGACATCTGACACCATGATCTGTTATTTATATTTTATTTGTTATTGATGATATATGCCTGTTGCTGAATTTTATATTATTATCACACTGTTCTCACTCTACAAGTTTCCTGTTAGTATAGAATTCCCTATGGGTTGAAATGATACATACCCGAACGATCTGTATAATAGGAGAAAATCGTTATGGGTTGAAATAATAAACCCAAGTGATTTTATTTGAATTGAATTTGGGATCGTGGTTTGAAATGATATATACCCATATATGTCTTAAATTGCGGATTGAAATAATAAATATTCGTTGACCATAGAATATAAAATTATATACAGACACCGTTGGTCTATATATATTTTTTAAAAATGATTTCCAAGGTTTTGAAATGAATATTTTGGTTTTAATAAATATTGATTTTAGGATAATATATATCTGTTATTTTATAAGGGTTCAAAATTTAGATTTTTAAATTTATATGTTTGAAAATTTTAAAGTTATAAGTTAGTTTTGAAATTTTATTTTAAGATAGATTTATAATAATTTTTATAAGTAAGGTTGGGAAGATAAATTTGAATTTATTGGAAATTGTATTTAATTAAGAATTTTATATAATTAAATCATTTTGAAAGTTATTGAAATTGAGATTTTAAAGGATATGATTTTATAACTTGATTTTTGTTTAAGGTAATTAAATGAATATTTCAAGTTTAGATAAATTGAAGGAAATATTTTGTTTTTTGTTATTTGGATTTTTTATTTAAATGGTATTGGATTTATTAAATAAACATTTCGAAACTAAATAATAACGAAGTTAAATTTTGACATATACGAAATTATCAAGTCTATTTTTGAAATGTTTGAATATTAAAGCTTTGAAATATATCGAAACTTAAATGGTTTACTCTGTGGTTCAAATCTGTATTTGAAATCGATATAATTTGAAATTATTTATTGAGAAACTGAATTGAATCGAAGTTGAAGAATTGAGATTGAATCAAATTATAATTTGGGAGTTCAAGTTGATTTCGAATCGATTGGTGAATTTTGTGGAAACTATTTTGTTATATATAAAGTATTTTTAAATTATATTTTACTTTATACATTATTTTAATATAAATTATTTTAATATAAACCATTTTTAATATAAACTATTTTTATATAAACTATTTTATAAAACTATTTTATTATATATTATTATTAATATCTAAACTATTTAAGTGGTGGAAGTTATGATTTCCAAGTTTTGGTTTCCAAAGTATTATGATTTCAAAGTGTTATGATTTCCAAAGTATTATAATTTCAAGTGTTTGGTTTCAAAAGTGTTATAACTTTGAAAGTGATATGATTGTGGAAATGGATATATTTGAAATGGAAATGATATTGTATTGATATGGTTTTGAAATGGAAATTATATTTTGGTTTTGAAGTATAAGCTATTTTGAAATGACCGCGGTGTTAGAATAACGTTTGGTTGTTAAAGAGACTGGGATCGGAAGTTGTTATACTCTTTGCCAACCCCGAAAACCACTTAACAACCGTGTACACGGTGGAGATTCCAGAATGATGTAGGATGGTTTGGTGACAATTCTATATGGTATTTACGTGACCCTGACTCGCTTGAGTCAGCTTGATGTGGCTAAAACATGAGCAATACCGGCCAAGTGGGGTCATTCCCCCTATTGGACACATTTCTTCGATACTATTCTATTGGTTTTGTGATGTGATTGGATGCACCCTTTGATTTAGGAGTGTGTCACGAGGTGGGTGGTAGTAGCTGCTATGCGTTACCACCATTTCGGGAGTGCAAATGGTATATCTACCCTGGCATTGCCTTGAGTGCCGTGTCACATGCCCTATCGCACCTTCTACGAGTTTGTTTTGTGTCGTACCAATGGAGTGCTCCCTAATAGCCCACTTGCGAGTGGAGTTTACAGTATCTGTGTGGACTACAGCATTATAAAAATGTGTTAAAGGGAACATGGGTAACACCTTAATGCTATTTTAATAGTTTACTTTACTATAGACATTATTATAATAGCGTATATTACTACATAGTAGATAGTTAACGGATCCTTATAGGATGGTTATCCCAAGCATCCTTTAAGTTACTTGTATTTCAGTTGATATTTTACTTGAGTTGGATTTATTGATATAAGAATGTTAATCCTGACTTGAGTATTTTTGTGTTTTGCTTTACGCTCGGGTCAGACTGAGTGGTACGACATTTGAGACTCACCTTTAGAGTTTGGAGCTTTGCTTAGAGATCCAACTATTGATTCAGCTTTCAGCTTTTCCAGCTGATTTGTTCAGAGATTTCATCTGTTTGTATTCGAGACTTCATTGTATTTGAGATATTCTGCTGTATTTTATTCCTAACTCTGATGTTTATATAGTAGCGTCATGAACTACTTTTTATCTATTACGCTTCTTATTACTGTAATACTCTATGTCTGTGAATCTGTGATTTATTTATTTACTGTATATGCTAAGTTTTTCCAAATATAAATGATATTTTGAGCAATTCAAGTCCGACATGTGCGAATGGCTTGAAATACCAGGTCATTACAGTTGGTATCAGAGCTTTGGTTTTTGGAAAAACTAGCATAGTAGTAAATCCAATTAAGGAATCACCTTCGTTTGAGCTTGAATTTCTCCCTCTTTGATTCGGATTTCTTTCGATCTTTAGAACCCTACCTTTGTTCTGAAATCCATTCTAGTCACTCCCTTTTAGTATTCTTCTTAATTCTGGAGTATCCCATAACTCCACTTCGGTCGATATCTATAACGAATCGGCGGCTCCCCCAATCTTAGAATGATTTGTAAAGGGGTGAAACTCCTTTATAACTGACATCGATTGTAACAACCCTAGATTTTCTATATATTTTTAAAATTTGACTTTATTTCATTTTTAAATTATTTTAAATTTAATTTCATTTCAAGATTTCATATTTAAATATTTTTAAAGTGATGATAAAATTTTCCCAAAGCTTATTGTATTTATTTTCAATTTTTATAACCTAGTTTCTATTTTTAAGCTATTTTCTTAATTTATTTATATTTATCTAAAATTTGTTTATTTATTTTTATTCATACATTATTTTGTTGTGTTTTTATTTTATTTATATTCATTTTTCATGTGTTTAAAAATGAATAAAGAAAATGGGAAATTTGAAAACTTTATAACCTTTTATATGCCTTTGACTTTTCACATTCTTTTCACCTTTTCACTCCAAATCAACAATTGCATTCATTGGCTGACCTTATCTTTTTTTCAGCCGATTACATTTTCATTTCTCACGAAAAACATAAAGTTTCTCATCTCTAAAAATTGCGGCCTCCATTTCTGAAAATTGGTAATGTTTCTTTCACTTTCTTTTCAATTTTTTTTCCTTGTTTTATGTAATTTTATGCCTTGCTTTCACCTATATGGTTCGGCCATAGCCTCCTCCTTCACCACCACCTTCATCACCACCTTATTCAACTACAAAACACATCCATCCCTACTAACCTACCTGGCCATGACCCCTATGATGCAAGGTCCACAGAAAAAATTAGCAAACACTTCTTATAAATGCAATAGCCGAACTCCAATGCCATCACCACTTCACCACACCTCTTGGCCACCACTTGCACCACCTTCACCAGCCCCTACCTAACCCAAAGCCACTGCCACACCATCCCCTAGCCTCCACCAGTCATGGCCGTGCCATTTAGAGCCTTGGCCGAGCTTGTGATTGTGCAAAATTTCACCTTTGTTGCCTTGGCATGTATGTTTATGCATAAACAACTTCCATACCATCATTATCCTTGTAGGCCGACCATATTGGACCTATACTTGACCAAATTCATCACCATGGCTGTGCCTTATCACCATATGGCCGAGCATAGTGTTCGTGAAAGTAAGTGCAAGTCGTTTGATTTTATGTTGTTCCTTAATTTCTTGTGTTCTATGTTATATTTTGGGTTCTATATTCATGTCATATATATTGTTTTTGTTTGATATGCACAAGAAAGCTACTTTGGCTCTCCCCACACTTGAATCGTAGTGATGTTTTCGTGCCTTTAGATCTCTGTTGTATGTCTGAATTGGTTATCTCCAGCTTGTAGAGGTGAGTATTTCTCACCAGACATTTTATACTTATATAACTAACAGACTGATAGCAATTGAATATGTAAACTATATTATCATATTACACATGCCTATGCTATGATCATATAATGTTCACCCATGTTTATATACCTATTATATTATCTGTTACTGTTATATAATGCTATTTTGTTATTTATATCAGTTTATCACACTGAAAGTTCCCTATAGATTAGAACCACTATGGGTTGAAATGATATATACCCGAACAGACTTTAGAATAGGGAAAAATCGTTATGGGCTGAAATGATAGGCCTGAGCGATTTTTATTCATTTCATTTTACATGAGACTGTGGGTTTGAAATGATAGAACCCGGGTTTTCTTTGTAAATTACAGATTGAAATGATAAACATCCGTATCACTTTACCTAGGATAGAAAATTATATACAGACCCATGGTGAATGTATTTTTCTAGAATTTTTAAAGCATTTTAAAAATGTAAATATTATAATATTTTGATTTAAATTTGAATTTAAAATGATTTTATAAAGTGTTACTGATTTTCTATAAATTAAAAATGGTTAAATAAATAAATTATTAAATTGGAATCTTGAAATATAGCTTAACTTAGAAAATGTGAAATGTGTTGTAAATTAAAAAGTTAAGTTAAGAAATATGAAATGGAATTTAAATTTAATTTATGAAATGGTGAATTAAAATAAAATGTAAAATAAATGGAATGTTATAAAATTTTGCATTTATTTTATAAGTGAATTATTAAAAATTTGATAATTATCGTGAAAATTTCACTTTATAAAATCATAAATTAAAAGGTATTTAAAAGATAAGTTTAAAGTGAGAAAATATGATTTTTAAAAGTTAAATTTGTTTAAATTAAAATTTAATTGTTTTTATAATTATATTGAAAACTTGAAATTTAATTAACAGCATTTTGGAAATGCTATCATTTCTTAAGTAAAGGATATTACAGCATTTCTACGTGCTGTAGTTTATATAAATGAACTAAATGGCTAAAATGAACCAAGGGCTATAATAGCACTTTGTAAGTGCTATAGTTGCTGAATTTTACTAAAGTTCTATTTGAAACTAAATTAAACCTATTACAGCATTTCAAATGCTGTCTTTTACTAATTGAATTGTTTTAAAACATAACTTTATGTTGCATTTTTCTAAGTACTGCGAAAGTTGAAATTTTCACTATTTTGATAAATTTAAGTGAATAAAGAATTTTGTAAGGCTAAAATTTTGAGAATTTAATATTTAATGATTGAATATAATAACTTCATTTTTAAATGGTTTAAATGGAGTATTGTGATTTGAAATATAAACCATTTTGAAATGTGAATTTGAAATGGTATTTAAATTAAATAAAATGAATGAGGTTTTTGAAAAGATATGATATTTTGATATTTTGAAATGGATTTGAAATGATATTGAATTGTTGAAATGATATTAATTTTTGAGATATAAATACCATTTTTAAATTATAACTACGGGTTATAATAACGATTGGTAGTTAAAGAGACCTGGATCGGATATGGACATACTCTTTGTCGATACGGAAAACCACTTTAACAACTGTGTACGTGGTGGAGATTCCAGAACGAAGTAGGATGGTGGAGACAATCCTATTGAGGTATGAACATGGACCTGACTCCCGTGAGTTGGCTTAAGGTGGCTAAAACAGGAGCGATCGACGGGCCAAGTGAGGTAGCACCTCTGATTGGACACACTTATTTGATACCATTCTATTACTTTTTTGATTGATTGGGTGCACCCTTTGATTTTGGGAGTGTGGCTCAAGGTGAACGGTAGTGGCTTCTATGCGTTACCACCAGTCCGGAAGCGTAATTGGTATATCTATCCTAGCATTGCCTCGTGTGCCTTGTCACCTACCATAGCGAGCCTTACTACGAGTTTGTTTTTCTCTCGTAGCCCATGGAGTATTTAGGGTAGTCTCTCGATCTGGAGATATGCTGATACTGGATGGACTACTGGGACTATTACGTGTTGGGGGCTATATGGGTAACCCTTCAACGCAATTTTAAAGTAAGTTTATTTTACTGTAGACATTATTATAATAGCGCAATATTACTACACAGTAAATAGTTTAATGGATCCTTGGAGGATGGGCGGTCCCAAGTATCCTTTAAGTTACTTGTATCTTATTACAGTTCACTTGAGTTGGTTTACATTATATAAGTATATATATGTCCTGACTCGAGAGTTTTGTGTTTTGCTTTACTCTCGGGTCAGCTTGAGTATTCACAGCTTTGGATTCTCTTTCTAGTGCTGGTCTTTGTTGGAGATTCTTCCTATCAATTTATATATCTATTTCAGTTTCAGATGTTCTAGTTTATCTAATGTATTAGTGAACTTCTATATATTTGGATTTCTATTATGTTGTTTTCAGACTGATATTATGTATTTGTTTGAGACTTTGTTATAGTAGCTTCATGAACTACTATGGTATTTGATATTCCACTGCGAGTTATTCTGATTGTTTCTGTGTTTATGATTCTGTGTGATTGATTTCATTTGCTCTAAATTTATTTACGATCTGTTATTTTGCATCATTCAAGTTTGACATGTGTGGATTATTGTCGATTTGAATGGTACGAAATAGTGGATTGTCACATTTGGTATCAGAATTTGTTTTTAGGCAAACCTTAGCCTGCGAAGCAAAAACTTATTAGAGATAGGGTAGAAATACCCTAGAATGAGTGAAATCAATCTCAGAATCATATCTTTGTGAGAGAGCATATTTTCAAAGTATAAAATGATTTTTAAAAGGATTTTCAAAGAATTATTTTGATATAAAAAATTTCTTGTTTTAAACGGATTTTCAAATGTTTTCTAACTTCCATCCTTTCATATCCACCTTGTTAGAGTTTTCTTTCATTAGGATATTCATCCAAGTGAATTTATCTTGTCTTATCTTAATCTATCTTTGGCTTCTCTATATCTTATCCTAAATTCATTCTTGATTTTTCAGGATGAATCGAGGAAATGCCAAAGGTCAGGGTCGTGGTATTGCCCCAGCTCCTCAGCCTGCTGCACCCGTTAAATTCACTATTCTCTGTAAGGAATACACTCAACTTGGTGGAACCCCATTCACTGGTTCAGAGAGCATTACTGAGTCTCAACAATGGTTACAGAGTCTAGAGAGGATATTTACTGGTGCCATGATTACTGATGCCCAGAACGTCAGTTAGCAGCTTGGCAGTTGCATGAGGCTGCTTTAAATTAGTGGGAGTCTATTACGGCTAACACCGTTGAAGCTGATATTATTTGGGAGCAGTTTAGGTATCTTTTGTGTTATCTTGAATTTTGTTCCTATTTTTTTTCCTTTTCTTTTGAATCCATCTTAAGTTTGTTCTGTATCTCTTTTCCAGGGAGACTTTTGTGGCAAAATGGATGCCCGAAGCTAGGAAATCTCAGCTTTATCGTGAATTTATGGATCTCAAGTAGAGTAGCATGTCTTTTACTGAGTATGAGAGGAGGTTCAATGAACATTCCAAGTTCAGTCCTAGCCTGATTAACACTCCTCTCAAGAAGAATGAGAAATTCATTGTTGGTGCGCGTCCTGAGTATTATAGTCGTCTCATTGCTCATGTTCATGGCACTTTCACCCAGCTTATGGATATGGCTATCCGTTATGAGAACCCTACTTCTAAGGGTCCTACTACCGCTGGTGCTCCTTCATCTCTATCTTTCTTTGCTAATTCTAGGAAGAGAAAGCCTAATTATGATCAGTAGAACAAGAATTGGCACAAGCGTCCTAGTTTGGGATCTTCATCATCTGCTCCTTTTCATAGGCAGCCCGTTGATCTTTCCTCCATCACTTGCTTTAGATGTGATCAGAAGGGACACTATGCCAATAGATGTCCTACTTTATCTGGTGCTGCTATTCCTCCACCTGCTTAGTTGGCTAGGCGTGATCTCTGCCATATCTGTCTCCAGCCTGGTCATTTTAGGAAGGATTGCCTTACCCAGCAGAAGGGTAAGCCTTCTGGTGTATTTACTGTTTCATCTACATCATCTCCAGTTCCTCCATTTGCTCCTACTTCTGCTGATGACCAAGGTACTCTTCAAGGCACATTTACTTTATTTCATCATCCAGTTCGAGTTTTATTTGATACTGGAGCTTTCCACAGTTTTATTTCAGTTGATTTGTGTGATAAGTTCAAGCATCTCCTTTCTCCTAGGTATGCTTCTGTTCCTTTATGTGTTTCTAATCCTATCGGAGGTCCCGCGAACCTTAATAGGATTTGTAGAGGAGTGAAACTCCTCCACTCTGGTTATCGTTTTTCTAGTGATTTCTATGTTTTGGGGTTCGATGTTTTGATCTATTGCTTGGTTCGGATTGGTCGAAGAATCATGATGCCCGTATCTCTTGCAAATCTAGAATTGTCCCTCTTGTTGGAGATAAGGGTGATTCTTTAATTATTCAGTGCCGCATGCCTCAAGATTTTGCTGGCATTTTTATTTATTCTCTGGATTCTTCTCCTTGTGATCTTGATTCGACTCCCATAGTCAGACTATATCCCGATGTATTTGGTAAAGTCACTTCTTTGCCTCCTAAGCTGGAAATTGATTTTCGGAATGATCTTGTTCTTGGTGCTCGACCTGTTGTTCTTCCTCCTAGAAGAATGGCACCCCGCGAGAAGGTTGAGTTAAGGAAACAAATTGAGGACTTAGCTTCCAAAGGTCTGATTAGGCCTAGTTTTTCTAAATGGGGAGCAGCGGTGGTTTTTGTCACCAAGTTCGATGGTTCTCTGAGGATGTGTGTTGATTATAGGGAGCTGAACAAGCTCACTGTGAAAAATAGATATCCAATACCTCGTATCAATGATATGTTTGATCAGCTTTATGGTGCCACTGTTTTCTCTCAGCTTGATCTTGCCACAGGTTTTCATCAGCTCAAGGTTGCTGAGAATAGCATTCCCAAGACTGCTTTTCAAACTGAGAATGGGTTTTATGAATGGTTAGTCATGCCTTTTGGTTTGACTAATGCTCCTGCTTTCTTTGTTTATTCGATGAATCATGTTTTTCGTGACGTGCTTAATAAATTTGTTCTAGTCTTTGTTGATGATATCCTTGCTTCTCTAAGGCCAAGGAGGAGCATGAGTCGCATTTGAAATCTATTTTACAGACTTTCAGAAATCATCAATTGAAGGCTAAATTTTCTAAATGCCATTTCTGGAAGGATGAAGTCTGATTTCTCGGGCATATTGTAATGGAGTTTCTATTGATCCAGTCAAGATCGCTGTGATCAATGTAAGCTTTCTTTCCTCTCTTTCTTTTATCGTTTAATAATTCTATCTTCTCGGTTGTCCTTATGTTCTCCCTATTCTGTTGCAGGATTGGGAAACTCAAAAGACTCCATCTGATATTCATAGTTTTTTGGGCCTTGCCGGTTACTATCGGAGATTCATCGAGAATTTTGCTCGGATTGCTGCACCTCTCACTGCTTTAACTCGTAAGAATGCTAGGTTCATTTGGGATAAGAAGTGTGAAGCTGCATTCAATGAGTTAAAGAGCAAGCTAACATCTGCACCAATTCTTACCGTTCCGAATGGAAGTGAGGGATTGTCGGTATATACTAATTCTAGCCGTGAGGGTTTGTGTGATGTTCTCGTGCAGGATGGTAAGGTCATTGCCTATGTCAGCCGTCAGTTGAAAACCTACGAGGAAAATTATGCTGCTCATGATTTAGAGTTCTTGCTGTTTTCTTTGCTTTGATACTTTGGAGGCATCATCTTTTAGGAACCAAGTTTGATCTTTTTACCGATCATCAGTCTCTGAGATATATCTTCTTCCAGAAGGTGAATCAGAAGCAAGTTCGTTGACTTGAGTTTCTGGCTTCTTATGACCTCGATATTAGCTATACTCTCGGTAAAGCTAATGTTGTGGCTGATGCTTTGAGTCGGAAGAAGGCTTTGTTGTGTCAGCTTGTTGTTTCTTCTTCACTCCTTTTGGATCGTATCATGTCTAAGCAGGATGATGATGAGATGCTTAGATTGATGAAGTAGAATGTTTGTAGCAGGGTTGGTGGTAGTAATAGTAGTGGCAGCGGAGCTCAGACCGATGATAGAGGGATTTTGATGATTAATGGAAGGGTTTGTGTCCCGAATGTTGATGGTTTGAGGCAGGAGTTGCTTCGGGAGAATCATCGATCCAGGCTTTCTATTCATCCTGGTGTGTCGAAGATGTATCAAGATATGAAGAGGCTTTATTGGTGGAAGGGGATGAAGAGGGATATCTCTATCTTTGTTAGTCAGCGCGCGACTTGTCAGCAAGTCAGAGCCGATCACCAGAAGACCCCTGGTTTCTTGCATCCCCTTGAGATTCCCATTTGGAAGTGGGAACGGGTTTCCATGGATTTCATCAATGGTTTACCGAGGACTCGGAGGGGTAATGGGAGTATCTGGGTTATTGTGGATAGACTGACCAAGTCTGCTCATTTCATTCCGGTCAAGTCTACTCGTTCTGCTTCTAGCTTGTCTGAGATCTACATGAGAGAGAGATCGTTCGTCTCCATGGTGTTCCTCTTAGTATTGTTTGTGATCATGATCCTATCTTTACCAGTTAGTTTTGGAAAGCTTTTTAGGAATCTCTGGGTACTCATCTGAATCTGAGCACTGCTTATCATCCATAGACCGACGGTCAAATGGAAAGAGTGAATCAGATTCTCGAGGATCTTCTTCATGCTGTGTGCTTGATTATGGAGAATTTTGGGAAGATCATCTCCATCTTGTCGAATCCACCTACAATAATAGCTATCAGATATAATCTTATCTTCTGTTTCTAGCCTATTTTAATCTCTTTATCTGTCTCATTCCATCTTTGCATTCAGGCCAGTATCAAAATGTCTCCGTTTGCTGCTCTATATGAACGACCTTGTAGATCTCCATCTCTAGGGTAATCATTTGGTTCTTGGTCCTGATGTGATTTTGGACGCTTCTGAGAGAGTTGAGGAGATTAAGAGGAGGTTGAGAGTTGCTCCGGATAGGCAGAAGAAGTATGCTGATAGGCATAGGCGGAGTTTGGAATTTGCTGTTGGTGGTCAGGTTTTCCTTAAGGTTTCTCTCTTGAGGAATGTCATTCGCTTTGGTCATTGAGGGAAGCTTTCTCCTAGGTTCATTGGTCCTTTCCACATTGTGGAAAGAGTTGGTTCTTTGGCTTATCGTTTGGATTCGCCCAAGAAGCTTTCTGGAGTGCATGATGTATTCCATGCCTTGCATCTTCGTCGATATCTTCATGATCCATCTCTTATTGTCCAGTCTTCTGCTCTTGATAGTTTGGATATCGAGTCTAACCTGACTGCCGAGAGGAAACCCCTTCGTATTGTCGATAGAGGTATGAAGCAACTCAGAAGGAAATCTGTTAATCTTGTCAAAGTACAGTGGTGTACTGATGATCGAGATTGTACCTGGGAGACGGAGGAGAGCATTCGTGCTTCGAATTTGAAATTGCTTATTTTAGGTACTATTTTGTTTTTTCTATCTTGTTTCTTTATTTTCCTTGTCTGTTCTTTTCGAGGACGAAAAGATTTGAGCGGGGGAGAGTGTAACAACCCTAGATTTCTGATATATTTTTAAAACTCGACTTTATTCCATTTTTAAATTATTTTAAATTTAATTTTATTTCAAGATTTCATTTTTAAATATTTTTAAAGCGATGATAAAAATTTTCCAAAGCTTATTGTATTTATTTTCAATTTTTATAACATAGTTTCTATTTTTAAGCTATTTTCATAATTTATTTATATTTATCTAAAATTTATTTATTTATTTTTATTCATACATAATTTTGTTGTGTTTTTTATTTATTTATATTTATTTCTCATGTGTTTAAAAATGAATAAAGAAAATGGGAAATTTGAAAAGTTTATAACCTTTTATATGCCATTGACTTTTCACCTTTTTTTTACCTTTTCACTCCAAATCAACACTTGTAGGATCTAAATTAACTCTAGAGGGGGGGTTGAATAGGGTTATAGCAAATTTTCTCGAATAAAACAAAAAACCAACTGTAGAGAAGTAAATATGCTGAAAAGTAAATCACACACAAAATTTACCCAGCTTCGGCAACCCCTGCCTACTGCTGCATTCCCAGATTTCTGTTAGAATTAAACAGTCTCCCGCTTACAAACACTCTAACAGACTCGCAAACCCTGCTACCGCCTATAGAATTTTGCAAAATCGCAAACCCTGCTTACTGACCTAATCCTAACTAGACAATCTGACACAACCTAAATCCTAGGTGGTGATTTACCAAGATTTGATTCGAAAAGTACAGACTTGAAAAATAAAAATAAGAGCAAAAATAACTAAAAGCTTGAGTACAACTTTCTTTTTTCTTTTACCCTTAAACAAACAACCCGACCCAAAAGAAAACACGGCCCACTTCCCTCTTTTGTTATCTGATGCAATTTAGGGTTTTTGAAAAATGGCGGCTTTGATTCAACTTCGGCCCGATTGGATCTCTGAGTTGCCTCCAATTGCTCCTCTTCCCTTCGAATGTCCAATTCGCCTCCGATTAAGGCTTGCGCAACCACGATTAGAGCGAATTCCGATTGCTAAGGGCTCGGGTGATTGAATTGGTATGATTTGAGTTGAGATTTTTTGATTTTTCTTGCTTGTTCTCTTCTGGTCGTCTATGATGATCTTGGGTATGTATATATATAGGGTAGAAACCCTGATACTTTGCGTCTGATTTGATTTGTTGCTTGGCCTCCAAGTCGTTGAATATTTCCATGATTTTGTTGTGACATTTTGGGTATATACGATTCGAATTTTGCTTGGTACCCACGGTTTTGGATATTTCCTATATGTTTTCACAATTTTGAAATTTGAACTTATGATTTTGCTCTGGGATTTTTTCGGTCCATATTCGAATTATTTAATCAAATTTGGAAAAAATCTTTTCCATATATTTGCATTGCCAAGATTTGTTTGCCATATTTGATTTCTTGACCAAGTCTTCTGATTTTTTACCTTTTCAAGAATTTTCATACACGCTTGGCTATTTTGCGTCTGCATTGTTATTCTTCGACTTGTTTAACATCTGCTTTGACTTCGAACTTGTCTCCTGATCTTTGTTACATTGTTTCTCGGCATTGAATAACTTGATTTACTGTAGGCCTTGACTTTGTTATCATTGCGATATTGTAGTTCACTATTTGCATCACTGTTTCATATAGTTATTCACTTGTTTGAGTCTGGTTTCGCATGTGTCCATTTGCATTGACTTTCTGTTGCAAGTGCTTCAAGATGTCCTCGACAAAATGTACTTCCTTTGTTTTACTCAGGTCTGCATTATATTGTACCTGTACTTGTAGTTGTATAACCTGGTTCTTCTGAACAGTGTAGATGACCTTGATCATATTGACTAACTTGTTTTTGTGATGTCTGTTTCATAAAGTTTGATGCATTTGTGATCATCCTGCTTTGCCTGGATTGTGAATATCTCTCTGTTGCATGGTTTATTCGCTTGTTGTATACTTGGGCTGGCTTGAACTTGATATTGTAGTCTGCCTTGTTTAGTTCTTGGTGCATTGTGCTCTGTTGTTGTATTTGCATTGAGTCACTGAATTTGGTCGAGACTTGTTTCAGTTTGCATGTGATCTTGATTCTCGGCCTATTGTGCATTCGACATTACTCTTGGCCATGAGTTCATCTGAGTCATCTGAAGTTGTTCTAGTTGGTCTGCATTGCACTGAGTTGCATTGATTCAGTGTGTATATAACTGCATTTGTGTTGCTCCTCATGTCTTTTGGCTCGACTTGAGCATTGTCAGGTTGCATATCTAGCTTGCCTGTGCTCTGTTGACTATGTCTATGTTGTGCATGATTCAGCTGTGTCTATGTTGTGCATGATTGCTTTTTGTTGACTGCGCACACGAGTTAGCGAGGCAGTGCACACGTGTATAAATGTACACGTGTGTATTGCAGTCACTCATGATTACCTGTCCCTGATAAGAATACTGATATGCACAGATATTACACAATCAAAAATGATGACAATAACCCATATAACTGAGACACCAATAAAACAAATTTATATTTTCGCAAATTCAAATTTGTTTATTTTCAGATTACTGTTGTGTTGCTAATTATACAGGTACACAGGAAACAGGACAGGAGCTGGAGTTGGAAATGCAGATAGATGCAGATGTGCAGACAGAGTGAGAAACTAAGTGTTGAGCGTTGTAGTGAGAAAAAATATGAATGTAAAATGTATGAACTGGTGTACGTATATAGAGAGAGCTGAAAACTTTGTACTGTATAAGTGTTGAAATAAAATATTATATTGAATATAAATACTGACTGAATTATATAAATTCTGTGCAATAGTTTTGTTATTCAATATGAATATTTATTCCTATATGTATATTGTACAATCTGCAAACACATATATAAATTGATATATATTTGTTATCATCAAACAAAAATTCACATCAAACAATCTCCCCCTTTTGATGATGACAAATATATATATTAAAGATTTTGAAATTCTAATAAATGAGTTTGAGCATGAAATATTTAGCTCCCCCTTATGAATGCTCCCCCTACAACTGAGCCACTCCCTATTTAGAAGATTTAGAAAATTACAGAAGAATAAAAGAACTAAAGAAAATTAACTAACAACATTTAACAAATTTGTTGAAGTATTCTGAAAAATATTTACGTCCTTATCAAAATCTTGTTCTTCTCCCCCTTTTGTCATTATCAAAAGACTGACAAAAACTAATGGAACAGTAGGAAAAAGCATAATATATCATAACGAGATACAGTTTCCACATTGTAGAGAATGGATCGATGATTCGGTTTTTATATAATAAGAAGAGAGATATTTTAAAAATAATTTGACATTTAAGCACAAAAATAAGCACTTACTAACCACGCATAACCGTAAGGACTTTTAAATGGGATTAGCAGTTACTTATTAGTCTAAGCATCCGGACTTTGAGACCAGAAAAATACTTAGTTACCATACTCCATCCATGCATAACCATAAGGACTTTTAAATGAGAATGGAGTGATGATAAAAATAATTCGCTCACATGCTCCATCCATGCATAACCATAAGGAATTTTAAACGAGAATGGATGCATGAGAGATATAATTTTTAAAAAAAAAAGATAATTCACTCTTCTCATTTTACAAAACCATTATGAATGATAGAAAGATGGTAGAAATAGAAATGGACATGGAATAAGTTACCAAGTTAATTATATTATGAAATAAAACAATTTCCACTACTGAATACCATATTCGAATCAATCTTTGAATAATATCCAAAACTGGTTTGAATCCTAGAAATTGAAGTTGAAGGTAAATATCCAAGAATATTTCAATCAATAAATGGAAAATGATTAGTCAATTTCTATAATCCCCAAATCCAAACATAATCTGGAATATCTGTCTTCGGGGAGGGGTTTTGTGAAAATATCAGCAAGTTGAGCCTCAGTTGAAATATGTTCAATGCAAATGTCTTCCTTAGCAATGTGATCTCTACGAAAGTGGTGTCTCACATCAGTGTGTTTTGTGCGTGAATGATGAACAAGATTATTTGACAAGTCTGTTGCACTTTTACTATCACATTTTAATGGAACTTGTTTATAAACTAAGCCAAAATCAGAAAGAGTTTGCATCATCCATAAAATTTGAGCACAACAGCTTCCTAAAGCAATATATTCTGCTTCAGTGGTGGATAATGCAACACAATTCTGTTTTCGACTTGACCATGAAACTAATGAATGTCCTAGCATGAAACATGTCCAACTAGTGCTTTTTCTGTCAACCAATGAACCAGCATAATCAGCATCAGAATAGCCAACTAAATCAAAATTTTCACAAGAAGGGTACCATAATCCAAATTTGTGTGTGTGTGAAAGATATCTCAAAATTCATTTAGTGGCTTTCAAATGAGATTCTTTAGGATTAGATTGAAAACGTGCACACAAACACACAGAAAACATAATATCAGGTCTAGAAGCAGTAAGATAGAGAGGTGAACCAATAATCCCTCGATATTTCTTCTGATCAACATCAATTCCTTTCTCGTCTTTGTCCAACTTTGTTGATGGGCTCATAGGAGTTCTCAATGGTTTGGAGTTCTCAACTCCAAATTTCTTCAACAGTTCCAACACATACTTGGATTGTGAAACGAAAATACCATCACTGCTTTGCTTGATTTGAAATCCAAGGAAATATTTCAATTCTCCAACCAAGCTCATCTCGAATTTAGCCTGCATGACTTGTTCAAATTTCTCGCACAAGAGTTCATTAGTAGCACCATAAATGATAACATCCACATAAATCTGAACAATCAAAAATTCACTTCCTTTATGTAATAGAAATAGTGTCGTGTCAGCACTCCCCTTTTTAAAGCCATTTTCCAAAAGATATGTACAAAGGCAGTCATACCAAGCTCTAGTAGCTTGCTTAAGACCATATAATGCTTTTTCTAGTTTATACACATGATTTGGAAAATCATGATTTTCAAAACCGGGGGGTTGTTCAACAAAAACTTCTTCTTTCAAATCACCATTCAGAAAGGCACTTTTTACATCCATTTGTTTTGTTTGAAACCCTTATAACATGCAAAACTTAGCAAAATCCCAATGGCTTCTAACCTAGCTGTTTGCACAAAAAATGGGCAAACACCTCCAAGTCGTATGATTTAGTTGATTATATGTTGTTCTTAATGATTTGGGTGATTTATGCAAATATATAAAATAGATGGACTAAACTGTAAAAGACACACAGATTTATAGTGGTTCGGCCAGAATGTGCCTACGTCCACTTTATATTTTATTCTCCTTTTTCTATTCAGATTACAAGTACAAAGCTTTGATTACAAGTATCTGAATGTTGTTTGAAAGTTATATCTGTGCTTGAGCTCTCAAACTTGTCTGCCATTGTTGTACCCCTGCCCCTCTATTTATAGAGTGAGGTTGGGGGCAGGGGTCTTGGATGTATATAGCTGCTGGTGGGCCTGGGCTGATGCAATCTGGCCAGGAAGTGTTGGTCCGGTATGCCATGGTCCGGTGGAACTTGGTTCGACAGTGGGTGGAGTGTGGGTTGATTCGGTGGTAGGGAAGGAGCCGGTCCGGTGAGATGTTGATTCGGTGGTAGGGATGGAGCCGGTCCGGTGAGATGTTGATTTGGTGGTAGGGAAGGAGCCGGTCGAAACACACCCAACATTTGCCCCCCAAAGTAGGGCATATGCCTGTATATGGCGTGCTTTGTCTTAAGTCATTCATCCTGGACGCTATCATCCGGTCTCTAATGCCAAACCAACTGGTCCGGTCATTGATATTTGCTTATAAATAGGGGCCTAACGCTTTCGTTTTTCCTTATCAGCCGAACCAAACCCCTGTCTTTGCCGAATCAAACTCTCATCTCTGTCGAGTCAAACGTGTTAGCCGAACCAGAATCTTATTTTGCCGAACCATGTGAGATCCTTTTCTGCCGAATGTGTTTTTTCTCTGGACTACCGAATGGTTTCGGGGACTCGACTCACCGAATGAACTTCGTGGAGTATAAGTGCCGAACGAACTTATATATTTGGATTACCGGATGAACTCAAATCCTGAATTACCGAATGAACTCGAATCTTGAATTTTTTATGTTTCGAATTACGAGTGAAATTCCATACTACATAGTTTGTATGTTTTAACGATATACTTTCTTGTGTTGCAGATAAATGTCTCATAAAGTGGAAACTCGATCAGATAAGAGGAAATCTATGGACAGAAGAGAGTCCCCCGTTGTGCCCCCAGCCCAGCCAGGACCGGGACGACAGGGACCCACCCCGAGATCACTATTGGACGGATATGGCCCTCAGGAGCTCTTGAACTCTCCTCCTGACTGCTTTCCTAGCTCCCTCAAAGAGGAGCAGCTTGATGTTATCTCTCGCTCCTTTGGGATTGATAGAGTGTGTATGCTGTTGCCGGGGGAAGGAGTGATGCCGTACAACCCCCTAAAGGATATTTCGCTTATAGGAGGTACCATTGCATGTGCGGGGCCATTCCCCCGATCAATGCTTGGATAGTCAGCTTTATCACCTATTTGAAGGTGGCCCCTTTCCAGCTTCAGCCCAATTCTTATGCTATCTTGGTGAGTCGATTCATCATTTTCCAGAGACAATATGGGCGTCCCCCTTCCAACCGGGAGATCCGGTATTTGTACAACTTGAGAGGCTACAAGAAGGGGTCTCCATACATCAGCTTGGAATCGGCCGTGTCCTTCAAGCCGGTCCTGGACTTATATTCGAAGTTCAGCATGTTCAAGAAAGAATGGTTTTTCGTCAAGGATGACTCTATTTCTATCCGTCGCTTCACCTCTAGCTGTAAGTTGAAGCTTATTTATAATTTCCATTCTGACTGCAATGCTTCTCCTTGTGTGTTTTTATTTTTTGCTAGCGACAGGTGGCTTTGCGGTCGTGGAGAACGATCGCCTGGTTTAGATGGCTGCGGAGATAGAAGCCATTTCGGGAAGGGAGAGGTCAGCTTCTTACCTGATCAGGAATGCTACACTTCTGCGGCACAACTTGATTCTACCACGTCAGTCTGTGGTCAAGCAGAGAGACACAGCCGAGGAAAGGGCTGCCAAATCCAAAGGAGGGGCCACGACAAAGAGCAGCAAGAGCAAACCCTTCTCGATACCTCCAGTCGTCGGGGGGAAGAAGCTCAAGAAATCCGATGGACCCTCCCCTAGCACATGTCCAGATGTTCCGGAGGAGAAAAATGTAGAGGAGGAAAGAGGCAAGGGGGAGAGCGGAGGTGATGGAGAAGATGGTGGTGGTGATGGTGGCGAAGGACAAAGCGGTGACGGCGCCGGGGCTTTGTCTTCTGGGCAAGCAGGGGAGATCCAAGAGTGAACTGATGATGCTTTCCGCCAGGCTTTTGAGGGGTTGGAGAAAGGATCGGCCTTGGTCGAGAAGCCGAAGAAAACTGATAAGGTCGGGACTGGTGCCGGTCCATTTTCTGAGAGCATTTCAGCTAGGGCAACTTCGGCGGTTCAAGGTGAATTTTTGACTCCTCTTTTAACTTCACATGTTTCTTGGATTCTAGTCCCATGCATGCTTGTAACACTTGGTTTTTATTCCAGGAACGGGTAAGGCGGCCAAGACATCAGACATTCGGCAGCGCCTTGAACAATTCAAACTCCTCAAAGCTTCCGCTAAACCAAAGCCTCCGGTCAGTCGTTTCGGGGACATAGTCGGCTACCGTCCTCTTCTCGGAGTTATTGAAGAGGATATTCAAAAGAAAAGGAGGAGGCGCTCCTTATTCGAACCTTCACCTGGACCTCAGCCCCCAACCCAGTCTATTCATGATATCACGAGGGAGGATACTGAGTTCATACCCTCTCCGCATCCATCAGAGAATCCTACCGTTACTCATATTGATCATCCCGGCTTGGCTCGTAATCCATTTGCGGGTCATCCGGATCTGGATCCGGGTTCTCATGATATTTCCTTTGACGAGGTTACTGGTGAGCACCTTCTCCCTTGCAATCCTATGGTAAGGGTGCTTGATGAGGCCAAATCCCTGGACATTGATTTGCTTACTACTTGGATTGTAACTATGGGGGATGAAGCCAAGACAAATATCGACCAGGTTGCTGAGGAGACTAGGAAGTTGATGGGGCATCACGCCCGACTGGTTAAGGTCGGGGAGGAAATTGGGAGTGCCAACATAAGATTGCGGCTAGTGGTTACCGACCAGGCCAAGCAACTTGTCAATCAGGCCATCCAGATCTCTCAGCATGAGGCTGCCTCCAGACGGCTAAAGAAAACCATGAAAGAGGCTAGCAGAGCCGAGCTGCGAAAAATGGAGGCCATCTGCAAGGAACGGATCGATATGGCCATTGCAACGATAGACGAGGTTCGGAAAGCGGATCTCGAGTGGGTAGAGGAGTTATCCGGGAAGCTTGAAGCCGGGGAGCTTGCTGAAGCCAAGCTGAAGGAGGAGATGGAGGCGATGAGGAAATCCCTCCAGGCTGAGCGCTCGCGATACCGATCGGAGAGGGATGCTGCCGTTGCAAAGCTGTTGGCTTCTGAGGTCCGAATGAGGGAGTTTGAGGAAAACGAGGGGATGATGGATGAGATGCTCTAGGATATGTATTTCCGTACTTGGAAGCTGGGCAACTTATCCTGGATGGATGATTATCCCCGGATCATGGCCAGGATTTATCTCCTGGCTCTGGAGGAGGCCAAGGCTGATGCAGATAAGGAGGGTGGTATGGCCTTCAGGATGGATGTGGTTATGGCCCAGTTCACCAAGGAGGAGAAAGTGGCGGTGAAGGAGGGCATGCGGCTGCTTGCTGCCGAGGAGGTATGTGTGCAGTTGGGAGATGATGATCAAGGAACGGATGCTGGTAAGTCTTCCCTTTTAGCCTTTTCATAGCTTGTTTGCTTATTGTTTATTCAACGAATTCTTCTCCTGAATTGGACAGGCGGGACCTCTGAAGTGCCAACTACCTCTGGTCAGCATGCGGGGAGCTCTGATCCGGCGGTTAAGTAGACCTTGGAGGGACAGCAGGATAGAAGCGAGACCCCGATGCAGTCGGCTCCTTGGCTTGATCTGGACATTTTTCAGCTTATTTGATGTTGTTGTCTATGTTAGTCTTAAAACATTAATGTATTTTTCGGGCTGTAATTATGTAATGAACAACTTGATTTTTGGCATGTAACCTTATAACATAAGCTGATTTTGTTATGTTTGAATGATGTTGTTATTTTGATGTGTTGCATAAAATATAGCTGCGCATGTGTTAGTGATTCAATTGTGTTTGACGCTAAGTTTTTGCTTAAAATATAATTTCATGTCTTGCAATGTTAGTGTGATGTGCGTAGAAATTATAGTTTCATATTTATGTATAAGAGAAGAAAGTACCGCCCTTCAAGTTTTTTTTTTTGCTGTAGACGGTAGCTTTGAATGCCTTGTGTAATCGAATATGGAATGCAGCTGAACGACCTGTCATCCAGTTGTGAGTTCTTATTCCCATTGGCGAGTGTCTCCTCTTTTGTGCCCTGTACTTTAGTGATCGTTATAGAGGATAGGAGGAGAGTTTTTATAAATAAAATGGAAATATGAGAAATAGTAAAACTTCCAATCACGGAAGGCCTTCGATGTGCTTAAGTTCGTGGCAAACGGGTTTTGTAGTCACTTTCCCTAGCTGTGGGTCTTGGAGACATTTGTCACCCATCTTACGCATCTGCGGGGAGTTTTCTTTTTTACCACAGCTGTACTTAAGACACATCGAAGCCGAGATCGCGCAAGGTAACTACTCGGGCCATTATGCCCGTAATTGTGGGTATTATTCGATTTACCGTGGCCGGCTAGCGCGGGTGCCGATCGTCAACTGTGAACTGCCCCTGGCTGGCCACACCTTATGTTGGGGCATATAATCGGTTCACGGTTGCCGACGAGCCGAACGCCGTAATGAGCTGCCTAGGCTATTTTCGGCCTCCTCGGTGGCTTATAATCGGCTCATTACAGTTGGCTTTGAGGGCCGTCGCGAGCAATGAGTAAACCCGCAGCAGAGGAATGCTGGAGCAAAAGTGTCTCATTGGCGAGGGCATAGATTCGTATAGTACCTGTTAGGTCTTTTCCAGGTGAAATTGTGTCGTGAAGTGTCCAGAATGGAAATGCCGTTACACAGGATTTTGTTCAACAGAAAAAGATAAAGCTTAACAAGCAGCCAAGATATAAAGGAACAAGTTAAAAAGAGACAAGATTTTTAAAGTGGTTCGGCACGAAAATGCCTACGTCCACTGATTCTCTTTGTTAATTCACTTCATATGGCCAGTACAAATTAAGAAAAGTATCGACGAAGGTGTTGGATGTTCCATGCCCTCTGGAACACCTCTCCGTCCACTGTTGACAAAATATAAGCTCCGTTGTGGAGATCTTTATGAATTACATAGGGTCCGTCCCAGATTGGGTCCAGCGCTCCGGGGCGCGGGAAGATCCGCTTGAGGACGAGATCTCCTTCTTGTAAGCTGCGGTGCTTGACTTTGGAGTTGTATTGTGCTGCCACTTTTTCTTATGAGCTGTTGCTTTGAGTGCTGCATTATTTCTTCTTTCTTCGATTAGATCCAAAGACATGTGGAGGAGTTCTTTGTTCTCTTCTGGGTTATAGTGGATCCTACGGTGGGATGGCACTACAGTTTCAACTGGGAGCATGGCCTCCGATCCGTATGCCAAAGAGAAAGGAGTATGCCCTGTTGATGTCCTAAAAGAAGTGCGGTAGGCCCAAAGTGCCGTAGGAAGTTCATCCACCCAAGCGCCTTTTGACTTTTCAAGCTTCTTCTTGATTAGAGTTTTAAGAATTTTATTGACAGCTTCGACTTGTCCATTTGCCTGGGGATAAGCCACAGGTGAGAAGCTTTTGTGAATTCCGTGTTCGTGGCACCAGTCGGCGAACACCTCGCTGTCAAACTGAAGTCCATTGTCCAATATGATTTTGAGTGGAACCCCGTACCTGCATAGAACATTTTTGATCAAGAAGTTAATAACTTTTGCCGAAGATATTTTATTTAGTGGTTCCGCTTCCACCCATTTGGTGAAATAGTCGACTGCCACTATAGCATATTTGGCTCCGCCTCGGCCCATCGGTAGTTCGCCAATCAAGTCAATTCCCCATACTGCAAAGGGCCAAGGGCTGGTCATTTGAGTATCTCATTTGTGTGTAGTCGAGGAATGTTAGCAAATTTCTGACATCTGTCGCATCTTTTGATGAAGTCTAAGGCGTCTTTGTTTAGAGTGGGCCAGTAATATCCATATCGGAGCGTCTTCTTTGCCAGAGTCTGTCCACCAGTGTGATCCCCGCAACTTCCTTGATGGATGTCGGATAAGATTTCCTTGGCTTCCTTTCCAGCGACACACCTTAACAAGGGGTTAGAGAAGCCGCGCCGATAAAGGATGCCTTCTTGTATTGTGTAGAGGGAAGCTTTCCTCAAGATTTTCTTAACTTCGTTACATCCGTCGGGCAGTGTGCCATCTTGTAAATATTTCCGGATAGGAGCCATCCAAGTTTCTTCTTCGATTGCAGCTATCAGATCTTCTTGCTCGAAACTTGGGGCTAGTTGTTTCGAGATGGTTACTGCTTCGAAAATGGTGCTGTTATTCATGCTAGCTTGTTTTGCCAGTTCATCGGCCTCTCAATTCTCTTCTCGAGGAATGTGTTTGATTAAGTAGTGATCCAATTAATCGAGCAGCAGCTTGGTCTTCTTTAGATATGCTATGAGTCGTTCTCCTCGAGTCTGAAACTCTCCTAGTACTTGGTTTACGATAAATTGAGAATCACTATGAAGATATAAAGAACTGACTCAATTTCTAAGGCAAGTTCTAATCCTGCTATTACTGCTTCATATTCTGTATCGTTGTTGGTGGCAGCGAATTCCAACCTTAGGGCATAGTGCAGCTTCCCTCCTCTGGGGGTGATTATCACAATACCTGCCCCCGAGCCTTTTTCGTTTGATGCTCCATCTACAAAGAGAATCCACTTGATATCTTTTGTTATTTCAGATTGATCCTTACCTTCGTTGGTAGTGAATTCGGCAATGAAATCGGCCATGGCTTGTCCCTTGATGGCGGTGCGAGGATAGTAGGTGATATCATATTGACTCAGTTCAATGCACCATTTAAGTAGTCGCCCAGAAGTGTCGGGGCGATGGAGTACCTGCCTTAGCAGTTTATCGGTTAAAACTCTGATGGAATGAGATTGGAAATAGTGTCGCAGTTTCCGTGACGTGATTAGCAAACAGTATGCTAGCTTCTCAAGTTTAGGGTATCTGGCTTCTTCCCCTGTAAATCTCTTGCTTACAAAGTATACGGGCCACTGTGCGCGGTTGTCTTCTCTCACCAAAGCGGCGCTTAAAGCATGGGACGATACAGTAAGGTATAGGTACAGTTCTTCGCCTTCATTTGGAGTTGAGAGTACTGGTGGTCTCTGGAGGTGTTCGATTAGGTTAAGGAAGGCTGTCGAGCATTCGTCGTCCATTCGAACTTTCCTTTGTCTTTCTTTAGAGCTTCGAAGAAAGGGATGCATTTGTCGGTTGCTTTAGAGATGAACCTGCTTAGGGCGGCCACCTTCCCGTTTAGGCTTTGCATCTCTCTTCGAGTGGATGGTATCTTGATATCTTGCAAAGCCCGAACTTGTTCGTGGTTTGCTTCAATCCCCATGGCATGGACGATGAATCCCAAGAACTTTCCCGACGATACTCCGAAGGAGCACTTTAGAGGATTCAACTTCATTCCATATTGGCGAAGTACTTGAAACATCTCGTCCAGGTGGTTTATATGATCGTTGGCTTTCCTCGATTTTACCAGCATGTCATCCACATAAACTTCCATAGTTCGTCCTATTAGTTCCGCAAACATCTTGTTGACGAGGCGCTGATAAGTAGCTCCGGCATTTTTAAGTCCAAAAGGCAATACTATGTAGCAGTACAATCCTCGGTCAGTGATGAAACTAGTGTGGTCTTGATCGGGGGCGTGCATAGGGATCTGGTTATATCCTGAGTATGCGTCCATAAAGGATAAGAGTTCGTGTCCGGCTGTGCTGTCCACGAGCTGATCGATTAGGGGGAGTGAGAAGCAATCCTTCGGGCAAGCATCATTTAAGTTGGAGAAGTCGATGCATATTCGCCACTTCCCATTAGCCTTCTTTACCAGTACCGGGTTGGCGATCCATTCTGGGTAGATGGCTTCTCGTATGAAGTTATTGGCAAGTAGGCTCTTTACTTCTTCCTCGAGGGCTGCTGATCGTTCTGCCCCCATGCTTCTCTTTTTCTGATTACTGGCACCTTGGTGGGATCGATATTCAGTACGTGGCATGCTACGTCTGGTGAGATTCCAGTCATATCAGCGTGCGTCCATGCAAATACATCCAAGTTGTGGCGAAGAAAATCAATGAGTTGACTCTTCAATTCCGCTCTTAATTGAGACCCGACTCTCAGCAGTCTACTTGGGTCGTGTTTGCCTACAGATAGAAATTCCATAGCTTCTGCAGGCTCGGTGGTGGCCTCCTCCTCTTTGTCCCTGGGGTCTAATTCATTGAAAGGATCACTGGTATATCGAAGAGGAGGGGCTTTCTTTAGTTGCTATGCTTCCAAGTTTTTCTTGCAGAGAGAAGTCCCTGCATCCTTCCCTTTATCCTTTCTACGGTTATTGCGAAGTTCAGTTACATAGCAATCTCGAGCGGCGTCTTGATCTCCCTCTATTTCTCCTATTCCATTATCTGTTGGAAATTTCATCTTCAGGCACCACGGGGCTAGGACAATTTGGAAGTCAGACAAGGCTGATCTTCCCAAAAAGGCGTTGTAGGCCGAGTGGTTCTCTATTAGCACAAATGTTTGTTTTCGCACAACGGAGGGGGGTTAACTTCTTATTTTGACAAAGAGGTCTAGTTGCCCGAGGGGCATCTTCGCATCTCCAGTGAAACCATGTAGTGGTTTGTTGCGAGGAGACACATCTTTCATTGACAGCTTCATTTTGTTGAAAGCATGCTTAAATAGGATATTTACTGAGCTGCCAGTGTCTACTAGAATTCGGAAAACTTTGGCTGGACCAAACCAGGCAGAGATGACCATAGGAACCATGTGAGGGTACTGCCTTCCCTCTAGATCACGCCTACTGAATGTGATGTCATCATTCTCTTTTCGTTTTGGGTGGCGTTATTCCATAACAGAATTAACGTAGCCTTCATCGTTTCTAAGTGACTTACCGTATCTTTCCATCTCTGCCCAGCTTCCGTCGGCGATGTGTGGTCCTCCTGATATGGTAAGGACCACTATCTTCTCTTGACTGGAGCCGCTGGTGTTGCGATTTCCTCCGCCTACTTCTAGGAGTGGTAGCCGTGGGTTCTCATTGGCAGGAGTTGAAGTCCTGTTCTGACCTTTCACATAGCGCTCCAGTCTCTTCCTTCTGATGTGTTCTTCAATCAAGTCCCGGAGATGATGGCATTCATTGGTGTCATGCCCATGAGATTCGTGGAAGCGGCAGAACTTTCCAGACTTAATTGCATTATCTGATTCCTTTTTGTGCGGGGGGCGCTTATATCTAACTTCGTCTTGGGTGGCCAAAAAGATGTTTTCGATTGTTTCATTTAAAGGAGTGTAAGAGTCAAATCTCGGTCCTGGCCTATATAAACGCTTTTCTCCCTTCTTGCCCCCCAGCACTATCTCTGGAGTCATTTCTTCGAACGTCCTTTGCTACTGCGGGTGTGTTGCCATGAGCTGCCTTGGTTTGTTGCCCTGTCTGCCTTTCAATGGCAGCGTCTTCAAGTCTCGTATATTTTCCGGCTTAATGGAAGAAATCGGGTAAGGTAGCTGGCTTTTCTTTCGTTAATCTCCTAGCAAATTTAGTATCCGGATTCACACCACTGCAGAGGGCCATTAGGATAAGTTTCTCATCGGCATCTTGGACTGCGGCCGCTGCGGCGTTGAATCGGGTTAGATATTGTTGCACTGTCTCTCCGGGCTTCTGTTTGATATTAGATAGGGAATAAGCGTCCTTGGGTTGTTCCACATGAATGCGGAACTGGCTGATGAACTTTTCTTTCAACATTTCCCATGAGCTGATAGATCCTTGGGGTAGATGGTAGAACCAGGAGGTAGCTAGATCTGCCAAGAATAGTGGGAAGCATTTACACAACACTCCCTCTGTTGCTCCGCTCGTGAGCATATGCTGTGTGTATCTCTGCAAGTGTACAACGGGGTCAGAGGTTCCCTTGTAAGGTTCCATTGTTGGCATTTTCCATTCCCGGAGGGTGATGGAAATTTCGATATTGCGGGTGAAGGGGCTGGTTACCCTAGCGCCTATCCCCTGATCCCTTTGGTTCCGTTGGACGCACTCTCTGAACAATCGCGCCATCCTTTCATCAGAACTTGGAGCGGATAGAAATGAGTTTGGTTCTTCCCTGCGGGATTGATTCCGTCCATATGACCTGTAGGGGTGGTATCGTCTATCACTTCTAACATTCTCCAATGGCTTCCTCTGGTCTACCGGGGGCACGCTGGGGTCAGCCACAGTTGGCCCTTGCCTTGATCTTCCCCTGCTGGGTTCTGTCCTCAGCACTTCCTCGGTTCCAACTTCGGGCTGGACTCCAACTCGGCCCCGTCTATTGGTGTTTCCATGGTTAGGTAGCATGGTAGGCTCAGCTACATCCGACCCCTGCTTGGTACCTCCCCTGTTGGGTTCGGCTCCAAGTATTTCCTCGGGTCGGAATTCGGGCTGATTCCGGGCTCGGCTCCTACCATTGTTGTTTCTGTTGTTAGCCTCTTCGAAGAAGAAAGACCTTTGTCGTCTCCTAGATCCTCCAGACCGGGACTCACCCCATGATTCAGTGTTGCGGTTGGAATCTTCAGCATCCCTTAAGCGTGACATGAGTTGGTCCACCAAGGCTTCTTGTTGAGATGCGAAGTGGTTAGTTACTTCAGCCACAACACTGTCTAGATCCGTCCTTGTAATTGGTTGTTCCGTAGCAGGGGCTGTCGGATTTGCCTGATTTCCATTTGCTGTTGGAACCGGACGATTGTCTTGATCTCTGATCACTAGATCTGGGATACTGCTTGTTGCGATGTTCTTTCCTTTGTTAGCATCTTTCTTCTGTCCGGGAGGCATGTTTTCCAAGTAATGAACGATGCTGATAGGAAAAGGGTTAAGCAGGAGGTCCTGAGTTCAATTCTCAGTGAAAGCAGCAAAAATGTTTGCACAAAAAATGGGCAAACACCTCTAAGTCGTATGATTTAGTTGATTATATGTTGTTCTTAATGATTTGGGTGATTTATGCGAATATATAAAATAGATGGACTAAACTGTAAAAGACACACAGATTTATAGTGGTTCGGCCAGAATGTGCCTACGTCCACTTTATATGTTATTCTTCTTTTTCTGTTCAGATTACAAGTACAAAGGTTTGATTACAAGTATCTGAAAGTTGTTTGAAAGTTCTATCCGCGCTTGAGCTCTCAAACTTGTCTGCCATTGTTGTACCCCTGCCCCTCTATTTATAGAGTGAGGTTGGGGGCAGAGGTCTTGAATGTATATAGCTGCTGGTGGGCCTGGGCTGATGCAATCTGGCCTGGAAGTGTTGGTCCGGTATGCCTTGGTCCGGTGGAACTTGGTTTGGCAATGGGTGGAGTGTGGGTTGGTTCGGTAGTAGGTGGTTTGATAGTGAGGGGAATTGGACCGGTGGTGGCTTGGGAGTGAGTTGGTTCGGTGGGCATGGGATGGAGCCGGTCCGATGAGATGTTGATTCGGTGGTAGGGAAGGAGCCGGTCCGGTGAGACGTTGATTCGGTGGTAGGGATGGAGCCGGTCCGGTGAGATGTTGATTCGGTGGTAGGGAAGAAGCCGGTCGAAACACACCCAACACTAGCAACTGACGCAAATGTTTCATCAAAATCTATGCCTTCTATTTGGTTATATCCTTTTGCGACCAACCTAGCTTTGTTTCTAATTCCATTTCCTGATTCATCAAGTTTATTTTTGAATACCCATTTAGTTCCAACAATTGGGTAATCATTAGGCCTAGGAACTAATTTCCAAACTTTATTTCTCTCAAATTGATTAAGTTCATCTTGCATTGCTAAAACCCAACTTTCATAATTAAGAGCCATTTCAACAGAATCAGGTTCAATCTCAGAAATAAAACCCTTGTGACAACAAAACGCACACAAATTTTTATCAAATGAAGAGCGAGTGCGTATACCTTCCGTAGGTTCACCTATAACCAATTCAGGAGGATGATTGGATTTGAACTTCAATCTACCAGCATCAACAGTCCTACTTTCAGCTTTCTCACTAGATGTCCCTTCTTCAATGCTTTCATGATCTACCCCATCGTCAACCGTCTTTTCAGTCGTCCTTTCAAGGTCAGATTCATCGAATTTCACATTGATTGATTCAACAATTGTCTTTGTTCGTTTGTTGTATATCCTGTAAGCCTTGTTCCTTGTTGAATAGCACATGAAAATTCCCTCATCAGTCTTTGATTCAAAATTTCCAAGTTGATCACCTGTGTTAAGAATGAAACAAGGACATCCAAATACACGAAAATAAGAAATGTTAGGTTTCCTTTCATGCCACAATTCATAAGACGTTTTGCTAAGTAGTGGTCTAATCATTACTCTATTCATTACATAGCATGAAGTATTCACTGTCTCTGCCCAAAAGGTTAGAGGTAGTTTATACTCACTCAACATGGATCTAGCCAATTCCTGTAATGTACGATTTTTCCTTTCAACCACCCCATTTTGTTGAGGTGTTCGTGGAGCAGAAAATTCATGTTTTAAACCATTTTCTTCACAAAAGCTTTCAAATTCCAAATTTTCAAATTCGTCTCCATGATCACTTCTTAAGGTTTTAATTGAAACTCCTTTTTCATTTTGAACAAGTTTTGCAAATTTTGAAAAATAATCAAAAGATTCAGACTTTTTGGCTAAGAAATAAACCCATGTAAATCTAGAATAATCATCAACCAATACATAACAATAACGTTTTCTATTCAAGCTTGCAATTTCATTTGGTCCAAATAAGTCCATGTGAATTAATGCAAGGACCCTTGATGTGCTAACAATGTTTTTAGGGAGAAATGATGATCGACTAAGCTTGCCCAAGGAACATGCTTTACACACTTTATTATCTTTAAATTTCTGATGTGGTAACCTTCTGACTATTCTTTCGTTTCAAATTTTTCTAAGAGTCTCATGCTAGCATGTCCAAGTCTCCTATGCCATAAAGATGCCTCTTCGTCAGTGGCTACCAAACATCTAGAAAGATTTAGATTATCAAACGAAAGCGAGTAAACATTTCCTTTTCTTTTGCCCATAAAAACAATGTTATTAGAAGATTTATCAATGATTTTGCAAGTATCACTATCAAAAACCACATTCATACCTTTGTCACATAGCTGGCTAATAGAAATGAGATTGTGATGCAAATTATCAACGTATAAAACATTAGTCAAGGAAAAAGTACTGTACCTACTTCACCTTTACCAATAATCTTACACTTGCTATTGTCTCCCATGATCACATTTCCACCTTTAAAATTCTCTAGGCTAAGGAACTTCGATTTGTCACCTGTCATATGTCTAGAACAACCTGAATCTAGAAACCATTCTTGTTATTTCTTAGCCCGCCAACAGACCTACATAGAGAGAGAGGAGGATGACCCAGAGAAACTCTTAGGTCCAATGATATTGGTGACTGAAGCATTGTGAATAAACAATCCCTTTAGAACCCAAACTTGTTTTGTCCTTTTATTCTTGTTCCAATAGACATGAAATTTGTTCGTAGAATTCTTAGGAGCCCAAACTTGTATAAATTTTGTATTCTTGTCCCTATGACTACAATTTTCAACACGATGTCCAATTATTTCACATCTAGCAAAGACACTCTTACCTTTTGCATTATCATCAACTTGTGTTTTCCTAAAGCCTAGTCCTTTTCCGTTGTTAGCAAAAATTTGATTTCCCATTAACATGTTGAATGATTTTTCTCCTCTTGAAAAGTTATTCAAAGATTTCTCAAGATTTTGGACTTTGGTTTTTATTGTTGTGTTTTCAGTTACAAGTGAGGTGCATCTATTTATAAAATCCTTTTTCCTAGTGTCAATGGTTTCCTTAAGACTCAAGTTTTCTTTTTCAAGATTCTCAAAGCTATTCTTAAGTCTTGATAATTCTGAATCTAAAATTTTACATTTTTTACAGTCTTGGTTTTGAATATTTTCAAGTTCAGTTTCTAACCTAGATTTTTCATGGACAAGTTCTCTCCTATCAGATTTCAGTTTTTCAATTTTAGATTCAAGAGTATCAATTGTTTTAGTAAGATCACAGCACATCAAAGCAAGTTCTTTATAAGAATAGTCACCTACCTCACTAGATTTCTCTGAGCTTGCTTCTGAATCTGATTTTGCCATAAGACATAAGTTAGCCTTCTCTGAGCTATTATTCGAAACTTCCTCTCCTTCTTCATCATCCCAAGTCGCTGCAAAGGCCTTCTTCTTCTTTTTCTTTCCTTTGTTGTTTTTGAGAAGTGGGCATTTTTGTTTGAAGTGGCCAGGCTTCTTACAGTTAAAGCACGTCAATTCATTATCGGAATTGTCAGAATCTTTTGACCTTTTACCACTTGTTTTCTTCTTGCGTGGCCTGAATGTTGACCATTTTCTAAGATTATTGACAGCCATTGCAAGCTCTTCAATTGGATCTTATTCTTCTTCATCGCTTTCTTCTTTGCTCTTTAAGGCAATCGTCTTCTTCTTTGATTCAGAGTTGTTGCGTTCCTCCTTTGCTTTTAGCTCAAGCTCATATGTCATCAAGTTGCCGATCAACTGCTCCATGCTTAGTTTACTCAGATCTTTCAATTCTTGTATTGTCGTGATTTTTGCCTCAAAGCTCATCGGTAAGACTCGTAACACCTTCCTCACAAGCTCTACCTCAGTGAATACCTTCCCAAGCGCTCTAGCATTGTACACCAAGGTTGAAAAGCGTCCAAACATGTCCTTTATGCTCTCGCCTTTGTCCATCACAAAGTTCTCGTATTCATTGTTGAATAGGGCTAGACGAGATTCCTTGACTTGAGAAGTTCCTTCATGTGTCACCTCCAAGGTATGCCAAATTTCCTGTGCAGTTTTACAATGAGAAATTCTATTAAATTCAGTCTTATCATGAGCACAGATCAAAGCATTCATGGCTTTAGCATTTGTAGTTTTTAATTACTTATCGTTAGCATCCCACCTATCCTTAGGTTTAGGAAACTCAGTATCACCAACAGTTATAGTGGGAGATTTATAGCCAGTTTCAATAAGGTCCCAAACATCATAATCAACAGAACTAAGATAAATACCCATCCTAACTTTCCAATAAGCATAATCATTCCCATTAAACATGGGTGGCCTAGCAATAGATTGTCCCTCAGAAAAAGCATTATTTGGTGGATTCATGACTCTAGAGTTAAAGAAAAATACCGTGCTCTGATACCACTTGTAGGATCTAGATTAACCCTAGAGGGGGGTGAATAGAGTTATAGAAAATTTTCTCGAATAAAACAAAAAACCAACTGCAGAGAAGTAAATATGCTGAAAAGTAAATCACACACAAAATTTACCCAGCTTCGGCAACCCCTGCCTACTGCTGCATTCCCAGATTTCTATTAGAATTAAACAGTCTCCCACTTACAAACACTCTAACAGACTCGCAAACCCTGCTACCGCCTATAGAATTTTGCAAACTCGCAAACCCTGCTTACTGAACTAATCCTAACTAGACAATCTGACACAACCTAAATCCTAGGTGGTGATTTACCAAGATTTGATTCGAAAAGTACAGACTTGAAAAATAAAAATAAGATCAAAAATAACTAAAAACTTGAGTACAACTTTCTTTTTTCTTTTTCCCTTAAACAAACAACCCGACCCAAAAGAAAACACGGCCCACTTCCCTCTTTTGTTATATGATGCAATTTAGGGTTTTTGAAAAATGGCGGCTTTGTCTCAACTACGGCCCGATTGGATCTTTGAGTTGCCTCCAATTGCTCCTCTTCCCTTCGAATGTCCAATTCGCCTCCGATTAAGGCTTGCGCAACCACGTTAAGAGCGAATTCCGATTGCTAAGGGCTCGGGTGACTGAATTGGTATGATTTGAGTTGAGATTTTCTAATTTTTCTTGCTTGTTCTCTTCTGGCCGTCTATGATGATCTTGGGTATGTATATATATAGGGTAGAAACCCTGATACTTTGCGTCTGATTTGATTTGTTGCTTGGCCTCCAAGTCGTTGAATATTTCCATGATTTTGTTGTGACATTTTGGGTATATACGATTTGAATTTTGCTTAGTACCCACAGTTTTGGATATTTCCTATATGTTTTCACAATTTTGAAATTTGAACTTCTGATTTTGCTTTGGGATTTTTTCGGTCCATATTCGAATTATTTAATCAAATTTGGAAAAAATCTTTTCCATATATTTGCATTGCCAAGATTTGTTTGCCATATTTGATTTCTTGACCAAGTCTTCTGATTTTTTACTTTTTCAAGAATTTTCATACACGCTTGACTATTTTGCGTCTGCATTGTTATTCTTCGACTTGTTTAACATCTTCTTTGACTTCGAACTTGTCTCCTAACCTTTGTTACATTGTTTCTCGGCATTGAATAACTTGATTTACTGTAGGCCTTGACTTTGTTATCATTGCGATATTGTAGTTCACTATTTGCATCACTGTTTCATATAGTTATTCACTTGTTTGAGTCTAGTTTCGCATGTGTCCATTCGCATTAACTTTCTATTGCAAGTGCTTCATGATGTACTCGACAAAATGTACTTCCTTTGTTTTACTCAGGTCCGCATTATATTGTACCTGTACTTGTAGTTGTATAACCTGGTTCTTCTGAACAGTGTAGATGACCTTGATCATATTGACTGACTTGTTTTTGTGATGCCTGTTTCATTAAGTTTGATGTATTTGTGATCATCCTGCTTTGCCTGGATTGTGAATATCTCTCTGTTGCATGGTTTATTCACTTGTTGTATACTTGGGCTGGCTTGAACTTGATATTGTAGTCTGCCTTGTTTAGTTCTTGGTGCATTGTGCTCTGTTGTTGTATTTGCATTGAGTCACTGATTTTTGTCGAGACTTGTTTCAGTTTGCATGTGATCTTGATTCTCGGCCTATTGTGCATTCGACATTACTCTTGGCCATGAGTTCATCTGAGTCATCTGAAGTTGTTCTAGTTGGTCTGCATTGCACTGAGTTGCATTGATTCAGTGTGTATATAACTGCATTTGTATTGCTCCTCATGTCTTTTGGCTCGACTTGAGCATTGTCGGTTGCATATCCAGCTTGCATATGCTCTATTGACTATTTCTTTGTTGTGCATGATTCAGTTGTGTCTATGTTGTGTATGATTGCTTTTTGTTGACTGCGCACACGAGTTGGCGAAGCAGTGCACACGTGTATAAATGTACACGTGTGTATTGCAGTCACTCATGATTACCTGTCCCTGATAAGAATACTGATATGCACAGATATTACACAATCAAAAATGATGACAATAACCCATATATCTGAGACACCAATAAAACAAATTTATATTTTTGCAAATTCAAATTTGTTTATTTTCATATTACTATTGTAGTTGCTAATTATACAGGTACACAGGAGACAGGACAAGAACTGGAGCTGGACAATGCAGATAGATGCAGATGTGTAGACAGAGTGAGAAACTAAGTGTTGAGCGTTGTAGTGAGAAAAAATATGAATGTGAAATGTATGAACTGGTGTACGTATATAGAGAGAGCTGAAAACTTTGTACTGTATAAGTGTTGAAATAAAATATTATATTGAATAAAAATACTGATTGAATTATATAAATTCTGTGCAATAGTATTATTATTCAATATGAATATTTATTCCTATATGTATATAGTACAATCTGCAAACACATATATAAATTGATATATATTTGTTATCATCAAACAAAAATTCACATCAAACAACACTTGCATTCATTGGGCGACCTTATCTTTTCTTCAACCGATAACATTTTCATTTCTCACGCAAAACATAAAGTTCCTCATCTCTAAAAATTGCGGCCTCTATTTCTGAAAATTGGTAATGTTTCTTTCACTTTCTTTTCACATTTTTTCCTTGTTTTATGTAATTTTATGCCTTGTTTTTCACCTATATGGTTCATCCATAGCCTCCTCCTACACCGCCACCTTCATCACCACCTTGTTCAGCTACAAAACATCTCCATCTCTACTGACCTACCTGGCCGTGACCCCTATGATGCAAGATCCACACAAAAAATTAGCAAACACTTCTTATAAATGTCATAGTCGAACTCCAATGCCATCACCACTTCACCACACCTCTTGGCCACCACTTGCACCACCTCCACCAGCCCCTACCTAACCCAAAGCCACTACCACACCATCCCCTAGCCTCCACCAGTCATGGCCGTGCCATTTGGAGCCTTGGCCGAGCTTGTGATTGTGCAAAATTTCACCTTTGTTGCCTTGACTTGTATGTTTATGCATAAAGAACTTCCATACCTTTATTACCCTAGCTAGGCCGACCATATTGGACCTATACTTGACCAAATTCATCACCATGGTCGTGCCTTATCACCATTGGCTGAGCATAGTGTTTGTGAAAGCAAGTGCAAGTCGTTTGATTTTATGTTGTTCCTTAATTTCTTGTGTTCTATGTTATATTTTGGGTTGTATATTCATGTCATATATATTGTTTTTGTTTTATATGCACAAGACAACTACTTTGGCTCTCCCTACACTAAAATCGTAGTCATGTTTTCGTGCCTTTTGGATCTCTGTTGTATATCCAAATTGGTTATCTCCAGCTTGTAGAGGTGAGTATTTCTCACCAGACATTTTATACTTATATAACTAGTAAACTGATAGCAATTGAATCTGTAAACTATATTATCATATTACACATGCCTATGCTATGATCATATGATGTTCACCCATGTTTATACACCTGTTATATTATCTGTTACTGTTATATAATGCTATTCTGTTATTTATATCAGTTTATCACACTGCAAGTTCCTTGTAGATTAGAATCACTATGGGCTGAAATGATACATACCCGAACGGACTTTAGAATAGGGAAAAATCGTGGTAGGCTGAAATGATAGGCCTAAACATTTTTATTCATTTCATTTTACTTGGGACTGCGGGTTTGAAATGATAGAACCAGGGTTTTCTTTGAAAATGACGGATTGGAATGATAAATATTCGTATCACTTTACCTAGGATAGAAAATTATATACAGACCCGTGGTGAATATATATTTTTCTAGAATTTTTAAACTATTTTAAAACTGTAAATATTATAAAATTTTGATTTAAATTTGAATTTAAAATGATTTTATAAAGTGTTATTGATTTTTTATAAATTAAAAATGGTTAAATAAATAAATGTTTAGATTGGAATTTTGAAATGTAACTCAACTTAGAAAATGCGAAATGTGTTGTAAATTAAAAGGTTAAGTTAAGAAATATGAAATAGAATTTCAATTTAATTTATGAAATGGTAAATTAAAATAAAATGTAAAATAAATGGAATGTTATAAAATTTTACATTTATTTTATAAGTGAACTATTAAAAATTTGATAATTATTGTGAAAATTTCACTTTATAAAATCATAAATTAAAAGGTACTTAAATGATAAGTTTAAAGTGAGAAAATATGATTTTTAAAAGTTAAATTTATTTGAATTAAAATTTAATTGTTTATGAAATTATATTGAAAACTTAGAATTTAATTAACAACATTTTTGAAATGCAATCATTTCTTAAGTAAAGGATATTACAGCATTTCTAAGTGTTGTAGTTTATATAAATGAACTAAATGGCTAACATGACCTAAGGGCTATAAGAGCACTTTGTAAGTGCTGTAGTTGCTGAATTTTACTAAAGTTTTATTTATAACTAAATTAAGCATATTACAGCATTTCAAATGCTTTCTTTTACTAATTGAATGTTTTAAAACATAACTTTCCGTAGCGTTTTTCTAAGTGCTGCGAAAATTGAAATTTTCATTGTTTTGATAAATTTAAGTGAATAAAAGAATTTTGAAAGTCTAAAATTTTGAGAATTTAATATTTAATGATTGTATATAATAACTTCATTTTTAAATGGTTTAAATAGAGTATTTTTATTTGAAATATAAACCATTTTGAAATGTGAATTTGAAACGGTATTTAAATTAAACAAAATGAATGAGGTTTTTCAAAGATATGATATTTTGATATTTTGAAATGGATTTGAAATGATATTGAATTGTTGAAATGATATTTAATTTTTGAAATATAAATACCATTTTTAAATTATAACCACGGGTTATAATAACGATTGGTTGTTAAAGAGACCGGGATCGGATATGGACATACTCTTTGTCGATACCCAAAACCACTTTAACAACTGTGTACGCGGTGGAGATTCCAGAACGAAGTAGGATGGTGGTGACAATCCTATTGAGGTATGAATGTGGACCCGACTCCCGTAAGTTGGCTTAAGGTAGCTAAAACAGGAGCGATCGACGGGCCAAGTGAGGTAGCTCCTCCGATCGGACACACTTCTTCGATACCATTCTATTACTTTTGTGATTGATTGGGTGCACCCTTGGATTTTGGGAGTTTGGCTCGAGGTGGGAGGTAGTGGTTGTTATGCGTTACCACCAGCCCGGAAGCATAATTGGTATATCTACCCTGGCATTGCCTCGTGTGCCTTGTCACCTACCATAGCGAGCCTTGCTACGAGTTTGTTTTTCTCCCGTAGCCCATGGAGTATTTACGGTAGTCTCTCGATCTGGAGATATGCTGATACTGGATGGACTACTTGGACTATTACGTGTTGGGGGCTATATGGGTACCCTTTGACGCTATTTAAAGTAAGTTTATTTTACTGTAGACATTATTATAATAGCGCAATATTACTACATAGTAAATAGTTTAACGGATCCTTAGAGGATGGACGGTCCCAAGCATCCTTTAAGTTACTTGTATCTTATTACAATTCATTTGAGTTGGTTTACATTATATAAATACATATATGTCCCGACTCGAGTGTTTTGTATTTTGCTTTACGCCCGGGTCAGCCTGAGTATTCATAGCTTTGGATTCCCTTTCTGGAGTTACCATTTGCTGGAGATTCTGCCTATCTATTTATATATCTATTTCAGTTTCAGCTGTTCTAGTTTATCTTACGTATTAGTGAACTTTTATGTATTTGGATTTCTATTATGTTGTTTTCAGACTGATATTATGTATTTGTTTGAGACTTTGTTATAGTAGCTTCATGAACTACTATGGTATTTGATATTCTGCTGCGAGTTATTCTGATTGTTTCTGTGTCTGTGATTCTGTGTGATTGATTTCATTTGCTCCAAACTTATTTATGATCTATTATTTTGCATCATTCAAGTCTGACATGTGTGGATTATTGTCGATTTGAATGGTACGAAATAGTGGGCTGTCACATCGATTCCCGAAATATTTCTATATCAACGGTTTAGATGCTACCATCTCTTGCTTTGCCTGAATTCTATCTCCTACGAACGGATGTCGATTGCCTCAGAATTCTACATTAATCTTATTCTTGAAGTCACGGTTGACTCGGTTAAGGTCGCCCGTAATTTATATAAGTCTATCCATTCTTTTCTCTCTTTGTAATCATCTCATCTGCGTTTCGAGCTTATCTTCTGGTTAGAATTCTCTTTGATTAGGGTACCTCTAAATTTGAATCCCTATCCTTGTTCTGAAATCTATTCATGTATTATCGAGTGAGGGAGTGTATTTGTAATTAATATATAAATATCTTATATTGTTTTGTTTTAATTGTTAAGTTTGGATTTTGGGTTTCGATCAATTTGTCTAGCTAACGCTACCGATAGGGATCCCAAAACACTTGAATAGAGCAAGCTGGCACAATATTGTTTTCGATATTTGTAAACGAAATGATTTCATGTATTGTTATATTTTATATATATAATGTATAATTTTATGAAATTGGATTGTTAATAAGATTTGGTTATTGGAAATGATAATACTAGATTATCATTTATTGTTTGTCAACCATTAACTATTGTTGTATGTTATAAGAAGTTGAAATTTTTATAAAGTGACTTCGAAATGAAATGAATTCAAATTAAAGATTTGAGAATTAAATTTCTGATGCTTTTCTAAATTAGGTTTCATAGTTTGAAAGAATATATTATTTGAAAGTATTTTTGAATATAAATTGTTTTCAAAGAATTTCAAAATGAAGAAATCAGTACTCTCCTCTATTGTCGCTGGAAAATAATTTTGGTAACGACTGCAGCATCATCGACATTCATTTTTGAGTTTCAGAGTGGAGAGACCACTTAGTAGCTTTGCTACACTTTTTTTGGACAATGAATTTTTTTTAAAATTTCTTGTGTATAAATTGATTTATGAAATATATATGTATAATTATTTCAAAATAGTTAAAGTGAAAAACGAAAATTTGAATCTTAAGTTTTATATTAAGAAATGGTTCCAATTATTGAAATAAAGAGAAATTTCTGAATAAAGGAATATCTAAGATGATAAATGGAATTAAACCAACCTGAAATAATGAATTTGAACAAACTTATTTATATAACACTAAATTACATTCTAATATATATGATTTGCCTAAATATTCCAAAAGTTAAAATGTTAGGATATAATAAAAGGTTATAAAGGAAGAAAACTCAGGTAATAAATGGTTCAAACTAAAATCTAGCTTGGTATAAATGTTGTAGATAAAAGAACATTTGTATAATATTTAATTACACTTTGAAACATTAATATAACTTACCCAGAAAAGTTAAATGTAATTAGAATGTAGTTCGATAGTATACACTATGATAACTAATAGAATATATAAATTGGATAATAAAAGGAAAATTTTATTGTTGAATAATATATAGTTATAAGGTGTTTATACACGTAATATATGTTGCAAAATGTATATTAAGCGGAATAAATTAAATAAATAAGGGAGAATGCTAGTTAAGCAAATAAATAGGAATTTAAGAATAGCGAAATTGAAATTTTAATGGAAACCAACCTTACTAGGGTCACATGGATTTAATAAATGGGTAAATAACGAGTTAAATCAAATAAATTTTGTTTTAAAGAGGAGATTTTGCAAAAAATGCTAATATACTGAAAACAAATCTATTGGTTGAAATATCTTAAATTGAATCAATAAAATATGGATATAATAAATAGTTATTGATTTAATAAAATGGATAAAACCAAAATTTTTGAATATTAATTTATTTAAAATTGAACTCTATATGGTCTTGAATTGTAAAGTTGAATGTTGGTGGAATTAACTATGGTTGATCTAATAAATTTATTAAATGAGTAAGATGGAACAAATTTTGTTGTGAAAACTTTTAAATGGGAAACAAATCAATTGAATGAAAAGATATGGCATTGAGATCAATCAAATGGGAACAATAAATGTGATTGATTAAATAAAGTTGGAATCAATTGATTAATATAAACCAGTTTTTAAATAAATGTTGTCTATATGGTTTTGAATTAATTGTTTATTTTGGTATTTCAATCTATCATTTCTTTTGGTTGTATCCATTCTCCTACCTCCTTTCTTTTCAGAGACGAAAAGTTTTGAGTGGGGGAGAGTGTAATGACCCATAAATTTTTACGGTTTTAATAACGTAATGAACTGAAATTTTGGGAAACTTTAAATAGTTGGATTTGAAAATAAAATTTTGATATTTAAAATCTATTTAAACATAGCAAATGATAAATTTTCATCTAAAAATATGGAAGTTTATTTTTGTGTAGACTTTATTTCAAGTTAAATCAGTTACTGTTTGACGATAATATAATATTTTCCAAACCTGAATATGTTTATATGATAAATTTGTAAACCATCTTCTGAGTGAGGTGTCATAATTCATTTCTTCAAATTTGGACTTCTCAATCTTCACTTATCTTATTTTCGATATTTTAGCAGCATTTTTCAGTATTGATACCGAATTTTTATAATTCAATTATATCCCTCATATCTGTGTACCATTTTGTTCATCTCGTCATGCTGATTTCAGCAGTATATTTATTTCTGTATTTCAAGGTTCGGTACGTGACGGAAACGAAAATTTTGTTCCGTTGTAACGGTACTAAAATTTATGACTTTTAACTTTCCTTTGCTTTTCAAATTTGAAATGTACAGGCTAGACCACAATAATAATTTGCTTTAATGAGTCAGCTGAATCAGAGGGGACCATTGCTATTCATTTCACTTTATATTTATTCTTGCCTTTCACTCTGTTCGCCTGTTCATTTTATATAAGGTGCATTTTTTCTTTCGTCCTGCTTTCTTCTCTGTAACCTATATTTTTCCTTATATATTTCTTCCCCTCTATTCTCGAGACAGACGCGAGAGAAATACCCCTTTCGCCCAAGCATTCTATACAAAAGTTTTACATTGTAAACTATCTGCCTTCTTCCTTTAATTTTTTTAATGTTCTGCTCCTCCCTCTCTCATAATTTTCGTCCTCCTCCATTTGTTTTTTTATTTCTTATTTCTCTAACCTGCTCGATATCACTTCGCCTACCACGTCAACCTCCTCAAACCCGAGCTTACCCTCCTACCTGCTTACCTCCGAACCATGCCAGCAGCAGTCGTGCCTTCTTCCACCTCCACAGCAACTCCTTCTCCGACTTCAGCCAAAGTCGTGCCTTCTTTTCCCAATGCATGCATCTATCCTCTTTATATATATTAGGTAAGCTAATTTTATAAGTTACGTATATATAAATATATTCTCTTATATAATGTATACTGTGATTTATTTGTAATGATCCGTTGAGTGGTTTGTATATATATTAGCTTACATCTTTGAACCAATGAATTGTATGCGTGGTTCGATTTATTTATATATATATAAATGTTGTGCAAAAGTATATATAAACTAAAGGATTTGTTTATTAATAAAAGCTATACAGGTCTGCCGTATTTCTTTTAAGTGTTAAGATTTTATATATATATAAGTATGTATATATATTTTTTCCTCTTTTTACTTTATATATATTTGTTAAAATATAATCTGTAGAGTGTATAAGAAATATATATATATATATACACATATATTTGCAGCATATATACTTACCTCAGTTTGTGTTATGTATGTGTTTATAGCTTTAATGTTGTTAGTCATATAATATATATATAGATATGTTGGTATATGTATACGTGAATATATATATATATATATATATATTAGTTTAAATAAGTATGCTTAATGGTTATAGGAAAACAAGAATTGGTTATATCAAAACTATATACAATTGTTTAAAATCTATGGTCGACATATTTTCCATAGCCTTCTTGTATATATATATAACTTATAATTATACAGGTAACAATTTACATGGGATTTTATATAATAAGTTATGAAGTGGGTTCTGTTATATATACATATATACATTTTGAAATCAGAAAGAAAAATACATTATATATATATTATATGATAAAAGCTTAGTTTGTTATATGGTATGTTGGTGTGTAGACATGTAAGTTAAAATAAAATTTACATAGGTCTAAGTGTTATGTTTTATAAGTTTTGTCAGTGCACATTTTTGGTATTGATATAAAGCAAGTTATATAGACTTTATTTTAAATATTGATTTCTAAAGATATAACTTGTGTATAAGTTACACATATGTTTATATATTAGTCTACATAGCTATTCGTTCATATAAGTATTAATTTTAAACATGTTATGTATGTATGTTGACTTTAATATATGCGTTTAAATTTGAAACAATGGATTTTGGAGATATATATATATATATATATATATATATATATATATAATTTAATATATGATTGAGTTTAGAATATGAATTTACAGACACACACACACACATATATATAGGGTTATATAAGTTCACTTATACTGTTTATCTTCATTGATCCAGTCTGATTCGATTTCATCAATTCCTGTTATCAGATGTGCTCGTCATATTCGTGCCAATCTTGATTTGCTTTGGAATTTGTGCTTGAATTTATAACCTATCTCATTCTCGTTCATCTCTAGCCTCGAAAGGTGAGCAATCACTCACGATTAACGTTCTTATATCTATTAAATTTGATTTCAATTAAATTGACAATAGAATATGCTGCTGTTAGTTATTTAAATTGCTATATGAGTATATATATATGCCATTATCTGTAACCGTTCACCTATGACATCTGACACCATGATCTGTTATTTATATTTTATCTGTTATTGATGATATATGCCTATTGTTGATTTTTATATTGTTATCATCATTGTTCTCACTCTACAAGTACCCTGTTAGTATAGAATTACGTATGGGTTAAAATGATACATACCCGAACGATCTGTAGAATAGGGGAAAATCATTATGGGTTAAAATGATAAACCCAAGCGATTCCATTGAATTGAATTTGGGATTGCAGGTTGAAATGATATATACCCGTATATGTCTTAAATTGCGGATTGAAATGATAAATATCCATATCACTTGACCATAGCATAGAAAATTGTATACATATACCGTTGGTGTGTATATATATATATTAAAAATAATTTTCATGTTTTTAAATGAATATTTTGGTTTTAATAAATATTGATTTAAGATATTATATATATCTGTTATTTTATAAGGCTTTAAATTTTAGTTTTTTAAATTTATACATTTGAAAATTTTAAGGTTATAAGTTAGTTTTGAAATTTTATTTTAAGATAGATTTATAATGATTTTTATAAGTAAGGTTGGGAAGATAAATTTGAATTTATTGGAAATTGTATTAAATTAAGAATTCTAAATAATTAAATCGATTTGAAACTTATTGAAATTGAGATTTTAAAGGATACGATTTTAAAATTTGGTTTTTGTTTAAGGTAATTAAATGAATATTTCAAGTTTAGATAAATTGAAGGAAATATTTAGTTTATTTGTAATTTAGGGTTTTATTTAAATGATATTGGATTTGTTAAATAAACATTTCAAAACTAAATAATAATGAAGTTAAATTTTCGTATATATGAAATTATTTTTTTGAAACGTTTGAATATTAAAGCTTTGAAATATATTGAAATTTAAATATTTTACTTTGTGGTTCAAATGTGTATATGAAATCGATATAATTTGATACAAACTATTTTATAAAACTATTTTATTATATAAACTATTTTATTTGAATATTAAACCATAAACTATTTTCATATAAACTATTTTATAAAACTATTTTATTATATATTATTATTGATATCTAAGCTATTTAAGTGGTGGAAGTTATGATTTCAAAGTTATGGTTTCCAAAGTATTATGATTTCAAAGTGTTATGATTTCCAAAGTGTTATAATTTCAAGTGTTTTTGTTTTGAAAGTGTTATAACTTTGAAAGTGATATTATTTTGGAAATGGATATATTTGAAATGAAAATGATATCGTATTGATATGGTTTTGAAATGGAAATGATATTTTGGTTTTGAAGTATAAACTATTTTGAAATGACCGCGGTGTTATAATAACGTTTGGTTGTTAAAGAGACCAAGATCAGAAGTTGTCATACTCTCTGCCAACCCCAAAAACCACTTTAACAACCGTGTACGCGGTGGAGATTCTTGAATGAAGTAGGATGGTTTGGTGACAGTTCTATTTCTTTTGTGATGTGATTGGGTGCACCCTTTGATTTGGGAGTGTGTCACGAGGTAGGCGGTAGTAGCTGCTATGCATTACGACTAGTATGGGAGTGCAAATGGTATACTTACCCTGGCATTGCCTCGAGTGCCTTGTCATATACCCTATCGCGTCTTCTACGAGTTTGTTTTGTGCCGTATATGGTGTGCTCCTTGATAGCCTACTTTCGAGTGGAGTTCACAGTATCCGTATAGACTACGGCATTGTAAACATGTGTTAAGGGGGATATGGGTAATGACTTAATGATATTTTAATAGTTTACTTAACTATAGACATTATTATAATAGTATATATTGCTACGTAGTAGATAGTTTAACGGATCCTTAGAGGATGGTTATCTCAAACATCCTTTAAGTTACTTGTATTTCAGTTGATATTTCACTTGAGTTGGATTTATTGATATAAGAATGTTAATCCTGACTCGAGTGTTTTTGTGTTTTGCTTTACGTTCGGGTCAGACTGAGTTGTACCGCATTTGAGAGTCACCTTTAGAGTTTGGAGCTTCGCTTGGAGATCCAACTATCGATTCAGCTTTCATCTTTTCCAGTTGATTTGTTCAGAGTTGTCATCTGTTTGTATTTGAGACTTCATTGTATTTGAGATATTCTGCTTTATTTTATTCTAACTCTGATGTTTATATAGTAGCTTTATGAACTACTATTTATCTACCATTGCTTATTATTGTAATACTCTATGTCTGTCATTCTGAGATTTATTTATTTACCGGATATGCTGAGTTTTGCCAAATATAAATTAACAATCTAATATTTTGAGTAATTCAAGTCTGACATGTGCGAATGCAAATGGTTCGAAATACCAGGTCGTTACAAATTTTTACGGAGTGCTACACCAACAACATATATCCTATTAGTGTAGAGTGTAAACCCTTATCCTCTATTGATAGATTGCATATATCGAGTTTTTATGTTGATGCTTATGTGTGTAGGAGAGTAATTCACATCAGACTATTGTCTAACCCAAATTCGTTTATGTCACTCATTCTCTTATAACTCTCGGGTACCCTCACGAGTAGGTTGGGAGACAAGTTGGTGATATTATGCATGGTAACTGATCAATAGAGATGAGCAGCACTGAGATGAGCATGGGCTTTAGGGATTAGTGATTCTATTGGAGCTTTATTATATACATCATTGTGCAGTGTTTTGAGTAGTCAGCACTTATTTATGTTACCAGAGACAGCTCATTCACCTGTAGTCATTTAAGAATTTGAGAGATATTAAATCATTTATTTCATGTATGGTCATTTGAGAGATTTTGTAATCTGATATTTTGGAGTTTATTCATGAATGCTTTATTTAGATCATAATGTTGTCTCACCTGTTTTATACCTACACTACAACAAAAAAGACTTTTCGCAACGTTCTTAAAGCATTGTTTATATTTGTCGCAATAATTTGAGGAATACTGTGTAATGACATGTTGTAATAGTTCATCTCCTATATTAACATTTTCAAAAATGCAACTAAATGTTGTCATGTCATGACATTTTTACCTATCCTATATTTAGAGTTTTCCTAACGTTTTTACCGGTGTCTTGTTATAGTTTATGTGGCATTTTAAAAAAGTTGTAAAATAGTTTCACGGTGTTTTGAAATTGCTGTGTTATGACATGTTATAATAAGTATAAATCCTATAATAGTAATTTCTAAAACGTTACCTCAAGATGTTTAACGATGTTTTAGAAATGCTGTGAAAACTTCTACAACACTTTGACCTTTGAATGTTAGCATTTTTGAACACTAGAATATCTAAAAGAAAACAACTGGCCTATATTATGACGATTAATGAATTCAAACAACACTAATAGAAAACATTTGACAATCTAAGAAGATTATATATTAAACATAATCGAAGTTAAAACCAAGTTTATACATGATAGCACCACAAAGATTCTACGAAAAACATGCCGAAGTAGCGAAATTTCATGATCACAAAGCTTGCCATCTACAAAAGTCAATGCCTTATAAGATATTACAATTGGAACAATGACATATGTAGAAGCTGGCAAACCTAGTTTAAAAGCCAAGTTGTTGTTGTTATTATTATTATTATTAGTAATATTACTACTGCTACTACTATTATTTATATAATCAATATTACAATTAATTTTATAAAATTATTTAATTTTTAGGAAGCTAGTTAATTTAGTTATAAAACTTAGCAAATTTTATAACACATAGTTAATTTTAGTGAACTTATTTAATTTTTATTGAACTTGTTAAATTGGTTAATTTTTATAAAAATTAGTTAACTTCCAAAAACTTAGTTGACTTAGTTAAATATTTATAAAACTTTGATAAAACTTAGTTAGATTTCATAAACTTGGTTATTTATAAACAGTTGTTTTTGATTTATTATTATAAACTTAGTTATTTTATAAACATATTTATTTTATAAAACTTAGTTAACTTAATTACTTTTTACCAAAAAATAGTTAATTTTTACGAGTTTAGAAACTTAGTCAACTTAGTTAAATTTTTATAAAGCTTGGTTAATTTTATAAATTTGTTTAAATTTTATTGAACTTAGTTAAATTAGTTATTTTTAAAAAAAAATTAGCTAAGTTAGTTGCTTTTTTTAAATTTAATTAAGTTTTATAAAACTTGGTTAGTTTATAGAAACTTATTTAATTTTATAAAACTTGGTTAACCTAGTTAATTTTTATAAAACTTAGTTAACTTAGCTAAATTATATATAAATTTTTTTGTAAACCTTCATTTATTTCATGAACTTATTCATTGTACAAAGTCGGTTAACTTAGTAAAAAATTTATAAAACTTAGTTAACATTATAAAACTTAATTAGCATAGTTATTTTTATGTGAAACTTAGTTAATTTTTATAAAACTTCGTCAACTTAGTTAAATTTTTATAAAACTCTTGATTTTTATAAACTTGTTTAATTTATATAAAACTTGGTTAACTCGGTTGATTATTTATAAAACTTAGTTACTACATGGTAACAATATATTCATATGCTAGCTATAACTATATCTTGATTTGTCGAAGTGATATTTTAGAATGTATAGGAGGTGATAAGATGTCACAACATGCATTATTTACTTTGTTATATATAAAGATTTACTACTATTTTAATATTACCATGTTTTGAAAAAATTGGACAAATTCTCTTTCGCGGGGTAACTATTTTGCTCCGCGCGCGCTATGCATTTTATATTATAAAATTCTCATTCTATCCAAGTCTTTACTAAATCCAAATCTTTAATGTTTTAAAATCTCTTATTTAATAATGAAGAAAATATTCTGTTAAACCCTTATTTAATTTAAAAATTGATAAATTACTTCTCTGAATTATTTTTTCAATATGAAACCAACTTTAATTCATTAAAACATTTATAAAGGAGGTAATTAATCCAAAATTTTCTTTAAAACTCCAAGTTCGATTATATTATTATTATATTTTCCACAAAATAATTTTTAATCCCAACCTCTAATATTCAATTTCCAAAACCAATATTTAAAAGCCTTCATTTACTTCTAACCTCTTATAAACCACTTTTGAAAAACAATTTATTAAACTAAAATACCATACATACATGTATGTATTTTAATACAAAACAAAATACAACTTGTGATACGGTAGATTTGGGCCGTCGGATCTTGTTGTTCTTATAATAAAGGTGGAAATCAATAGAGACCTAATGGTTAAAATCTCACGTGTCCACATTTGTATCTGAATATGTGTGTGTGGATTCATTTTAGTCAACCTTCTTGGGTAATTCAATCCAAACAAAAATCTGTAAGTCAATTGCCTGGTATATTAATTCTCAACATACCTATGATCCTTTGGCCCCCTCATAAATGGTAGAAATATATCTCCCATGTTCCAGCTGACTCTGCCTATTGTATGATTCTTCTTTCATGGGTCACTGGACTGAATGATATATCGTAAATGATATAACCAATCGCTAAGGAGAGAAAGAACTCCTAGGCCTGTATTAACTACTATTGGGAAGTTGGTTTCTACCATAGAAGTCAAAAATAAGTTCACTAATTTCGAAAATATATGTGTGTGTGTGTATATATACATGTATGTATGTATGTATGTAAGTATATATGTATGTGTGTGTGTATGTACGTATACATAGGAGTACATGAGATTTTAACCATCAGATCTCCCCTGATTTCCACTTTTCATATAAGAAGAAAAGATCCATTGGTCCAGATCGATTGTGAAATGTACTACGAATAGAAAGTCAATGCAAAATGATTAATCTTCCAAGAACACTTTGCTTTGAAGATTTGCGGATCATCTTCCAAGAAATGTGTCATCGGTTGTATTTTACTATGTGTTCAAATACACACACACGAGACAAGGACCAGCTATACCTCATTTTGGGTAGACCTCTACTTCCCATTGCTTTCCACCATAGGGTTCCATTTAAATAATAACATGAAGCGACAATTAAATGGGAATGTGTGGTGGAAATCAAAGAGATTTAAGATGTAGTCAAAATGAAGTGTAGCTGATCCTTTTATACGTGTATGTGTATACACACACATGCATGCATGCTCGCACACTCACATATCATTTTGTAAACACATTTAAAAGCATAAAACTTACATTTTATTAGAAAATTTTAGCAAGCAATCTTCCATATAACAAAAAATTAGTTTTATGTACGTGTATTGCAAAGTAGTGGGAATGATTAGGAATTTAATGCTAAAGATTTACAAAAGAAATGATTATTTGAAACAATATAAATCAAAATCCGTAATGTTGAGTTGTAAAGGTAGTTTGATTGGTTTCACTTTTGTAATAAAGACAATGTTACTCATAATGTTAATCATATTAAATTTTGTTATCTTTGGTTTATATTTTGGAGTGCGACTACACATCTAAGTAACAATTTGGAGTGCGATTACACATCTAAGTAACAGTTCTAACTTTTAGAAACTTTCATCATGTCTTAGTGTACTACTTTCAGGTAAGTAACAAATATTAACTTCTATCACCAATAAATGTTGTACACTTCTTATCACAAATAATATGATTGAAGTGATAAATATTTTGTTCCTTTTTTTTGCTACATCATACTTCATGTGCTCGTATAGTTTTAATGCGATGCTAATTAATTATATTATACAATTTATTGATGTGGCATTTCAAAATTTGTTGTTGCATTATGCAAATTATTGATATTTTAACAAAAACCAACCGATGATGTATCTCAATCCATGCATGTTTTGGTCAGACATAGAAATGTAAATCAACTCCAAATTATGAAATGTACTTTTGATGTCAGTGGCATTTTTATTTTAGATTGACATCCAACAGGCATGGCTCTTTAAAGCATAAGAGCTTTTCCAACTGATCCAAAAATTGGATATCTGCACTTAAAAGTTGTTCCAACAGAGGTTGAAAATGTGGATAGTGTGGAAAGCGAGGGGGAAAGACTGTGGGGATTTTGGATTATATGAGGCGTCAGTTAAACAGGCGCCTGGCTTCTAGGAGCCTGTTTAATAGGCGTCTTTAATTCCCCCCACCCAGTGGTCATATTCCACCCAACCCCTGTATTCCACCTTCAAATACAATTTCCTTCATCTTCTATCCTTCACAACCAATTTCCTTCAACAGTTCTAATGTTTTACACCCACTTATCGCAACTGAACGTGTATTCCGATTTTGATGTCGATGCTACAAGGTGCAGTTTTCAAGACTACGATTTACAAACGTTGTTGTTCGATTGGCGGAGAGGTAACTAATGCAAGTTGGAGCACTGCTTAAGACTACGATCTTTGCTACATATACAGTGCACTCTCAGTCGATCCTATTCGAGGTACCGATCAAAGTGGTGAGACTTTTTGGGGTAAAATTACTAATTGCTACAATTGGAAGAACATCGATCGCAAAAGAACGTTATCTTCAATCAAAGGTCATTATGGAAAAATCAGTCGTCAAACGCAAACATTCGATTCTCAAATTTTCAAGCTAAAGCAAATGAATCCTAGTGGATTTGGAAATGAAATGCACTTGATAAGATTTAGTATAATTTCAATGTTCTAATTTTTATCATAGTTCTCTAATTTTACTAATGTTTTTTTATTACAGAGAATGGCAGCAAACAAGTTGTTCAAACAAATCTATAAACCTGATACTAAACAAGCAACATATTTTTATCAATTTATGCATGTTTATGACATGTTGGTTGAGCATGTTAAATGGAAATCATCGCTTCAGAAAACCATTCAAGAAGTCCAATCAAACAATGGTCGTGGTAAAATGCCTAGAGTTGGAGAAAGCTCTAGTCCTAGGGAATTGCTAGGAAGCTACGGTTTAGGATCAAAAGAAGACCTACCCCTACCGAAGATCGTTTTTTTAGGTCATATGGAGCAAAATCGGCCAAAAAGAAGCAAGCTGCCGGAGCGGGTCGGGCAAAAATTAGAAAACTTCTGCTTGAATCTGAAGATAGATATAACCGGGTAATGGAAACTTGAGCAATTCAACATCAATAAAAGTTTTCAAGAATGGATCAACTTCTTGCTAGAAACTAGAAAAGAGATGAAGATGCAATAATGTTCATGGATACATCGCACATTTCTGTAGAACAACTGGAGTATACGGAGCATAGAAGAAGAGAAATTATGAGATGTAGACTTAAAGAGGGTCATTAACTGTTTCTGTTTTTCTAGAACCTTTGTATCTTTGAATTACCGTTAGTTGTATTGTATTATGAACGTAAGAAATTATTAATATAAGCACTTTCATTGAAATTGCATTACATTGAGAAAATATTATAACAGCGTTATGTTAATTAAACATAAAGAGATTACAATAAAAATAATAAATAACAACAACATAAACAACGGTAGTAATAGCAACGGAAATATAGTTTCACTGATTTCTAGAAAAGTTCCATAGATGATATATGAGATCATTTTGCAGTCTTCGATGCAGTTGAACACTACGGTAGGACAATTGGCTTTCTACATGAAACTCAAGTTCTAGTGCGCTTCCAATCATATCACGCCAGATAGGCAGCGGTGTTAGAGCACCCTCGTAAAAGTAATCTTCTTCCATGTATCTTTCGTCCTTTATAATCATATTATGTAAAATAACACAAACGTACATTATTTTGGTCATTTTAAGTGGTGACCAAAGTCTACATGGATTACTGACTTGGAAAAACTAGATTGAAGAACCCCAAATGCTCTTTCAACGTCCTTCCTCTGGCCTTCTTGCATCGCTGCAAACTTTGATTTTTTATTGTATTATAGGTTTGGAATTGTCTTGACAATGGTACTCCATTTAGGATATATATCATCGTCAAGATAATATCCATGATCGTATGTATTACCTCTTAAAGTAAAGGTACAAGAAGTTGATCTACCATTTGCTAAATCATTGAACAACATAGATCGTTCGACTACGTTAAGATCATTGTTCGAACCCGGCATTACAAAAAAATGCATGTCATATCCATAAGTCATACGACACTTTGATTTCTAGAATAATAGTGGACCTACGAGACTTACCCGGATAAGTTCCGGCATATGCCTTTGGAAAATTCTTCCACTCCCAATACATGCGGTCTATACTGCCAAACATTCCAGGCCAACCTCTACTACCATGCATATTCAATAACATTACTATATCCACCTGGTTTGGTCTGTGTAATTATTGATCACCGTAAATTTCCACGATAGCTTGATAGAAATGCTCTAAACACTCTAATACCATGCTTTCTGCTACTTTCAAATTTTCATCAAGTGCGTCTGCTGGTCCTACATGTGCAAGCATTCTTAGTGCAGCCGTCATTTTCTGAATTCCAGTCAATCCCATTGTATGAGATGCACTGGGTCTGAAGATAAAGTATTTTTCATGGTGCTTGATACATTGTAGGGTTCTATGAAACAGAGGTAGTGTAACGACCCGAAATTTTCAACCTCAAAAATTCGACACCAATACGTCCACCGTAGAAGTGTCAAGCAATCGAACGCTAGAAATTCCAGATTGTTAGAGAAAGAAAAAGGAGGTAGAAGGTGAGATAGAAAAAAAACAAAGAATCTCACATTTCGCGGCGGATCAAAATATAATATCAAATGATAGCATTTATCCAAGAAAAGCTATATCTGTTAATTTACATACATTACATCCGAGATTACACCCAATCACAATAAACTGGACAGTTAAAATTAACTTGTCCCAGAAACAAACAATATATTCAACGGAATACTCTATACGTTCCTGCCATCCAGCTCGCTACTTGAGCTCTAGAACCTCCTTACCTGAAAATCTATAATACTCGGTATGACCCGAGCATTACATCAAAGTAACACCCGGGTCAGGCTGGAAACCAGCGCGAGTAAACCCATCTAAATTGAAATACCAATACTTAAAACTTATATAAAACCCGAGGTAACTCATACCTTACTACGAGTTCTTAACTTGCTATAGTCAAATACACAAATCATATCTAAGCATTATTACTATAACGTCCCGTAAATTTCGACAATTAAATTTGTTAAGTAAATAAGATTTTGTAATTAAATTTAGTAGAAGTAAAAACTTTATAAATTAATATTGCAATGAACGCTAAAATAAAAGATAGCAATTCTAATTAAAACCTGTTTATTAGTAATTTGAATAAAATTCTAACAAATGAAGTAGTGAAAAGATTTTTCCTGAATATAAATTGAATAGGAGAAATTAAAGGTAAGTATTAAATTGATTAATGCAATAAAACATTACTAACAGTAATTGGAATAAATTAAGGAAATACGTTATTGTAAGTTAATAATTAATGAACGTGAATGAACATTCCAATTTAATACAATGATTCAAATGTTATGACTTAGTTTTAAATGGAATATAGTATAAACAAATGCAATCAGTGTATTAATATGTGAAATAATATATTGATTTATTTGTTACTGAATGTAAATTAATGCAATTATGTTAGTGTAAGTTAATAAATAATTAATTTAACGAAATCCCAATAAATTGAAATAACTGTAAGGTCATAATTTGTGTATCAAGTAGATTTGGAAATTTAATTCCAATAAATGTAATAAAGTATAAAATAAAGTTTGACTTTATTAAATATAATAGTTATTCAAATTAAGATGTAAATAGGCGTACATTAATGAAATGAAACAAAATTAGCTTTATATATGAAATTATAATATGGATTGATAAGTAACAAACTTATAAATGCAATTAAAGGCAATTAGGTGGTAATTAATGTAGGTTGCTTGTTTATCTAATGTGTTAAATAAACTTTGGTAATCAGTGTAATAAATCTAAATTTAACGTTTGGTTACTGTAAAATTTAAGTAATAATCGAAAATAATGATAATTTTATTTATAATATGACTACTGGTTAATGTAAATAGATGACTGACTAATAAAATAACTTATAATAAACGGAAATGGAATCAATCAGTTTTATGAAGCTTATGGTAGCATTTGTTGTAAGCAATAATTTTTTTATGAAATAAAAGGTTAATGGTATCAAATTTTACGTGTTACGTATTTATTTAGTCTATTAAAATAAAATTTGAAAATCAATTTGCAATCAAAGGAAATTAAGTAGTACGTTAATTGAAGATAAATTAATAAATACATTAATGAAATGTAATATAATTCATTGTTAATTATACCCATAAAATGTCAATCTATTGAATAGCAAGATTTTAAATCGATAAACGAATTTATTGAGGTTTCAATTTATAATTAGTAACATTCAATGTGAAATCAATTACAATTAATTGACTTAATTGGTGCAGTTAGGATAGATGTGATTGTCTTTGAAAAGGGTTAATTTTATAAGATGAAATTCATGCCAATTCTATTTATAAATATGAAAATTGGTTGATTTTAAGAATAGAAAGCAAGATTTATTAATTTGATTGAAGTGTAGAATTCAATAATTGAATTTATTGCAAATAAATAAAATTCAACATTTAATAATTATTATTATTATTACGTTAATTGAAAATTTAGTTGAAATTGGAAAATATTAATGTAATAGCTTTGAACCCAATGTTATGTCATCCATTTGACCATATTGAATTTAATAATAAGAATGAATAGTGAATTCAAGGTAATTATTGAAAATTTAATTTATAATATAATGAAATTTGAATTTACGCTGAAATTTATGATTAAATCAACATTTAATTGACATCTAAATTTGTTTAAATCACTGAGATTGTTTAAGAAAACAAAATTGATAAGATTTGTAAATTTTGGAAGTGAAATTGAAAAAGTGATTTAATTAATGAATTATTAATTTATTTAATTAATATAAAAATAGCCATTTTAGGCACTGACTCGGATTTAGACGAAACCAATTTCATCGGATCCATAACGGTGAATTATTGTAGGATTTCAAGTTTCGTGACGATCGGACTTGTCGTTTGATCGTACGGACTCGAAAGGCCTTGAAATAAATGAAATTGAAATCAATTTGAAAAATATTGATTTTAGCATAACTTCTTCATGCGATGCAATTTGAAGCTAAAACCTTTTCCATTGCATTTAAAATATTTTAAAACACCTATTTTGATATATGGATTTAGCCACTTTCGTTCTGGGGTCAAAACGGGCTTTTCGGGCCATATATCGTCCAACGCGTACATCTATTTGATCCGATCCATTCTTTTCCAACCTTCTCTATAAATATCCGGTTATAAACCCTAGCCTTCCTAATTCTCATTTGTCTGTACGTACGTTTCAACTCTCTCCTCTTCAATGGCAGACAAACAAACTCTAGATCCAGATCCAATTGCTAATCAAATCCAATCATAAAATTCAAAGTCCTTGGAAAAATTTGAAAAAAATATATATTGAAGCTCTCGACTAGCGTAATTCACTATTGGTGTTCATTTTTCGATTCAGTTTGTCGTTTGACCGGTAAAAATCTGAGAAGTTTCGGCCGTTCATCATCGTCGAAATCAAAGTCGTCGGATCGTCAAACCATTTCTGGGTTTTGGAGAGGAAGCCGAGGGGATCGTATCAGCATAGTTTATTTGGCATTTCGACGGTCAGATCAACGGCGAAATTCGTTAGGGTTTTAAATTTGCAAACGGCGGCGACTCTATGCGGCGTCGAAGTAGAGATGGTCGCGAGTTCTGGGGGTGGTTCGCAGGTGGAGGGCGGCACGTCAGCATGGTCGCGAGCGAAGACGAGGTGGTAGGGCGTTGACTTGCACGAGGTACATTAGAGGGATAGGGTTCAGGTTATAGAGGAAGATGTTCAGTGACGTGGCGATTTGTCTTGGTGAGTGAAATGTGTTCTTTTTAATTACTATTTTTTAATTGAATTCGATCGCATTTATCATCATAGCTTTTGCATGCGATATCAGATTTATGCGCGGTTTCTTTTGTTAGGATCGTATTGAAATTCCGGACTTGATGATACTGGTTTGGACGAATTTTGAGACGGTCAAACTTTTGGGTTTAAATTGAATTTAAATTCAATTTAAATTCAAAAGGTGAGTGTTTTAACCCACTCACAACTTCTAAGATTTATTATGTTTGTTAAATTGATTTATGATGTGTTTAGAAATTTATTTGTAGTTGTTTGGCATATATTTCATCATTATCTCAGTTAATTTGCATTCATATAATTTACTTGTTATTTAATTCATTATTGCATATAAACTGCCGGTTAATTTTTAGTTAAATTTATTATTGCATATAAACCGATAGTTAAATTATTAGTTAATTTATTGTGCATATAAACTGCCAGTTAAATTATCAGTTAATTTATTTTGCATAATAAACTGCTATTTAATACATGTTGTTATTATCCGTTCTATATTGATGCTATTGATTGAATTTGATGATGATTTAAATAAATGGTTGATGGTTGATATTAGATGAATGGATGCTGTATTTTATATGGTTACAAACTGCAAGTTATTATGCACTTTATTTCATTCGGGTTTGCGGTTTGAAATGATATAAAACCGTAAAATTTTATTTTTAAATTGTGGATCGAAATGATAAATATCCGTATCACTTGACCATAGGTTAGAAAATTTTATACGACACCGCGGTATATATATAAAAATATTTTGAAATGATTTTCTATGGTTTGTAAAGAAATATATATTGTTTTATGAGACATTGTTTTCGGATATTTGATAAAGGGTATTTTATATATAGTTAAATTCTTGGTTTTAAGCTATGTATAAAATTGTTTAAGTATGAAGTAAGTTAAATAATAAAGTTGATTTTATTAAAATATATTATAGATAAGTATTTACTTAAATTATATTCTAATATAGAGTTTATATTGATTTTATAAATCAAAGTTGAGAAGATAGTTGAAATTGATTTGAGATTTTATTTAATTAAGATCTTATTGAAATTTTGATTTAAAAGAATATGATGTTATCGCTAAATTCGGGTTTAAGATAATTTAAGTGAATATATCTAGACTAAATAAATTGAGGAATATTCAATTATTTAATTTGAAAGTTTTATTTAAAGCATACTGGATTTATTAAGTAAGTATTCAAAACTAAATAATAGTAAAGTAAATTTAGAATATATATATATATGAATTAAAAATTTATTTTTGAAATGGTGGAATATTTAAAATTTGAATTATATGGAAATTTAAAGGTTTATTGGGAATTCAAATCTTTATTTGGAATTGATTTGAGAAGATAAAAAACTAATTTACTTTATAAAGTAATTTATTATTAAACCATTTAAGTATTGAAATTTATGTTTCTAAGCTATGGGTTTAAAGTATATATATTTTGAAAGTACTATGATTTTTGAAAAAGGATATATTTGAAATAAAAATAATATCATATTGATTTGGGTTTCAAAGTAGAAATGATATCGTATTTATACGGTTTTGAAATGGATATTTTATTCTGGTTTTAAAGTATAAACTATTTTAAAAGACCCGGTGTTATAATAACGTTTGGTTGTTGGAGAGACCGGGATCGGAAGTTGTCATACTCTCTGCCAACTCCGAAAAGCACTTTAATAACCGTGTACGTGGTGGAGATTCCAGAATGAAGTAGGATGGTGGCGGCGCGTCCTTTGAGGTAAATACGTGGACCCAACTCCCGTGAGTTGGCATAAGGTGGCTAAAACAGGAGCGATTCTCGGGCCAATTGAGGTAGCACCTTTGATCGGATACATCCCTTCGATTTTATACTTTGACTTTTGGATTGATTCGGTGGCCACTTTTGATTTTTATTTTTGGGGGTGTGGCTCGAGGTGGGCGGTAGCTGCGGCTACGCGTTACCTCCAGCCCGGATGCGTAATTGGTATATCTACCCTAGCATTGCCTAGTTGTGCCGTGTCATCTGCCATACCGAGCCTTGTACGAGTTTGGTTTACTCCCGTAGCCCATGGAGTATTTAGGGTAGTCTCCCGACCCGGAGATGCGCTGATACTGGATGGGCTACTGGGACTATTATTGTGTTAAGGGGGAGATTGGGTAACTCCTTAACGCTATTTAAAAGTAAGTTTATTTTACTATAGACACTACTATAATAGCGAAATATTACTACATAGTAAATAGTTTAATGGATCCTTAAGAGATGTGAATCCCGGTCATCTTTTGAGTTACTGCACTCATATGTATTCCTGTTGATTTAACTTACATAAGATCTTTTAGTTCTGACTCGAGTGTTTTGTCTTTCCAATTCGCTCGGGTCAGTCCGAGCATTTCAGGTTTTCGAAGACTTTAGCTCTGGAGGACGAAGACGGAAATTTACGTTATTATTATTTATATTGTCCACTATACTCATACTGTTCCGCTGCATTGTTATTGGTATGTGTAACTCTGATAAATGTTGTAAGTAAAATCGAATATTTTGTAAAACCGCTTTATAAACTGTATATTTGACTATTATATTTTATCCTCCCGCTGTGAGATTTTATTTTGTTTTATTTCTTTCTTGTTTTTCTTATTTACCTCATAACAATCCGCCCTTCCGTATGGTTTGAATTGGCACGTGTGTCGATTTAAAGCGTGCGAAAAGGTGGGATGTTACAATTACTCAGATTAAACGACCAAGTTTTACATCATTTATTCCATTCCAGCCTATTTATTCCAAAGTCAAATCCATAAAGAATTTATTATAGATTGCAAATCGAAGTGGTTTCGGGTATTTACCGATACCCAACCCCGGTCTCTTCAAATCCAATGTCATCTTTAATCCAAGTTGTAAATGTGAATACAATCCAGTTTTAAATACAGGATGTCACTTTTACACAGCAATTCATCATCGATAGATTACCACATTATCATTGTTCAACTCAAACATATCATATCACAAAACATTTTATATCAAAGATATCAACCAATTCAAGGCATTCAATATAATCCAATCATCCATAAATGAGATTAATTAGTCACACCATATCTAATTAATTTAAATTAATTAAATTAATTACTTTAATCACCTTTAAATCCTGCTTACTTAACATTAATTAATTACAAATAAATTAATTAATCATCCTTTAATTATCATCTTAATTACATTAAGTAATTTAGCCTCTAATTAATTACACAAATTAATTAACCTTCAACCATTCACATTAATTAACTTTAGTTACTCTCACTAATTCATTAATTAACGATCCTCTAATTGCTTTAGTAATTACTCTTTTAATTAATTACATTTAACAAGTAATCTTTAATTAATCACATTAATTTATTTACCCTTAATTAATAACATTCACTAATTAACTATTATGTACATTAATTAATCCACTCTTTAATTAATTATATTAATTAATTAATCCTTTAATTAATTACACTATATAATTAATTCCTAATTACTTCCATCAAGTAATCATCCTCTAATTACTTCCCTTAAGTAATTTCCCTTTAAATAATTACATTTAGTAATTATTCATTAATCACTTACAAAAATCATTATACTTAGTAATTTACATTAAGCAATTTACTTAATTAATGATCTCATAATCACCAATTTATCAATTTATCACTTACAAAAATCATTAGTTAATGATCTTTATATTTATTAAGTTAATGATCTTGATATTAATCAATTAAATTAATTATATTAATGATCATCAGTTAATGATCTTTATATTAATTAAATTAATTACATTAAGTTAATTACATCAATTTATCATCTCATAATCACACACAAGTGCATCGTGCATGTGCGCAGTCAAACGACACACCACCGACCATCTCTCCGGTCCTCGACAAATCGTCGACAACTTCGATGACCCCTACGTCCACCCTGATTGATGAAATCGACCACCAATCAAAAACCAGATATTCGACCCAAAAAATGGAACAAACCCGATCGGAAAATCTCCACCAGCCATCACCTACGACCCTGGATCACACGCCGACCAATCTGGAGCTACTCCACGTCACCACGCTCCGATCCCACCACTCGTAATCAAGTACGATCTCCCCATGGTGATGCATTCGCCTCAAACACATCGAAAACCCAAACTGATGACGAAACCCTATTCCAATGATCCCTGGCCGCCATGACCAACGGTAAAACCATCCACTATTTTTCTTGCAACCACTAGGCTATCCGTTCCCTCTAGCGTTGATCCCGACGAACTTCATCACACTGATCGTCGAAAATCGACGATAAACCCAAATTCGAACAATTCTGATTATCTCAACAATTACTTATCTAAAAATCATGATTTTCACATCAACATTTTGCTCAACGTTTCAGATTATATAATCAAAGAATGAAATTAGCTTGATCAATTTTAACCCATGTATTGATTTTCACTAAAATTTACAAATCTTTGGAATAAATATCCAACCATTATACTTGAAATCACTTATATAAATGATGTCTCCTTGTTTCAAATGTTTGCTCTTCAAAAATCAAAGTACAATATGATAATTGGAAGATATGAATTTTTTTTGTTTGAGGCTGTGATCATAACAGGAACTAAGATATATACACAAAGTCAAGTTCACAAAGAAACAGAGCAATACAAAATATATTCCAGATAAAAGAACGACCATGCAAACCAAACTACAACATTTTCTATACAAATTTATCACATGCACTAATATAAACTTAGGTTAAAAACTGTTTTTAAAGAAAGGTTTACTCACCATTAAAAGGAAAAACATAGAAAGCTTGGGATGTTTAAAAGCAGGGAGTTTGATCTGCTTGCTTTGATTTTGAACTGAATTTTATTTGCTTAATTGAATTTGGATTTTCTTTGAAACTGAGTAGATCGTGAACTTGTTGAGCTTCAGGTTTGAGAACTTGTAAAAGCTTGATGTAGTTTGAATTTGATTCCTTTTTCCTTTTATTTTTTTGGTTTAGTTTTATAGTTTTTTTGTTTTCTTTGTTTTGAAAGATGAAGATAGAAAAAAAATGAGAGGAGGGATAGATGCATATAGAGATTTAATTATGATTTTTAAAAATATAAAAGAAAACAAATTGGTGACACTTGTTACATTTGTTTGTCATTTGCAAATGTTTATTAACTTACACATGTTATTAACAAGATTTTATAAATTTACACTTGTAATTATGCATGTTTTAATTAATTTTAAAATTGTTTATAAAACTTTTATGTTAAATTTTCTATTTAGTAAATACATTTCTCTTAATTTATATTAATAAAATTCTTTAAAGAAAATAATATAAAACCAATTATATTCTAAATAAAATCATATATAATATATTTTAAATCCAATATTATTTTAAGAGATCTATCTTTTGAGTATCAAATTTAAATTCAAATTCAATTTAAAATCCACTCACATATGTGTGTGTGTGTGTGTGTATGTGTGTGTATACACATACAATTAAACAAACACATTTTTAATTTGTTTGAAAATAATTTTTTTCTATTAAAAATCTACTTATATCCATATATACAAACCATGATTATTGTTTTTTGTTTTAAAAGAATAATTTGTCCATTTTGAGTAATTATATTAGGAGATTATCAAATAAATATTTATCCAGATATTTATAATTCGACTTTCATTATATTTTCAAATTCATTCACATATCCAGATACCTTTTATTATCAGAATTTTTTATCTGTTCAATTGAATAAACCAATTAGTTATCCAATTATAAGATGTCAAAAATATGGGTTGTCGCTGGTCGCCGCATGTAAAATCTTCCCCTAAAATCAGCAACTGTGTAAGTAGGATTTGGAAAAATGTAGTCTTCCTTCAGTCTGTCATTGTGCCATGAATGTCTACGATTTTTATACCGATGACCAACAAATGATCCACCGTGTTGCCTGCTCGATTGACCAACTTGTAGTGCAACCATACTTAGTAGCTCCTTTTCATGACGAAAATGATCTTCCATCATTTCATCAAATTCGTCGTCACTATCATCGAAAAATATATAATCTTCGACAGCCATGTAATATCCTGGAATTTTTAACAATATCAATTTAATAATCTGTATTTGAAATTAAATTGTATTGATATTCTGTTAATAATAATTCGAAGAGATTTAATAATCATCTTCTATAAATATTCAATTGGTTATTTTATCTTTAAAAATAAAAATTGATTTCTATTTACAATATCAATATATGGTTTATATTTTAAATAGATTAGCATTATTTTAATTTTAATAAGTAAAGCATATTTTCTAATTCTAATATTTGTATTGATTTGGAAAATTTGTTTTTATTTAATATTAGCTTTTCAAAGTTATTGAATAAATGATTTTGGTTTAAATTTAATTAGTGAATCATGTTTTAAATTTCTAATATATACATTTTAATTTGGAAATTTTGATTTTTATTAATATTAAGTTTTTAAAACTGTTTAATAAATAAATATATGATTTTAAAAATTGATAAGAAAAAATATTAAATGTTTAAATTAAATTGGCTTGAGTTTTAAATTTAGAATGAATTAACAAAATGGTTTAATGGCTTAATAAAATAGATAATTTATTGATAAAAATATAATTTCTTTTAAAATAATTTTAATTTAATAATAAGATATTTATAAAACAATATTAATAGTGTATTGTCTTTTTAAATAGATTTTTAATAAAATTTGCAATTGTTATTTCAAATTAAATTTGTAATCATAACTTGATTTGGAAATAATTGGTTTTGAATTTAATTTGAATTTAAAATTCCAAAGTATAAATCTTAATTGTTTTAATTTCTATATGTATAAGTTTTATTTATTAACATGGTTTGTTTTTATTTATAAATTTATACACATATTTAAATATAAACTAACAAATCAAAATTAGCCTAATGCACACATTAGTTTGTAAATCAAGTACTAATTATTTTAAAGAGACAAGTGTTGCATTTTTAAAACATTCATTTAACAAGTGTTCAAAAATTAACATAACAAATTGACAAGTGTTGAATAAATTTTTACAAGTGTAAAATTTTTGTTTCAATTTTCTTTTATTTGATAAAATCTGAAAATTCATATATATATAAACTTACATTTCTTTCATACATGTTTTTTCCATTTCCTAAATCAAAGAGAAAACTTCAAGAACACCTCCTCAAAAATCAAACTCTCATCTTCAAGAACCAAATTCTGTTCAATGCATAAAAGACCCTGCATATTCAAAAGAAAACTTTAAACACCACTTCCAAAATCAGTTCACAAATTGCAAGTTAAACCCATCTTCATCTCAAAATCAAATCCGCACTTCCTCAAAATCCAGAAAATCTGCATATTCAACCATACTCAAAATCTGGAAATGATAAACTCTGCATAAAACTGGAAATGATCAAGCCTACATCTACTCTCTGCACAACCTCAGATGTGAAGCTTGTCAAAAGCATCTGCATGCAAGTATTTTAGTCAGGGATAATGAGCATTCCAATTTCAACATAATTGCAACTCAGATTTTAAAACAGAGAAGCATGCCTACATTTTTCTGCAAAATTCAAAGGGGTAACAGAGCTCTGCATCTTTTAAATATAAGGTGAGTAACTTTTAAGTTTTTAAAATTGTAAATAGGTTGCATGCTAGAATGTTTAATATAAATAAACATTGTCTGTGTGATGACAAAAGTTTGCTGTGATATGTATTTGTTTGCATGCAGTAATCCTCTGTTGTTTCTGTTGTTCAAGCAAATTGTGATACAATCTTTATCCTTTAATTTAGTTCCTGATATAAGGAAATTTATAAAGCAATGTTGTTTGATTTTCCTAAGTCAATACTTAAAATTTAAGTAAGTAAAATAAATAAAAAATTATAAGTGTTTGTCTCTGGAAAACACAAGGAACATCAGTTCATGATAATTTTAACTAAAATTAAAATAGGTTAAACTTGTAATGCAGTTTCTGTTATCCCGCTTTTTGGCAAAGCCGTGATACCAAAATATCGGTCGAAAACGAAAGACAGTTCATCTCAAAGATTGGTCGTACTTCGCTTCGCTATGGATATCGATGAATTTTGTCCAAGCCCGGATCAGGCTACAATTGATAAGACATGACAAGAAAAGCCATGAAAGCCAGTGTTTCAAATTTCAGGTTAATCGGAGTTCGTATGAATGAGATATGATCGATGCAAGTTAGCCAAAGTATGCAGTTCGTATCCATCAAATAGTTGAGAAGATGCCCATTTCGAATCGATGGGACTCGTAACCACTGCCTTGTTCGAATCCATCAGGTTCCACACACTTCGGATCGATCCAGTTCGAATCGATCAAGCAACGTTATCGGTCAGTTCGAATCGATCGGTTTCGAATCGATCAGGTGGGCATCGTCTCAGCATGTTCGTATCCATCCTAGAGTACTGTTTCGCATCCATCGGCTTCGTATCGATCACCTAACATCGCATCCATCAGAGACTTGCTGCTTCGTCTCCATCCCTAGACCGTGTTCGAACCCATAAGCAGAGGCTTGTTCGTATCCATCAGGACAGCTAACCATGGGTGACGTTTCATCCTCGATACGGACAAGGCGAATTTTATGGGTTCGAACCGGTCAACACGGCGTAAAGACCGGGTCGAGGCGAAGCATGCGCGCCACATCATCACAAGACCAAGTGAGGTGATCGATTCGAAGGGACCGGTACGAACTGATGGGTTCGAAGTAAACAGCCAACCGAAGCATATCAACTCGTAGCGATCATATCTCCCAAACCGCTGATCCAAATGCAACGAAATTTTCACGGTAGCTTCCATACAAGGTAAAGTTTGTTCCTGCCAAGTTTCAGCTCGATTGGGTCATTTTTTGATCGATTCGAATGGAGTTCGAATCGATCTCAGATCGAGTCGAAACTTGGTGGGGACGGTCGCGTGGGCCCACTCACATGCCAGAAAAGATCTCCCGAAGTTTGAGCGAGATCTGGGCCTCCTACGCCTATAAATAGCACCCTGAGCCTAAAGAAAGGGGATCTTTTGGCCATTCAACGTCCAAACTCTGCTGGATTCAATTCTACTCTTCAATACCGCTGTTGTAATCAAGTATCAGAGCTATAACTTGCTGTAATCCGCTGTAATTGACTAAAATCATCAAGTGAATCAATAAAATCATAAGCTTCAGAGTGGACGTAGTCAAGATCGTCGAAGCACTATAAATCCTATGTTTCTGATTGTTATTTGTGAATTGTTGTGTTTGATATTGCTTAGTTCTGAGTTTTATATTGATTATTGCTGATTTGTGTTCATAAACGGGTGCTTTCACGATATCGGGTGTTTGTGGTCAATTTTGACGCAAACATTTTGGTGCTTTCACTTAGAAAAGCTGAATCAGGAGAAATTGAATTTGAAGACTTAAGAATTCAGATCTAAAAGCTATGATAAGACAAACAAGTAAGAGACAAAGGCCAGAGAGAAGTGAACATCAAGGAAGTCAAGAGGCCTCTTAAGGAGCGAACCAAGCTTCGGTCTTCATCACTAGGGACGAGATGGAGACAATGATGAAGAAACAGGAGGAGTTGATCCAGAGCTTATTTTAGCAGATACGGCAACTTGGAGCACGGAATAGAGAGGCGAATGGAGTTCAGAACGGAGCAGGACCATCCGACATAGCACCTGGACTAGGAGGCACACCCATGGAGAACGTTGATCCAATCTCGGAGAGAGAAAGAGGAGCATCTGCGCAACCCGGGAGCAGTAGAGGAATGAACGATCAGTCAAGGAGGCAGATCCCAGAGTTCCCTCGTGAACTCGGGGGGCAGGTTGAGAGTGATGAACGAAGATTGCATCTCAGAGATAATGACAGGTTGGCGGAGATAGTCAGGCGAGCCATGAGAGGCGGATTGGTAAACAAAGATTTAGAGGATGTTAATAGGAGCCCTTTTACCACGGCAATCAGGCGAGCAAGGAACCCACCAGATTTTAAGCTACCATTGTTAGATATGTATAATGGAAGGACAGACCCTACAGTTCATCTGACGAAATATATGAGGCATATGGAGGTGCTAGAGACATCAGAGGAGGTTATGGCCCGATGCTTCCCATTGTACTTGGTAGATATCGCGGCGTTATGGTTTAGACAGCTGGAGAGCAGATCCGTAGGAACATGGGCAGATTTAACTGAGAGATTCATAAGGCAATTCAGGGTTCACATTGCGAGACCCAAGAATGTGATGACTTTGGAAACTCTAAAACAGAAGGCTAGAGAGATTTTGAGGAGTTTTCTGATGCGATTCAATGCGGCGGAAGCTTCGGCGTATCGACCAGATCCATCCATGGTTATGATGGAAGCTGTGTCTGGAATAGCCGACGGAACAGAGTTCAAAAATTCGTTAACTAAAGATCCACCTGTGGATCTAGGAGAATTCTATCACGAGGCGGAAAAGTTTTTACGATTGGAGGATGCGAACGCCGAAAGAGAGGAAGGAGAGGGAATTGATGTTTTCACAATCAAAGGGGAATACACCTGGAAAGGGTGCGGAGACTAGTAAAGGTAAAAGAAAGACTTAGAATGATTGTAACAGGTTAAAGCGGCCGCGGAGGGAGTCGCGATTCACCACTTACTCTGAGCTAAATGAGAGTTTGGAGCGAATCTATCAGGATACCAAAGAGCAGGTTCCGTATCGTAGACCGATGCGAAGAGATCCAACTTCTGACGAGAGAAAATCAGACAAGTTTTGTGTATTTCATGAATTGAACGGTCATAACACTAATGATTGTAGGCATCTGAAGGACGAGGTGGAAGGACATATCTGGAATGGTATGCTCCTTCAGTATGTGAGGAGGCGAACTCCAACAGTGGAGCTAGAGCGACCACCGTCTACATCAGCGAGAGGCGACCCTGAATCGGGGCACCGTTTGATTATCCATTAATCGATTGAAATAACGATGAACAAGTTGTAAACCTCTCGCTAACACGGTTAAATCATTTACACATGTAAGTGATCGCGCACGATCCATAGGCATGCTCTGAATGACTACCGACCGCACCATAGTGAGAGTTCGCACTTTGACATCCTTACTTTGCTTTTGTTTCATGTTGACTTGAACATTTAGACTCTGCTCGTTTAAACATTTCTGATGAGATTCGTATTGTTATTGGTTTGATATTTGCAACTCTGTGAAAAAAGTTTTACTGGTATGCCCGTTGAATCGCGAACGGTCCACGAGCACCTCTTGCAGGGCGATGAACCGCCAAAATCTTTGATTTGGAAACTCTCCCGAACATGAACTCCAGCATTGATAATACTAAGTCCCCCCGGGCACACATAATTCGCCTCGAACGGCACACGATCGCGAATGATCACAATCCGCCTCGAAAGGCACACGATCGCGAACGATCACAATTTTCCGCGAACGACACACGACCGCGAACGGTCACAATCAGCCTTGAACGGCACTCAATCGCGAATGATCGATATTCGCCACGAACGGCATCCGACCGCGAACGGTCCCATGTTGCCATCCACCGCGAAAGGCATACGACCACGAACGGTCCCATTCCATCATTTGTCGCGAACGACATATGACCGCGAATGGTCCTATTTCATCATTCGCCGCGAACGGCAATCACCGCGAACGGTCCCAATGCATCTTAAATGACACACGATCCCGAACGATCGTCATTTGAGGTCATATGAACTACCAAGTTCTTTGCAGGTTGTTGACATGATATGAACATCCAACTCAAGGCATTACAAAACACACCTTCCTATCGCAAGACATGTTTTGGGGGCAAATGTTATCCCGCTTTTTGGCAAAGCCGTGATACCAAAAGATCGATCGAAAACCAAAGACAGTTCATCTCAAAGATTGGTCGTACTTCGCTTCGCTATGGATATCGATGAATTTTGTCCAAGCCCGGATCAGGCTACAAGTGATAGGACATGACAAGAAAAGCCATGAAAGCCAGTGTTTCAAATTTCAGGTTAATCCGAGTTCGTATGAATGAGATATGATCGATGCAAGTTAGCCAAAGTATGCAGTTCATATCCATCAAATAGTTGAGAAGATGTCCATTTCGAATCGATGGGATTCGTAACCACTGCCTTGTTCGAATCCATCAGGTTCCACACACTTCGGATCGATCGAGTTGAATCGATCAAGCAACGTTATCGGTCAGTTCGAATCGATCGGTTTCGAATCGATCAGGTGGGCATCGTCTCAGCATGTTCATATCCATCCTAGAGTACTGTTTCGCATCCATCGGCTTCGTATCGATCACCTAACTTCGCATCCATCAGAGACTTGCTGCTTTGTCTCCATCCTAAGACCGTGTTCGAACCCATAAGCAGAGGCTTGTTCGTATCCATCAGGACAGCTAACCATGGGTGACGTGTCATCCTCGATACGAACAAGGCGAATTTTATGGGTTCGAACCGGTCAACACGGCGTAAAGACCGGGTCGAGGCGAAGCATGCGCGCCACATCATCACAAGACCAAGTGAGGTGATCGATTCGAAGGGACCGGTACGAACTGATGGGTTCGAAGTAAAAAGCCAACCGAAGCATATCAACCCGTATCGATCATATCTCCCAAACCGCTGATCCAAATGCAACGAAATTTTCACAGTAGCTTCCATACAAGGTAAAGTTTGTTCCTGCCAAGTTTCAGCTTGATTGGGTCATTTTTTGATCGATTCGAATGGAGTTCGAATCGATCTCAGATCAAGTCGAAACTTGGTGGGACGGTCGCGTGGGCCCACTCACGTGCCAGAAAAGATCTCCCGAAGTTTGAGCGAGATCTGGGCCTCCTACGCCTATAAATAACACCCTGAAGCCTACAGAAAGGGGATCTTTTGGCCATTCAACGTCCAGACTCTACCGGATTCAATTCTACTCTTCAATACCGCTGTTGTAATCAAGTATCAGAGTTATAACTTGCTGTAATCCACTGTAATTTACTCAAATCATCAAGTGAATCAATAAAATCATAAGCTTCAGAGTGGACGTAGGCAAGATCGCCGAACCACTATATCTATGTTTTTGATTGTTATTTGTGAATTGCTGTGTTTGATATTGTTTAGATCTGAGTTTTATATTGATTATTGCTGATTTGTGTTCATAAACGGGTGCTTTCACGATATCGGGTGTTTGTGGTCAATTTTGACGCAAACAGTTTCATAAGTATAAAGCATTAACTATAAGTTGATTTTTAGATCAAGAATTAGGATTTTAAAGTGATAGATGAAGTTGCAGTTGGGGTTTTAACTGTTCTTGAAATTTTAGCAAAATCTGATGATTTTTGAATTTGGAAATCTTGAGTTACTTCTGGGTGATTGTGTAGGAATAGGAGAAGTTAGAAAAAATCTTGAATGATGATAAAATTTGTCAGAGTGATTACAGATTTGGGATTTTACTTCTAAACCCTAGTTTTAGGATGGTTTGATGAATCGAACTTTTCGATTTGTACAAATGACCGAGTGCTTAGATATTTTGGAAATAGGTAGTTTGATCGTAGTTGAAGCCATGGTTGAAGTCATTGACCTGTTGATGGTCGGAGCGGTGCGTTCTCGTCGTCGACGGGTTTTGAAGAAAACCTGAATTTGCTGTTGCCAGATTTTGGATTAGGGAACTCGATTGTGATTTCGAATGGAAGGTGAGCTTCTGAAGGTCGTGGGGGTTTCAGGGTTGAACGTCGACTTGTTCGATGTATTGGTGGAGGCCGGAGATGGCCGGAGCCACTGTGCACGTGCACCGTGCAGTTGAAGTTCAAGGGAGTTGTGTTTTGTAGGGTGCAGTTTTAACTCGGGAATGACTTGAGCTATTCGAGTTTTTAACTCGAAGCAGATAGGGGAATTTCTTGAAGAAGTTTTGGGTTTCTCAGGTTTTTCCATTGTTTTACAGGATTGACAAACCTGTAGCTTTTGGGTTTAAATTTTGTAAACCTGGGCATTTTGGTGTAAAGAAAGGTTTAACAAAAAATTTAAATTCAAAGATTGAATTTTTAAAATCCAAGTTAAATTTAAAATCTCAGATTTTTAAATTAAAATAACGTTTTAAAATTTAAATTTGTTTAACTACTTTATATGGAAAAATAGTTTAAACCTTTTAAAAAAAATGAAGTTGTTAAGATATGAGCAAGATTTAAAATTTTATTTAAATCTGGAAATCTAAAGTTAAACTTGAACTTCAGTTTTAAAATTTAAGGAAGATTTAAATTTGAAGATTTAAACAAGATGTAGATTTAAATTTATTAAATTTTGAAATGGAATTAGTTTCAAAATTTTGCTGAATTTCATATCTAAAAACAAATACTTGTTTGTCTTGCAATTTAAAAAGTTTTAAATTTGTTTAAACTTTGGTTAAGTTTAAAATTTATTCCTTTTAAATTTTGTATTTGAAATGAAGTTTAAAAGTAATTTCTAGAGTACTTTGTTTAAATAAATTGTTTTAAACATAATTAAGGAATGTTTTAGCTTAAAATTAAGTTAAGAATTAATGTTTGAATTAATTTATTAAAAGGGTAATTAAGAAATAATTAATTAATGAATTTAATTAATTATTAAGGTTTAATGAATATTGATTTAGGGGTTAATCAATTTAAAATTAAGATCAATAATTAGATTATTAATTAATAATTAATGAGTTATTAGTTATGTAATTAAGCTTTAATCAAGGTTAATTAATTAAATTATTAGACTTTAGTTAATGAATAATTTAAGATAATTTAATTTGAAATTAATCTAAGTTAATTACTTAATAAAAATAATTAGAGAAAGGTTAATGAAGGTCATTAACCAGGATATTTAAATAATTAATTAATGTGATTAATTTATATAATTAATTAGATTAATTAATTTAATAATAATCAATTGTGAATTGTTGAGAATAATTACTTGATGAAGTAATTATGAAATTAATTACTGAATGTAATTAATTTAGTTTAACGTGATTATTTAATTTAATTAATTAAGTTTAATTAATTTTAAACACTTGGATTTTAAAGATAATTACCGTATTTAATTAATGATTTGGAAATTACTTAGTTAAGTAATTGATTAATAATTACAAGTTGTAATTAAGTGGAGATGTTTAAGAATGAGGTAATTTGGGTTAATTATTTAGTAATTAATCAAGGAATTAATTAAGAAATTAATTAAGGAATAATTAATTTGGTTTAATTAAGTAATTAAGTTAGTTAATTACTGAATGTAATTAATCTAGGATGATTAATAATTATGAGTTAATTCCTCAAGGTAATTGATTTAGGAAGATAATTTTATTAAGTATAATTAAGGATCATTAATTATTATAATTAATGATGTAATTAAAGATGATTAATTATGATTAATTAATCAATGATAAGTAATTAAAGGTAATTAATTAATGTAATTAATTAAGGTTTAATGTAATTAATTATAGTTAATTAATCAATTGAAGTAATTAAAGGTTAATTACTGTTTGGTTGAGAATAATTAATTTGTGAAATTAATTAAGGATAATTACTTGAATGTGAATGATTAATTTATTGTAATCAATTAAATGATTGAGTAAGCAAGATATATATTGATGAAGTGATTAATTTAATTTATTTTAAACTAATTAAAAAAATGGATAGTTAATTTAATTCACTTTAAATTAATTAGAGATGGAGATAGTTAATTTAATTCATTTTAAATTAATTATATTGTCATGAGATAAATCATTGCTCATATATGAATGGATGACATTGATTGACTTGGATGCTTTGTGATCTAAGAAATGAGATAAATAATGTTGTGTGGTATGAATGCTTGGTTGCATTGTGATGATAACATAGATTATCTATTATGATGGTGATATATGGATTATCTATTTTGATATTGATTATGTGGATTATCTGTTTATTTGATAATGTTAATTATCAATTGTGATTTGTGAGTTATCTATCTGTGTGTATATAGATAATTGAATTGTTTTAAACTTTAAAACAACTTGGACCTAAAAGACACGCTTGGATTTCGATGAGACCGGGATCGGGTTTCCATATTTGGATATCCGAAAACCACATCGATCCGAATTAACGTTTGGTCGTGAATCAAAGTAGAGCTTTGTGAAGACTCGAGGTGTAAGGACTATATGTCAGTATAACTCTGGGGGTGATTCCATGATGAGTTTGACGGAACTAGTTCGAGATGGAGATTCAGAGTGCAAGGGTTATCGTCGTTAACTCTGAGGGTGATTCCAAAATGAGTGTAACGAGATAATGCCTTCGGTTTCGTTCGAATCCGGAACGAACTTATATGGATTGAATGCTTTCAGAACATCGTCAAGTGGACGATGAGCATTCTAAGTGATGTGTTCACTAAAGGTAATCGTAGCCTCAAGCCTCATCAACCGGCAATGGCTAAAACAGGGGAGGTGCAGCAAGGCTTCGTGGGTAGCCCACACTTGAAAGTGAGATTTACCCCGTCTAGAGGTCCCTTTTTATTTTGGCTGTGTGGACGGTTTTGAGCTCCAACCATCGGGGTTGTCTTGTTCGGGACTGTCCAGTAAGGGATGGTTCCGGCCATGTGTTACAGTGGAGCGGGCGTACTCCTCGGTACGGCGATCTAGGTCACGTACTGTGACGGGCGGTACCCCAGTAGCCTTGCTATTGTATGGAATCCAAAATCCAATAAGTGCAATCGGATTTGATTGTATTACCCACTTTTGTGGCTAGTAGCTGGAATTTAATAGATATAACAATTTCGGCTATTTCATATTTATTTGAAAACCCTAGACCTATTATAATATCATCGGATTTCCTATCAAATATTTTGGTTAGCGTAAGGTAAAAACTTTCCATGTTTATGTGTGGGAAGTCTTACGTGATACCTTTCTTTTCAAAAGGTTTTTAAAAGTTAAGCAACCTTAACCTGTTACTCACACCAGACTCATGTCTGACCCGGAGTTTATTCTGTTTTTCTTGAACTCTTGGGTAATCAAATTTTTACGAGTAGCCAAGAGATTCAGGTTAGCTTTGACGAATTATGGAGGAGCAAATGGAGCAGGAGGCTTCTGCGTTGTAGTTATCTAGATTCCGATGTGTTGGTATCTCTGAGTCGTTTCTTTGAGTTGTTCTTGTACTGTATAGAGTTGTATAACTAGACAGGTGTCTATAACTGTCTAGTATGTGTTTGTGAAATCTGTGTAACTCTGATAGTGGTTGTAAACTATGTAATGTTTTTGTTCTTAATATAATTTATTCGTTCCGCTGTTTAGATTCTGATGTTGTTTCTTTCTTCTCTTCTTTCTTTTCTCTTTTCTATCCCTTTCTTTCTTAAAAATGATGCGATTTTCTGTGGTAAGAAAGTTGGGTCGTTTCAAGCCATTTGTTATCTTTGAAATTGTATGAAATACGAATAAGCAATAAAACTTCTAGCCTTTAACAAGCTTTTTATAGCTTAAATCACATGCTGGCTTTCATAACAAAACAAACAATCATGATTAGTTCGCTGGTAACATTAATTCAATTCAACCACCATCTATAAAGTAGATTCTATTTAAGTCATGTCTACAATGTCCCGTTCCATCTACACACCATTGACTATTGGTGCAGTGTCTCATCCCATGTAAACACTATAGCCACGTCCTCACAAGCCAACAAGGAGAAATGACTTGTTAGTATCTCGTCCCATATACATACTGTTGCTTGTTGGTCCAATGTCACGTCCCCTCTATACACTATTGACTGTTGATGCAGTGTCTCGTCCCATCATACAACTGTAGTCATGTTTTTAACCACTATACGACACTACTAAAAAATAGTACAATTATAAATTTCTATGGCAATAATATAGAAAGAAACAAGACAATATTACTGAAACATCCAAATATTAATACAGTCAACGATAATACAACAACAAACAATAATACAGTCAACAATAATACACTCCACAATAATACAACCAACAAAAATACTCTGACTAGGACTTAGAACTGACACGAAGAAACTACTGGTCATGGTCAAATTGTAAGTTTTGCAGGACATTTCAGAGATGTTTTATTTCTTGTTCCAACTCGTTGGCATATGTTATGGCCCTTGGGACACAACCGGATTCGACAACCATTATCTTCGCCATCAGCTCTAACCACAACTTCAACCTTATAACCACAGTGCCAGCATACTGTGTAAGCGTCAACCTCTTGTTCAACCAAAGGTACTTGATCAACCTCATGTTCTTGTAGTTGTTGATAAACCAACTATTTGTGTAGAGGTTGGACAACCGCACGTTGATACAGCGGTTGAACATCTTTTTGAAGTGTGAGTTGGTCAAGATTTGGGAATTCATTAGCAACGTCCTCGTAATGCTAGTCTTGGTAATTGATATTCCAATCTTCGTTGGTGTGCTCGCTTTCCATTGGAATGTAGCAAAAATCAGAGTCAATAGATGATGACTAGGAAGGCATTGGTATGAGGAATAGAAGAATGAAGGAGCGGAGAATTGAATTGTGTATTTGAGAAGAAAAGCTCTTATGTATATATAGAAGTGTGTAAATGCTAACAAATTTTTATGTTTAAATGTGAGCATTGTATTTTGATTTGACAGTACACTAGAAAGTGAAATTACTCACAAACAAGATAATAATAAATAGGCATACACAGAAACAATAATACATACAACAATAATACACTCAAATTATGGATATCCAAATCGTTTTAGCCAATTTTGACATATGATATAAGCATCATGTCCAGTGAATATGGTGTGATATTTGAGAAAGTAACCACCTTCAAATATGGAAGGGGTTGGTTTGAACAAATTTTCAAATATAACATCATTGATAGCCGTACTGTTCCACGTACAAGCGTTGTAGAAGTTTCCATAAGCAGTCCTCAACTCTACCTTCATACGTCTACTGTTATACTCAACATTGCTATTGTAAAGTTCAGCAATAGTGTCATAAAACAGAGTTACCATTATCTCCTCATCGTCACATATCTGATCATTTTTATATAAAAATTATTAGCAGTTTCGATTCTATAGCCGAAATATTATGTTAGACATCGATTGAATTTATCGAACTTTTAATTGTTGTGACATATGAATATAACACTTTATCTTAAATAAAGAGGTCGTAATCCGCATCAAAAAAAATGAAGCATGAGATTAACATCCACGTGTCAAACATCCATAAACTTTTCGACAAACAAACACAACTGTGTTTGTTACTCCAACATTTTTGCTTCATACAAGCTTAATAATAAATAAGCATAAATTATAATCAACACAATGCCATACTCACCGTAAATAAAGTACACAATGCCATGCTCAGCACAATGTCATACTCAAAATAAAATATAATCAACACAATGTCATACTCAACATAAAATATAATCGACACAATGCCATAACATATAGACAAGCATATAAAATAATAGCATCATCACTAACATAATATACAGCCAATTATCGTAATGCGTGAAAAATAATAACACAAACTAAAACATCTATATGCAGCACATCAGTCTATGTGATCAGAGCCGCTATCAATCTCCTCATCGCCTCCACTGTCGTGGTAACTGTCATCATTGACATCATCAAAGTCGTGAGGCTCAAGTCTGGCATGGAGCTGCTCTTAAAGTTGCTAAATCTGGGTCCGTAATCCCTGTATCTACACATCAAACTGAGTCTGCTGCTGCTAGACCGCAGTCTTGTAACTCTGATATATCATCTGTGTATAATCGAGTGTCATATGCTCAATTGAAGCAATCATCCATCTATCATAATCCATGTACGGAGAAAACTAATATGTGCACAAGAAAAATTATACACAGGTGGATAATATAATGACAAGCAATTTAAACAAAATTTAAAATTCGTACAAACCTGATGAGGCTGATACAACCCGGCGGATAGTACACCCATAATAGCATCATTTATAGGATACTAAAAGGGTACTCCACCACCTGACCATGTACATCATACGCTCTAAATGAATGAGGATGGGGGTCGAACGTAAGAGGCTGCATGTATTGAGACAATATAGGCTCAAAGGTGGCAGGCGGTAGTGGAACTCCACCAAAAGAGGTATGTGGACCAATATGATCGGAGTTCAAACCTCGAATATAATCAGGCAACGTGTAAGCACGTGGGGCTACTCAAGCCCAATATGAATCAAAGTCTCCTGGAACTGTAAAAGGCTCACCATCCACCCATCCCACACCCCTCATCGCAAGAATATAAGCAGGTCCAACCCTAATATCACCATACATATCATCCCATGGTAGCGAATCTGATGGAATGCAAACTATACTGTACAACTATAGCCAACACCGCTCCCTTAAATACCATATGAATGGACATGTAGGAACCTGAAAGCAAACCACGCGTCGCGATATGAAAACTGAAAAGTGAGTGGATGATCAGGACTTGGCTCTAGGAACTTTAAGTAGTGATCCCATAGACGAACGAATAATGGTACCGTGCTACCTCATATCCATCTGTTGTCTAGCATCCATCAGCTCATTATGCACCCCTTGTGCAACACGAGAAAAATGCATAGGGGGACCCCAACAACGCAATCTAGGGAAGTAAATATAAAGTGCGGCGTTCGCTTCTGCAATAAGTTGGGGGTGCATATTGGCAGTATACTCGTAGTACCAGAACGGAAGAATGTACTAAAATCCATACATCTGTCTAGACTCCCAAAGCGCATATATCCAATGCTATGTACAACCAATAATAGCAGTACCGTAATCATATATATGTAGTCCATCCACATCTACCAATCCATCCAAAAAGCGAAGCCTAATAGTACCCTAATTGTTACTAAAAAATGTTGATTCAAAAAGGTATAATACAAAGGCATGGATAACCGAAGTGGGCATATCCTCCACGGCCATATACTCTACTATATATCACTGTAGACAAGTGAGAGTAACAGCTCCTCCTCTAACCACCTCATCGGCCGAAGCAGGTAAATAAGCTGAATATGACTCAAACTCCTCAAATGAACTATCAAATGGAACCGAAAGACGGTCCAATCGACCAACCTCTATGCCAATGAGCATATAAAAATTAAAGGAGTCAGTCCTAGCTCAAAATTAAGGAAATAAAATGTGTGAGTTGTAGGCCATCATCTCTCAGTGAGGGCCTCTACAAGGCAGCGATCTACGTGTGCAAATCTAGCTAAATCTAGAAATTAACCAAAAGGTGATGCATGTAGCCTATCCAAAATCGACTGCAGTAACCGATCAAAATACTCAGACATATACCTATACCAATTACCTTGCATCTATGACAACCCAGATTTCTGGTCATCGGATATTGGGAAATTAACTGATTTTAATTTTGAAATATTGATTTTTATTAGCCGAACAAACAAATTCCCTGATATTAATATATCCGAATATATACATCAATTTAAAAACTATAATAAATTGTGAGTTATAAAAATCTCTAGATGTGATAAATCTTAATAGAAAGAATAAATAAATAATATATATATATATAAACTCCACCATTTAATTTAAGACAAAATATCCATGAATATTATATGTAAATTTATACAAGCTTTATGTTGTTCGATAATATATAAGTATGTAAATGTGCATAGACGAATAAATGTCATATGAAGTAATATATATAGGTAAATAGAAGATTATGTGAAGGTATATATGTATACATATAATGACAAATATATATACATAAGTAAATGCATATGCATATATGTTATATGGAATGGTGAAAGAGATAAAATGTGAATATATATATATATATATATATATATATATATATATATATGATGACAAACATATAAAAATGTATGCATGTATATGATGGTAAAACATATGCAATTTGTATAAAACTAAGTCAAAAAAACTATGTTCATAATTATATGTATGTAGAATGTATGTATGCAAGGGTATATATATACATGTAAACACCTTATGGGACATAGCATTAAAGGCCTATCCCCTCAAGCAAACATTATACAAATCCCTCTTTCCAGTTATCAAATCACTATGAAATATTATTCTTTTTAAATCAAATCAAAGCAAACATAAAAAAATTTGCATATGAAACCAAATCAAAATTAAAGGAAAAAATATATATACAAAAGCCTGTACATAAGAAAACCTACAGCTATTCTCCTCTATTATAAATAATACAGCCCTTCTTTGCATTCTTCATTTAAGACAAACTAGTAAAAACAAAATACAAAGCCAACCTTTTAGAAACACACAATAATATAAGAGTCAAGACATTAAAAAGCTAGGAGGAAGGAAGATCGAGACTGTAAAAACTAAAGCAAGACTTAAAGCAGCAGTTCAACACAGCTCAAAAAAATGTGAGCAAACACTCCCAACTTGTTAACAGAGGTTACCTGTATGTATATTTTATCTCTAAATATGTAAGCTTCATTAATCTATAGTAAATGTTGGATTAATATGTACATGAATGATGAGTTAGGCATAGATAATTCCACCTGTAACACAAAACAAACACTATACTTCTTCCCTGATTATGGTTTGCATAAAAAAGGGTGAGTAAAACTAAAAATATTTACCCCGTAACTATGTTAAACACCTAGATAGAAGTATTATTGAAAGGTACGCTTGTGTAGGGATTTATATATACACTTATATATGAACATATATTAAGTATTTGAATCAGAGAAGCTCAGGGGTCTGTGTGTTTTTCCTTCCACTTCTGCTCTGTATGTTTTGATATCATCTCTAGCTTCAAAATTTTCTATCTCCCGACTTAATCGGATTTAGGGTATAATGTAAAAAAGAAAATTGTTTGTACTTTGTTTTATTAAATATTACCAAACATAAAGGTATAAAAGTATAAATTACAACAAGATAACTTAATTTTGTAAAGTTCGAACGTCATGATTTAATCCTTTGCTTATATGAACATGATCCGCACGGAAAGTGAAGAATTTAGGTAATGGTTTCACAATTTTACTTTCGTATATGACGAGATAATTGGAGATGATCATTTTTGGGTCATGGATCAAATTCCGGCTAAGGCATCAATGTTGAGGGACATGATTTCGTCGAGAGGGAGCTATGGAGTTGGGGAGCGTGGGAAAAATGGAGTTTGATTTTACAAGGCGGCGTATTGGTTGGTCGGAGGTGATATAGGGTTTGGGGTGTGGTGATTTTTGTGTACGGTTGGCGTTGGACTACGGCGTCAAGGAGTTGCTAGGAGGCTGTAATGATCCAAATTTTGAATTAATAATTAATGTAAATTTTGGAATTTAATTTGAATTTGAAATACATATGTATGTGTACATATGAGTAAATTTGAATTTGACTTGAGAATTTGAATTTGAAGATTGAGTTTGTATTTGAATTTAAATTTTAAATAAATGACTTAGAACAGCTATTTGGGTTTGAAAATATTATTTATGTAAATTAATTAATGTTAATTAGTTTAAATAGCATTTTTCTTTTAAATAATGTGTATGTAATAATGATTAAGAAGACGTATTTAGAAAATAAGAAAGATGTAATATAAAATTTATTTAAAAGCTTTTAATTCATGAGAAATACAAGTGTTATTCAGTTTTTTTTTGAAAGAAATAAATTAAAATAAAAATGAGGATTTAAAAACAAAATTGTAAATTAATTTGTAAACAAGTTTTAAACTATAAATTTTAAATTTATTCACATAAAGGTCTTTAACATAAAAATGCTAATTATAACCAATCTAAGAATATATGAAGTATGGTAGAAACAAATTAAACAAGACAAATATGTTGCTGTAAATTCATATGCAATGTAAGAACAAAACAAATTAAAATATCTTTACACAAATATCTTTACACAAATAAACAAAGTAAGGTATGTAAGTTTGCAAAGGAAGACAATAAAATAAAGTAAAACAAAAAATATCTTTACACAAATAAACAAATCAAATGAAATGATTTATGTACACAAAAATGGAAACATAAGCACACAAAAGAAATATCATTTCAGCCGAGACAAGAAATAATCAAGCCACCAAAGTAAGATTATCAACCATCAAACAAAAGTAATAAATCTGCATAGTCAAATAAAAAAATCTTTCCGGTCAACAAAAGGGGCAAGGAAAAATCTGACCCAAAGATAAACTCATACCAGTAAGCACCTCCCTTATACAAACTGTTCTTTTATATATATGCATCTATCCTGTTCTAGTTCATTCAGCAAATACATAGCAAAACCAGAGAAAAAGAAATAAGAAGCATCAACAATCCATTCAACAAGAACAAAACAGGGAAAGTGGTTAACGGGAAGATCAAAACTACCCTTTTTCAAATAACAATTGCTCTCTATTCACAAAATCTTTTCTTTGAGTAACTTCACCTTTAAATCTTTAAGTATAATTTTGGTTGCATGTCATTGCTGTGAAGTATATTTGTGTATTTATATTGTTGAACTGCTGAAGTATGATGCATGCATGCATTTGAATATATGTGACCTTTTGGTTTCCAGTTTTGGTTCTTGTTTTAATTTAAATTCAAAACCTATTGATTGTGGTCTCTGTTAAACTTGAGTCCAAATCAAACTTGTTTGATTCATTTCAAATTTTAGGAAAATTTTTATACTTAAGTTAAAGAAATACATAAATGACTTTGGAAATCAAATAGCTGATCAACTCTAAAAATAAGTGAAAATTTAAACTTCATAAATTATTGTTTCAGGGTTGGTATCTGAAACATCATGTAAAAATATGAATTTTAAAACTAAAATCATAATTTTTAGTTTGGAATAAAGGGTGCAGTTCGGGGTTGAACAAAATAGGGGAAATGGGGTTTTCTGGCGATCCACTGACTTGTGGTGGTCGAGATCTTGCCTGGTGATGGAGGGATGAGAGGGGGTTCTGGAAAAAATAGTGTGATGGTTGGCAGATGAACGTGGTGGCGGCGGCGAGCATTTTAAGTTCGAAAACCTAGTTTTGGGAGAGGCAAATTATTTTGATTCGTTCGTCGTCGTCAATTGATCGAGCATTGCGAGGTTTTGGGAGGTGGAAGAGGAAGTGTCGACGAAGTGATGGCCGGAGTTTGAGGCTTTGTGGTGGCCGAGGTTGTGGGAACAATGATCCACGGAGGGGGTGATGATTTCCATAGCATTCTTGCAAAAAATATTCCTAGTATTTTCACTGGGTGTTGAAATGGGTTTACTAAGTACTTATAGATTTTTAGTCCTCCGCCTGATCAATGTATGATTGAATTTCTGTGAGAATAAGGATGGTGTTTAGACATAGAGTTATGAAAAGTATTTTTATATAAAGCTAGTTTGGTAATATTATGTAGTTTTAAAGGTGTTTTAAGATTTTAAAAATAAAAAGAGTAAGTAAGTTAAAATGTTTTAAAGAATGATTTAACTAATAATTAACATAAAAAATTAAAATTCTCATTTCGTTCCTTTTCGGGGATGAAAAGTTCTAAGGGGGAAGGAATATAACGACCTAGATTTTTGACCATTGTATATTGAGAAATTAATTAATTTAATTTTGAAATATTGATTTTTATAAGTCGAACAAATAAATTATCTGATATTAAAATATCTGAATATATAAATCGATTTAAAAGCTATTTTTAGCGAGTCATAAAAATCTCTGGATATGATAAATCTTAATAGAAAGAAAGAAAGAAATAATATATATATATATATAAACTCCACCATTTAATTTAAGATAAAATATCCATGAATATATATATATATATATATATATGTAAATTTATACAAGCTTTATGGTGTTTAATAATATATAAGTATGTAAATGTGCATAGATGAATATATGTCACATGAAGTAATATATAGGTAAATAGAAGATTATGTGAAGGCAAATATGTATACATATAATGACAAATATACATATACATAATAAATGTATATGCATATATGTTATATGGAATTGTGAAATTGATAAAATGTATGTATATATATATATATACATATGTATATGATGACAAACATATAAAATTGTATGTATTTATATGATGGTAAAACATATGCAACGTGTATAAAACTAAGTCAAAAAAAATTATATTCATAAGTATATGTGTGTAGAATGTATGTTTGCAAGGGTATATATACAGGTAAACAGCTTAGGGGACATAGCATTAAAGCCTATCCCCTCAAGCATACATTATATCAAATCCCTCTTTCAGTTAGCAAATCACTATGAAATCTTATTCTTTTTAAATCAAATCATAACAAACATCAAACCTTTTGCATATGAAATCAAATCAAAATAAAAGGAAAAAAATATATACAATAGCCTATACATAAGAAAACCTCCAGCTATGCTTCCTTGTTATAAATACTACAACTCTTCTTTGCATTTCCTCATTCAAAAAAAATAAAAAAAATACATAGCTTGCCTTTTAGAAACACAAAATAATATAAGAGTCAAGACATTAAAGAGCTTGAAGGAAGGAAGATTGGGACTGTAAAAATTAAAGCAAGACTTAAAGCAGCAGTTCAACACAGCTCAAAAAAAATGTGAGTAAACACTCCCAACTTGTTAACAGAGGTTACCTATCTGTATATTTTATCTGTAAATATGTAAGCTTCATTAATCTATAATAAATGGCATGGGAATTTTAGGTTAATATGTACATTAATGATGTGTTAGGCATAGATAGTTCCACCTGTAACACAAAACAAACACTACATCTTCCCTGATTATGGTTTGCATAAAAAAAGGTGAGTAAAACTAGAAATCTTTACATTGTAACTATGTTATACACCTGGATAGAAGTATTGTTGAAAGGTAGGCTTGTGTAGGGATGTGTATATACACTTATATATAAACATATATTAAGTATTTGAATCAGAGAAGCTCAGGTCTATATGTTTTTCCTTCCACCTCTGCTCTTGTGTTTTCAGTATCATCTCTAGCTTCAAATTTTCTATCTCCCAACTTAATCGGATTTAGGGTATAATGTAAAAAAGAAAATTGTTTGTTTTCGTCCATATTTTGTTTTTGTTTTATTAAATATTACCAAGCATAAAGGTATAATAGTGTAAATTACAGTAAGATAACCCAATTTTGTAAAAGTTCGAATGTCATGATTTAATCCTTTGCTTATATGAACATGATCGGCATGGAAAGTGATGAATTTCAGCAATGGTTTCACATTTTTTACTTTCGTATGTGATGAGATAATTGGAGATGGGTATAATGCAAAAAAGAAAATTGTTTGTTTTCGTCCATATTTTGTTTTTGTTTTATTAAATATTACCAAGCATAAAGGTATAATAGTGTAAATTACAGTAAGATAACCCAATTTTGTAAAAGTTCGAATGTCATGATTTAATCCTTTGCTTATATGAACATGATCGGCATGGAAAGTGACGAATTTCAACAATGGTTTCACATTTTTTACTTTCGTATGTGATGAGATAATTGGAGATGATCATTTTTGGGTTGTGGGTCAAATTCCGATTAAGGCGTCGATGTTGGGGGTAAGGATTTGGTCGAGAGGGAGCTGTGGAGATGGGGAGCGTGGGAAAAACGGAGTTGGATTTTATAGGGCGGCGTACTGGTTGGTCGTGAGTGATATAGGGTTTAGGTGTGGTGATTGTTGTGTATGGTTGGCGTTGGACTGCGGCGTCAGGGAGGTGCTAGGAGGCTGCGTTATGGAGGGAAAAGAAAGCGAAGGCCATGGCGATGATGTTGGTAAATTTTGGAAGCTCCGGTAGTCGGAGGTGGCTGGACGACGTGGAAATGGTGATGGTTCCTTTGCCTGGGTTTGGGTTCATAATCAGATTTTGGTTTTGGGTTTGCCGTGGAATTTTGGGGTGGCCAGGATGCTGCGAAGGCCTGGGGTGACGTGTGGGAAGGGTCGGAGATAGACGGCAAGTCAACGCTTGCGTGTGCACGTGCACGTGCACGGTAAGGGTTTGGTGCAAGTAGAAAGGGAGGAAGTACATCGAAAAGGGAAATACAGAAAGAAAGAAGGAGAAAGGATCGAGTGGGTCGGGTTTTGGGCCCAAAGAAAATAAAAGAAAAATAAAAAGAAAATGAAAGGGAAAAATAAAGGAAAAGAAAAATAAAAGAAAAGGAAGAAAAGAAGGGATGAAATTTTTATATATATTTATAAGATAATTTATATTTTCTTTCACCAAAAATCTATTTCCATTTAAAATCCGTAAATTAAAGTGTAATGATATTTTATAGTTTATTGGTAATTGATTATATTATATTATTATTACTTGTCTTAAACTTACGGATTAATTAATAGTATTTTATAATTTATGTATTCGTTAATATATGGTTTAAATTGTAATTAATACGGATAAAAATATAAATGAAATTGACTAAGTAAGTTAATAAAATCCTAAAGAGTGGATTAACTTGATATTTGGTACCACTCTATATCCTTGCCTATCTCTATTTGATATTTATTTTAATCATTTTTCTCTGTACCATCAAGTGGTTAAACAAGTTAAAAATAATTATTGAAATGGCAATACGTTTTATTTGAAATAAGACATCTGTAATAAATTGTCATAAGTGATACTGTCACCCTAAGTAATAAATTTGTTCATCATAATCAATTTACCTTTTTTTGATTTATTATTTAGATTCGAAGAGGCAGGGATCGGATATCGGCGATATCCGGAACCACTTCGATTTAATAAGCACTATAAATCTTTACGGATTTGATTATAGAGTCCAATAGGCTGGAGTTGAATAAAATTAAATAAATTTAACCATTTAAAATAAGTAACGGTACTTAAATATTATTTTAAATATCAATGAATTTGTGTAACAAGTATTTGGCTATAATAAGATAGAAACTCGTAGAGATGTACGAGTTACCTGGGTTTTAATTATTTCAAGTTAAATGGGTTTACTCACGCTGCTTTCCAGCCTGACTCGGGGTATTACTTTATTGTAATGCTGGTTCAGATTGAGTATTACAGAATTTCAGGTTAGGACGCTTTTGGAGCTTGGAGATGAGCTGGATGGTATAGATGTATTGATTATATTTCGTTGTGCATTATAAGCTGTATAGTCGGCATTTATGGACAGGTTATTATAACTGTTCAGATTTATTTGTTGATGGGTGTACTTTGATATCTTGTATGCATAATTGATAGTTACAGTTTTTCTTTGTATAAATGATGTTATTTGTATATTATATTTTGTTCCGCTGCGATTGTGAAATTTGTGCTGTTGTTTTAATTCTTATTCTATCTCTTTTCTTCTAAACCCTAACGCCAAGTATTTCCGGCTCTCGATTGCTCGGCACTCTATACAGTTAACGTATTAGTGTCGATTTTTAGGGTCGAAAATTTCCGAGCCGCTACAGCATCGCTACGTGACGAACCTAAATATATGATTATTTAACGTTAAAATAAACAAACAATTATCATTCATATGCACTTACACGGTTATTCATCGATCAATAAAGAAATAAACATATGCCTGTAGCGTCGCTATAGCTGCAGTAAGTCGATGCGAAATAGTGGGAGGCAAGTCGTGCAAGGATCAAAAAACGTTTGGAGTCACGGTAGCATCAGGAGGGACATGAGCAGTCATATATTGGCATCTGTCGCAAATCGAACGGTCCATCTACCAGTTTTGACCGTACAGGACGGCATTTCAACGCAAAGTAAAATTAAAAAAAATCAAACGAAGAGGGTAAAGAGGAGAAAATGAGGGGAAGGGGGTTTGCGCCTGATTAGGCGTCAGGCATCACGCGTTTGTTGAATAGGCGACTGATGTTCAGGTGCCTGTTAAACAAGTGTCCGATTTCAAAAGAATTCGAACGCCTATTTCACAGGCGTCTGATCATCGGGCGCCTGTTCAACAGACGCATGGCCTCGTTTATATTGAAGAAATGAGGCATCCAACATTTCGGAGTGTGGAAAATCGTATTTCCGCACTCCGAACCGTTGGAGATGCTCTAAGCTACAAAGTTTAAATTTACTACTCATGTTATATCACCTCACGCCTGCTAAGACGATCAAAATTTTGAACATTGTGCAAATTAGTGGACTCTGAGATCAAAGGGATGACTACTTGCTAAAGGTTAAAAGTATGCAAAATATTTAAGTGGGTAAATAGGCTATCATTTTTATAATTATTTATCTGTTATGAATTAATTTATCAAGAAAATAGGCACAAGAACAAACTTTGAAAAAAGTTTAAGCTGAAGGATAAAAAGTTTATTTTTAGACTGAAGGATAATGCTAGTTATAAGTAACATTATGTATAGTGTAAAACCGAATATAATGTTAGATATAACTATGATTTTGTATGGTGTAAAAGTTGAATATAATGCTAACTATAACTAGCATTTGTCTTTCAGTCTAAAAGTAAAACTTCACTTTCTTCAACTTAATTTTTTTTTTCAAAGTTTGTCGTTATTCCTAATTCCCTCTTAATTTATTATGTTTTTTGTTTTGAAATTATGGATAACATCAGTGTACTGCTTTGGATATTTTGTCCTAAACAGGAGGCGTGCATATACGAATAGGAAGAAGAGACGTCTCAAGATTTTTATGCAAGTGGGTCTTATTTACTAACCATTGTAATATATTTTATTACCTGTTAAAAACTCTGCACTACATCATGAACTATACCTATTAACTAGATTTATAAAATATTCAGATTTACATTATTTTTACGCCCACGGAGTGTTTATTTAGTTGGGAATGAATATGTATTTGTATTGCCAAGATGATGAGAACATATCCATTAAATTTAGAAAAGATTCATTTAACCAGCCATTACAATATCAGCCTTAAATATTGGTTTATATTAAAATGTGATATCGGTTTTCAAGAAGGTATATGAAACCAATGTGGTATAACCATCATAAAAATTTAAACCTGGTAAAATATAAGCATGAATATATCAATATATACACATATTTGATACAATAACTAAGACAAAAAATTGATTTGTTTACTTAAGATTTACCTTATTAGCTATGGTTTATTAGTTTGTATATCATGTTTTTTAAATCAAAAATAGAAATATAAGGATATTAGATGATGGTACGCAGCAACCAAGAACATCTGTTACAATTTAGTGCAGACGTATATTTTGGCATGTGCTGATCTGGTCTATATTTAGATCCAATAATTTAGCATCTTATTATGTCTGTTTTTAGTTTCTTTAGGAGAAAGTAGTGTAAAATAACGGGTGTGTTTTTCCTTTTAAACAGTAGTTCTTTGTATGTTTCTTTTCAACTGAGAAATAAAATAGTCTTCATTTTTGCGGAACTTCCTTTTATCAGATTTGTTTTATGGTATCAGAGCAAGGTTTCTCACCAAGTGCTTGTTCTTATTGCTCAGTTTGAAAAGAAAAAAATAAAAATCGAGTCTTGTTATTGTTCAAGATGAACGGAGGTAGCGGCGTTTCTCAAATGACGGTCGAGAAGCTTGTTGGCACAAATTACCAATATTGGCGATTGTGCATGGAAGCTTACCTTCAAGGACAAGACTTATGGGATATTGTTTCCGGTGATGACGTTATTCCAGATGATACTCCACAGCTTGCTGAAGCAAGACGCAAATGGAAGATAAAATGTGGAAAGGCACTGTTTGCTCTCAGAACTTCAATCAGTAAAGAATATATTGATCATGTTCGCGAGCTTGATTCTCCCAAAGAAATTTGGGACACACTGGCAAGATTGTTTACCCAGAAAAATACAATGCGACTGCAATACCTTGAAAATGAGCTGGCTTCCATAACCCAAGGTAACATGTCCATTTCTGACTATTTTCTTAAAATCAAAAATGTGTGTGCAGAAATAACAACATTGGACAGTGACGAACCTATAAGTGATGCAAGGTTACGGCGCTATTTAATTCGTGGGTTGAGAAAAGAGTTCATGCCTTTTATTTCTTCTATCCAAGGATGGCCGAAACAACCATCGATCGTTGAATTGAAGAATCTATTATCTAATCAGGAGGAACTAGTTAAACAAATGTGTGGCAAGTCTCTTTCAAATGTTGAAGATGCACTCTTTATCAAGAACAAGTCAAAGTCAAGGAATGCTAATAAGTACTCCTCAAACAGTAACCAGCAAAAGACAGAGGGAGAGCAATCGAGCACTTCTAAACCAACATGTTACCGATGCGGAAAGGTGGGGCATATAAAGCCAAACTGTCGAGCAAAAGTTGTCTGTAAGAGGTGTGGCAAACCTGGGCATATCAAACCATATTGTTGTGTTAATATTACCTCATCTGACGCAAATGTCACACATGAAGCAACCGAAACCGAAGAGCCGAAGTGGGACAATTGTCTATCCGTGGAGGTAGTCGCTAAACCTGATAACGTTGACTCTATTGTGCATCAAAATGATGGAAATGCAGATGCTAGTAGAGACGTTGATTATAGAAGGGACTGGATTGTTGATTCGGGCTGCTCATATCATGCCACGGGAGATGCTACATTACTTTCTGGTGTTCGTCCTCATTTGAGGAACCGAGTGATTGTAACTGTAGATAATTCATTGCATCCAGTAATGAAAGAAGGGCAATTTAAAGCTGCAAATTCAAATGGAGAAGGTCTTACTCTTGATGAAGTTTATCAAGTACCCAGTTTAAAGAAGAATCTTGCTTCTGTTTCTCAGTTCACTAACTCAGGAAGGTATGTACTGTTCAGCCCAAATAAGGTTGAAATCCTTAGTAACTTAAGGAGCATTGATGTTGATGTCCTATTTACTGGAACAAAGAAAAACTCATTATACACCTTATCAGTCAGTGAGGCCTATGTAGAAAAGACAAGTCAAAACACTAGTGCCTCACTTTGGCATGCTCGACTCGGGCACGTTGGCTATCAGCTATTGCAATTAATATCAACAAACAGGCTGCTTAAAGGTGTTCCTCTATTCAAAACGGTACATTCAGGTGCAGTATGTGCTGGTTGTCAATACGGTAAATCTCACCGTCTTCCTTTTCAAAAGTCAATGAACCGTGCTTCCGAAATGTTTCAGCTTGTACATTCTGACCTTATGGGACCAACCAAAACTCCAAGTTATAGCGGTTTTCATTATATGATGGTTATCGTGGATGATTACTCTCGATATAGTTGGGTATACTTTCTAAGGAACAAAAGTGCAGCTCTCAACCACTTTATGGAGTTTAACATGATGGTAGAAAAAGAATTCAAATCAGCCATAAAGTGTTTGCGCACTGATAATGGAGGCGAGTTTATATCTCATGATTTCTCAAAGTTTTGCGAAGAGCATGGCATACGGCATCAAATAACATGTCCTAATACTCCACAACAAAATGGGGTTGCGGAGCGAAAACTAGCACACCTTACAGCAGTAACACTATTTTGGTTGCATGATAAAAACCTTCCTCGAGAGTTGTGGGCAGCAGCTATGCAATGCGCTTGTCATGTAATCACCATTTACCTCCATGGCCAGGTACATCAAAATCTCCTTTTGAGATGTTATACAATACAAAACCTGATGTTAGCTATTTTAGAGTTTTTGGTTCTTACTGCTATGTTCATGTATCTAAGCATAATCGAACTAAGCTTGATCCAAAAGCCAAGAAATGCTTGTTTGTTGGTTATGATGCACACAGAAAGGGATGGAAGTGTATGGATCCCGATAAGAAGAAGGTTGTTACTTCTCGTGATGTTGTATTTGATGAAGTTTCCACCTTACATCTAAATTCTGCACTAGGACAAAATTCTAATATTGTGCCCCTTATTGACTCAAGTATTGAGTCAGTTCCTACTCAAACCAACGACTCTAAAAATAGGGGGAGCTCGGAATTTTCTCAAAATGATTCCTTACAAGGCGAAGCCACAGTGCGAAGGACATCAAGACAAAGAAAGTTGCCTAGTCATTTAAATGATTATGAAGTGGAATTAAATCAGTGCAGTATTATCTCCTGTTTTATGATGGCGGATACTTCCGAAAATGTGCCTACCTCTTATTATGAAGCTCAAGGCAAGTCTGATTGGGAAGATGCAATGAGAGATGAGATCACAGCCCTGGAAAACAACTCTACCTGGGATCTAGTACCTAAACCAAAAGATGCTGACCTTGTTACGTGTAAGTGGGTTTATAAGTTAAAGAAGGCAGCGGATGGGACTATTGCAAGGCACAAAGCTCGTTTAGTTGCTCGCGGTTTTTCTCAACAATATGGTAAAGATTACGACGAGACCTTTAGTCCAGTCGCCAAAATGGTAACTGTCCGCACCATCATCTCCTTGGCTGCTATCAGAGGTTGGACTCTTTGGCAATTTGACGTGAAAAATGCTTTCCTTCATGGAGAGTTAGACCATGATGTATATATGGAGCAACCACAAGGGTTCATTTCCGAGAAGTTTCCTCATTATGTTTGTCGATTGAAGAAGGCACTCTATGGCCTCAAACAAGCACCTCGGGCTTGGTACGGAAAGATAGCTGAATACCTCACATTTTGTGGCTTTCATCCTTCATGTTCAGATCCTAGTTTTTTTGTTAAGGTAAAAGATTCATCGTATACTGTGATTCTTTTGTATGTGGATGATATGATAATCACCGGCGATGATACACATGAAATCATGCGCCTCGAAGATGATTTATCAATTCGTTTTGAAATGAAGACTCTCGTGAAGCTCATTATTTCCTTGGTTTAGAACTGGAATGTTCAGATGGCTATTTTCTTTCACAAAAGGGGTATGCTGCAAGGATCTTGCAAAGCTTTGGAATGGAGAACTCAAACTCTACAACTACTCCAATGGATTCAAGCCTCAAGCTGAGCAAGGATGGTGGAAAGCCCCTTAGTGATCCGACTGAGTACCGTAAAATGATTGGTTGTCTATTATATTTAACGATCACTCGTCCAGATATTACATTTTCAGTGGGAAAATTATCGCAATTTATGAGCCAACCATGTGTTGATCATATGGCTGCTGCAAAACGAGTTTTCAGGTATGTGAAAGGAACTTTGAGTCATGGTTTATACTTTCAGCCAAACAAAAGGTGCTCACTACAAGGTTATGTTGATGCCGATTGGGCCGGAGATATCAATGACAGGCGCTCCACCTCTGGTTATTGTTTCAGTATCGGCTCAGCAGTCATATCTTGGTGCAGCAGGAAACAGAGCACAGTGGCTTTATCAAGTGCAGAAGCTGAATATGTCGCAGCAACATTAGCAACGCAGGAATGTATCTGGCTTACCAGACTTATTCAAGATGTAAACATGGATTGCAATATTCCTGTACCAGTTTTCTGTGATAATGAAAGTGCAATCAAACTTGCTGAAAACCCGGTATTTCATGCACGTACGAAACATATAGAGATTCACTATCATTTTGTTCGGGAAAAAGTGTTGAGTAAAGAAATTGAGCTATGTAAGGTTGAAAGTGAGAAGCAGCTTGCCGATATATTTACCAAAGCTCTCTCACAATCTAAATTCGAAAGGTTTCGCAAAAGACTTGGTGTTGTTGATCGGATGTCTGCACTAAGGGGGAGTGTTACAATTTAGTGCAGACGTATATTTTGGCATGTGCTGATCTGGTCTATACTTAGATCCAATAATTTAGCATCTTATTATGTCTGTTTTTAGTTTCTTTAGGAGAAAGTAGTGTAAAATAACGGGTGTGTTTTTCCTTTTAAACAGTAGTTCTTTGTATGTTTCTTTTCAACTGAGAAATAAAATAGTCTTCATTTTTGCGGAACTTCCTTTTATCAGATTTGTTTTAACATCAACCAAGAACATCAATACTAAACTAATCGTCTCAAACCGATAAGATACATTATTGATTTATGACTATTAACCAACATGACCATGCTTTTTTCTTCTTTTCTTTTTAACGAAAAAGAAATTTTATTAAACAAAGCGAGCTTTCGTGCCCGAGGAAATGGTACGGAAAAAGGCTAAAAAGGTTAGGTCAAAAGAAAATCAACGCTAGACCACGACCTACAAGTTACTCTAGCTGGATTTGATACCAATTCGAGGATACGCATCCATGATTTCTACCCTTCCAAGGATAGGTGGCAGTGGCAACAAGAATCTCAAATGCACATGCTTCGGAATTTATACAGTCGACAATTGCTTTAGTGTCCAATCCTCCATTTAGTCTACGAGAGTTACCATAATTACGAGTTATTGGACAATATTTATAATCCAACGCTTCATTGATCTTTTGAAAAATAAAATCTTCGAGATAAATCTTAAATAACCATCAAGAATAGACCATTTCACTGACATCGACTTGAAGAGAAGACGGGACAAAAACATCAGTCTGATCTTTTGAGGCAAGAGCAACATTATTTTGAGTAGGAGTTTCAACGGAAGCACGGAGAAAGGAAGTACAGGCAACATATGCAAGCATACGGGTTGTAGCATCATAGTTGGGGCAGGTAGCCTGCAACATGAAAGAGCTTCTGAATGCACTTACAAGGAACGTGGAGCATCAGGATTGGCAAAAGCATATCATTTACACACGTTAAGGCATGACTGATGCCCATATCAGGGTCGTTTTACAAAGCGAGCTGAGTATTTGAGCCGGAAAGTCGGTTGAAAGAATAATGAGTTTGACGACATCAAAAGGGTATTCGAGAACAAAGTATTTAAAATGTGAATTTTAATTTAATAGATTTATAGTTAATTAATTATTTATGTTTATCATGTAATACGCGTTTGATAATTGCAAATAATAAAAAATAAATTGCGCAATTTCATTAAAATAAACTAATAAATTTCTGAATTCAAATACATTCAAAAAACGAACTAAAACTATCAACGACGACCACACAACAAATCCAACTCGTACATTATAAATCCCGATACTTCTTCATCATTCAATTTTTCCACAATATCTAAATTTGTAGATTCATTGCGAAAAATAAACACAAACTCTCACCCTTGAACAAGTAGGATAGGAGCTACTAAATCATAACAATGCTGCATATCATTGTTGAAACGAGTCGTATTCATGATCGACCTTTCGACGTCATGCCTGCTCGAACTTCATGCTCGGTATGCCTACAGCGTCTAGGTGGTAGAATGACTTGAGTGTCACGGGTTACCCAATCGGAGTAATAATCCACAACATCAGCAGTAAAAGACTGAACAGATAGGTTAGGAGCTATCAGATATCTACAAGTCTCCTTACTATGGAGCCTGTTGATTCAACTCACTAAATTTGAAAACGGACACTTTTCTAAATCTCTTAAATCTTCATGTTATCGTATTCTACCACTCTTTGGTACCATCCATGTAATCTTTCTTTGGATCCTAAATCCCTCCTTCTAACTGTAGTAGTTTGTCTCAATCAACCCAAAAACGCTTCGGGTTGTCTCATTTATTCTTTATTTGTGTTTGGAAGCACTCAAGATTCAAGTTGTCGTTAAATGCAATTGTCACCAATGCGTAAAACGAACTGCCAAAATTCCTTCTTTTCAATAAAAATTCCACACACAAGTCAATGAAAATTGCAAGCCATGTGACATTTTGAAAATTAGTTGAGAGGAAGCAAAAACTGAAGATTCATGTGACGTTCTAAAAATTGAAAATTACATAATATAACAAAAAATCATGGAGAAATATATGTTATTGTTACGGAAAAGATAAACACAAAAACGTAAAAATATACATAAAAAGGTAATCGGACTAGTGTGTAGAAATTGTTGAATTTTCGGATTTGCGGTGTGGAGGTGAAAAGAGGATGAATGAATAAAAAGGAAGAAGGAGAAAGCCGTTTGGGGGCTAAACGGCACGATGCGTCGGATACGTCCAACGCCAATGTGTCGATTCCCTCCCCTTGCCCCAACAGTTCAAATGGCACGTTTGACCGTTGAGGCGTCGGATGTGTTGGACGCTTTCTCAAAAGTGACGTGGTTTTATTTGTCTGCGAATGGTAACTTAACCCAGATTGCAAGGAGTGCACTAACACATCAGAATGAATAGTAGAGCAGAGCAACATCTCAGGAATTGCAACAGGCGGTAGTAAAACTGTTGTAGGAGCTTGTGCATGCGGACTGACCGCTTGAGTATCAGCATGTGCACACATTTGGCCACGCCTGGACAAATTCAATTGAGCTACTGCACAATTTTTTGACTCATCCCAAACCTAGTTGGGCATTTGCAAGCTCATGCAACTGGACAAGATCAAAGGGAAAAGCCGCTGATGTGGGCAATGTAACAACTTGGACGGCCAATCTTGCAGCAGGAAGAAGAGCATCAAGCAGATGAGGAAGGGGACGAACTGGAATAGGAGTGGAACAATACGGATGAAGTGGGGCAACATGTTGAACATGAACATGGGGAGATACAGATGGACACGGCGGAACAGCACTTGGTGCTGAAACAACATCATTGTTAGCAGTGTGTGGTTGAGCGGGGTCATGATGAGGAGTGTGTAGAGCAGCCTGAACTACGGAGCCACATTCATCTTGAGATGTGGAAATTCAGGTTTCAGGAAGTTTAGGAGCCCATATTTAATCATGCGACATACATTCAGGAATTTGGGTATGACCAGACACCTTGCGCATACAACACCAAGGTGGTAAATACTCATAAAAAAAACAGGTACAAATTGCCTATGACCATTATATAGATCTACTTTAACCTCTTTAGGAAACATAGACAGAAGCATGCATTTCTTCAAGCATTTGGGCAAAACTCAATCTCAAGGCGCTTTCGATACGAGCGTCCATTTCAATTGGGGCTTACAAAACACTCGCAATAGTTCTAACAATATAATTTTCCGAAAATTCGATTTTAAGTTCAAATCTCACCCAAATTGGAAACTTTGATAGGGACTCCTTAATGAACCGGATTTTCGAGACCCATCTTTGAATGGTAATCAATCTATAGTCGAAAAGGTATATAGACCACCACTTAAAAACCTATAATTATCATTGACTCTCTCAAATTTCACAAAAAACAAAACAATTTCTCCTCGAGTATAACTTAGATTTCCCCCTCGACTTCCGGTGAATGTAGGCACTTAAATGAAGATAGTATGGTTTAGCTCCAATTCAATATACGACAATCAAGTTGCTTCATTTATATGTTGCTTTATTCAACATATTTTCACTAACAAAAGCTCGGTATTCATCGCCTGCAATATGAGGAACAACGAATTTTAATTGGGTATTTTCACCTGATGTTTGTGTGATCCCAGTTCCAGCATTCTTCCAATCCATTGGCATAGAAGCACACCTAAGGCCACTATCAACAACGGCAGCCACTTCCGTAGGCTGTAAGGGAGCATTAGAATTTCCTTTTCCAACCGGAGGCCTCGAACCAATCTCACTTTACACCTGAACTACCGACACTGGCGTATCAACTTCGACCTCAACAGATGATGCAGACGCTGGTCCAATGAAAAAATCATTGAGATCGTTAATAAATCTGAATGTTATGCCCAGGGTTAGAACTTTTGCTCCTTGTCTTCATTGGATGCAATGCAGGTTATTGCAGATTGCAATGGTAAGGCTTTCAGGCACAAGCAAGGAAAAGGAACAGGGATTGTGAGGATGCTTGGAAGAGTTGTGAGAGATGGTTTAGAAACAAATTTGCAGAGAGTTGAGAATAATGTAAATTGCAGAGAGCATGAAATGTAAATTTGAGAGACAAATTATATCAGATTGTTTCAATAAAGAAAAGAAAATTTCTTATTCAATTCACTCTTTAATACCTTTACATTTTTTATTTCTCATTCATATTTATACACAGCAGTATGTCAATCACTTGTCGTTACATGGTTGAATGGGCCTTGACTTATTAAATCATACTTTAACAAAAAAAACCAATTACTTTGACATGTCAGGTATCATACACACCACGTGCACGTGTGCATGTGCACATCGGTTCTAAGAAGCTTTAGTCGTGTTAGGTCTCATGTCTTCACTCAGTTGATCAAAATGATCTCCATGATGCTCTGAGTTGGTCGAAATGTCCAATGACCCTTTGTCTACAGCTGTGATGTGAATCTGTGCAAGTGTGTTAGATGAAATGCCTTGTTCTGTTTTTGTCTGTAACCTGTTTGATGAATCTCCTTCTTCTTCTTGCTGATTTCCACTCAAACCCATGGAGTTGACCTGAGGCCTAGCATTCCCCTCTCCTTCAAAATTTGACCTTGTCTCAAGATCAAAGGCGGGAAATCTTTTTATCAATTCCCAATAATCTTCCCATGTCGATTCCTCTATAGATCTTTTCTTCCATTTAATCAAAACTTGAGTTACGACTCTGTTGTTTTTCGGAAATATCCTTCTATCCAATATCATCTCTGGTTCATCAACTATTTCTTCAGTGAATGTAGGAGCATCCTGTTGTATTACTATTCCATGACCTGCCTTCCTTTTAAGCTGTGATACATGGAAGACCAGATGAATTCAAGCATTAGTGGGTAGCTCTAGTTTGCATGCCACTTTACCTACCTTCCACGCAACCTTGTAAATCTCATAGAACTTGGGTGTCAACTGGGTAGTTTTTGAATTACTTGCGATAAATGTCTGTAAGGTTGCAACCTAAGATAGACCCAATCTCCCTCTTGGAAATATCTCTCTGTCCTTTTGGCATCCGCAAAATTTTTCATTCTTTCTTGTGTCGCTATCCTTAGAGTTGTATTACAATATATTTGGAGTACAATTCCTGCTTGACTTGTGGTAATTTTGCAGTGTTTGGTACATAAGATAACAAGTTAGGGGGATTTATTTCATAAACTGCCGTGAATGGAGTAGTGTTAATCGAGCTCTTCCAACTTGTATTATACCAGTACTCCGCAATAGTAAACCATTTTGACCACTCTTGAGGCTTGTGACAAATAAAGCACCTAAGATATCCCTCCAATATTTTGTTGATGGCCTCTGTCTGACCATCTGATTGTGGATGCTATGCCGAGGTCATTCTCAGTGTCCAACCCTGCAATTTAAACAATTCTTGCCAAAACATACTTGTAAATATTGTGTCTCTGTCACTCATTATACTTTGAGGCATTCTATGCAGCTTGAACACTCCATCAAAAAGTAGCTTTGCTATATCCTTTGCCGTATAGGGATGCTGGAGTGGGAAAAAATATGAGTCTTTTGATAGCCTATCCACAACTACAAATATAGTTGTGTATTTATGACTTTTTGGCAGGCCTACAATGAAGTCCATCGATACATCACTCCAAATCTTTTCTGGAATGGTTAATGGCTGCAATAGACATGGTAACAACACATTCTCATGTTTATTTCTTTGGCAGGAGTCGCATTCCCTTATATATTTTTCATTGTCTGTCTTTAAACCTTTTCAATAAAAAACTCTTTTGAGCCTATGCTTGGTTTTCTTGACACCTGCATGTCCACCTAAGGGTGTTGAATGATATCATGTAATATGCTTTGTATTTTCTCTCGACAGTCATGATCCAGTAAAATCCTCCCTTTGTAGTATAGCAATCCATCTACCACCTTGTACTTTGACATATTTAGTTTGCCTTCAGCTAATTTTTCCTCCAACCCTCTTATGTAATCAGGCTGCAATATGTTTTATTTTAGATCCTGCATCCATATTCTTTCAACAATAGACATAGCTTGATTTTGTGGCTGCTCATCGTTCAGTTCTTTTGGTAATCTTGAAAGTGCATCTGCAGTTGCATTGCCTTTACCCTTCCTATACTCAACCTTATAATGGAAACCATGCAATTTTGTTAACCATTTTCCTTGTATTCCTGTAGTGAGCCTTTGTGAAAGTAAATGTTTAAACTTTGGTGGTCGGTTTTTCTTGTAAATCTCATGCCAGTAAAATACTCTGTCCATTTTTTGTGGCCAATAGTAATGCTAATAACTCCTTTTCGTAGGTTGATAATAATAGGTTTTTTCCATTTAGAGCTTGACTGAGATATGATATTGGCTTGCCTACTTAAGTTAATACTACTCCAATTCCAACCCCATTGGCATCGCATTCCACTACAAATTCTTTATTAAAATTTGGCGTGCATAGTATTGGTGGGTTTGATAAGCAGTGCTTCAGTTTGTTGAAAGCTAGTGTGTCTTGATCATTCCAATTTAAAGCATTCTTTTCTAATAAATTAGTAAGTGGCTTGGCTATCAACCCATAATGCTTGATAAATCTTCTGTAATACCCGGAGAGTCCTAAGAATCCCCTTAACCCTTTGATGTTTTTCGGTTGAGGCCACTCCTTTATTGCTTTTACCTTTTCTGGATCAACAGCTATTTCCTTCCTTGATATCATGTAGCCGAGATAAATAATTTACTTCTGAGCAAATGAACACTTTGATAATTTGATCACTAGTTTATTTTTTTCTAATACCTGCATAGTTAATTGTATATGTTATACATGCTCAGACCAAGTCTGCCTATATATTAGTATATCATCAAAAAATACTAATAGAAACTTCCTTAAATATGGTTTGAAAATTTCATTCATCAAAGCCTGCAAAGTTGAAGGTGCATTTGATAGTCCAAATGGCATGGCAATGAATTCATAATGCCCTTCATGAGTTTTAAAAGCAGTTTTATGAATGTCATTAGGGTGCATTCTGATTTGGTAATAACCTGACTTGAGATCTAATTTAGTAAGTAGTTTGAACCATATAATCCATCTAGTAAATCATCAACAAGGGGTATGGGAAACTTATATTATAGTCTGGTTGTTGAGTGCTCAGTAGTCCACGCACATCCTCCAAGTTCCATCTTTTTTCCTGACCATGATAGCTGGTGATGAGTACTCACTAGTACTTGGTTGAATTATGCTCGCTTCTAACATCTCTTGAATGAGTTTTTCCAATTCATTTTTTATATGGTACGAATGCCTCTAAGGTCTCAAGCAGGTAGGTTTAGAGTCTGGTTTGAGTGGTGTTTTGTGGTCATACTTTCTTTATGGAGGTAGGGTGATGGCAGGACTAGTTACAGCAGGGTATTTCTGTAGAAGCTGCTAAATTTCCAGACGTATTTCTGATTTGATGCTGGTAGACCCACTTGTACTTCTTTTGAGCATAATAAGAATGAGAGTTGTCCTTCTGTACTCTCTTTAGCAATATCTTTACCATTTACTACTTTATTTCTACATAGAATTCATTTCCATGTATGTCCCTTCCCCTGAAATTGAAATTTAATTTGTAAATAGAAAAATTAAATGTTACCTCACCCAGCTTTGTCATCCATTATGCACCCAATACTAGCTGACACCCTTCCAGAGGAATTAGTAATAAATCTAACATCATTTTACAGCCCTGACATTTAAATTTAACTCCCCTGCACATCCCTTTACTATGTATTTTTTCTCTATTAGCAGCTTGCACCGAGCACTCTTTTAGTGTCTTGCACAGGCAATTTTAATTTCTCCGCTAAACCTGCATTAATAAAGCTATGAGTTGAACCTGAATCAATGAGCACATTAATAGGATATTCATTTATAAATCCATGCACTCTGATAGTGTTGAGTGCAAGGATACTGCACATGCATTAATAGTGATGGCAAAGGCTTCTTTATTTTCTCTTGTGTCAGCTGCGTTAACATCTTGTGAATCAACTTCATTTGTGGTAATGTTTTCCTTTAGTTCTTACTCTTTCTGATGTGTCTTGTAGTGGCATTATTCCCTCTATAATATATACTTGTTTTGTCTTGAATGCATGACCTGGATGCCACTTCTCATTACATCCAAAACATAAGTTCTTTATTCTTCTTAATAATTTCTTGGGGTGTAAGTCCCTTACTCCTTGTATTGCTATCTGTAATTGATTTGGAGGCACCAACAAATTTGTTGGAATGGCCCGAGGGAATGATTTTGGTTGGTTTACTGACCTTGTTCTTTTTCTTGTTTATTCTTTTACATTCAAACACCTTGGCCAAACTAACAGCTTCTTTGAAGTCAATAGTGTTCAAGGCAATCACATCGAACCTTATTTCTTCCTTCAATCCATCGATGAATTTTTCTAACATGAACTGGTCAGGTAGTGCTTCACATAGGCCTTATACTTTCTCAAATTTAACTAGATAATTTCGTACAGTGGTTTTTTGTTTAAGATTGGAAATTGCTCCATATGGCCTCTGCAAATATTCATGTGCGAATCTCACTAAAATTTCTTCTTTAAAAATCACCCACTGCTCATAGTTCTTGACCTTTTTTGTAAGCCACGTGTACTATAGATGAGCCTCACCTTTAAGATGGAAGGAACAAGTAGGAACCCATTCATTCTCAGGTGTTTGATGATATGTAAAGAGTTGTTCTACCTGACTAATCCATTCAACAATCTCTTGTCTCCATTGTAAGTAGGAAACTTTGATTTGATTATAGTATTTTGCAGCAGTTTGGGGGCCCATTTTGATTTCTTGCTGCCTCATTATGATGATGTTGGCTATTTCTTGAGTATGAATTATGGTTCTGGGCTATTTCTTGAGTGAGAATTATTGTTCTGGTTTGGTATTTCATGCACAGGAAGTTATTGATGTATTCTTTGATGATTTATTTATGGAGGTGGTACATAAGGTGGATCTACGGTAGAGAAGGATCTTGATGGTGTTGGGCTAATTCCTCTATTGTTCTTGCTTTCATTTCCCCTCTGACCTTTGAGTTCCTTCAGTTCTTTGACCACATTGTTAAGCACATCACTTGTACTGTCCATCTTAATGATAAGATCTTGAGAAGTTTCTTGCAAGGTAAGATTTGATCGTTGTAAATCCCTTATGGCTACTGCTGTCTTTTGGTTAATTTGTTGTTGTTTGGTTCCCTCAAGATTGTCATTCAAGGCTGCTTCACTATGATTTACCATATTATCTTCATCTGATAATTCTGGTTGTTAATCAAAATTGGAAGGCTCTGATACCAAATTGTTATGCCAGGGTTAGAACTTTTGCTCTTTGTCTTCATTGGATGCAATGCAGGTTGTTGCAGATTGCAATGGCAAGGCTTTCAGGTACAAACAAGGAAGAGGAATAGGTATTGTGAGGATGCTTGGAAGAGTTGTGAGAGATGGTTTAGAAAAAAAATCGTAGAGAGTTGAGAATAATGTAAATTGCGGAGAGTATGAAATGTAAATTTGGGAGACAAGTTGTATAAGATTGTTTCAATAAAGAAAAGAATTTTTCTTATTCAATTCACTCTTCAATACCTTTACATTTTTGACTTCTCATTCATATTTATACACAACAGAATGTCAATCACTGGCCATTACATGGCTAAATGGGCATTAACTTATTCAATCACGCTTTAACAAAAAAACCCAGTTACTTTGACATCTCCAAGTATCATACACACGCACACCGGTTCTAAGAAGCTTTAGTCGTGTCAGGTCTCATATCTGGAATCAGTTGATCAAGATGATCTCCATGATGCTTTGAGTTGGTCGAAATGTCCACTGACCCTTTGTCTACAGTTGTGATGTGAATCTGTGCAAATGTGTTCGATGAAATGCCTTGTTCTCGTTTTTCCTGTAACCTATTTGATGAATCTCCTTCTTCTTTCTGCCGATTATCACTCAAACCCATGGAGTTGACCTGAGGCCTAACATTGAACCATGCTTTCTTGTGCATGGCCATGAAAACATAGACGCTCGTAAGGGAATTCGAACGAATGTGGCATGCACAGGTGAATAGAAACAGAAGCGATGGACGCGATTGGGGATTAAGGAAACCCTAATAGCCACTATTCGGCACCACGTTGTGTTTTTATTTAACAATTTATAATATCATATAAAACCCAACCAATTAGGAAAAACCAATATACTATTTTTATTTTTCGGGAATGTTATAAAGGGGGACTATTTTTTTTAAAATTATCATGAGGTAACCTTCTCATAAACAAATTAATAACAATTGCAATCAAAATACTAACCTATCACGAATTCTTTCTAATTTAATATAAACCCTAATTTTTAATAAAGATTACTGATTTCAAAGAAGATGTTAATTTGAAAATTGAATCTGACAAAATAATTGAAACATAGAAGAGCTTGATAGAAGATTAGAGATTGACCTCTCAAGTAAGAAATTTACATGTTGAAAAGCAGCATGATGAAAATTGACATGATGAAAATGGACACTGGGTGAATGATGCAATTGAAACGGCATGGTGAAAATGGACATCTACAGGCCGTTTTTTAATTGTTAAACGGCAAATCGGCGTCATTTTTTTATCATGTAAGGCGTTTTTGCTTTGCCGATTTTGAATTTTGGGAGTGCTTGTGATCTAATGAAAAAGCAATAAGGTGCTGGCGAATTTTTTTAAAATACAGTGGTGATTGGCTTTTTTTACAATTCAAACGTTCTTCATTTGTCGATTTTAATGAAATAGTATTTTCTTCCCCTAATTACTTTGCTTTATCATTTTTTAACTCCATTGCAGAGTAGTGAATAATTTGATAATGATTTGCTTCGAAAAGAAGATGAGTTTAAAGAAAATGGAGAAGATGATAATAATGGCGTGGAAGAAGATGAGAATAATGAGGACCATGTTAGATTTTCAAATTTATCTGAATATTTCAAAACTGATATGGTATGATTACTTTCACTTCATTTCTGAATTATAAGTAATTAAATTTCATTTATACTAGATCAAAAAGTTTGAATTAATATGTTCATAAATAATGTAGATTTTTTATTAATGAGGAAGTACGAGTCTGGTGTATGGAACGTGGATTAAGTGTCAACTGTGTTATTGTGACTGGAAGAACTAAATTCTGAAATGTAAACAACAAAGAAAGAAGATCATGGATGGTATTAGTTGTAAAAACCCGCATATTTTACGATTGGATATTTAAATATTTTATTTAAATATAGCATCGTTAGTCGGATTTATGTCCGAAATGCTACTTTTGCAAACAGCCGAATTGGGACTTGGGACCACTTCCATTGATTTCAAAATGGCATTTGCGACCTTTTTAAGTGTAAACATCGATATGTTTAGAGTTAGCTTGAATTTTAACATTTTCACTTAGGGCTTTGGGTTTGGGTTTCAGCCCAATAGCCTAACATAAGACCACAGCTCTACCCCCTCTCCTCTTCATTCATTCTCATTTCTTAACACTTCGAGCTTTAGTAAAAATGGGGGAAGATATTTGAAATTAAAATCCTAAGCCCTAGTTTCTTTTGCAAATTCAAGTTCTAGCTCCAAAATCAAAGAGAAGCTTGGGCAAGTATCTTCTTCTTCTTCTCCATCTCAATTTCTCTTCAATTTTAGAAATTTCCTATAACCTAACTTAGGAAATATTTGCTTATGATCTTAGATTGGAGCTTTTAGAGTTGAAATTGAAGAGTAGTTGATCTTCCCTTTGTTTTCAAGCTTCTCCTTCATTGTTTTTGAGTAAAAGATGAGTTTTTTAACTCACATATACGTCTATAACTTTCATTGTTGTTAGGTATGAATTCCTAACATCTATTCGTGTTCATTTGCTTTTGACTTGAATTGATTTGTGAATTTTTCAAATTTTGGTGTTTTGAAGTCAAAATCTTTAAAGTTCCTATCTTGGATGTTTGAACATGTTTTTGGTGGTGTGTCGAAGAGCCTACAGTGCTGGGTTGTCGATTGGCATAAATCCCTAGCATCCATCGCTTGTTCGATCACATTTCGGTTTGGATTTGCCATTTTTGTCTAGGCTGTTTTTTTCCTAGCAGAAAATTGCAAACGTTTGAAATTAATTTCAGACGTCTGAAACCAAATCTAGACGTCTGGTTGAAAAATCTAAACATCTGGAAAGGGGTCTGGAAAAAGCAGAAACAAAATCCAAACCTCTGAAACCAAATTCAGACTCTGGTTGAAAATTTCAAACATTTGAAACGGCCCAGGAATTAAAAAGAGAAAGGAGAAAAGCATATAATTTCCAGAATATAGGGCCAAATGTCTGAAAACACATACCATACGTCTGAAACTGTCAATTTTGCCTATTTTGGCTATTTTTGAGTAAATTTCCAATTTTAATTGATTTATGTCGATCCAATTAGTTGTCATCACTTATTATCGACTTCGATGACTTCTTTCTTTGGATTTTTGGGAATATCCATTTTAATGGATTTGGTATCAATTTCTTTGGATTTAATTCACATCTTCGTATGTGTATTGTTGGTGATTGATTGTTTCTACAATTATTTTTGTGATTTATCACTTTAAAATACAAAGGTTTCTATACTAGTGGTAAATATTCAAACTCTTTCACAAAGATGATTTCAACTCTATTTTAATATAAAGCTCGTTTATAAAATCCTTTTCCAACCTATTAGTATATACAAACCTTTTCCTCATTCGTTCGAGAAATTTCATTAAACGACTTAGCAAAACAAACGGTATGAAACGCTTGCGTTTACTTCGTCGGTTAATTTTTGGACTTGTTCGATTGAAAATTTGGTGACAATCTACGAGTGGAAATCTACAATTTGTTCGTAAATATTTAAGTTAGGCCAGTGGTTATGGGACATGAAGCTAAACTCATTTATTTACTAGCTTAGTGTAATCGACACATCTTGATGATCGATGATGATCATTTTGTGGTTTAGACTAGCAATATGCGATGTCTCTTTGTCTGCGAGGGAGACTACATCCTGTTTCTGTGAAGCTTCGGCTCAAAATTGGTAGGGTAGCGACCCATGGTCTTCGGGCCGTTTGTGGAGCCTCGGCTCAAAATTGATGGTTAGCGTCCGTGGATTAGTGTTCCGTTTGTGATACACGTGTTGGTGAGTTTTCGTGCTTCCGTTTTGTGATAGGCCTCCCCCTTTTGTGATTTATGGATTTCTACTTGATGATTTCTAGAATTTATGTTTCACCTCTTTTTGTGATTGGCAATGATATGTTTGCGGATATTTGGGGTTTGGTGAATAAAATAAAGAATATGACATTCTTTAAGTACTTTGAGATTTCTTGAGATATTGTATGATTTTTGTGTTGTCTAATGTATACTTTTCATAGTATGGCATTATTGTTATCATATGTTTTTGTCATATCTCTTATTCTATCTCATTTTATCTGATATTTATAGCTAGACTGATCCGTTTATTATTTTTTATTAAATAATACTTGGGTCAGACCGAGATGTTACAGGTGTTTCTGCTTGACTCCTTTTCTGGGAACATTATCTGACTTTTGACTAACTACTCTAGTTTAGTAGTTTTTGTTGTTATATATACGAGATAGAGACTCCTTGATGTATACTTATTATTTTGTCTAGCACTTGTACCTATTCTTTTGTGTTATTGTGGATCTTATTTGACCACTACTCTGATGTACACTTCTATGTGTTATATTCATATCTGTTTCCTCCTTTGTGATATGGATATATGTACTGATTTGTGTTATGCTTATTTCTATATTTGTTTTCGAAGATCATATAGCCACTGTGCAGTAGCTTTGAGTTTGTATCGGTATGTCGGATTTCCTCTTATGCATGTTATACTATTTGACATATCGGTGCTCGCACAAAGCAATTACACGGATGATCGCTTCTCAACAGCCTTATTCTTCGTGCTAGTTGACGGCATTACCTCATAGTGTCCCTGGCTAGCGTGAGTATAAAGGTGGGGTGTCACATTAATATGTAAATGGATTGGTGAATATTGCAGCCGCAGAGTAAAGAAATTTGCACTAAAAACCCGAAGAACGGGAAGCAAGAAATGCAGTGGTCTGTTTGATTTAAGTGCTACTTATCAAATTCATAGAAAATGGATACTTACGGTAAAAAATGGACTTTATAATCACAATCTTCCTAATTGTCTAACCGGTCATGCTTATGTTGCAAAGATGAAAGACTGTGAATTAAATATTTTTGAAACCATGACTAATAGTGGAGCTAGAGTGCACCAAATATTATCCATAATTAAAATAGAAAACCCCAAAAATCGGTTAATTATAATAAATATTTGCAATGCAAAAGCGAAATTGAAATTGCAGAACACTGAAGGGAGATCTGTTATGCAACAGTCTATGAAAATGTCTATTGAATGTCATTATTCTATGTTTCATAGAGTTGATCCAACTTCCAATCAAATATCCAACCTAATTTTTAATCATTCAAGGTGTATTCATCTTGCAAAGTGTTTTCATAAAATTTTGTTCTTGGATTGTACTTTCAAAACTAATCGTTATAAGCTCCCTTGTTTTCACATGGTGTCACATACGTCAACGGGGAATACATTCACTATTGCAATTGCTTTTAAAAGTTGAGAAACCACAAAATAATATATTTAGGCTCCTACATTTGTTTGGAGTCTTTATAGAGAAAATGAGATTCTAGATGTTATTATAACGAACGCTGAAGTCGCTCTTATTAAAGCAGTGTCGACTATATTTCCAATAACTCATCATATCCTATGTGCATGGCATATCTCTAAAAATGTGCAAGAAAATTGCAAACCAAAATTCATTAAGAGTAGTTGTAACGACCTGCCCTTTTTAGACGGTTTAATCGACGATAAACACACATGTCAGACTCAAAACCATTCAAAAGGCAGATTGTTATGGGGTAAATAAGAAAAAACAGAGAAAGAGAAAACAAATACAGAATCTCGCAGCAGAATGGCAAAATATAATAATCAAATAAACGGTGCATGAAACTGTTTACAAATAAAATTGACTATACATTTATAATACAGATCAGAGTTACATACAGCAAGAATAAATAATAAATAAATACAGTGGAACAACATGATGCAGCGGAATAAATATAATAAATACTAAAGTATAAAATCTTCGTCTTCATCCTCCAGAAAGCAGTCTTTGATAAACTGAAAAGCTTAGACTGACCCGAGCGAATTGAAAAGACAAAACACTCGAGTCAGAACTAAAAGATCTTATGTAAGTTAAATCAACGGTAAAAAATATGAGTGTACCGGCGTCGAAGATGTTTACTGGGTTTGACATCTCCTATCCAGTGTCTTACATGAGTGCAATAACTTAAGAGATATTCAAAATTTACATGTCCTAAGGATCCCTTAAACTATCGATTATGTAGTACAATACGCTATTATAATAGGGTCTACAGTAAAGTATTAAAATAGCGTTAACGCGCTACTCATATCCCCCTTAACACATTTTTATATATTCCCACAGTCTATACAGTACCGTAATTTCTCCGTAAACTTAAGGGCTATCAAAGGTCACTCCATAGGTATGGTACAAACCACACTCGTAGAAGGCGCGATAGGGCATGTGAACACGACACTCGAGACAATGTCAAGGTAGATATACCAATTGCACTCTCGGACCGGTGGTAACGCATAGCTACCGCACACCTCAGACACACTCCCATAATCAAAATGAGGGGTGGCCACCAAATCAATCACAAAGTCAAAATATAGTATCGAAGAAATGCGCCTGATAGGAGGAATGACCTCACTTGGCCCGGTATAGCTCTTGTTTTAGCCACATCTAAGCTGATTCATGGGAGTTAGGGTCACGTAAATACCTCATATAGAATAGTTCGCCAAACTATCATACTTCATTTCTGGAACCTCCACCATGTACACAGTTGTTAAAGTGGTTTTCGGTATTGGCAGAGAATATGACAATATCCGATCCCGATCACTTTAACAACTAAACGCTTATTTCACACCATATGGTTCCTTTACATTTTAAAAGTCAATTCATAATTAATATCAAAATATCATATTCGATTTCAAACCATATCACTTTCGAAAACATATTCACTTTCTAAACCATATTCACTTTCTAAACCATATTCACTTTCTAAATCATATCGATAATTAAATCCTCATTCTAAAATCATCATATTTACTTAAATATACCATTTCACTAGAAAATATCATTTCAGATCACAACTTAAGTTATAACGTCACTTAACCATGTTCACTTAAAAAAAAAATCAAGGATTCAAATATAAGCACTTCCACTTTACACAGTCTGAAATTTAAAAAATAGTGTAGATAGTTATAAATAGTTTAGTATAGTTTAAAATAAATTTTTAAATAGTTAAAATACTCTAAAATAGTTTAAAAATATATTAAAATAGTTTAAATGGATTTAAATAGTTTAAATGGATTTAAATAGTTTAAATAGTATTAAAATAGTTTAAATAGATTAAATAGATTTAAAATAGATTATATAGATTTAAAGTAGATTAAATAGATTTAAAATAGATTATATAGATTTAAAGTATATTAAGTAGATTTAAATAGATTAAAATGGGTTAATTAGTTTAAAATAGGTTGAAATGGATTAAATCGTATTAAATAGATTAAAATAGTTTTAAATTGATTAAAATAGTTTAAAATAAATTTCCAGTTATATCCAAACATTTTCAATAACTCAATTTCGATAAATTCATTTATGTTTGACAATTTAACTATGAAATTCTCATTTAAATCCTTTGGACAATTCATTAAATAAATTCCAATTTCAGCATTAAGGTATGAATTTTCGAAAATAATTCATTTTATATAAATCAATTTCTATCTTAAAATGCCCATTAACTGAATTCAAAATTTAATGAGTTATAACCAATCTAGTGTCCGTATATAATTTTCTACCGTATGGTCAAGTGATACAGATATTTATCATTTCAATCCGTAGTTTAAAATTTTATAGGTATATATCATTTCAACCCCAATCCCAAATTTAATTACAAATTCATGAAATCACTTGAGTCTATCATTTCAACCCGTAACAATTTCTCCCTAATCTATCAGATTGTTCAGGTATGTATCATTTCAACCCATAGGGAACTTGCGGTATTATAGCAATATAAAAATATAACATCCAGTCATCCAATATCAACAATAAAACATACATCACAATCATCATCCAAATCAACCAATAAACATCAATAGATAATTGATTATCATTAACAGGTATTAAATTGACAATTAAATTCAATATTAAATTAGAAGATGATTAAATGCAATAAAAGTTAAATTTAACTAGAATGACAATTTAAACATGCCAAACATCAATTAGTTAATTTCTAATCACATTATAAATTTAATTTAACTAACATAAGAAAATTTTGTATTCGTGAGTGGGTTAAAAACACTCACCTTTGATTTCAAATTGATTTGAAATCGAAAATAAGGTCTAAAATTCAAAAGTGTCATAATTCATCCAAACCCCGTTCCAAATTGTCCGAAATTTCAATAAGATCGCAGTGGAAAAACCGTGCGTATCCGACCTCGTATGTGAAAGTATAGTCATTAGAAGTTAAACGATTTAAAATTTAAGTAATAAAAAAAACACTTACCACGTCACTTACCTACCTCACACATTCACGTGACCTCGAGCACTCACGCAACAGGAACCCAACCCTCGAACGAACGCATCCATCCCAACGGCCGCCAGAATGCAAACCACACAGCCCCCTATGCCGCCTCGCGCTACCACCGGGTGGACCACCGCCTCCCCTACATCATCCTCGATCACCCTAGACCCACCACAACACCGAACAAAGGCATGGTCAGCAACAGCCACCGTCGATTTTAGCCCCACAAATTGAATTTTAGCCGACGATCTGACCATCACACGACCATAAGAACACCACCGATGCACTCCGCGAGACACTCTCCACGTAATAGTACTTCCAATCGACGATCCGTTGAAGTCGATCAAAGCACGATGAGCGATCGAGAATTGAATCCTGAATTCTGGACATACAGAAACCCAAATCAAAAAACAAACCACAGATTTGGGTTACACTTGTCGAGAGTTTTGAAATGGTATATAATTTGATATGGTTTGGAGAAGTTTGATTTTCGATTTGAATTTGAAATTGGATTTAGGGTTTGTATTTGAAATTTGTTTCTACCATTAGAAGAAGGAGATAGCCAGATAGAATTTGTACATACTATAATGAGAATATAAGAAACAACTAAGGTTTATAATAGCCTATATATAGGCAAAGCTGAAAATAGAAAGAATGGACAAGATTGGATTGAAACGATAAACGACCCGAAAAGCCCATTTCGTTTTCGAAACGAAAATGGGTCATCCCATATATCAAAATAAATGTTTTCAATGCTTTTAAACTCAGTGGAACAGGTTTCAAGTCCAAATTCCATAATATAAAGAAGTTAGCTTTAAAATCGGTTTATTTCAATTGAATTCAATTAAATTGATTTCTACGTGTTTCGAGTTCGTACGATCAAACAACGAGTCTGATCACTACAAAAAACTTGAAACCTTACAATAATTCACCGTTACGAATCTGATGAAATTGGTTTCATCGAAATCCGAGAGAGTGGACAAAATGGCTATTTTCACGTTTATTAAATAAATTATTATTAAATTGATTAAATCACTTTTTAATTTCAAATTTAATAACCAACAAGTTTTATTATTATTTTTTACTTACAAACATACAGTAATTTAAAACAATTTACATATCCATTCAGTGTTAAATATTACACTAATTACAGTGTTCAATTTCAGGTGTAATTAAATCCAATTAATTAAGATTTAATTCAAATAAACTGATTTAATTTGATTTCAATCCTTTTTATCCAGCCAGTCATTACTCTATAGACATAGTTAACAATTGTTTATATTTTATTACATAATTATTCTTCTTTTATCATCTTTTACAATAATAGTTGCAATATTTCATTTACGTTGAATTTTTTTCAATTTTACTATAACTTTAAAATCCCAATAAATTAATTATTGCCTTGTGAATATAATTAACATTTCACATTTATCTCATTCACCTTTTATAGTTATCGTCTTCATTCACATTACGTAACATTTATTTAAATTTATTTGTAATTGATTAAATAAATTGGTAACACTTCTTTATTTAATAATATTTGTAAGTTTATTATCTACACACAAATGTCATAACTACTTACATAACACTAATTTCATCATTTTATAATTTATTACATATTATTTCATTAATTAATACCACATTTAAATTATCAATTATTCTTTTGATCCAATTATCAATTAATACACACCTTATTACAATTAATTTACAGTCTATAACCAATTATAATCTTTTAATCATTTCAATTAATTGGAATTACATATAAAGCAGTTATAAATTACCTTAAATTGATACTATTACACTTCATTCCAATTATATTCTTATTATTAAATCACAAATTTCATTTCTTTCAACATTACATCATAAAACTTTATTAAATTAACTATTTTTAATTATTGAAAATTAAGGGTCGTAACAGTAGAAGAGCGGTGGTTGGTGATAAGGAGATCATGGTGGAAGATGAGCAGGGTAAGAAAGAATACCAGCTATTTTGTGATGGTTGGACAAATATCATTAACTCTCTAAGCAAAGAAGAATATGAACAGAATTAAAAATCATCTCGAGAAGAATGGTCCTTGAAGCAAAAAAGTTCGGTAACGTATATGCTCAAAAATTGGTTGAGTAAGTATAAAGAATTATGCTTGCGTGGACCAACAACTATAAACATTGGCATAATGTCTCCACTAGTATTATTGAAAGTGCACACCAACATTTAAAATTATATTTTGATTTGCAATGGACGAATGCATATTTGTGTGTAGAAAATGAAATAGTAACAACCGAACATGCTTTTGAATCAAATGCCATAAGATCAATGCATCATTTATGGAATAAGCCAATGTTCAAAAAACTAATAGGATTTGTATCTCATAAAGCTTTAGATTTGCTATTACATGAACTGAGTGTTATTTCTTATGTTGGTTCGTCTATTGAATGTTATGAATATATTATATGGAAAGTTAATGGATTACCGTGTTCCCATATGCTTGAGGAGTTCAAATTGACATGTGGTTTTATTCCTCACAACTCCATTAATTCTTTTGTGGAACAACTAACATGCCAACCTATGACTGTACACTGTTCGACTCTTGGATTTCTTGAGTTACCTGAAGTTAAAGCCCTTCAAAGTAGATATGAAAGTGCACCAGATAATGAGTGAGTTGTGTTGCAAAGTGATTTGAAAGTACTAGCTTTTCCATCGACAACAAAACCCTTAGAACCCCCGGTGGCTGAAATAATAAAAGGTAGGCCTTCTACTGATTAAAGAAAAAAGACAACCCAACAAAATGAGATCCTTCTTACTTCATGCATGTTGAAGCTTCATTGTCGTATGGTTCTAATCCTACTCCTACACATTCGCATAGAACTCGTGGCATAGCAAAGAAAAAAATGAGAACAATCGCATCGATGCTTACCATTTGATGTAAGCCTTATATAATTGGGTTGAAAGATATGGTAAATGACGGTGATTGTGGTTATTAGATTATCGTGAACCAAATAAAGTTGCATAGTAAAAGACTCGATAATCCATGCAAATATATACATGGGGTAATAATTTATAACTTAGAGCTAAATAACGAAATTTACAAGGTGTTTGGGATGATTGTTAATTCAATGAACTGAAGAACATGATACATTCCAAGAATTATATTACAAAGGATGACTGGATGCAAATGTCGAAATCAGGATCTGTTGCTATAGAAACTTTTGGTATTGTTGTTGTGGTATTAAGTAAGTTTGAAAGATGTACTTATGTCCCCAAAATAGTATGTGCAAATTTATTAAATCAAAAGAGGATGGTGATCATGGGTTATGTTGATAATTCTCATTTTGTTAGTATTCAACTCAAACCAGACTCTCCTTTACCTCCTACTTCACAATCTTCGTATTTTCATAGGATATTCAATATTAACGCAAGCGATTGGACTAGAGAGTACCAAGATAGAATTGACATGTATATGGCTTTGCTGGAAACTGATAATGATGATCAAATAGTAGTCAAATTTGAGTAGATTGTGAGGAATGTTAATGTAGTTGTATGGTTAATCAACTAAACTGAGTAGATTGTTAGGAATTTTGGTAGAATTGACAAGAACGGAAATTTTATAACGGGATGTTAACTAGTTTAAATGTACTCTTATTTTGGCAGAAATTTTGCAAATGTTATTGTGTTGTTGTTGTTGTTGTTTTATACGTGGATGTTATTTTGGTATACCATAATGGGTGGAAACGATTCGTTGTAGTTGATGTGCACGTAAATGTGCATATTTTTACCACCATATTTATTGTATTTAAATTAAATAAATGATCATATTGGATTTTTTTAACTTGTTTTAACCAAAATCCATATTAATTTCAAATTGTCACATATCCATCTACATATAGGGGTAAAACGGTCATTTGTGTACATATATTTCTTTGAGAAAAATTAATTAGAAATTTCTATACTATTTTGTAGGAATTTGATTTCAATTACAAGTTGTTTCATGTAGAAGGTATGCATATACAAAAAGAACACAAAGAAATGAAGATGGAAATAATTCAAAGTGAAGATCATGGAGGACCCCACCTACCCACCACCTTCATGTGTAAATTAGAGGCTAATGCACATGCTTATGGAATTAATGGTTTCATTTACACTTAAATGGGGATTATGACATGATAATGATTACTTGGCGGCCATACTACCTCGAGGGCATTTTGGGCATTCTCCAAAAATATGAATTAGGGTTTCATACATGTATAAATACCCATATGCTTCATGTAATCTCTTCCTCTTCCTTAGTCTCTCTTTAGTTTAGTTTAGGCTCAAAATAAAAAGACAAGCTCTCTTTCTCTTTTCATGGCTACTTAGCCATTTTTATTTTATGTAATTTTCTTTTCTTTTTATGCAATGTTAATTATTGTTTCTTTTTAATTACATGTTCATTTCATTTTATGCAAGTAGTGTAGATTTTCTTTTATGAAATTGGATTAGTTTTTCTCTCTTTACTTTGCTCTCTTTTTCCTTTTCTTTTTCTTTCATGTTGCAAGCTATATTTGTCGTTTTGATAACAAATATGAAAGGCTAATCCCTTCAATTTAGGGGCAATGAAGCCTCTAATCATGTAGCTTCAACATTTTAATAATTGTAGCTCTCTTTTTGTGCTTAATGACAATGCTTGAAGTGGTTTAATTTGTTATTTTTGTTTTGAATTTGATAGCCTATATTGTTGACACCAAATAGGCCATGCTTAAACAATCACTAACACAAATGCCTCTTCATCAAAATATGATTATGGCATAAGAAAGTGATTTGAAATTCAAATTTGATGGTCTATATTTCTAATTAATAGTTAATAAGTCGTACTTAAAGTAGATTTCATTTCAACTTTTTTGTCATTTTCATGGGAGTTAGTAAGTGGTTTAAAGGTTGTGTTATAGTTTGATGGCTTATTTTGAGCTAATTAATAGCACGAATAAGCTATACTTATGATAAGCACATCATTTAAACTCACTCATGACCAAAAAAGAGATCATAATTTCATTAATTGTTGAATTATATGATCTAGAGTGTGGATTTATCTCTAAATTGTCATTTAACTTCCATATTTTTATCTATTTTTCTTTTGCTAATTTTTGTTAGTTTCTCACATTTTTAGCTAATCACACTTTCAACTTTGGTTAATTTGATTGAATAGAATTTTTGAAATCATCAATTTCCTACGGATCGACCCATACTTGCCACGTACTTCAATAGTGCGTCGTGCGCTTGCGGTTATTTTAATTTTTATATTTTTCGACGGTTTTCTAATTCGATAGAATATCCATCGATTAACAAGTTTTTGGTGCCGTTGCCAGAGAATTGTTTGATTTTGATTTTCTATTCTTCGAATTATTTTTGTTTGATTTTTGTGTGATTTTATTTTGTGTGTGTTTGCAATTTTAAAAAAAAAATTGTGTGTGCTTGTTGTTTTATTTTTGTTTTCAATTTGTTTTGTGCATATTGATCTAGTTTTCTCTTTGCATTTGCATTTTAACCAAAAAAAGGCATACCAAAAATTGTAAAAAAAAAATCTATTTCATTTGCATTTTTCATTTACATTTTACATTTTTATTTGCATTGTTTAAAAAAACATACAAAAACCGTGCATATCTTCATTATTGTGCACTGCCCCTTCTGCCTGCTCATTTTTCAAAACCAAACTGTCAAAATTTCTGCCATCACTAACTTCTACATTCACTGCTACTGTTCAGACCATCACTCCCCCTTCACCCCACCTCCAGACTACAAACATTGCCATCCCCCTACTGACTTCAAAACAACTCACTGCATCATTTCTCCATAACCACATCAACTCAATACCATACAATTGCCATACCAAAACACTGTGTACACAGAACAACAGCAATCCCTGCTGCCTTGCTTCATCCTACCCCTTCACAAGCAACCATCATTTATGTCATCCCCTCCATCACTTCACCACACTTCTCACAACTTCTGCTGCCTACTCCCCTTCACCAATCCATTAAAACTGCTGCTTTCAAACCAAAACATTGCCGCTCAACATCACATACAAACACCGACCTTTGCCTCATCACCAAAGCTACCACCTACATCTTCCATCAACACCAGTCCATTACATACCTCATGTACCATCACTTCTGCACCTCTGCCATATCCCCAAACAAACATCAATAACAATTTCTGCCACTCCACAAACCATCAACATATATCAGTCAACCCTCACTGCTACACTCCCCTGATCATCAGCAGTGCACTACAACAAATAAACTCCACTGTCTTCACAACTCACTACCCTGTCCACAACGATTTCACCACAAATTTCTGCAAATAGCAAGCACTACCCTCATTTACTTACTATTCCATCCATCTTCTCTCAATAGGCTACTTTAACATTTCACCATACAAATTCCACTGCCTTCAAGTGCCCACCGCTTTCACTTCAAGGTTCAACTTCTGTGACGACCCGGAATTTTTAACAATTTAAAATGGGATAATTAAATTAATTTTAAACATGTAAAAGTTAATTTTAACTTGAATTGATGATATCAATATTTACTTGATAATTAAATCAATGAATTATATAGTTTAAATATTGAATTTAATAATTGAAATTGGGTAAATTGTTGAATCTGAAACCTCTAAGCCTGTTTAAAATAATTCAAAGGCTTATAAAATTTATAACGATGATACTGAAGATAATAAAATGGTTGAAATTTAATTTAAAGATGATTTGTTCAGTTTTGAAATCATATCGTTTAAATTGACATTTAAAAATAGCCTTCCGAGGCACAGTTTCGGAATTCGACGAAACTGGTTCCATTAGATCCGTAATAGTTAGTTATTATCGAATTTTAATTTTCGTAGCAATCAGAGTTGTCGTTTGACCCTGACAGTTCAAAACGCTTAGAAACTATTCTAATAGATTTAATTTAAATTTGATCATTTTCTTCTGTAACTCGCGCATACGATTGAATTAGCCTTCGAAACACATTCCATTGTGTTCGGAATGCGGGTATAACCTTATAAATGTCTGTCGGCTTGTTTGATTCTGGGTTCGGATTTTTCGATGCAACATGAGATGTTTTTCAATATTTAATTATATAATATCAAAGCGTACTCTGGAAGCCATTTCCAAACCCCTATTTTATCTCTGTCTTCCTCTATAATTTGCAAACAGAAATCGGTCTAAAAAAAGCAAAAAATATAATGGCCGAGTTTTCTTTCCTTCATCTCATCCCCTTCTATTCGATTTCAATATTAAAAAAAAAAGAGCATCGTGTCTCCAGGGCATGCGATCGATTAGGGCGAACCGAAGTCATTGATGCCCTCGTCTAGGAGTGACCGCGACATGAATTCGATATTTGTTGAGGTTAGGGTTCCGTGTTTGAGGGCTTGGGAAGGCCATGGCAAGGGACAAGATCGACGTCGATTTCGCGATATGGGCGACTGCAATTTGGATTCCTTGAGGGCCGTGACATCGAGATTTGGAAGTCGAAATTTCACCGTGGATTCGTAGTCGATGCTGGGGGTACGGCGTTGGTTTGGGGATGCATGCGCGAAATATTGGGACAATGGTGTTTTGGCTGGGTGTCGCGAGGGTAGCAGCAGGAGTATGGGGGGTTGGTTGATCTTTGTCGAGCTATGTTGGGGTTTTCTGGTATATTGTCTAACCTCGGAGGCACATAGTCCTAGACAACGAAGGCGATTGACTAGGAGAGGCTAACTATGTTCATGTGAATGGATGCTAAGTCGCGTCCTGGTGTTAGGCGCGTTGAAGGAGAGTGCGTCGTGTTTGGACCTAACGATGGTGGTTGCGAGTATGTAGGACATGCGTGTTGATTTGGGGTGAACGAAGGTGAACCTGAGCTTGCAGGTGCATGTGTGTGTTGTTTCTAGGTGAGACTGGAATCAAGGAGAGGGAGGTGTACACGTATGACTAAGGCAGCAAAGTCAGATGCTTGGCAGAGGATGGTTTCAGGCGATATGGGGAAGTGATGATCTTTGGCTTAATAGTGTATATAGTAGCAGTCTGACAGTGTTCGGTCGCTGTTTGGTCACCCAAGCAGCACTAGAGGTGAGTAAATTCTTTTTCTCATAATTAGTGTCTAATACATTTCCCCTTGTTGTTTGATTGATGTCGTCTGGATTGTGCATTGGCATATGATGGTTGTTTAAGTTTACTTACATTATTTTCGTGAGTTAATTTGGATAACTCGCCAATATAGTTTAGACAATATTTTCAATGAATTTGTTGAATTTTCAGTGAAGTGTGTTTGTTGATATGGATTAACTGGATGATGTTGAATTGCATATATTCGATTAATGGTTGTTCTGATGAGATCACAATAGTATGTGATCGGAATGGGATAAATAAATTCAAAAAGTGAATTTTAAAGAAAGTGAAATATTTACAGAAATAAAAAGTAAATTTCATAATGATTTTTAATTAAAACTGGAAACATTATTTGTGATAGATAATTACTTAATGAAATTTATAAAATATAATTACTTTGTGAAATTAATCAAGAAATTAATTAAGATGATTAATTAAGAAGAAATTGATTTATTTAATGAAGTAAATAAATAGATAGTTAATTTAAAGATTGAGATAAATCAAGAATGATTAATATTTGTGGTTTAATTAATGATTAATTGTTTAATGTAATTAAGTTGGATAGGATAAATTAAAATGTAATTGGAAATCCTTAATTTATATAATTAATGATGTAATTAAAGATTGATGAATTAAAATTGATTAATCCATAATAAGTTATTTATGAGAAATTAATTAATATAAGTAATTAAGGATAAATGAAATTAATATGGTAAATTAATTGATGAAGTAATTAAAGATTTCTTATTGATTTTGGTTAAGAATAATTAATATCATAAAATTAATTAAAGTTAATTACTTGAATGTAATTGGAGGAAAATTAATCCAGAGTAATTAATTAAGATGAATAATGAAGGGATGATTGATTAATTGATTTGGAATTAACTAATGTTAAATGAAGGAATCTAAGTGATTGAGGTTAGAAATTCAATTAGAATCAATTGAATTAATTTGGAAGTGATCAAATTTGCTTATGGATGAATGAATGGTCTTGGATGCGTGAATGAGTTGATATCTCCTATATCAAATGTCGTGTTTTCATTTGGATAACTTGGGTTAGGATGACATGAGACTCGAAGAGGCCGGGATCGTGTATTGGCAAATACCCGAAACCACTTCGAATTCTTATAAATTGTTATGTAAAATTAATAGTTGGGATGAAATGACTTAAGCGAATCAGACTATTTGATCTAAATTTTGGCAGTTAGAAAACTTATGTGCGGAATAAGTGATGTCTATAATAAATTATGGCTTTGTAGATTGAAATGAGTTACCCCAGGTTTTATATAAGCTGTATGTACTGTATTCCATGTTAGATGGGTTTACTCACGCTGGTTTCCAGCCTGACTCGGGTATTACTTTAGTGTAATGCTCGGGTCAGACCGAGTATTACAGATTTTCAGGTAAGGACGTTCTGGAGCTCAAGAGGCGAGCTGGATGACAGGAACGTGTAGAGTATTTCCGTTGTATTATAATATTGTAAATCTAAGACATGTTGATTTGTGTTGAAGGAACGTGTTTTCCCTGCATCCACAGACGTTTTCAGTCGTTCCAGTGTTGAATATTTGTGTAACTCTGATGTATTTTAATGTAATCGACAGGTATAGTATTCTTCTGTAAACTGATATTATTTATTATTATATTTTATCCACTGCGAATGTGAGATGTTGATGATTCTGTTCTTCTTCTTCTTCTATCTCTTTCTTCTTTTTCATAACTATCTGGAATTTTCGGGTTCGAAAATTTCGGGTCGTTACATTTGGTATCAGAGCTGAAAGGTTAAGTGAGAACCTTGGCTCTGGTGGGGATTACTCATTGAATAGAGTTCGTAGTACTCTAGGATGAGTTGAATATATATATATATATATATATATATATATATATATATGAGCGTGTACTTGTTATTTTCTTATATAAAGGTTTTAAATGATTGTATATAAAAGTATATTTTGATATATAAAGCAATATTTCCTTCTAATAAATATTAAGGTGATTGGTTGTTAAATTATTGAGATTAAATTAAGAAGTAGTATAATACAATCAAATTGAAATCTCGAATTGGAATTAAATCAAGTGGTGACAGAAATACAATCAAATTAAAATTGAATTGATTGAAATGAAATTCTAGAATTTGAGCTCATAAATTAAATTGTTTAAAAACTTTAAATAAAGGTAAGTTTGAAAAGGATTCAAACTGAAATTTAATCTTGAATTTATAGAAGTAAGAATAATATAAAAAGGAATTGGTATCTAGATATGATTACCTTGGGTATTATCATAAATAGTTATTGTGTTTAATAATGACGTATTTGTTATTAGGTACATTTATAAGATGAGTATAACTTCTAAATTAAAGTGGGTTTTAAAATTTGTGACATTTTGAAAACCTAAGTTTAGAAACAATCAATTGTTTCAAAGAGTTAAAGAAATAACAAATTATATAATTCAGACTATTTTGAATATAGTCTTATTTTTAAAACAAGAAATGTTTGGGAAAATTTATACGTCATATGCTTAAAAAAATGGGCTTTCCTGAAAAATTGGTAAAATTAATATACAACTGCATTTCTACTCCAACGTTCTCTATAATGATAAATGGCTTCCCTAAAGGTCTAATTTCTAGCAATAGAGGTATTAGACAAGGTGATCCCCTATCTCCGTATTTGTTTTGTGTGGCTATGGAATATTTTTCTATTTTGATGTTGAAGGCTTACAAAGTCAAGGACATTATTCCTCTGTTCAATTTTGAACTGGAAATTACTCACCTACTATATGCTGATGATTTGATGATTTTTGTTCGGGCCTCTAATAAAAGTGCCAAGGTGATTAGTAAATGTCTGAAGAAGATCAAAACATATGTGGGTTTAAATGTCAACAATAGTAAATCTAAGCTGTATTTTAGTAAAGGCACAACAAACAAACAAGAAATTATGAATATTCTTAACATGCAAGAAAGTAAACTTCCTGTCAAATATCTAGGTGTGCCTCTATCTCATAACTATCTGCATTTCTCTGACTGTAGGACTCTTTTTGATAATATTAACAAAAGGTTAAATGGATGGGACCGCAAGCTTTTATCTATGGCTGGGAGAATTGAATTAATACATTCTGTAATTACACCTATAGTTTTGTATTGGATGATGGTATATCAGATTCCTTTGGCTACTATAGACAAATTAAATAGAATGTGTGCTAATTTTATTTGGAATGGAAAAGTTCACAAAATTGCTTGGAATACTCTCTGCCGCCCTAAATCAGAAGGAGGAGTTGGATTGAGAAATTTTGCGGATATCAGGAAAGCATCTAGTCTTAAACTTCTCTAGCATTTTATTAATTCTAAAAATATCTGGTCTCGCTGGATGAGCAAAAGGTACTGTGACAACAAGCAGTTTTGGACTGTGGAGATTGATAACAATGCCTCATGTACATGGAAATCAATTCTTAAACATAGACAGATTGCTCGCAATAATATTTCCAGAGTCATTGTTAATGGGAGAAATACGCTTTTATGGCATGATCCTTGGATTAATAGTGAAAGTATGGTTACTATTCTTGGATGGGATAGTTTACATCTTTATGGTCATATTAATGATAAAGTCTCATCTATCATTTAAGATGGAGTGTTTAATTTGGATCTAGTTCCTTTCACTAAACAACTAAACAATCAGATTTCTAAAATCCAAATAGACTCTTCGGCTAGATCAGATTACTGGAAATGGACGAGGGATTTAAAAGGATTTAGTTTCAGATTTGCGTGGAATGCAGCTAGAAATCACTATCCAACTGTAGAATGGGGAAAGATTATATGGAACAAATGCAATAATCCTAGAATGACATTAACTGCCTATAAAGCGATTTATAATCGCTTTCCTACTAGAGATAAACTAATTGATTGGGGATACAATTCTGATTCTAATTGCTTACTCTGTAATCAATATCCTGAAAACCATTCACACTTATTTTTTGCATGTTCATACTCTACTTTCTTATGGACTACATGCTGTAAAAATTTGGACTTACCTCAGCCATGCTCACTAACATTGGAAGAGGGAATTAAACTCCTATCAACTAACTTCTCTGCAGCGGATCAGGCTACTGGCTTGGCATTTGCGAGTTTTTCAACCATTATTCATCACATATGGCTAGAACGTAATAGAAGACTTCATGAAGATCGGAAGTTTACGAAATGGGAACGATGGAAATTTATTGAAATTGATTTGAAGATGTTGGGTAATAAAGTGAAGAAGAAGAGGGTTATCACCAGTAGAAGCAAGCGAATTCTAGATCGGTGGGGAATAGATCTGATGGGGGATTGAATGTTTCGTCGCCAGTTTTTAGTGAAGGAGGAGAGTTTCATTTTACTTTCTTTTCTTTTTGTTTTAATTTATCTCGGCTTGGTTTTATTTTTTTTCGATACAGTACATAACTTCAGCGTGTCTTCGACTTGATAGCCAATTTTGATGGCTATCTTGTATCTATGTATATACATTATTGAACATCCTATATGCTTTGTTAATGAGATGTTAATAAAGCGTCGCACTCTTTTTCCCTGTCCTATACTCACGTCGGGTACAGGTTCAGGTTTTTAACGAGGCGGTTAATTTTTTTCAATATATATATATATATATATATATATATTATTAGTACCACATATACATACATATATGCATACATACATGCATTTATGTATGTACATACTTAAGGATAATGATCGGCTATACCTTATCTTCACTACACCTCAAATCCCTCAAATTTCAACCCACATGTTCCGATTTAAATAATAAAATAAAGTGACGACGGTGAAATTATAGTTATCTAAATTGGAACATGTGTTGGAAATTAGGGGATTTAAGGTGTAGCAAACACGAGGTGCAACCAGTCCTTGCTTTATATGTTTGCACACACGCATAAAAAATTAAATAAATAAATAAAATTTACTCAAATTTATTTAAGTATTCATTTCACTATGTAAAACATGTAAATTTGATTCAAAATCCATATTTGAAAATTTCTACATTTAAATTCAATTTTGACCATGTCAAAATATTTTATATTTTATATTTAAATTTTTAAGTCAAATGAGACTATTATAAAATATCTTGAAAATCAGAATATTAAAATTATATCCAAAAGTTGACTAATTCACATATATTGATTTTAATATATATATATATAATACTAATTTTGACCAAACTAATAATAGGTGAAAAATATTTAAATATAAATTTATAAATAATAAGTAATATAATTAATAATAAATTTATTTTTGTTAAATTTTTATATTTCAAAGTTGTGAGCGAAATAGATTTTTTTATTAAAATCGAAAGCAATAACATAACATAATATATATATATATATATATTATTAGTCAAAAATTAATTTAAACATAATTATGTTTATAAAATCTAATTTAAAATTTAAATATATTATATGGCTGAATATATATAATTTTGTTCAGATGCAATTTTATTACGTTAGAATATTCAAACAAATAAAACTTACATTTTATTTCCTAAATTATTAATAAAATAATTTATACACATGGAAATTATGTATTTATATACTGGTGTAGAGGAAAAATGAATGTAGATTTAAAATGAGAATTATTACCTCATCGATCTTGCTATTCGAAACACCTCTATCTGGAATTGCTCCAAGGATCTCCCATCCTCCACTCAAGATTGAACAATCAAGTGCTACCATGTTTGTGTTTGTATTTAGTAGCTTTAATGAAGGGGAATTTTGCCAAGATGATGATAGGGATGAAAATGATAAGATGGCAGTCAGGGTAGTGAAGTTCAAGAGGAAAAGAGATTGGTTTGGGTCCGTATTTATAGAGGGAGAAACTAGAAAAATATCTACTAGCTTTTACTTAGTCTCCCCTATCAATTCAAACCAAATCCATGACCATTTTCGCCTTCCTTTATATAAGCCTCATCATGGTAAAATCATGGGTTAAAATGCATTCAGTCTATTTAGCAATTATTTATATTTAAATCCTATATATATACACCGATATGCACATATATTACATGTATATATACATCCAAATATTAACGTCACCCATAAAATTTCTAGGAGCCACCCATCTACTGAAAATGCCCCAAACATCAAATACATTAATAATTAATATAATATTAATAATTTATAAAAATTTATATACTAATTAAGTCGTGTGGTATTTTAAAGAATACACAGATGCTACCGTGTAACTCATGGATGTAAATTCATGTGACGATTAATATTGAATAATTCAAACATCAATGTTTACAAGTCTTCTTAGCTAATGGTGTGATAGTTTAGCTGAATTAATCAATTATGTATCTTCTTTTATAGAATCAAATTTTAGATAACCTTAAGAGGTAATTTTAAGTGACGATATAATATGCATACATTTGCTTCATTAACACTATATAACTTTATAATATATAGGGTTTGGTATCGGTCAAAACGCTAATAATATCCATATTCAACCACTTAGTCAACTTAAAAGGTCTTTGGTTCGATATTAACATTTTTTATTTATGGTTCTACTCTGTCTAAAGATTTTGACTATGATTTGACTAAATTTGACCATGATACTAACCTCATACAACTAAGGAGACAAATTCTCTATTGAATAGTGCTTCACTTTATACACGTCAACTTAAACCCATGCTCAATGGTTGTCACGCCATAATTTAATTTTAATCAAAGTGGAGTATCCACGTCAAAGTTCCATAGTATTCTAAAGTCGAATGAACTATGTAACATCATCACATCGAGATTTTATGTTTGGCCTAGTTTTTGTTTACCAACATGAAACTTTAGGTCAAATCATTTTATAGTCATCCATTAACTATAAGTTTGTAACCCCTTGGTTCCCCAATAGCCATGCATAATACACTACACAATATTTTGACAACATTACATACACTAGTCTTAATGGATGTATGAATATCTCACCTCGAAACATCTTCACTAGGAATATTTAAAACAAAATATTATTTAATGTTGTGATTAATTACTCACGATTCCAATTATTTGCGATTACAATCACATAACTTTTTATTTAAGTATTATCTTGTTTATATGATTTAAATTAATTACTTAGTTAATTATATCATAACAAAAAAATTACATAAAACAAAACAAACACGAAATAACTTTTGTTATGAAAAAGACTGATCACAAAGTTATATACATACATATACATACATACGTACATATATATATATATATAATAAACTAATAATTACCCATAAGGCATACCACTAACTCCCTCAACTACTAGCCAATTTTTAGAATTGATGCATTGTAAAAATTGGAAGTGATAAAGGAGCAACAATTCTGATTGAATCATACTAGTGGTACACTTATAACTATGACAATTCTCCTAGAATTTCAATACTTTTAGTCAATTCCAGTGGCATTTCTATAACACTTATTAGAATTTTGGTAATATCTATATGTTCAACAGAGAAGCTAGCAGACATGCTAACATACATGGATTTTAAGATCAATCGACAAAAAAATAATATAAACTATAATATAGTACTAACTTAAGAGAAGAACATACAAATTATATGGAATATGTCTAACAAATAACAAGCTTCAAGTTTATGACGGATTGTCTCCTAAGCTTTGGGTTCCTTATCAGTATAAGTCAATATCAATCAATTTGTTAACAATATTTTAGTGGCGCAACAAAAAACTTCAATATAATTTAAAATTGTAAAGTACCAATTCCATAGATTGATGAAATGGGAACACTATTTAAACTTCATATGTTATTGGTCTGTAGAATAAATGTTTATAGAACCGACTAATGCAAAATGAAATTACATAAAACATAGAACTTGGAGTAGCTTTGAAACCATGTAATTAAAAAAAAGAAATTATTATAGTTGGAAAACAAACCATCATTGAGGTAATTGACTTAGATTGAAAAGTGCTAGATACTCTTGTTTAAAGAAATGGTAATGAGTAATTTACCTTAAAAAAAAATCATGTTTTGAAGCAAGGAATACTACCATGCTCAAGCAACTTTTTTAAAATGGAATTTCTATCCTTCAACCCATTTTGTATTGTTTCATTGCAAAGGATCCATGCATTCGAAGTCGAAGGTTTATGAATTGAAAGAAGTACATTAGTGTAAATATACATTTCTAAGTGCGATATGATTATGTTCTATAACGTTACTAGTAGTCTCAACATATACTTATGACTTAATGTGCTATTGTAAAACATTATTGATTACTTATAGTGCATAAAGAAATTACACCTTTTCATTTATTGACTATACATTATGAAACCCAATTTGGGTTTAAAGGATTTGAGCTCATAATTTTTCAACATTAGCAATATCAAGAAGGTACAAGTTAAACATTAAGAAGTTTAAATAAATGAGATAATTGAGTTTGTATTATATTTTGATTATTATAAAATGAGATAAATAAACTAAAATAGGTAATCATAAACTCAAAATAACACACCATACCAGGTTTCACATTTAATTTCTGAAAAGAATTCTAGTAATTTTTAAATTCAAAAGAATCAAATTGCATAGTTTTTGTTCACAAAATCATAAAATCAAGATAATTAACAAAACCTTGATTTTCAAAGTCATGGATCATTGCAAAATTCTATTACAAAAATTATAAAAAGATCCATCAAATGCCTAATAAAAAATTCATATTGACATTGCCTGATTTTAATATACTTAGAAGTTGAAGTAACTATAAGATTGGTTGGTGATAAGGGTGCAAATTAATGCAAGGATGTAGTTATTGGTAAGCTATGGTTGCTAGTAAGGTTGAGATTGACGAATGAAGGTTTGAAAAAATTGGATAAATGAAGGAAGAGAGTGGTGTGAGGAGAAGCAATAAGAACTAAAATCATAAAAAAAAGCAAGGTTTCCTTATTGCATTAGGAGAAATGGTTTGAGTTAATGAAAATAGTAGGAAGAGTGACCACCTAAGTAAAACAGTAATGAAAATAAAACAAGGAAAGTGGTTGCATAAGTGAATATTTAAAACATATAAGATACTACATTCTATTTTTATAAATTATTACAAATTTGAAATATTGCAGCATTTTACAATGGGATATTGTCACTCATGTTATTTAAAGAAACTTTTCTTATAATGTATGTTCTACTATATTTTACTTACACGCTATGAGATATACAAAATGTTATCAGATTATTAGTCAAATTTAAAAATAGACTTTATGAGTTGGGTTCTTAGTAGCGTAAGAGCATTTATTCGCACGGGACATGGATAGGCATTTTATTTGGTATTAGAGTTTATGTTTAACAAATACCCAGGCCTTAGGAAAGGGACATTTGAGATTTCCGAGTGTAGTATAAGATAACACATATGTTATTTTATGATTTAAAAACTATATTTATAGTAACACTTTACACACACACCACAATGTACTATTTCTTTTATAGAAGAGGCGGATCGTTCTTTTTGAGCTATCGAGAATGGCTTGAAGGATTGAAATGTAGATGTAATACCAAATGTTCTGGCCAAATAAGGAGGAAATAAGACATATGGAGTTACTACATTTGGGAGCATGCAAGTGGAATCAAATCAGTATATGAGAAGGTGATGCAAACTACCCAAATTAACGGCAAAGGATGGAATTGTAGGTAGATGTGGAGGAAAAGTACAAGAGCAAAGGGATGACTTTGCAAAACCTCTTTCCTACCTAAAGGGAAACTTGTAAAGTTGAGCATGCTAAAGTTAAATTTCGTTGCTAGAGTATTAAAGTAGCCAACAAGGACGCTAAGTGTGACTATGCTTTTGGAGTATAGACGGAAATCAGTTACACATAGGAAATAGGAGTCACAATAATGCATAGGAACACTAAGGGTGATGCATATCAATGCTAGCATAGAGGCGATTATCTTTAGGATGGTTTGGATAAGGATTACCGATTAGTTTTGTGATAGTTTGGATAATCTTCTAAGTGGTGATATAGTGCTTGGTTAGATGAGTATTTTGGTACTCTTAGTAAACTATCATTGCGTTTATTTTGTAATTGACGAATTCGAATATAAATAAAGCCTAAACTGTTAGCTATATGAAGTTCAATTTAAAGTAAGGTTTAGTTTTAAAAGGAATGACCTAACTTTGATACGATCGAATGAGATAAGGATGAATCGATGATGAGACGATTTAGTACATATATGTATATTTGATGTAAGGAGATAGTAAATGATCTAGAGTTAAAAACTAAGGATGATTCTAAGCAGTAAACTAGCGGTAAAAGAAAATTCCAAGGAATGGCAAAGGAAGGAATAAGAAGCATTGGGGAAATAGCAGTCAGAAAAGGCAGTTCAATAAAACATAGGTGGCTTGCTACGATTTTAATTTGGAGGGGGCCATTTTTAAAAAAATGGTCTAGTTGGAAGCACGAAATGCCACAAATGTAATAAAGTTGGACATATCAAGAAGGATTTCCCAAAGGCAACCAAAAATTGATAGGTTGTAAATACTTATACTTGAATGTTGTTCCGAGTATGTCAACTCCGCTATCGACGAAAGAGAAGCGGACATCACCATGGAAGGTACACATTTAACACATGATATAACTGATAGAGTTCTATTTGACACATAAGCCTCCCATTCCTTTATATCTAGTCACTTGGTATCTAAGCTAAATCTTTAACTAGAGATTACAGAAGAAACCTTTGTAGTGTCGAATCCTATTGGGGTTCATCTAATTTACGTACTATTTGTTACAATGTTAAGTTATTGAGTCATGGTTGTTTATTTATGCGTGATTTGTTTGTTCTAGTATTATTAGGTTTGAGATTATGCTAGGTGTAACACTCCGCAATTATAGTGAATGAATATTGCAAAAATAATTTAAATATTAAATCATTAGTTCAGGGAATGCGTATTATACTTGATTTTTTAAGACAGATGAATTGGGTCTTGAGACATCTGTAGTTGAGATTGATTTTTCAATGCGAGAAAATGAGCAAAACTTAGCTGTGTTAGGATTTAATGAATTTCGAGGATGAATATCGATTCCTTGAGAAAGAAATGAAATTGAGCTTAGCCCGTAAGTTAGCTTATATGTGGCTAACCTCTTCGTATTTTCATTTCATTCTCTTATTTCATGTTACATCCTCTCTCCTCTCAGTCTTTTCTTAATCTTTCTTTAATTCCCTCTTAATCTTCAAACCCTAAAACCATTCAAATAAATTTCTAAATTCAAACTAAAATCACTACAATGCCTCTCTTCCCATTCTCCATAAAAACCCATAATTAGCATGAAATTATGTATGGAGCTAGATCTCAACTTTCAAGAGAGCTTAGAAGTGGGTTTTTGTGATTTTGAGCCTGATTGGGAGAAGAAGAGGCAACTAGGATGATTCTCTTACTTAATTTACATGTTATACCTCATATATTTATTTATTTGTGATTATGAAGAGATATGGAATGATTTTGAGAATGTTAGTAATGTAATTAGGCTTATGTTTATGCCTTAAACATGTTTGTACCATCACATTATTCATTAGAAACCTTAAAGACCATGTTTTGAAAAGTTAGTAAGCTTTGGATTTGTTTTTGGGTTGATTAAGGGATTGTGAATGATTATTTTGGCTTAATTATATGTTATAAATATAATTTTGGTAATTTTATAGTAGTCTTGAAATTATATATTAGCATTTTAAGAAAGTTAATAAGCTAATTAAGTAGTTTAAGGGATCTATGCTAAAGTGATTAGAGCTTGACAAAACTTATCAAGTACTTATGTTTAAGTATAGAAATAATTTTGAAAGCAAAAGATATATTTTATAAAATAGAATGAGACTTTATAAATAGTATAAATGATATATTTTATAAAATAGTATAAATGATATATTTCATAAAATAAAATGAGATTTTTCAAAAATATTATATTTTATAAAGTAGAAGGAGATTCTATAAAATACATAAATGATATATTTTATAAAATAGTATGAGATTTTATAAATAATAAAAAAAGATGTTTTACTTTTATTGAAAAGATACAGTAAATAAAAATAAGTTTTGATTTAAGAAATAATTGAAATACTTATTTAAATGTACATGTATGTATACGTATATGGATAAGTATACGTATACGTGTATTTGAAGTTAAATATTAAACAATAAAATTCAAGTACAATAGAAGAATTGTTGAATGGTTTGGATTGTAGATAACGATTGTTTATTCGTGTGATTAGTTTTATATTGGTATGGGAATATCCATACATGTATATAAACACGCTACGTACAATCTCATGTAGCCTTAGCGACATCGGCTGTGCTAAGTTGCACGAGAGACTACCGGGTCGAGGGATCCTCCGGTGGAACCCGAAACGTGATTTGTTTACCAGAAGTGTGTTTGTGTGTACGTGTGTGCATATGCATGTACAATGCGCAAGTAGTAGCCACTCCTACCCAGAAGCCTCTTCTTCCAACTCCCAGGCAATACAACCGTAGGCGTCCCTTCCCTTTCTTCGCTTCTTACCGCCAAACTTTGGATTTTTTAAAATCAAATAAAAGATGCTTCAGATGCGCTTGCAAGGGACGCGTGGCGACTAAATGCAGGGAAGCTTAGATATGTTACTTCTGCGGATATTTCGGACATTATTACTCCCGCTGTCCTTCCAGATTTTCTACATCGGGACCCGCCAAAAACCCTTTGGTTTTCGTAAGTACTCATCTCGCTTGCAGTGATACATCCAATCCACCTTTTGTCATTTCTGCTACCAAAGCCGCACATGACAAACCGTCCATTCATTCCCACTCTGGCCCCACCACGAAAATAATTGAACCCAATCGAATTTCTCCCTCTCATTCTCTCTTTACACACAGTGGCATCCATCCTGCTCCCTCTTCCACCCCAGAACTCGCATATCACTTCCCAATGGCAGACTTTTCCCTGTACATCACCGCTACAATTATCGACGGTGCCTGGACTGTTGAAACTCTAAGTAAAATTCTTCAATCCGCCTTTGGGCATAGAGAATGGCCAATTTGGTTTCTCGACAACAACCGCTTCCTTATTGCCTTCCCATCCACATCCATAAAAAATATGGCCCTTACCCGAAAAATCCTCACCAAAGCAGGGGGCTCCATCTTCCTAGAAGCCTGGCCAGAATATGAAAAGCCGACCCCAATTGTCCTTGAACCTCGAAGCTGGGCTACGATCAAGGGAATCCCAGAGTTTCTTAGACACAACCCTGATGTCGTACAAGCGGTTATCAACCCGGTGGGCAGATTTACAGAATTTGACAGATGTGATTGGTCAGAATTCGATCGTCGTCTTTTATATATCAAAATGCAGTTCCTAGTGGGAGTCCCTTCTTCATCATCATAAATAGTTCGACTTAATGACGCGGACTACCTCATCACCGTATCTAGATGGGATCATGCTCATCCACTCTATTTATTTTGGATCCTCGACGGAAATCATTAGATTATAGCAATATATATATATATATATATATATATATATATATATATATATATGTCAGATATTTAGAGTAGGTCATATATAACTTGTGCTCGATTAGGGGTATGGTGAGATCTACATGAGTTTGAACACACTGGATGCGGCTCGAGGTCTATGGTACAATTAGGTATTGACTCTATTTATGTTAGACCCGACATAGGGATCATTGAATCATGGTTAATGTCCACTTTGGACTTCACTCATCAACAATGATGAGTATCGATTTACACACATTATGCGTAGTGTGTCATTATGATTGTGCATGCTATATTAGTTGGTTGATAATATCACGATGTACTCTAGGATATGCTTATATCTTGATATTTATATTGTCTTTGCATTTGTATATTGGATTACTTTATCATGGTGTACGCTTACGTATTAGTCTTATTATATTAGTTGTGTTGATTCATTGATTGCAGGAGAAGAGCGGGTTTTAGTACGATTCCCAACTTTTGTGATGGGTTACTTTACTTTTTTATGGACAGTATGTATTACCTTTAAGCCACGATTGTGGAGAGGACCGGCTGTGCCATAGTAGTTATTGTTTATTTGTTTATAGTTTTAAGATATAATATTTTGAAACGGTTTCCCTCACACCAGGTTTTAAGTCTATCCCACGTTTTGACTTCGTCTATTTATGTCACGAGAACTTCTGGATACTCGATTGAGTGGTTTGGAAGTCATGCGCTTTTGGGGATACGCTTTCAGGATAGCCAGAGCCCTCTATAGAAGCGACATCGACACTTTGTATATATACTTGGTATTATAGTAGTACATGATAAATATATATTTATATATGGGACATGATGTATCATTTATTATATTCAGGACTTCGTCTGTATGAAGTTGATGTATTCTGACTTTCTATATTGCTATTCACTTATAAGTTTTTTTCGAACCAAATTCAAACTTTCTTTATTACGTGTAAAAACAAAAGGATAAATACCCCCAAAGACCAAGACTGCAGAGGAAATTAAGTGAAGTACTCCAGATACAAAGTATGGAAATGTGTCTATAATTTCTCCCCTCGGACCTATCCCCCAACCTAGAGTAGCTAGGCGCGGAAGTAAAGTCAATCCTTGTTCATACATGGGTTTCTCTAGTACGAAATGAGCCACTTCAAATAGGTTCATTGCTCCGGCCCAGAATACGATTAATCCGGCATGGGCTACGTGAGCCCCAAGTAGTTTACCAGATAAATTGATAAGTCTGGCATTCCCGGCCCACTATACACATGTCAAAAGGAAAAACTAACCAGGAATATACAACCAACAAAAAAACAATAAAAACAAAGCACTAAACACAACTTGCCACGGCCCAAAAAGGCCCATCCCAAGCTTAAGCAGGTCGCACTCATCCAATATTCCGATGCCACACAACATTCCTGCCTCTCTTTTTGAACATTCTCGAAGTCACACGCCTCATGTGTATCTGTCCAACTACACATTAAACACAAAAAACTCCTCCATTTCCAGTTTTCCACATCTGTATAGTTTTAACTGTTATAGATCTAGTATGCTAAAACAGATAGCACGCTAAAATAAACTCTTCGCACAAGTTTATAAATTAGATTTCCACTACGCTGGAATTCTGTATTAGATAATTTTGCAACTATAAGTTACGTTGTAAATAATTACAACAACAACGTTGTAGTTTTATTAAAAAAAAATACAACATAGAAACCAGAAAGATTAAGAATAGAGCAGAATCTGACCAGTTAACATAGGAATTTTCGTCTGAAGCCGCTCGCGTCTAACGGTTAACACCCGCTTCACAAGTCGCACATTCTCAGTCAATCCATACGCTTTCAGGATAGCTGGAGCACTCTATAGAGGCGACATCGACACTTTGTATATATACTTGGTATTATAGTAGTACATGATAAATATATATTTATATATGGGACATGATGTATCATATATTATATTCAGGACATCGTCTGTATGAAGTTGATGTATTCTGACTTTCTATATTGCTATTCACTTATAAGTTTTTTTGAACCAAATTCAAACTTTCTTTATTACGTGTAAAAACAAAAGGTCTATACACATGTCAAAAGGAAAAACTAACCAGGAATATACAACCAACAAAAAAACAATAAAAACAAAGCACTAAACGCAACTTGCCACGGCCCAAAAAGGCCCATCCCAAGCTTAAGCAGGTCGCACTCATCCAATATTCCGATGCCATACAACATTTCTGCCTCTCTTTTTGAACATTCTCGAAGTCACACGCCTCATGTGTATCTGTCCAACTACACATTAAACACAAAAAAAACTCCTCCATTTCCAGTTTTCCACATCTGTATAGTTTTAACTGTTATAGATCTAGTATACTAAAACAGATAGCACGCTAAAATAAACTCTTCGCACAAGTTTATAAATTAGATTTTCACTACGCTGGAATTCTGTATTACATAATTTTGCAACTATAAGTTACGTTGTAAATAATTACAACAACAACGTTGTAGTTTTATTAAAAAAAAAATACAACGTAGAAACCGGAAAGATTAAGAATATAGCAGAATCTGACCAGTTAACTCCTCCATTTGAACATTCTCGAAGTCACACACCTCATGTGTATTTGTCCAACTACACATTAAACACAAAAAAACTCCTCCATTTCCAGTTTTCCACATCTGTATAGTTTTAACTGTTATAGATCTAGCATACTAAAACAGATAGCAATCTAAATCTGACCAGCTAACATAGGAATTTTCGTTTCACAAGTCGCATCTTCTCAACCAATCCATGTCAGCATACATTTGAGTACCCCTAGACTCTAACTTTTTTATTTCAAAGCCATATATAAACTAGTATAGCTTTGCAATTTTTTCGATGTGGGACTTGTATTAGGAATTACAACATTAACACCTCTTTCCTTTCTCATTCGTGAAAGTTCTTTAATGGCATTTATTTTGACTTCTCAAGACTATAGCAAAACAGGATTTTTCCTTCAGATTTGAACTCCCTACGACCAACTCTATTCTGTTCTACCCTGGTTACCTTAGATCTGGTTGAGAGGTAGAGCAGTAACTCACATATATTTTCAGTCATCACAATGTTTACTAATGATCAGAACTGGAGTGCATCACTTTTTCCCCGCTATCATCAGATAATTGTTTTAATCTTCGTACATAATTTTCCCCGTTTTATAAGTCCATGATTCCTATCCGATGTTTATTTGTAGGAAATACATCAGCTGATCATTGCGTCCCAGTAGATCTATCCCTTTGGTTTAGCATTCTGTTCATTTATTTAATTTCCTGCATAAAATTGTGTAATAAAAAATGTGAAGTAATACAGGTATAATTTATAACCTCACAACTAAAGAGAGATGCAAATCGACAATTCATTGATCTTAACCCTGTATGTCATCGATTGGTAAGCTCTTTAACCCCATTCTCCGCTATGTTCAATATCATTAATTTTTTGCTATCTACATGTTTAGATTTCCAAATGCTGATTGCCACATGATCTTTGATCTGCTTACATATGTGTTGTGCAGTGTTATGTTTATCTTTAAAAATTCTAGCATTGCACTCTCGCTATAAACACCACACAGAGGTCGACAGAACAACATTAGCAATGTCACTACTTCTTTTAGAGAATTGATTACTTATTCTGTCGATTTCTGTATGTAATTCGAGTTGGTCGATAATTGGTACTAGCTAACTCAGCTTTACACGACGCTATTTCCACGCTGTTGCCATGTTACATGCATTTGAAAAATAGATGTCAATATCTTCATTTATTTCATGGCAGAGTACACATAATAGATTGACGATGATATGTTGATATATTAATCTTTGCTTTGTTGGTAGAAGGTTATTGATAGCTCTAAACAAGCACATTTCCATCTTAGGAACCGGAATTTTGTGCTAAATACCTTTAGCCTAAGGTTTATATTCAGAAGTTAACTTGATGGTTTCCCAAACATGTTTAAAAATGCATGGGCCATTTTTTTATGCATGTCCAAACCCAACAGTCCTTGTCATTGTCACTGAATATTTTCTCTTGCTTTATTTCATTCCTTAAAATCATTAAGAAACTGAAATTACTACTTTTCCATTATCCTTTATCTATTATCTTCCCCACCATCAAACTTTCGGTTCTTGTTCTTATTATTGCATCAGCACCTAATCTGTTTACTTGTATTCCCCCTTGTAGCCATGGCTCATACCATAACGAAGTCGTTCTACCATCCACAATCCTATTTTTGAGGCAATAAATTGTTGTTGATCTTCGCTTCAGTACAAATATCCATATTCATGAGGTGCCATTCCTGGCTTCTAGATCCCAAAATGATTTGTTCTTTATATGTTTCAAATGCATTAGTTTTGGCTATAATCCCTCTTGATTAATCACCTTCCACACTCATTTAATTCCGAAGGTATTATTCATATCACTTGGATTTCATAAACCTAGTCCCTCCTCCTCCTCCTTTTATTTGCATACAATCTCTATGGTAGGTTTGCTGGTTCTTCCTTTCCACAAGGATTTTAAAATAATATGCTTTAATTTGGTCATAATTCTAGCTGGGATTTGAAAACACAGCATCTAGTAATTGATGGTAGGATATATTAAGCCTTTGATCAGTTCAGGTCTTAGAATTTTTGATTCCTAATCCTCAATTCTCTATTTAATTTTATCTAACAGATCTACGTAATCTTTATCTCTCAAGTTTACAGTTCATAAAGGAATTTCTAGATATTTAACTGGCAGCACTCCTTGTTTGGTATTCAAACTTTCTAAGATATCATTTTTACACACAACTCCTTTAGTGAAAAACAGACTCTATTTTCCCTAATTGAGTTGCAGACCCGTACGATTATGCATGGTTCTAAAGACCTCTACAATAGCTTCTGCACCCCTTATATCGGCTTCTACAGAAATCAGAATATCAACAAAAAAAGGTAATATACGTTAGTTTGTTTGGGCCTGATTGAACCACCTTTAACTGGACATCCCTTACTTTTTTCGTCCACGAGAAGAGTAAAAAATTCCATGGCTATAGTGAATAACAGTGGGGATATGGGATCTCCTTGTCACAATCCATTTTTACTCTCAAGGAAACCAACAACACTACCTTAATTGATGATTGAAAACATGCGTGAATTGATGAGTTTAACTATCAGATCTATACATTTGTCCAAAACTTCAAATTCTCATACGAACTACAAATTGCCTATTTACCGTATCGTATGCCTTTCGAAGATCAATTTTGATACACATATTTGTATTGTCTTTTTTCCTTGCATATAAAAGGCTATCCCCTATGGACTAATGTGTATGAACACATATCGGTTTTCCGAGATTAATGAATTCAAGCATAATTTTAGTCCATTACATAGGATCTTATCTAAAACTTTGTAAATCACGTTACAACATGCTACTAGCTTGAATAGCTAAATCGTTGGTTCCCCTCTTGATTTAGGATTCATATGCATAAAGTGTAGTTTATCTCTTTTAGAATTTTCCTACTTGAGAAGGTATCGTTCACTACATCAAGCAATAGATCTTTGATAATGTCCCAATGTGACTTCAAGAATTTTGAACTAAAACCATCTGGATCTGGAGTTGTATCATCTTTTACACTAAAAATGGCATCTTTGATCTTATACAAATCAATTCGATGATTGAGGAATTTATAGCATAATCTGATATGATCATCTTACAAATCACCTTTGGTAGTCAGTTGCCTACTTTGGTTATATAAATCAGCACTGAATTCTATAGCTTTATTTGCAAAATTCGTTTGAATCTAGGCTTAGCAATCTGTTGTTAGAAATATTGTGACTCCAATTATTTAGATATATCATATTTGACATCTTAGTGTAGAAAAAGGCCGTAGCCTCATTGCCTAGAAGCAGCCAATCGCACTTCGTCTTATGTCTTGTGTATATTACTTCTTTCTGTATGGCCGTCTCAAATTTTGATTTACCTTGCCGGCGGTCATATTTAATATTGTCATTGCTATCTTACTCCTAAACTCTTTATAAGCTTGCACTTCATTTCTGATCATCTCTACTTCTTTCCTTGTATTGTTTTTATCCTTCGACCATTGAACAAGAATCCCTCTAATTACTCTTAGTTTACGAATGAAACGATACGTTGGTCTAGCCTCTATTTCAATCTGCCATCTCTCCTTTAATTTATATAAATAGTCTTCATATAAAGTCTAATGATCCGTAAACTTAAACAATTTCAACTAGTTTTTCTTTTGTTCCACTGAAGAAATCAGAATTGGGGAGTGATCGCTAACTCTTGACGGTAGGTACTTCGCATTCGTGTTCGGAAAAAACTGCATCCATTAAACATTCATAAATCCTCTATCAATTCTAGTTAGGACATTTCTTTTAAGACCTAACCACCACAAAAATTGAAAAACATATATCTCGAGCTCGGCCACATCACAACATCCACACTTCCAACTCTAACTTCTTACTAAATGGTATTAGTTTCCTACCTTTTTTCTCCTTGGATAATATAATGCAATTAAAATCTTCTAGGATTAGCTATGGTCTATATATAGTAAAGGCATCATCTTCCAGATTTATCCATAGTTTACTTCTTAAAAAATCAAAATTTTGGCCATATACAAATTGTAGTTAAATCTAGCTCCCCCCTTATTCATCATTTTCAATGTGATATGTTGATCACTCATACTAATAAGGTTACACCTCCACTCATCTGGGTCCAAAAGAATGAATATTCGACATTGGTAGTAGTGGGCTACGTTGCTAATTATCTCTCACCTACTGCCCATCCTTCTATTTACTTCCTGGATCTCATTTGCTCTCAATTTATTCTCTAATATCCCAAAACACCCAATCTTGTATTTATTGGCTAATTTACATAAGTCACTCGGTCTATTAGGCTTGTGAAAGCCCTTGACATTCCAACACCAATAGACATTATTTAATTCTTGAATAACTTTAAAGAACCCTACCATACTTGGCAACTTGTCCTTCTGTAGCCTTACATTTCTCTTTTTTCTCACATTCTGGATTTGTGATTACCAGTTGGTCATTTTTAATAGTTTCAATTTTTTTTATTTAGATTTGGCGTGGCTCCTAGGTTCCGTCATTAATTGTATATTTGAGATCCTAACATTTTCGTTTTCCTCAGTAACGCTCTTTCCCTTTCTATCGCTCTTTTGTGCTTTGGACTGAGATTGGGGGTTTTCCTTATCATGTGAACTATCAATCTTCATAGGATTACTCTACTTTGGTGGATCTAGTATTTGTTTCAATACTTGTAAATGTGAACGTTATTATCATCACACTTTTTATCATCAAGATTTGGCAGACGAACTGAATCTACATTCAAAAAAAAAAACAAGATGGAGATTCAGTAGTATAATCATTGTTTGATGATGAATACCTGCATTTCAGAATAACCACTGAAGTTGTAGGTGACTTTATCTTATGTTGTATTGATTCTATGGCTCCCTTAGGGTTTACGATAGTAGTATCATGTGCCAATATAGTAGGAAGGCTAGTTGTCCCCTCCAAACGCTTAGCCGAGGACTTATGTTTATGTTTCTGAGATTCTGCTACTGTCTCTTTTTCCCTTATTTTTTGCCTTTTCATGACTATCTTCTCACTCATAAATTCCCCCATTTTCTTGTTGCACCAAGTTTGATTGTTCTCCTTAAGGAGTTCTTGTTTAGCCTTCAATAATTCCACAATATCCTTCTCTATCTTTTCTAGTGTTTTACTGTTTTCTATCGGGTTGCTTTTATTATTAGACATATGCTTCTCCTCCCCCTTCTCTTGGTTGTCTTCCTCTTTTGTCTTCATTTCCATCTTTTCCTCTTTTGAAGTTTTTGTCTCCACCCTACTATCGAATTTCTCCTCTTCTTTCTTATTTGAGCATTGCTCGTCTTCCTCTAACTTCTCCTTAGTTTTGGGAATCCAAGTCTTTATCATTGGATACTGGATAACCATATGTCCAAAACAACAACATTTCTTGCACCTAGGTGGTGGATTTTCATATACAATCTCCTAAGTAAAAACCATACCATTTTCATCAACTGCCTCGGTAATTTTTAGGAACCCCAACTCAACCTTCATGTCTACCAAAACTCTTGCAAACGATATTCTAGTTTTATTCTTTGTTTCCTCGTCCATCTTGATGGGTACGCCAATAGTGCTTACTAAGGCACTAATTGCCACATAGCCCCATAGTTAAAACTTAAACCCGGAAGTCTATCCACACCGGGATATAGTGAACAGATCACGCTTAGATCTCATTGAAGGGGTTAGCTTTTTCATGATGATAAGATTTTTGTCAAAAAACCAAGGCCCTACTTTTGAGACTTTTTTTACAATCCTCTTCATTCCCAAATCTAATTATAAAGAAACCATTTTCTCTAGTTTGGACTTCAAATGTTTTTTTCCATTTCCATACTCTCTTAGCATATGCGTCAAAGGCTTTATAGAATGGCCTTTGACCTACCACATAACGAAGTAGCAATTCCTCACCTTTCTTCCACTTCTCTGACTGACTCAACAGATTGTTGATACGTTATATTTTGATCAATGACAATGTGCTTCAACAAAAAGGAAGAGAAATGTGCAAAGCTAAAGGAAGGACCATGAAGACCAAGGATATCATGAATAATTATTATATATAGGTCTTAGTCTTAGTTTTATTGTTAAAATCTATCCTCAAGAAACTTGCACAAACACAAAAAACACATAACACAACTTCATATTTCAATTAAGTGTTCATTGTGCATAATCTACCAGTTCAGTCGACTGAACATGATATTTCAGTCGACTGAACCTGTTACACATTTTACAACATGCACAGTTCCATTCGACTGAAATCCCTGTTCAGTCGACTGGATTTGAACTTGCGAATTTTTCCTGAAGAGACACCTTCTTCTTCCCAAGAATTGCAGCCATTCTCCAATGGAAATGGATGCATCTCTTGCCTGCACCTTTTGCAAATGGTTACATCTCTTCTACACATATAAAAACATGTTTCTATCATTTGCAAAAGCACCAATTCTGATTGCTTTAATCTCTCTATTATATTTTCAGATTACTCCAGTTTTCAAAAGCATTCACAAACGACTTCAATTGCTTGAATCTCTGATTTATTTTTAATACTCTTTTGATTCATAGCTATTTATATTTCCTAAATCTTCATAATCACATTTCATATTGTTGAGGATTAGATTGTAGGAAAGTTGTGCTCAATTAGACTCATTAGTGTTATCAAGAACACAACAAGTCAAAAATACTCTTTGTACCTAGTTGAAGTCCTCTTCGGTAGTTGAGGCAAGAAATCTCGTTCGGTTGTTCGGGTAAGTTGTAAACCTATTCCTCCGGGTTAAGTGAGGGTTGTTAGTTAGAATTCCTAAGAGGAGCTTAGGGACTGGACGTAGGACAAGAGGTCCGAATCAGTATAAAGTCTTTGTGTCCACTTTACTTATTGCTATTTACCTATATCATTCCACTATTCCATATTATACGATCCTACCGCATAGCTTCTTTCAATTGGTATTAGAGCAAGGCCGTCCTATAACTATAACACCGTTATTTGACATATTAATAATATGAAAAATAACACAAGCACAATCACAACAACTGTCTATAGCTCTACATTTGCAGAATGACAATCTACCCAAAGACCTCCTCTATTCAATGGATTAAACTATAATTATTGGGCTACAAGAATGAGGATTTATATGCAAGCAACAAGTTTTGAAGCATGGAATGCAACTCAAACGGAGTTCGTTGTACCCACAACTGATTATCCTACATGGACACAAACTCAGAAGAATGAAGCCAGCGCAAATGCCAAAGCTATGAATATGCTGTTTTGCTCTTTGGATAGAAATGAGTTCAATCGTGTTAGCATTTGTACTACTGCACATCAGATATGGGATACACTTAGAACCATACACGAAGACACAAACAAGGTCAAACAAACAAAGATTTCCATGTTAAAGAACCAGTTCCAAACTTTAGAATGCGACGAAATGAATCTATCAATGACATGTACTCGAGATTTCAAGACATTCATCATGCCTTAATAGGATAGGAGAAAAATTTACGGATTTTGATATTGTATCTAAGGTCCTAAATTCACTCACTGATGAATGGGAGAGAAAAGTATTAGCAATCGAGAAAGAAAATGATCTGTCTACAATGAAACCAGAAGAATTAATTGGAAACCTTATGTCTTATGAAGTTAACATGCAAGCTAAGAAAGACCAAGCACAGGAAAGAAAAAATGTGGCTTTTCACGCAGAAAAGGAAGAATCGGAGTCTGAAGATGAGGATTTAGCATTTATTGCCAAAAATTTCAAGAAATTCTTGAAATATAGAAAAGGAAATAAAAACGATTTCAAAAAGAATTTCTTGAACAAACCTTCATCTTCAAATATAAAATGCTTCAATTGTCACAAGAAAGGACACATTCACAAGGATTGTCCAGAACAAAAGAAGGAAAATCAAAAAATCTTCAACAACAAAAATAAGAAGGATAAATTCAAAAAGAAGGCATTTTCTGTAACATGGGACGACTCAGATTCATCTTCATCAGAAAGTGATAGTGGTAGCGACAATGAACAAGTAAATGTATGCTTTATGGCTTAAGAATCTGAGGTTAGTGATTTATCTTTTGATGATTTAATAGAAGTAAACACTGAATTTTTAAATACTATAAAAATTGATGCAGCGCAATCTACCAACTCAATGGATTTGGGTCGTTCGAAGGCTTTAGGTCGCTCACGACCTAGTGAAGGTCGCTCGCGAGTTAACGAATTCAGCGTTAAGGCATTCAAGCAACCAAGCAAGTTTAGCGTTCCAGCGTTCATGTCGTTAGGTCGCTCCGACCTTACTCCAACGAGCTACGACCTATAGGAATAACGACCTAGTGAGTTAGGTCACTCGGAACTTAGGTCGCTGCTGCATTCTTCTCTAAGCCGTATTTCCTTAAGTCGCATGAAGAAGGGTTCCTTATGTCGCTCAAGTGGTAGGTCGCATGAAGAATTGCAGAAGCTAATTCCTTAGGTTGCTGAAGCCTAAGTCGCTGCCATGAAGCCTTGTACTTAGGTCGCTGCTGCCGTGTATTTTAAGTCGCTCTGTGTCTTAAGTCGTATGTCGTTATGATGTAATGTTGTATTTGTTGAGTCGCGTGATGTTGTGTCTTAGGTCGTACCTGGTTAGGTCGGCCATGTATGTAGATCGTGTGTGTTGTATGAGTCGTAGGTCGGCAAGTTTGTTAGGTCGTTAGCGACCTCTGTTAGGTCGGTCGTGAATTTTGTGATGTAAGTGTGGATGTGTGTGAGTTGTAACCCTATAAATAGGGAGGTCGTGTCATTTGTAAAAGGAGGTGGATTTTGAATAAAACTTTGTGTTTGTGTGCTTTGTGCCACTTTTAAAATTGGTAGTTGAGTGTTATCTCCTATCTCCACTTTCGGCATTCGAATGCGCTCGAATCATCGATTGTTGAAGCCAATTCACGGAATCAAGTGCGCTTGATCAACGTTCGAAAAATTGTAGATTTTCTCTCACGGTATCGTGCGCGATCAACGTGTCGAAGATTGCTAGAATCCGGTATCTCTTGAGATCAACGGATTTGGGCCTTTGGGTATCTTTAATCCATCGATTTATATTGTTTCATCTAATCGATTCATCGATTAGTTTGACACGAAATCTTCATTTCGACGTCATACGTTATATCCGCTGCGTCAAAAATTCTCATAAAGAAACTTAAAGAGACACGTGAAAATCAGAACAAAGCTGAAGTTGAAAGAGATGTTAAAAGACGAGAAAAAAATATTGAAAGAAGAACTTGAAAAAGTTCAAGTATCTCTCTCAAACTCAGACAGTCAACTTTTACTTTTGAGCCAAGAAATTGAAACTCAAAAGACAAAGAATGATAAAATTATTTCTGAAAATCACAATTTAAAAAATAAAATAAAACAAGTTGAATTAGAAAATACTAGTCTTCAAATTAAATTAGACAACATTACTAAAAATGTTTCTAATTTTAACAAAGGAAGATAAAATTTATCTAAGATTTTAGAAAATTCTCAATCTTCCTCAAATAAACATGGATTAGGATATAAAAAGGAGTCAAACATTTCTCAAAAGAAAAATACTAATATTAAGAAGAATAATGATTCAAAACATAATATATCATTAAGAGCACCTATTAAAACAAAAGTAGAAACTCGGATAATTAAAATTTGGGTTCCAAAGACTAACAATAATTTAATTAGGAACAAATATGTTAAAAACATTTATGAATACTATTCATAACAATAAAAATTATATTTATAAAAGGGATACTAAACCCACTTGGGTTTGGCTTTCTAAGATCTAACTCTTAGGACCCTATTAAAAGGTGGGTACCAATGTATTTATTAATATTTTTTGCAGGTCCCACTCAAGAAAAGAAAATGGATTTTGGATAGTGGTTGCTCAAAACACATGACCGGAGACAAAGAAATACTTACAAATATTTCATACTTTGATGGTGGCTCTGTTACCTTTGGAGATGACTCAAAAGGCTTCATCATTAGCAAAGGAGATGTGTGCAACTACGGTATATCAAATTTATCCATTATTACAAATGTTTCTTTAGTTAAAAACTTAAAACATAACTTATTAAGCATAAGTCAACTATGTGACAAAGGTTTTAAAATAACTTTTTCTGAAAATAAATGTTGTATATTTGATCAAAATCAAAATCTTATTTTTGAAGGAAAGATAGATAGAAATATTTATGTTTTAAACATGAAAATTAATAATAACAAAGATATGTGTTTAATGGTCAAAGGTAATGATCCTTGGTTATGACACAAAAGATTTTGTCATATTAATTTTAAGACTATTCAAAAACTTTCAAAAAATGAATTAGTCAAAGGCTTACCAAAAATAAATTTTAAAATAAATAATATTTGCGATGATTGTCAACTAGGTAAATTAACTAAATCATCTTTTAAATCGAAGAAAGTCATTTCAACTTTACAACCATTAGAATTATTACATATGGATTTATTCGGACCAACACAGGTTCAATCTATTAACCATAATCGATATGTTTTTGTAATAGTTGATGATTTCTCAAAATATACATGGACGATATTTATGAAAAATAAAAGTGATACTTTTGAATATTTCAAAAATTTTGTCAAAAGAATTCAAAATATTAAGAGTGATCATGGAGGCGGATTTGAAAATGGATCATTTGAATTATTTTGTAAAAAGAAAGGAATAAATCATAATTTTTCATTTACTAGAACTCCACAACAAAATGGAGTTGTAGAAAGGAAAAATAGAACTCTTCAAGAATGCGCAAGAACGTTATTAAAGGGAAGTACATTACCAAAGCATTTTTGGGCAGAAGCTGTAGCAACTGCGTGCTATGTATTAAATCGTATTTCCATAAGACCTTTAACTAAAAACACGTCATATGAACTTTTTAATGGAAGAAAACCTAATATTTCGTACTTAAAAATCTTTGGATCAAAATGTTTTATTCTTAACACAAAAGACCAACTTGGAAAATTCGATTCAAAAGCTGACCATGGTATTTTTGTAGGTTACTCAGAACGAAGTAAGACATATCGTGTTTTTAATAAACGAACAAATGTAATAGAAGAAACTTTACATGTATCTTTTGATGAAAACTTTAATAAACATACAATCATCAAAGATGATGAAGAAATTATATCTAACACAGAAAATATAAGTTTTGAAAATAATGAAAATATTAATCAAATCGATAATAATCAAATTAGATCTCCTCCTGGAACTCTACGAGATCATCCTACACAAAATATAATTGGAGAAATTGACTCACAAGTTCAAACAAGAAGTCAACTAAACCAAATGGGACATGTTGCCTTTATTTCAACAATAGAACCTAAAAATCCTAAAGAAGCATTAACAGATGACTACTGGATTGTTGCTATGAAAGAAGAATTAAATCAATTTGAACGTAACGATGTTTGGGAATTAGTTCCCCGACCTACTAATCAATCAGTTATAGGAACTAAATGAGTTTACAAAAATAAGTAGCTTAACAAGGAAATATAACTAGAAATAAAGCTAGACTAGTAGCACAAGGATATAATCAAGAGTAAGGTATCGACTTTGAAGAAACATTTGCTCCTGTTGCAAGATTAGAAGCAATACGTATTCTATTAGCTTACGCTTGTTTTCACAATTTTAAACTTTATCAAATGGATGTTAAAGGTGCTTTTTTTAAATGGTTTTATAAAAGAAAATGTATATGTAGAACAACCCCCTTTATTCACTCATGAAAAATATCCGGATCATGTATATAAATTAAAGAAAGCCATATATGGTCTTAAACAAGCACCTCGTGCTTGGTATGAGAGACTTAAGAGCTATCTACTAGATTTGGGATTTCAAATTGGAAAAGTAGATCAAACTTTATTCATTAAAAACACTACTAAAGATATTTTAATAATTCAAACATATGTAGATGACATTATATTTGGTTCAACTAATGAAAAATTGTGTAAAGAATTTTCAAATATAATGACTAAATAGTTCGAAATGTCACATATGGGAGAATTTTCTTACTTTCTCGGTCTTCAAATTAAACAATTAGCAAACGGAATTTTCTTAAACCAAGAAAAATATTGCGCTAATCTAATTAAACGCTTTGGAATGGAAAACACTTCTGGTAAACCTACTTCTATGAGTACCACAACTCATCTCGATCGAGATGAAAATGGCAAGAGTGTAGACCAAAAATTGTTTAGAAGTATGATAGGCTCTTTACTTTACTTATCCGCTAGCAGACCAGACATAACGATGAGTGTATGTTTATGTGCACGTTTTCAAGCTAATCCAAAAGAATCACATTTAAGAGCCGTAAAACAAATTATGCGATATCTTAATAATACTAAAGATTTTGGTCTTTTCTATCCAAAAGATGGTCCATTCGAGTTAGTTCCATTTAGTGATGCTAATTTTGGTGGATCTCGAATAGATAGAAAAAGTACAAGTGGTATGTGCCATTTCATTGGAAAATCACTTGTATCTTGGTTTAGTAAGAAACAAAATTGTGTCTCGCTTTCAACCTGTGAAGCGGAATATATATCTGCCGCATTAGCTAGTACCCAAGTCATATATATGCAACAAACACTTAAAGATTTTAATATAAATTTAACAAACTCTACAATATATTGTGATAATACAAGTACAATAAATTTATCTACAAATCCAGTAAATCACTCTCGTACAAACATATTGATATTCGTCTCCATTTTCTACGTGATAATATCGAAAAAGGAATTATCAATTTAGAATATATTTCTACCGAAAATCAAATTGCCGATATATTTACTAAACTCTTACTAGAAAACTCATTCATAAAATTACGACGAGAATTAGGAATAATTTCTTTCAAGGATATTTAATAACAAGAATTATAATGGCAAGGAACCTAATACATGAGTAACATATCTCTTACTTTAATTCACTTCATTTAAAAGGCAGACATTATTTTTTACATAACTATAGGTTTGAAAAACTTAATCATTTATACATTTGAATTAGCTAATATTTCATACACTAAAACATAACCATCCATTTCAAAGCAAATTATTAACCATTAATTTAATTTCTGGTTCTAAATCCTTAATGATTTTACACCACATTTTGTTTAAATAACTCCAAACCTATATATACATGTTAAAATTTTAAACAAAATACAAATTCTTTTTCAAAACGATCAATCTCTGTAGAAAAATGTCTTCCAACAAATAAAACTCTCACATCATCATGACTTTTTCAACCGATAGCTCAGCTGATTCTCCTCAACTTTCTACGCCAACACCAACACACGAGCCTGTGTATAAATGGGAAAATTACCGAACCGGATATACACCGGATTCCAAGAGGGCCAAACGTTCGCTATTTATTTCTCCCGACACGAAGAAAAAGATCGATGAAATTCATCATTATCAACAGCAACAACTAGACCTTCAACGAGAATTGTATTTTGAACAGAAAGTAACGGCTAAACGCCTAAGCTTTCTTGAACAAATTGGTTTGAAGTTTTGTAGCTCGAAGAAAAAGGATGTGAGTGAACCTTTACCACGACTAGTTAATCAGTATGATCCATCTTCGTCGTATCATACATCAAACGACCCAATACATCCTTGGGTCTCGCCTCAAAGACATCACTATAGTCCTAATTCATGGGACAAAAACTATTTGGCGAATGAAAGATACACAACACAAAAGAAGAAGACTCCATCCCCCAAGACTCCAACTCTCAAGAAATGATATTTTTTAAAGGTTAAAATAATGATGTTGTATTGTAATATTATTATACAATTGTAAAAATTTCATTAAATAAAAAATTTACATATATTTTCAACATAAATCTAAAAAATGCAAAATTCAGTCAACTGAATTTTTCTGCTCAGTCAACTGAAATTAACACAGAAACTTTCAGCCAAAAGTTCAGTCGACTACAAATTTCTGCTCAGTAACCTGAACTTTACACAGAAACTCCTCATTCACGAATTCAGTCGACTAAAAACTCTGTTCAGTCGACTGAATCTTACCTAGAAAATTTTAGGGTACCTTTTCAATCGACTGAACGTCGTTTCCCAGATTACTTTTCTCTTTTTACCCATCTGTTTTGCCACTTTACCTTTTACTTTTACCATTCTCCAAGCTTCATCACCATTTCTCCTAAAACCCTAACTCCCAATCTTAACTTTTTATTTCAATTTCTCATCCATACTTCACAAAAATTCCTCCCAAACGATCAAGAGCTTCTACTTCAACATCCTCCAAGCCAATTGATGTTCAAATTGCTCAATGGATTTATGATGGAGTGGCCGTCACTAGATGGAATAAAATGAAGAATTCAAGGATTTTCGAACACTCATTCGTCGATTTCCAGAGTCTTCAAACTTACAACATTCAAGCCCTGACCGATCAAGCAGGTTTGACATCCCTACTAGATATTAAACGTAATGATTTTGCCATTAATCATATTATGGTAAAATTGTTCTACGCTAATCTAAATCTTGGACACCAAACTCCACGAAATCCAAACGATAGTGTTTGGAGTATGGTGTGCGGTAAAAAGGTATGGTTTTCTCTAGACCGCATTGCACATATTCTAGGATCTCCTAACATTGGTAGAAAGCTTGAGGAAATAGAATTTAATCCTCATATTCGGGACAACATCAATCATCAATTTTTGGATGATAACAATAATATCCGGAATATCAAATCAACTTCTTTATGACCAAGAGCTAGGCTTCTACACAAAGCTCTTATGCGTACCATCACTCCTCGCACAGGCTCATATGAAATCGTATACCCAACTAACTATCGGGCACTTTATGCCATTTGGGGTAATATTAAAGTTAATTGGGTCCAATTAATTCTTGATGAATTTCTTACATTCAATAATGGAAAAATGAGAACAATATACTATGGCGAGTATATCATGCGACTACTCCTCAACGTTGATTCGCCACTACCAGAGTCTGAATCTACAATGGTTCACCAAATCAACCAACGGACTATAAGCCTCATGCAACTCTCGGCAGGACCTCCTTGCATCATGTCTCTAGCCGAATGGGAAGCACGTAATCAACAACCTCACCAATCTCCTCAGGCCCAACAAGAAGAACCTCATATTCAAGATGATGATATTCGTCTTGTTCAACCGGATTATACTACAAATCAGTCATTAGGAATTCTATCAAGAAATCAACAAATTCTTTATAATCGCCTCAAAAAGGTTGATCACAAACTTGATAGAATAAAAGGTTTCTTCAACAAGCTATGGGATGTCATCTCATGCACAAGTTCCACTTCTGCTTCGACCTCACGCGACAAGCGTCCAGCTCCAACATTCACATGGACATCTTCCGAAGAAAATCCAAGCAGCAGCACTAGTGGTAACAGTGGTGGTCAAGGAAGTAGAGCTTTTCAACAATCAGCCGGTGGCCCGGTTATTCGAGAACCAGAGGGAGGATGTGAAGGATCTTATGATTGGGACAAGGATCAATGATCATTTTTATTGGTTTGATTTCCAGAAACTTTATTTATTCTCAAACATTTTTGATAAGGCTTGTAGAAATAGCCTTCTTTTATGAAACTCCGTGGTTTGTTTAATTCATACTATGGTTATGTCTGTATGAGATTATTTTTTTCTTGACAATTATATATATATTACTTCCTTTTTGTCGATGGCAAAGGGGGAGAAAGGTCACTAACTTTGTTTTATAGGAAAAATAGTGCATATATTCCAGGAGAGGAAACATAAATTACATCTCTACAAACATAGGTTTTGTCATCAATCAAAAAGGGGGATAATGTTGATACGCTATATTTTGATCAATGACAATGTGCTTCAACAAAAAGGAAGAGAAATATGCAAAGCTAAAGGAAGGACTATGAAGACCAAGGATATCATGAGTAATTATTATATACAGGTCATAGTCTTAGTTTTATTGTTAAAATCTGTCCTCAAGGAACTTGCACAAACACAAAAAACACATAACACAACTTCATATTTCATTTAAGTGTTCATTGTGCATAATCTACCAGTTCAGTCGACTGAACCGGGTATTTCAGTCGACTGAACCTGTTACACATTTTACAACATGCACAGTTCCAGTCGACTGAAATCCCTGTTCAGTCGACTGAATTTGAACCTGCGAATTTTTCCTGAAGAGACACATTCTTCTTCCCAAGAGTTGCAGCTATTCTCCAATGGAAATGGATGCATCTCTTGCCTGCACCTTTTGCAAATGGTTACACCTCTTCTACACATATAAAAACATGTTTTTATCATTTGCAAAATCACCAATTCTAATTGCTTTAATCTCTCTATTATATTTTCAGATTACTCAAGTTTTCAAAAGCATTCACAAACCACTTCAATTGCTTGAATCTCTGATTTATTTTTAATACTCTTTTGATTCATAGCTATTTATATTTCCTAAATCTTCATAATCACATTTCATATTCTTGAGGATTAGATTATAGGAAAGTTGTACTCAATTAGACTCATTACTGTTATCAAGAACACAACAAGTCAAAAATACTCTTTGTACCTAGTTGAAGCCCTCTTCGGTAGTTGAGGCAAGAAATCCCGTTCGGTTGTTCGGGTAAGTTGTAAACATATTCCTCCGGGTTAAGTGAGGGTTGTTAGTTAGAATTCCTAAGAGGAGCTTAGGGACTGGACGTAGGACAAGAGGTCCGAACCAGTATAAAATCTTTGTGTCCACTTTACTTATTGCTTATTGCTATTTACCCATACCACTTTGGAGGTATGGGTAAATAGCAATAAGCAATAAGTAAAGTGGACACAAAGACTTTATACTGGTTCGGACCTCCATGGTGATCAAACCCCTCAAAAGTGCAACCTAAAGCATGAAACCATGCTAGTTTGACCCTCCATGCCTAATCTACTTCAACCACCACCCTAACCACCACCTATGCCGCCTCCACCATCTCTGACCTGTCCACCACACTCCTTTCCTCCCACTGACCTGACCCATGCTTCTTTGGCCGAGCCCACTTCCCATGGCCGAACCACTTTGATGACCAAAAACTCCACTATATTGCATAACCCCTTCACCTTATCATGTATAAACTCCTTTCCATGTTTATGCCTTAAACCCGAGCCATGCTATGTCAATACCCGAGTCAAAACATGTCCAAAGCTAACCATATGCAACCCATAGGCCGTGCATAGCATATGAGAAAGCAAGGCAAAAGATTTGACATTCAAATCTCTTTTCATTTCAAAGTTATTTCATTTCAAAATGGTATTGAATTTTAATTTATTTTTATTTTTGTTTTGGTTTGTAACACAAGAGTTGTAGCATTGGATCTCGCTCTCCACTCAAAGTCCGTAGTCTTGTCTTCGTTCTTTTGATTCCGTTATGTCATTGGTTTTGTTATCTCCAGCATTTAGAGGTGAGTAAATCTCACACGACACTATATACTTACGCAATTGTGAAGCTACAACATTTGAATGTATAGAATTATAAATGATGCTATAACTGCTTGTGATTATTTATGTATGATGTTAAACCTGTTAAATTACATGTCATCTCATTTATTATTGTTATATGTTGTTAACTGTTCATTTATAGCTGTTTATCACATTGTAAGTTCCCTGTAGATTAGAAATCATTATGGGTTGAAATGATACATACCCGAACAAACTTTAGAATAGGGAAAAGTCGTTATGGGCTGAAATGATAGGCCTGAACGGTTTTTAATTATTTATTTTGACTTGGGACTGCGGGTTTGAAATGATAGAACTCGGATTTTTCTTTTTAAATTGCAGATTGAAATGATTTATATCCATATCACTCGACCGAGGTTAGAAAACTATATACAGGCCCGTGGTTTTATAAAGTATTTTGAATATTTTAAAAGTGTAAAATTATGAAAATTTGATTTAAAATAGATTTTATATGTTTTAAATAAAGAAAATTTGATTTAAAATAGATTTTATATGTTTTAAATAAAGACATTTTAATTTTTCTGTGAGTTAAAAATGTTGAATAATTAAATTGAATTTTTGAAATATAACTTAAGTTTGGAAATTTGGAATTTTGGTTAAAAATGATATTTAAGTTATATAAATAAAATGAAATTTTAATTATATTTAGAAAATGTTAAATATGATAATTTGATTTAAATTTGAATTTAAGTGATTTATTAAAGTATTATTGATTTTTTTCTATAAATTTAAATGATTAAATGAATGAATGCTTAAATGTGTAATTTTAAAATACAACTTGACTTGGAAATGTGAAATTTGGTTTAATTAAAGATTTTAGTTAAATGAAATCAGTTGGAAATTTAGTTTAATTTGTGAAATGGAAATTTAAAATTGTAAGTGTTAACAAATTGCATATGTGAAGGAAAGGAAATTATACACTTGAATTTGTTAAGTAAATTTATTGAAAATTTTGATTTATTTATAAGAAATTTATTTTATAAAAATCATATGTTAAAGGTATGTTAATAAACATTTTTTAAATGTTAAAATATGGTTTTCATAATGTTTAAAGGGTTTAAAGTGAAGTTTATTATTTGCTGAAAATACACTAAATTCTGAAAAATACTTTTAATAGCATTCAGAAATGCTATGCTTTCTGTAAATGAACTAAAAACCTAATAAAAAGGCTATTACAGCAGTTCTGAAATGCTGTTGTTGCTGAATTAAACTAAAAGGCTAAAAACTTAATAAAGGCCTATTACAACAGTTCTGTAAATGCTGTAGTGGTCCGCTGTCTTTGCTGAAATTAATAAAAACCTTTAATTTAACACCTGAGCTATTGCAGCATTTTTGAAAATGTTGTCTTTGCTGTTTTAAGCTAAAAATTCAACTAAAATGAGATTTAACAACAGTTTTAAATGCTGTTTTTGCTGAATTAAAATATTTTCAAGTATAACTTATAACAGCCTTTTCCAAATGCTGCGTAAGGCTGAAATTTTCAATGTTTATGGTTTTTAACTTAGTAAATGAGCTCAGAATGGTTTGAAACTTTAGAAATTGAATACTTGATTTGAAAGTATAATAACTCCACTTTTAAATGGTTTAAATGAGTTAATTTAATTGGAATATAAACTATTTGAAGGTCATTTGAAAGGATAATAAATGAATGTTATCTTGAATTTAGAAGGTATTCAAAGTTGAATATTTGGATTCAAACTTATATGATGATTTGACAATAAAGTTTTGAAAGATATGATATTTTGATATTAAAACGATTTGAAAATAAAGCTTTGAGATACGATATTTTGATATTAGAATGATTTGAAAATGAAGTTCTGAAAGATATGATATTTTGATATTAAAATGATTTGAAAATGAAGTTCTGAAAGATATGATATTTATGTATTAAAATGATTTGAAAGGAAGTTTTGAAAGGATATGATAATTTAATATATTGAAATGGTTTGGAAATGATTTAATCTTTATTTTGATAAAGATTTGGATTGAAATGATATTTTATTTTGAAGTATAAATATTATTTTAAAGTTATAACCACGGGTTATAATAACGATTGGTTGGCAAAGAGAGCGAGATCGGATATGGGCATACTCTATGTCGATACCGAAAACCACTTTGACAGCCGTGTACGCGGTGGAGATTTCAGAATGAAGTAAGATGGTGGCGACGTTCTTGAGGTATATTACATGGACCCAACTTCCGTGAGTTGGCATAAGGTGGCTAAAACAGGAGCGATCTCGGGCCAAAAGGGGTAGCTCTGGTCGGACACATTTCTTCGATATCATTCTATTGCTTTTGTGATTGTTTGGACGCCCCTCCGATTTTGGTAATGTGTTTCGAGGTGGGCGTATGTGGCTGCTGCGTTACCACCAATCTGTGTGCGTAATTGGTATATCTATCCCGACATTGCTTTGTGTGCCGTGTCACCTACCCTATCGAGCCTTTACTACGAGTTTGGTTTTCTCTCGTAGCCCATGCGTATCTTCTTTTAGTCTCCCGATCAGGAGATATGCAGATACTGGATGGACTACTGAGACTATTACGTGTCGAGGGCTATATGGGTAACCCCGTGATGCTATTTTAAAATAAGTTTATTTTACTATAGACATTATTGTAATAGTGCAATATTACTACGCAGTAAATAGTTTAACGGATCCTTAGAGGATGGACGGTCTCAAGCATCGTTAAACTTATTTGTACTTTTACTACAGTTCACTTGAGTTGGTTTACATTTTGTAAGTATGTATGTCCTGACTCATGTGTTTGTATTTTTATTTACGTTCGGGTCAGCCTGAGTATTCACAGATTTGAATTTCCACTTTTTGGAGGTTGGAATCGCTGGAGATTTTCTACTTGTCTAGTTTTATCTTTTTCAGTCTGTTGTTCCTTTTCAGCTCTTGTATTAGTAGACTTCTATGTATTGAGACTTCTGTTGTACTCTATTTCTTCTGTTGTATCTTATGTAACTCTGATATATTTATATAGTAGCTTCATGAACTACTATTTCTTTTACTTCCATTGTATTACTAAATACTCCGTGTCTGTGATCTGTGATTTTTATTTACTGTATATTCTGAGATTTGCCAAATTTTATTTACAACGCGGTATTTTGAGCAATTCAAGTCCGACATGTGCGGATGTGAATGGTTGAAAATACAGGGTGTTACATGTGGTATGCGAGCTTTGGCTTTGAGGCAAAACTCAGAATATAAGGTAAATTATTTACAGAATCACTTTCGTTCGAGTTTGAATCTTTCCTCTTTGATTTGAATTTTCTTTGAATTTTGGAACGTTCCCTACGGTTTCAAAATCCATTCGTGTCCCTTACTATTCATCTTCTTTTGATTCTAGAGTATCCCATAACTCCGCTTCGAATGATCTTTTTAGTGAGTCGGCGGTCTCGCCAATTTCAAATTGAATTGTAGAAGGGGGAAACTCCTTTACAATTAGCATCGATTCACCAGGGATTTATATCTGTCTTTGGTTTAGATGCTAATATCTTTTGTTATTCCGATCTCTATCTCATGGGATCGAAGGTAGATTTACCCCAGAAAAATCCACATTGATCTTATTCTTTAGGTCACGGTTGACCCTGTTAAGATTGTCCGCGATTTATTTAAGCTTACCCATCTCCCTATTTTGTTAATTGATCATCTTGTCTTTTGTTTCCAACCTATCTTTAAACATTATGAATTGTGCTTGTAAATCTATGTTTTGTTTTATATTGTGTTGTTTGAGTTGTTGATGTTGATTTGGGTTTCCGATCGATTTGCCTGATCAACGCTATCGATATGATTTCTAAAACACTTTGACAGAACAAACTGACACGGTATTATTTTAAAATTTGGTTAATGAAATAAATTTTGATATATAAATAAATTTATGGAACTTAATAAATTGATTTAAATTGATTATTTGAAATGATAATACTTGATTTATCATTTACTGTTCTATACATGAATTTATAAATAGTTGTTTATTAACTGATTTGGGAACCGAAATGAATTTAAAATAAGAAATTTGAGAAATTAATTTTCGATGGTTTCAAACCTGGTGTTTAAGTTTTAAAGTATGTTATTTAAAGTATTTTCAAATAGAAATTTGTTTTCAAAGAATTTTAAAGTCTAAAATTAGTGCTCTTCTCTTGGTCGTTGGAAAATAATTTCGACGATGACCGCGGCATCATCGACATTCATTTTCGAGTTTCGAAGTGGGGAGACTGTTCTATAGTTTTGCTACAGTGTTGCTTTAAGAATTTAATAGCTTTGAATTTCTAAAATAAGGCTGGATTTATAACATATGCTAATATATTATTAAATTTGAATGAATATATATAGTGTATGTGTATCTCAAAATGTTTGAAGAAATCGGAAATTTAATTCTTAAATTTTATTAGAATAATTTCAAAAAAGAAAATCAAAATTTTGGATGAATATTCAAGCATGAAATGATTTAATTGGAAAGTTTTATTTGTATAATACAATTGCATTCAAATATAACTTACCTTAATTTCAGAAGTTAACAATGTAATTGGATAATATACAATATAAAAAGATTTTATAAATAAAATTTGAGCGGTTATAATAAATGTTATACACTTAAATTTTAGTTATAAAATGATTAACAAAGGTAAATATAATAAAGGGTAATTAAATAACTTACAATAAAATAATGTTAAAAGAACTAAAAATAAAATAAAGCAGTTATAATAAGTGTGAGTATATTTAACATAAGTGATAAATATATTGAGAGGAATAAATTTAATTTTAATTAGGAATAAAGAAGAATTAAATTTATTGAGTACATTTTGAGTATAATAAATGATTATTTTTCAAACCCATGGTTTTAAAATTGTTAATTTAAGATGATTGGATGATAAGATAATGAAATTTGAGATAGTTAAGATTTATTTAACTTGTGTAAGATTAATTATCAATTTAAGTTGAAATTTCCATGGTTTCAAACTTATTTCCTTATTTGTTTTTCAAACTATCTTTGGTTGTCCTTATTTTCCTTATCTTTCTACAGACTGGTATAGACATCTTTCTATAATCTTTCTGTTTAGAAAATCTTTCTATAATCTTTGATAATCTTTGGTACTCATTTTGAATCCATATTTTCGTGCTTGTGCTGAGGATCTTGGAAAGATCATCTCCACCTTGTTAAACTTACTTACAATAACAGCTATCAGGTATAATCTCAATCTTCTTGTCACATTGTCTTAATCTTATTTCATTTCTTTCTTTTCTGTGCTTTTCCGTATCTCATTCCTTTTCGAGGACGAAAAGTTTTGAGTGGGGGAGAGTGTAACAACCCTGTATTTTGTGATTATTTTAATCGTATATTTTAATTATTTTAATTGAATTTATAATTTAAAAGCTTTATTTTTTAATGGATAAATTTTGTTATTTTAAAATATAAACTTTGATTTTGATATCAATTATCATTCCAAAACATGACTAAAAAGAAAATTTTCCAAAAAGTGAATTTTGGTCAATATGGTCAAACCTTGATTTTTAAATTTAAAATTTGAAAGTTTTAAAATTTGAATTTTATCTTTTATTATGAAAGTAAATAAAATTTAAGAACGCTTCTTTTCGTTTCATTGAAATCTGATTTATAATGTGAAAGCTATGCCTTTTTGACTATTGTGTGTAATTTGCTGCATTTAACAAAATTGTTTATTTTAAATTTTATAAATAATATTTTATTGGTCTTGTAATGTTCTAATTTATGTTTATATGGATAAATAACATGTATTGTATATATTTTGGTTTTAAAACATTTTTGAAAGTGTAATTGACATTTTTCAAGGTGAGTTGTATTTTTTTTTACAATTTCTAATTTCCAGTTTTAATTAACTAAAGAAATTTTTTATTTATTTTTCTATCTTCTTAAGATCTTATTTTATTCTCATTCCCACTTTATTTTGTTTCTCATTTATTTTATTTATTTGACATTTTGTTGTTTTAAAATGAAGTAGGAATTTTTCTAGAGTTAATGGAATTTTGTTGTACTTTTCATGCCCTGTTTTCAATTTTTAGACAATTTCTTCAGTTATTTTTCTATTTTTCTCCAATACAATTATTTATTTCATCTCAGAAATGATAAATAAATTATTTTATTTCAAATTTTTGCTTTATAATATTTTAAAATGAAGTGGATATTTTTCCAAGGCTAGTGATGATTGATTTGTAATTTTTGAACACTGTTTTCGATTTTTAAGCAATTTCTTTTATTCTTTTCTATTTTCTTTAAATTTAATTATTTATTTTCATATTATTTCACTTGGTTTCGGTTTTTTAAAAGTATTTGCTGAATTTTTTTGTTTTAAAAGAAATAGAAATTTGAAGAGGCAAAGACTCTTCCTTTTCTTTTGACTTTTCTATTTCTAGACTTTTCAAATTTCATAACTCTTCATTAATTTTTTGTTTGGCCATGTGAATTTTGTTTCTTAACCGTGTATTCATTTACTTTTCACGCAAAAAAAATATATTACCTTCATTCTTATTCCTGGCTTGAGAGAAACTTGGTAATGGCTTCACCTCTTTTATTCTTTTTTTTTTCTCTTTTTTTCTAAGTGTTTTGCCTTGTCTTCTTTGCTAGTTTTGCTCAGCCTCTCTTCCATAACCACGGCCACCACCTCCTACACCTCTTCCCTTCCATCACCACCAGCTACCCCTCTGGTCTTGACCAAGGTCGAGCCCTCCATGGTGATCAAACCCCTCAAAAATGCAACCTAAAGCTTGAAACCATGCTAGTTTGACCCTCCATGCCTCATCTACTTCAACCGCCACCCTAATCACCACCTAGGCCGCCTCCACCACCTCTGACCAGACCACCACACACCTTTCCTCCGACTAACCTGACCCATGCTTCTCTAGTCGAGCCCACTTCCCATGGTCGAACCACTTTGATGACCAAAAACTCCACTATATTGCACATATAACCCCTTCACCTTCTCATATATAAACTCCTCCCCATGTTTATGCCTTAAACCCGAGCCATGCTATGTCAATACCCGAGTCAAAACATGTCCAAACCTGACCATATGCAACCCCTAGGCCATGCATAGCATATGAGAAAGAAAGGCAAAAGATTTGACATTCAAATCTCTTTTCGTTTAAAAGTTATTTCATTTCAAAATGGTAATGAATTTTAATTTGTTTTAATTTTTGTTTTGGGTTGTAATACAAGAGTTGTAGCATTGGATCTCACTCTCCACTCAAAGTCCATAGTCTTGTCTTCGTGCTTTTGATTCCGTTGTGTCATTGGTTTTGTTATCTCTAGCATTTAGAGGTGAGTAAATCTCACACGACACTATATACTTATGCAATTGTGAAGCGACAACATTTGAATGTGTAGAATTATAAATTATGTGATAACTGCTTGTCATTATTTATGTGTGATGTTAAACCTGTTAAATTACATGTCATCTCATCTATTACTGTTATATGTTGTTAACTGTTCATTTATAACTGTTTATCACATTGCAAGTTCCCTGTAGAGTAGAAGTTACTTTGGGTTGAAATGATACATACCCGAACGGACTTTAGTATAAGGAAAAGTCGTTATGGGCTGAAATGATAGGCCTGAACGGTTTTTAATTATTTATTTTGACTTGGTACTGCGGGTTTGAAATGATAGAATCCAAATTTTTCTTTTTAAATTGCGGATTGAAACGATATATATCTGTATCACTTGACCTAGGTTAGAAAACTATATACAGGCCCATGGTTATTTTATAAAGTATTTTGAATATTTTAAAAGTGTGAAATTATGAAAATTTGATTTAAAATAGATTTTATATGTTTTAAATAAAGAAAAATTGATTTTTATGTAAGTTAAAAATATTGAATAATTGAATGATTAAATTGAATTTTTGAAATATAACTTAAGTTTGAAAATTTGGAATTTTGGTTAAAAATGATATTTAAGTTATATAAATAAAATGGAAATTTAATTATATTTGGAAAATGTTAAATATGATAATTTGATTTAAATTTGAATTTAAGTGATTTATTAAAGTATTATTGATATTTTTCTATGAATTTAAATGATTAAATAAATGAATGCTTAAATGTGTAATTTTAAAATACAACTTGACTTGGAAATGTGAAATTTGGTTTAATTAAAGGTTTTAGTTAAATGAAATCAATTGGAAATTTAGTTTAATTTTAGAAATGAAAATTTAAAATTGTAAGTGTTAACAAATTGCATATGTGAAAGGAAATTATACACTTAAATTTGTTAAGTAAATTTATTGAAAAATTTGATTTATTTATAAGAAATTTATTTTATAAAAATCATATGTTAAAGTTATGTTAATAAACATTTTTTAAATGTTAAAAGATGATTTTTATAATATTTAAAGGGTTTAAATTAAAGTTTATTATTTGTTGGAAATATACTAAAATCTGGAAAATACTTTTAATAGCATTCAGAAATGCTATGGTTTCTGTAAATAAAATAAAAATCTAATAAAAAGGTTATTACAGCAGTTTTGAAATGCTGTAGTTGTTGAAGTAAACTAAAAGGCTAAAAACTTAATAAAGGCCTATTACAGCAGTTCTGTAAATGCTGTAGTGGTCTGCTGTGTTTGCTGAAATTAATAAAAACATTTAATTTGAAACCTGAGCTATTACAGCATTTCTGTAAATGCTGTCTTTGCTGTTTAAACTAAAAATTCAACTAAAATGAGATTTAACAGCAGTTTTAAATGCTGTTTTTGCTGAATTAAAATGTTTTCAATTATAACTTATAACAGCTTTTTCCAAACGCTGCGTAAGGCTGATATTTTCAATGTTTATGGTTTTTAACTTAGTAAATGAGCTCAGAATGGTTTGAAACTTTGAAAATTGAATACTTGATTTGAAAGTATAATAACTCCACTTTTAAATGGTTTAAATGAGTTAATTTAATTGGAATATAACTATTTAAAGGTGATTTGAAAGGATAATAAATGAATGTTATCTTGAATTTAGAAGGTATTCAAAGTTGAACATTCGGATTTGGACTTATATGATGATTTGCAAATAAAGTTTTGAAAGATATGATATTTTGATATTAAAATGATTTGAAAGTAAAATTTTGAAAGATATGATATTTTGATATTAAAATGATTTGAAAAATGAAGTTCTGAAAGATATGATATTTTGATATTAAAATGATTTGAAAATGAAGTTATGAAAGATATGATATTTATGTATTAAAATGATTTGAAAGGAAGTTTTGAAAGGATATGATAATTTAATATATTGAAATGCTTTGGAAATGATTTAATCTTTATTTTGATAAAGATCTGGATTGAAATTATATTTTATTTTGAAGTATAAAATATTATTTTAAAGTTATAACCACGGGTTATAATAACGATTGGTTGGCAAAGAGACCGGAATCGGATATGGACATACTTTCTGTCGATACCAAAAACCACTTTGACAACCGTGTACGCGGTGGAGATTCCAGAATGAAGTAGGATGGTGGCGACGTTCTTGAGGTATGTTACCTTATGCCAACTCCCGTGAGTTGGCATAAGGTGGCTAAAACAGGAGCGATCTCAGACCAAAAGGGGTAGCTCCTCTAGTCGGACACATTTCTTCGATACCATTCTATTGCTTTTGTGATTGTTTGGGCGCCCTCCAATTTTGGGAATGTGTTCCGAGGTCAGCGTATGTGGCTGCTGCGTTACCACCAGCCCGTGTGCGTAATTCGTATATCTACCATGGCATTGCCTTATGTGCCGTGTTATCTACCCTATCGAGCCTTTACTACGAGTTTGGTTTTCTCCCGTTGCCCATGCGTATTTTCTCGTAGTCTCCCGATCAGGAGATATGCAGATTTTGGATTGACTACTGGGACTATTACGTGTCTGGGGCTATATGGGTAACCCAGTGATGCTATTTTAAAGTAAGTTTATTTTACTATAGACGTTATTATAATAGCGCAATATTACTACATAGTAAATAGTTTAACGGATCCTTGGAGGATGGGCGGTCCCAAGCATCCTTTAAGTTACTTGTACTTTTACTACAGTTCACTCGAGTTGGTTTACATTGTATAAGTATGTATGTCCTGACTCGAGTGTTTGTATTTTTATTTACGCTCGGGTCAGCTTGAGTATTCACAGATTTGAATTTCCACTTTCTGGAGGTTGGAATCGTCGGAGATTATCTACTTGTCTAGTTTTATCTTTTTCAGTCTGTTGTTCCTTTTCAGCTCTTGTATTAGTAGACTTCTATGTATTGAGACTTATGTTGTACTCTATTACTTCTATTGTATCTTATGTAACTCTAATATATTTATATAGTAGCTTCATGAACTACTATTTCTTTTACTTCCGCTGCATTATTAAATACTCTATGTCTGTGATCTGTGATTTTTATTTACTGTATATTCTGAGATTTGCCAAATTTTATTTACAACGTGATATTTTGAGCAATTCAAATCCGACATGTGCGGATGCGAATGGTTGAAAATACAGGGTGTTACAATATCCATGCTTATACGAATTACTAAAATATATCTAGATCACTTTAGGGATTAATTAAAAAGATTCTAGACAAGAAATAAAAGAAAAAATAAATTAAAAAAGAAGAAGAGATTGCTAAATTATCCGAGGTCGACCATATTAGGGTTATATTCCACCATTTTTATCACATACTTAGAATATATTATTATTTTGGCATGAATTATCAGTTATTTCCTCTAGTGAAGTGTATCATATATATTATTACTCTGTTCTATTCATGTATATTCGTTATATAATATGTTGTCATTCCGCCATGAGATCCTATTGATGTACCTTGGTTTAGTATATATTTCTTCTTCTTTCTTTCTTTCCCTGATAAGCCATCTTTTATGATATTCGAAAGTCAGGCATTGATGAGGCACTAATTACTGGATATTACAAAGGACATAGTGTTACTTAGTATCGAAGCTTGTCGTGGTGTGGTCTTATCGACTCATGGATGATCTTTTTTTGTGATTGCTTTGTTATGAATTTCGTTGGGTTCAAAATTATCTTAGGATGGGCTGGATAATGACGTATGTAATAGTAGTGGATTGTGAGAAGCTTTCAGTGATGATCGGGGCTGTGGAGGGGCAGATGGTAGTGATTGGCTGTCTGTCGGAGGATGCGGTTACGCTTAGCTTTCTATATTGCCTTGAGGTTCCATAGGGTGGATTGTCATCTACGTCTTTTATTAGAGAATATCTTGATGTGTTTGAGAGGTGATAGGATTACAATCGCCTCGAGATTGAGTTACATATAGACTTAGCGAAGGATGCAAGACTGATAGTTATACCTTTGAGGCATATGGCACCTAGAGAGCCAAATGAGTTAGAGGTGCAAGTAAATGACATGTTGAAGAGATGAGTGGTTCGTAGGATCATATCTGAGTGCGATGAATCTGTCGTATTAGCCACTAAGGCGGATGGCTCTTTGAGGTTGTTGTACATTACTGTGAGTTGAATAAGGTAACAAAGAAGAACAAGTATCTACTCCCATGCATTGTTTACTTTTTCGATTAGCTCCATGGTGCAAAGGTGCTCTCCTAATTGGATTTGATGATGAGATTTCACTAGTTAAGAGTAGTGAAGGAGAGTATGCTGATCACCGCGTTTCAGCCTACGTAAGAACCTAATCATCTGACTTTCTTATGTGTTTTTAGATCCTAAATGAAATGATATTATAATTAATTGAAAGAGGAAATACTAAGTTACAACTTAGTTTCAAAGACTAAAAGATAATCTTATGATCTAATAGGCTAATTAGGTATAAGCTTGAAATATTATTACCTTATTTATTAAAACATGAAGTGGTATTAAGTATAACATTTAAAGGAGGTAGCAAACATATGCTAATTAAGTGTAAGCTTTTAATAACACCTTATTTAATAAAGCATGAGGTGGCATCAAGCATGACACTTAAAATAAGGAAGTGACACATCGGCTAACGATGTGTAAGCTTACCATGCTTATTAAGGTGACAACCAAGGGGCAAGTGTCATTGCTCTAATATTTGCACGGAATAAAGTGGGCAAGTGTCCCAGTTTGAAAAAACTCTGAATAAACGGTATAAATAAGGTGATAATTCCATTTGATTTTCACACTTCCATTAACCTAAGAACTAAATAAATGTAAGAAAACAAGAAAGATCTTAAGGAAAGCCAAGAAGCTAAACAATAGGCCGAAACTATAATCACTAAGATGAGGAAAAGTATCTAATTTTAAATTTCAATTCATTCCATGAAGTATGTGTAACTTATAATATGTTTAATCTATATGTTGCACTATTTTAACCTTTTTGGCATTGTAGATATACATTTTGCTTATAATATTTTTGACCTCAACTAAGTGTATATGATTGATGCTTCGGTTATTAGAAGAAAGTATACGCTATATTGGTTTATTGTTTATGATTATAAAGTATCTTGAAGAATATTTATGTATATACTTATGATTTGTGATGGCTTTCAGATGAATGCATAAAAGACAAAAGATCTTGGATAGTGCACTATTACTTTATTTCCATACTATATGCTAGGAGATAGAGTACATCTGTACTATATGTTAGGATGCCAGCCGTAATAAGTTAAAATATTTCCAGAATCTAATTCCATACTCCATGTTCGGGTTAGATCCATATGTAGTCAAATTCAATTTGACATGAATTTTAGAATTTGTTATGTTCCTTGTTTACAAAAGATATTTATGTATGTCGAATGAATTTTATAAATATGTTGGAAGAAAATTTACCTATTTTACTTATGAAAGACAATAATATTAATATATATATATATATATATTAAAATATGGTTTGGACATCTTGAAGAACTTTGTGACATTACCTGAGATTTACGTTAAATAGGTACATCACTGGATCAGTGTTGCTCATGATGCTACACATGAACATTTCATGTTAGATAAATAAAGTTGGATTTAGGGATTTGTCATGAAGAAAACGAAGTAGAGGAATCTTTTTAGCTTTTGTTTAGTATTGTAAGTCTCGATGTACACGTTTGTATGAAGTCAAAACCAAGACGCTATGTAAATTATCTTGTAAAGAAAGTGTAACATTCCCCACCTGAAGGCTCAAAACTAACGGCTACCGATGTTTCATTCATCCATAGTTATTAATTCTCAACGACCATATACGGTAATGTTGGATACATTAATACTCAATAATACATGAATATGAAAAAAATTCTAAACGTCAAACAAGGTCTACATTCCATTTCAAAATATTTCAAGTTCATTACATAATCCCACAATCGTTAACCACGTTCACAGAAAATATATTTATTACAACATACGCCAAGAGCGATATATGAAGGTGTCCCATTGGGTGACCAATGTATGTATATATATATATATATATATATATATATATATATGGGAAATTTAACAAATTTTCCTTTACAACAATAGCACAGCGGAATCAAAGTAAAAGAGAACAGTAAGTAGCTATCATGCCTTCTGCACGTCTTCGTAAGCTTATTCATCTAAAGAGGTACCTGAAAACCTCAACTCTTAAACTATTCAAAATCAATTGAGTACCCAAGAGTTTAAGGGGAAAACATAGATTTCGAGTTAGACATAAAGCCTGGTATGAATAATAATCGACCATCTCAAACCAATTTGATGTCTAGCGAGACCATGTTGCTTAGCGGAATGGGTTTTCCTCTCACTAGTATCCTAAAACCTTTATAAAACTGTATACCGTGCTCTTGCATCCCCAATGGTTAAAATAATTCAAAACAATATGATGATTTGCAAAACAAGTACATCACTTCTGGATTACCTATCCCAATTCATTTTGAACATCTGTCTCGGTTATAGTTCTAGGGTTACTATTAACCTAATAGTTTTCACGGGCTTACTACTAACCGGTTTAATGTTTAAGGACTCCCTGTCCCGTTACATAGTTTTCATGAGATCACTAAGTACCTGTTGGACCCTGCCAATATCTTTACTGTTTCATGGATTCTCCTTGAACCTATTCGTAACTCCAATATCTTTCCTCGTATCCTAGTTTTCATGGGTTGACTAGGAACCTATTGACTTTTGTCCATAACTTAATCCGGATATAGTTTTCATGGGTTCACATAAACCTATTGGCCTCAGAAAATATCAAAACACGGTTTTTATGGGGTTAACGATAAGCCTATCCTTTTGACATCTTCGTTTATACGTAGTTTTCATGGGCTTACTATGAAACTATTGGCCCCTGCCAATATTTTGTCCTATACACAGTTTTCATGGGCTTACTGCAAACCTATTGGCCGTGCCAATATCTTCATTTAATATTTTAGCATCCTATATTCTGGTCTTCCTAACCTTCTGTATGGAATTCTATTCGTTCAGGAGTTAACTTAATTTATATTCACTACTTGGTCAACTTATCTGGTTATTCTGCTCTTCCCAAATTACAGTTATGGGTCCATTACAATGTGAATATATACATATATGAAGAAACAAACATAATAACCTGGTTAATCCCTTTAACCTATTAATCAAGAAAAACTTCTTCAAAAACTCAATTTCAAAATACTTTATTTATTCCATGGTTTTTCCTTTAAAATGAGATTGGGCTATTTTTCATGAAAAGCTAAGGCTTTCGAAACCTTCAAACCTTTGCTTTCGACCTCACTGGATAACCTCTTTCGAAAGCATATAAATCCCTTTTCAATACATTATGCCCATGCCTTTCGAAAAACCTTAAAACCTCTCTTTTGAAACATTTTGAATGTAATAAAATATTACTTATTAACTCTCAGAAGTATAACTCTCAGAAGTATAGCTTCGAAACCATTGAAAGTACCCCCTTTTGAAACGTTTGGAATGATCCCTTCCGAAACCACTGAAAGTCCCTCTTTCGAAACAATTGGATTTATATCTAAAATATCATTTGGGTCAAAGTGAATATGAACAAAGTATATCTTTCGAAACCATTCTTTATCATATAAAAGTATTAGGGAAACTTGGTGGCATCGGCACCATCCTTTCGAGAGCATCAAATCACTTATGCAAAAACTGAAGGATAGCGTCGAAACCCACTTCAAAGCCATTGCCTTCGAAACCCTTGATCACTGTGAAAAGCATTTAGGAATCGGCTTAGTATAGGTTTAAAACAAAAACTACCTTTGAAAGCATTGATGACTTCAACACACTCGAAAGGTATAGAAACAGTAGTAGAGTTTCGACTAGGTTGGAACCTCCATTTTCAAAAGCGTTCTTTTATAAACAAGGGTCTCAATCGAAAGCTTTACTTTGAAACAAAGAAGGAAGCAATAAGTTCGAAAGCAACTGGGTATCGAATTGGCCGAAAGCACCCTTCAAAAACAGGGCAGGCACATATCTTTTAAAAGTAAAAAATGGTTTTGTCTCTATCGAAAGCAATGCTTTCGACACCTTGCCTTCCACACTTCACCAGTCCACTTCGTACCAATCTCATTGATACCATGTGTATTGGTTTCGGTTTTAGCGGATTTCAGCTAGGTTGGTTTCAACTGAGATGACGCGGAGGCATTAGAGTCGAAAGGCACTTCTAAAGGAGGTGGACCCAACTTTTCTGGGTAAGAACTGATTAGTGCCAATTAAAGCAAATACTTTCTATCTAACCTACCTGCATGTAAACATGTGATTAGCTGCCTTAACTTTTCAAATTCTTTATAAAAATAACTGCCGCTTAATTTCAGATCTAAACAAAGGTTAATTTAGCAAATAAGCCCTTCCATCAAACAAAAACAATAATGCAACTAAGTCCTTCCTTTTAAAACAATTCCATTCTCATAGCAATTCACTTGGAAAAAATCCCCAAAAATTACAGAAATTCACTTTAATCATGTTATCCAACATACAAAAACTCCAGGCCCAATTTCTTGCTAAAATTTTCGAAATTAAATTTAAACCCAATTTTGTCATATTTTCCTTTGAAAATTTATAATAATCTTTACATAGCTTCAAAAATTATCAAAATTAAACCCAACTCGAAAATCATGTTATACATAACATATAATTTTTCTATGGAATTCAAACATCAATTTCAATCGGTTTTGCCCTAAAACCGCATATTTTCCTATTTAAACAATCTTGTTTGAATCAAGCAAATAATAAATCAAGCATATCATCATCCATAACATCATAAAAATGATTTAATCTTAAATCTGAAAACAAATGTTCATAGAACAAAATGGAGATGGTATAAATTGTTATTTACCTTGATTTTGGTAAGGAGATTGGATCGAGATTAAGATTTATTCCTCTTCTTTAATTCCTTAGCTTGATTTGAGTTTCTCTTCCTTAACAATGGCCGGCTCCTCTTTTCTCACGTTTGTATTTTGCTTGCCAAATGACGTGAATGGGATAATGAAAGTATAAGGAACGCGTGTATATATATGGGTAAGGGTTTATGTGCGGCTATTTCTCAATGTACCTTTGTGTAGATTAATTAACTTATATCCCATTCTTAGGCCCGTTTAATTTATTAAGCACGGCCTTAATTTTATTTTCATATCTTAATCCCCGTATCATTCTAATTATTACATTATTCTATTTAATTTATATAATTAAATCTCCTGAATAATGTTATTAAAAAATTAGGGGTGTTACAGAAAGCATGAATGTGTAATATTTCTTCCACTTGAAATCATTTACTCTATATAATTTAATGTTCTGGCATTTCTCGTTGCAAAGTTGTGACTAGTATATAGCACCACGTTATGAGGATAGCACTCCCGAGTTTGGTCGAGAGTATCAGAGAAGGGTTATACAAAGTGGTATCAATGCCTAATTTTAAGTGGTGCTTTGTAGAAAACCCTTTATGATTTCAAAAGAATGAAACCCTATAGTTTGGATTTTTCCTGAATACGATGCTTATGTTATTCACTGACATGTTTATAATTTCTATAATTATAAACAACGATAAGACAAAGACATAGGATACTGGAGATTCATGGGGAGGGGTAAACTGCATAACTAATCCTGAAGAACGACTAACCCCAACCATCCTACAATTCAACAATTTCTTAGAAGGCGAGGTGAAATTCCAACACCTGTAAACCTATACGAAGGAAAATATTTCCAAGGGTAAATGGAAGATAGTTATATGAAGAGGAGTTAAAATCCCAAGGATCAAGCGTGGCCTCGGAAGTAGTTATAGGACTTATGGAAGCACCCTTGGAAAATGAATTAAATAATATTACACAATTCTTTCCCAAATTACGACTACTATGGAGAATGCTATATTAAGGAAAGAAGGGTTACTTAAAATTTAGTGGTTTAATCTCTAGTTTTGTTGACCAATAAATATTAGAGACCTATGTGGACTTTGTAAATTATAAACCAAATTTCGTTTGAAGAAAAAAGTTATAAGTTGTATATCCTTTATGCGTATGACTTGAGTTTAGTTACTTAATATTTCATATTACATAATGTAGTTATATTTAGTCTTAATCATAAAAAAATTTCCTCTTTCTCTAAGGTTATGGAAGACTAATAACTACTTCTTTAACTCATAGTCAAGAGGCTCAAGCCTCTGCACAAAAAAATCCTAAAAAAAATTTCGCATCCTTCTTCAAACAAATGGAATAAATTTCCTCAAGACCTATGAATAATCAATTTGATAATTTATTGAGTCGTTTTAAGAATTTACATCTAGATAAATTTATTAGAGATGCAAATCCCTTTAAAGCTGGACAGCGGATCCAACATTTAGAAGACATCTTTGAAGTGTTTGATTATAGTGAAACCGATAAAAGGAAGTTGGATGTATTTCAACTAGCAGGAGAGGCAAGAGATCGGTAGGAGTTAATTAGGACCATAACTGATTCAACTGTGATGACATGGAAAAAATTTAAGGAAACTTTTCTGGAAAATTATTTTCCAGAACATAAAAGAGAGAAGATAGAATTGAAATTTCAACCTCTCAGACAAGGAAACATGACAGTAGCTGTGACGACCCGAAAATCCGTACCCTTTGAATTGACAATAATCTACGCATGTCCGACCCAAAAAGCACAGACTGACGGAAAGTCAAGAGAAAGAAAAGAAGAGAGAAGAAGAGAAGAGAAGATAGAACCAAAAAGAACAATATAAAATCTCACATCGCATTGGAAAACATATAATATCATATCAACGATCTTTACAAAATAGAAACTGTATATACATACATCAATCAGAGTTATCAACTTGAACAGTTATAATAACCTGTCCTCACAAATGCTGATAATAACAACAACTAAGCACAACGGATAATCAATAATCAAAACAGATACGCGTATACGAAATGAAGATCTCCAGCTCTCCTGCTGAAGCTCCAAAGGCATCAAATCTAGACCTGTAAATGTACTCGGTATGACCCGAGCAATGAAAGGAAAGCATGCCCGGATCAGTCTGGTAAACCAGCGTGAGAAACACGCTCAACTGAATTTATTAAATTACCAAAACTTTTCCTTTATCAAAACAAAAGTATCTCATAAGACAAGTCCACACATAAACACGGACATGTTTTTACCTTACGATAACTAAATCATTTCATATCAAACTCATATGATATTATACTAGTGTCTAGTATACAAATAATATTCAAAATAGCCGAAATTGTTACCATTATTAAATTCCAGCATACTAGGCTCTACAAATAAAATGATAGATACGTAGTGGAGTTTGGATTTCCATACAAATGACCAGGTGAAGGGACTACCTTCCGGTGGTACATCTCTAGAAGAATGTACCGAGAAACCATCACAAAGTTTCTCTACCAACACAAGACCGGCCCACCTCTATAACTAGATGGTACCGAATATGTCATCCTCCGATCGTTACCGACCTTTACTAAGGGCCCTCTAGCATACAAACCACAATAATCAGATACACAATGCCATAGCGTGCAAAGATATATCTAGAAGATGATGATCATATCCTACTTGGGAATGACCCATTTAGCCTTGCCGCATCTAACCCTGTTTTGGTCATTTCCGGTTGATGAGGCCTGATGAGGTAACGATTACCTTTCACAATCACATATCAAATCACATTGAATGCCACACGGCCATTTTCGTTGACTACTAATTGCCTTCCACAAAAATACAACCCTTAAGCTCATACGTCTAAAGGAGGGCGTTAAGCTAAGAGAAGTTGCCTTCTCCCCCACCACCGATGTACGTTTGTAAAAATCAATGTACGCAATCTATAGAAATGCAATGTCAGACAAACATCCATATAAGTTATCTAGGAACAGGACAAACCGAATGTACTTTCCTACCGCATCCGGTCGGAAAATCCCTAGGATTAGTAGCGAATAGTACTTGCATTGGATATTTCATAATGAAGAGACCACTGCTACTGGATGTCTATTGGGATTTTAACCCCAAATGATCAACAAGCAATCCCCTACCATGAAAACCCGGAATAACAGTATCATCACAAAGCAACCTGCACAATTGTCGCATATACGTTGGTCTGAAGTGGTTTTTAGTTAATCTGATCCCGGTCTCTTTGCACCAGCAACGCAAAAGCGTTTCTCAACCTCACACAGAAACAAAGTCTCATAGACTTATCACGTCTCCAACTTTCAACTTGCTATCCTTCGGGCCAAGAAGGAAGCTCGATAGATTGGAATAATGCTCCACACTATGTGAATCAACATCCACAACACAAACAATAATCAAGCCTACACAGAAGGCTACGTACTAAGTGTACGACTAAATAGTTCCCATATTAGGTCGAGGAACCAAAATTTGGCTAAGTTTGATAGTCGATTATTTAACTATCAAAGCAAACAAACAAATATTTAGCAACATATACAATCACCGGGCCCTTTTAATTAATCTTTTATTAATTAAATCATTGCCAAATATTCACTTTAATTTACCTTTAAAAAGATATATTCTAAAAACATTTCAACATTGGAAAACATTTCCAAATACTTATTTAATAATAAGTAATTCACAATTCTATTTATTTTCAACACTTGGAAAATATTTCATTTACTTAAATCACGATTAAGTATATATTTTATTCTATAAAGAAAACGTTCTCTTTAAACACATTTATTCGGGTGAAAACGAATATTGCGTAGAACATCATTACGACAACCCAAAATCAATAGTTTAGGGATTCAAAAATATATAAACCCCAATACTGTTCAAAAACATTTCCTTTCGAAAATCATTTACTATAACAACAGTGTCATAGTCCATCATTTCCTTACTACTCGAAAACGTCTATTTCAACAATGAATGTTGAAATCTATGGTTTTGATACTTAACACATTTTAAAACATCTTTTAATCATTTTATTCCATTTAAAAGATTACTTTCCAAAACATTTATTCAACTTAAATGATCATTATTCACTGTCCAAAATCGTCAATATAAATCTCTAACCAAATTCAACACTTCTTCATATTTAATTAAAGAATTATCACTGTCCAAAATCGTGAATATATCTCCTTTATTAAGATTTCATATTCAATAATCAAATTCAATTGATTTTGGATTTATAAACAATGTTTATAAATTCACATTTTTATTTTATAAAAACTTCAATTTATAAATCTCCTTTATTAACCAATTCTACATATATCTCATTTACAGCCAAAATGCAATTTATAAGTTAATTCCTTATAAATAATTTATTTTACAAATTCATTTATTTTATAACTTCTTAAATTATAAATCTTATTCACTTATAAGATTCATTTATACTTCATTTAAACGTTTACAGAACTCCTTTATAATTCCATCACTTTGATTTATAAAAATTCAATTTTATAGATCTTATATATATATATATATATATATATATATATATATATATATATATAAACACACGCCGTTTATTATAACTTTAAAAATCTCCGTTTAAACTATTTTACAAAATAGTTCATTTCATATTCCAAAAATCATAATTTACTATATTTCACAGAAATCATAATTTTTATAACATAAAATTATAACATTTATTTATTTAAAATAAATCCATTCCTTTAACACTTCAAAATTCACCAAAACGTATATTTTCAAAATCACTTGAAAATCCTTTTAAATTTGAAAATCATCGCTTTAATATTTTTAATTTTCAAAAATAGGCCCAATGCTGCAACAGCACTAAATACATCAATCACGGTATCCAAAACATCATATATCATTGGATAACAGAATACATAACAATATCTGTAAATAAATCAATACGGGTGAGGAATCCAGTTGGATCCCTCCAACCTATCATCTGCAACAAATATACATATTAGAATATGTGTACAATGTACGCTTCAAGGCAGACGCGCGTACAATGGGTCATTCGCTCATACACGGTAACGTATAGGGCCATCTGCTCCACTAGGCAGGTATATATCCAAATACCAATCAATATATCATAGATCATCCAAAAAATCATCACTCGTCATAAATAATATTTATTCTCACTTATATAAAAATATTAGTGAGTCAGAAAGAGTGAGTTGTACTCACATTGTCTCCAATAGCAGTTGTAGTGTTTTATTCCGAATAAAATTAAACGAGCGTTTAATTTTATCCAAAATCACACTAGCTCCAATCAACTCCAAACTAGCTCCATCGCATAGTGTTCGACAATACGAATCCAACGTAATTCGTTTCGTGCGAAATGGACCCCGTACGACAAAGATACCCAATTTAGAAGTTTATACAATTTTTAATATAATCAATTTCTATTTTATATTTATATTTTTTTTACCCTAGAACTCATCCAGGCCATTTGTTTCCTTTACTTCAGATATGGGCCGCGATTTAAGCTTTTTCCTTCACGTTCAAAACTCGTACGCGCATAAACCCATTGCCATTCGATTTCATTGAATGCCGCACCTACCCTCGATCGTCGAGTCGACGATCAACGAACGCCGTTCGAAACGCATACGCGCTAGCCAACCCAGCCGAAGACCGCACGCACTCGGCCGCGTCCTAGCCTCCAAAAATGTGAATGAATGTCGGCCACTTGAACTCGATTTGTCGTTGACTGGCTACGCTTTAAACGATCTCCACCGTTGATTTCGTAGCACTCGTCGAGCTCTTCAATTTGTTAGTTGGAAGATTTTGATGAAAGTGAGCGGATTAGAAGATATCGAGGGAAGAAAATTGAGAAATTCTGGCCATTAAAAGCTTAGTGGCGGCTAGCCCTAACTAGCTAGGGTTTTGTGAAAAAATAGAAAAATGTTGGCTTTTTATAAAAAATATTCGTACACTATTAATTCAATTTTTTCCGAACTCGAAACGAAGCGTGCCGCCTGGCGTTTATAATGTTTTACCCCTATTCCGAACGCAATGGAATATATATCGGGAGCCAATTCGATTGTATTTGAATGATAGGTTTTCGAATCGACTATTTAAATTTAAATTTCACTTAAACCGATTTCCTACGCGTTTTAGCTTGCCCTGGACAAACCGTAAGTCCGATTGACACCAAATTTGAAATCTTACAATAATTTAACATTACGGATCCGATGAAACTAGTTTTGTCAAAATCAAAGATTGTTTGAAAAATGACTATTTTTACACGTCAATTAAATATTAAAATATTCAATTTTTATAATTTAACTTTTAATTCAACTTTAAAAGTTCTCTAACATAATTCTATTTCAAATATGATTTAATTCAACTTTATAAATCGTTTTTATTCATATTTAATTCAATTTCCAATTATTTACGCAATTTCAAATATTAAATTAATAATTTAATTATCCAATTAAATCACTATATTCGAAATATTATTTATTCAGCTTATAAATTTAACTTGTGCATATTTAAAATCAATTAAATATACAAATTTCAAATGACAGAAATTCTGGGTCGTTACATTCTCCCTTACTTAAAAGAATTTCGTCCTAGAAATTACCAAGTGAGAAAAAGTTACAAAATCAAATTACTTTTCAAAAACAATCGTTCAAATTAGATTTACCAAATCTCTAAGTGTTTAACTTTCCCAAATCCATTAGTTAAACTCTTACAAAAAAATTTCTAAGTTTTCAAATCATACATAGTTATCTTTTCAAAACCCACTATATCGTTTAACTTTTGACTTAATGTCAAAAATTTTGTTTTCACAAATTTTCCCAATTTCTTAAAATTTTACTAACGCCTTCGATTTTCAAAAAAATGCGCCATAGTCTCCTTTGCGCGGTTCGATTCGAAAAAAAACAATATATATATCACAAATATACATCTCATCATCAAGGATGAGGCATCTTGAATGGAAAAAAGTGTAAAAGTACGATATGTGATCCGAGATATGTACCTTATATATTATTAGCAAACATATACGGCTAATATAGCGTGAAAGCGAGCTCCAAATGCGAAGCAAGCGCCATCCGCACCTACTAAACACTCAACAACAATGAGAAACATGTATATATGAAAGTAATATCTATATACAACATATACCACTACAACAACTATATATGCCAATATAGCAAATGCAACCACCATAACAAATCCAACCATCAAACATATATCATCCAACAAACATCCATAACCAAATCAATACACTTTCACATCTCATTAATATTTACTAAATTGATTTTCAATTTATTTACATTTGATTCATTAACATTGGATTTTACTAACATTCATTCATTTTCAATTAGTTTACATTCACTAATTCAAGTTACTTCCAAATCAAATCATATTCAATTCTAATTAGATTCACTTAACTTCCAATTTCAATTTGGATTCAATTATATATAGCTTTCATTTCATTAATTCAATTTCATTAACACTTAATGAATTTCTATATAATCTACTAACATTCATTTAATAACCAATATATTCAACATTACCAAATTTATTTAATTTACTCTCAACGTTCAATTTGGTTCAACACTTTTAATTTCAAATTGGTTTAACATTCAATTATTCAATTCACGACTTCTTAACTTAAGTTTTATTCAATTCTTAACAACGACATTTTCTAATGCTGATTCATTTTACATCTTAAAGTTGAATTTCATAATATAACTCAAGTTCATATTCACCATTTTACTTTATTAATTCACATTATTAATTTACTTCGATATTAAAATTAACTTCATTCAACATTCTTTAGTTATGTTTCATTTCAATTTCATTTACATTTACTTTCACTATACAACTTAAGTTCATTTCTAATTTATTTCAAATTCTATTTTATTTAACTTTTACTTAAGTCAAATTTCATTCTGCTATTCAAATTCAGATTTTGTTTTACTTAACAAAATTGTTTAACCATTTTAACAATTGGTTTTACTTACATTTTCTCATTTTATAAGTTATACAACATAATTATTCATAATTACGTGAACATCACCTAAGTTCACTTCCATTCACTAAACTCATTCTTTATAATTTCAAATCCAGTTCACTTTATTAACTTCCTTTAGTTAAATTTCAAATCATATATTTTATTATGCTAACTCAAATTTATTTCAACTTTACCAAAGTTAAATTTCAACTTTACCAAAGTTAAATTTCATTATCTCATATTATAAATCCAAAACTCATTTCGCTTATATTTATCAATTTCAACTTGGATTTTAAATTCAAATTCGTTTATCAAAACAAAACTTCAATTTCAATTTATTATTGGTAGCAAATCAATCACATAGAAACTCGAAAATGATACTGATGATGCTGCAGTCATCACCCTTATTATTTCACAGTAACAGTAGTGAATTCAATGCTTAATATTCTTTTTTTTTATTCTTTTATTTATAAATCACATTAATAAACCCTTTTTACTTATATAATTTCACTATATTATTTCACTTTACTTATATAAGATCATTCTAAATTTATTTATCTTATTTAGATTTATAATAATATAATCTCTTTTACTTTTGAAAAATAACTTTCAAAATAAACGGGATTCAGATTTTCAAATTCTTAGTTTAAATCCATTTTTATTTATAACTCACATAGTTTCATTTCTTATATATAAGATTATTTCACAATTGTAAATCATATTAATTATAATTCCATATTTTATAATTCTTTGCTTATACAATTTATTCGTTTACAATTATTGTTTTTATTTAGATTATTCAAACAGCATTTTATTAACTTATATATATTTATTTTCATTTCCAAACAACCAAACAATCCATTTATATATGCTTTAATAATTTCTGAAAAATTGTTTCTTTTATATATAAAATAAAATATAACCGAGGTAAAATTATTTCATTTACCCAATTTAAAGTAATACTATGTCGACTTGCCTCGTTTAAGTGTTTAAAAATCCCTATCGATAATATGGCGTCCCACATACCGACTAGAATTCACAAACAACTTAAAGGATTAGTAAACACAATATAAAACATTTTATATTCACCAACAAATACACATTTATATATATAATACACTCAAACTCAATCAAGGGTGCTACTGTCCCCATCTATACTGAGTACACATCAAAGTTTAGGACTATACAAAATCTAAGCTCTGATACCAGCTGTGACGATCTAGGCTTTTCAACCATCGACAGTGGATAAACTCCACCGTAGCTCACATGGGTACCTCACGATTTGCTTTTACGTCCAGCCTCTCGACTGTAAGGCAAACTACCAAACCAACCCCTCGATACTCGATCTCAGGGACATGTAGGAGTAAGAGTCATCTGTTCGCTACCTAACAAGAAGTGAGAACCCCCTATCATGTACGAACATCACTAAGAAAATCTGATCCCGATCTCTTCGCACCAACAACGCAAAAGAGTTTCTCAACCTCACATAGAAACTAAATCTCATAGACTTATCACGTCTCTAACTTTCAACTTGCTATCCTTTGGGCCAAGAAGGAAGCTCGATAGATTGGAGTAATACTCCGCATTATACGAATCAACATCCTCAACACAAACGATAATCAAGCCTACACAGAAGGCTACGTACTAAGTGTACGACTAAATAGTTCCCATATCAAGTCGAGGAACCAAAATTTGGCTAAGTTTGATAGTAGGTTATTTAACTATCAAAGCAAACAAACAAATATTTAGCACCATATACAATCACCGGCCCCTTTTAATTAATCTTTTATTAATCAAATCATTGCCAAACATTCACTTTAATTTATCTTTAAAAGATATATTCTCAAAACATTTCAACATTAGAAAACATTACCAAATACTTATTTAATAATAAGTAATTCACAATTCTATTTATTTTCAACACTTGGAAAATATTTCATATACTTAAATCACGATTAAGTATATATTTTATTCTATAAGGAAAACTTTCTCTTTAAACACATTTATTCGGGTCAAAACGAATATTGCGTAAAACATCGTTACGACAACCCAAAATCAATAGTATAGGGTTTCAAAAATAAAATAGATATATAAACCTCAATATTATTCAAAAACATTTCCTTTCGAAAATCATTTACTATAACAACATTGTTATAGTCCATCATTTCCTTACTTCTCGAAAACGTCTATATCAACAATGAATGTTGAAATCTAAGGTTTCGATACTTAACACATTTTAAAACATCTTTTAATCATTTTATTCCATTTAAAATATTACTTTCCAAAACATGTATTCAACTTAAATGATTATTATTCACTATCCAAAATCGTGAATATAAATCTCTAACTAAATTCAACACTTCTTCATATTTAATTAAAGAATTATCCACTGTTCAAAATCGTGAATATATCTCCTTTATTAAGCTTTCATATTTACTAATCAAATTAAATTGATTTTCGATTTATAAACAATGTTTATAAATTCACATTTTTATTTTATAAAAATTTCAATTTATAAATATCCATTATTAACCAATTCTACATATATCTCATTTACAGCCAAAATGCAATTTATAAGTTAATTCCTTATAAATCATTTATTTTACAAATTCATTTATTTTATAATTTCTTAGATTATAAATCTTATTCACTTATAAGATTCATTTATACTTTATTTAAACGTTTACAAAACTCCTTTATAATTCCATCACTTTGATTTATAAAAATTCAATTTTATAAATCTTATATATATATATACACACACACACCGTTTATTATAACTTCAAAAATCTTCATTTAAACTATTTTACAAAATAGTTCATTTCATATTCCAAAAATCATAATTTACTATATTTCACAGAAATCATAATTTTTATAACATAAAAATTATAACATTTATTTATTTAAAATAAATCCATTCCTTTAACACTTCAAAATTCACCAAAATGTATATTTTCAAAATCACTTGAAAATCCTTTTAAATTTGAAAATCATCACTGTAATATTTTTAAATTTCCAAAAATAGGCCCAATGCTGCAACAGCACTAAATACATCAATCACGGCATCCAAAACATCATATATCATAGGATAACAGAATATATAACAATATATGTAAATAAATCAATACCGGTGAGGAATCCAGTTGGATCCCTCTAACCTGTCATCTGTAACAAATATACATTTTAGAATATGTGTACAATATCCACTTCAAGACAGACGCGCGTACAAAGGGTCATCCGCTCATACACGGGAGCGTATAGGGTCATCTGCTCCACTAGGCAGGTATACATCCAAATACCAATCAATATATCATATATCACTCAAACAATCATCAGTCATAATAAATAATATTTATTCTCACTTATATAAAAATATCAGCGAGTCAGAAAGAGTGAGTTGTACTCACATTGTCTTCAATAGCATTTGCAGTGTCCGAATAAAATTAAACGAGCGTTTAATTTTACCTAAATTTCAAACAAGCTTCAATCACTCCAAACTAGCTCCATCGTGTAGTGTTCGACAATACGAATCCAACACAATTAGTTTCGTGCGAAACAGACCTCATACGACAAAGATACGCAATTTAGAAGTTTATACAATTTTTAATATAATCAATTTCTATTTTATATTTTTATTTTTTTGCCCTAGAACTCATCCAGGCCGTTCATTTCCTTCACTTTAAAACTGGGCCACGATTTTAGCTTCTTCATTTATGTTCAAACTCGTACACGCATAAACCCATTGTCGTTCGATTTCATTGAATGCCGCACCTACCCTCGATCGTCGAGTCGACGATCAACGAATGCCGTTCGAAACACCTACACGCTAGCCACCCTAGGCCGAAGACCGCACACACTCGGTCACTTCCTAGCCTCGAAAAATGTGAATGAATGTCGTCCACTTGAGCTCGATTTGCTGTTGATTGGCTACGCTTTAAACGATCTCCACCGTTGATTTCGTAGTACTCGTTGAGCTCTTCAATTTGTTTGTTGGAAGATTTTGATGAAAGTGAGTAGATTAGAAGATATCGAGGGAAGAAAATCAAGAAATTCTGGCCATTAAAAGCTTAGTGGCGGCTAGCCCTAACTAGCTAGGGTTTTGTGAAAAAATAGAAAAATGTTGGTCGTTTATAGAAAATATTCGTGCACTATTCATTCGATTTTTTTCCGAACTCGAAACGAAGCGTGCCGCCTGGCGTTTATAATATTTTACCCCTATTCGAACGCAATGGAATATATATCGGGAGCCAATTTGATCGTATTTGAAAGATAGGTTTTCGAATCGACTATTTAAATTTAAAATTCACTTAAACAGATTTCCTACGCGTTTTAGCTTGCCCGGGACAAACCGTAAATTCGATTGACACAAAATTTGAAACCTTACAATAATTTAACATTGCGGACCCGATGAAACTAGTTTCATCGAAATCCGAGATTGTTTGAAAAATGACTATTTTTACACGTCAATTAAATATTAAAATATTCAATTTTTACAATTTAACTTTTAATTCGACTTTAAAATTTCTCTAACATCATTCTAATTCAAATATGATTTAATTCAACTTTATAAATCAATTTTATTCACATTTAATTCAGTTTCCAATTATTTACGCAATTTCAAATATTAAATTAATAATTTAGTTATCCAATTAAATCACAATATTCGAAATATTATTTACTCAGCTTATAAATTTAACTTGTGCATATTTAAAATCAATTAAATATAAGAATTTCAAATGACAGAAATTCTGGGTCGTTACAGTAGCTCAATATCAAAATCAATTTGAGCCAATATCTCGATTTGCAAGTCATTTAATTAATACAACTTAAAAGAGGGCTAGAAGATTGGTAAAAGGGCCGATTTAACCAATACGGAGATGTGTTTGGTGATCATCGCAAGACTTATGAGGTAATCATTTTTGAAGCTCTTAACCTTGAAGAAGACTACATTCAACTTCAGTAAGAAAGGTATATTTTGAATAAGAGAAATCCCAACAATCAAGGAAAATCGAATAATCAAAAGAAACCCATGGGAAGAAGCCACGGTACAATGAAGAAGAAAATCAAGGAGGGGCACAATAAGGAGAGGGTATAAATAAATTAAAGACGTTTTATAATTGCAATGCGAAGGGTCATATTGCTCCTAACTATCCAAAGGAAAGAAAAAAATTGTATGCTACAATTGTAATGGACCTGGTCACATGAGCAGGGACTATAAAAGGACGAAAAAGGAAAATAAAGCAACATCAAGAAAACAAGCCAGGATATATGCAGTAGTTTATGAACATTCATATGTGGAAGGTACCTTATTTATTTTTTATGTTCAAGCTAAAGTTTAATTTGATTCAGGTGCCACACATTCCCTAACATCTATAGTATTCACTGCTAAGTTAGGATTGTCGATTCGACAATTAACAAATCCCCTAATAATAAATAACTTGGTAGAATGGGAAACTAAACTTAGAAGCATATGTAAGAATTATCCTCTTTATTTCAAAGATAAGGAAATGCATGTGGATTTGTTTCTTTTCCCAATGATTCGTTTTGATCTCATTCTTGGAATGTATTGGCTTTAATAAAATTTTCCAAAACAAGATTAGCATGACATGACTATAACCTTTTCCATTCTTGAATATGAAACATTCATATATTCATGTAATAAATTTGGAAATGCATTCCTATCTGGGTACCTAACACATATAGACATTAAAAATATGGACCAACAACTCGACCAAATCAAAGTGGCAAAATTTAAAGAAGCGTTTAAGGATATACCGGAATTACCACCAAAATGAGAAATTGATTTTTATAGAATTGGTCCCTGCTACATACCCAATAGCAAAAACAACTTATTGTATGGCTTCACTAGAAAACTAAGAACTAAAGAAGAAAATTCAAGAGTTAGAGGGTTAGTGCTTTATTAGACCAAGTAAATCACCTTGGGGAGCTCCAATATTATTAGTAAAGAAGCAAGACGGGTCCCTATGATTATGTATCGACTATCATAACATAATAAAGTTACAATCAAGAATAAGTATTCATTACCTCAGATTGATGATCTATTTGATCAACTCCATGGAGCTACCATATTTTCAAAGATATATTGGAGGTTTGGTTATCACCAGTTTAGGATAAAGGAAGAAGATATTCCAAAAACAGCTATCCAAACGCGGTATGGACATTATAAGTTTTCGGTCTGCCTTTTAGACTGACTGACGCACCAGTAGTATTCATGGACCTTATGAATCATGTGTTCCATCCATACCTTGATCAATTTTTCACGGTATTTATTGATGATATCTTAATTTACTTTAAGTTAATAGAAGAGCATGAGAAACAATTGCGTACAACACTGCAAACATTAAAGGAACACCAATTGTATGCCAAGTTAAGTGTGAGTTTTGGTTAGATGAAGTAAAATTTCTCAAGCATGTAATTTCAAAAGATGGGATAGAAGTAGACCCATAAAAAGTTGAAGCGGTTTTGAAATGGAGTCCTCCTAGAACACCTATGGAGATTCGAAGCTTCCTGGGACTCGCTGGTTATTATTGAAGATTTATTCAAAACTTTTCAAAGTTAGCTACTACACTAACTAAGTTAACCTAAAAGGACATAAAATTTGTATGGACTGAGAAATATGAGGTGACATTTCAGACATTAAAAAGAAAGTTAACTATAGCACTAGTTCTAACATTACCATGGAGTAGAGGTACAATACAGAATATGTTGTGATACATATGGTTAGGGATGAAGATGTGTATTGATGCAAGAAGATAAAGTTATTACTTATGCCTCTTGACAATTAAAGAAGCATAAAGTAAATTATCCAACTCATCAATTGGAGTTGGCAGCGATAGTGTTTTCATTAAAAAATGGAGACACCATCTTTACGACGAATAATTTAATATTTATTTTGACCATTAGAGTTTAAAGTATTTATTCTCTCAGAAAGAACTTGATATGAGATAACAAAGATGGATGGAGTTTTTGAAGGACCATGCTTCACATTACATTACCATCCCAGATTAGCCAACGTGGTAGCAGATGCATTAAGTTGAAAGTCATATGGAATTATTGCTAGCCAGATGATCACAAAATGGAGAGATTTGGAAACTTTAGTAGAAATAAATGCTCAACCTAAGATGATAATTAAATAAATAGTGAAAGGAAGGCCCTTATAAGTAGTATGGTCATTCAACCTACTTTAGTTAGTAGAATTATATAAAGTTAAAAGGATTGGTTAATGAAAATGAAAGTCAAGGACCAAGTGGATTGGAAGGTAGGAAATGACGGAGGATATGGATATCGAAATCGACTTTATATGCAAAATCAAGTAGAACTGAAGAAAGAGATTCTAAAGGAGGCGCATCGTTCAAGGCTCACTATACATCAGAAGCATGAAGGTGTATTTGGATCTAAAGCATCAATTCTAATTTAATGGAATGAAAAAGGATGATCAAGATTCGTTTCAAGGTGCCTGATATGCCAATAAATTAAAGCCGATCAACAATGACCATCTAGTCCATTGCAACTGCTTCTTATAGTTGAATGGAAGTAGGGATAAATTTCTATGGATTTTATAGTTGGACTCTTAAGATTAAACCAAGGACATGATGCAGTATGGGTAGTGGTGGATAACTTAATGAAATAAGCATATTTTATACCTTATAGCATGGTCTACTCGATGGATAAGCTAAGTAGAATCTACTTACAAGAAATCATCAAACTACAAGGAGCCCTAGTCATAATTATTTCAGATAGAGACTCACGATTTACCTCTAGATTTTGGAAAACTTTTCAAAAATCTTTAGGTACTTCACTCAACTTTAGTAGTGCCTTTCATCCTAAAACAGATGGACAAATAGAGTTTGAAAATCAAACAATAGAAGATAAGTTAAGATCTTGTGTGATGGAATGCGAATGTACTTGGGAAACACACATACTGTTAATTGAATTTTCATACAACTATAGTTGCCACACAAGTATTGGTATGACGACATTTGAGACCCTATATGAAAGGCCATGTCATTTACTAGCTTGTTCGGCAGAGTTGTGAGATAATAAACTACTCAGCCTTGATCTATTGAGAGAAACAACGAAGAAAATTAGAACTATACGAGAACAACTAAAATATGCCTAATGTAGAAAAATGAGCTATGCAGATCAAAGAAGGAAAGATTTGGAATTTGAAGTAGGGGAAATGGTTCTTTTAAAGACTTCTCCAACATAATGCGATTTGGAAAGAAAAAAGGAAAAATTGTCACCCAGATTTGTGCCATTTCAAATCACTCAAAGAATAGGTAAAGTTGCATGTCAACTTGCATTACCTGAAAAATTATTAGATCCTCATACTATTTTGTCATATATCGATGTTAAAAAAGTATATTCCTGACCCATCACATGTGATTTATTTGAGTAACGTCGAAATCAAGAAGGGTACCTCATTCATTAATGAACCAATTTGAATTCTTGAAAAGAGTCAAGAAATCACAAACAAAAGAAATCCCATTTATAAAAGTTCAATGGAATAATCATGATGAAAATGAGGCGTCATGGGAACTTGAATCAGAAATATTTGAATATTATCCAGCGTTATTTGAAGTATAGATTTCAAAGATGAATCTTCATTTAAGGAGGGAGGAATGTAAGAATCTAATTAACTAACTTTTTTCTGTGTTTATATCCTAAATGAAATAATATTATAATTCTTTGAAAGAGAAAATACTAAGTTATTACTCTATTTCAAAGACCGAAAGTTAATCTTGTGATCTAATAGGCTAATTAGGTGTAAGCTTGTAATATTATCACCTTGTTTATTAAAGCATAAAGTGGCATTAACTATAGATTTAAAAGAGGTAGTGGAACATAGGCTAATTGGGTGTAAGCCTGTAATAGCACCTTGTTGAACAAAAAGAATGAGACGACATTAAGCATGACACTTAAAATGAGGGACATCGGCTAATGATGTGTAAGCTTATAAGATAACCATGCTTATTAAGGTGACAAACAAAGGGGCAAGTGTCACTGCCTTAATATTTGCATGGAATAAAGCGGGCAAGTGTCCCAATTTAAAAAGATCAAAGTATCCTTGAATAAAGGATATGAATTAGATGATAACTCCATTTGATTTTCGCACTTCCATTTACCTAAGAACTAAATAAAAGTAAGAACAAGGAAGATCTTAAGGAAAGCCAAGGCGCTAAACCATAGGATGAAACAGTAATCAATAAGGTAAGGAAAACTATTTAATTCTAAAATTTCAAGTCATTCCATGAAGTAGTGTGTAACTTATAATACGTTTAATCTATATGTTGCACTATTTTAACCCTTTTGGTATTATAGACATACATTTTGCTTAAAATATTTTTTACCTCAACCAAGTGTATATGATGATGCTTCAGTTATTTGGAAATCTATATTTGTTTACCATTTATGATTATAAAGTATCTTGAAGAATACATATGTATATACCTATGATTTGTGATGGCTTTCGAACGAATGCGGTAAAGGGCAAAAGATCTAGGATAGTGTATTGTTACTTTAGTTCCATATCGTATGCTAGGAGACAGAGTATACCCATACTGTGTGTTATGATGCTAGCCGCGATGGGATAAAAAAATTCCATGATCGAATTCCTTAGTTTTTGTTCGAGTTAGATCCATGTGTAGTCAAATTGATTTTGACATCAATTTCAGATCTTTTATGTTCCTTGTTTATAAAAGATATTTATGAATTTTGAATGAGTTTTGTAGATATGTTTGGAGAACATTTGCCTATATTACTTACGTAAGATAGTAATATATATTTTAAAATATGGTTTGGACATCTTGGAGAATTTTGTGACATTACCTGATATTTAGATTAAATAGATACCTTATTGGTCAGTGTTGCTTATGATGCTACACATGAACAATTTAGGCTTAGATGAATGAAGTTGGATTTTGGGACTTTTCATGAAGAAATCGAAGCGAAGGAATTTTTTAGCTTTTGTTTAGTATTGTAAGTCTTGATATACAGGTGTGTATAAAGTCAAAAACAAGACTCTATGTAAATTTGTTACATAATCTAACTCGAAAACCGATCTTAGCTATACCGAGTTTTTTATTTCTATAATATACTGCGTTATATTGTAATATAATTAATTAATTAATTTAAAGTATGTTAAGTAGAAAATTCTTAATTGATATGTTGTGTGATGGTAATTACAATATGTTGTAATCATAAGAAATTTATCACATTGAAATAACATATTATTTTAAATATTCCTAGTCAAGATAATGGGGTTCATTAGGTGGAACGTTAGTGGTTTAAAAACCTTAGATAAATGTATTTAAAAAATTTCTTTTCTAAAGGATAGCAATATTGACATTGATTTGCTGTACGAAACTAAAATAGTGCACCACGATTGTTGTTTCTATAGAAGCATAAGTGGCCTTTATACTAGTAACTAGGTCTGTCTTCACGCGAGGGTAGATCGAGAGGTCTAACAGTGAGTTGGACATATAGCTTTGTGAAATTATTTAGTCTGTTATTATAATATACCTGATGCGTCTCATTTTTACTAATTTAAGGGAAGATTCCCTTTAAATGTCACGAATGTCTATGGACCACATAATAAAATTGATATGGGAGTTCTTTGAAGCGAGTGTCTCGAATTTAGATCTTTTACCGTCGGCCCTTGTGTTGTAGAGGGATTTCAATGTGACTAGGTTTTTATGCATACATACACCTAGAGAAGGCGAAATCTCTATCATGGTGGTGTTCGACTTGTTTGTTATTAATAGGAATCTAATTGAATTGCCACTTAATAATAAGCGGTTCACTTGGTCGAACTCAAGCAACAACCCTTCGAGGGAGCTCCTTCATCGTTTCCTTATTAGCAAAGAAATGGAGGATAAGTTCACTATTTTACATGTAAATAGGCTACCCACCATGTACTACGATCACTATCCTAATATTCGATTTTGCAACAATGATCAATTAATTCACAAAATATTTAAATTCGAAACATGTGGCTTTTAGAAACTAATTTCACTGACCTAGTTTCAAATAATTGGGTTTCATTGATTAGCTACAATTTTAAATATTCTAGATATATAACTAAGGTTTTTGTTAGTAAACTTAGGATTTGAGATTATTTCTCAAAAAATGAAATAAAGATGTTTTTGGTAATATTAAAACTAAAAAAACCACTTTCTAAAATCCTAATATTAAATAAATTACAAGAAGTTAGAACCCTAAACTCTTCCGAGCTAAACATACTATAGAACCTTAAAGAGGAAATAATGTGAAAACAGAGATCTTGGGTCCAATGGATGGACGAAGGTGACAAGAATACCAAATGTTTTCATAAAATAACTAATGGGCCTAAGCATGATAATACCATGAATTCTTTGCTCGTTAATAATATGGGAATTTTTTATCACAATGAACTCAATGATGCCTTCACTAACTGCTAAAAATATATTAAATGAAATAATAAAGTAAGCCAGATGGAACGATTTATACCCTAATAACATGAGGATTTCCTTGATGATCTCAATAAACCATTCTTCGAAGTGGAAATCTTTAAGGCCATTAATGACATGCCTACTGATAAGTCATCTAGATCAGATGGATTGCTTATACTATTTTACAAAACAATCTGGAAAGTGTTCAAATATGACTTGTTTTATATGTTTGATGTGTTTTGTAATGGTAATTTACAATTAGGAAGATTTAACATTGCCAACATAATCCTCCTCTATAAGAAAGTGGATGCAATTGAATTTAAGGATTTTAGGCTCAACCCTCAAACTAAGAAGACCAATATGAGTTAATCAATCTGGTACAAAGGGATACATTAAGAGAGTTATTAATTGTATTTTTCCACTATATTATACTATATACATCACTTATCTTTTGGACTTCGATTTATTTCTACTGCTAATATGAAGATATCTTCGTCAAAATGTTAGTATGAGAAAATGGGGTACATAAGCGACCGCGGATAGGCAGTCTGGGATGCTTGATTAGTTCAGAGAATATTTAGCTACCACAAAGGATGTTCCACCACCCGTAATCATTTTCAACAGATGTGGCTGGCAATAGAGGTAGTATGACCCTTAGGCCATAAGTATTTGTAGATCTACTAGCTTTAGACACTTCAAAGCTATGTCAGAATTTCCTTCACCTTAGAGAAAAGCCATATCTGTGTCATGAGATTGTTGCTGAGACACGGCCTTAGACGTGTGGATATAAAAGAGCTTCTGTCGAGATATATCTAGAGAATGTTCTCATAAGGAAGATTGATTCTCGACATTTAGAGAGGAGAGACTTTGGTTGGGTAGGACATAGTGTCTGGGTGGTTGATGAGTAGGATCGTGACTTGGAATGAATTCAGGCATTACTTTGGTTCTTATTTCATTTCTAAGATTGAGAATGGCATATACCTTGAGCATTCCACCCATCTTTTGTATGGCAACTTATCAGTGAAGAAGTATGTTGATCAATTCAATCTTTTGTGTTTGAGATTTAGATGGTCGATACTCTATTGGTGTGGGCAACGGAGTTTTCCTTGGGTTTTATGTAAATCCTTCATTCTGAGGCTCAAAACTAACTACTACGGGTACTACAGTCATCCATAGTTATTAATTCTCGACGATGAAATGCAGCCATGTTAATCATATCCATTATGTATATTAAAACAGGAACTTTCTCAAACTGACGTGGACTGCTATATCTTCCTCATTTCAAAATATCTCAATTCCCCAGCCTTTTCCGCTTTCCCTTCACCTACTATCAACTGGGGGGGAAAAATAAAAATAAATAAAAACCCATTTCCCATCCCACGTCTCAGATGCTTTCCCCAATTCCCAACCGCTACCAACTCTAACCGTCCACCCTACCAATGGCCTCCAATTTCTAAAGTAATCCTTCTCCCCCGTTGCTCTTCGACATCCGCCTCCCCATGTTCCCTTCGCACCCCGCAATTGTCTCCCTTTCCCCCTTTTCCTACATTGCCTTCCATTCGCTTCCTTCCATTTTCCTCCTTCTCCACCGTGTCCAACCACCACAACATAAATTTCCCACAACCGACCGCAATTGGTTTCCAGCTTGCTTGATGGTGCGGACATCGATACATATTCTCCAAACTTTTACATATTCAATTAATCATTGTAAAATTCATTAACAGTTATCACACACAATGTTTAAATATAGTAGGCATTATTTAAGTTTATGTTTTTTGTCATAAGGTTTACTGTGTTCTTTCCGGCTATAAATAATTTTATGCTAAAATCTTAACTTGCTTCATTCATGCTCGAACTTACACAACTCACTTGGTGCTTATATTGGTGTTACAAATGAAAATTAGATTCAAGTCCGTCAGAATGATGTTTGCACACAATTACTTCTACTGCACATCACAATATCCATTAGTATGCGTAACGTATGAATGTTGAGTACCTTTATGTGATACTATATATAAAACTTGAATGCCTATTATAACATTATTCGTTGAAAATACTTATTTGGCTATGCTTTGCTATGTATTGGTATTGAGTTCAATCTTCACTGGGTCATGCACTACTAATAAATTTTTTTATGGAGCTGAGCATGCATGTACTTAATTATGTTGACATGATAAGTAATTTCATACAAAATACTATTTAGTGGTATAGAAGTTGAAATATGTACCGACATTTCCATAAGTAATTTAACCAACCCCCATATTAATCTTCTAATAGCGGTAAACCTAATTTACGGTAAGACTGCTTATAATTTTGGTCATATTCCTTGACTGCCTGAAACATTAATATCTGTTTCCTCCTCTCAAGTAACATATGTTGGCTACCTATCCCTTTTACACGATAAGTTTTTATAAATTCCACTGTGCATTTTACCAACATATTTCTATTGGTGTCTTTATGAAAATATATTTTACAATCTTAAGATATTTAATTTGGTTTTTCGTTGGCCTATAATGTTAAAGTCTATGATGTCAAAGAAGAGAATCTATGGTTTATCTTCATAAACTAAGATGTTGCTAATTTATGTTCACCTCAAATGATTTCGATCATAAAGGTTTGATTTCACTTCTTGCTTTCATAGTTTATTCAAGACATGTCAGACTCAATTTGATGTAACCTAGGGGCTTTATAGAAATTCCACCAATTTTTTACAAGCTTTTAGAGTTAGTTAATACATCAATTTGAAATTGGTGATTCTTCTTTTTTCTTGCTTTACCTATTTTTTCATAAATGTAAGATTTTTTATTTATGCTCTTTAAGTACCATAACCATATGTAACTGTTCCATTGTTATAATATTAATGTGTTACTGATTGGTCATAATTTTTTAACCCTTTCATTTAGGCACTGTTTGTAGTCTGTGCATTCACCAGTTTAGTAAAAACAAAAAACAAAAATGAACTCTACTTTGCTTGCCATTCTTATATTCAACATTTGCATTTTTAGATTTAACATTTATGCCGATATAAATAATAACTTTTTAAAACAACAATTTTATTTAGGGTAAAATATATGTCGTACCCACAACTATTGTGAAATTAAAAAGTTCTACCTGGAGCTGTCTTTCATGTGCATTCTGCAAATCAACAGTTCACTTTGAGGGAACAAACTACTTCTGCTCTGGATGCCACCGAATAGCCATGCAACCCGTAAATAGTAACAGTTGACAAATTATTTGTTCAATTTTTTTACATTAATTGCTATCGCAAAAAAATTTGTTTGATAAGTACCGCTTAAATGTGGACATACTGAAATCCTCTACGTCCACTACTATCTCCGCTTTTGACAAGGAAGCCGAATAGCTGCTAGGACATAAGGTTGACGACATGCTTGCCATTCTTAACTCGGTAAAAAGAACATATTTATTTATAATATGATTTGTTCAGTTATAATTGCACTGTGATATATGATTCCAAAACGATCATTGTAGATTGACGCGTTTTTGAACTTGGTACCATCTATTTTTATATTCATTTTCATCAAACAATTGTTTTTTTAGTTATGTTATGAATGATTACGATGTCCTTATATCTACTATGCATTACATATAGTTAGTTCTTTGCTTAAACATAGACAAATTATTTCATTTTGTTCGGTGCAGTTTTTGTGTAATGTTTGAAAAAATTCATATTTTTTTCTAGCAGATTGGTCATTGGCATATATATATATATATATATATATATATATCTGATTTACAAATCCAATGCCATCAATATATTTTGGAAATAATATCTTGTGAACTAGTGTATTAATATGCAGTGTGGATTAATTTGACTGATTGTCGTATGTTTATTTCCACATGCTAACCTGATTAATTTTGGAACTTGAACCTAATTAACTTTGTATTGGTTTACTGCTGACAACAAATTAAGTTTGGCTAATGTTAATTAAATTATTTTGTCTTTTTTCACTTTGTATTGGTTTGCTGCTAACAACAAATTAAGTCTTCTCCATTAAATTGATCCTGTTCGATTCCGTCCGTGTACATTTTGATGTGGTTTTTTTGTTGACATGTATGTATATGAAGGTTCTTACTTAAATTTTATGTTTGATGAAGTATTTTGTAAGAGATAAATGAAAATATATATTATTAATCAATGTCCAGTTGCGACAGCAATCGCCATTAATCAAGGAAGGGTCATTCGACTCACATGGGTTTATCAAATCATTCTCTGAAATTTCAATAAAGAAGTAAAACGCTTTTTCTCAACATTCATTTATGTCCATTTTCATAGTCTTGTTTGTATGCTTCCAATTATGATCATTCTTATATTATGACTTTTGATTTTGACTGTGTACCGAAAGAAGTTACCTCCAGATTCATTCAGATGTAACTGATTTTGTGGCCAAAGGTAACTGATTCAAACTATTTTATGCGATATAACTTTTGTTTAGTTTGCAAAAATTGGAGGATTTCTTTCTCAAACTGGTTTATATATAATTTGAACTGATTATTTTATAGAAAATTTTCTCCAGATTAATTCTCATGAAATGCCATGGAATTTTTTTGCCGAACATAAATGATTTCTTGCCACTAAATGAAATATAGTATGCATTCAATTTCATAATATTGAACTCTATTCTCATTTTTAGATGGAAGTGATGCTACTTAAACAAACCTTTTTAATGTACTAGCAAATTACAAAATAAGAAAGATAGAATAACCGTATTTGGGTAAATCACCAAGTTTGCCCCTGGTTGTATTTCCAGTTTGAGTACCATTAACATAGTTTCATATTTTTTAAGTGCCTTAAATTGCAATTGCATATGGCACTTGGGAATTGTGTTTGTGCACATTTGCATGGTGATAACTGAAATCAGTGAAAGGGTAGCACACTATGCCAGCAATTTCAATAATGCTTAGTACTTCATTATAATAAAGATTTGTAATTTCATTTATATCATGTTTTGGATTGTATTTTGTCCCTTTATCAATGAAACTCGAAAGACACATTACAAGTTCTATTCTGTTTGTGTTAGATAATTCTGCAGTATTACAAGTATCTTAAATAGTTAGCGTTTTAAATGATTTAGCCCCCTCTAATGTCCTCTAAGAATACATCTACTTCATACAATATTATGTTTTTACCCTTTAATGATGTTTTTCACATACTATATTGCTTCATACTAATGTTTTTTACATTCAAATAGGAAAATTTGACTACCATGTATTATATGAGTTTGATAACAATTAAATGGCTTAAGATTTTAGGTTTCAATACCCTAAGCCTACCATTGGAATAATATATGCTACATGGAAAAATATTAACTGTTTCCACCTTTATCTATTACTTAAACATAAGAACAAAAAGTACAGAAAGATTACGTGTCCTCATATGAGCTAAGCATTTTGCAATATGACTATCCCGGTCCTCCCTTTTTTTTTTCTTTTAACCTACATCCAACCGCCCCTAAACCCCTTTTTCCCTACTACTCCTAGAAACTTATCCATTCCTCGAAATAAGTATATCCAATTAGAATTTTGTTGTTTCCCTTCCATTTTTCTTCCTCAAACTATTTTCACCATCTTATATAATTGTTGGCATCTTATCACAGGTGGGATGTAGCCAAAAACTACATGGTCAACTATCTAACCATCAGCTGAGTTCAAGTTAGTTATCATAATAAGTGAATGATTCATTTATGATATGAAATTTAGTAGTAGAAGTGGGTAAGTTTATGATAGCATATGAATACTTTTTAGTTTTTCATACCCAAATTCATATTGCACCATCATATATGATTTCAGTAGCGAATATTGAAGACTGATGTGTGTTTAAACTTTGTTTCCATCAGTTTTTTTCAATTTTCCCAAACCGATATTTTTTATTGTGAATGATTACGACATCCATATACCTTAGATGCATCAATGTCGTCGACCATCACCGTCTTTGACCGAGAAGCAGAAGCGCTCATTGCGCTAACGGTTGATGAGTTGATAAGGATCTCTAACATGGTTAGTAAACTACTCTATGCTTTTGCATGCTACCATACACTTTCCCACTTCTACTACTAAATTTAATATCATAATGAATCATCTGCATATTATGGTAACTAAATTGACTAGAAAAATCGAGTAGAAAGGGATCAAAATATTTTAAAAAAAATGTAGGGGTGGATGCACTTTTTGAACTCAAACCTACTAATTACGAAATGAATAACAAAGACACCTATCAGGCTGCTAGAGAAATTATCAAAATGACTAAAGACGAAGGTTGCCGTAGTATAAAAACTAAGGTAACTATTGCATTTGTTACCAATACTCTGAACTTGAAAGCCATAAACTTCAATAAAAGTTATTGCTAGGCTCATTCCCTCATAATCAATTATATTATCACAGTTCCCAACAATAATTGAGGAAAGTATTATGCTCGACGAAGCTTCAGATGTAACAACTACAACCACCGGCATCGATGCAGCACGGAAGGGGCAATCAGTTATTCTGAACCACAGTACAAAGACATATCATACATGCTTAACATTTAATTTGTCTAATTAAGATGTCGGCAAACATAGGATGATGATATGAAGTACAAAAAAGGATACCAATTGATAAAAATACAATTACAGAACGCTTGTAGGTAGGGTTCATGGCATGGGATAACTTTCATTGCAAGTAATTAATTCCCGTTACTTTTCACTGCAACCACTATAAGATTTCTTTGCACTGAAACAAAATATTCCAGTGCTAAGTTGTACTAATGGTACATGTGTACTTTCAAAGGCAAATTTAAACTGTTATACCATGACTGTGTACAACGTCAGTTGACCGTTCTTTTTTACCATCAACATTTCTTTATTGATCTTTGTTCAACTGAGCTCTTCCATAACATTGCACAAATTATAGATTAAAATCCAACAATTAACAATCGAATAAAACAAACAATGGATACTAAAGTATATATACATCTGCAACCACACATAAAAATAACTTAAACTTCATTCTTTATTATTTGTCCCAGGATTACCAATAGACAGTGGAAAACGTTGATTGTATTGGTACAAAGCAATCAAAGAGACACAAGGAAGACAAGAAGGAAGATTGAGGCTCTGCTTAAGTCACCATCTCTCCTGCTTCAAAGTAATATGCTATAAGATCCACCACTTCCTTCACTAGACCTTTGTGTTTGTTTCCATCTAATAAAACTTTATGTACAGTTGTATTTTGTGCTTTCTCCATTCTATATACTACGTTGTCTTTTCCTTTTTGTTCGTACTTAACACTTCCTGTTTTATTATTTTCTTTTTCCAAGCTCTTAAAATACATGCTTTGTTAGTAAAGGCTTTCACTTATTACTTTGTTTTTTTTCAGTCCGCCAATGAACATGTATTTATATGTAGACTGTTAGCTACCTCTGTAATAGGGTTCTTCGTCTTCGTTACTGTTGCATTTTGAATGCAGTTTGTTCGTTAAAAATCTTTTCCTTCCTCTATTTTGGTACTTTGCGTTAACTAATACTATGTAACTCTGTGTGTGTTTCCTTTTAGCTGACTAAGTTATTAGCTATCAGTTGCTACTCTTTGCTTGAGGCATGTTTTCAACTTACCGGCTTTAGATATGTAACACGTACACTCCATTTGCCATTAGCTGTCTCATCTCTACACAATAATGCTTATTAGACTATCAGAAAAACAATATAAGATATAAACTTGGGAGTTGACCTAAAATCATGACTCTGAGTCAATGCATTCATTCCCTCCCATTGTTTTTCTTTTGATGGCGGTTTTGCATTGTTTTTCTTTATTCGGATAGCAAATACAACTCTTATCTTTTCCTTTCTCCGTAATAAGACTGTTAGGCCTCTATGCAACTATACTAAACAAAAATTATATCCAAACAATCATTGAACTACCAACATTGTTACATAAATTTCTAGTCGTTTATCCTTACTGCTTCACTTAATTTCTAACCGTTTATGATTTCATGTTTGTGGTACATTTACGTTTTTATGTCTGCAGCTAGTAAATATCTGTATGTTTTTCACGTCTTACTTTTCTTTTCTGCAACCACATTTTGCATTTTTTTACAAGACTGTACATCATGACGTATGATGATTGAATTATTTTGCTTCCATCCACCGTATATATGTTCGTTTTTTTAAATTGCAATTCCAGCTTTGAACTACTATTTTCGTTTTCCATGCTCAGTTGCACTACCGCTTTAACTGCATGTAATGTCTGTGCTGACATATGTATATGTTGTACACTGTGCATCAATATGCATACGAATGATATGGTCACTCTTCCGCTCTAACATCATCTTTCACGTGTTCTGATTAAACCTTACAGAGTATAACAATACCCATGTGCGTAGCACGGGCTGCTCACAAGTTAATAATCAGAATCACATGAATATAATAAATTCAAACACAATTTAGGAATAACTTTTCCATTCCATTTCAGAATATGATTTCATATTCATTACATAAACCCATTCATAATTCCATATCCAGAGAAAACAAAATTACTATAAAACATTCCAAGAGAGACATATGAAGATGCCCCGTTGATTGATCTGAGTCACATATTTGGCAATTATATAACTTTTCATTACATCTATACATACAAACTAAAACAATAGAGCAGATTAGAATAGAACTCCTATATAGCTAGACTTCCTCCTACACGTCTTTGAAAGCTATACTAGGTAACCTTAAAAACCCTTACTTTCAACCTACTCAAATTAATTTTAAGCACTCGAGAGTTTAAGGGGAAAACATAAAATTAGAGGCGGATAAAAAATCTGGTGTAAATAATAAACTACCATCTCGAAACAATATATATGACCAAATCGTTGAGCGAAACGAGTTTCCCCATCACTAGCATCTTTACTAAAACATATTAACCATATACTGTGTACCTACACCTTAATGGTTAAAACAAAATAATAATATAATGATGTATAATCATGCAATGCACATTGGATTACCCATCCTAAGTACTTAATTTATCTGTCTCAATATATAGTTTTTCTAGGGTCACTATAAACCTAATAGTTTTCATATGCTAACTATTAACCTATCTCCAATTACGATTAGGAGGTATTGGGATGGTCTATCCTACTTCTGTTCAACCAGATGTACAAAAAGTCTCCAAATATGGTTAGGAGAAATACTTAGTACTCCAGATATAGTTAGGAGCCTATAACTACGCTCCAGATATGGTTAAGGGTCTTCCATCATCAAGGATTTCCAAATGCAGTTAGGAGTTTTCCTTTATTATATGTGAGCATATAGGACTACGAGTTCTTTACTATGTGTAACCATCCTTTCATCTCACCAAACCCTACGTACTGAAATTGTGGACCTTTATCTACCGAGGGCTAACGGTTGAAGTGTAAGGCGTGACCATAAACTAGTCACGTATTCTACTTATTTTCTGGTTTAGTGGTATCTTTTGTTCAATCAAAGACATCTTAATATAATCTTAATCTCCACGACCACCTGGATGTAATTCTACTCACTCGAGAGTTATTCTGACTATACCAACAATTGGGACAACCTAGCTGGTTACTATGCGCTTAATGCCCCCAAAATGCAGTTATGGGTCCATAATGATATGAGTATCACAATAAAAATTATGCATGATAACTGATCAAATAAACATAAGAACATATAGCTTTCATTATTCAATATGTTTAGTTAATAATCTGTTTATGTCTCATAATTACTTAAGTAATATTTTCTTTGGTAATTTCAACACAAAACATGCGCTATTTCATAAATAAAATCTTTGAAACAATTTTTATAATGATATATGATTAATCCCCTTTTAGTCATATTAAAAACATGGAAATATATGGCCCGTTAAATAATTTAAAACGGATCAATGTCAACAGCATTGATGATGCCGACATAGAAGTTTAAGGCTCTCCTTCTTTAATAGAATACACCATATGTCACACGGCATTAAACAACATCGACCTGCATCTGGGTCGAAGAAAAAACTTAAAACCTTTATAAGTTATATGGTTCACTGCCAAAGATATATGGTCGTCGAACTTCTAAAACATAGGCCTGTTCGCGCCTTTAAAAATAATTTTAAATAACATAGATACAAGCCTCTTCGACATTAAAAAATAAGGTGAGACGTCATGGCCAAGCAACATCCACACTGAAACATAAGGTCGTCGACCTTGATGCACATTGACCCCCAAGACCTTCGACGACATTATAAAATTTTTGCACTTAAGTTACTTCAGCTACCATGCCGTTTTTTGTATAGAGTCGAAGACATAATAGGCGACGTCATTATCTTGATTTGAAAAAAAAACGAAGTGATGAGATGTGGCACCATTTAAAAAATTCATGAAGACATGCGACATCGTCGACATCGACATTAATTTTTCAAAACGCTTAGATGAATTACAAAGACACATGCCCCTAGTCGTCCATTGCTACCATTATCTACTTCCATGCCGAAGGAATCACTCCATAGATAATTAGGTAACTATCATACGCTTCCTCCTTTATCGACATTGACATTCAATGATGCGGCCTCATCGTTAGGCTTGATGACGTATGGTGGCATGACATTATCGTAATTTCAAGTAAACTGTTTTATTACTAACTTAAGCAAAACATTTTCACCAAATCTTATTACTTGTCCATTTCTATAGGACAAAGCAATTTCTTTACAAATCCTTTTCAAAAATACTGTTGCACTCGGATTATAGAGTCCTAAATAGACTTCAAATTAATATCCTTAGTTAATTATTCTTTTAAATGCTTATCCAACATAATAAAGTGACAATAAATTGAAATCACTTGGAAAAAATCCCAAAAATCACAAAAATTCAAGAATATCTGTCTCTTTATCATATAAAAATTTCGGAGTCAAAAACCATATTTTATTATTTTTAATAATTAAAAATCAAAAATTAAGTTATTTCCTCCTTAAGGAATTCATAAAATAATTTATATAACGGAAAATTATGAAATTAAAACCTATCTGTAAAATAATGTTTTATACAATATATCAGAAAATCAAAGCATTTAGATTAAAATCTTAGGTTTACCCTTAAAACATGATGTGCACATAAATGTGCATATTTTACTACCATATTTTATCGAATTAAATTAAATAAATGATCATATTAGGTGTTTTGACATGTTTAAACCAAAATTCAAATTATTTTCAAATCGTCATATATTCATCTTCATATAGGGGCAAAATTGTCATTTTTTTGCATATACTAATTTGAGAAAATTTAATTGAAAATTTGTGTATTATTTTGTAGGAATTTGGGTTCACATACAAGCGGTTTTATGAAAATATATGCATGCATAAGAGTGAATACGAAGGAATGAAGATGGAAATAATTCATTTCATGGATCATGGAGAACCCCACCTACTCACCTATCTTAATGTACAAATTAGAGCAAATGCACGTGCTAAAAGGCCATTAAAGCTTCATGCATACTTAAATAATGATTATTTGATGCTAATGATTGCTTGCCCACCACATTTCTTAGAGGGGTATTTTGGGCATTTCCAAAAAATATGGATTAGGGTTTCATAAATGTATAAATACCCTTATGTTCATGTAATTAGTCCCTCTTCTTTTAGGCTTTCTTTCTCTTAGTTTTATTTAGGACTAAAAATAAATTGAGAGCGCTATATCTTTTCATGGCTACTTAGCCTTTTCTTTTGTACAATTTTTTTATGCAATTTAATGCATGCACTTTTCTTTTACATGTTTTTTCCTTTCATGTTATTAGTGTAAATTTATCTTTCATGCAAGTAGATTGGTGTTTATTTCTTGTTAATTAGTTCTTTTTTTCATTAGCTCTCTTTTTTCCTCTTCTTTTTATTCTATGTTGCATGCTAAATTGTTGATATGATGACAAAATGAAAGGCCAAACCTCTTTAATTTAAGGATAACGAAGCTCTCTAATTATGTAGCTTCAACATTTTGATAACTATTGCTCTCTTTTTGTGCTTAATGATAATGCTTGAAGTGGTTTAACTTGTTGTTTTTGCTTTGAATTTGATAGCCCATATTGTTAATACCAAATAGGTTATGCTTAAACAATCACTAAACATAAATTACCTCTTTCTTTTACATATGATTATGGTAATGAAGTAAATGTTGAAATCAAAATTTGATGGTCTATATTTCTAATTAATAGTTAATAAGCCATGCTTAAATTTTTTTACTTTCAACTTGTTGTCATTTTTCATGAGAATTAGTAAGTGGTTGAGGGGGTGTGTGTCATAGTTTGATGGCTTATGTTGACCTAATTAGTAGCACAAATGAGTCATACTTATGATAAACACATCAATTAAACTCACTAATGATAAAAAAAAAGATCATAATTTCATGTTTTATTGAGCTATGTGATATAGAGAATGAATTTATCTCTACATTGTCATTTTATTCTCATAGTTTTCATTCACTTCTGTAGTTATTAGTTTGTTAGTTTTCTTATTTTCTAACTTAACACTCTCTTTAACTTGGTTAATTTGATTGAATAGAAATTTAAAACCTAACAATTCCATACGGATCGATCCATACTCGCCGAGTACTAACATTTGTACGCCAGGTGTACTTGCGGTTATTTTAACATAAATTCGTTCGACGGTATTCTAAACTGATAGAATTTCCATCGAAGAACAAGTTTTTGGCGCCATCGTCGTAGAATTTATTTTGATTTTAATTTTCTATTCTTCGACCAATTTTCGTTTGACTTTTGTGTGTTCAATTTTTTTTATGTATTTGCATTTTAAAAAAATTTATGTGTGCATGTTTGTTGTGTAATTTGATTTTGTGTGCTTGTTTGCATTCATATTATACACACACACACACACACACATATATATATATATATAGACACACACAAATTTTAGTTGAAAACAAGAATTTCTATTTCATTTTTTTTTTTCATTTCATTTACAAAACATTCACATTTTTCTATTACATCAACCGCAGTTTTCACTGTTCACAACCCACAACCACCCTGCACAAACTTCTGTGCACTTTCAGTCAGTCAAACTACTGCATATACATCTTTTCTCCTCCTCTTATTTCATCTCTGTACAGTGCTGATCCACCACCCCCTAATCGCCACTGCCAAGAACCATTTCCAATCTACCAAAGCATCCACCATTCTCACATATACACTTTTGTTGTCAACCACATCATGACATCACCATTATCACATATATACTGCCTTCATCCATTCAACCTTCTCAATCTCACTGTTTTCACATTCACCAAGCACATAAACATCACCAACATTCCACCACGAGAACAACCAAGAGCAGCAACTTCATCCCACTTTCTACTGCCTTTCTGCTTCCTGCTCTCCTTCACTACCCTGTACACAACTTCATATGCACAAAACTTTACTGGTGTGTATACAATATAACCACCCATCCACTCAAATATTGTTTCATCCATAGTCACAGTGCAACCACCAAAACTTATCCTTCTTCACACTTTACCTCCACTATAACTCCATTCTAACAGCATTGACAATCTGCCTCTCCACCATCCCCTTCATCTCGTACGTCTGTAGTTCAAACACTCAACATAATCACCTCTGCTAAAACCACCCAAATACCCCCCAACAACTTAAACAGCAGCACTTCCTTCCTGTACCACTGCGTCCCCCATTGCCTTCCTCATCACATTGCCTTTCCTCCAACTACTTGCTGCTACAACACTACTTCTCAAACATTCCATCAACCCACAACAATTACCCACAGCATATACAAACCATCTAGCAAACTGTTCATTCAAGTCACATACAAACTTCACAACCTCTACAATCCACAAACATTCATCAGACAAACTTCCTTCACATTTAACCCCACACCCCTGTAGTGACCATTTTCAATAACAACAACCACAGCCTCCGATTGTAGTTCCTCCCTCTGCCTTCAAGACATCCTCAGCGTGCACCAAAGAAAAAAAAAAAGGAACAACATTTTGCGTATTTACTGACATACAGTGTGCTACCCCAAAAACAAACGCTTCCACAAATAATCACCATCACAGCCATCACACCTTCCTTATCACCCCTCCAACAACCGCCTCGACTCAATTGCAAAACTCCAATCACCGCCTCGACTCACAACTACCTCCAACCATCAACCGAACAATTACCAAATCGCAAGCACCGTCTACTCGAATCTGCAACCTATTTGTTTTGAGCTTGAGAATTTAATTTTGTTTTGCGAGTCGAGATTTTCCGTTTGCGAATTGAGACTGTATTTCGTTAATTTGAGAATTGGGAAATTCTATTCCAACCCAATATTTTGGTGTGTAGCCCCAATTTTGTTATTTTTTTTCATACCCTTTGGGTTAATTTGTAGCCCCGCTTTCCAATACTACCCCTTCATGTACGTAATTTCTCCGCTTCTTTTACACGCTATTCTCCGTTCTTCAAGTCGCGACTCCTCCTCAGCAGCATAGCAAAGGTACGTCCTCCTCATCTTCCTCCTCCAATTTCGAAATGGTTGTATAATTGCATTCACAAAGGTACGCGCGAGTTAGGGTTTAGTTTGATGATATCTTCGATTTTGGGTTTGAACGCGAGTTATATATGTTGAACGATGAATTCTTCGAGTTTGGATTTGAAGAAACGCGAGTTTTATATGCTGAATTGGAATCGCGAGTTGTAAATGTTGAACTGGAAACGCGATATTTTTTTCTTCTGTATACAGTTTACCACGCAGGTGCCCTGCGTGGTAAAAGTGCGTACCACGCAGCGAAATAGCGTGATAAATATTCGTACCACGCAGGGCAAAAGCGCGGTTAAAATGGAAACAACGCAACATAAGTGCGAGGTATTCATTTCTACCACGTAGGATCCTTACGGGGTAAGTATTTTTACCACGTTGTATGCCTGCGAGGTAAGCTGTATATAGCAAAAAAAAAATAGTCCTGCGAACATGTTCTACTATTTATTGTTTACGAATATGGTCGTGCTAAATGAGTTTTCTAAACTTGATTACAGATGGGTAGAGCGCCAATGACTGCTTCAGAACGAAAACGGAGAATGATGCAAAGGGCCGGAGGTACTAGTGTGCACACCGTAGTTGAAGCTGGAGATGGTACGGAAGAGGAGCAGCAAGGTACAGATGCAACCGCATATGAAATTGTTGCCCGGGAGCAGAGTGATGAGGGAGGTGAGGGAGGTGAGGGAGATGGGGGAGGTGAGGGAGATGAGGGAGGTGAGGGAGGAGAAGGTGGTTCAGGCTCATCTGAAGACGATGGAGATGACACGGGGGATGATTCACATACCAGTAATGACAACGAGACAGATGACGAGTCCGAAAAAGAGGGTGAAGGCGAGGAAGATGTAAACGAGAAAGGTGGACCGAGAAGTAATGATGTGATTAGAGAGTTTGATACTCACGTTGCTTCAATGATATGGATTGGTCAGGTATGTACCTAATATTATTCTACAACATTGATATGGATAGTCTGCATTTACTAATTCTAACATTTATTCGTGTAGGAACGATCACCGCTCACTTGTGTTAACCATGCACAAAAGGTGTTCGAGTGGAAGATTCCAGATAATGCTACAAGATTCAAAGCAATCATTGACGCGTCTGGCTTGTTTTCTATTGTTAGCACTTGCTACAAGAGTGTTAACAAGAATTTGGTATCAGCTTTTGTAGAACGATGGTATCCTAAGACAAATACCTTCATTTACCATTCGGTGAGATGACTATAACTCTCGATGATGTTGCTTCTTTATTACATATACCAGTGGAAGGCAAGCCCATACAGAGCATGAGATATGAAATGGAACAAGCAGTCAATATTGTTTCGAAGTATCTCGGCATTACCAAAGCAGAAGCTATGTTGGAAATGAATGAGAGGGTTGGGTATAAAATAAGTTTGTCTAAATTATATGATATATTTAAAGATGTTAATGATGATTAGACAGATCGAGCAGTTAGGCGTGCTGCTCATGCTTATCTTTTATTCCTTCTCGGTAACACATTGTTTGCAGATAAAAGCAAGTCTCATGTGCACATTTCACTGTTGGATCCACTAAAACATTTGAATGTAGTCAGTACTTATTCTTGGGGATCAACAACATTCGCATTTCTATACAGGCAGCTTGGGTTAGCGACTCGCAGGGGTGTGAAACAGATTGCAGGATTCCTTTGCTTACTAGAGTCATGGATATTTGAGCACTTTCCATGATTTCATCCATCCACTAATCTGTACTATGAGACTTTACCCTGTGCAGCTCGGTGGAATCCATCTATAGACTGTGGTGCATCAGTCATTGATTATCGCATATTCCTGGATACTATTCAGATTGAGCAGGTAATTATATCTATTTTTTTACGATGTATTTGGACTATAATGATGATGATGTTAACTATATCTTTGAACAGGTTATTTTTGATCCTTACATATTCGCACGACAGTATCATCCATTTCATCCTATAGCTTGGTATAGTGGCTGCATACTCTGCCTCAATGTTGTGGAGCCTTATCATCCTGATAGAGTACTTAGACAGTTTGGCAGAGTTCAGAACATTCCAATGCCTCCTATTCCTCCAGTAACAACAAATGCACGTCGAGGTTCAACTTCAACCACATACACTCGAGTGCGTTATCAATTTCTAGAAATTATATGGGAGAATTGGTACAATCATGTGATTGCAGAGGCCCGTAGATCCACACCACTTCAACATTCTTTCATGAGTTGCACTGAGGACTATATGGAGTGGTATCGGGAGCATAGTGTTTTGCGTGTTCATAATCCAACAAGATTACCTGATGATGTACAGATTGGAGCTCCACATTTTCAGCCGACCTATGACCAACTCTACTCGGTATGATTCATCTCATTTACATTTATGAAACTTAGTTTACACTAGTTTATTTTCAATTTAATTTTTTTTGCAGACCCTACATGATGTGCATGGTCTTTTGGATGGAGCTAACCCTCAAGTTGATAGTGCCAGAGTCGCCGCATCACGCTACATTCGTCGTCAAGTGTAGTTACTTCTGGAGATGTTGTATGGTTAACTGAAATGACTTTTTGGAATGTATGGTTAAATGACATTTTGGAGTATACTATGTATTATAACAATTATTCAAACAAATAGTGGTCGAATTGTTGTATGAAATGGTGTAACGAAATGTTGTATGAAGCGTATGTTGTTTGCAGTATGAAATGTATGTTGTTTGCGTATGTTGTTTGCAGTATGAAATGTATGTTGTTTGCGTATGTTGTGTACCTGTGCGTTGTGTCAAACTGTATTTTTTTCTCACTCTCTGTGTTTACCACGCACTGTAAGCACGTAGAACGAAGACAAACCACGCAGAGAGCCTACGGGGAAAACGAAGAACAACGTAGAGACACTGCGTTGTTTATGACAAACCACGTAGTATTCTTACGATGTTAAAGCACAAACCACGTTTACCTACCCCGTACTGGAACCATATTCTCGTAGGGGTCATACGTGGTTAGTTCAAACATGGAAAAAAAAAATTCTGTGCAGACCATAAAATATACAGCCATTTCGAATGCAATTATACAACCATAATCTGTCCAGACCATAAAATATAATTCAGTTTCATTCATTCAATGCAATTATACAACCATTCAGCATATTCGTATCAAATGTCAACAACATTAAGTAAAAAACAACTACATCCATTCGGCATATTCATTTCTTTCATCCCACGCTTGTCTTCGGTCGGTGAACACGTACTCCCATCTACTTGCGTCCACATCACGAGCTGTGAACCATTTCGAATAAATTGGTGGAACCGGGTGTTTAGGCTCCAGTTTCACCTACAAGTTAGAATATACAATTTCAGTTCAAGTTTAAGTTAAAATGACTACAGTGACAGAGTTAATATGTATGTTACGTACCTGCACAAAATGATCTTGGTTTACAAAAGCTATTCCGATTTCAGTGCGTTGTATCGGCGGGGGCACTTTACCCTTCAACGGTGGTAATGTCAGCATGAGTCTTTCACTAATGTTGAATACTACAACGTTGTATCTAGTTGCAACGAGACAACCAACATCGGGCATTGACATCCACTTTTCTATCGGCGCAAACCCTTCACCTTCATGTCTAATGCTATTGAGAAGTGTAGTAGTTCTGTCATGCTCAACGAAAACACGAGTGTATAAACTCTGATTTTCATATAATTCTTCGTACAAATCCCGCCTAATTTGGCCCCAGCTAGATTCACCCATACCAAGCAAAGCCGCGACACACCTATATCCACAGTTACCATCTGATCGGACGTCAATAATATCAGTAACAAATGCCTTCATCGCCAACGGTATTTGGGGCAAATAAGTTTTCATGCCAACGGTTAGTCCTTCTAACTGGGAAATAAGGTGACAAGTAAAGTTAATAATATAGTAATACATGTATGCAAATAACATGCAATTCATTTACGTACCTTCTTTGGTTTTCGAATAGGAAGTTTATGGACACGAGCTTGTTTTGAAGTACACGAACTTTGACTGTACACACTTCGTACAAGCTCAAATGACGAAGGCATTCTTTTAGTTGAATTCTTAGCACTTTTTTTGCTTTCTCTTCCACGTGTTTTTATTTTGCTTTTTGGTGATGCGAGGGACGACGTCTGCGGTTCAACAACTTCCAACATCTTCTTATAAATTTGCATTTGGTATGGGGTATCCATCTTTTTAACATCATTTAAAAGTATCTCCATTTTTTCTACAACAACAACATCTTTCTTTCCACTAATTTCAACAAGATGAAGTCTTGTCCAATGAACATCAATCATTTCAAGGGGTATGACGGTACCAGGCCCAAGACGTGCTAACTCATGCGCACAAGGCAATCCATGTGTTCTACGAACAACACATCCACATAGCAATTCTTCCTCGCCAACATCTTTTATTCTCTGTATTTCTGAATGAATCAAATCCAGCGCCTTGATAGAAATAAAACCTCTTAAATTTTTGAATTCCCGTATATGAAATATGTGCTTTACTTTTGTTAAACTTTGCTCGAATGATGCTTTAAGTTCGGTAAATGAGAGTTCCAATAATGAATGCATCTTCATCCAAGCTTGTTCGAAATTACATTGACAACTAGCTAAATGTTTCTTCAACTTTGAATGAGCGGATTCGGCCCTGCATATGACACAACAATATTATTATATAAAAATATAACTATTTGAAATAGATATTAATATTAGTATGAAAGATAAGTACCGATTAGAAGTATATTTTCCAAAATGCTTGTAATCATCCGTCCATGCTTGAACAAATCGGTCTTTGTATGTATCCAACCAAGTCTCGTGAATATACTTCAGAAGTGAACTATGCTTTGTGTACTTTTCATGTAACAGTTGCAAATTTTCATTGTACACAACTATATTTTTTGAACAAACAAGTTCATTCCAATCAAATAAAAATGACTTCTTCTCCTCAACTTCCATACCTTTCACTTTTTTTTGCATAAACGTTAGAACATTGTTTTTAATGTGCCACGTGCATAACATATGAGCGGAGTTTGGAAAAACAACTTCAATAGCATTAACTAGCGCTGTTTCCCTATCAGAAATGAATACCGATGGCAATTCCACTTCACAGTCAAGCAAAATAGATTTCAATCGTTCTAGGGACCATACATAATTTTCTTCAGTTTCAGCAACTAAGTACGCAATCGCGATACAGAATGTAAGATCGGTGCAAGTAACACCAACAACCTCAAGTAACGGCATTCTGTACCGATTGGTCTTATATGTGCAGTCTAATATGATAACTCGGGGAAAGGTGCGTAGAAAATCCAAGCTGGTTGGATGAGCCCAAAAAACGTCTTTAATAATATCTGTTCCGTCAAGTGTTTTACGGTGCCATTCAAAATAACCAAACTCTTTCAATTTACGAAGCAAATATTGAACTTGAGATCGCCCTGCTCGTTCAATAGCATTTTGAGCTCGGATAACATTGTATATGGTTTTGATTGTCGTACAATTTGTAGGATCATTTCTTTTGATGGTGTGTAAAATTTCTTTTGCTTTTACCATGTTCCTATGCATCTCAATAACTAACTTGGTCTCCTGTTCACTTAGTCGACCAATATACGAATATCCTTCGTTGTTTTTTAATTCCGAATGATTATGAACACCATTAACAACATGCAATCGCTAATCATCTAAAGTAGGAAGTTTCTCACCTCTATGTCTAAAAGGGCAATTGCATTTTTTCGTCCCGGACTTTCGGAGATTCTTCGGGCTTTTGTCCTTTCTCTTCTTGTACACACCGCTTCGTTCACAAGCAAACATAATTCTTGGCTTTTTGGTTGATGCACCAATATCTGATTTTAGAATAATGATAACAAAACCAAGACGTTTTCCCGTATCACGAACCCAATCAACTAATTTATTCCTTGAAGGAAATATCTGCAATACAAACGTAAAAAGAAATGTAAGTGATGGACAAGGAAAAGTATGACGATTAATTTATACAAAAAATGTTTCAAATTACTCTTACATCATATGTCGTAAACTCATTAGAATAATCCAACACCATTTCGTACTAAGTTTCTTCATCACTTGAAAATGGTACGATCTGCAAAAGGAAGTAGCACACAACGAAAATATAAGAATGGAAATAATATTAGACAACAAACAAGTCAATTTGCAAAACTAACCCTGACAACCACGTCCATCAGCGCGTGGTTATTCGACTAACCACGTAGGAACTATGCGTGGTTATGTTACTAACCCCGTATAGACTATGTGTTGTTTTGAACAAAACCTCACTTTTACTACACGTGATTACTACCTTATCCTAGTACGATTCATGTGAGAATTAATAGCAATCCCATCTATTTCGCATCAGCGACTCTGGGAAAGAAAATCTGAAAAAAAATTGATATAAATATGATTTCTTGACAAACCTGCTGTGATTGTGATACAATATCATCATTCTCTTCAAATTCCATCAATTTTTTATTTGAAAATCAAACTTTTCCCAAGAAATTTTTAAATTAGGGTTTTTGTCAGGGTGCTGAACCCAACTTACGTTCTAAAGAACAATGGAGAAAGAAGAAAGTTCCTTAAGGGTATTTTAGGCATAATAATTTTAATTATTTTAAGGGGGGCTACAAAGCAAAATTTTGGGTTGGAATAGAATTTCCCTTGAGAATTTCGTAGAATAAAGCTGGGAAGGAGTTTAGCTATAAAAAAAGAGTGGATAATGTTTTTGCGCAGCGGGATAAATCTGGGCCGGGTATAATTAGTTTGGACCGGGGATTCTTAAAAATTTGTACAATTTTTTTTGTTTATATTGAGTTATTTTGTTTTGTTTTATTTGTTTTGTCTTGTTAACAAAAAAAGTTTGGTTTGTTTTGGTTCGTTTAATTTGTTTTTAGTTAGTTTTGCTTTATCCTTAAAAAAACAAACATTTGTTTTGTTTTTAATGTGGTTTGTTTTAATTTCTTTGCAGAAAAATTGTATATATCTTATTTTTATTTTCAGGTTGCAGAAGCAGATAAGGAAGAATAAATTGCTTGCTTTACTAAGCTAGCTAAAAAGAATAGCTCGCTTGCTTGCTTAAAAAAATATTGTTGTTTTGAAATAATTGCTCAATAATTCTACTCTAATATTATGCTTTCATCTCTTGTTTTTCCTTGAATTGTTGTTTGCTTGCATTTTAGCAAAAAAAATTCAAAAACAAAAAATCCATTCGTAGTTGCATTCTTAATACACGTTTAATTTCTGTTTTGCATTTCATTCTGGAATTTTGATTAATAATAACGGTTAGAAATCGAGAACACTTAATTGCATATTGACAATTTGTCTTTTTTTAACAATTTAATTTCTTGGTGTTTAGGCTACGGCAGAGCGATAACCATTATAATATTACTGTGATCCGTAAATTTTATAGTCGTTATTTCTCTAAAAGTACTTAAACTTTCGGCTGTATTGCTACGGTGATTCATAATGCATCGATAAATCATGTCCGTTACCTAGTTGAGAACTATCTTGTTGATTTAAGACAAAGTGTGATTATAAAATTTTGGGTTAGGTTAGATAATTTGCAATTAAACCCTTGCATTCATTTAGTTGCATTAGTTCATGCATATTTAAAAAAAATCAACAAGTTCAAAATCCAAAACTAAAAAAAATTGTAAATATTTCTTAATTTAGTTTTTTTAAAACCATTTTCCTTTGAAAATTTTTAAAATCAAAATTCGAAAATTCAAAAAAAAAATTACTTAGTTTTTTTAGAAAATGAAAAATCCAAAAAAAAAAGTAAAATCTTTTCAAAAACAAAAATAAATTGAAAATCCAAAAGCAAAACTGAAATCAAATTTTCTTTTAAAAAATAAATTCCTTTTGGTAAATAGCATTCCTTTATAAAAATAAAATTCAAAAAAAAGACTTTCTTGATAATGTCCGAATTTCCATATTCACATGAATTTTACGATATTTGTGAAAATCAATATAATCCATATAATTTCACTTCAAATCTTATGGATATTTTAGTAACAACTATTGTATAAATAACTCGAATTTTGCACCAAATTTTTTTCAAAATAATGATCAATTCTCAACTCTTGAAACGAGAATAGAATCTTCACTTGAACTCGTTACACTATAAAATCAGACGATGAACAATTTGTGCAATAACTCAAGTCAAGGATTTCAAAATAATCAAATTTTGAATTTACTTCAAAATTCAAATGATTTGGATTATAATCCATGCCAATTCAATTTCGAACTCCAAAATGAATTTTAAACTCAAAATGGAAATATGAACCACTTTTAAAATGAATTTGGCAATGAGAATAGTTTCAAAAATGGTGCGATTGACATTTTTTCTTTCCAACAAATTCAAATTGAAAATTCTCAAATCAATAATCGTGAATTTGATTTAGCTAGGCAAATGGAAAATGATTACGAGGAATTATTGCGTGAAACCAACAAAAAAATTCATGAGAATCAAAATCAAATCCCAATCTATGAAGAATCAAATAGTAATCCACCATTTATTGAAATTAAGGATTTTTGTCCTCAACAAATTCAAAGTGAAAATTTTCAAGTTAATAATTACAAATTTGACTTTGTTGAGCAAATGAACGAAATTTCCAATGATTACACGGATTTGTTTACTGAAACATACAAAAAATTACGTGAACAAAATCAAATCCCAACGTGTGATTAGTCAAATGATAGTCCACCTTCTATCCAAATTGATGATTTTTAAACAACAACTTTTGAAACTGAAAATGATTATCTTAATGAAGTTGTTGAAAACGGGTAATGGAGATGGATTTCAATTCTTTTGAGGGTGTGAAACTCGATTTAAAATTCGATCTTTCTTTCTCCGATGTTGAAAATCTAAATACGACAACTTTGGATTTTAAGCACGATATATGCAGTAAAGTTGTTGATAATCCAAATAAGGAAGACGAATTTAATGAACACAAATTTTTTGGACTTTGCGACGACAATTTGTTAAATTCTGATGGGGAAGATTTAAATCATCATTTTGATTTTGAAATTGATAATTCTGAAGAAGTTTTCAATGATAAGCTTGAATTTCAATTTGGTGAAAATAAATTTGAATTTTAGTCAATTGTTTTATCAACCTTGAAAATCATTGAAAAAAGCAACTTATACGATTTTCAATAAAACAACATCCATTTTTCCAAATCAACGTTTAATCTTGAAATCTTTTACGGTTTGGTTTTCCGAGCTTAAGCCGTGTCTCATATACTTGACGAGAAAAATGAATTGTTCATTGGAAGACCGGTTCATTTACTCTTTAATGGCATACTCTTTGATGTCTTGTAAATAATAATCATTTTCATATAAATATAGGTTTTTTTAATTTTATTATTCTCCTTTCACTTGGGTTGATTATGGGGACACAGTCAAAATCAAGTGTGGGGGGAGTCTCATCTTCTTTTTGATTTTTCATGTTTAATTTTTCTTTCATTTACCATCCAAAACTCAAAAATATTAAAAAAAACAAAAAAAATTCCTAAAAACAAATTTTCTTTCTTTAGTGTTTTGATTTATTTTTGTAGAGACACTATAAGATTACTATAAATTTTGGTTATTAAATTGAATTTTTTTTTTTAAAATTTATTGGTCATAACAAAAATAAAAATTAGGTTTGATTATAAGGAACAATTGTTTAACTGGTATATTGGAATATTCATGGGTGATAATTAAGAAGTCTATCCTAATGGAAAATACTCGTTTAAAAAAGTGGTAGATTTAAAGTAAAAGATACGACATTTTTATCTTCCAAGTTAAATGGTGCTAAGATGATTTTGCAAAACTCTCTCCTAAAAAAACAAAAAAAATATATTTATATATATGTATAATTTTTTACTAATACCTACGGTCGATAGGTGTACACACTTGTGTGTACACTCACCATGCTCTGCACCCTTCTCACGTAAGCCCAAAAGGCAGTGCATGATCAGTATATCTGGCCTCAGTTTATCTGAGTCAGGTGTATGTATATAAAAATTATTTTGTTAGTAATGCCTATAGTCGATAGGTGTTCACACTCGTGTGTTCACTCACCACACTCTGTATTCCCCTCATATAAGCCCGCAAGGCAGTGCATGCGTGGTATATCTGGCCTCAATTTGCCGGAGTTAGGCATATGTAAATATTGTAAATATCTATAAAATTTCAAAAATAAAATAAAATAAGAGAGAGTAAGCAATTGAAATCCTACCACTATTTTTACTTATTTGATTTAACTTGTTATTGAAAAGAAATAAAAACACCACTTTGAAATTTTTTGATAATCAACTAAGGATCCATTTCATAGTTACACTATGTTATCGCCCGAAACAACGAGTTAAACTATAGTCTATTTGCTGTGATAACTTGATTTTTGTTGAAAATTTTGACGAGTAAATGACTTTAAATTTAAGATAATGACCAGAACTTATATTTAACTTATTTATGTTGATTTAAAAGTAAATCTTTCATTTGTATATATTTTCAAAGACTTGTATTCATCACTTTGTTAATAAATCTTGCATTTTGTAAGTACTTTCATCTTCCATTTGGATTTGTGGGTAGTATCCGCTGAAAAACTTATGAGACAACACTCGCCCTACTAGAGACATCTAGAGGTTTAACGGCTTGTTGCATACGCTTAATGCAATCATGTTCCCTACGAAAACCGATTTATCTTAGTTCTTTCTTTATTTGAGGACGAATAAAAAGATAAATGTAAGGGTATTTGATGTGCACGTACATGTGCATATTTTACTACCACATTTTAACGAAGTAAATTAAATAATGATCATATCGGGTGTTTTAACATGTTCAAACCAAATTTCAAATTATATTCAAATCATCATATATTCATCTTCATATATGGGCAAAATAGTCATTTTTGTGCATATATTAATTTGCGAAAATTTAGTTGAAATTTATGTATTATTTTGTAGGAATTTGGCTTTACATACAAGTGGTTTCATGAAGATATATGCATGCACAAGAGTGAATACAAACGAATGGAGATGGAAATAATTCATTTCGTGGATCATGGAGGACCCCATCCACCCACATACCATAATGTACAAATTAGAGCAAATGCACATGCTAAAAAGCCATTAAAGCTTCATGCACACTTAAATGATGATTATTTGATGCTAATAATTACTTGAACACCACAGTTCCTAAAGGGGTAGTTTGGACATTCCAAAAAAATATGGATTGTGGTTTATACATGTATAAATACCCCTTATGTTCATGTAATTAGTCTCTCTTTCTCTTAGTTTAGTCTAGGATCAAAAATAAAATGAGAGCTATCTTTCTTTTCATGGCTACATAGCTATTGTTTAATGCAATTTTTTATGCAATTTAATACACGCTCTTTTCTTTTACATGTTTTTCCTTTCATATTAGTAATGTAAATTTATCTTTTATCCAAGCAGATTAGTGTTTATTTCTTATTAATTAGTTCTCTTTTTCATTAGCTCTCTTTTTCCTCTTCTTTTTATTCTATGTTGCATGCTAAATCGTTGATATGATAACGAAAATGAGAGGCTAAACCAATTAAGGTGTAATGAAGCTCTCTAATTATGTAGCTTCAACATTTTTATAATTATTGCTCTTTTTTTGTACTTAATGACAATGCTTGAAGTGGTTTAACTTGTTGTTTTTGCTTTGAATTTGATAGCCTATATTGTTGACACTAGATAGGCTATGCTTAGACAATCACTAAACACAAATTACTTCTTCATCTATATATGACTACGGTAATGAAGTGAATGTTGAAACCAAAATTTGATGGCCTATATTTCTAATTAATAGTTAATAGACGATGCTTAAAATAGATTTTACTTTCAACTTGTTGTCACTTTTCATGAGAAATAGTAAGTGGTTTAAGGGTGTGTGTTATAGTTTGATGGCTTATGTTGAGCTAATTAATAGCACAAATAGGTCATACTTATGATAAACACATCAATTAAACTCACTAATGACCAAAAAAGAGAGATCATAATTTCATGTTTTGTTGAACTACGTGATCTAAAGAGTGGATTTATTTGTAAATTTCCATTTTATTCTCATAGTTTTCATTCACTTTTGTAGTTGTTAGTTTGTTAGTTTTCTTATTTTCTAGCTTAACACTCTCTTCAACTTGGTTTAATTTGATTGAGTAGAAATTTAAAATCTAACAATTCCTTGTGGATCGACCCGTACTAACATTTGTACGCCGTGCACTAGTAGTTATTTTGACATAAATTCGTTCGACGGTTTTTTAAACTGATAGAATTTCCATCGACGAAAAAACCCATCTAAACAATTGCATAAATTTCCAATAAATCATTATTCTATCCAAAGAACGATAAGTTCAACATGTCATATCATATTAACATAAGTAAATCAAAGACCCATTGGGATCGAAATCAGACAAGAAAAAGTGAGATGGTTTTATATTATTCACCTTGATATTGATAATAGAGTTGAGATTTGATGAGTGCTTTAGTTTCCCTAACTTTGCTCTTGAATCTCCTTTGGTTTTTTCGTGATTTCACCCCTTAGCAGTGGCCGATATTCTGTTGATTGCTTATGTTTTGTGAAATTGAAAATGAAAGAGGAGAGGGAGGCTTTAAGGTATGAAGGATTTTCTATTCCTAAATTACCCCTCTCATATATCTATTATTCTTAAGGCTCAAAACAATCTGATTAACCAATTAGTTACTTAATTATGGCTTGACCATGTTGATTATCAAATCTTAATTCCTTATCATACTACACATCACATTATTCTATTTAATTTATCTAATTAAATCTCCTGAATAATGTTAATTAAAATTTGGTTGTCATAGGCTTTCGTCCTTAAAGAATTTCGTCCTCCAAATTCAGTAAGGACTATACAACAAGCATACCAACCATGCAAATAATGCTAGTATATCCTATCAACTACTAAGTCTATATGCAACAAATATAGAACATACCATCATGGCAGCTCAGAATAAGTATCCCTTATCCTATCCTCTATCTTCAAAGTACAGTCTTTCTCCTTGTCACTCCAATGGACCTTCACTAACTTGACTGTCATATTGTTTAACTTCTTCTAATCTCTCGCAACAACCCGAACTGGTTGCCTTGCAAAAGTCAAACCCGGTTCTACTACTAAATCTTCCAGTGCTATCGGAGCAACAGTAGTTTGTGGATCATGTACATATTTTCTAAGATGGGAAACATGAAATACATCATGGACTCATACCAAACTACCCAGTAACTCTACTCGGTACATGACCTCTCCTATCCTCTCTACGGTAGGGTACGGTCTAGCATATCTCTGTACTAACTGTCATGTCTTTCCAAATCGCACCACATCTTTCATAGGTGATACTTTGATAAAAACCTTATCTCCTATTAGGAACTCTAGATCTTAATGCCTCTTGTCTGCATAACTCTTCTGCCTAAACTGAGATTCCGCCATCCTACTTGGATTAGCTCAATCTTCTCCGTTGCTTCTCTCACCATATCTTGACCTAGAACTAATCTGTCTTCGGTCTCTAACCAACACACTGGTGATTTGCATGGCCTTTCATACAAAGCTTCGATAGGTGCCGTTCTAATACTAGTTTGATAACTATTATTATAGGAAAACTCATCCAAGTGCAAAAGGTCTTCCCACGAACCGCCAAAATCTAGTACATAATCTCTCATTAAGTCCTTTAGTACCTTATTCACTCTCTCTGTCTGCCCCAGTCCGTCCGTGATAAGCTGCACTCATCTTAAGTTTGATACCTACCACTTCCTGTAGACTCCTCCAGAATTCACTAGTAAACAAGGCATCTCTGTCACTGACTATACTACTAGGAATCCCATCTTCCTAACAATGTTTTTCATAAATAACTTAGCCAAAATAGATGTCGTCCTGGTTGATTTAACAAGAATGAAATGGGAATTCTTGGTCAGTCTATCCACTATGACCCAAATATTTTCATTTCCTCTACTTGACTTTGGCAATCCATCAATGAAATCCATGGATATCGAATCTCATTTCCAAATCGGTATGTCCAAAGGCTGAAGCAATCCACTTGGCTACTGATGTTCAGCTTTCACTTGTTGGCAATTTTCACATTGCTTCACCTGTAAGCCTACATCCCTCTTTATACCTTCCCAGAAGAAACTTCTCTTCATATCCTGATACATCCTGGTTCCTCTAGTACGAATTATAAACTATGGTCGACGACACTCCCTAAGAACTTCCCCGTAGGTTTCCTACATCGAGAATACACAGTTATCCCTTCTTTCATAACCATCCATTCTGTTAAGACTAAAGAACATTGATCAGAGTTCCTCATTCCAATCTTCTAATCTTTTCGACTAACAATGGATCATCTCTCTACTTAGAAGTAATTCGTTCGATCAATACTAATTGAACTTCCAAGCAAGATAACATGGTTATACTTTGACTAGAACTAGTAATCGATCTTAATTGAACACTACAACTAGTAAATGCCTCCAAATCCTTCCATTCCGCCAACATAGCTAACACCACATTCTGATGTTTCCTGCTAAGTGCATCTATAACTTTATTCCCTTTCCATGGTATATACTCAATTCCAAAATCATAAGCCACTAAAAACTCCAGCCACCTCTGCTGTCCTATATTCAACTCTTTCCGGGAGAATAAGTACCTCAAAGACTTATGATCCATATACAACTCAAATCGTTCTCCTACACGAGTGAATAGAAAGTTAGATCTACATTGGATCTCACCTGAATCGCCCCATCTATCCTCCTGAGGAGAAGTTTGGCTTAGCTTTCAATTCGCCTCTGACCATCAAATTAAATATATTTTTTTCTTACTTTTTTCTATAATATTCCGTGTTCTAGATATTAGAATAAATATCCGACGGGGTGGAATCATCTTAATAGAGATGCTTTTTTTTCATCTCAAGAAGTCATTGATTGAATAATTAATGGATGATCCGCGTAGTTATATGATAACTTCTTCGGATTTGGAAAAGGGGTTAGAGTAAACCTGGCCGTTTTTCATGTTTAAACAAAACATGAGATGGGTCAAAAAAGTATAATTTCTAGAATCTCTCTGCTCTGGAATCAGGAAGGAGAATGAGGTAATTAATGACAAAAATATTGCAGAATCAAAGCTCTAGTCTTTTCGTGGAGTTAAGCTTAAATCCATTCCTTAAAAAAACATTTTTTGTAAGAATACTTAGTGTCTCCACACTTTCAACGTGAAAATCACTGCTGCCAACTCCAAATCATGAGTCGGATATCTAACTTTATATGGTCTGAGCTGTCAGAAGCGTAGAAAATCACTTTACCCTTTTGCATCAATATAGCTCCTAACCTTGTACCACATGCATCTTTATACAACACTAAATCATATTTCCCTTCTGGAACAATTAACACTGGTGCATTGGTCAATAAATTTTTTAACTTAAGGAATGTTTTTCATATTTGTCCAATCAAATAAACTTCACGTCCTTTCTGATTAGTTTAGTCAAAGGCGCTACTCTCTATGAAAAATCCTTGATAAATCTACGGTAATAGCCAGCTAATTCAAGAAAACTTCTTCTCTTGATCACCATCTTGAGTCTTTTCTAAACGTTAACAACTTCGATATTGGCTGCATCGACTAACAACCTTTCTCTAAAACTACATGATCAATAAACTTTACTTCTTTCTTCTAGAAACGACATTTCGAAAACTTCGCTTTAAGTTGATTACTACCTCAATGTCTCAAGCACCATTATAAGATGGATCCCATGATCTCTTTCTCCTTAAAATATATCAAAATGTCGTCAATGATACAAATAATAACCTACTTAAGTTCTCTCAAAAAATCCAGTTCATTAAGTCTATGAAAGCTGGGGCATTAGTTAATTCGAATGGCATCACTAACCACTCACACAACCATACCTCGTTCAATATGCCAAAGGAATACTGTCCTCCACCAATCTCAATTGATGGAACCCTATCGCCAAATTCAAGTGAAAAAAATACTTTGTCTCCACTCAACTGATCAAATAAATCATCAATTCCCGATAAAGGATAAAAAATTCTTTGTTTTCTTTTCATTCAACTGACGTTAATCGATGCACAATCTTAACGATTTCATCCGGTTTCTTTACGAACACCGCAGTCGCTCCCTAAATCTAACTGCTTGGTCTAATAAAACTCTTTCCTTCTAAGTCCATTAGCTGCACCTTTAACTCCTTCATCTAGATAGGTGTCATCCTGCTAAATGGTCTACTCATGGGTTCGGCTTATGGTACAAGATCTATTCGAAACTCAATAGCTTGTTTCGGTGGTAATCCTATAACTGGCTCTAAAACATATGCAAATTCTCTTACAATTTAAATCTGATTCAATTCATCTTCCATTTCTATGGCACCCGATAAAGCATAAATTTTTGGACTTGTATTCCCAATTGAGTATATGATTTGGTCACTATTTTCAAGGTGCCTCATATTTTCCTATCCTAGTAAAATATCTTTGAAACATATTTGCTCAACCAATCCATACAAAAATAATCCCAAAACCTACAAAATTAAATACATACAAATATAAGAAAAAGTATAACCTAACAACTCAAACTCTAGATGGTCACATCTCATACTTAGAGTTGCATACCCTTCTATTGGATTAGCTATCCTTAAGGAAGTAACAAGGGATGATGGTTCTGGCTTTAACTTGTCTACCAAACACCGAGATATAAAAGAATGCGATGCTCCTTGTATCAATAATACTCTAACTAATATGACATAAATCAAAACTACTTCCATCAATGACTTTCCTTTCTTAGCAGCAGCCGGTTTAGGAGGCAATGGTTCCAAAACGAATACCCTCCCCTTATTAGCCCGAACTGGTTCTGGACACTCATTCTTGAAGTGCCCAACCTAGTTGCAGTTGTAGCATGTCACATTCTTCTTTCCCGTAACCTTCTTCTTCGAGGCTTTCTTTGCATTCCCTGAACAACACTCACTAGCATAATGCCTCTTATTGTTGCAACTATAGAAAACTACCTTAGACTTCTTCTTTTTGCCGCTCCAGCTTTCTGAGCCTCTTTCTTCTTGAAGAATTTCATCTTCTTATTCTATGGACTTCGAGTCTCTTCAAATTTCTCCTTCCCAAACGTAGAAAATGTTTCTTCATTTTTGATTGCCATCTCCACCACTTCATTAGACGGATCCCTGAGATGTAGCATGGTCGCCTTAGCAATCTCCGTCTTCAAATCCCAAATAAACTTCTCATTCCTCTTAATGATAATATCTGTGACAAATACCTATACATAGACAGCTCATCGAACTTACTAGCATACTCTATCACCATCATATCGCCTTGTTTTAGTTCATCAAACTTCTTGAACAAGGCTGACTTTGCCACTTTAGATAAAAAAATTCCTAGAATCGCCATCGAAAATCTGCCCAAGTCAATTCCTCCTCTAAAACTCCTACGGTCACCCCCATTCCACCAAAATAAGTAGTTCCTTGCAACAGTCTAGAAGCTAATCTCCTTTTCTGCTAGCTATTTAAGCCTAAATCAACAAAAATCCTTTCATAATGCAACAACTAGTTCTCCATTTCTACCGTATCTTCTGTCCCCAGAAAAGGCTCCCCACCAAGACTGGTATAATATTTCCTTAACTTAGCATAGTTATTTCCAACCGGTGCTACTGGATTAACTCTTCCTGCATTAGCAGCAGTTTTTCCCGTTACTCCTGCACCTAGTCCAGCTTGTATCATATTAAGAAAGAACAGATACATAGTCCTCATATCTACTGGTATGGTTCCAACACCTACATTGGTATTTATATTTTGGTTAGCATTTGCCTATCTATCCTGGTTCCTTCTGGTGTTGGACCAAGCATTTTCATTGGCTGTGGTGCTTCCTCCACCTAGATTCACTCTTCTGTTTCCTGCTTCAACATATTTATTTCTCGTAAATCTGCATATGAGTCTCGGTAAGATACAAAAGAATGGTCTAAGAGAGAGTGGGGAATGCATACTTATATATAGCAAATACGAGTACGTTACCATAGCATTATCCCATAACCCGATCTTATTCTCTGATTCATTCAGATTATGTTTCAAAAAACTTTTTAATCCTTTTAAGTTTTTATCATAAACCTATGCTCTGATACCAACTTGTAATGTCCCTCATTCTGAGGCCCAAAACTAACTACTATGGACATTGCAATCATCCACAATTATTAATTTTCGACGACTAAATAAGACTATGTTAATCATTTCAATAACCAGAAGCACATGAATATGAAAAAATCAAACACAGTTTAGAAATAACTTTTCCGTTCCATTTAAAAATATGATTTCTTTTTCACTAGATAAACCCATTCATAATTCCACGTTCAAAAAAATATAATCGTTACAAAATATTCCAAGAGCGACATTGAAGATGCGTCTTTTGCTTGATCAGAATCATATATTAGGCAATTATATAGCTTGTCGTTACATCCATACAGACAAACTTAAACAACACAACAGATTAGAATAGAACTCCTACATAGCTATATTTCCTTGAGCACCCGAGAGTTTAAAGGAAAAAAAAAACTTCGAGACAGACGAAAAGTCTGGTATAAATAATAACCTATCGTCTCGAACCAATAGATATCTAGTGAGATCATGCTGCTGAGCGAAATGATTTTTCCCTTACTAGTATCTTTACCAAAACGTACTAACTATATACTATGCCCCTGCATCCATAATAGTTAAAACACAACAATAATATAATGATGTATAATCATCCAATGCATATTGGATTACCCATCCCAAGTACTTAATTTATCTGTCTCAATACATAGTTTTTCTAGCGTCACTATGAATCAAATAATTTTCATAGTCCAACCATTAACCCATCTCCAATTACGGTTAGGAGGTATCGGGACGGTCTGTCTTACTTCAGTTCAAATAGATGTACAAAAGCCTCCAAATACGGTTAGGCGAAATATTCAATACTCCAGATATAGTCTATAATTATGCTCCAGATACAGTTAAGAGGCTTCCATCATTAAGGATTTTCAAATGCAGTTAGGAGTTTTCCTTTACTGTAAATGAATATAAAGAGCTACGAGTTCCTTCCTGCGCATAACTATACTTCCATCTCACCAAGCCTGATGCACTAGAGTCGCGGACCTTTACCGACCAAGGGAAAAGAGTTGAAGAATATGGGAGACCAACATCAATCCCACATTTTACTTATTATTTGCTCTTATAGAAACTTTTGATCAACCCAAGGCTTCCTAATATATTCTTGATCTCCCTGATCTCCTGAATGCAATTATACTCACTCAAAAGTTAGTCTGACCATACCCACTATTGGGATTACTTAGCTGGTTATTATGCCCTTAATGCCAGCAAAATGCAGTTTTGGGTCAATAATGATGTGAGTATAACAATAACAATTATGCATACTAACCGATCAAATAAACACAAGAACATATAGCATTCATCATTTGATATGTTCAATTAATAATCTTTTTATGTCTCATAATTACTTAATCTTAGGTAATGTCTTCTTTGAAAATTTCAACTCAAAATTTGGGCTATTTCATAATTAAAATCCTTGAAACCATTTTCATAATGATATATGATTCATTCCATTTAAGTCATATTCAAAACATGGAAATACACGGCCCTTTAAATAGTTTAAAATGGGTCAATGCCGATGGCATTGATGATGCCGACATAGAAGTTAAGGCTCTCTACCTTTAATAGAATAAACCATATTTTTCACGGCATTAAACAACGTCTATCTGCATCTGGATCAAAGATAAAACTTAAATCCTTTATAAGTTATATGTTTCACTACCAAAGATATAGGGTAGTCGACCCCCTAAAACATAGGCATCTTTGCTCTTTTAAAAACAATGATCAAGACATGTGACTTTGTCAACGTCAACATTAAGCTTTTGAAACACTTAGATAAATTACGAAGATATCATGCCGCCAATCATCCATTTCCACCATTGTCCACTTTGATGCCAAAGGAATCACTCCATAGATACTTAGCTAGCTATCATGCGCTTCCTCCTTCATCGACGTCGACATTCAATGATGCAACCTCATCTTAAGGCTCGGATAAATATGGTGGCATGACATTATCATAATTCTTAAGAAAACTGGTTTATTACTACTTTAGGGAAAAAACTTTTTAGCAAATCTGATTTCTTGTCAAGCTTTTATTAGATAAATCAATTTCATTACAAATCCTTTTCAGAAATCCTGCCGAATTCAAATTTTAAATTCCTAAACACACTTCAAATTAATTAGTTAATATCCTTAATTAAATATTCTTTTAAATGCCAAAATTATTTTTCTTTATATTAGTAAATTATAGGTGATGGGAGTAACCCCATTTACCGAAAGAGAAGTTCTCTAGTGGTTGGTCCATCATGCCATTTCTTACCTAGTTCGGGCATTGAGTTTTTAGGTGATTTGCACCAGTTAGGAAATGTTTTTTTTCACTTGATTGCTATAGGCAAGCACTTGAGTTGAATTCCTAAGGTGACTAGGAAATTTCCAAAGCGCGGCCTTGGCCATGCAAGGAGATATCAGTAGTTGGGTTAAGGAATTGGATCAAAGTTCACCTGAGAAGGGTTAGGTCGTCGAACCTAATTTAAGAAAGAAATGTTATGAGCAAACAAAGGGTTGGAACCAGCATCATGTCATTTTAAACGACCTTTAGTTATAGTAAAATTTAATGTAATATAGCTAAGGTTGCCTGGGGTGGTTCGGGAAATGATTTCTTTATAGGATCATTTTCACCCTAGAGGGAGGGGTGAATAGGGTTGACTACTAAAAATTAATGCGGAAATAAAATAAAAAACAGAGAGTAATGCAGTAGAGATCACGTGCAGATTTACCCAGATTTGGCAAAACTTACCTACATGTTGCCCCTAAGGTTTCTACTAGAAATTAAGTAATCAAACGCTTAGAAACACACTTAAACTTGCAATACCCACTAACTTGATTAACCTAAATCTAAGCTCAAAACCTTGCCACAACTCAGCCACTGAGTTGCGAATTCTCAAACTAAGCCCTGTAGATTGTACCTAGTTACACAACTAGAAAGTTACACAGTTTTAAAAAGGAAAAATTACAAATGTAAAATAAAACTAAAACACAACCCAATATTTAAAAACGAAGCCCAATATAAGTAAACAAAGCCGGCCTAAAAAAATAGTGCGGTAAAAAGAATAGAGAATCCTGTTCCCCTTCTTGTTTGCAGAATTTCTTCAGCCAATTCCTTTTGTTGCTCTACCACTTTTGACTTAGGGTTTTGCTGAATTTGAACCCACCGCTTAAAATAGAATAATTGAAGAGAAGATTTTGCTTTGATTTTCTTTATTAGTCGATCCCTAGCATGATTGCACTTGGTTGCTTTAATTGTCGAGTTCAAATGAATAATACTGTATGTAATTTCCTTAATTTATTTTGTTGATTTGCTTGAACTCGAACTCGATGATCATTTTGCCGATGATGATTTTGGTATTTATAGGGATCGAAACCCTTTCGTTCGTATATTTTGGTTTGAATTTGTCAATTTCTACACTCGGTCATTTTATTTTTGATTGAACGATTGAGATGATTTTGACTTGTTCATTGGTTGAATATGTTTATGATGTATTGGAATTTGTTTTAATATAGTTGAATTGTTCCGTTCTTTTCTCCCACAACCTGTTCATCATTCGCTTATAGCTTGCACTTGAATTAGAGATACATTTTGACTTCCAGAAGTCTGACTTGTTCATCATGTTATCAACTATGACTTTTTTTGAACAATTCATCGGTGTTGTTTTGCCATTTCTTTTCGAAACCATTCCTTAATCGTTTCATGATATGATATGTTTCTGACTTTATTATTCTGTTATCTCCATGTACATACATAATATGTGTGTGATTGGTGTTGCTATGCTCTGTCCACTGCTATGTTGAAACAGAACTTGGTTATTGCTTAGTGGAATGTACTTGTATTCTCTAGCCTCTGTTCTGGTTGGAGTCTAGTTTATTATGTGTGTGATTGTTGTAGCTCTAATGTGTTCATATCTAAATGTAGCTTGATGCATTGCTCCGTTGCTCCAATGCTCTGTTGTTTTCATGCATGCTCCAATACATACATGTTTAGAATGAACTTGCATATGATATTGTTATTCAAGTGTCTTGCATTCATGTTAACCCATTAGTGTATGTTGTCATGTTGTCATGTTGATTTGCTTTGCATCCATTTAACTGAGTATGTTTGCAGCTTTCCTTATGCCTTTACTATTGTAGTCATGCTGACCTATTTGAACTAGCTGAAGCTTTGCATTCATGATCTTGTATTCTCTGAAGTCTGGTTGGATTCGAATGTTGTTTTTATGTATGTACATTTGAAGTGTGTACATTCATATTAACTAATTTGGATCTGACATGTCTGAATGTATACTTTCATGCTCTTTGGTATTTGGTTGTCTGGTTCCATATGAATCTGTTGTCATGTCGTATATTGCTTTGATCTTGTGTTCTCTGTTGCATGTTTAGAACCGATGCACCACTTTGTACATGTGCATTGCCCTGGTCTGCTTCGGTTTCATGTTAATTTGAGTCTTCATGTTAACTCATTTGTTGTTGTTTTGCACTACACATCCACACTAGTCTGGTTGCACCCCTTATGTTCACCAATGTTTGCCTACATTTGCTCTATCCTTTGTACATATGAGCATGTTGAACTGCTAGCTCCAATGTGTACATGTGCATTATTCTGGTCTGGTTGCATATGTTGTTTTTCATGTTGCATTATGACTTGCCTCGAGTTAAACTGTACCTGTTTGCTTGCACATTTATCCGTGCATGTATACTTTGTGTTTTGTTTGTTTGAGTCTTTTGCATTTGAGTTGAATCCATTCTTGGCTTGGGATTGACCTTGTGCTTACTTGTCCCTGCTGTTTCAACAAGCTAGTATATATCGATGTGCACAACCTTGTGGCATGTATAGTGATACACTGTTCATGTCACAAGTTGTTCGTGTAAGATGAATTAAAAATATTGATGGCGAACAACCCAAATAACCGAGGCAAATAATATTTTCAAGCACACACTCCATTGTGCACTGCAAAATATTTCTTTTCAATTTTACTACATTTGTGTTTGTTTTGCAGAAAGTTCAGATGTTGGATATAGGCTGGAACGGAGTTGAAGATCAAATAAGAGTGATGAGTGAATTTGTAGTGAGGTGAGATATGTATGTAAAACTGCGAAGTGAAAATTGTGTTGTAATTGAAACTTGTATTTGGAATTGTGTAAATATTTGTTTGAATAAAATATTTGTTTAATATGAATTCCGAGTTATTTATTTTATTCAATAAATATTTATTTAATTATGTTGAAAAATAAAATAATACAATAACAAATACATTTAAAAAAGAATATATGTATATATATATATTATCAACAAACAAAAATCATAAGCTATTGTATTCTACAATCTCCCCCTTTTGATGATAACAAACATATATTAAGATTTTGATTCTATTAAATGTGTATGGTCTTGATGAATTCTATTAGCTCCCCCTATTTGAATACTCACCCTATAACAAAGCTCTCCTTTCACATATGCATGAAAAAAAAAGAATATGCAAATAAGAAAAATGAACCTAGATGAAAATATGCAATTAAAAAAATGACTTATTTGCCAAAATCTTAACTTCTCTCCCCTTTTTGTTATCAGCAAAAGAGTAACAGTGTTATATAAGAGTGATAAAGTGATAGATATTAATACAACATTAATACCTAATTAAGTATACATATTAAATTTCAAGAAAAAATCAAACAAAAATCATAAATACTCGGTTAGGTGCATATTACATTTTAGAGTGATAGAGGTGATGTCGGCATAGAAAACCATATAGTCATGTCGGTTTGTGGTATATTTATGACAGGAATTTAAATACTTAGTAACCATGCATAACTGTTAGGACTTTTAAATGAGATTAGTAGTATTCCCTATTTTTATTAAAAATGAATTTCAAGCATATTCTAACTAGGCATAATCGTGAGGACTTTTAAATAGGATTAGAATCAACTCGCCTATTTTATCCAATTTTGATATGTGTTCTATACATGCATACCCGTGATGACTTTTAAATGAGCATGGAAGCACATAATAAAAGATTTCAAGTAGTTCACCCATGCATAACTGTAAGGACTTTTAAATGAGAGTGAGTACTTTTGGATGATTTTATTGCTAATTTAAAAAAATGATTAATTTCCTATTTAAATACCACATTTTGAATACTATATTAGATTTTATGAGTGATTGTTGCAGAAATATGATAGGAACAGAGATGGCCATGGAATTTTTACCAACCAAGTTATTACAAATTTTGTTTAAAATTTTAAAGAAATTTACTAAATATACCGTCTCAAGTCATAATGTATGATTAATATCAACACTCATCACTTTTTTTCAGTCAGTATTTATCTTTTCAATGATCAATAGGGAGTCAGGTTAGTTAACATAGGCATTTAAGATCAAATAAAATCACATTTCTAAAATGCCTAAACTGAGACGAAGTCAACAAAAACTATTTTCTGGAAGGTTTTTGTATAAATGTCTGCCAATTTAAATTAGTTGAAATGAAGTTTATGCAGATATTTTCTTTGAAAATGTGATCTTTATTGAAATGATGTCTAACATCTATATGCTTGGTACGATAATGATGTACAAGATTATTTGAAGATCGATTGCACTTTTACTACCACATATAAGTGGGCCTCGTTTAAAATTTAGACCATAGTCGTGCAAAGTTTGTATCATCCATAAGATTTGAGCAGAGCAACCGCATAGAGCAATATACTCTGCCTTAGTGGTAGATAATGCAATACAATTTTTTTCGACTTGACCATGCAACTAACGAATGTCCTAACATAAAACACGTTCCACCAGTAATTTTTCCATCAATTAGACTACCAGCATAGTCAGCATCTGAATACCCATTTAAATCAAAGTTATCATTAGTTTGATACCATAGACCAAATCGTAGGGTGTGCAATAGATACCATATAATCCTTCTTACGGCTTTTAAATGAAGTTCTTTTGGATTTGATTGAACCCATGCACATAAACAAACAGAAAACATAGTGTCTGGTCTAGAAGCAGTAAGATAAAGAAGTATACCCACGTGTATCTAGGGTAATCATCAACTAATACAAAACAATATCTCTTACAACACAGACTTGTAATATCGTTAGGTCCAAACAAATCCATGTGAACTAGTTCAAGGACTCTAGAGGTACTTACAGTGTTCTTGGCATGAAAAGATGATTTTTCAAATTTCCCATAGTACATGCTTTACATTGAATTTCTGTTTTGAAATCATGAGATGGTAAACCTCTTAACAAATCTTTTCTTTTTAATTTGTTTAACAGATTCATGCTAGCATGTCCTAATTGTTTGTGCCATATGTTTACTTCTACATCCTTAGCTATCAAACTTTTGAAAGAGTGAGATCATCAAAAGATAGAGAGTATATTACCTTTCCTCTTACCTGAAAATAATATTTCTTTCGATGATTGGTCAGCAGTTTTTCACAAATCAGAATAAAAAACAACATTCATTCCCTTATCACATAACTGGCTGATTGAATTCAGATTATGGTGCAGATTTTCAACATATAATACACCGTTTAAGGTAAATGTACCGTTACCTACTTTACCTTTACCAATAATTTTACATTTTGTGGATTGATTTCACCCTAGAGGGTGGAGGGTGAATATGATGATACTAATAATAATAAAAATTAATGCAGAAATATATAAAATAATTGCAGCACGGATAGTAGAATAATAAAAGCAGAAATAGAACAACACAGATTTACCCAGCTTCGGCAAAACCCTGCCTACATGCTGCCCCTAGGGTTTCTACTAGAAATTAAGTAGTCGGACGCTTACACACATAAAATAGGGACACCTGCTGTCAACTAACCTAACTCTACGCTCAAAATCCTGACACAACTCAGCCATTAAGTTGCGAATTCTCGAACTGCACCACCGTAGTTCGTCCTTAGTCACACGACTAGAATTTACAAAATTTTAAGCGAAAATTAAAAAATAAACTAAAAAACAAAACAAAGCCCTTTATATATAATTAACTCCAAATAAAAAATAAATCGGCCCAAAGAAAAAAGGGATCGTTCCAAAAGAAATATAATTTGTGAAAGGCTTGTGTTCTATGTTGTAAACTTCAGCCACTCTCTTTTGCTTTGCAATTTCTGCTTCTCTTCGTTCCTCTTTGAGAAATTAGGGCTTCTGGAAATTGAAACCGTAGAATCTAGATGATTGATTGAATTGATATTCTCGTGTAGATTGCTTTGTCGATCGATCATCTTGCTTTGACTTCACTCGGCTGGTTCAATTTTTCGAGTTCAAATTGATTAATACTGGTATGTTATTTCCTTTATTACTCTCGTTGATATGCTTGAACTCGATTGTGTAATTGCCAATGATGATAATGGTATTTATAGAGAATAAAACCCAAAATTATCGTTCGTATATTTGACTTGATTTCATCACGTTGCTATGCTCGGCCATATGATTTTGATTGGTTGCTAGTGATCAATCCTGACTGGTTCAATTCGAATATTTCTATGCTTGATTATCATGGCTTGTTTGTTTTCTGATTTTTCATTCATACGTGTTATCATCTGGCTTTGGATTTGGTTCCGTTCTTTTCTGAGATTTGAATTTGTTTCTCGTGACATTATTCAAAATATATGTAGTTGCACGAGTATGAATTTCTTTGAGTCGGTTCCTTTCTTTGCTCCTTTGAATTTGGTATTTGAATTTGGCATTTAAAATTCTGAGATTAACTGGAGTCTGACTTGTTTATTTTTGAAATCTACGACTCTCTGATATATTCATATATTCGAAAGTTTTGCATATATATTTCGAATATATTTCCCTGGTAAAACGTTGAATTTCTGAGCCTCAAATCTGTTTTTTTGAGGCATTTTCATGTTACTGCCTGCTCATGATTGCATTTCTTATTTCCTTATAGTTCACCACTTCTTGTCTCTGTTTCACGTAGCTTGCCTGCATTATTGTCATATATGCTAGTGCATTTTGTTTCACCGGCTCGCTTCGTTCACTAGAAATTTGGTTTAGTCTCATTCTCTTTGGTTGTCGCTGTTACTTAAAGTGGTCTTGGTTGAGGTTTCACTTGCATACTCTAACTGGTCTTTGTTGCTTATGCACGCACTATGTATATACATGTGCTAGTTGCTTTTTTTGGACTTGCATTCTTGTACATTTGGTGTAATGCTTTCTGAACTACATACATGTATACATATATATGTATACATGTGTATATGACACTGCATATAAACGCTTGCTGTATGTATGTTGTCACATGTATGTATTCACGTGTACAGTTATTGTTGAGTTGTATGCATGTGCACCAGTACTGTTCCACTGCTTCATTTCTGAACAGTTTGTGCCACTTGAATATGTACATAACTTGTGGCATCTAAACTTATGTTAATGCTTCATGTTTTACGTTTACTTGTATGCCATCACTGATTTTTCTGTGATCTTCTTAGAGTCTGGTTCAAGTGTTCTTATGTACATTGATTTGAAATATTTTGTTGTTGCCTCTAAGTTTAAACTTGTGCCTGGTCTGGTTGCATATGTATATATATGTTACTTGTTGTATCCCGACTTGTTCATGTGCTTTGGTTGAGGACTTGTTTCTACTGTTAGTAGTAGTGCGCATATAAACATGTATATATATGTGTGTGTGTGTAATCACTTGATCGAGACTTGCTGCAATGTGGTTCCTTCTGGATCACTTGTTGTTTGATGTGTGCTGCACTTGTGCCATTTGATGTCTGGTTTTGATGTCTTGATACATTTGAGTCTTTGATTTGTGCACTTGTCTGAAATTGCTCATTTGGGATGTTGTCTGGTTTCTACTACATGTGTATATGTATGTATGTATGTATGTATGTATGTATGTATGTATGTATGTATGTATACATGTGTATTCATGTATAGTCTATTTCTTACCTTCGTGTTTGCAGTCTTTTCTATGTTGAAGCTTAACTTGCATATTGTTTTTGTGTTCATTTGTTTGGTGCTGCATTTTGGACTTCACATTTCATTGCCCTGAACTATTGCGTTCATATTGGAGACTGGTCTGGTTTTATGTGCACTGCCCTGGTGCATTTTGAAACTTTGAACCATAGTAGCTTTGCTGTCTCATGCTTGATTTGAAGTCTGGTCTCATGATTAAATTGCTTTCATGCTTGAATGTAATTTGTGTACACTTGTGTCTTGTTTGGTGATTCTCTGGCATCATCCTTTGAAACCGTTTGCTTATACTTTGTTGCACATGTATATACATGTTGCTTCATTGTTCTTTGCATCAGTTGTGAACTTTGGTCTCTGGTTCAGATTACATGTGTGCTGCCAAATGCACATACATTTTGGTTGTTATTTTGTTCTTGTTTTCATATTCATTGAAGGTCTGGTGCAGTTTAACCCATTTCCTTGTTGACCTGATGTGTTGACGCACTTGTACTTGTTAGCATGGTCTGATTGGCCCTTATTTTGGTTTCACATATTGATTTACCACTTTATCATGTTGTATTGCATGCACCTGAGTTGAATCCAGCCTCGGCTCGGCTTCGATCTTGTTCTCATCTGTCCCTGCAGTTTTATCAAGTGTATATCGATGTGCATGGCCTTTTGGCATGTACAGTGATACACTATGCATGTCATAGGTTGTTCGTGTTTGATGAATTCAAAACGAAAATGATGATGAACGACCCAAATAAGTGAGGCAAATAATATTTTCAAAAACACACATTTATTTTACATTGAAAAAGTTTCCTTTTACATTTTACTACGTCAGTGTTTATTTTGCAGATAGCTCAGATGCCGGATTCAGGCTGGAGAAAAGATGAAGATAAAATACGAGTGAATGAGTGATATGTAGTGAGGTGAACATTGTAGAGTTAAAATCGTGATTAATCTAAATTGTAATATAATTGAAAAATGTATATATGTAGTGAGAGCTCAAATTTGTACTATTCAAAATTGCAATAAAATATTTGTAATAAAGTATTTGTTTGAATACAAATTCTGTGTTATTTATTTTATTCAAAAAATAAAATAGTACAATAACAAGTATATTTACATGAATATATATATTTTTATTTTCATCAAACAAAAATCATATACTTGCATATTCAACAATCTCCCCCTTTTGATTAACAAACATATATTTAAGATTTTGTATTTATTAAATGTATTTGGTCATTCTATTTGCTCCCCCTACTTGAATGCTCCCTCTCTACAATAAAGCTCCCCTTCATATATGCATGAATAAAAATATGAAAATGAACCTAGATGGAAGTATGCAAATAAAAATTAAGATATTTGATCTTTATTGGCCAAAATCTTGACTTTTCTCTCCCTCTTTTGTTATCAGCAAAAAAGTAATACTGTTGGAAAAATAGAGTAAAGTGATAGACATTAATACTATATTAATACCCAAATGAGTATAAATATTAAATTTCAATAATAAATCAAACAAAAATCATATATACTCTGTTAGATGCATAATCCACTTTAGAGTGATAGGGGTCATGTCAGCATATAAAAACCATATAGTTGTGTCTATTTGTGGTATATGTATATCAGGATTTTGAATATCTACTAACCATGCATAACCATAGGACTTTTAAATGAGATAAGTAGTGTTCCTAATTTAAAAAAAATGAATTTCAAGCAACTTCTAAACACGCATAACCGTGAGGACTTTTAAATGGGATTAGAATCAACTTGTCTATTTAATAATAAATTTTGACATGTGTTCCATACGTGCATAACCCTGAGGACTTTTAAATGAGCATGAAAGCACATAATCAAAAATTCCAAGCAATTCACCTATGCATAACCGTGAGAACTTTTAAATGAGAGTGAATACTTTAGATGTTTTTATTGCTAAAAATAAAATGAAAACGAATAATTTCCCGTTTGAAATACCACATATTGACATACTATATTGAATTTTGATGTGTGATGGTCGTTAGAAATATGATAGAAATAGAGATAGTCATGGAATTTTTACCTATCAAAAGTTATTATAAATCTAGTTTAAATTTGTAAAGAAATTTACTAAATATACCATCTCAAGTCATAATATAGGATTAATATCAACACTCATCACTTTTTCAGTCACTATTTATCTTTTCGATAATCAATAGAGAGTCAGATTAGTTAATATAGTCACTTAAGACCAAATCCAAAAATAATTATAAAATCAAAATTTCTAAGATGACTAATTTGAAGCAAGGTCAACAAGAACTATTTTCTAAAAGGGATTTTTTAAGAAAAATGTCTGTTAATTGAAAATCAGTTGAAATAAAAAATAGGTAGATATTTTCTTCGAAAATGTGATGTAATTAATGAATGTCTCTATATAAAACACTTTCCACCAGTAATTTTTCTATCAACTAGATTACAAGTGTAATATGCATCCGAATTTCCCTTTGACTCATGATTATCATTAGTTGGATGTTATAGACCGGACCATGAAGTTGCAACAAATACCTTAAAATCTTTTTACACCTTTTAAATGAAATTCTTTTGGATTTGAATTGAAACCACGCAAATAAGCAAACAGTGAACATGATGACAGGTCTAGAATCAGTAAAATAAACAAATATATCCACATGTAGCTAGAGTAATCATCAACCAACACAAAACAACATCTCTTTTCACCTAAACTTGCAATATCGTTAGTCCAAAATAAATCTATATGAAATAGTTCAGGGTTGAAAAGATGATTGGTCAACATTTTTGCACAAAAATTAACATTTATTTCCTTATCACATATTAGCTGAATTAAATCAGATTATGGTGCATATTTTCATATTTAATATATTGTTCAAGATAAGTGTACCATTACTTATTTTACCTTTACCGATAATTTTCGTCGTTGCCCATTGTGATTCTGCCACTTTTATACTAGGCTAATGAACTTTGATTTGTCGTTCGTCGTGTGCTTGGAATAGCTAGAATCTAGGTAACACTGTTGTTGTTCCTTAGCTTTTCACCACACACATACGAGCAAAGATTTTTATGACCTATTTGTTTTTACAGGTCCATGGTTGTTAGTGGCAAAAGATTTTGAAAAATATGGTTGTGTAGACCAAAGACTATTTATATTTGTTCCTTTTGGCACCCAAATTTGATTGACTTTAAGGGAAATTATATTTGTGCCTTTTGTAACCAGAATGGGTATGATTTTCACGTGTTTGGGTCTATACCAACAATTGTTTTGGTTGTGTCCAATTTTTCTACAAGTTGTGCACTCGGATTTAACTTGATTAATTTCGATTCTAACAAGTTCAGATTGATTATATCCAAGCCCTTGTCTAACAGTATTAACAGCTTGTTTTCCTAATAACATATTTAGAAATCTTTCTCCTTTTGAAAATTTTCCGAAAGTCGTAGACAATTTTTGGACTTGTGTTTTGAGAGATTCATTTTCATTCAATAATTGTGTGCATTTTTTAATATAATTTTCTCTCCTAGTATTTCACTTTCTTTCAAAATAAAAAATCCATTTTCAAGTGATTTTATTTTAGTTTCTGATTTTTTAATCTCTTCTACAAATGATGGACACTTATGAGACTTAAGGCACTTGTTTCGATAGTTTTTAACCAATTGATCGAGCTGCTTATTTAATTGTATCAAACTATCTCTTTGTGATTCAATTTTAGTGTATTTCCCCTAAGTCTTTCAAAACAGCCATTTACTTCGTGAAAATATATAAGTAATTTCGAATGAGTAAGTTTTGATACCTCGCTTGGCTCATCATTATCAATGTCAGTTGTTTCTCCTTGAAGATACAAATTTTCTTTTTCACTCTTACTGCCAATGCTTTTATCAGCTTCATTAGTTTCATCCTAGTGGCTGCAAAACTTCTCATTTTTTGTTTCTTTCCTTGGATGAATCGATTCTAAGGATAATTGGGCTTGATATGACCGGGTTTATAGCACATGTGACATATGATCTCCTGCTCTTTTGGGTTGTCTAGAACTTTGACTATTCTACTTTTCATATGTTGATTTAGAGCTGGATTCCCATACTTGTAATTCCACTTTTGAATTTCTTTATTAAAACTGCCAATTCAGCTGCTCCATCATCATCGTCACTTTCTGTTGTTTCTTTGAGAGCTATTGATTTCTTTTGAGTATCACCTCCTTCTCGTTCTTCCTTAAATTTCATTTCTAGCTCATAAGTGGTGAGATTTTCGATGAGTTCTTCAACTTTGATTTTTTTTTTCAAATCCTCTGATTCTTGAATGGTAGTAACTTTTGCTTCAAAATTTCGTAGGACTCTGAGGATTTTTCACACTATTTCCAATTCTGTTTATGGTTTTCTGAGAGCTTTTGATTTGTTAGCAAGATTGGAAAATCGTCCACGCATCTCTTTGACATTTTCATCCTTGGCCATTGTGACGTTCTCGTATTCGCTACTAAGCATGGCAAGGCGAGATTCTTTGACTTGAGATGTTCCTTCGTGAGTCATTTCAAGTGTGTGCCAGATTTTCTATGCAGTTAGACAATGTGAGACACAATTAAATTCAATTTAATCCAATGAACAAATAATAAAATTCATAGCTTTAGCATTAGCATTCTGTAGTTTATTTTCCAAATCTATCCATTGATCCAACGTTTTTTCAATTTCTTGATTATCTACCACTATAGTTGATGTCCTATAACCTGTCTCAACAATATTCCAAGCATCAAGGGTTTTCAGAAAAAATTTCATTCTATTTTTCCAGTAAGCATATTAAAAGAAGCCAGCTGAAAAAAATTAAAACATTTTTTTTTGAAAAATCAATTTTTAAAGCTAAAATTGGCTTTTTTCCTAGCTCTGATACCACTTATAGGATCGATTTCACTCTAGAGGGGGTGAATAGGGTGATAATAATGAAAAAAAATTAATGCGAAAATATATAAATATTTGCAGCACAGATAATAGCAGAATAATAAAAGCAGAAATAGAACAACACAGATCTACCCAACTTCGGCAAAACGCTGCCTACGTGCTGCCCCCAAGATTTCTACTAGAAAATAAGTAGTCAGATGCTTATACACGTAAAATCGGGACACCTGCTATCGACTAACCTAACTCTACGCTCAAAACCCTGCCATAACTCAGCTACTGAGTTGCGAATTCTCGAACTACACCGTTGTAGTTCATCCTTAGTCACACGACTAGAATTTACAAAATTTTAAGCGAAAATTACAAAATAAACTAAAAAACAAAACAAAACAAAGCCGTTTATATATATTTAACCCCAAATAAAATATAGATCGGCCCAAAGAAAAAAGTGACCGGCCCAAAAGAAATATATTTTGTGTAACAACCCAATATTTCCAGCCATTCGCATCCACACATGTCGGACTTGAATTGCTCAAAATACCGCATTGTAAATAAATTTGGAGCATATGAAATGCAATTACAGAATCACAGACATAGAAATATCAGAATAACTCGGCGTGGAAATTAAATACCATAGTAGTTCATGAAGCTACTATAACAAACTCTCAAAACATAATTCATAATATCAGTCTGAAAACATATACAATAGAAGTCTCAAATACATAGCAGTTTATAAATACCAGAGCTAAAATAGAACAACTGAAAGGGAACAGATAACTAGACAAGCAGAATCTCCAACGATTTCTAGCTCCAGAAAAGAAATCCAAAGCTAAGCTGTAAATACTCAGGCTGACCCGAGCGTAAAGTAAAACACAAAACACTCGAGTCATGACATATATACTTATATAATGTAAACCAACTCAAGTGAACTGTAGTACTAATGTACAATAACTTAAAGGATGCTTGGGATCTCCCATCCTTTAAGGATCAGTTAAACTATAAATTAAATACATCCCGTGGTTAAAATTTTGAAATAGTTTATATTTCAAAACAAATTACTTCATTTTAAATCATAAAATGAAGCTATTATATTTAATAATTAATTTATTAAATTTCCAAAATTTTAATCTTTCAAAACTCATTTATTCACTTAAATTTATTAAAAACAATGAAAAATCAACTTTCGCAGCATTTAAAAAATGCTACAGAAAGTTACATTCAAAACAGTTCAATTTAACAAAAGACAACATTTAAGAATGTTGTAATAGGTTACATTAATTTTCAAGAAACTTAGTTAAATTCAACAATTATAGCACTTACAAAAATGCTATAATATCCTTTAATTAAATTTAGCCATTTAGTTCATTATTATCAACTACATTTACAACTGCTGTAAAATCATTTACATTAGAAACAATAGCATTTCAAAAGATGCAGTTAATTAACTTCAAATATTCAATCTAATTTCAAAAGCAATTATATTTTTGTTTAAATCATTTTCAACTTATCAAATCACATATTTTCACTTTCAAAATTATCATCTTGTTTTCTTTAAATTCATGATTTTATAAAGTTAAATTTCCATTCAAAAATCAATATTTAATAATAATTCACTTACTAAATTCCAACACTAAATTTAAATTCATTAAATTAAACTTTTACTTAAACTTAAGTTTAAATTTCAGATATAACTTAATTTCATTTTTATTTACTTAACTTAAAATTCACATTTAAGCCAAATTCACAAATTTCCAATTTTAGTTATATTTCAAAATTTCAACTTAAATATTCATTCATTTCATATTTTAACTTTATTCAAAAATCATTATTATATTATAAAATCATTTTAAATTCATTTTAATACAAATTATCGTAAATTTATCATAATTTCATGTTTAATTTAAATTCCCATTATCACCAAATTAAAATTTCCCAAACAACTTACATTTCAAATTTTCTAACCTCCATAATTTATTTAACTTATAAATTTTCAGAAAATCAGTAATACTTTACAAGAATCATTTTTTATAAAATTTAAAACAAAATATTATAATATTTACATTTCTAAAATATTTTAAAAATTAAAAAAAAAACATATTTTAACTACGGGTCTGTATTTCATTTTCTAGCCTAGATAAAGTGAAACAGGTAATATATCATTTCAACCCGTAATTTACAAAGAAAACCCGGGTTTTATCATTTCAAACCTGCAATCCCAAATAAATGAAATAATTTGAAAATCGTTTAGGCCTATCATTTCAGCCCATAACGATTTTTCCCTATTCTAAAGTCCGTTCGGGTATGTATCATTTCAACCCATAGTGATTCTAATCTAAAGGGAACTTGCAGTGTGATAAACTGATATAAATAACAGAACAGCATAATATAACAGTAATATATGATATAACAGGTGTTTAAGCATGGGTGAACATCATATAATCATAGCATAGCAAATATAATATGGTTATGCATTATATAGATTCATAAGTGGTCAGTTTACTAGTTATATAGGTATACAATGTCTGGTGAGAATAACTCACAGGTTTGAGCTGGAGACACAACGACGAATGCACGAATGAGATCCAGACAAGCACGATAACACGACACAGAGATGAGTGGAAGAGCCAAAGTATCAATTCCCTTGAATACAAGTCACACAAAACAATATAATATACATAAGCTTTCAAATTAAATACGATTAGATTTGCTAGAAAAAACTGCACAAATCAAAGCAGAATTGCTTTGCACTTTCTTCCATCATTCCTAGGGTTCGGCCATAGGTGACGTACAAGGCTGAAGGGAGGTTTTTGATCTGGTTTTGGTTCTCTAAGGGTCGACCTACATAGGTTAACATGGTGCAAAAGTGTGGAGATGAGAACTACACTAAACAATCAACATACAAGCAACATCACATGGATTCAAGGCCAAATCAAGGCTCGGTCAAGGCCTATGGGTCACGGCCTCCTCTGGTACAGTCAAGGGGGTGATGTGGTAGTGTGTTTAGGTGGAGATGAAGGTGGTGGAGGTGGAGATGGTGGCGGCTAAGGGGTTTTGAAGGTGGTGGAAACATGGTGGAGCTCGGCTATGCATAAGGTTGAAGTTTTGGTGCATTTAGGTGATGGATAATCAAACTTTGGTGGCTCGGCTGGTGTTGGCCAGAGAGGAGGTGGTGATGTTCTCAGGTGATGGTGGAGGCGGCAGGGCATATAGAGGAGGTAGGCCGAACCTATGATGAAGAAGAACAAGTGCCAAACTCAAATCAAAGAAGAATAAAAGTAAAACAAAAGAGAAGAAAAGAAATTTACCCAAACTTTTCTTAATAGAAATGGCCGAAATTGTTTTGTTCAGGAATGAGAATAGAAAGTACGTGAATGGGAAATAGAGTAGGCGGCTGAAGATAGTGAATAGCTATTGCCAATATGAATGAAAAGTTAGGTTATGTTGGGCGAATTTTCACCCAGAAGACCTCAAGACCAAGAAGCCGCAGTTTCACTCGGGCTCGCAAGCAACCTCTACTTCGTTCAACAGCCAAGAAGCTCAATACTAACCTAGAGGGCCTTCCAATATTCTCCATGAAGGAGCTCACTCGGCCCCCACTTCATTCGGTTCCACAACACTCGGCCCCCACTTCATTCGGCTCCACTTCACTCGGCCCCCACTTCATTCGGCCCCATCTCATTCGGCTCCTTTATACCACCACTCCAACTCCCCTGCCGAACCAACCTTGCCACCGAACCACCTACATAACCGGACCAAACGACTACCGGTCCACATTCTCACACTCCTACTACCGGACCAGGCAAGCACCGAACCAACCCTCTCCTTTCCCCTGCCGGTCCACATGCACACCTACCACCGGTCCAAGCTCATAGCCGAATGAAGCCTTGCCGAACCAGAAGATTGCCAGTCCAGATTGCTTCAGCCCGGGCCCACCAGCAGCTATATGCTTCCAAGGCCCCTGCCCTCAACCTCATTCTATAAATAGAGGGGCAGGGGTACAACAATGGCAGACAAGTTTGAGAGCTCAAGCAAGGAAGGAACTTTCAAACTACTTTCATATACTGATATACGAAGCATTGTACTTGTAATCTGAAAGAAAGAAGATAATAACATATAAAGTGGACGTAGGCACATTCTGGCCGAACCACTATAAATCTGTGTGTCTTTTACATTTCTTCCCCTACTTCTTTCATATTTACATACTCATCTAAAATCATTGAAAATCACATATAATCAACTAAATAATACGACTTGGAGGTGTTTGTCCATTTTTTGTGCAAACATTTTTGGTGCTTTCACTGAGAATTGAACTCAGACTTCATCTTCAGAACTCAAGCTTCATCTTCTCCCACTCAACCTTCTTCCTAACAACATCACTCGTTGCTTAGAAATCATGCCTTCCAAACAGAGAAGGGATGTTAACAAAGGAAAGAACATCGCAACTAGCAGCCTTCCAGATCCCGCAATCACAGATCAGCCCACTTCAACAGCAGTACCAGATGAAAATCAGGAAAATCCAACTGGTCCCGCAACGGAACAACCAATCACTAGGGCAGATCTGGACAGGGTTGTGGCTGAAGTAACTAACCGCTTCACATCCCAACAAGAAACTTTGGTGGACCAACTCATGACACGCTTAAGGGATGCTGAAGAGTCCAACCGCAACACTGAATCATGGGGTGAATCCCAATCCGGAGGATCCCGGAGGCAACAAAGGTCTTCACTCTTCGAACAAGCTATCAACAGGAACAACGATAATAGGGGCCGCGCCCGGACTCAGCCCGAATTCCGACTCGAGGAAGCCCTTGGAACCGAACCTAGCGGGGGAGGCACCAGGCGAGGGTCGGATGTAGCTGAGCCAGTCATGCCACCTAATCATAGAAACCCCGCTGAACGGAGCCGAGCTAGAACCCAGCCCGAAGTTGACCCCATGGATGTGCTCGAAACAGAACCCCACAGGGGAAGATCAAGGCAGGGGGCAACTGTAGCTGGTCCTAGCGTGCATCCAAGCAGCCAAAGACAACCACTGGATAATGCTAGAAGTGATAGACTGTACCATCCCTACAGGTCATCTGGACGAGATAGATCCCGCAGGGAAGAACCGAGCTCATTTTTGTCCGCTCCAAGTTCTGACGAACGAATGGCACGATTATTCAGAGAATGTGTCCAACGGGAGCAAAGGGACCGGGGAATAGGCGCTAGGGTCACCAGTCCCTTTACCCGAAATATCGAAACTGCCATCACTCCCCGGGAATGGAAAATGCCAACCATGGAACCTTACAAAGGAACTTCCGACCCCATCGTACACCTGCAGAGATACACCCAGCATATGCTCATGAGTGGAGCAACAGAAGGAGTATTATGTAAATGCTTTCCGCTATTCCTATCAGATCTAGCTACCTCCTGGTTCTGCCATCTACCCCAAGGATCCATCAGCTCATGGGAGATGTTAAAAGAAAGGTTTATTAGCCAGTTCCGCATCCATGTGGAACAACCCAAGGATGCTTATTCTCTATCCAATGTCAAACAGAAATCCGGAGAGACGCTGCAACAATATCTAACACGGTTCAACGCCGCAGCGGCAGCAGTTCAAGATGCCGATGAAAAACTCACTCTAATGGCCCTCTGTAGTGGTGTACATCCAGACACCAAGTTTGCCAGAAGATTAACTAAGGAAAAACCAGCTACCTTGCCTGATTTCTTCCATGAAGCTGGAAAGTATATGAGACTTGAAGACGCTGCTACGGAGAGGCAGTCAGGGCAACAAGGCAAGATAGTTCAGGACAAGGTTCCCACTGCAGCTAAGGACGCTCGAAGAAATGAATCTAGAGACAATGCTGGGGGCAGAAAGGTTGAGAAGCGCCAATATCGACCAGGGCCAAGATTTGACTCCTACACTCCTTTGAATGAAACAATCGAAAACATCTACCTAGCCACTCAGGGCGAACTCGGATACAAGCGCCCCCCGCACAAGAAAGAATCAGATAACGCACTCAAGTCCGGAAAGTTCTGTCGCTTCCACGAATCCCACGGACATGACACCAATGAATGCCACCATCTTCGGGACTTGATCGAAGAACACATTAGAAGAAGAAGACTGGAACGTTATGTGAAAGGTCAGAACAGGACTCCAACTCCTGCCAATGAGAACTCAAAGCAATCCCTCCCAGAAGTAGGCGGAGGGAATCGCAACAATCACAACACCAGTGGCTCTAGTCAAGAGAAGATAGTGGTCCTTACCATCTCAGGAGGACCACACATCGCCGACAGAAGTTGGGCAGAGATGGAAAGGTACGGCAAGTCGCTTAGAAATGCCGAAGGATATGTTAACTCCATTACGGAGGAACGCCACCCGAAACGAAAAGAAAACAATGACATTGTATTCAGTAGGCATGATTTGGAAGGAAGACAGTACCCACATATGGATCCCATGGTCATCTCTGCCTGGTTTGGTCCAGCTAAAGTTTTTCGGATTCTAATAGACACGGGAAGCTCCGTAAATATCCTGTTCAAACATGCTTTCGACAAAATGAAGTTATCAATGAAGGATGTATCCCCCTGTGACAAACCACTGCACGGTTTCACTGGAGATGCAAAAATGCCCCTCGGGCAACTTGACCTCTTCGTCGAAATAGGAAGTCATCCCCGCTCCGTTGTGCGAAAACAAACGTTCGTACTAATAGAAAACCACTCGGCTTACAACGCTTTCTTGGGAAGACCAGCCTTGTCTGACTTTCAGATTGTATTAGCCCCCTGGTGCCTGAAAATGAAATTTCCAACAGACAACGGAGTAGGAGAAGTAGAAGGAGATCAAGATGCTGCCCGAGACTGCTACGTAACTGAACTTCGCAATAACCGCAGAAAGAATAAAGGAAAAGATGCAGAGACTACTCTCTGCATGAAAAGCTTGGAGGCATAGCAACTAAAGAAAGCCCCTCCTCTTCGATACACAAGCGATCCCTTCAATGAACTAGACCCCAGGGATAAAGAGGAGGAGGCTACCGCCGAGCCTGCAGAGGCTATGGAATTCGTATCGGTAGATAAGCATGATTCAAGTAGACTATTAAAAATCGGATCTCAGCTGGAAACGGAATTGAAGGATCAACTCATTGACTTTCTCCGCCACAACTTAGATGTATTTGCGTGGACCCACGCCGATATGACAGGAATCTCCCCAGACATAGCATGCCACATGTTGAACATCGATCCCACCAAGGTACCAGTAAAGCAGAAAAAGAGGAGCATGGGGGCAGAGCGATCGGCAGCCCTTGATGAGGAAGTAAAGAATCTACTTGCTAATGGCTTCATACGGGAAGCCATCTACCCAGAATGGATCGCTAACCCAGTGCTAGTAAAAAAGGCCGATGGAAAGTGGCGAACATGTATTGACTTCTCCAATCTGAATGACGCTTGCCCAAAAGATTGCTTCCCACTTCCCCGAATTGACCAACTTGTGGATAGCACAGCCGGACACGAACTCCTATCTTTTATGGATGCATACTCCGGATATAACCAGATTCCCATGCACGCTCCCGATCAGGACCACACTAGCTTCATCACCGACCGCGGATTATATTGTTACAAAGTCATGCCTTTTGGACTCAAAAATGCTGGAGCTACCTATCAACGCCTCGTCAACAAAATGTTCGCAGAATTGATAGGACGAACTATGGAGGTATATGTGGATGACATGTTGGTAAAGTCCAAGAAAGCCAACGACCATGTAAGCCATCTGGACGATACGTTTCAGGTACTTCGCCGATATGGAATGAAGCTGAATCCTCTAAAGTGCTCCTTCGGAGTATCATCGGGAAAATTCTTAGGATTCATCGTCCACGCCAGAGGAATCGAAGCAAACCCTGAACAAATCCGAGCTTTAAAAGAAATAAGGATACCTTCCACTCGAAAAGAAATGCAGAGCCTAAACGGAAAGGTGGCCGCCCTAAGCAGATTCATTTCCAAGGCAACTGACAAGTGTGTCCCTTTCTTTGAAGCACTCAAGAAAGACAAAGGGAAGTTCGAGTGGACCGACGAATGCTTAAAAGCCTTCCTCAACCTAATCGAACACCTTCAGAGACCACCAGTACTCTCAACTCCAAATGAAGGTGAAGTGTTATACCTATACCTCGCTGTATCATCTCATGCTCTAAGCGCCGCCTTGGTAAGAGAAGAAGACCGCACACAACGCCCGGTTTACTTTGTAAGTAAGAGATTTACAGGGGCAGAAGCCAGATATCCTAAACTTGAGAAATTAGCATATTGTTTATTGATCGCGTCACGAAAACTGCGACACTACTTCCAGTCTCACTCCATCAGGGTTCTAACCGATCAACCACTAAGACAAGTGCTCCATCGTCCTGACACTTCTGGGCGACTCCTCAAATGGTGCATCGAACTAAGTCAGTATGATATCACCTACCATCCCCGCACCGCTATCAAAGGGCAAGCCATGGCTGATTTCATTGCCGAATTCACTACCAACGAAGGCAAGGAACAATCCGAAGTAGCAAAAAACATCAAGTGGAACCTCTTTGTAGACGGGGCATCAAACGAACAAGGCTCGGGGGCAGGTATTGTGATCATCACCCCCAGGGGAAGAAAGTTGTACTATGCATTAAGATTGGAGTTCACGGCCACTAACAACGATGCTGAATATGAAGCAGTAATAGCGGGATTGGAACTGGCCCTAGAAATTGGAATCAATTCCTTATGTATTCATAGTGATTCTCAGCTTGTCGTAAACCAGGTACTAGGAGAATTCCAGACTCGAGGAGAACGACTCACAGCATACCTAAAGAAAACCAGACTGCTGCTCGATCGATTGGACCATTATCTAATCAAACACATTCCTCGAGAAGAAAACCAAGAGGCAGATGAACTTGCAAAGCAAGCTAGTATGAAGAACAGCACCATTTCCGGAGCACTAGCAATCTCAAGGCAGCTAGCCTCGAGTTTCGAACAAGCGAATCTGATAACTGCAATCGAAGAAGGAACCTGGATGACTCCTATCCGGAAATATTTGCAAGATGGCATACTACCCGACAGGCGTGACGAAGCCAAGAAGATCTTGAGGAAAGTCCCCCACTACACAGTACAAGAAGGCATCCTCTACCGGCGTGGCTTCTCTAGCCCCTTATTAAGATGCGTCGCCGGAAGGGAAGCCAAGGAGATATTAACAAACATCCATCAGGGAGGATGCGGAGATCACACTGGAGGACAGACTTTGGCAAGAAAGATACTCCGATATGGATATTACTGGCCCACACTAAACAAAGATGCCCTAGACTTCGTTAAGAAATGCGACAGATGTCAGAAGTTCGCCAAGATTCCTCGACTGCCCACAAACGAAATTACTCAAATGACTAGCCCTTGGCCCTTTGCTGTATGGGGAATTGACTTAATTGGCGAACTGCCAACGGGCCGAGGCGGAGCCAAATATGCTATAGTGGCAGTCGATTATTTCACCAAATGGGTGGAAGCGGAACCTTTAAATAAAATATCTTCAGCAAAAGTTATCAACTTTTTGATCAAAAACGTTCTGTGCAGGTATGGAGTCCCCCTCAAGATCGTATCAGACAACGGGCTCCAATTTGACAGCGAAGAATTTGCCGACTGGTGCCAAGAGCATGGAATTCATAAAAGCTTCTCATCAGTAGCTTACCCTCAGGCAAACGGACAAGTTGAAGCTGTCAACAAAATTCTCAAAACCCTAATCAAGAAGAAACTTGAAAAGTCAAAAGGCGCTTGGGTGGACGAACTTCCTACGACACTATGGGCATACCGCACATCTTTCAGAACGTCAACGGGACATACTCCTTTCTCTTTGGCATACGGATCGGAGGCAATGCTCCCAGTTGAGACTGTTGTGCCTTCTCACCGTAGGATCCACTACAACCCAGAAGAAAACGAAGAACTCCTCCTCATGTCTTTGGATCTGATTGAGGAAAGGAGGAACGATGCAGCACTCAAAGCAGCAGCTCACAAACAAAAAGTGGCAGCACTATACAATTCCAAAGTCAAGCATCGCAGCTTACAAAAAGGAGATCTTGTCCTCAGGCGAATCTTTCCGCGCCCCGGGGCACTGGACCCCATCTGGGACGGACCATATGTAATTCACAAAGATCTCCACAACGGAGCTTACATTTTGTCAACAGTGGACGGAGAGGTGTTCCAGAGGGCATGGAACATCCGACACCTCCGTCGATACTTTTCTTAACTTGTACTGCCCATATGAAGTGAATTAACAAAGAGAATCAGTGGACGTAGGCATTTTCGTGCCGAACCACTTTAAAAAATCTTGTCTCTTTTTTAACTTGTTCCTTTATGTCTTGGCTACTTGTTAAGTTTTATCCCTTTCTGTTGAACAAAATCCTATGGCATCTCCACTCAAGACGCACCGCGGCCTCATCCGGACTAGGCCTAACAGGTACGCTACGATTCTATGCACTCGCCAATGAGACTCTTTTGCTCCAGCATCCCTCTGCTGCGGGTTAACTCATTGCGCGCCTGCCCTCAAAGCCAACTGTAATGAGCCGATTATAAGTCATCATAAAGGCCGACTATAGCCGATGGCAGCTCATTACGGCGTTCGGCTCGCCGGTAACTGTGAACCTACTTTAAGCCCCAACATAAGGTGTGGCCAGCTAGGGGTAGTTCACGGCCAACGGCACCCACGCTAGCCGGCCACGGTAAATCGAATAATACCCACGATTACGGACCATAATGGTTCGGGTAGTTACCGTGCGCGATCTCGGCTCCGATGTGTCTTAAGTGCGGCTGTGGTAAAAAAGAAAACTCCCCGCGGAGGCGTAAGATGGGTGACAAATGTCTCCAAGACCCACAGCTAGGGAAAGTGACTACAAAACCCGTTTGCCACGAACTTAAGCACATCGACGGCCTTCCGTGACTGGAACTTTTACTTTTACTATATTTCCATTTCATTTAAATATTTTTCTCCTATCCTGTATAACAAACTCTAAAGTACAGGAAACCAAATAGGAAGCATTCACTCATGAGGCTCTAAGCCTGCGTACTGGGTGGCAGGGCGCTCAGCTATACCCGTGAACAGTTACACAAGACACTCAAAGCTACCGCCTGCGAATAAAACATAAAGGGCGGTACTCTCTTCTCTTGTACATAAATGCGTAACTATAGCTTATTCATACACTGACATTGCAAAACGTGAAATTATATTTCAAGCAAAAACTTAACATCAAACACAACTAGAATCACAGGCATATACATAATTATACTTCTCACACGGCACATAAAGATAGCAACAACATTTAAACATGACAAAATCAGCTTATATTACAAGACCACACGAAGTTATTCTTTGCAAATAATTTTATTACAGTTGCATATCAAAGACTAACATAAACAGTGATAAAAAAGAAACAAAAAGATGGCAGATGCATCCACACTCCATCACCAACTCCCCCAGCCTACTTAGCCGCAGGATCAGAGCCCCCAGCATGTGGATCTGAAGTCCCACCTGTCCAAATCAGAAGAGGAATTCATTAAACGAACGATCAAGTTATGAAAACACGGAAAGAAAAGAAAGGGAAAAGAATAACTCACCAGCATCCGCCGCTTGATCCTCATCATCCAACTGCACGCCCGCTTCCTCCGCAGCAAGCAGCCGCATCCCCTCTTTCACCGCCGCTTGCTCCTCCTTTGAGAACTGAGCAGTAACCGCATTCAAGTTGAAAGCCTCTCCGCCTTCCTTACCCGCGTTCACCCTGGCCTCCTCTAAAGCCTGGAGATACACCTTGGCCATGACCCGAGGGTAATCGTCCATCCAAGACAAGCCGCCCTCCTTCCAAGTGCGGAAGTACATATCCTGCAGCATCTCATCCATCATCCCCTCGTTTTCCTCAAACTCCCTCACCCGGGCCTCGGAAGCTTGCAACTTGGCGACGGCAACGTCCCTCTCTGATTGGTATCTCAAGCAATCAGCCTGGAGTGACCTCCTCATTTCCTCCTCCTTCAACTTAAGGGACCTCCTCATCTCCTCCATCTCCTCCTTCAACTCGGCCTGAGCCATCTCCGCAGCCTCGAGCCTCCCCGACAACTCCTCTACCCGCTCGAGATCCGCATTTCGAACCTCATCCACCGTTGCGATAGCTATGTTAATCCGTTCCCTGCAAGCGACCTCCATCTTCCGTAATTCCGCCCTACTGGCCTTCTCCATGGTCTCTTTCAGCCGCTTGGAGGCTTCCTCATGCTGGGAAATCTGGATGGCTTGGTCGGCGAGCTGCTTGGCCTGATCGGCAACCTTTAACCTCAACCGAATGTTAGCACTCCCGATCTCTTCCCCGGCCTTGACCAAATCAAGGCTCGGTCAAGGCCTATGGGTCACGGCCTCCTCTGGTACAGTCAAGGGGGTGATGTGGTAGTGTGTTTAGGTGGAGATGAAGGTGGTGGAGGTGGAGATGGTGGCGGCTAAGGGGTTTTGATGGTGGTGGAAACATGGTGGAGCTCGGCTATGCATAAGGTTGAAGTTTTGGTGCATTTAGGTGATGGATAATCAAACTTTGGTGGCTCGGCTGGTGTTGGCCAGAGAGGAGGTGGTGATGTTCTCAGGTGATGGTGGAGGCGGCAGGGCATATAGAGGAGGTAGGCCGAACCTATGATGAAGAAGAACAAGTGCCAAACTCAAATCAAAGAAGAATAAAAGTAAAACAAAAGAGAAGAAAAGAAATTTACCCAAACTTTTCTTAATAGAAATGGCCGAAATTGTTTTGTTCAGGAATGAGAATAGAAAGTACGTGAATGGGAAATAGAGTAGGCGGCTGAAGATAGTGAATAGCTATTGCCAATATGAATGAAAAGTTAGGTTATGTTGGGCGAATTTTCACCCAGAAGACCTCAAGACCAAGAAGCCGCAGTTTCACTCGGGCTCGCAAGCAACCTCTACTTCGTTCAACAGCCAAGAAGCTCAATACTAACCTAGAGGGCCTTCCAATATTCTCCATGAAGGAGCTCACTCGGCCCCCACTTCTTCGGTTCCACAACACTCGGCCCCCACTTCATTCGGCTCCACTTCACTCGGCCCCCACTTCATTCGGCCCCATCTCATTCGGCTCCTTTATACCACCACTCCAACTCCCCTGCCGAACCAACCTTGCCACCGAACCACCTACATAACCGGACCAAACGACTACCGGTCCACATTCTCACACTCCTACTACCGGACCAGGCAAGCACCGAACCAACCCCCTCCTTTCCCCTGCCGGTCCACATGCACACCTACCACCGGTCCAAGCTCATAGCCGAATGAAGCCTTGCCGAACCAGAAGATTGCCAGTCCAGATTGCTTCAGCCCGGGCCCACCAGCAGCTATATGCTTCCAAGGCCCCTGCCCTCAACCTCATTCTATAAATAGAGGGGCAGGGGTACAACAATGGCAGACAAGTTTGAGAGCTCAAGCAAGGAAGGAACTTTCAAACTACTTTCATATACTGATATACGAAGCATTGTACTTGTAATCTGAAAGAAAGAAGATAATAACATATAAAGTGGACGTAGGCACATTCTGGCCGAACCACTATAAATCTGTGTGTCTTTTACATTTCTGCCCCTACTTCTTTCATATTTACATACTCATCTAAAATCATTGAAAATCACATATAATCAACTAAATAATACGACTTGGAGGTGTTTGTCCATTTTTTGTGCAAACAGGTTAAATGTGAAAAAAGTGGAAGATAAAGAGCCATAGGAAAATCAAAAGTCATAACCTTTTCAAATTACTTTTAATTTCTTTATATAAGTTAAAATATCTGAAATAATAATAATTTCAGTTTAAAGTTTGAAAATATAACAAAATATAAATATAAATAAGTAATTATTAATTATATATGGTAAAAATAAGAAAATAGCATAAAATATGAAGACTAGTCTAGAAAAATTGAAAATAAACAGAATAAACTTTGGAAAATTTATATGGACTTGGAAAATATTTATAAATATAGATAATAACATAAAATAAAAATGCATTCACAAAAATAAATAAATAAATTTTAATTAAATATAGCTTAAATGAAGAAAATAGTAGAAAAATAGAAATAGCCTTTTAAAAATAGGAAAATAAATGCAATAAACTTTGGAAAAATTCTAAAATCACTTTAAAAATGTTTTAAAATAAAATATATACCTGAAATGTCATATAACACAAATTAGAACATGATTTGACAAATAAAAATATTATTTATATAAATTAAAATAGATAATTTTATTAAATAAATCAATATACACTCAATATTGTAAAAAGCATAACTTTCACAATACAAATCGGATTTCAATGAAACAAAAAGTGGTATTCTTAAAATTTAATCTATTTTAATAACAAAATATAAAATTCAAAAATTCAAATATTTAAATTTTAAATTTAAAAGTCAAAGTTTAACCAGATTGACCAAAAATACATTTTTTCTGGAAATATCCTATTTATTCAGGTTTGAAATTATAATTCACACAAAATAAAAATATACTTTTAAAATAACAAAATTTATTCACTTTAGTAAATAAAATAAAGTTTTTAAATCAGCATTTTCAATTCAAATAATTAAAACAAACAATTAAAATAATCACAAAATACTGGGTTGTTACACTCTCCCTCACTCAAATCTTTTCGTCCTCGAAAAGAACGAACAAGGAAAAGCAAGATAGAAAAAGCAAATAGTACCTGAAAAAATACGATTCCGGATTCGAAGCATGAATGCTCTCCTCCGTCTCCTAGGTACATTCCCGATCATTGGTACTTACACTGTACTTTGGCCAGACTAACAGATTCCCTTCTTAGCTTCTTCGTACCTCTGCTGACAATACGAAGTGGCTAGAGGAGATGTAAGACGTGGAATACATCATGCACTCCAGAAAGTTTCTCGGGGAAATCTACACGATAAGCCAAAGAATCAACTCTTCCCATAATAGGGGAAGTACCCTCAAAGAAGAAGAAGGTAGAAATAGTTAGAAGGGAGAATAGGTTGAAAGAAAAGGATGAACCATATTTAAAACTATATAAGTTTCAATTTAAAAATTTATATTTAACATTCTAAACAATTTATAATCTGATAAATAGTCATTTGATTCAAATTTGTTAGTTCAAAGTAAACAATATTTAAAACATTTTTAAATTATTTAGACAAGTAAAATAATGATCAAAATATCCTTTATATAATATATTTTATCAAAATACTTTTATAACTCGATGTCTTAACAAGTTTACTTCCGTTCCTGCAGACTCTGGCTATGCGTTGATCAGGCGCAAAGCTTGAATTCTCCAGGTACTTGGCAGACTTATTTCAACACCCAGTGAAAATACTTGAAAAACTATAAAAAAACCAGATATGGAAAGTACAATCCAAACAAATCAACCAAACTAAAACATTTGTCTAACCGTGGATCGCAGATACACAATGGTTACGCCTGCATCTTCCAAGAAACAATCCATATCCATAAGCTTTCTCAGCCCTGCGAGTTACGCCATAATGACTAGTAGAGTGTAGGATACACAACGGTTACGCCTGGATCCCCTAGAAAATAATCCGTACCCTAGGCTGTCTCAGCCAGGCAGTTTCGCTACTAATGCGACCTACATAGATTGCAGGATACACAATGGTTACGCCTGGATCCCCCAGGAAACAATCTGTACCCCTAGGCCAACTCAGCCAGGCAGTTGCACTATGCAGTCGCGCTCGTGAGACCATGGAGATCGCCAAGGAATTCGATGTACACTCGAGTATCATATCTGAAAAACCCAAATCAGAGAGAATAATATCGATAGAATGAATCCATAGTGTGGCCACAAAGCGGATATCAAGCAGAAGGCACTTTCCATATCTTTACTTTGAAAATATGTATCATATAGTACCTTTCAAAATCACTTTGAAATATCATACTTATATAAAGTCCATTATATATAAGATTCCATTTCAAATCGAATACTTTCCAAATCAATAGTATATCAAATCATACTTATATAGACTTCGATTATATAAGATTTCAATTTACAAATTAAGTACCCTTACAAATCAATAGTTTCAAATCACTTCATACTTATACAAATCAATTTTACATAAGTTCGATGACTCCCAAATCAAAGTATTTAAATAAACAAGGTTCCCATATTCAAACCATTTCAATATCAATTCAGTTTCAAAATCATATATGATTTCACCAAATCATTTCTTCCTAATTACATATATTTAGTTTCAAAGTTTTTTAAAACAATAGATTTAGAAAATAATCCAAATTTCCAAATCAACAAAATTTATGTCAAACAAATTCATTTCCATTTCAAATATATATTCACTTTAAAAAATTATAATACTTTCAAAGTTATAAATCTTTCGAAACCAAAATACTTGAAATCATTACACTTTGAAATCATAACTTTTCGAAATCATACATTTGAAATCATAAAACATTCCTTTAATTCTTTACATTTCACAAATTTATTCAATTAAACCCAAATCTTAAATTTTCAATTTTAGTTCAATTCAAACCATCAGTTTCAATTCAATTTAGTTTTCAACAAAACCATTTCAAATATTATCAAATTTCAAATAAATATTTGATCCATAAAATAAACTATTAAATCTTTAATGTATTTCAAAGCTTAAATATACCATATTCCAAAACTAAATTTTATAATTTCATATATCCCAAATTTTACTTCATTTTTACTTAGTTTTTGAAATATTCATTTCATAAATCCATCATTTTTAAATAAGCTCAAATTACAAGTAAACCAAAAATCCTTTCATATAAATATAAACTTCAAATATTCATTTATCAAAATCAATTATCATTTCAAATTCACATTCTTTATCAAATTAAAGATTAAATCATTTCCAAACCATTTCAATCATCAAAATATCTAAAATGGTTACTAAGTTTAAAACCTTCGACCTATTTATTTCTATATGAAAAATCCAATTTACCATTGGAAATATTATTATTCTTTATATATATTTTATTCAAAACATTTCAAATCTATATTTCATACCAGTATAATTCAGAATAGTCTTATTTATTTCACTCAACAAACAGTTCCAACAAGTATATTACTTTATACTTTAATCATACCAAACTAAACTTATATTCTTTATCAAATACCCAATACCTTTCAAAATTACTTAGCTTTAAAAAGTTAACCTTCATTTGGAAGTGCTCGAACCTTCAAAATAGTCGAAGAAATCATATTTTCAATCCAAAAGTTGGAAATCACCAACAAATCAGTAAACCAATTCCAAAAGATAGAGTTATTCCAAAACAAATCTGATTCTCGAGGACTGAACACCGGCTTACTTTAAATCATTTCAAATATATATATACATATAGCTTTCGAATATCAAACCATACTTCAAAATCTGAAATCAAAATTTGGTTTCACAAAATCACTCGCATAGCGAAGCTACTAGAATGGCCTCTCCCCACTCAGAAACTCGAAAATCAATGTCGATGATGCATGCATTCATCATCGAAATTATTTTCCAATGACATAAGAGGGTTCTGGACTTTTATTTCCTTGAAACTTCTTTGAAATCTCTTCGAAATCATTTTGAATTCATTTGAATATATTTGAAACCTTTTTATTAGGAGAAATATCTTTAAATCATATTATTATTATATATTTTCCAAAATCTTAAAATCGATTTCAAACCACTGGAGTTCGATTCCTCAAAATTCAAATTTAAAACCCTTTAGCTATAGATCATTTTTATATCAGTCAAATTCTTATAAGTTTTCAAAATTTCAAATCCTTTCGATATTTCAAATTTTCATTTAAAAGATACAAGAATCCTAAATGAAAACATTTTACTTTTATATACAAAATAGGGTCCTCCTTATCAAAATAATAATTTCGATGTATGCACAAATTCAAAATATAATGAAACACAAATTTCCAAAGAATGATTCAAGGATGGATTTCAAATAAACAGAGATTTGAATTTAGAGGAACTCTAATCAAATAGAATATTGGTTCGAAGATAAACTCGAACGAAGATAAGATAATTTTACTACCAAATAGAAGATGGATAAGCATATATAAATCGCGGGCGACCATGACCGGTCCACCGAGACTTCAGGAACATAATAAATTCGAAAATCTAAGGCAAATCGACATTCGATCGCCAGAGATAGAATCCGGGTAGAGTAGGAGATAGATAGCATTGTAAACTAAGGATATAGAAATCTCTGGTGAGTCAATGCCAATTGTAAATAAGTTTCACCCATTTACAAATCATTCAAAGATTTGCGGAATTACCGATCTTTAGAGAGGTCATTACAAAGTAGAATTATGGAATGCTCCAAAAATTAAAGGAACACAAATAGGGAAGACAAGACTGGATTTTAGAACAATTTGAAATCATTCCAAAGTTTAAGGAATCCAAACCGATAAGAATCCTAACCAAAAGATTTCTAACAAGGTGGATACAGAAGGAATGAAGTTCTGAAAATCTTGATTCCAAAATAAGAAATTTTTTATACTAAAATAATCTTTAAAAATCCTTTAAAAATCATTTGGAAATCATTTTATACTTCAAAAATACGTTCTCTCACAAAGAAAAGATTCTGAGATTGATTTCACTCATTCTAGGGTATTTCTACCCTATCTCTAATGAGTTTTTGCTCCACAGACTATGGCTTGTCTAAAACCAAAGCTCTGATACCAGCTGTAACGAGCCGCGCCAATGGGGTAACGAACACCGTAGCATACATTGGTACTTGTGTTCTACCTTTACGGCCAGCCTCTCGACTGCACCACCAACTGCCGCGGGGACATGCCGTTCGCTACCAAACCAGGAAGCAAGAACCCCCTATCATGTTGCACCCTCTAAGTGCAATGGCAGACACACATATCGGACTTGAATTGCTCAAAATACCGCATTGTAAATAAATTTGGAGCAAATGAAATACAATTACAGAATCACAGACACAGAAATATCAGAATAACTCGCAGCGGAAATCAAATACCATAGTAGTTCATGAAGCTACTATAACAAACTCTCAAAACATAATACATAATATCAGTTTGAAAACATATACAATAGAAATCTCAAATACATAGCAGTTTATAAATACCAGAGCTGAAATAAAACAACTGAAACTGAAAGGGAGCAGATAACTAGACAAGCAGAATCTTCAGCGATTCCTAGCCCCAGAAAAGAAATCCAAAGCTAAGCTGTAAATACTCAGGCTGACCCGAGCGTAAAATAAAACACAAAACACTCGAGTCAGAACATATATACTTATATAATGTAAACCAACTCAAGTGAACTGTAGTATTAATGTACAATAACTTAAAGGATGCTTGGGATCGCCCATCCTTTAAGGATCCGTTAAACTATAAATTAAATACATCCCGTGGTTAAATTTCGAAATAGTTTATATTTCAAAACAAATTACTTCATTTTAAATCATAAAATGAAGCTATTATATTTAATAATTAATTTATTAAATTTCCAAAATTTTAATCTTTCAAAACTCATTTATTCACTTAAATTTATTGAAAACAATGAAATTCAACTTTCGCAGCATTTATAAAATGCTGCGAAAGTTACATTCAAAACAGTTCAATTTAACAAAAGACAACATTTAAGAATGCTGTAATAGGTTACATTAGTTTTCAAAAAACTTAGTTAAATTCAACAATTATAACACTTACAAAAATGCTATAATTTCCTTCAATTAAATTTAGCCATTTAGTTCATTATTATCAAGTACAGCATTTACAATTGCTGTAAAATCATTTACATTAGAAATAATAGCATTTCAAAAGATGCAGTTAATTAACTTCAAATATTCAATCTAATTTCACAAACAATTGTATTTTGATTTAAATCATTTTCAACTTATCAAATCACATATTTTCACTTTTAAAATTGTCATCTTATTTTCCTTAAATTCATGATTTTGTAAAGTTAAATTTCCATTCAAAAATCAATATTTAATAATAATTCATTTATTAAATTCCAACACTAAATTTAAATTCATTAAATTAAATTTTTACTTAAACTTATATTTAAATTTCAAATATAACTTAATTTCATTTTTATTTACTTAACTTAAAATTCACATTTAAGCCAAATTCACAAATTTCCAATTTTAGTTATGTTTCAAAATTTCAACTTAAATATTCATTCATTTCATATTTTAACTTTATTCAAAAATCATTAATATATTATAAAATAATTTAAAATTAATTTTAATCCAAATTATCATAAATTTATCATAATTTCATATTTAATTTAAATTCCAATTGTCACCAAATTAAAATTTCCCAAACAACTTACATTTCAAATTTTCTAACCTCCATAATTTATTTAACTTATAAATTTTTAGAAAATCAATAATACTTTACAAAAATTATTTTTTTATCAAATTTAAAATAAAATATTATAATATTTTCATTTCCAAAATATTTTTTTTAAAAAAAAAACATATTTTAACTACGGGTCTGTATTTCATTTTTTAGCCTAGATAAAGTGATACGGGTAATATATCATTTCAACCCGTAATTTGCAAAGAAAACTAGAGTTTTATCATTTCAAACCCGCAATCCCAAGTAAATGAAATAATTTGAAAATCATTCAGGCCTATCATTTCAGCCCATTATGATTTTCCCCTATTCTAAAGTCCGTTCGGGTATGTATCATTTCAATCCATATTGATTCTAATCTAAGGGGAACTTGCAGTGTGATAAACTGATATAAATAATAGAACAACATAATATAACAGTAATATATGATATAACAGGTGTTTAAGCATGGGAGAACATCATATAATCATAGCATAGAAAATATAATATGGTTATGCATTATACAGATTCACAAGTGGTCAGTTTACTAGTTATATAGGTATACAGTGTCTGGTGAGAATAACTCACAGGTTTGAGCTGGAGACACAACGACGAGTGCACGAATGAGACCTAGACAAGCACGATAATATGACACAGAGATGAGTGGAAGAGCCAAAGTATCAATTCCCTTGAATACAAGTCACACAAAACAATATAATATACATAAGCTTTCAAATTAAATACGATTAAATTTAGCTAGAAATAACTGCACAAATCAAAGCAGAGTTGCTTTGCACTTGCTTCCATCATTCCTAGGGTTCGGCCATAGGTGAAGTACAATGCTAAAGGGAGGTTTTTGACCTGGTTTTGGTTCTCTAAGGGTCGGCCAACATAGGTTAACATGGTGCAAAAGTGTAGAGATGGGAACTGCACTAAACAATCAACATACAAGCAACATCACATGGATTCAAGGCCAAATCAAGGCTCGGCCAAGGCCTATGGGTCACGGCCTCCTCTGGTACAGTCAAGGGGGTGACGTAGCAGTGTGTTCAGGTGGATCTGAAGGTAGTGGAGGTGGAGTTTGTGGCGGCTAAGGGGTGTTGTTGAAGGTGGTGGAAACATGGTAGAGCTCGGCTATGCATAAGGTTGAAGTTTTGGTGCATTTAGGTGATGGATAATCAAACTTTGGTGGCTCGGCTGGTGTTGGCCAGCGAAGAGGTAGTGATGGTGATGTTCTCAGGTGGTGGTGGAGGCGGCAGGGCATGTAGAGGAGGTAGGCCGAACCTATGATGAAGAAGAACAAGTGCAAAACTCAAATCAAAGAAGAATAAAAGTAAAACAAAAGAGAAGAAAAGAAATTTACCCAAACTTTTCTCAATAGCAATGGCCGAATTTTTTTTTTCAGGAATGAGAAAAGAAAGTACGTGAATGGGAAATAGAGTAGGCGGCTGAAGATAGTGGATAGTTATTGCCAATATGAATGAAAAGTTAGGTTAAATGTGAAAAAGGTGGAAGATAAAGAGCCATAGGAAAATCAAAAGTCATAACCTTTTCAAAATACTTTTAATTTCTTTATATAAGTTTAAATATCTAAAATAATAATAATTTCAGTTTAAATTTCGAAAATATAACAAAATATAAAATATAAAGAAGTAATTATTAATTATATATGGTAAAAATAAGAAAAGAGCACAAAATATGAAGACTAGTCTTGAAAAATTGAAAATAAACAGAATAAACTTTGGAAAATTTATATGGACTTGGAAAATATTTATAAATAAAGATAATGACATAAACTAAAAATGTATTCAGAAAAATAAATAAATAAATTTTAATTAAATATAACTTAAATGAAGAAAATAGCAGAAAAATAGAAATAGCCTTTTAAAAATAGGAAAATAAATGCAATAAACTTTGGAAAAATTCTAACATCACTTTAAAAATGTTTTAAAGTAAAATATATACCTAAAATGTCATATAACACATATTAGAACATGATTCGACAAATAAAAATATTATTTATATAAATTAAAATGGATAATTTTATTAAATAAATCAATATACACCAAATATTGTAAAAAGCATAACTTTCACAATATAAATCGGATTTCAACGAAACCTAAAGTAGTATTCTTAAAATTTAATCTATTTTCATTATAAAAGATAAAATTCAAAAATTCAAATTTTAAATTTAAAAGTCAAAGTTTGACCAGATTGACCAAAAATCCACTTTTTCTGGAAATATCTTATTTATTCAGGTTTGAAATTATAATTCACACAAAATCAAAATATACTTTTAAAATAACAAAATTTATTCATTTTATTAAATAAAATAAAGTTTTAAATCAGAAGTTTCAATTCAAATAATTAAAATAAACAATTAATATAATCACAAAATACTGGGTTGTTACATTTTGTGAAAGGCTTGTCTTCTCTGTTGTAAACTTCGGCCACTCTCTTTTGCTTTGCAATGTCTACTTCTATTTGTTCCTCTTTGAGAAATTAAGGCTTTTGGAAATTGAAACCACCAATTCTAGAAGATCGGTTGAATTGATATTCTCGTGTTGATTGCTTTGTCGATCTATCGTCTTGCTTTTACTTCACTCAGCTTGTTCAATTTGTCGAGTTCGGATTGAATAATACTGGTATGTGATTTCCTTTATTACTCGCTGATATGCTTGAATTCGATCGTTTAATTGTCGATGATGTTAATCGTATTTATAGGGAATAAAACCCAAAATTATCTTCGTATATTTGACTTGATTTCATTACGTTGCTGTGCTCGGCCATACGATTTTGATTGTTTGCTTATGATTAATCTTGACTGGATCAATTCGAATATTTGTATGCTTGTATACCAAGGCTTGTTTTTTTTTGGTTTTTCGTTCATACATGTTATCATCTGGCTTGGATTTGGTTCCATTCTTTTTTGAGATTTGAATTTGTTTCTCGTGACATTATTCAAAATATGTGTAATTGCATTAGTATGAATTTCTTTGAGTCGGTTACTTTCTTTGCTTCTTTGAATCTGGTATTTGAATTTGGCGTTTAAAATTATGAGATTCACTGGACTTTGAATTGTTCATTTTGAAATCTATGATATATTCATATATTCGAAAGTTCTGCATATATATTTCGAATATATTTCCTTGGTAAAACGTTGAATTTATGATCCTCGAGTCTGTTCTTGTCTGAGGCATTTGATGCCACTGCCTGCTCATGCTTGCATTTCTTGGTTCCTTATAGTTTACCACTGCTTGTCTCTGTTTCAGTAGCTTGTTTGCATTATTGTCATATATGTGAGTGAACTTTGTTTCACTGGAAATTTGGTCTAGTCTCATTCTTATTTGGTTGCCACTGTTACTTGAAGTGGTCTTGGTTGAGGTTTCACTTTCAAGCTCTGACTGGTCTTTGTTGCTTATGCATGCACTGTGTATATACATGTGTTAGTTGCTGTTTTTTGGACTTGCATTCTTGTACATTTGGTGTAATGCTTTCTGAACTATATACATGTGTGTGTGTGTGTATACACACACACAGACGTGTATATGACACTTCATATAAACTTGTAAATGTTGAGGCTTGCTGTATGTATGTTGTCACATGTATGCATTCATGTGTACATTTTTTTGTCTAGTTGTTTGCATGTGCACCAGTGCTATTCCACTGCTTCATTTCTAAACAGTCTGTACCACTTGAATATGTACATAACTTGTGGCATCTTAACTTACGTTGATTCTTCATGTTTTACATTTACTTGTATGCCATCACTGATTTTTCTGTGATCTTCTTAGAGTCTTGTTCAAGCGTTCATGTGTACATTGATTTGAAATCTTTTTTTGTTGCCTCTAAGTTTAAGCTTGTGCCTGGTCTGGTTGCATATGTATATATATGTTACTTGTTGTGGCCAGACTTGTTTATGTGCTTTGGCTAAGGACTTGTTTCTACTATTAGTAACAGTGCACATATAAACATGAATATACATACATGCATGCATACATACATACATACATACATACATACATACATACATACATACATACATACATATATATATATATGTGTGTGTGTGTGTGTATAATCACTTGGTTGGACTTGCTGCAATGTGGTTCCTCCTTGATCACTTGTTGTTTGATGTGTGTTGCACTTTTTCCATTTGATGTCTGGTTTTGATGTCTTGATACATTTGAGTCTTTGATTTGTGCACTTATCTAAAATTGCTCATTTGAGCCGCTATCTGGTTTCCACTGCATGTATAAATATGTATACATGTGTATTCATGTACAGTCTATTTCTTGCCTTTATGTTTGTAGTCTTGTCTATGTTGAAGCTTAGCTTGCATGTGGTTGTTGTGTTCGTTTGTTTGGTTTTTCATTTTGATCTTCACAATTCATTGCTCTGAACTGTTATGTTCATATTAGAAACTGTTCTGGTTTCATGTGCACTACTCTGGTGCATTTTGAAACTTTGAACAGTAGTAGCTTTGTTGTCTGATGCTTGATTTGAAGTCTGGTCTCATGATCAAATTGCTTTCATGCCTGAATGTAGTTTATGTACACTTGTGTCTGGTTTGGTTATTTCTCTGGCATCATCCTTTGAAACTGTTTGCTCATATTTTGTTGCACATGTGTACGCATGTTGCATCACTGTTCTTTGCATTAGTTGTGAACTTTGGTCTTTGGTCAGATTACATGTGTACTGCCATATGCACATACATTTTGGTTATCGTTTTGTTCTTGTTTTCATATTCATTGAAGGTCTGGTGCAGTTTGACCCATTTCCTTGTTGACCTGATGTGTTGACACACTTGTGCACTTGTCAGCATGGTCTGGTTGGTCCTGATTTCGGTTTCACGTGTTGATTTACCACTTTGTCATGTTGTATTGCATGCACCTGAGTTGAATCTAGCCTCGGCTCAGATTTGACCTTGTTCTCACTTATCCTTACAGTTTTATCAAGTGTACATCGGTACCTAGTGGCATGTACAGTGATACACTGTGCACGTCACGGGTTGTTCATGTTTGATGAACTCAAAACGAAAATGATGACGAACAACCCAAATAACCGAGGCAAATAATATTTTCAAAAACACACATTTTATTTTACACTACAAAAATATTTCTTTTTCAATTTTACTATATTAGTGTTTATTTTGTAGATAGCTTAGATGTTGGATTCAGGAAGGAGAAAAGTTGAAGATAAAATACGAGTGAATGAGTGATATGTAGTGAGGTGAACATTGTAGAGTGAAATTTATGATGTAGTCGAAATTGGAATGTAATATGTAGTGAGAGCTCAAATTTTTACTATTCAAAATTGTAATAAAATATTTGTTGTAATAAAATATTTGTTTGAATATAAATTCTACATTATTTATTTTATTCAATAAATATTTATTTAATTATATGAAAAACAAAATAGTACAATAACAAACACATTTAAATGAATACATACATACATACATACATACATATATATATATATATATATATATATATTATCGTCAAACAAAAATCGTATGCTTGCATATTCAACACATTTATCGTTGTTTCCCATTGTGACTCTGCCACCTTTGTACCTCTCTAGGCTAAGGAACTTTGATTTGTCGCCCATTATGTGCCTGGAACAGCCAGATTCTATGTACCACTATTGCTGTTCCTTAGCCTTCCAACACACCTACACGAGAGAAGTGTTTTGTGACCTATTTGTTTTCTTAGGTCCATGATTGTTAGTGACAATTTTTTTTTTAAAAACAAGTAGAACCAAAGCAGTCTATGTTTGTTCCTTTTTGCACCCAGATTTGTTTGATTTTAAGGGATTCTACATTCGTGCCTTTAGGAACCCAAATTGATATGGTTTTCGTGTGTTTGCATCTATACCAGCAATTGTTTTGATTGTGTCCATTTCCAAAAATCGTGCACTTGGAGTTGACATGATTTGTTTCACTTCTACCTTTTTTAGATTGAGTATACCCAAGTCCTTGTCTAATAGTATTAACTGTTTGTTTCCCTAATAGCATATTTAATGACCTTTCTCCTTTGGAGAATTTTTGTAACGACCCAGAATTTTAAATTAATTAAAATTTGTATATTTAATTAATTTTAAATATTAATAAGTGAAATTTATAAGTCGAATAAATTTTATTTCGAATAATTGGATTTAATTGGATAATTAAATCGATAATTTAATATGTTAAATTATAGAAATAATTGAAAATTGAGTTAAATATGATTGAAAATGATTTGTAAAATTTTATTTTATCATATTGGAGTTAGAATGATGTTATAGAACTTTTAAAATTGAAATTAAAAGTTAATTTGTGAAAATTGAACATTTTAATATTAAATCGACTAGTGAAAATAGTCAATTTTCGAACAGTCTCAGAATTGGACGAAACTAGTTCCATTGGATCCGTAGTAGTTTGTTATTATCGGATTTCAATTTTCGTAGCAATCGGAGTCATCATTTGACCGTGGCAGCTCGAAACGCATCGAAATTGTTTTAATATTAATTTGACGAGTTAAAATAGCCATTTTTCAAACAGTCTCGGATTTCGACGAAACTAGTTTCATCGGATCCATAATATGATATTATTGTATGGTTTCAAATTTTGTGTCAATCGGATTTACCGTTTGTCCGGGGCAAGCTAAAACGCCTAGAAAATCGTTTAATCGGTTTAATTTTAAATTGAACGTTTATTGCCATAACTCGCACAGATGACCGAATTAGCTCCCGAAACACGTTCATTGTGTTCGAAACGCGGGGTAAACCTTAGGAACGCCAACCGACACGCTTCGTTTGGAGTTCGAAAAATTCGGGTGAATAGTAAATTGTGAAATTTTCTATATAAGCCCCCTTATTTCTCATTTTTGCAAAAAAATACAACCCCTAGGGTTTCATCTTCAGGCCGCCACCCTCTTATATAATCAATGGCTGAAACAACATCTCCTTCTTCCCTCGATTTCTCTTCATCCATCAACAATTAGCGAAATCCTTCAACATGAAACTTGTAGAGGGGAATGAGATCTTGCTATCCAACAGTCATGATCGCGTTTGGGTTAGCGGATTGGCGGCAAATCGAGCTAGAAGTGCTGCAGGTCACGCACGTTTTCCCATGTCATTTGGAGGCCGAGCTCCACCCCATGGCAGCCGAGTGTAGCTTGCTTGATGCTCTTCAATATGGCACTCTCTGATCGAATTTTAAGCAAGTGATTTGGTCGCAAGATTCAACCCTAATTTGAATGAGATGGGTTCTTTGTTGCGTTCATTTACTGGAGTTAACGTGCGCGTGAGGAAGATGAAGGAAAGGTGCGGCTGTGATCTGCATGGCTTGGATCTAGTGGCTGAGATTGATTTAGGTTTAGAATTTATAAAAATAAAGTTGTAAATTGATATATAAAAATTCGTGTAACTTTAAAAATTCATATCTTTTTCATACGAGGTCGAAAACGCGCGAAACTAGTTGTGTTGGAATCGTATGGACGAGCACTACACAATGGAATTGGATTGGAGTCGTTTGGAGTTAGTGAGAATTTCGGGTAAAATTAAACGCGCGTTTAATTTTATTCGAAATAAAACGCTGAAAACGAAATTGAAATCAAGGTGAGAACTTCTCACTCAATCGAATAGTTTCGATTTTAATTTTAAATAGTTATATTTAAAATTCTTGAATGCATGTTTGAATGATGATTGTTATCTATTGATTATTAAAATATACATTGTACGCCGTTAGTAAGCGGATGTTATTTATTAAAAACATATACCGCGTATATTTCATAAACAGTGAAGTTTGTATTATTTATGTACTTGGATTTGATTTCCCGCAGTATATAGCGGACGAGACCCTATTGCGCCGTCTATTAAGCGGATAACATTTTAAATCCCATATACCGCGATAATTTCATACTGGAACGGAATTGGTATTGTGCTAACATCTTTGGATGCAGGAAAACAGATTGGAGGGATCCAACTGGATTCCTCAACAGTATTTATTTGATTTCAGATATTTTGATATTTGATTGATTATCATATCAATATATGATGTCGTTGTTGTCGTGATTGACTATTTGGTGTGTAGCATCATTGGGCCAAATTTTGGAATTTTAAAAGAATTTTAAAATTGATTTTTTGAAAGTATACGTTATAAAATTATTTTTGGAATTGATCCATTTTAAATAAATAAACGTTATAATTTTAATGTTATAAAAATTATGATTTTTGAGAAATATAGTTAAAAGTTGATTTTTGAAAATATGGGGTTAATAATTTTATAAAATAGTTTAAATTGGGATTTTTGAATTTATTGGAAAAAGTTTAAAATATAGGATTTATAAAATTTGATTATTTTATAAATCAAAGAGAATGATGAAATTATAAAGGACTTTAAAGACGTTTTAATTAATAGTATAAATTGATTTATATAAAATATTTATAAATAGATATTTGTAAATCAAAAATATTTGGATTATAAAACGAGTTTTATAAGTGTTAGAATGAATTGTAAATGAATTTCATAAATGAATGAAATTTCTAGAATTATAAACGGTGAAGTTATGAATGGAATTTTATAAGCAGTAGGTTTATAAAATTTGTAAAGTTATTGAAAGGAATTGATTTGGGTAAATAAATGATCTTATAAGTTATAAGATTTATAATTTGGGAAGTTTAAAGGAACGATGTTGTATACAAATAAATTATAAGTATTTAACTTATAATATGAACCTTGGTATATAATTGAGTTATAAATTGAAATAGCTTAATAAAGGAGATTTATAAAAAGGAAGTTGTTAAAAAATAAATAGAAATGGAATTTATAAACGTTGTTTTATAAATCCGCCAACGGCTTATTTTGATAAGTAAATTGTTATAACTTATTTATGGAGTTATATTCACGTATTAGACAGTGAATAATTCATTAAAATAAAATGTATAGAAATGATGAAATTGGTTAACGAAGTATATTCATGTTTTTGAATAGTGAATAATATGTTAAACAAAATGTTTTGGATGTGATGTTTTAAATAAAATTAAAACGATCTAACGATGTTTTTAAAATGTGTTAAGATTCGAAATCATAGATTTCAACATTCATTGTTGAAATAGACGTTTTCGAGAAATAGAAGGAAATGGTGGACTATAACACTGTTGTTATAGTAAATGATTTCCGAAAGGAAATGTTTTATTTAGTATTGGAATTTATATATCTATTTTAATTTCAAATCTCTATACTAGTGATTTTGGGTTGTCGTAACGATGTTTTACGTAACATTCGTTTTGACCCAAATATGTTTAAGAGAATGATTTCCTTAAAGAATGAAATATATACTTAATCTCGATTTAAGTATATTGAATATTTTCCAAATGTTGAAAATAAATATATTTGTGAATTACTTATTAATAAGTAAGTATGGAAATGTTTTTCCAATGTGAAATAAAACGTTTTTGAGAATTTATCTTTTTGAAGATAAATTGAAAATGAATAATTGAAATCGTATATTCATAAATATTTTGGAATATAAATTCACTATGGAATTTATAAAAAAGAAAGGGGAATTTGTTTAAAAAATAAATATTGATTTATTTTTGAAGTATTGAAAATATATATCTTGTAAAGATATTTTTGGAAAATAAATAATTTGGAAAATTATTTGGAATCTGGTGATGTTGTGCATATCCATTGATAGTTCAATAACCGACTATCAATATTTACCTTTGAATAGGTATTTGTTGTGATTTGCTTGAATTTGAATGCCACACTTATTTTTAAATAAGCGCACACTATTCGGGTTAGCCAGGAAAGGACCTTGGGGTCGTATAACCCATTCCGAATATGTGATACGTCGTTATGAATTGCATTTGAAGACCGGTGTTGAAGACCGGATATTTTTGAAAACGGAAGGATTACCGTCGAATGTTTCTGCACCGAATGGCCCCGGTATAGAAATTCCATATGTGATGGGAAGTCCGGACGTGATTAGTGAATATCCGGATTGCAAGGACTTCTTTGTAAGTGCCTTCGGTTCTGTTCGATCCCAGAACAGACTTGTATGGATTGTATGTATGACGTTACAAATTGAGATATAAAGCAGATTTCTTTCAAATACATTTCTGTTAGTGGCGGAGAATTTATTCTTTTAGCTTAACACCCTTCTCTGAGACGTACGAGCTCAGAGGTTATGTAGTTGAAGGTTATTAGCGATATATTCCCAATTTGGTAATGTGACATGCTGAGTGTTGCTGTGAAATGATCATTGTTTGATCATTTGTGATATGATCATTTGTTTGATCACTTATCTTTGTGATCATTTCTTTGATCATTTGATGACCCAAAGCATGGCTTTGTACCAAAGCATGGTTTTGTGGACGAGACTTCGTCGAGCCTCACACCCCGGAATGGTCGAAACAGGAAAGATGCAGCAAGGTTATGAGGGGTAGCTCCCTTTAGGGTATGTGCATTTCCTTCTGGAAAAGGGTGGTATCATGGTATGGAGCCTAGATACTTACTCATGTTGAAACACTTTATTATTATTTTGGTGTGATGTTGGTTACGAGCGCTCGGTTAAAGGTCCCAAAGGACCGGGGGATGGCATACTCGTGTCAGTTGTTACCTAGTTTGAAAGGTAACCCGGCCTTGTGTTTGCAGAGATCCGGTTAGGTTCTCAGGGACGTCCTTCCAGAGGCGTTCTCATGTGACAATGGGAAGTTCCTTGGCCTGACCATTTGTTGGAAATCCAAAGAAACAATACGAGCCTTGTACGGTTTTAGTTGTAAAACCTGCTTCCTCAGGAGGTAGCTATAGCAGGCATAATATAATGGTACCTATGCTGGCTAAGATTTATATTCTACTTTCGAAATATTTTCTACACTATGCACTAATAATAATATCAAAAATGATTTGATTTTACGTAGTAAGCATCTTTGACTAACATAAGAAGAAATCTCCTCCAATTCTGCATTTGCATTGTGTGTGTGGTGGGAGGTCTTATGGTAGTTACATTTTTAAAAGCATTGCGAATCTATTTAAATTTTTTTTTATCATGTACTTTATTTTAAAGAAAAATAAGCTGTTTTGAGTTCTCACACCAGTCACATGACTGACTCGGAGTTTATTGTTTTCCTTCCTAAACTCTGGGTGCCCACCAATTTCCACACGGGCAGTCAAGAGTTAACGTTTATCAGGATATTCTGGAATTCAGGAGGCAAGCTGGATGGCATGGCGTATTACCAGTACATAGTATTTCTTTTCTGCTGTTTGTTGTTGTTTGTTGTTGTACACTCTGATGATGTAATGTAATGTATAAAATGTAATAACTGATATAGTTCTTTGTTTAAAGATTATTCATTTATCTATTATATGTTGTTCCGCTGCGATTGTGAGATTCTGATATTGTTCTATTGTTTTCTTTATGTTCTGTTCTATCTTTTCTCTCTTCTTCTATTTCTTTCTTTTTCTTAAAACCCTAAGTGTTCGGTTTTCCGTCATTCGATTGCTCGGCAGTTGATACAGTGAACGTATTGATGTCAGTTTTCGGAAGTCGAAGAATCGGGTCCTTACAATGTGGTATCAGAGCATATGGTTAAGCGACAACCATGGTTCTGTTGGGTATTACTCATTAGAGATAGAGTCAGTAGTACTCTAGAATGAGTTTGAGTGTAATAATAGCTATGAGAGCGTATTTGTTAGTGAATATAAAATTGTTTTATATTGTGATGATTGGTTTGTTGAGTGGTATATGGATTCTGGTTAATACGTGTGATCAGCGTTGTTGATAGGGATCTCTAAACACTTGTACAGAACAATTCGACACAGTATTGTTTTAAATTGGGTAAATGAAATAATTTTACCTTGATTATTTTTATATATAAAGGAATAATTTTTCAGAATTATTAAAGTATATATAAGTAGATTGTTTGGTTGGTTGAAAATGTAAGAATATATATAAGTTAATTAAAAGATGTTTGAATAATCTAAATTAAAGAATAATTGCATAAGTAAAATGGAATATAACTTAAGAGATGTTGAATGAAGTTGATTTTGATATCAAAGTAAATTAATAAAGTTATGTGATAAATGTGAACTTGAGTTATATAAATGAAATTCAACCTTATATTGTTAAATGAATTAGCAATTGAATTGAATGAATGGATTAAATGTTAATCAAATGAATGTAAATTAAGTTGATATGGAGTAATGAGTTTAAGTGTTAATTCATTAAAATCTAATGTTATTGGAAGTTGAATGATTGAATGAAAATCAATTTAATTAAACCAATTGAAAGTAAAGGTGTTAAACCAAATTGAATGAATATAAGCAAAGGAATTTGGTTGTAATTAATATACATTGGTTGATATATGATTGTTACTTGATTGTATATAATTCATTAAGTATTAATGAAATTGAATTAATGAAATTGAAAGCTAAAGAAATTGAAATTCAATTGGAAGTTAAGTGAATCTTAAATAGAATTGAATTTGATTTGGAAGTGAACCAACTTGAATATGAATTAGTGAATATAAACTAATTGAAAATGAATGTTAGTAAAAACATCCACTGTTAATAAATCAAATGTGGTTAAATTGAAACCCATTTCATTGAATATTAATGAGAATATGAATGAATATTTATTGGTTATGGATATTAGTTGAATGCTAGTTGGTTGATGGTTGAATATGTTGCTTTTACTACATTTGCTATGTTGGCATATATAGTTATTATGTTGCTATATGTTGTATATCGATACTATTGACTATATACATGTTTCTCATCTGTTTTTTGAGTGTTTAGTAGGTGCGGATTGCGTTTGCTTCGCATTTGGAGCTCGCTTTCGCGCTATATTAGCCGTATATGCTCGCTAATAAAATATAAGGTACATATCTCGGATTAAATATCGTACTTTTACACTTTTTTCCCTGCGGGATGCCTCATCACTTGATGAGATGTATATTTGTGATATATATACTGTCTTTTTTTTTTTTGGATCGAGCCGCGCAAAGGAGACTGTGGCGAATTTTTCCGAAAATTTAAGGCGTTGGAATATTTTTGAGAAAAATTGGAAAATTTGTGAAAACTATAACTTTGATTTGGAGTTGAAAGTTAAACAATAGTAGTTATTTTTGAAAATATAACTAAGTATGATTTGAAACTTAGTAAAGTTATTATAAGAAGTTTAACTATGGATTTTGGGAAAGTTAATAGATTCTGTAACTTTTCTTACTTGATAATTTCGAGGACGAAATTCTTTTAAGGGAGGAAGTATGTAATGACCCAGAATTTTAAATTAATTAAAATTTTTATATTTAATTAATTTTAAATATTAATAAGTGAAATTTATAAGTCGAATAAATTTTATTTCGAATAATTGGATTTAATTGGATAATTAAATCGATAATTTAATAAGTTAAATTACAGAAATAATTAAAAATTGAGTTAAATATGATTGAAAATGATTTGTAAAATTTTATTTATCATATTGGAGTTATAATGATGTTATAGAACTTTTAAAATTGAAATTAAAAGTTAATTTGTGAAAATTGAATATTTTAATATTAAATCGACTAGTGAAAATAGTCAATTTTCGAACAATCTCAGAATTGGACGAAACTTGTTCCATTGGATTCGTAATAGTTTGTTATTATCAGATTTCAATTTTCGTAGCAATCGGAGTCATCGTTTGACCGTGGCAGCTCGAAACGCATCGAAATTGTTTTAATATTAATTTGGCGAGTTAAAATAGCCATTTTTCAAACAGTCTCGGATTTCGACGAAACTAGTTCATCGGATCCATAATGTGATATTATTGTATGGTTTCAAATTTTGTGTCAATCGGATTTACCGTTTGTCCGGGGCAAGCTAAAACGCCTAGAAAATCGTTTAATCGGTTTAATTTTTAATTGAACGTTTATTGCCATAACTCGCACAGATGACCGAATTAGCTCCCAAAACACGTTCCATTGTGTTCGGAACGCGGGGTAAACCTTAGGGACGCCAACCGGCACGCTTCGTTTGGAGTTCGAAAAATCCGGGTGAATAGTAAATTGTGAAATTTTCTATATAAGCCCCCTTATTTCTCATTTTTGCAAAAAAATACAACCCCTAGGGTTTCATCTTCAGGCCGCCACCCTCTTATATAATCAATGGCTGAAACAACATCTCCTTCTTTCCTCGATTTCTCTTCATCCATCAACATTTAGCGAAATCCTTCAACATGAAACTTGTAGAGGGGAATGAGATCTTGCTATCCAACGGTCATGATCGCGTTTGGGTTAGCGGATTGGCGGCAAATCGAGCTAGAAGTGCTGCAGGTCACGCACGTTTTCCCATGTCATTTGGAGGCCGAGCTCCACCCCATGGCAGCCGAGTGTAGCTTGCTTGATGCTCTTCAATATGGCACTCTCTGATCGAATTTTAAGCAAGTGATTTGGTCGCGAGATTCAACCCTAATTTGAATGAGATGGGTTCTTTGTTGCGTTCATTTACTGGAGTTAACGTGCGCGTGAGGAAGATGAAGGAAAGGTGCGGCTGTGATCTGCATGGCTTGGATCTAGTGGCTGAGATTGATTTAGGTTTAGAATTTATAAAAATAAAGTTGTAAATTGATATATAAAAATTAGTGTAACTTTAAAAATTCATATCTTTTTCATACGAGGTCGAAAACGCGCGAAACTAGTTGTGTTGGAATCGTATGGACGAGCACTACACAATGGAATTGGATTGGAGTCGTTTGGAGTTAGTGAGAATTTCGGGTAAAATTAAACGCGCGTTTAATTTTATTCGAAATAAAACGCTGAAAACGAAATTGAAATCAAGGTGAGAACTTCTCACTCAATCGAATAGTTTCGATTTTAATTTTAAATAGTTATATTTAAAATTCTTGAATGCATGTTTGAATGATGATTGTTATCTATTGATTGTTAAAATAGACATTATACGCCGTTAGTAAGCGGATGTTATTTATTAAAAACATATACCGCGAATATTTCATAAACAGTGAAGTTGGTATTATTTATGTACTTGGATTTGATTTCCCGCAGTATATAGCGGACGAGACCCTATTGCGCCGTCTATTAAGCGGATAATATTTTAAATCCCATATACCGCGATAATTTCGCACTGGAACGGAATTAGTATTGTGCTAACATCTTTGGATGCAGGAAAACAGGTTGGATAGATCCAACTGGATTCCTCAACAGTATTTATTTGATTTCAGATATTTTGATATTTGATCGATTATCATATCGATATACGATGTCGTTGTTGTCGTGATTGACTATTTGGTGTGTAGCATCATTGGGCCAAATTTTGGAATTTTAAAAGGATTTTAAAATTGATTCTTTGATAGTATACGTTATAAAAATATTTTTGGAATCGATCCATTTTAAATAAATAAACGTTATAATTTTAATGTTATAAAAATTATGATTTTTGAGAAATATAGTTAAAAGTTGATTTTTGAAAATATTGGGTTAATAATTTTATAAAATAGTTTAAATTGGGATTTTTGAATTTATTGGAAAAAGTTTAAAATATAGGATTTATAAAATTTGATTATTTTATAAATCAAAGAAAATGATGAAATTATAAAGGAGTTTAAATACGTTTTAATTAATAGTATAAATTGATTTATATAAAATATTTATAACTAGATATTTGTAAATCAAAAATATTTGGATTATAAAATGAGTTTTATAAGTGTTAGAATGAATTGTAAATGAATTTCATAAATGAATGAAATTTCTAGAATTATAAACGGTGAAGTTATAAATGGAATTTTATAAGCAGTAGGTTTACAAAATTTGTAAAGTTATTGAAAGGAATAGATTTGGGTAAATAAATGAATCTTATAAGTTATAAGATTTATAATTTGGGAAGTTTAAAGGAACGATGTTGTAAACAAATAAATTATAAGTATTTAACTTATAATATGAACCTTGGTATATAATTGAGTTATAAATTGAAATAGCTTAATAAAGGAGATTTATAAAAAGGAAGTTGTTATAAAATAAATAGAAATGGAATTTATAAACGTTGTTTTATAAATCCGCCAACGGCTTATTTTGATAAGTAAATTGTTATAACTTATTTATGGAGTTATATTCACGTTTTAGACAGTGAATAATTCATTAAAATAAAATGTATAGAAATGATGAAATTGGTTAACGAAGTATATTCATGTTTTTGAATAGTGAATAATATGTTAAACAAAATGTTTTGGATGTGATGTTTTAAATAAATCTTTTTGAAGATAAATTGAAAATGAATAATTGAAATCGTATATTCATAAATATTTTGGAATATAAATTCACTATGGAATTTATAAAAAAGAAAGGGGAATTTGTTTAAAAAATAAATATTGATTTATTTTTGAAGTATTGAAAATATATATCTTGTAAAGATATTTTTGGAAAATAAATTATTTGGAAAATTATTTGGAATCTGGTGATGTTGTGCATATCCATTGATAGTTCAATAACCGACTATCAATATTTACCTTTGAATATGTATTTGTTGTGATTTGCTTGAATTTGAATGCCACACTTATTTTTAAATAAGCGCTCACTATTCGGGTTAGCCGGGAAAGGACCTTGGGGTCGTATAACCCATTCCGAATATGTGATACGTCGTTATGAATTGCATTTGAAGACCGGTGTTGAAGACCGGATATTTTTGAAAACGGAAGGATTACCGTCGACTGTTTCTGCACCGAATGCCCCCGGTATAGAAATTCCATATGTGATGGGAAGTCCGGACGTGATTAGTGAATATCCGGATTGCAAGGACATCTTTGTAAGTGCCTTCGGTTCTGTTCGATCCCAGAACAGACTTGTATGGATTGTATGTCTGACATTACAAATTGAGATATAAAGCAGATTTCTTTCAAATACATTTCTGTTTGTGGCGGAGAATTTATTCTTTTAGCTTAACACCCTTCTCTGAGACGTACGAGCTCAGAGGTTATGTAATTGAAGGTTATTAGCGATATATTCCCAATTTGGTAATGTGACATGCTGAGTGTTGCTGTGAAATGATCATTGTTTGATCATTTGTGATATGATCATTTGTTTGATCACTTATCTTTGTGATCATTTCTTTGATCATTTGTTGACCCAAAGCATGGCTTTGTACCAAAGCATGGCTTTGTGGACGAGACTTCGTCGAGCCTCACACCCCGGAATGGTCGAAACAGGAAAGATGCAGCAAGGTTATGAGGGGTAGCTCCCTTTAGGGTATGTGCATTTCCTTCTGGAAAAGGGTGGTATCATGGTATGGAGCCCATATACTTACTCATGTTGAAACACTTTATTATTTTGGTGTGATGTTGGTTACGAGCGCTCGGTTAAAGGTCCCAAAGGACCGGGGGATGGCATACTCGTGTCAGTTGTTACCTCGTTTGTAAGGTAACCCGGCCTTGTGTTGGCAGAGATCCGGTTAGGTTCTCGGGGACGTCCTTCCAGAGGCATTCTCATGTGGCAATGGGAAGTTCCTTGGCCTGACCATTTGTTGGATATCCAAAGAAACAATACGAGCTTTGTACGGTTTTAGTTGTAAAACCTGCTTCCTCAGGAGGCAGCTATAGCAGGCATAATATAATGGTACCTATGCTGGCTAAGATTTATATTCTACTTTCGAAATGTTTTCTACACTATGCACTAATAATAATATCAAAAATGATTTGATTTTACGTAGTAAGCATCTTTGACTAACATAAGAAGAAATCTCCTCCAAGTCTGCGTTTGCATTGTGTGTGTGGTGGGAGGCCTTATGGTAGTTACATTTTTAAAAGCATTGCGAATCTATTTAAAAAAAATTATCCTGTACTTTATTTTAAAGAAAAATAAACTGTTTTGAGTTCTCACACCAGTCACATACTGACTCGGAGTTTATTGTTTCCTTCCTAAACTCTGGGTGCCCACCAATTTCCACACGGGCAGTCAAGAGTTAAGGTTTATCAGGATATTCTGGAATTCAGAAGGCAAGCTGGATGGCATGGCGTATTACCAGTACATAGTATTTCTTTTCCGCTGTTTGTTGTTGTTTGTTGTTGTACACTCTGATGATGTAATGTAATGTATAAAATGTAATAACTGATATAGTTCTTTGTTTAAAGATTATTCATTTATCTATTATATGTTGTTCCGCTGCGATTGTTAGATTCTGATATTGTTCTGTTGTTTTCTTTCTGTTCTGTTCTATCTTTTCTCTCTTCTTCTATTTCTTTCTTTTTCTTAAAACCCTAAGTGTTCGGTTTTCCGTCATTCGATTGCTCGGCAGTTGATACAGTGAACGTATTGATGTCAGTTTTCGGAAGTCGAAGAATCGGGTCCTTACAATTTTCCTAAAGTTGTAGACAATTATTGGACTTGTGTGTTGAGAGATTCATTTTCATTCAATAACAAAGTGCACTTTTTAACGGAATTTTCTCTCCCAGCATTTTCACATTCTTTCAAAATGATAATTTCATTTTAAAGCGATTTAATTTTAGTTTCTGATTTTTTTCCTCTTCTAATGATGGATACTTATCACACTTAGAGCATTTATTTCTATAGTTTTGAACCAACTGATCAATTTGCTTATTTAGTTCTATCAAACTATCTTTTTGTGATTCAATTTTAGCGTACTTTTTCCTAAGACTTTCAAAATAGCCATTTACTTCATGAAAAATATAAGTAATTGCGAGTGAGTAAGTTTTGATACCTCCCTTGGCTCGTCATTATGGCTATCGCTTGTTTCTCCAAAAAACATAGATTTGCTTTTTCACAATCATTGCCCGTGCTTTTATCACCTTCATTACTTTCATCTCAAGTTGCTGCAAAACTTCTCCTGCTCAGCTTCTTTCCTTTGCTTATTTGATTTTGAGGATAATTTAGCTTGATATGACCAAGTTTATTGCACTTGTGACAAATGATCTCCTGCTTTTCTGAGTTGTCTAAAACTTTGACGATTTTGCTCTTCAGTTGTTGATTTAGGGCAGGATTTCCATATTTGCGGTTCCACCTTTTGAATCTCTTTAGTATCAATGCCAGTTCAGTTGCTCCTTCATCATCACCATCATCATCTTCACTTTCCATCGTTCCTTTAAGAGCTATTTATTTATTTCAAGTATCTCCTCCTTCATATTCTTCCTTGAATTTAATTTCTATCTCATAAGTGGTGAGATTTTCGATGAGTTCTTCAACTTTAACCTGTTTCAGATCCTTTGAATTTTGGATGGCAGTCACCTTTGCTTCAAAATTTTATGGAAGAATTCTAAGGATCTTTCAGGCTATTTCCAGTTCGGTGTATGGACTTCCTAGGGATTTTGATTTGTATACAAGATTAGAAAGTCGTCCGTACATTTCTTTGACTCTTTTATCCTTTGCCATTATGAAGTTCTCATACTTACTACTAAGCATGGCAAGGCGAGATTCTTTAACCTGGGAGGTTTCTTCATAAGTCACTTTATGCGTATGCCTGATTTCCTATGCTGTTAAACAATGTGAGACACGATTGAATTCAATTTGATCTAATGAGCAAATAATTTAATTCATAGCTTTAACATTAGAAGTTTGTAGTTTATTTTCAAGATTTTTCCATTGATCCATAGGTTTATCAACTTCTTGATTATCTATCATTACTATTGATGTGCTATATTCACCATTGAATATAGGTGGTCTAACTATGGACCGACCTTCAGTAAAAGCATTATCAAAAGAAGCCATTGAAAGAAAAATTCAATTTTTTTGTAAAAAAATGATGTTTGTTCCTAGCTCCGAAACCACTTGTAAGATCGATTTCACCTTAGAGGGTGGGTGAATAGGATTTACTACTAAAAATTAATGGGGAAATAAAAATAAAAATAGTGAGCAATGCAGTAGAGATCACACACAGATTTACTCAGTTTCGGCAAAAACTTGCCTATGTGCTGCCCCTAAGGTTCCTACTAGAAATTAAGTAATCAGATGCTTACAAACCTACATAAACTTGCGATACCCGCTAACTTGATTAACCAAACTCTAAACTCAAAACTCTAGCACAACTCAGCCACTAAGTTGCGAATTCTCAAACGATACCCCGTAGTTTGTAGCTAGTTACACAACTAGAAGTTACACAATTTTAGAAAGAAAAAATTACAAATGTGAAATAAAACTAAAACAAGACTCTATATTTAAAAATGAAGATTAATATAATTAAACAAAACCGCCCTAAAAAAATAGTGCGGTAAAAAGAATAAGGAAGCCCGTTCCCCTTTTTGTTTGTATAATTTCTTCGGCCGGTTCCTTTTGTCACTCTTCCACTTTGGATTTAGGGTTTTGCTGAATTTGAAGCCACCACTTAAAATCGAATGATTGAAGTGAATATTTTTCTTTGCTTTGCTTCGCCAATTGATCCCTAACTTGATTACACTCGGTTGCTACATTTGTCGAGTTCGAATGAATAATAATGGTATGCGATTTCCTTTATTTATGTTATTGATTTGCTTGAACTCAAACTCGATGATCTTTTTGCCAATGATGATTTTGGTATTTATAGGGATCAGAACCCTATTATTTCATTCATATATTTTGGTTCGAATTCATCAATTTCTGCACACAATCATTTGATTTGTGATTGAACGATCGTGATGATTTTGACTTGCTCATTGGTTGAATATTTTTCTGATGTATTCAAGTTTGCTAAAACATACTTGAATTGTTCCGTTCTTTTCTCCTACGACCCGTTCATTATTCGCTTACAGTTTGCACTTGAATTCGAGATATATTTTGACTTCCAGAAGTCTGACTTGTTCATCATGTTATTAACTGCGATTTTTTTGAACAATTCATCAGTATTGTTTTGTCATTTCTTTTTGAAACCATTCCTTGACCGTTTCATGGTACGATATGTCTTTGACTTTATTATTCTGTTATCTCCATGTATATACATACATGTATGTATGTATATATGTGTACGATTGGTGTTGCTATGCTCTTTCCACTACAATGTTAAAATAGAACTTGATTGTTGCTTGGTTGAGTGTACTTGTATTCTCTGGCATCTGTTCTGGTTGGAGTCTGGTTTGTTGTGTGTGTGATTGTTGCAGCTCCAATGTGTTCATGTCTGAATGTAGCTTGATGCATTGCTATATTGCTCCAATGCTGTGTGTTTTCATTCATGCTCCAATACATACATGTCTGGTGCACTATTTATTTGCACTACATGTTTAAAATGAACTTGCATATTAGCTTGTTATTCAAGTGTTCTGCATTCACGTTAACCCATTTGTGTATGTTGTCATGTTGTCATGTTGATTTGCTTTGCATCCATTTAACCTGCGTATGTCTACAGCTTTCCTTATGCCTTTGTTGTTGTAGTCATGCTGACCTATTTGAACTATCTGAAGCTTTGCATTCATGATTTTGTATTCTCTGAAGTCTGGTTGGATCCACATGTTGTTTTCATGTATGTACATTTGGAGTCTGAGCATTCATATTAACCAATTTGGATTGACATGTCTGAATGTATACTTTCATGCTCTTTGGTATTTAGTTGTCTGGTTCCATATGAATATGTTGTCATGTTGTATATTGCTTTGACCTTGTGTTCTCTATTTCATGTTTAGAACTGGTGCACTACTTTGTGCGTGTGCACTGCCGAGGTCTGGTTCTGTTTCATGTCGATTTGAGTCTTCATGTTAACTCATCTGTTGTTGTTTTGCACTACACATCCACACTGGTCTGGTTGCACCCCTTATTTTCACCACGGTTTGTCTGCATTTGCTCTATCCTTTGTGCATATGAACATGTTGAAATGCTAGCTCCAATGTGTACATATGCATTATTCTGGTCTAGTTGCATATGTTGCCTTTCATGTTGCATTATGACTTGCCTCGAGTTAAACTGCCCCTGTTTGCTTGCACATGTATCAGTGCATGCCTACTTTGAGTTTTGTTTTGTTCGAGTCTTTTGCACTTGAGTTGAATCAGTCTTGGCTTGGGTTTGACCTTGTGCTCACCTGTCCCTGCTATTTTAACAAGCAAGTGTATATCGATGTGCACAACCTTGTGCCATGTACAGTGATACAATGTGCATGTCACAAGTTATTCGTGTAACATGAATTAAAAAAATGATGACAAACAACCCAAATAACCAAGGCAAATAATATTTTCAAACACACACTTCATTGTGCACTGCAAAATATTTCCTTTTCAATTTACATTGTCTATGTTTGTTTTGCGGATAGTTCAGATGCTGGATACAAGTTGGAATGGAGTTGATCAAATACCGAGTGATGATTGAATTTGTAGTGAGGTGAAATATGTATGTAAAACTGTAAAATGAAAATTGTGTTCTAATTGAAACTTGTATTTGGAATTGTGTAAATATTGTGAGAGCTTAAATTTGTACTATTTGAATTTGTAATAAAATACTTATTTGAATAAAATATTAGTTTAAATATGAATTCTGAATTATTCATTTTATTCAATAAATATTTATTTAATTATGTTAAAAAATAAGATAGTATAATAACAAATACATTTAATATATATATATATATATATATATATATATATATATATTGTTATCAAACAAAAATCATGAGCTATTGTATTCTACATTCTCGGCTAGTTTTATGACGATTTGGATAATCTTCTAAGTGAAGAGATGATACTTGCCTGGGCAAGTGTCGTAGTGCATTGAGTATATTATTCCTATTGATATTGTGTAGTTAAGGTGAGTTTGAACTTGAGAAAACTAAAGCAATAGTAGATTGTCATCCATTGATGATTTAGTTAGTAGGTTTATCTCCTTTGGAGAACGAATTTTATTTGGAAGAAAGGAAAGTTAATGGTTAAATTGCTAAGTCTATTCAAGAGTTTAAGACTCGACGAACTAGCATACCATATAAGTTTCCCTTTCGGTAGTGGGAGGTGCAGCAGTTTTATGTGTATTGTATTCATGGTAAGGTTGCAAATTAGGCATTTTGTTCATCTTGGATGTCGAATAGACTCATTTGGGTTTATGGTTTGACATGCACGTTCAACTGTTGATTGGTTACCATATGTGTCAGTATACACTCCTTTTGAGTTATCCATTGTTTTGTAAGTTTTTATTGCTTGTTGATTGGTTATTTGTATGATAATTGTATGTTGATTGCTTATTGTTGATTATTGATGCTTCCTATTGTTTGCCATGCTTATGCTTGTTTGCCATTTTTTACCATTGTTTACTTTGTTTAATTTTATTATTGGCTAATTTTGGTTGTTTTTGATTTTTTTCTTGTTTGCATGTTCGATAATTTGTATGCTAATTGTAGTTGCTTATCATTGTTTTCCATTGATTGATCGTTGTTTGTTGATTGCTTATTGTTTATTATTGTTTGCTATTGTTTGATGGTTACTTGTTGTTTGTTATTATTAATAAATTGTTACTTGTTTTGTGTGTTTGATTGCTTGTATGGAAGTTATAAATTCATAATTAGTGTACATTTGGAGAGATAGCGATAGTGATATGTAATAGATCGCATATCATCCATGCCCACTATAGGGTCGAGATGGGATCTATATGAGTCTCTTGACTTTTGATGTGACTCTGAATATATGGTATACATATTGACTCATTTGAGGTTACTCCCCGAGAGACTGTCATGTATGATTATGGCAGTATAAGTTACTACACTAAGGTTATACATGTATGAATTTTGTGTTTGTTGTGTTGGTACATAATCCTCTTAGTATAGTACAATTTAGTACTTGAGAGCTGAATAATGGACATTTAAATGCTTATTTATTTTGAGTTGCATTTAATTGGTGAGAAGTCTTCTTAAAAAGAGGTATGTATTTTTCGAAAATAAGGGACAATGTAGGTTATCTTATATTTCCTAGCTGCGTGATGCATTCTAATTTGAGAGTTTTCATAATGCCGATTGCATAAGGGAAAGCACTGTTGAAATTTTTGAAAATTAGATTCAGGATTTTTGGTCAGTCTTGTTACTTTCTCGTACTCATAGGAATTTCAGGGATAAAATACTTTTAAGGAGGGAGAATGTAACTCCCTGCAATTGTAATGATCGAATATTTAATTAATTAATTTAAATATTTAATCATTACTTAACAGAATGCCAATTATACTTGATTTGTCAAAGATGGAAGAATTGGTTCTCGAAACACCTTATGTTGAGACTGCTTTTCCAATGCGAGAAAAATAAGTATAAATTTGGCTATGTTTGGAGTGATGAATTTTGAGAATAGTAATTTCTTGAGAGAGAAATGAAAGTAGGCTTAGCCCATAAGTTAGCTTGTAAGTGGCCAACCTCTTCATATTTTCATTTCATTCTCTCATTTCACGTTACTTCCTCTCTTCCTCTCCTAATATTTTCTTAATCTTTCCTTAATTTTTCCTTAATCCCCTCTTAATCTCCAAACCCTAAACCCATTCAAATAACTTCCTAAATTCGAAATAAAATCACTACAATTCCTCTCTTCTTATTCTCCACACAATCCACCAAGGAATCAACATGAAGTTGTGTTTGGGCTAGATCTCAACTTTCAAGAGAGCTTAGAAGTGAGTTTTGGTGATTTTGATCTTGGTTCGGAGAAGAAGTGGCGAGTGGAATGATTCTCTTACTTAATTTACATGTTATACTTTGTATATTTATTTATTTGTGGTTATGAAGTGATATGGAATGATTTAGAGAATGTTAGTAATGTAATTGGCTTATGTTTATGCCTTATACATGTTTATATCACCATGTTATTCATTAGAAACCTTAAAGACAATGTATTGAAAAGTTAGTAAGATTTGGATTTGGGTTGATTAAGGGAATATGAATGATTGTTTTAGCTTAATTATGTGTTAAAAGTATAGTTTGGTAGTTATATAATAGTAAAGAAATTATATATGAGCATTTTAAGAAAGGTAGTAAGTTAATTAAGAGTTTAGAGACTCTACACTTGTTATTAAAGTGATTAGAAGCTTGGAAAAGCTTAATCAATACTTATAGAAGTAGTATATATGATATATTTTATAAAATAGGAGTTTAGTAAAACAACATAAATGATATATTTTATAAAATAATATGAGATTTTATAAAATAATATAAAAAGATGTTTTACTTTTATTGAAAAGATTTAGTAAATAAAAGTAAGTTTTGATTTAAGTAATAACTGAAATACTTATTCAAATATATATATATAAATATATAATATACACACACACACATACAGATAAGTATAAGTATGTAGGTATTTGAAGTTATATAATAATCAATACAACCAAGTATCGTAGTAGAATTGTTAAATGGTTTGGATTGTAGATAATGGTTGTTTATTTGTATGATTAGTTGTATATGCATATGAGAATATCCATACATGCATATTAACACATTATGGGCAATCTCATGTAGCTATAGCGACCATTGGATGCGCTAAATTACATGAGAGAATACCAGATCAAGTGCTTGCTCCACTATAGCATGAAACATGATTTGCATAGCGGAAGCATGTTGTGTGTATGTGTGTGCATATGCATGCAAAAATAGGTGTATCTACACACATGAGAGAATCACGTGAAGCGAGAAGGTCAATTGTGTTCATTTGGTGTGTTATAGGAGGCCGGTCGAAAGAGTCATCCTGCGAAAGTCTATGGGTAAAAGAGGGTTTTTTGTATCGACATCGGTTTTCAAATACTTAAGAAACCACTTCCACAGTATCAACCAATGGACTTCAAATGTGGTCTGATGTGGCGAAGGCAGGTTACGAGAGCTATGCGACTCATTAGGCGAAACAACATAGAAGATGGAGTTTGATTTAGTAGCTCAAAGGCTACCTACGTGTATTATACTGCCCATGAATAGGAAGCCATAAGTTGACCGATGGTAGACCATCAGTGGTCGATGGTGCACTGAACTGGGCAGTAAAGCCCAGGTCGGGTGCTTTTTTATCGGGGTTTCTTCCCTATATTGGATGCAGGTTTGTGCGGAGCCTCATGTAACTTCAGGGAAGACTATGGGCTACTTAAGGAGGAGGAAAACATAACGAAGCTCGGGATCCAAATGCTAATGTTAAGTGATTCCTATGGGATCAACCATGATCGGGTGAGGGATCTGTACGATGATTTGTCACACAATCATGTTCGAAGAGTGTTTATGATTGACAGAGTAATATGTACATTTGGGCTTTATCATCGGGACACATATAGTTTGATAAACTGTACCAGTCTTGTATTAGTAACTTTGCAGAGTAATGATCTTATATTAACAATATACATCGTATTGGCCTTATACTAATAGCCATGCGTTTTATTGGTTTTTTAGTAGTAATCTATATGAACAGACGATGACGAGATATCGGTCTTTGTTTGTGACAGGCATATTTGAGTAAGTGACGTTATATTTTGATATATTTCTGTATGGTATTGGTGTTCCTATGTGATCTCGAATGAGTATTATACGGGACACGTTGGCATTCTCTTTTGTAGAGGCTTTATGTGAATTGAATTTACTTAGAAATCCACGATGACTAATGGGGAGATGATGATGATCATCCATGGGTTGATCATTTATCACTTATGCTCGATATAAGGGATAATGAGGTCCACATTGGTTTCAGATATCTTGAGTAGCCATATATCACTTATGCCCGATATGGGGCACAATGAGATCTACATGAGTTCGATCAATCAGGATGCAACTCGGGGTCTATGGTACGATTAGTTTATGACTTTATTTACTTTGGCCCCTTAATGGGAATCATTGGATTATATCGAGATCTATTTAGGTGCTAGATATCTAGAGTGTGTCCTATATCACTTATGCTCGATATAGGGTATGGTGAGATCTACATAAGTTCAATCACACTGAATGGGGCTTGGGGTCTATGGTGCAATTTGGCACCGACTCTACTTATTTTGGACCCTACATAGGGATCATTGAATTACAGTTAATGTCCACTTTGTACTTCAGTCATTAGCAATGATGAATATGATTTACGCACAATATGTGTCGTGTGTCGTTATAAATACACATGCTATATACAATGGTTGATAATACTGTTGTGTATTCTCGGATATGCTTATATTTTGGTATTTATGTTGTCTTTGCATTTGTATATTGGATTACCTTATCATGGCGTAGTGTTGTGTATCAATCATACTATATTAATTGTGCCGATTTGTTGACTATAGGAGAAGAGCATGTTATGGTATGATTCCCTACTTTTTTCATGGGTTTACTTTACTTGTTTATGGACAATCTAGATTACGTTAAGCCACAATTGTGGATAGGACGGGCTGTGCCTTAGTAATTCCTATTTATTTGTATATAGTTTTAATGTACACTATTTTGAGATATTTCTCCTCACACCCATCTTTAAGTACGACCCTTGTTTTTTCTTTCTCCTTTATGTCATGATAATTCAGGGTGCTTGATTGATTAGTTTGGAAGTTAGGTACTTCTAGGGATATTCTTTTAGGACAGCTGGAACACACTATAGAGGCAACTTTAACACTTCGTATATATGCTTGGTATTATAGTAACACATGACATATATGTATTTATATACGAGACTTAATTTATCAGATATTATATTTAAGATTTTGCCTATGTGGAGTTGATGTATTCTGACTTTGTATACTAATCATAAAAGATGTTAATGTTGGATCGATTTTACTCTAGAGGGGGGTGAATAGGGTGATGCTAATAATTATATATATTTAATATGGAAATGTATAAAAATAATTACAGAATAATAGCAGCACAGATAATAGCAAAATATTAAAAGCAGAAATAGTATAACATAGATTTACCCAGCTTCGGTAAAACCCTGCCTACGTGCTGCTCCCAAGGTATCCACTAAACATTAAGTAGTCAGACGCTTACACGTAAACTCGTGACACCCGCTATTGATTAACCTAACTCTACGCTCAAAAACCACAACTCTGCCGCTGAGTTGCAAATTCTTGAACTACACCATCGTAGTTCGTCCCCTAGTCACACGACTAGAATTCACAAAATTTTAAAAGAGAAATACAAAATAAAAACAACTCAAAAACAATAAAACCCTAATTTTAAAATTAAATGCCCAAGAGAAATTAAACATGCCGACCCGAAATAAAATAAAAGGAAGTCCTTTTTCTTTTTATGTTTTTCAATCCGATTATCCCCTTTTTCTTATATTATTTCTTCGGCCCATTTTGCTCTGTGAAAAAGCTGCCTCTTTCCTTTGCTCAAGATCATTCGTTCCTCTTTCAAAATAAATTAGGTCTTTTCTAATTTCAATTGATTGATCAAATAGGTATCTTCACGTTGATTGCTCTGTTGATCGATTGTCTCTTCGATTTTGCTTCGGCTGGTTCAAATTGTGGCGAGTTCGATTTGAATAAATTCGGGTATGTAATTTCCTTTATGACTCACGTTGTTATGCTTGAACTCGATGCTATATGCCGATGATGATAATAATATTTATAGGGTTTAATTTCCTAAATTATCGTTCGAATAAATCATTTGAATTCATCTGCTAATTTTAGCTTGGCCATTCGATTTTAATTGGTTGCTTGCGATTTAATTAGACTGGTTCAATTTGTATATCCCTTTGCTTAATTATCACGACTTTGATTTTGACTTGTTTGATTCTTCCTTGGCCACCACGGCTCTGACTTTGGTATCTGAAATTGTGATACTCTGGAAGTTTTGATTTTCGTTATTTTCTATTATCACCTTGCTTTTACTATGACTTGTTCGATTTTTGATATCACCCGGGTCAACATGGCTTCAATTCAAAGTTTTATTTACTGTTGTTCTATCATTTTTGCTCGTAGTTTTTATTCGAACTGCTTATGTTTTATCTCATATTTTCACTGCATTTGTTGTTTACTACTTTACTCCAACCTGTCACTACATACTTGATTTCACGTGTATATTTTGTTGAGGCTACATGTTGACTGCTAGTTTGATCCCTTGTTCCTCTTGAATTCTGGTCCTCAGTTCATGTCTGTTGTATGTTGAACTGAGTCTGGTTTCAATGTGCATGCACATAGCCCTATTGCATATTCACTTAAGTTTTGATTGTATCCCATATTTCGCAGCTATGTATAAATGTTGTTTGTTGTGGCCAGAATTTTTTATGTGAACCATTTACTGTTGAGGCTGCTGGTCATTGCATCCAGTTGATTATGTTGCTTTGTTGCACTAGTTTGATGTTGCAGTCTTAGTCATCACTGCATATATGTTGTTTCCTTTTGAAAACTGCGGTTGAACTTGGTTGGACTGTCTAGCCTTGTTGTAATAGTTATCACTACATACACACACACATGCATCCATGTATGTTGTGTACGTCATTTTTGTTGCATGTTGCCATTTACTTGCGTACCTGCACTTGTTTGCTTTAGAAAACTGTCTCGATAATATGTCTGATTGCATGTATATATGTATACAAGTGTGTAAACATATGTATATATGTATGTGGTCTATTGGTTTTCATGTTCTTGTTCATTGGTCTGCACTGCTTCATCGATATATATGTGTGTGTGTGTGTGTGTGTGTGTGTGTGTGTGTGTGTGTATGTGTCTGGTTTTGTTTGAAGCCTCATGAAGTCACAACTGTACACTTTGTTGTTGCTTGATGGACTCTGGTAGTTGCCGTATCATGTGGTCTTGTAGTCTCTGGTGCTTTTATTCAAATGAGTATATTTATGGTTTGCCTTCATGCTTCACTTGTTCCACATGAGTCTGGTTCCCTATGAAACTTTTTTTTGCATAGCACATATATGTCAGTGTTGCTCATTTGTGTGCTGTCTTGCATTCCACTCTATTTCAGTCATGCCTCTGATTGCTCTGCTATTTCACTTGATCTGGTCTCCATTGCAATATTGTACTAACCTGGTTGAAGTTGTTTCATGACTCCATTGTATACATTTGAGCATGTTGAACTGCTGTTGATTTGGGACTTCATATATACATCACTTTGAAATCTAGATGCTTTGTTGCCCTTGCCTTTGTTAACCTTCGTTTGAATGTCGTAACCATTTGTATCTGGTTCCATATCTGACCATACTATATTGTTTTCTTATGATTTTGTATCCAATGTGCTACTTGTTGTTCTTCATGTATACTTGAATCTGGTCTTGGCCTTGGTTTCTTTGTAGTCGGGTATAGGTTGCTCTGACCCAATCGTTAAACATGTTACATTATGTTATGTTCATTTGTTTGGGGCTTTTGTTTCCAGTTTTGGTGCACATGCCTGAATCCTTGGTTTTCACTTAAGTTTGAATGGTTGAGTATTTTTCATGTGTACATTGAATTTTTTGGTCAAGGCTTGTTTTATGTTGGTTTTTGAATTCTTGCGCTCGGCAATTTTGTGATGTTTTTATAGTGCACCAAGTTTAACCAAGCTTTGGCTCGGGTTTGACCTTGTGCTCACCTGTCCTTGCAGTTTTATCAAGTGTATATCGGTGTGCACGGCCATGTGGCATGTACAGTGATACACTGTGCATGCCACAGGTTGTTCGTGTTTGATGAATTCAAAAACGAAAATGATGATGAACAACCCAAATATCCAAAGCAAATAATATTTCCAAAACACATCTTATTTTACACCGCAAAAATATTTCTTTTTCAATTTTACCGCATCAATGTTTATATTGCAGATAACTCAGACATTGGATTCGGGCTGGAGTAGAGTTGAAGATAAAATATAAGTGAACGAGCGATATGTAGTGAGGTGCAGATGTGTGTAAACATTGTATAGTGAAAAATTGTGATGTAATCGAAATTGTATTGTAATTGCAAATTGTATATATTTAATGAGAGCTCAAATTTGTATTATTCAAAATTATAATAAAATATTTGTTTGAATAAAATATTTTTTTGAATTTAAATTCTTATTATTTATTTTATTTAGCAAATATTTATTTAATTATGTGAAAATAAAATAGTACGTTAACGAATACATTTAAATGAATATATATATGTTTATTATCATCAAAATAAAAATCATTTACTAGAACATTCAACAGTTAATTTAAAATCCAATATCGAGAATTAAACAACCAAACTAAAATGATTTTAACACGAGTACATCATTAACAATTATAAGTTAGTTGTTTACTTATAGTTTTGAAATATTTTAGTACCACTATAGTGATTTCTTACAAACACTCACTTCCTCTGCCATTTGACTAAAATTCAATCTATTTTATTTTTTTGTCAAAATATTTGCTTGTATAACAATACTTTAATATCAGATGTTGGATCCTATCCAATCACTGACAATTTTAGAATCGATCTAACTGACTTTGAGACACTTTGGTTAATAAGCACAAATAACATATTGAGCGATAATTTCATGAATAAATCTGAATTAATTGAAGTATGTTGAATGATGAATCTATTACATTAATTTCAATAATTTAAATTTACGATATTATTCTATCCACATAGCTTACCATATTCCAAGTGTGTTGATGTTCTTCTGAAAGAAACTTTTATGACCAGTGGATCATATCCCTTCTGGTACTACTATCAAAAATCATAGTTTGATCATGTGCTTAGAATCCATTTCATATTTGCACATCATGCCTTATGGTAGAGTTAGTGCTCTTAATAGCTTATTGACAATTGAGAAAATTCTTTTCTTGATATCGACGAGAAAACCATAGTTTCCCTTTAATGTACAAGGGTTTTTATTAGACATTTTAATTAGTTGTGTTGATATAGGTTTGGTTAATTTCATTTCATTCTTTATAATCGGTTTTATCTTTAGATCATACATAAATCCATTTTGCAACCAATAGTTTCTAAAAGAAATTCATTCATCGTGAATTTTGTGCTTCTTGAAACAACAATTGTCTGTAACGGAATAGATATTCATAAACGTTTTATGAATTTCCTATTTAAAACTGATTTGTTTGTTTAGTTTAAAAAACTTGTACTCATAACCTAAATTTGGATAATCGATATTGATCGATCTCATACTTATTTGAGGTAGTCTACATAAGATCCCTCACGATCAAATATTACATGTAGTCTTTGGACTCACATAACTTGTCAACTCTTAGACCTAGGATATGTTGGTGTTATCTTGTCAACTCTGATATTGTATGATATTTAAGACTTTATTTATGATGAAATTAAATTTGACCTTATGTACTAACTCTTAAGTAAACATCCTTACAGAAAAAAGTTAACCCAACTTCACCATTATCAATCTTACTTTCCCATCAAAGTCTGATTGCTCTTCATCGATACATCATTATGTATCATATGGAGGAGTGACCTTTTGAAATTGAATATATTCATATTAGGTACATTCGAAACTCCTTTCTTATACACTCGCATATTCGATCAAATCGAATCATTTTAATTTCTTCTGCACGTTATATCATTTACATCTTTTTATGTTATATGAACTTATAATAGACATGCTACATGTGTATCAAATATACATATTCATGTCTATGATAATTCATTGGTGAATTTAAGAAAGTATGTGGAACTTTGATATCATTAGACCTTCAATTGCATGTATATATTTGTATCAATTCTAAGGGTGCACCAACTCTTATGCCACACCCATTTAATGAGTGATTTTCCCTTAATCATTTGATATACAATTCATGGATACCATATGATTCATAATCATATGATTAAAGACATAGGCTAGTGGAGCCTCCATCAAGGTTCATCACAAGAAAAGATCGATCAACTATATCATGTTTCAATCTCAATCTATCTACTAAATCACTGGATATGAAGAAATGTAAAGCCTCATCTCGAATAAAACGTGTATGGAAACATCATAAATGGAAAGCATAACTTTAATAATAATGCTCTTTCCTTTCTCTTTCACCGAGGGAGCACTCGGCGAAGTCAGAACCACATCCGAAGCATATGCCTTCACAACCTAATTCTATCGTGTTGATTCTAGACAACTTTTCTGCATATGTCCTAATTTATCGTAGTTGTAACACTTCTTCTCATCAGCTTTGCATTCTCGGATCAGGTGACCATTGTCTCCAAAACCAAAGTAGACTGGCTCTCATTTACCATTCTTCTAAGCATTCTTCCTTGAGACTACTTCCTCTTTCCATTCCATCCCTTCTTTCCTCCACCACCTTGTTGCGGTTTTGGCTCTTTCTTAGCGACAATAGTTGATTTGGACTGTGGTATAAACTCTTCTGGCTAAGAGTTTTCTTAACAAGTCTCTTGAACGCTCATCAATATGACTCACCAACTTCCCTCCCAAAGAGTCGTCCAAACCCATAAGAAATTTCTCACTCTTCCTCAATGGAATATCGATGAAAGACATCCCTACTTAAATAACATCAAATTTAGCACTATATTCAAAGACAGACATATCTCTCTGCTTTAAATCAACTAATCTCCTGAATAGCACTGACTTTTTAGCAGTCGGAATGAACTTCTCCTCAAACCTAGCCTTGAAATGGTCCTAAATAAACTGATCCTCGGGTATAGCAATAGTAATGCCATTCCACCAGTTCATGGCCCTCCCTTGAAGCCGTCTAGATGCCAACATTATTTTCATGGCATCATCTACTTCCATGTCACTGAAGGTACGCTCCCATGTACCTAACCAATCCTACACTTCGATGGTCGACTCGATTCTAAGGAATGGTTAGCCTCCTAAGGTGGATTAATCTTTGCGTAGCTTGGAAAAGTCATCCCTCGGTGCCTACACTTAAGCACCACCAACAACAACAACCTTTGGAGCGGCTGCTTGGGCATTCTATAACATGTTCACCCTTATGGCATTGAATATAGCCTGCAAGTCAGGGTTAATAACCCCCGAACCTGCTCCTTCCTCAACTCCAAAGATGAAGTTCCTCACATTGTTTCTTATTTGCCGGCTCATTCTTTATCTGTTACTAGAATAACTAGTCTCTCAAAAAAAAAACAATGTCGATGGTACTCCTATGCACATGCGACTTATATACTATATATTCTACCATATAGTTTTGCAAACTAAAATATATAACAAGTACGCATTCTCTCGTATATATACGTACTCTAGATCCAATCTAGGGTGATAAATCCTCCCTATATCTACTGACCATGGTATTAACTCAAGTTAACCGTCTAACCTAAGCTTTGATACGAAAGCGACGACCGATTTAAACCACCAAGACACCAATAACTATATAGTGCATTGATTATGTGCCCGGCCGATGTAGGACAATCATTGAGGGTTGAAAATAAAATTAAACATTGCATAGAACCTGTCGTATATCTCACGGTGCATGTGATAAAATATAATATACATTAGAGATATAAAACAGAAGAGACAGTAATAATAAAGTGACCCATATATTAGAGTACAGATCCACTAAGTTATACAACAAGTAGTAAAACATATACAAAATAGAAATAAACCCGAATAATTGTCTGACAATAATAGTAACAAGCAAGCACTATCAAGGATCCGTAGTGTTGCACACAAAAATAAGCATATAAATCCATATATAATATGTGATAGCTCCATTCAGCTTGTCCTCTGCACAGCTACTGCATCGCACCTAGACTTACTATCTAGTCTACTTATTTAAGAGCACCCAAGATAACAAGAATCAAAGCATAAAACCTTGGTTCGTACGACAGTCTGGTGTGAGAAGTAAAATGAATCTCAAAATACTATACAATTCGATATATTAAGGAATAAGGGTATACAAACCATACTTGATATGTACCTACAGCCAAAGAGTTAGCACATGACGGACATAATATGCTACTCTATGAATATAGTAAAGGTATACTGCAAACCAATTATGATGAATGGTGTCCAGATATCCCTATCCCCAATAGTTATCTCCAAGGACATCCCTGGAGTGATAGACTGTTGAAGAAAACAACCAAAGCAAGCATAACATCCATCAAACAATCCTCACTATCACTCAATATGCTCTAAATATATGATAACTTGTATGGCATTTCAAAGTACCCATTAGTGCACTCACAATACACCTGCTTTCGAGTACATCAAAAAACACTTTGAGCAGTAGTAATCCCCTAGCACGTGTATCCATGCCCATTACTTACTCTATCTTGTTTCCATTCTTCTCGAGGAACCATTCCACATTCTTCCATTCCATGATAGAACCATTTACACGTTCTATCCACTGGTCACCCTTCCTTGAAACCGCCATTTGTGAATAACCATCTCACGACCCCTTTCATCATTGAGCCGCCATTACCGGAACCTAATTCCATTCACTATCGAGTTTTCATCACTGTAGACCTGAAGCTATCATCCTGCTACTACATCGCCATCATACACTAAGCGAACAAATAAACACCTTCAACACGACTTGTAGAGCCTGCACACATCTTCTGAACCTCCATCCCCTATGTGCTTGGACCCGACCACTCTTCCTAAAGCTCTTGGCATCAAATCCGAAGCCCTTGGTGCTAAGTCCAAAAGCTCTTGTTTCAATGCCCTCCAAAGCTCTCTGTATCAAGTCTAACAGTTAGCCCAATTCCTACACTTAGCCTTCACTCATCTCTCCTAATCTCAACCTAGAATGACCCTCACTCACCTCCATGTACCGACAATACCTCTTGGTATCGACTTCTATACTTAACTCCAATTTTAGTTCGACTTGAATCTTGAGCTCCCACAATGCTCCAGAGCCCGTCCTTAAAGTTTCCTTCATTTCCGACCATCTTTGCCTTCAATTTACCAGTTTGATAGCCATTTTCCTAACTACCTAAAAGCACTAGCAAACCACAACAAGGCACAATATAGAAACAAGAAATATCATACATATACATCCATTTCATTCATGCAATACATAAGAATATGATAATCGAGCACATTATAATCTAAATCCAACTTTTACACTAGCATATGAACATGAACAAAAAATAATTGCAGAACTATTTAAAAATCATTTAAAATCAATTAGATTCCGTCCATAAACATGTATAAAAGTGGGAATAAAGTTAGAAAATATTTTAGGATCAAAATCATGTTAAAAACATCATTTTTAACCATATAAACATGTATAGCAGAGTGAGAGGTAAAGAACCACTCACCAAGTACCTAAATACCAATTCCACCCCTTTAATCTAAAGTGGAGAGCAGGAAAAAGGAATGCAAATCAACCAAAGTGATAATCTCGAGCTCTTATATGCTAATCACCTCTCTTGTTGATGATTTGACTAAGATTACTAAGGAAAAGGTAGGTTTTCCTTAGTAATAAAAGTCAGCCGCGACCAAAATTTAAAACAGCCATAACTTTCAAACGGTAAGTCCTTTTTCCTATTATGACCACTCTTCGGGATGGTTAACCATCATCCTATAGTAATGGAAGTGGTTTGAGACCCTGATTCGGTTCTTGTCAAAAGTTATAGTCCAAAAATGATTTTCAAGGTTAATATGGTCACATACAAATTTGGCAACAATCATGGACGTGGAAGATGTCTCTGAGAGCCACTTCCTAAAATTTTAGAGTTATACGACGTAATATGAATAAAATAAAAATATTATACGATTGTCTAATACATAAAATATGGGCAATTTACAATATACAAGCAATCCAAACAAGATTAACATGCAAATTCTAGTCTAGATCTTTACACTAAATGATAGTGTGGTCTAAAAGAGATTACAAAACCATTTAAAATAAAATCCAATATTTTTAATTTTGGCCATAAACAATTTTAAAAATGTAACTAAAATTAGAAAACTTTTTAATATCAAAAGCATGTTAAAAACATCTAATTCAACTACATAGACATGCATAGAATAGCGAGTGGTCAAGAACCACTCACCTAGTACCTAAAATACCAATTTTTCTCCTCAAATCTAAAATGAACAGCACCAATTCGGGTCCCAAGGCAACAAAAATGATAGATTAACATTCTCCATTTCTAGTCACCCTTTTAATGATGATTTAGCTAAGGTTAGTTAGAAATGGGGAGTTTTTGTTATGAAATTAGGGTTAGTGGAGATTAAGGAAAGTGGGAAATGATATGGAGAAGTCCCATCAACACCAATTAGGCATAATTCCCAAAATTAATTTTTAGGCAAAGTTTGGGCTTAATTAGTTTCCTAATAATATGTACATCAGCAAATAGAATTTAAAATGGCTTATCTCCTAAACGTTAAGGTCGTTTTCCTATTATAATCACTCTATAAAAAGAGAAACCACAAGCTCGATCTAATGGTAGTGGTTTCAAACCCTAATTCAACCCGTAACAAAAATCATAGGCCTTATGAGAATTTCTGGGTCTGACATGTCTGATATAAATTCTAAGTGAAAAATGTCCTTTATAGTCATTTCCTAAAGTTTTAGAGTCATATGACCTCATGTTTAAGAGCCATATTTTCTATCTTCCTAAAGAGTTCTCCTATATTATTTATCAGGTATGTCCTAAAGCATCCCTTGAGTCAGTAATGAATTTCACATTCTTATTCAAAAATGTATCAATGAATGATAAAGTATACTTTTAAAAAACCCTCAAATCATTAACAAACTCGGTAATCATCATGTCACCTTACTTTAGTTCTAGATTTTTCTTGAATATACTGTCTTTTTGAGCAGTTGGATGATTTTTTTCCATAAAACGCTCCTAGAGTTTGACCTAGCTGATCTCCTATTCAAGACTCTTTATATCAATGCCATTTTGCTACCTAACCATTCGTCCTTGCAAATGCCGTGAGGTAAGATTCCTCTTTAAAGCAGTTTCCACCTCTAAGTAACTAAATGCCCTTTGTCAACATAAAGCCACCACCACTAAAATATTGCCTCCCAAATTAGTGAAATCAGTGCTGAGCTTCGCAAATCAACTCTCATCCCGTTCACTGGGCCACCTGCACCACCTACTCCTCTGACTTTAGCTCCTATGACTATTGCTAGGGCGTTCTACATCCTACTTAGCATACATTAATGGAATATTACATGCATATCTATGGTTCTATTAGATCTATTATCCACGTCGCATGCTTCATTTGCAGTAGCCTCTAGTGTTGCTATTTGAACCAAAAGTGGTACAAACACCCATTAAATTGTGTAGAGAATAAAAAGTGAAGAAAAGTATACTAAAAAGAGAAAGAAAAGAACACTTAGCATTTTATAGTGGTTCGGCTAATCTTGGCCTATGTTCACTTAAATTTGCTGATGGTTTATAGTGTTGTTTACACTTTTTTTCTTATGGATGGGTATAAATCCATGAGTGATTACAAGAAATTAGAGTAAGAGAGCTGAAAAGATCCTTAAAAATGAGTTATGCCCTTCTATTTATAGCAGTAGGAAGCCTAAAATCTTGCGTCCATGATCTCCACCTCATTCTCCATGCCCAAGACTAATTCCCTTGAAAAAATGGTTGACACCTCATCAATCACTACGGATCAGTACCATTCCATGATCTTAGTTCGGTACCAATCCATAATACCAACTTATGGGTCGCTCTGAATTCCTTGGATAGATGTGTCTTGTTATGGGCTTTATGATTCCAAACTTGTTTGCATATTTATTAGCTTGTTTCCGAGTCCCAAAAATGGACCTATGGAAGAATGGAGTTGCTTACTTTGAATGCTCAAGGTGATGGATAGAGAATTGCATGGAATCAGCAAAATAGCACTTGAAATAGGCTCCTTGGATCATCACTAGCATGTAGAAGGAAAGGGGTAATTTTGGATCAAACTTAGTGGACCGGTACCAATCCATGGGTTGGATTGGATTTTATCCAATATAATGTTGGATTTGTATCTTTGAATTCTTATGGTATTTTGGTCTTTGCCCCATGACTCCATTTGTGCCTGGTTTCTTAGCTTCGTGTATCTCTTTGGGTTTCCTACCTTGATAGTTTGCAAGTTTGACTCGTCAAGTTAGTCAATATACTTCCTGGTCAAAAGAATGGTAACATTTTCCCTCCAAAGCACGCCTTGTGAATGGAAGGTGTGCTTTGCTCAAGAACAAATATTGAAGTCAATGGAACATCAACAGTTGAATTTCTTGGTTACCAGCCGATTAAGCCGTTGTGAATCATCATGTTCCTTTGGATTCACCTGTAAATTGAAGGTCATTCTAGACCATGATATCCATGGATTTGAGTCCATAAATCATTATCATCCTATGTTAATCTGGGAGTTGGCAATCGTATATTGAAATCTCGATCTCTCTAGACTGTGAGCAAAATCCTTGGCCTCTCTGGACTGATAACCAAACCTACGATCTTTCCAAATCGTTAATTAAATCCATGGCTACTCAGGGCCGATAGTTAAATCCACAATCTCTTTAGATTGTTAATCAAATCCATAGCCATTCGGGGTCGATAATCTAATCCATTCTCTCTTCAGATTGCTAAGCAAATCCATGGCTGTTCTGGGACGATAATCAAATCCGTGGTCTCCTCGAACCCTTACTAAGCCCAATCCTCTCACTCTTCGTCGAGGGGGTTAAATAGCAAGCAAGCCTATCCAGTCATTCTTCGATGAAGTGACCTACTTTCTGCACTCTAGTCTCGACTGTCTAGTCAGGACTTAACGCGACAAGATCCACGGCCTACCTTAACCCTAGCTAAAACCAATCCGCTCACTCTTCGGTGAAGGGGTTAAATGACAATTAAGCCCGTTACTCACTCCCCGATGAAGTGACTTATTTTCCATACTCTGGCTTTGTCTCTCCAAATAGAGATAAACTGATACAAATCCATGGCCTCTCCGAACTTTGCTAAGCTCAATCTGCTCACTCTCCGATGATAAGACTCAACGACAAGCATGTCCATCCGCTCACGCTCCTATGAGGTGACTTACTTCTTGCACACCGGTCCCTACTCATCGGTCGGGACTTACATCGATTAATATCGTACAAACCCATCAACTCGCTCTCGGCGAGGGGACTTACACCTTACATTCTTGTCCTTTCTCTCAGGACGAGATTTTAAAGCAATCAATATCATACACTCATTCTTCGACGAGGGGGCTTACATCTTGCACTCTGGTTCTTCTCTCTGAATGGGACTTTAGAGCGATCAATATCAACCATCATGTTCATATGGATTTCAATAATCAGGGGTTCATCCAATGGAATCGAAGCTAAACATCAAAAACATAAAACCAAACAACATGATAGCTTCCTCATCGGGTGTAACAACCTAGTCTCCATTTTATAGCGTGCCTAGGGATCGATCAAGAACCCATGTATGAGTAAGTGGCTTGACTGTAATGTTGCATTATTTATCAAAATTGAAGATAGAGTGCGAAAACCAAACCTGATTTCTTGCTATCTCGATTAAGAGATGACTATCCTTGACCTCTATCCAAGGCCATTTCTATTCGCTCTAGATGATGGCTACTCCTGTTCCACCACTGCAGTTCGACTTCTCACATACTACATAACTAGTTGTTTCTGATCTGTTCCTCGATCAGATTGCGCAAGTTCTACAGTCATTTTTATTATGATTATCTAGCTTATGGAGTAGGAAATATTTCTTGGATGTCTTCTCAGTGTCCATTAGTTCTCTCCTCGCCAGCTTTCGATAGGGAATCTATAACCTCATATCTACGTAAATCCGCTCTAGTGTTTCATTCAAATCCTTATAAGAGGAGAATTTCGGTTCCCTTCTCTGCTGCTTTGATCCTTCAAAGCCATCATCCTTTTTTCATTTTCTTTTATCTATACCAGATCATGCTCTGGACAATCCTATGCCACCCACAACATTAATTTCTTCCTTATCAGCTTCAACGTTTTCTGAGGCAAGTACCTTTTGGCCTCATGATAAAATTCGATAAGGTCCATTGGTGGATCCCGCACTAAAGCAATATGAAATCTGTCTTATCCGCTATTCCTGAAACTGCCGCCATCAGAATCACTGATGGATCCGGCCTACCAACCGCGGCAGCAGCTGTGTTAAATCTTGTCAAAAAGCTCCTAAGGGTCTATTTGGCCCTCTGCCTCACACTGGACATCATCATTACATTCTTGGATCGTGAAATATGGACCTAGAACTGCTTCATAAATCTATTGAATAACTCGCCCATGTGCTAATGGAACCATTCTCCAGTTGTCTAAACCATAATGCCGCAAAACTTGTTAGATATAAAGGGAAACATCGTCCCATGACCCTTTCAGATGCGCCCAACACTTCCATGTGCCTATTGTACCTCATTAAATGAACTATTGGATTAGTTTTTCCACCATACATGTCCAACGTAGGTAACTTAAAATCATGTGGATTCCTAGTGTATTGAATATTTAGAGTAAATGGACTTCAGTTTATATCCTCTAAGCTCTGGTTGGGCAATCCACCTATCATTGCTTGTCTTGCAATCTCATCAAGTAAGTTATTGTTGTCTAAGGAAATTCTCAAGTTTGCTTTCCTATCCCATCCCTCGTTTACACAAGGAAATTTAGGCACATACTTCTCCGGTCGTGCTTCCATATTCTGATTTGCATTTATACGCTTAGCGTGATTCCTCGTACATGCATTGTTCCTTCCTAATTCAACACTTGCCATGCCCCTTTGTCTTTGTGGATCGGCACAATCCGTACCTGTGGATCGATACTGATTTGTACAGCTTGCTCGGGGTTCGCTCCCGCTTGCTCCACTTTGCTTCCAAGTGCCTACACTCCAGTTTTAGGTCTTTAGTTCTTGTTTTTAGCAAATCCCTCTGTTCCTATTTGTCTCATTCTCCTAAAGAAATTCTCCATCATCTCTTCCTAGCAAGCAATCATCCTTTGCTGTAATCCATTATCATAATCCCCGTCTCATCCTTGGTTATAAAGATAGATGGGGGTTCTCTTCTTGGACGCTTCCTGGCTGCGCCCTTGTTAGTTTCCTCCAATAACGGCCTTCCAATTGACTGTCTTGTCATTTTGAATCTTTTCAAGTCTCAAATCAATGAATTCTAGTATCCATCAATGAAAGAACCAAGAACCAAAAATGGCACAAACACCCAATAGATTGTGTAGCGAAGAAGAGTAAATTAAAAAAGCAAGAAAAGAAAACACAATATTTTATAGTGGTTTGGCTATTCTTGGCATACGTTCAATTAACATTGTTGATGGTTTATAGTGTTTTTTACACTTCTATTCTTACGGATAGGTATAAATCCATGAGTAATTACAAGAAATAAGAGCAAGAGAACAAGAGATCAAAAGATCCTTAAAAGTGACCCCTGCCCTCCTATTAATAGTAGTAGGAATCCTAAAATCTTGCCTCCATGATCTCCACCTCGTTCTCTATGCCCAAGACTAATTCCTATAAAAAAGGTTGATATCTCATCAATCATAATTTAGGGGTCGCTCTGAATTCCTTGTATAGATGCATCTTGTTGTAGGCTTTGTGATTCCAAACTTGATTGCATCTTTAGTAGCTTGAATCTGAGTCTAAAATATGGATCTATGGAATAATCGAGTTGCTTACTATGAGTGCTCGTGGACACAGATAGAGAATTGCATGGGATCAAAAAAATAGTACTTGAAATAGGCTCTTAGGATCATCACTAACATGTAGAAAGAACGGGATCAAGTTTGGATCAAACTTCATCGATCGGTACTGATCCATGGGTAGTATCGATACCGATCCAACACAATGTTGGATTTGTGTCTTTGAATTTTTATTGTATTTTGGTCTTTGCCCCATGACTCCATTTGTGCTTTATTTATGAACTCTAGGGCTATCTCTTTGGGCTTCTTGCCTTGATAGTTGCAAGTTTGGCTCATCAAGTTAGTCTGTATACTGCCGGGTCGAAAGGCTAGATAACAATTGTATTTACATTTCTAGTCCTTCTACTCATTTGTATTAGCTATAATAAGAAATACCAGCCACTGCTATATAAATTGATAGTATACGATGGTTTTTATAATGTGTATTTCTACATATATTATAAATTGAACAACTAAAAAGTACACATTCTCAATTATAAGTTCACCTTCCGACTCATTCACCATTCCAAAGTTGGAACTATTTATTTTACGATTGATCCTTGTTGTACTAGAGTATCTTTGTTTTACCACATTGTTAACCAACGTAAAACATTGTTGAATTAGACCAACCGACTATTGTCTAGCGACCTTAATTTGGCTAGTTTGATTTGAGTGATTGACACCTTTTGTGCATGTTATTATTCCCAAGTGATCTCCCATGTATTGTGTGATGTTCTCGTTCATATGTACTTGATCTTCGACTCTAATTTAGAAACATTTCTGCTTTGCTCTCCTTTAGTCATTTAAGTACTGTAGAGATGAACTTTAATTCTCTATCTTTTGCCTTTTAATACCAAATGAAGCTTCCTCCTTAACTAATGCTTAGACACCAAATGCAATGCCCCTCCACCTTTGGTGCCCATAAATTACCATCTGTGTTGCTAAGTAGTCGATTGATAGAAGAGTTCATCAAGAAAACCGAGGAAAAATAAGTTGGATCAGGTGCATTAGTAGGTAAAAAAGGGAAATTAATAAAAGATCCTCTTATTAGTTTGCGCCAGATCAAATTTTGTGTTTACATGAATAAATTGTTTACACTAGATCATATTTAATGATCATTAATAATGGTTTGTTATTTTAATTTTTAATTTAATTGGTTTTATCTTAAAAATTTATGTGTGTGGGTGTATTTTTTTGGTTTGAATCTACACATATATCGCATATATATTATTTTGGTTCAATTTTAATTTTATGTCTAATTTATTAGATATTCGCACTCATAATGCAATCATTGAAAATAAATATTGTAAACTAACCTAGGCCATATAAATGTAAATGTCAAAATATAGGTGTACATAACCTTTGAGATTTATGGTTATAATTGAGGAAACAACATCAATTGTTTTAACATGATAATGCATATCATACATACATAAATACATACATACGTGCGTGTGTGTATGAGATGCGATATACATACATTTATACATATATGTGTGTACGATTATTTTTGGCCATTAAATTATTTATGTATCATTAATATAATAAACAAGCTTTAAAGTAAAGTTAAGAATAAATAGTAAGGTTTCCCAGCTTTGGAAATGTAGTCAAATGAGGATTAGGGTTTCCCAGTTGCTTTCCTGTTTTTTACTCATAATCTCCACACCCTCCTCGTCTTTTCCACCCCTTAACCTCTCACATGTTCCATCCTCATTTTCTTGTGCTCCTTACTCATTCCAATATTTTTGTTTCATCGATCGTTAGTCACAAGTTTTGCCCCTTCGCATGATCCTCGCCACTCTGCTTCATCGAATCTGGCTTCCCTAACCCCTTTTTCCCTTCACTTTTCTTCCACATCAAGTTTTGTCATTGTCTATCTGCCTTGCTGTCTCCGGTAAATCCTACCACCACCTCTGTACCAACAGTCTAGGAAGTGCTAGAACTTTCGATTTGGTGGTGGCATCCTTTGCCAATCCTCCCCATACAGCTTTCCAGATGATCTGTAACTAGTTAAGGATTGCTTTGCCTTTGGTATGTCTCTGCCTTAGTATTGTTGAGCAATTTTCGATGTCTTACTGCAGTTTTTCTTGATAGTGTAGTTTTTTTTTTCTTTTTTGGGTGTGTGGTTTTGGTTTGTCTCTGTCAATAGAGTGGACATCTAGATCCTAGTTACTTGGTTAGGCTTATGGCTTGGTTGCGTTGTGATCTAGCGGAAGTGTTTCTGATGTTGGTGTTGGTTGCTTGGGATGTAAGTTGTAAGCAGTAGTTCTAATGTCTATGCTATGGTCTCCATACTGCCTTTCTTCTAGTAGTTTTCCTTGGTTAGCTCCATGTCGATTGCTTGCAACGGATCTGAGTGCCTCTTGCTGAAGTTAAACTTGTTCTTTATGTTTATTGGTGATGGTATTTTGTCATGCTTTCGGCTTTTTGTTAGTTGTAATTTTGTGTCGCTTGCTACTTATTTGGATCGGTCCTTGTTTGAAATATTTTAGTAGTAATAGTTTATGTCATGTGTTGATACTTATGTAAGTGTATATGGAAATCTTTTGCATTTAACCATGTTTGGGTATTTTAGGTTTGTAAGTGCGTGTGGGATTATAAGTTGTTTGGCCTTTTTTTCCAAACACCTTTTATAGTTGCATAATAAAACAATGGATAATCCACTTTAAAAATCTGCTTTCTTGGCATATATATATATATATATATTATTATTGATATCTACATATACATGTATATATTTATATCATTATTAATTTAATTGCATAAAATAAAAAATGTTTTTCTATGGTTTTAAGTTTATTACACATATAAATATAAAAGCCAAATTATATATATATATATTTCATATTTAATATATTTAGGTGATTATATATATATATATATTAAAATTTTAATTTCAAATCAAGTTTAACATGTTCAAACATTTATCAAAATTAATTTCTTTGTCGTTTTTCTAAGAATAAAGATAACTTTTTCCTTGATTAATTTTGTAATATATATATATATATAATCCTAAATAATTTTTTCTTTTTTTGAAACCAAGAACAAAATTTATTCTATAAAGCCATGAGATTTTATAAAACCAAAATAATTTTATTACTATGTGTATATGTATTTAGTTTATTGGTCATATGCATTCATATGAAAAAATTATAAATATATATGTGATTAATTTATGTTTATAAATTAATATATTTATATATACGTTTATTATTATTTTAATTTTTCAAAAAAATATTTAATTTATTTTTTATCACGGCCGAAAATTAAAATGAGTAAAAATCTATTTATGTGTGTGTGTGTGTATCGTTTAAAAAGAATGCCCACTTTTTTCTTATATACTAGTATTAACACATCTATTGCTAAACATTTCCTAACTGGATCCCTTGTTCCTTGTCCTTGAATTCGATGTGCAAATCACAACTTCTAGGCTTCCACTGGTTCTTTAATGGAGGTTAGGGTTTTGATTTTCTATATGTTTTGAATAAGAGAGGATGAGGTTATTTATAGCCACTGTAAGATCAAATATCTTCCACCTTTCTCTACATATCCAAAGGCCTAATCTTTTGTCCCTCATAGTTCCTTTTATGGTCATCCATAACCCTTATCTGGGTATCCAAACTTCGGACCTAATTAATATATCATATATATTAATTGTCGTACATTTAATTCAATTAATATATAACATTTATGTATCAATTTAATCAACTTTGAGACCTCGGATAAATAATTAAAATGCTATTTAATTTCAATACAGCATTAGTATTAGTTTTATTATTAACTTATAAAGTTTATAAGTTAATTTCGAATGGTTGAACTTGAAAATTAGCTAACAGCTTTATTGTATGGACTCCTTGAGGTAAACTCGTTACTCAACCATTACTTTAAAAATTAAGTAGTAAAACCTATATGGACTTTGCTAAAGTACTGTATCAGGCATGAGTTTAATCACGTATCGATCATTTGTTGAAATCCAATTTCTAATCTTATTAAGCTGCACCTTTTACCGCTATTTTGTGCACATTTCTTTTTTTCATTATTATATTGCTAAGATATCTATAGTTTGGCCAATTGTCAAAAACTCTAATAATATTTGCAGTTAATTACAAAGACTACTTTGAAATCCTTGGTTCAATCCAATAAAATGTATTGATTAATCACGTATAGATCATTTAGTTGAAATCCTCTTTTAAGTAGTTCACTTAAGGTAATTTTATTTACACCCAACTGTGGTCATAACATAACCATGATATCATGTGATTGACCATAATCAAAGTGTAGTCCAGTCACATAAAAGATCCATAGTACTCTCGAGTCTAAAAACTACTACACATCGTTACCTGAGATTTTCTACTTTAACTTAGTTGTATTAACCTATAGAAGATTCTAATTGATTAATCAAATGATTGCTACAAACAACCAAAAGTATGTTACCGCTTGGGGTTCCCAACTATCATAAGTAATTCACCGTCTATCATGTGGAGAGCATTACTTACACTAGTTTCAATGGATGTATTTCTATCTTATTCTCTATATATCATGACTAGGAACATTTAAGGATAATTATTTTGAATATCGATTCAAAACTCATAGTTACGAACACATTTGCAACTACAATCAATAAAATACTTTTCCTAAGGATTTTCTGTTTACATATGTTTATGTACGTGCTAATATCATTGTGTATATCAGTATATAACAACATATATAAAATAAAAGAACAAAAAGCATATTTTATTTCGAACATGATTATTTTACATGAGGCAAGTTACATAACAATTTACGTAATTGTCTCCAAGACACATCCCTAACTCCATCTGAATATCCTTAACTTGTACTATATCCCACAATGCCTAAATAAAGCATAATGGATTATAAATATAAAACATGTAAGTAAAGAGTATGATCAAATGAAAAGGCTAATGAAATAAATGCATTACAATGGAGTTGTTGTATCTCATAAGACCATATGTAACGACCCGGAATTTTAGACAATATCAATTTAATAATCTGTAATTGATTTGATGATATTTCTTTATAATTTTAATTTGAATTGGTAAATTTAATCTTTCAAAGGTTAATAAATATTTAATCTAGTAATTTTGATCAATATCTTTCTATCAATTTAAAATGGATAAGATTTATTTTCCAAAGCTAATGAATTTTTTTTATTCTGTTTATAATATATATTTGATATATATATTGTGAATAGAAGATCTTTTGTTTTAAATAAAGGCTGAATTTTCAAATTGTAATATATATGTATGTATATGTTATAATTTGGAATTTGTTTTGAAATTTAATTTAATCTATTAATAATTTATATATGAATTGTGATTTAAAGCTTTGTTTTAAATTTATTTTTTCAAAAAGTTAATTTAGACTAATCAAATTGTTTTCAATTATAAATTTGTTATTTTTTTTAAATATGATAGTTTGAAAAGAATTTAAACAAGCTTTGTTTTGTTTTCTTTTAAAATGCTTATTATAAAATGGTTATAACTGTATAAATATAAATGTTAGATTTTAAATACATGTATAAGATGTATATTTATATTTGTATTTATTAGTTTTAGAATAATTTCTTTTAAAAGTAAATTTATAAATACTTATGTAAACATTTATTCATTTAGTAACTTAAGAAAGAAAGTTTATTTACATTTAAACTAAGTAAAATTTTAATTAAAATACTAATAAACATGTGTAAACATGTTAAACCCCTTAATAACACTTGTAAGATAAAGGGGCTTTGCATTTGACATTTGTTCAAGTTGTGATAACAAGTGTCTTTATTTTGAAGTTTAATTTCTTTTACTTTTATTTGAGAAATTTAAACATAAAGAATCTTGTTTTTCCTTTCTTCAATTTTTTTCAAATTAATGGCAAAACAGAAATTATTTTCTTCAAATCTGAAAATAAAATCCAAAAGAAAAAGACAAATCTGAATTCAATTTAAAAACTACAACCTTCAATTGAAATCTGAAATTATCAAAGCTGAAACCTGCATTTCAAAAAGAGAAGTCATCTGCAGTTCAATTTCAAAATCTGCAATTTCTTATCAACTAAAACCTGCAAATTGAAGTTCTCATCAACCTGCAACTAAATGAAATCAAGTTCAACTTTTTTTCATCAATTAGAACATGCAAGGGGATTTTCATTAGCAAGCAATCAAAGCTTTTCAAATAATTTCAATTGCCTGGAAAAAAAATCAAAATCTGCTCTGTTATTCTACAGGTGAGTAAATTGTTTTTTTAAAAAACAATTTAATCTAATCATATGTTGATCTGTGAATTGTATTGATGTTGCATGAAAAATTTTCAGCTTTATATAAATGAACTAGTATGAATATATGTGTGAAAGCATGTCTGTATGTATAATCTGTTCTATGATGTTTCACATGCCATATTTGCTTCAGGAATTCAAATCTATGAATCAAATTAACATTAATCTTAAAAATATAAATGGAAGTTGTTTGTAAATGTTTAAGGATGATTTTTAAAGGGGAATTAGGATTTTTATTTAAGTAAATTATTTTTAATTGAAATATACAGCAAGAATCAATTTGCATATCAAAAATAAAAACTCATGATTTTGTAAATTGATTCCAGGAATGGGTTAATAATTGGAAGTGATGAATTTTAACATGCATATCATAATTTTTAGTTGAGGAATTATCGTGAATTTTGGGTTTGAATGCTTTTGGAGTTTTTAGTGATTGCCGAAGATTAATTTGATGATTGTAGCTAGGATTTGGATCGAAGCTTACTGGTATGTTATGGATTAGGGGAAAAATACGATTGGATTTTTCAATGGAGTGAATTGATGGGAATTGAAGAAACTAGGGTTTTAATTTCGTTCGTGCTCGGCTTGATTGTTGAAGCAATTTCGACATGGAGAATGAATCGAACTCGTTCGTTTTTGGTGGAGTTGATGTTCTTGGGTATGGCGACTCGGTGGTGGGGTTGGCGATGGTCAATGACGATGAGATGGTCGGCGACGATGGAGTTTTTGGGTTCGAGATGCTGTTTTTTTGGCTCGGTTTGGTCATATTTTGATTCGCGTTCCAATTCTTCGATCTGGGTTTTCGGTGATGCTCGCGAGTGGTTGTGTGATCTACGATAATTGTCGTGATGACCTGGAATGGCCGTAGGCAGAGGCGCATGTGCACCGTGCACATTCGTGTGCACTAGAATATTTCGTTTGGGAAGACGTTGGAAACTCGAAGTAGCACTCGCGTTATTCTCGCGTAGGACTCGAAGATGGTGGAGTTGGGTTTGCTTCGAGGAAGGCACGGGTGAATTGAGTGTTTTACTCGAGATTTCTTGGCTTGGTTCTGTAGTGCTAAATGCAGATTTTACTTGTTGTATAAAATAATTAAAAATCAAGTTGAAAGTTATAAAAACAAGTTTATAAAGGAAGTGAGACACAAAGTTAAACTTGTTATTTTAAAAACGAAAGTAAATCAAACATTTAAAAGTAAAAATTGAATTTATATTTCAAATGTAAAAATGTTTTAAGATGTTTGTTTGAAAATAATTATCTTAAAATTTAAAATTCAAAAAAAATAATAATAATAATAATTCAATAATAATTATTAACTAAAAATGGTGCCATCTTCTTCCATCCCTCCCGTACCAGTTCCATCCTATCCCGTACTTCCCGTTCCAGTAGCATCCTATCTCGTACCTCCGTCTCATGTTCCACCATCTCCTGTTCTTTCATCCACCGTACCACCACCCACCACCGTGTCAAACTTCCATCCCATCAACGTAAGTTCTCCTAACCTGGCTGCCACCCTTCCTTCTGCCAAGCAGAAACCACCTCCATACCCACCTGACCCACATCCGCTGATCTTTTCATCCCATTCTTCTCTATTGGGTAAACCTCCTCTTCCAGCGCCCAATGCCACTCCACTTCCCCCCTCTTGCTGATCCATCTCCTCCCCTACCTGGATGCAGTCAACAAGCTTGGACTTCCTTATTCAAACGCAAACCTCTCAACGCGGGGAAGTACAAGCCTGTTGACTTTGTTCCTTCCTTCACTGACGATGTGCTCGATTTGGTCGACGACGTAGTTCAGGCCGGCTCCTCTGTCTGGAAGGAATACTTGGTGGGTTTTTTCCTTGATAAACCATTGTCTTACTGTACTGTTGTTGCTAAACTTAAAAATATCTGGAAACTTAAAGGTTCAGTACAAGTTAAATCAGATGGAGTGATTTTTCTATTCCTTCTTTCGTCTGAAGAAGATAAAAGTAAAATTTTACTTGGCGACCCCATCATTATGAACAATAAAGTGTTTATCATTAGGCCATATGATGCTGCTGTTAGCAATGTTTGTGGATCTGTTCCCACAGTGCCTGTGTGGGTTCATATTCGCAATATTCCTCTTTTTGCCTGGTCTCACCTTGGCATTAACTGGATAAGTAGTCGAATAGGCAAATTACTCTGTATGGATGAAAGGACTGAGAGACTTGAAAGATTGGAATTTGCGAAATGCATGATTGAAATCAAGCCAAATAGGGAGTTACCTAATGATTTCCTAATTAGCCTGGCTGATGGAGGTGTTCAGCGTATTTTTGTAGAGTATTTATGGCAACCACACATTTGTGTGCAGTGCAACTCTTTCGGGCACGTTATGGAATCGTGTGACATGAAGGTTGAAACTGTTACTTCTGCGAATGGCAAGGAAATAGGAAATAAGCACAAGGAAAAGTAATCAAAAAACAAAGAAAAGACTATTAAGCAAGTTCAAACATGGGAAAAGGTGGGGTATAACAGAAAAAAGATGGGATCGAATAGGAGCTTCAGAAGGGTGAACAATAAGGATAATATTCAGGATAGGGTAAAAGAAAATGAGAGAAAAATGGAACAGAGGAAGAAGTGTTAAAGGAAAATACAGAGATGAATAAAGAGAATGAAGTGAGAATTGATAAGGAAGGAAATCAAAAACAAAACGAGGTGTATATTTTGGACATTGACAATCCAGAGGTTGCTACTGAGGTCCTTCCTGTGGATGCTACTGGTTTCAAGTTACCGATGAGCAACTGCTTTGATATTCTTTAAATAATGGAAGGTAAAAGTGGTAATGACAACGTACAAATGCATGAAAATAGTACATTAGAAATGGAGCAACCCCAAGAGGCAATTTTTTCATCTGTTGAAAACTTGCTTGCATCACCTAAAAGTACTACTATAGGGTTATTTGGTACTGCTTCAACACTTATACAAAGCAATGCAACTAATGCTACCTTTTCTGAAGCACCATCTGTCCTTTCCAAATATTCTTTGGGAGAGAGACAATGCAGTGAGTATACCAATGATGATATAAATTCTTCTCTGCCATTGTCGTTAAACTCGGCATACCGATCTTTGAATACAAAATCAACCAACACTATTGACACAGAAAATCCAACAATTATACTCCAGCAAAACTTCACTTCTCCTCAACAGCCATCATCATGTTCAAATCCATACATGCACAGTGTGCACGTGCACGAAAGTCTCAACCTCGTTCGACCCCATGCAACCTCTAACATCGTCAACCCTCCTCAATCCAACTCTCTAGAATCTAACTTCAGTATCCTCAACAATGCCACTGAAAATTATTCAACTATTCACCCTCCCCGAAAAAAATCTTGCCATCGCTGATTAATACACCACTGTTAGCTATTTTTTCCCCTCAAAAATCTAAAATAACTAAGAACCTTACTCTCTCTCCACACAACACCAGTGCCTCGAACATGGTCCTTCGAAGCAAGAAATCCATCTCCCGACATGAAAATTCGTCTACTCAATGATGCAAAACATTGGAGCTTGGAATGTCAGGGGGGCACACCATGAAACCAAACTATCCCAATGCAAAACCATGATATCACAACATAATCTGTGTATGTTAGCCATTCTTGAAACAAAGTTAAATCTTGACCACACTATCAGAGCTGCTAAATATATTAACCCAGGGTGGGATGTCATTCACAATCTTGATGAGGCGCCTTATGGTAGAATCCTCATTGTTTTCGACCCTAGTTTGATCCTCCTCTCCGAAGTATTCGCTAATTCCCAAATCATTCACTGCCATGCTAAAATTATCATAACCTCTAGCACTTTCTAGATTTCTGTTGTCTACGCAGCTAATAATAGAACTGCTAGAATTTCTTTTCTCCACGACCTACCCATGCTCCGTCAAGATACTCATCCATGGATCGTATTTGGTGATTTCAACTGCTGTAACAAGCTTGCTGATAGACTTGGTGGCAATCCGCTTTCAATTAATGAAATTGAACCACTGCGTATTGCAGTAATTGATTCTAACATAGTGGAAATTAAGACTACCGGCATGAGATTCTCATGGAACAACAAACGTAGACATGGAAGAAGGACCTTCACTAAGATTGACCATGCGTTTGGTAACCTCCTCGCCCTATCCAAATGGCCTACCTTATATAACGACCTTCCTCCTCCGCTCCTTTCCGACAATTCTCCACAAATTATTCATCTTCGGGAAGATGGCATCAAAAGCATATCAAGTTTCAAATTTTTTAATACTTGGGTTAATGAACCTGATTTCTTTGACATTGTTAAAGAAGTTTGGGTGAAACCTATTTATGTTAACCCTATGTCTATTTTGCAGGTCAAGTTGAAAAGTACCAAGCTTGCACTCAAACAATGGTCAAGAAACAGATATGGAGAAGGAAGTAAACAAAGTAATTACTGGAGGAACAAACTGGAAGAGATTCAATTTAACTTGCAGGCTGATCCCCACAATTCTACTATTAGCGCTATGGAGACGTACATTTCTTCGCAGTATTTCAATGCGCTATCCAGTGAGATCTCTATGATGAATCAAAAAGCGAGACTTAAATCGAGAACTTACTGTGACAGGAACAGTGCTTTCTTCCACGCTAACCTAAAGGCTAAGCAATCCAGAGAAAATATAGTTACCATTCTCGATGAAGTTGGAAATGTTCAGAATACTAAACAAGGAGTGGACGAGGCTTTCATTAAACACTTTACCAATCTTTTCAACAACTCCGACAACTATGAACCTGACACTAACCTCATCGATCCAACAATCCTTCCCAAGCTGTCTGATGACGAACATGCATCCTTGAAACTTGTTGTTACCGATGAAGAGATCAAGTCGGCTATGTTTTCTCTTAATAGGAAATCAGCGGGTGGTCCCGATGGTTTCAATGCTAATTTCTATTTCGTTTGTTGGGACATTGTCAAATTGGAAGTGCTTCAAGCTGTGAAGAACTTTTTCAAAAATTCCAAAATGATACCTTCTTTCAACAACACTAACATTGCTTTGATTCCTAAAGTTAACAATCCTAACACGATGTCTTCTTTCAGGCCTATCTCGTGCTGTAATACTATCTACAAATGTATCTCTGAAATTATTGCGACCAGGATGAAATCAGTCATGCATAACATTATATCTTCTAACCAAGCTGCTTTTTTGCCAGGACGAAACATCTTAGACAATGTCTTACTTGCTTATGAACTTCTGAATGGTTACAATAACAAGAACTCTACTCCTAAAGCTATGCTGAAATTGGACATCATGAAGGCTTTCGACATGCTTAGGTGTGAAGCAATTGTTAAAATTATGCAGTATATGAATTTTCCTGCTACCTTTATTGCTTGGATTGTTGAGTGTCTATCCACCGCACGTTTCTCGGTCAACGTTAACGGTTCCAGTATAGGTTTCTTCGGAAGCAGGCATGGCATCCGTCAGGGGGACCCAATATCGCCTTATATATTCATTCTTGCCATGGAACTTCTCACGAAACTGTTTAAACATAAGTTGACTACTGGGCATATTAAACTCCACCCGAGATGCTCTAACCCAGAGATCCTATCTTTAATGTTCGCTGATGACCTTGTTATTTTCTATTCTCCGGACAACTCTACAATGCACGCCATTATGGATACTCTTCATGTTTTTCATGCCATAACTGGATTATCTGTCAATCTTCTCAAATCTGAAATGAAAACTTCCGGCCTTACTACCACCCAAAACAATGCTATTCAAGTTATTACTGGTTTACTGATCGGTAATAACACTATTTTTTATCTTGGGCTTCCCATCACTTTCTCAAAAATAACAGTCAACCAATGTTTACCCCTTTATGAAAAGATCATTTTTGGACTTGAGTCCTGGTCGAACAATATGCTGAGCCAAGCAGGAAAAGTTACTCTTACTAAGTCTGTGATCTTCTCAATACAAGTCTACTGGGCTAGAACGTTCATATTACCTCAGAAACTTATCAACATGATTCGTTCTGCTTTCATGAGATTTATTTGGACTGGAAAAACTGTGGGTCGATATTTAGCCCCTATTAGTTTCAAGAAAATAGAAAAGCCCACTGTTAATGGTGGCCTTGGAATTATAAACATGCTTCACTGGAATCGGTCATCTATGGCACGTCTTATCTACGACTGCATTACTGCCAAAAGTAATATATGGGTTAAATGGTCCAAGGTTCACGTTGTTCGTGGCTGCAACTTTTGGAATATGGCTGCTCCAACTAAGATCAGCTGGACGTGGAAATCTATTTTCAAACTTAAGGACGCAATTCTTCCCCTTGTCCGATACCCTATTAATAATAGCAATGTTATTAGTTTTTGGGACGATCCTTGGATAGATACTGGAGTGATCTTGAGGCGTGTTCTTTCATATGCCGAGTTAATGCAAACTGGTGTGAGACAGGAAGCGACTGTTCAGAGCTTCATCAATGGCAATACATTACGTCTTCCAAGGACTTCCAACTTTAGAGTTCAACAGCTATGGAATAAGGAGGCTCATTGTGAAATAATGAACGATGGTGGCTGCTGTGTCCAGTGGGGAGGTAATGTTAATAATTTCAGTATTAAAGAAACTTACTCCTTCCTGTCCGGGGCAGTAGGAGAGAAATGAAAATGGAGGAGACGAATATGGAGCACTGATAATGTTCAGACTGATAATCTCTTTCACTGGAAAGTTATGAATAGGGCTCTCCACACTAAAATTAAGTTACTATCCAGAGGGGTTCCTGTTAATGCATGCTGTGTCTTCTGCAATCATTCTCCTGAGATGGCTGAGCATTTGTTTTTTGAATGCTCTTATCTGAATGCTCTTTGGAGGAGTTGGATTGGAAGGATTGGTCGAAACTGGAAAGGAGCTAACAATGTCGTGCAGTGGAAGTACATCTACGATAATACTGGTGGTAAAGGTGACTCGAATAGACTATTCTTATACGTCGTCAAAAGATTCATGAAAGTGGTATGGGACGAAAGAAACCGTCGTGTTTTCCAGCCGGATAAAAGCTTCACGCCAGAGTTGTTCGAGAAGCATTTGATGCGTGAGATTAGGCGTGATTTTTGCCATGTCTCTTTTGCATATGACCCTGGCATCTTCTGTTAGTCTCCTCATCTACTTTTTCTTTTTTTTCTTTTTTTGTTGTTGTGTTTTCTTTGTTTCCTCAGTGATTGTTGCACTTAGTTTTTCCTTGTATTTCTTGCAAGTTTTTGACTTGTTCTTCCTCCTCCTCCGGGTGTAGCAATAAAATGGTAGGGGTCCATTTAACCCCATCGGCTTTGCCAAAAAAAAGAAGAGTATTTTGGATTTAATTATTAAATCAAAGTTTTAAGTTAAATTTTGAAGTAATGTTTTAATAACAAAATTTTCAATTTATATTGAAATGAATAAGTTAATTTGATAATTTAAAGTGTTTAAAATTTGGAAATCATTTATAAATGCTTTATCTCCAAGTAAGACTATTATTATGATTTTGTAAATCAAGTTTAATAATTTGTCTTTGAACTAATAAGATTTAAATAATTCAAATAATTTATTTATGGAAATAAATAAAGTTAAATTATTTGGATAATTAACATAAGGATATTTATTTAATATGATTTGTTAATAAGTTAAGTTTGATTAAGATTTATGGTTATCTTAATTTATTAAAGATTTTCTTTAATATTAGAAGTTAATTAATTAATTTTTTAATTAATTTTAAATAATTAGTTAATTGTTTATTTAATTTTAATATCACTTAAATATGGATTAATTAAGTGTGATTACTTAATAAAGTAATCAATGGTTAATACTCGAATATAATTAAGAATGGAAGTAATTAATGGTAATTACTCATGTAATATTTTAATGGAAGTGATTATTGGTAAATCACTTGACGGTATCAATTAAAGAATTGATTAATATAATTGTTGAAGTTAATTAATTATGAAGTAATTAATTAATTAAAGGATTTAGAATTATTCAATAATGGAATTAATTACTTGTTAAGGTAATTAATTAAGAAAGTAATCAAGAGTTATTAATGAAGTAATTAGAGATAATTACTTATGTAAGTAATTAAGGATTAATTATTTAATTAATTTTAGTTAATTAATTAATGTGATTAATTAATTAATTAATGAGATTAATTTAATATTAATTAACTAAGTGTAATTAATTAAAATGTAATCAATGAATAAAGTAATTAATTAAAGATTAATTGTTAATTTAAATTGTTTAATAATAACTTAATGAAGTAATTAAAGATTAATTAGATTAATTAATCAAGGGTTAATATAATTAATTAAGAAGTTAATTGATTAAGATAAGTAATTACAAATTGTTTAATTACTGATTATGATTAATGAGTTGATTAATTACAAGTTAATTATTTAATTAAAGAGAATTATTAGTTAATGGGGATCATTAATTAATATAATTAATGATATTAATCAAGGTTGATTAATATAAGTGATTAATTTAAGTGTGATTAATTAATTGTAACTAATTGAGGTTTAATGCAATTAATTATAGTTAATTAATGGAAGTAAATGAATGATCATTTATTATTGTAATTAATGATAGTAATTAAAGGTTAATTACTGAATATGGTTAAGGTTAATTACTTGAATGTAATTAAAGTAAAATTAATCAAGGAAGACTAATTGAAGAAGATCATTATGAGATGATTAATTTATTTATTTGGAATAAATAAATGAAGAAGGATTTAGGATTAATCCAATTGATTAAGAGATAATCAATTCTTCTTTTGAATGATTGATTGATATTTGGTGGTTGGTATTGGATGATCAATTTATATTGGGTGATTGATATTGGGTGTTTGGGTGATACTGGATGATTTGGGATACCTATGATATGTGATATGCTTCTTTGTGAAGATGAATGTTGTTATGAATTATCTATTGTGATAATGTGATTCATCTATCTGTTTATATGTCATCCTGAATATAAGGTTAACTGTTTAAACCCTTAAGTACAACTTGGACATTAAAATGACATTTGGTTCCGGTGAGACCGGGATTGGGTTTCCATATTTGAGATCCGAAAACCACATCGATTCTAATTAAACGTTGGGTCGTAAATCCAAGTGGAGCTTAATGTAGACTCGAGGTGTAAGAACTATACGTCAGTATACCTCTGTGGGTGATCCCGTAATGAGTTTGACGGAATAGTACTTATAGGTTCGAGATGGTGATTTAGAGTGCAAGGGCTATGGTCGTTGACTCTGAGGGTGATTCCAAAATGAGTGCAACGAGATAGTGCCTCCGGTTTCGTTCGAACCCGTAACGAACTTGTGTGGATTGAATGCTTTCAGAACATCGTCAGGTGGACGATGAGCATTCTAAGATAGATGTGTTCTATAAAGGTAATCGCAGCCTCAAGCCTCATCAACCGGGAATGGCTAAAACAGGGGAGGTGCAGCAAGGCTTCGTGGGTAGCTCCAACTAGAGAGCAAGATTTTCCCCAGTCAAGAAGTCCCTTTTTATTCGGCTGTGTGGGCAGTTGGGTCACGGCCAACTGCGGGGTTGTCTTGTTCGGGACTGTTCAGTAAGGAATGGTCCCGGCCTTGTGTTGCAGGGGAGTTAGGGTGGCTCCTCGATACGTTGATCTAGGCCACGTACTATGACGGGCGGTACCCCAGTAGCCCTGCCATTGATGGAAACCCATTCTTCCTACGTGACCCTACGGTTTTGTTTGTATTACCCACTTTTGTGGCTAGTAGCTGGAATTTAATGAATGTAACAATTTCAGCTGTTTCTTATTTACTTGAAAACCCTAGACACTATTATAATATCACTGGATTTCCTATCAAATGTTTTGGTTAGCGTAAGGTAAAAACTTTTCCATGTTTATGTATGGAAAGTCTTACGTGATACCTTTTCTTTTCAAAGGTTTTCTAAAGTTAAGCAATTTTAAACTGTTTACTCACACCAGACCCCTGTCTGACCTGAGTGTTTATTTTCTGCTTTATTAAACTCTTGGGTACTCATATTATGTATGAGTAGTCAAGTGATTCAGGTTAGCTTAACGAATTCTGGAGGAGATATGGAGCAGGAGGCTTCCACGTGTAGATATATTATGGTTCCGCTGTGTTTTGTTTGATATCTGTATCTGTTGTACTTGAGTTGTACAGTAAGACAAATGTTTATAACTGTCTAATATGTGTTGTATAAGTTGTTTACTCTGATGTAATATGATACGATGTAATATTTTATGTGATATATTTTATTTTATTCGTTCCGCTGTGAGTTCTCTGATTTTTTTGTCTTTCTTCTTTCTCTTTCTTTTCTTCTTCTATCCCTTTCTTTCTTCATTGATGATGCGACTTTCTAGAGATAGGAAGTCAGGTCGTCACACCATATACACATAAAAGTGAATCATAATCCATAAATACTTGAAAATGATTGTGTAAATAAAATTATACCTAAAATATCAACAAATTTCTCACTACAGTATAACGCTACACAACAAACAATATAAATCTAATAGTAGTAGAATCCTAAGCCTCATATTACCATTTGGGTAGCTACAATGTATTATCATATCAATATATCCATCAGACTACTCGAGAGAGTACCAGAGAGTTATAAGGAAAACACATATATAAATTAAGATCAATGGATTAACATGAGCAATTCAACTTCAATACATACATATATATATATATATATATATATATATATATATTAACAAACTGATATATGATCATCTGTAGTACAGGTAACCATATTCAGCCTTCATATCAAAGTGATAATGCGACAACTAACTACATTGCATGCATACCACCTACTTGCATGCAAAAATGTTTGAACATACAATAAATATGCTGATCAACTATCGTAAGGAGAGAAGTATGCTACTCTAACAAGTTATACGATCTAGAGTGTCCATATGTAACAATATCGACAACACCAAACGTATTGAAAAAGAGAACCATAACATTCATGACACTCAACTACTATGCATATTGTTATCCTACCTTTGAACCGAGCTATGTCTAGATGAGTCAAAACCATCGAATGATCAGATAGTGTTAACGAATTTCTTCATCGCAAACCTCAACGTGTGTTGGGAAAGTGACAGTTGGCTGAGAAAGGGATTAGGTAATTAAGCTTGGTTTGTTCAAGTTCATGCTGACGTTAAAAGTGTGGTCAAGTCGAAGAAATGTCAATCTATGTAGAGCAATCTTATGCCAGCACAAATCAAGATTATGAGTGCTTTTGGAATTTGAAGCAAGTTATGGTTAAAAAACCATAGGTGCATTGGAACTCAAAAACAAGTCACAATTCAAGTCCATTTATTCATATGTTATGTAATTGTTGAATGTACAAGGTCCTTTATGAAAAAGTACAATCGGCACAAAAATTTCCAAATTAATTTGGGGTTACAAAGTTTAAAATGTAAGAGATAAGAAAAGAATGATTCGTCCTTTTCTTCATGCTACCATGTTTGTATTTATAGGGGTTGTGGGATGCGAAATGGCTGCCACGTGTCCATGTGGCATGCTTGACCTTCAGCTTTAACCATATTGATGGTATGGCGCTATACTTCAACATTCACTTATAGAGGTAAGCAATTGGTCGAGTTAATTGGTTTTGAGGTAAAAAATTCTAATCGATTAAAACGAAACTAAACCGAATTAATTTCGGTTAATTCGATCGATAATCCAACTAAAGAGATATGTTATTATTGAAATAATTAATTCACTTAAAGAAAAACCTAAACTTATGTTTGGAGAGATTTTATTTAATATTCTCCATGTTTATAATAAAATTTGATCTATTTTTCAGAAGTATACTTTGTATCTATCACTAAACCAATTATTTAAAGTATTACAATACCATAAAATTGGATAATACAACAAAAATTTGGCTAATTCAATGAAATTGATAATAAAAATCTTTTATTTTACAAACTGAATTCAAACCGACTTAATTTCAAAATCGAATGGACCAAAATGAATCAATTTAGTCGGTTAATTCGATTCTAATCGAATATTGCCCACCTCTGTCCACTTGCACAATGGTGAACTTCGATGCTTAGTATCCATCCTTCTTTGATAGCCTTTATTGATGACATTCGATGTGACGCCCCACCTCTATACCCACGCTAGCCAAGGACACTACGGGATAGTGCCATCAACTAGCACGGAGAATAAGGCTGTGGAGGAGCGACCATCCGTGAAATTGCTTTGAGGGAGCACCGATATGTTAGATAGTAATACAAACATAAGTCCGACACACCGATACAAACCCAAAGCCACTACAGTGGCTATAATGTCTTCGGAAACAAATATAGAAATAAGCATAACATAAATCAGTCACAGACATCCATATCACAAAGGCGGAAAAAGATATGAATATAACACATGAAAGTGTACATCAGAGTAGTGGTCAAACAAGATCCACAATATCACAAAAGAATGGTTACAAGTTCTAGACAAAAGAATATGTATACATCAAGGAGTCTATATCACAAAGGTATACAACAAAAACTACTAATCTAAGTAGTTAGCCAAAAGTCGGGATGATAATCCCAGAAGTGAAGTCAAGCAGAAGCACCTGTAACATCTCGGTCTGACCCGAGTATTATTTAATAAAAAAATAATAAACGGATCAGCCTAGATATAAATATCAGTCAAAATGATATAGAATAAGGGATACGACATAAATATATGACAATCCATAAAGCCATACTTTGATAAGTATGTAATTGAAAATCAACAAGGGATTAATCAATATCACAAGAATCTTCTCAAAGATCAAAAGGAATGTCATACTCTATATTATTATTCACCAAAATCATAAGTATTGACAATAATATCAATGCCAATCACAAAAGTCAATGACACACAAAATTCACCAATGCACAAATATTGATAAAACTTATCAATACAAATCACGAAAATTGGCGAAACACAAACTCTAGAAATCATCAATGGAAATCCAGAAATCACAAAAAAGGGGAGGCCTATCACAAAACGGGAGCATGAAAGCTCACCAACACGTGTATCACAAACGGGACGCTATCCCATGGTCGCTAACCATAGAGCCGGTGCAACGACGTAGTACAACGGTACGCCCGAGGAACCAGAAACTCGAATAGTTCGGAACAACGACGTAGTACAACGGTACACCCGATGGACCGAACTCCATAAAAGAACATGGGTCGCTAGCCCACAAAAGTTGAGTCAAAACTTCAAATAATACATAGGTCGTTAACCTATAAAAGGAATGAAACGAAACACTATAAGACGAGGTACTGTCCCCTACGTGGACAAAGAAACATAGCATATCGCTAGTCATAATCACAAAAATGATCATCATCGATCATCAAGGGGTGTCAATTACAATAAGCTAGTAAATATATGAGCTTAGCCTCATGTCCCATAACCTCTAGCTTAACTTAAATATTTACGAACAAATTGTAGATCTCCACTCAAAAATTGTCACAAGAGATTCAATCGAACAAGTCCAAGAATTAACCGACGAAGTAAACGCAAGAGTTTCATACCACCTGTTTTACTAAGCCGTTTAATTAGATTTCTCGTACGAGTGAGGTGAAGGTTTGTATATACTGGTAGATTGGAAAGCGGTCTTATAAACAAGCTTGATATTGAAAATAGAGTTGAAATCGTCTCGATAAAAGAGTTTTTATATTTACTACGAGTATTGAAACCTTTATATTTTTAAAATGACAAATCACAAAAATGATCGTAGAACAGTCAACCACAAAAATTCACATCCTGAGACGTGACTGAAAACCCAAAGAATTCAATTCCAAATTCATTGAAGTGGAAATGGCCTAGCGACTCAACACGGCGCGACCTAGCAGCCGAGCGACCTAAGTGGTAGCGGCATAAGTGCGGGCCGAACGACCTAAGGAAATGGCCGAGCGACCTAACACATGCACGACCTAACGTGCATACGACCTAAAGAGATGCGGCCAAGGTAGAGCGACCTAAGGGGGTACGCGACCTAAAGATGTAGCGGCTTAAGAATGGTGCAGGCGGTCATGACGCGACCTAAGGAGTACGCGTCCTAAACAACAAGGCGCGACCTAGCAGTTGCGAGCTAACACGGAGCGACCTAGTTGTAGAAAGCTGAGAAAATGGTGCAACGACCTATCCAAGGCGCGACCTAAGCACGAGCGAGCTGGCAGTGGAACGACCTAGCGACTCGGTGGGCGTGTGACCTAACGAGGCAAGCAAGCCGAGCGACCTAGGACCCAACATGGCGTGACTTACCCTGACGCGACCTAATGACTAAACAAGGCTAAGCGACCTAACGACCTAAGGGATAAACAAGGTCGAACAACGACCTAAGGTTCAAACGACCTAACGACCTAAGGGTTAGAAGAAGGCCGAGCGACCTAACTGCACGCGACCCAACTGCGCGCGAGCTAACTGCAGGCCGAGAATCCTTCATATGCAGGTCGAGCGACCTAAGGGTTTTGAAGCTCAAAAATCACTCAATTTGCAACTGATCGAGCACGAACGCTAAGGGATTACGCCTATCGGCTACCCGGTCCTATTGGCTCCTCGATTCATCACCAAAAACGTGTTCAAACATCAAAGATTGGATTTTTAAAGATTTTGAACCCAAAACACTAAAAATTGGGATTTTCACCAATTCAATCCAAATCAATTCCAAATGCACATGAATAAGTGTTAGGAATTCATACCTAACAATCAAAGATAGTTATAGACAAAGATGTGAGATAAAAATCTCACCTTTACACAAGATCAATGAAGGAGAAGCTTGAAAGCAAGGAAGAGTCAATAGCTTCTCTTTGAATTTGGAGTTTTAATTTCCCATTCCCTCCTCCATTTTTGATGAAGCTTGAGTGTTAGGAAATGAAAGTGAAGTTATGAAGGGAAGGGGGTTATGCTAGAATTGATAGTTTAGGCTAATGGGCTAAACCAAGCCCAAATTCCAAAGTGAAAAAGTGGCAAGATTCCACTAACTCCAAACATATCAAAGTTTATACTTAAAAAGATCGAAAACGGCGTTTTGAACTCAATGGAAGTGGTCCCGAGTCCAAATTCGACCGTATGCACAAAGTAACTTTTCGGACTATAATCCAACTAAAGGTTAAATATTCAAACAAAATATTTAAATATTCAATCGTAAAATATGCAGGTTGTTACATTCGATATCAACATTGTATTGAGGATATGCAACTTCCTTTGATGGTTGATAAATGCGGCATTATAATGGAACAACATCAATAAGCGACGACACTAATAAGTGGCGATATTGGAAACGATTGATATTGATAACATATGACATTGATAACAGTCGGCATCAATCGCAAATGACATTCATGACAAGCGACATTGATGATAGGCGGTATTAACAATAGATGGCATTGATGAGAAGCGATGAAATGGCATTGGTGATGAGCAGCATTAATAATGGACAACATTGATGGTGAAGCGGCATGGAAGAAGTGCTTCATCGATGGAATGGGGCATTAGTGCAATGCGGCATCAATCTTATATCACACATAACATTGATGGCTTTCAGCAAAGAGCTTTCAATGTTGTCAGTCCCTTACTAACATGCGACATTGTTTCCAATTTCTTTAGCACGATATCACTCATTCAACTTTATACGTGATATGCGATATTGATGGCATTCGATATTGTTGGCTTTATTAATAACTTATGACATTACCTATTATCCTTTATTAATAAAGGGGCGGCATTGTATGCTTTCGATATTGGTTTTTCTTCATACTTTTGACATTGCTTGAATGTGAGATCATGGCTATATTGACATGCCGTATACCTTCGAGATTGATAGTGATAATAAAAGATAGTAACCAAGAAACCCAAAACTATAACTCAGGAAGTTGGAGTTCAACAAAGCTTTAAGAATGATATAGAAACCCATTAGTAAGTCAAGAAAGGCCTTCCATCTTCTAAAGGAACCAAATGGTCCAAGGAAATTACATTGAAAGATGACGCAAAGTGCCAAATCATTGCCGAGTTGTGCAAGATATTTTTTACCGAACCCTAAACACGAGCTAGTATAAACAGTCCAAGGGTGATCAAAGAACGAACCATCAACAAGGCAAGATTAAAAAAAGAGAGGTTGGTCACATGCTCTCCATCAAAGAAAATAAGAATCAGGACCAGAAGCCTAAATATGGGACAAGTCATAGATTAGCACCAACTTGTGAAGCCCAAATCGGTACCGAACTAACCCATAACTTATGAACGTGGCCATGATCTTCTCCCTGAATGTAGAGAATGTGGTTAGCAGATTTTTGAATATTATGATTTTACTCTGTTGCTCTGCTAGATTCCTGCCGAGTTGTAAGCACCGAATGTAAAACCACGATCTATAAAATCTTATAATCATTAACAGAATTCAGGTGGGTATGGGCTAGTGTCTAATCGAACCATTATAAATTATTATGTGTTGCTTTATCACATTTTTTCATTTAATTCCCTCATTTTATTCTCCACTTCTATTTGGGTATTTGTTCAACTTTTAGCGCATATGTTTTGATGCTTTCAATGAGAATACAAAGATTTTTCATTGTTTGGATCTATCTCAAACCTTTGGATTGCTATAATTCATGAAGTAGATATACAAATTCTATTTAGAAGGTCTGTGATTATTTAGATTTCCCAAAAGTCTGTCATAAGATCTAACAAAACCATAGCACCTAGGAATACTAAAGAAAAGTACACTACCTCCAAACCTACCAACAATGCAGAAAATGCTGGCTCTCGGCATAGAGAAGAAAACAAATAACCTTGAATCGTTGAAATTCAGAGTCACCAGGGTTGACTGGGACTGTAACACCCATAAAAATTAAGAAAAAACTAACTAATAAGAAAAGAAAGAATTAATTAATTGTAAGGCTAAACATGAAAATCTTGTAAAAGTTAGAATTTGAATATGGAAGTTATACGGTTGCTCATGGCGATTTCCTAATCAATTTTCATATATAATGTTTTGAAAATGGAGTTCAAATGAAAAAGTTATGGATGTTTGAAGTTTTTGGATTCATAATAATTTAAATGAAACTCAAATTCAAATAAATAATTAGTTCTTAAATTCAAAATTCAAAAATTAATAGTAGTTAGCTTGGGGTTAAGTAAACGTTAAAATTAACGTAACATTAAAATTTTAAATAAGGAATTAAATAAATACACAATGTTAATAAAACAAAATGATTCGAACGGGTCAACCGATCACTAGGGCTAGTCGACCGCCTAGTGTAGGCCGGTCAATCGGTTGATGATGGTGGCTGTTAGGGTTTCGCATGTTTAAACGATGAAGATTTTATTATTTTAACCCGACTTAAATATGACACTTCTAGTGCTTGCTGACCATTATAAATAAGAGTCTAGCTCTCAAACTTTTATATGTAAATTACTTTAGGAACCAAGAGAAGACCTGGTAGTCTCTCTCCTCAATGGCTTAGAAAAATACTTTAGGGTTTCAGTTAAGAATTTTAGTTGTTTATTATTAAATTTCTAATCGTTTCTCCTCTAATCCTAAAATTTATGAATCTAATTCATATATAATTCTATGTATACATTTCTAAATGGAGGGATCTGTAAGAGATTAAAGCAGGTGTAACAAATCCTAATAGAAAGAGCTAAGGACTTTTTATGAATGGACATTTTAGTCTTTCTTATTTTGGTAATCGTACAGTATAATTTGGATTTGATATATGCCTTTTTTGAATTTTGGTTTATGAAAACATCTTATCAAAACCCCCGAAATTCTCCAAAGTTAAATGTTAGTTCTTAGGTTAAAATCTCAAACACTTTGTATTACGATAATGGAATTTATGTGTATGTTGAAGTTTTAATGCTTTACATTCTATTCCACTTCTTATCTTTTTCTTTGGAACTGATTAAGAGTTTTGAAAAGAATAGATTAAGAAATGGGGTTTAAGGTATGAATTTTATTCATAGTTTACACCGCCTATTTCCACAATTTAAATAGAAATTTGCTTTTTCAATTTTATACAAAGAAGTTGAATAGAGCGTAAAAAAATTGAATTGTAATTTACTACTAATGTTGATTCCATTATTCTAGTATAAATAAGTTAGTCATGGATTCTATTTTATACAAGTCCATCAATTAAATTGTGGATATTGGATATATGATATATTTGTTGATATGGTAAATTTGTTGATTTGGTATTGGACTTGTATAAATTTGAAGTTTTTACATTTAAACATTAGTTTATGGTGTAATTTTTGCGTGCTTTAAAATGTATCAGCATATATTTATATGCGTATATAGTGTAAATAACATATTAATTGCGTATTTAGTTAATTATTATTAAATCCCCCTAAGGAAAGTAATTAATTATAAAGGCAAAATAAGAAGTTTCTTATGAGGCCTTAATACAGAATGTGGTGAGATGTGGGATAACATGTTAAGAGAGTGATTTAGATTATGACTAATTTATAAGGTGCTAGGTCAGTCAAATGCACATAGAAGTCTGTCCAGCTAATCTGGCTACCAACATGACTTTAGGGATGATATGAGACATCACCTGTAATAACTAACCACTGAGGACGCGATAGACCCAAATTCTATACGGTTAACCTACCCATTTAATTAGCTACATCTGCTTACGAATAGTCGGACTGATGTAAGATGTCACGGTTGGGTATGAGTCATAATATGAAGGACCAGCTTCAGACTTAGAGGTATTAAGTGGATGGCTAAGGATCTGCCTCTTCCCTATATAAAAAGTAGTTAATGGTCAGTGTTAACGGTTGGGCACGGTAGAGGATATCTCAGGAAGGGTCCACTTCAAATTTGAAGTAATACGTAACCTAAAGAGATTCCATGCATTGTTAGCTAGATAGTACTGGAGAGGAGTTTACCTTAGGATAGATATTAAGTAAGTGGGACCTACCTTCAATGAAGCACTTAATGTCAGAGTCTGCTTGGTTTCCATTAAAAATGTATTAAGCGGCTTGGGTACTCTTTCTTACATTATTAAGACATTATTGACAATACATATGGGTTATTAGGTTGAAAGAGTAATTAGTTATGAAATTCGACTACATAAGCCTTAGTGCTTACAGTCGTAAAACTTATAATATGGTTAAATATGTAAGACATATTCTTATTTAAATTATACTACCCAAGTACTGTTATCCAGCATTTTGACCAGGCTATATCCAACCTGACTGGACAAGTTAGACTCGACTTTATCAAGGCGAGCATGCTAGAACGATGATTGTGGGGTCCAAAATTCAAGCATGGATGATAATATGAACAGAAGTATGAAAAATCACTACTACCAGAAGAGAGACCATGTACGATCCATATTCAACACTATGGATCGTATCGATTCCACAACTCCATTTTGCAGCGATGATCGGTCAATGAATCAAAATATACACATGATATCAAGATGAAACTTGGAGTACAAGCTTCCTACAACATATGATACACCTCCTAAGGATCTCATTCTAATTGGAGGAAGTTGGCATAATTGGCATAACTCCCTTTGGAGGGATCGGCAGAAGTCAGAATTCAAGCAGCACTACTTCATGGAAAATGCGACATCTTACAAATCGTACATTGGAATTGCATGAAATTTGGAAAGCAAGTATCTAACATCTTGAGACATCCCGTATAGGGATTGTAGCCGATTTTGACATGCTAATAGGGATCTATATAGATCCTTATTATGGGCCCTGATGGGCTTGGAAATTTTTAGGTGGCCTTATCTTGGTCTCCCGAACCTTCTGCCGAAATTTCAGTCTGATCTATACTTGTCTTTCCCTATGAATACAACAGGCATGGTATCAAAAAAGGGATCCTTTTTCTATTAAAATGGCTCTTCCATTTTTATTCTTCATTTTTTTTGTTAATGGATCCCCGTTGTTCCAACATTCTAATAATCATAATCAAGTGCAAGATCGATAAAATATAAAGTGGACATAGGTCAAGGTTGTCGAACCACTATAAAAATCATCGTGTTTATTTATGTTTTCTACTCTGTTTTAATATTATTCTTCATTTAATTTCTATTAGATTGCATTGGGTGTTTACGCCATTTTTGATGTCAACAAGTCTCAAGATTTTTATTCGTCGGACACCGTTGCTCAAAATCCCTCTTCATTACAACACAGGCTATAGATGTTTATGTAGATTTTTAGAGGTTGTGGTAGAGACGCAGACTTGTGGTAGTTACTATTTATCTACTTGTGTTATTTCCTTTTTTCTGATGTACCCATTAAATGATGTTGTAACTTTAGAATATTGTACTATGCATAGTTGATGATTGTTTATGGTACTATGTTTATTTTCTTATGGCATTTGAGTTCTAAATAAAAACAAGTACTGTTCTAATATTATAATTTATCCTTCCGTTGTGAGTTTCTGAATGTATAGATAAATACTTCTGTGTATTGTTCTTTATACCAACCAACAACCAGCTTTGAAATGAGTTTAAGTTTTGATGGGCCTTTTCTGGGTCAGAATTCAGGCCAGTTTCAAGGCAGCTTGTTGCATGGACAAGATGATGAGATAGATGAATGAAAGTGATTAAAAGTCAGAGCGCGATGATGAAGCTGATGAAAGAGGGTATGAAGTTGATGACCTAGCTGTCCCATGATCGTATAAGGAATAGGAAGGAGTAGTCACCACCTGATTCAAAAGAAGATAGTTCCACTTCGTTCAATAGAAACTACGGAGGGGAAAAGTAGAAAATAAGGAGGAAGAAAGCTGGAACTTCGAAGCTTGTAGCAGTGAACCCAATTCAATAGGGCATAGATCGTTACTAAGCCACCCCTCCAAATCGATATCGATCCCACTTATCGAGTCCTAGATGATGAAACTTTTGGTTACATGCAAGATGATTTCGATGATCGTGATGGCCCTATTATTGGTGGTCAGAATGCTAGAGTTCAGATGATTGCGTTGACATGTCGTGTATAGATCATAGAAACCAATCGACTGGACGATTGGTTCTCTTAGAGGTAGGAGAACCTAAACATCATGAAACAAACTGAGACTGTTTGCAACAAAACACTCGAGCCAGGTCACGATGATTGCCATTTAGCTGGGCCATTAGAATCAAAGTTCTTAACTAATATGGTAAGAAAGCTGGTGAACGAAAAACATCATAGAAATAACTATGATTAAGGTTCTTCCCTAGTCAGATCCCGTTCACTAAGGAGATATTATGTAAGGAGTACCCTAGGACGTCACTATGCCCAATCTATCATCTTACAACGGAACAACTGATCCGAGACAATATATTTTGAAGTATGAATGACATATGGATAGCATGAGATCTACCGATGCTGTTAAATATAGATGTTTTTCGATATTTTTATAAAGGTGTATCTATGAAGTAGTTTACTCGGCTATCGCCGAAATCCATAGCTTTGTTTGACCAGTTGGCTAAAAAGTTTTTGGAGCAGTTCAGGTTGAATGCTACTCGCCCAAAAGATGTGATATCGTTATCTAACATTTTTTAAGGTTCTGGGGAGCCTCTGAAATATTTCTTGAATAGATTTAATACAACCGGGACAGAAGTCGACAATGCAAAGGAGGATATTGTTTTGATGACTTTGATCAAAGGGATTCATCCGGATGCGGATTTTGGTAGATACATGAAAATGAAATCTCAACCGAGCATTGAAGAATTTTACGAAAAAGCGACCCAATATTTTTTTGGAAGAGGAAAATATGGCCGTTGGAAAGGCTAATGGAAGGTAATTGATTGAGGGGTTTAAAGTAATATTGTTATGAAACAGACCGGTGAGAACTCCGGGAATGTTGTCGTTAATGTGGGAAACAAGAATAACAACCAGAAGAGAGGTGAACAGGGTAATGGAGGTATGAAATTGGACTTCAAGAAGCATCCTAGGTTCCCAAAGCATGAAGATTACACCCCACTGAATGATACTGTAGAGAATATCTACCTTGCGATGCAAGGTACTAAAAATGGTAAGAATCTGCTTGGAGAGAGTCAAGCCGACAAAGAGAGAGAAAATGTCTGGGAACTAATGTCGCTTCCATGAAATGCAAAATTTAGACATTTGCGGGATATAATCGAAGATCTTATACGAAATAAGAAACTTGAGCATTATGTGAAGGCCCGGCAGGATGGTTGGAAAGGAGATGTTCAAACCTAGTGGCAGACATTTCAACAGGGTCAGGCTGGGCCTAGTGAGGATGAACCTAGGCAGCTTGGAAAAAAATATCATTAATACGATCACTGGAGAACCTCATTCGGCTGAGAAGACCCGTAATAGGATTGAAAGATATGGAAGTTCTCTAAGACATGCTGTTTAGGAGAGCTACTTCACCGTCAAAGATGGAGCTATGACAAAGAAGTTGAAGACAATGACATACGATATTGTATGCAAAAATTGTGTGCTGATGGGGCTGAAGCACCAATGCTTGACACTTTGGTGATAACGACTATGTTTAGGCCAACTACTATGAAGCTAATTCTCTTCGACTATGGGAGCCTAGCGAATATTTTCTTTATGAAAACTTACAATCAAATGATGATGGATGGCCAGGACCTGAAACCATATAAATCCCAAATTCAGGGATTTATAGAGAGGCTGCAGAGCCTGTTGGTTGTGTTGATTTATTGGTGGGGTTTGGTGAAGGTAACCACAAGAGTGTGGGGTTTTGACATTCGTTTTGATGGATACGCATTATGCGTTCAACGCTTTCTTAGGCTGACTGACCATCACCAGCTTTAGGGTGGCTTTAGCCACATGGTGCTTAACAATGAAATTTCCCATAGAGAATAGGGTTAAAGTCATCCAAGTTGAACATAGTGTTGGACATGAATGCTACGTCGTGGAGCTAAGATAGGCAAAGGGTTGGGAAAATGTAAGAACGTAGGATGAGTTTCTATGTTAAGTCGATTGATGTACAACAACCATAGACTGAGCCCTGGCTCGATCGACATAGTAGGTTCTACAAAGCCATGGATTGGAGGAATGGACAGAGGATGCGAGGGCAGCTCCAGCTGAGCCGATAATCAACATACCAGTTGATCAGGATGATCCTACCTTGGTTCTAAAGATCGAATCTTAGCGTAATGTGAAGAAGGAGCTGACAAGGTTCCTCTAGGCAAACATGGATGTGTTTGCCTGGACATATTCCGATTGTGTAGAGTATCACCAAAGATAGCATGCCGCACATTGAATGTGAACCCTAAATGTCTTCCTTGAAGCAAAAACAGTGCTGCTTGGGTTGGATCGTCCGTTGCACTGAAAGTGGAAGTGGATAAGCCAAAGCCAATGGTTTTATCTACACCACACTATACCTGGAATGGTTATCCAATTCAATAAGGCAAATGAAAAATTGGGGATATGCATCAACTGATCAAACCTGAATAAAGCAGGCCAAAAAGGCAGCTTCCCACCATCGAAGATTGACCAACTCATGGACTCAATAGCTAGATATGAATTGCTATCACTCGTGGATGCTTATCCCAATTACAATCTGATTCCAATGCATTTTCTAGATCAAGAACATACTAGCTTCGTTACTGACCTAGGACTATATTGCTTGTCATGTTATTCGGTCTAAAGAATGCAGAATCAATCTACCAGAAGAAAAATCCGATGTTCAAGAATTAGATCATACGAACAATGGAGGTCTATGTTGATGACATGCTAGTGAAGTCACAGTGTTTTCCTAACCACATGAGAGACCTATCAAAAATGTTTGACGTACTCTAAAGATATGGAATAAAACTCAATTTACTGAAATGTTTCTTTAGGGTAGCATCGGGAAAAAAAATTGGGTTTTATAGTGAACTCATGAGGCATAGAAGTCAACCTAGAGTAAATTAAGGCACTATGAGCCGTAAAAGCCCCAGAAATAAGAAGGAGATGAAAGGTTGAATGGAAAGGTAAATGGACCGAGTCGATTTATTTCAAAAGCTGTGTACCATTCTTTGATGCCCTCAAAAAGGAGAAAGCAAAGTTCATGTGATGACCCACATTTCAAAAGGTTTAAATCGACAATGATCCACACATGTCCAACTTAAACAATACAAAATGTTGATAATCAATGAGACTAATTAAGAAAATAAGAAAAGAAGAAGAAAACAAACACAAAATTTCACAGCGGAACGATAAAAGATAATAGTCAAATAATAGTTCATGAAGCTATTTATATGATACATTTGGTTATAATTTATACAATATTTATCAGATTTATATATATACAACAGGGATAAATAAATCAGTGTTGTAGAATAACATGATGCAGGGAATAATAATAGTAGTAATATACCAAATCTTCGTCTTCGTCCTCCAGGGAATAATCTTCAATACACTGAAAAACTCACACTGACCCGAGCATAATGGAAAGACAAAACACTCGAGTGAGGACTAAAATACTCTTATGCAAGTCAAATCAGTATCATGGGACAATGAGTGCAATAACTTAAGAGAAGTTACAATATTTTCCATCTCCTAAGGATCCGTTAAACTATTTATATATAATAGTATATGTTATAATAGATAATGTCAACCATTAAAATACATATTCCAGTAAACGTCCGTTAATTCAACCACTACATTCTGGATATCATCCACCACATACACGGTTGTCAAAGTGGTTCCAATATTGATAGAGAGTATGCTAATAAGAGGCCCTGGTCTCTTTAACAATCAATTGTCATTTACACACCGGTCGGTACTTTTATATTCCAAAACAATTCGTACTTGATATCAAAATATCATATTCGCTTCAAAATCAAATCCATTTTGAAATAATCATATTTACTCAAAAATCATATCCATTTCGAAATCATCATATTTGCTTCAAAAATCATATTTTACTTTAAAATGTCAATTCAGTTCGATATATCGATTTTACTTCAAAACTTGTTTCGAATTACAACTTCGGTTATAACTTCAGTTTAACACAATTTTCATTTTGATTCCAAGATTTAAATATATAAACTTTCCACCCTTTGACCAGTTTGAAATTTTAAAAAATAGTTTAAATAGTTCTAAAATAGTTAAAAAGTTTAATATAAAATAGTTTGGGTATTAAAAATGGTTTATATAGTAAAATAGTTTTGAAAATCAAAATAACTTGAACATTTAAAGAATATAGATTTTAAACCATTTATACTAAAATAATTCATTTAAAAAAATAATTTCAAAGTCAATCGGTTCACTTTCCAAATTTTTCAATTCAAATCAGGTCCAAGTTCCATTCCGATTTAATCGATTCAGTTCTGAATTCAAGTCGAATCTTTACTTCGATTTCAAATTAATTTCAATTTCAATTCCAATTCCAAACTAATTCAATTCCAATTCCAAACTAATTCAAATTCCAATTTCAAAATTATTTCAACTCTAATTCCAAACTAATTTAAATTCTAGTTTCAAATTAATTTCAACTCCAATTCCAAATTAATTTAAATTCCAAGCTCAAATTTTGAAATATTGTTTTATATTACTTAGCAATATTCAAAGTTCGAATAAAAGTCCAAACTTTCAAAAATGAATCAATTTCTGAAATTCACATCATATTTTGATTACAACTTAAAAAATCTCAACTTCGATTATTTAAAATAATTCGTTTACTAATTTAAATTTAAACATTTCGAGCTCTAGTTCGAAGATTATTCGATTTTGCATAAATTCAATTTTAATTTCTTAAAACCAAATCATTTAAATAATTTAAATTCTAAATTTTAAAATTATTTAATCTAACAAATTCGGTGTCCGTATATAATTCTCTATCTTATGTCCAAGTGAATCAATTATTTCAATTTAATTCAAGTGATGGATGTATATCACTTCAATCCAAAATAAGTGCCATAGGAATATATCATTTCAACCTATTTCTTAATTTATTCGAAATAATTCTTATATATTGTAAATTATATACGGGATGATAACAGGATATATTAAACATAAATAAACATCCAAACATCCAAAATATCATCAAATTTTCATCCATCACAACCAACATCCAAACAATCAAAAATCACAACAGTTAACCAATTATCGATAATGGGGAATTTTACTAGTAGTTAAATCCTAATTCAATCTAACTATCAATTCAAATCCTATCAATTAAATTCAATTGTCCATTTAAATGCCAATTAAATTTATCAAACAACTATCAATAAAATTTAAATTACTTCATGACATAATTTAACCAATATAAAAATTATTTCAGTCAATTGTGAGCGTATAAACACTCACATTTCTATTTGAAACTGAAAATAATTTCAGTTTCAAATAAATTCCATTTCCACTCCAAGTCGAAAATGACTTCGATACGATCCCAACGCAATTTTTCTTGCCTGAATTGGGCCTCGTACGCAAACCTTATGCGATAATTAGTATATAAAATTAATTAACTAAACTAGTTAAACTAATAAATTACATAATTAACTAACCTCTTCAAACTCGCTTTCGTATCCTCAGTGATATGCTTTCAAGTTAAGCCCTTATCATTTGGACCCGATCCACCTTAGAAGATCTTGGTGGAAATAACAAGATCGGATCTCTTCCCACCAAGTTCACGGATCGCCTGCCCCATGATATCCTCTGCACGACCATTCGCATAAACCTCGGCATTATCGAAGAAGTTGACTCCGTTATCGCGACAATACTATAGTATCATCTCTACATCCTTTACGTCTAGATCTAAAAAAAATTCTTATTGATCGCTGCAACACAAATTGCATCGTCAACTGTTATCCCACTTTTTGGGTAAAAACTGGAATATCAACAAATTGGCAAGGAATGCTGAATATCGGGGTTGGAGATCGATTGGAATCGAGACTACGATCGATGACGTCAAAATTTGGTTGAGCTCCGATCGGGACGAAATTGATTGGAGATAATGATAAAGATTAGGAGAGGCTATGTTTCAAATTTCAGGTTAATCGGAGTTCGTATGAAGGAGATATGATCGATGCAAGGTAGGAAGAACGTACTGTTCGAAACCACTTTCCTCTCACCACCGAGCCAACTCCACTTTCCTCTCACCACCGAACCAACTCCACTTCCCTTCCCACCGAACCAACTCCACCTCCATGAACTACCGAACGTGTCCCACCGAATCACCTCCACCGGACCAAGCTCCACTGGTCCAAGGCCTCGTCGAACCAACTCACCACCGAGTCAACCTCCACCAAACCAACCACTACCGAACCGGAGCTGCCGAACCAACCCACGCTCCACACACTACCGGTCCAATCAACATTCCACTCACCGCCGAACCAAGGAGTTACCGAACCAAAGTTGCCAGGCCAGATTGCATCAGCCCAGGCCCACCAGCAGCTATATACATTCAGAACCCCTACCCCCAGCCTCACTCTATAAATAGAGGTGCAGGGGTACAACAATGGCAGACAAGTTTGAGAGCTCAAGCCCGGAAGGAACTTTCAAACAACGTTCATACACTTGTACTACAAGCTTTGTACTTGTAATCTGAATAGAAAAGGAGAATAACATATAAAGTGGACGTAGGCACATTCTGGCCGAACCACTATAAATCTGTGTGTCTTTTACAGTTTAGCCCCTGCTTTTTACGTATTTGCATAAACCACCCAAATCACTACGAACAACATAAAATCAACTAAATCATACGATTTGGAGGTGTTTGCCCATTTTTTGTGCAAACATTTTTTGGGTTATTTGCTGAGATCTGTGATTTGTGTTTGAATATTGCTGATTTGTATTCATACACTGGTGCTTTCACGGCATTTGGGGTTTGTGGCCAATTTTGGCGCAAATACTTTGGTGCTTTCACTGAGAAGGGCGACTAGCACCCGCTGCATCGGATAGAAGTTTGGATTTGGAAGAAAATGACTAGGCAACATAGTAGAAGGCAAAGGGCTGAGAGAAGCCAACCGGAAGGAAGTCAACAAGCATCCTCCTAAACTGAGGAAGGACCGGCTTCGATCTACATAACCCGGGACGAAATGGAAGCCATAACAAATTCACTGCAAGAGAGGTTGTTGAAGAGTCAACGGGAGATGATGCAGACTTTATTGGAGCAAATGAGAGCTGCAGGGACCCAGAACTTAGGAACAGCTACAGCGGCTGTGGATGCAGGACAAGGAGCTAGGGTTATGGAACCCAATGGAGGGCAGGATGCAGAGCCAGAGGGCAATCGACAAGGGCTTGGGGGCAGGCCCGCAGGATCCAACACAGGAGGACCTTTGGAAGGAGTTCAACAGGCTAGAGCCAACGTTGCTGCTAGCGAGCCACATGAAGAGTATGTACCGGAATTTCCTCGGGGGCAACCCCCGACAGACAACGCTGGATTTGTAGATATAATCAGGAAGACTGTGCGAGGTGGTTTGACCAACGGAGACTTGGAAGAAGTGAACAGGAGTTCGTTTGCTCGGGAAATAAGGATGGCTCAGAATCCACCTAAGTTTAAGTTGCAGAGCGTGGAGGTATATGATGGCAAGGCAGATCCAACAGATCACTTGATGAGGTACACCAGACACATGGAGGTGCTGGGGGCATCGGAGGAGGTGATGGCCCGATGCTTTCCTTTATACTTGACGGACTTTGCTGCGATGTGGTTTAGGCAGCTGGAAGAAGGATATATCAGGACTTGGAGGGAATTGGTGGAAAGGTTTTTGGGACAGTTTCGGGTTCATGTCAAGAGACCGAAGAACGTGATGACATTGACATTGGTAAAGCAAAGGATAGATGAATCGATTAGAGCTTTTCTAACTCGATTCAGTGCCGCAATTGCTTCGGTGGATCGGCCTGATCCATCGATGGTTTTAATGGCAGCAGTATCAGGAGTCAGGGAGAACTCGGATTTCAAGGTATCTCTGATACGAGATCCCCCACGGGACCTCGACGAATTCTTTCACGAGGCAGAAAGGTTCCTTCGGCAAGAAGATGCGAGTACGGATTTAAAGTTGAAAAAGGTTAATGCAATTGAGGTTGGAGGACCATCCAGCAAAGGTTCGGATAAAGACAAAGGAAAAAGGAAGTTGGACGATGATTCTGGAAATGCTAGGAAGCAATGGAAGGATCCAAAGTTTTCCACATACACAGGATTGAACGAGACACTGGAGCGGATATACCTGGATACTCGAAATCGCCTTCCCTACCGGAGGCCGGCTAGGAGAGAACCATCAGAACGCGAGAGGACATCAGGAAAGCACTGCCTCTTCCATGATTTGGATGGACACGACACCAACAACTGCAGACAACTAAAGGACATAATTGAGGAGCATGTAAGGAATGGACAGCTGTCACAATATGTTGGACCTCGGAATGCAACGGCGGGGCAGGAGCAACCGCCGCCTACCTCAAGCTACGATGGTGGGAGGCCCAGGAATGATGGTCGGTTGATCATCCATTGATCAGGTTAATATGAAATAAGTAGCGAACTATTGGCAAGCAACCAAGTCATTTACACATGTACGGGGACATAGACAGCCCCTAGGCATGCTCTGAATGATGATAAACTGCAATGCTATGGTTTGTGAAATTTATCTTTTGCTTTTGGATTGGACACTGCTTTTCTTTTTGGTTTTCGATTTTTGAGCTTGGATTGAGCTCCTGGTTTTTCTTGCTTTTTGATTTGGATTTTCCTTTGGATGATTGTTTTCGGTTTTGGATGCTGGTTTGGATTTCTGGTTTTCTGGTTTTGATTTGGATTTTGGATTTGGATTTTGGATGTGGATTTTGGATTGGATTTTGATTGGATTTTTATCTGATTTTTGATAAACGGTCGTCGGGTATGGATTATGCCTGGCAAGGGGTGAGTCGCTTTGCCCGAACGTGGTAAATTAACTCATTCAGGTCGTCGAGTAGGGACTATGCTCGGCAAGGGTCCGGAGTGACCAGTCCGGAGTGACCAGGATTCGGCCTAGGACTTAGGCCCTGTATTATCAATTGTTATTTTCAGGTCGTTGAGTATGGACTATGCTCAACAAGGGTCCGGAGAGACCAGGATTCGGCTTAGGACTTAAGCCATGGCATTGTACAACGTCCAGGGACACTGGACCACGGTCGTCAGGTGTGGATTGCGCTTGGCAAGAACTCAGAGAGGTTAGCTCAACGTCCAGGGACACTGGACCACGGTCGTCGGGTGTGGATTACACTTGGCAAGAACCCGGAGAGGTTAGTTCAACATCCAGGGACACTGGACCAAGGACATCAAGTATGGATTGCGTTTGGAAAGAACCCGGAGAGGTTAGCTCAACATCCAGGGACACTGGACCAAGGACATCAAGTATGGATTGCGCTTGGAAAGAACCCGGAGAGGTTAGCTCAACGTCCAGGGACACTGGACCAAGGACATCAAGTATGGATTGCGCTTGGAAAGAACCCGGAGAGGTTAGCTCAACGTCCAGGGACACTGGACCAGGGACATCAAGTGTGAATTGCGCTTGGCCAGAGCCCGGAAAGGTTATGGATTCGGATATCAACCTGGAGAGGTCTGGGATTTGGTTATTGGCTATTGGATAAGGATGGATTAGGACTCGGTTGTCGAGTTCGAATGGATACGGAATTGGCCAAAGCTTTGGTTATCGGATTTGGAATTGGACATCGACTCGGAGCAGTCGAGGATAACATACTCTGGCAATATGATTATGGACTTAGGATATTGGATTCGGAATTATTCAAAACACGCCTTGTTATCACAAGGCATGTTTTGAGGGGCAAAGTGTTATCCCACTTTTTGGGTAAAAACTGGAATATCAACAAATTGGCAAGGAATGCTGAATATCGGGGTTGGAGATCGATTGGAATCGAGACTACGATCGATGACGTCAAAATTTGGTTGAGCTCTGATCGGGACGAAATTGATTGGAGATGATGATAATGATTAGGAGAGGCTATGTTTTAAATTTTAGGTTAATCGGAGTTCGTATGAAGGAGATATGATCGATGCAAGGTAGGAAGAACGTACTGTTCGAAACCACTTTCCTCTCACCACCGAACCAACTCCACTTTCCTCTCACCACCGAACCAACTCCACTTTCCTTCCCACCGAACCAACTCCACCTCCATGAACTACCGAAAGTGTCCCACCGAATCACCTCCACCGGACCAAGCTCCACCAGTCCAAGGCCTCGCCGAACCAACTCACCACCGAATCAACCTCCACCAAACCAACCACTACCGGACCCGGAGCTGCCGAACCAACCCACACTCCACACACTACCGGTCCAATCAACACTCCACTCACCGCCGAACCAAGGAGTTACCGAACCAACGTTGCCATGCTAGATTGCATCAGCCCAGGCCCACCAGCAGCTATATACATTCAGAACCCCTACCCCCAGCTTCACTCTATAAATAGAGGGGCAGGGGTACAACAATGGCAGACAAGTTTGAGAGCTCAAGCCCGGAAGGAACTTTCAAACAACGTTCATACACTTGTACTACAAGCTTTGTACTTGTAATCTGAATAGAAAAGGAGAATAACATATAAAGTGGACGTAGGCACATTCTGGCCGAACCACTATAAATCTGTGTGTCTTTTACAGTTTAGCCCCTGCTTTTTACGTATTTGCATAAACCACCCAAATCACTACGAACAACATAAAATCAACTAAATCATACGACTTGGAGGTGTTTGCCCATTTTTTGTGCAAACATTTTTGGGTTATTTGCTCAGATCTGTGATTTGTGTTTGAATATTGCTGATTTGTATTTATACACTGGTGCTTTCACGACATTTGGGGTTTGTGGCCAATTTTGGCGCAAACATCAACCACCATCGATTCGAGCTAACCTCCCACGACACATCCGCCGCCTCTCCTTTCCCCGAGTTATGCTTGAAGCCGCATGCATGCTTCAATTCGACAAATCCTAACCATGAATGCTGCCTCCATCGGCCTCGAACCATGCATACCGTGCGCCTACGCTGCGCGAACGCGTGCATGATCTCCCCCTCATGATTTTATTTTTTTTAAAATCAATTGGTGTTTCAATTTTTTTCATGTAGATCTATTTCTATTTTTTTTACATATAAACGGCTGTGATTCGGAAAGAGAGGGGGAAAGGATAGGGAGAGAGTTATGAATGGTCAAACTAGAAAATAAATATTATTTTAATTTGAAAATATCTCAACTATAAGAGCCAAAAATTCTTGAGCTCCAAACAAAGCATGCCGCCTGGCGTTCATAATGTTTTACCCCTATCCCGAACATAATGGAATTAGTTTCGAGGCATGATTCGATCATATGTAGAAGATAGCTTTTCGAAGTTAATTATTTTAATTAAATTTTGAAATTAAATTCTATGCGTTTCAAGATCGCATTCCCAAACGACAAGTCCGATCGTTACAAAACTTGAAATCCAACAATAATTCACTATTACGGATCCAGTGAAACTGGTTTTGTCGAAATCCGATATGGTGTCCAAAATGACTTTTTTTTCTTGTCAATTATGACATAAAATTTCCAATTTCTAGTTATTCACTTTTAATCCACATTTAAGTGTTCAAATTTTTATTCATATTCAACTAAAATTTAAATCAACTTCGGGTATCATTGTCATTCATAATAAATTCAGGATTCAATTATTTACAAATATTCAATATGAAGTTTAAACAATTTAATTAAGCAATAAATTATATCAATAATCATAAATTTCCAAATGAATTTAGTTATCGATAATTATTTCCATCTAATTAACTAAACAGCTATGACCCAATTCTAACAACTGATTATAATTTCATTCCAATATAAATAATTCCTAAATTTCTGATATTCTTTATTTCAATATTTTGTCCAAGTTCATATTCAATAACTACAATGATCAATTATTAAATTTTTGTTTCTACCCATACTTATCCAATAATTATATCAAATCCTAGAATTTAAAACAGTTAAAAATACATGTCGTTACGGTTCATTTGGATGCAGGAGTGTAAGGATGCTTTCTATGTCCTACTCGACCCTAAAGAGAGACGAGTTCTATCGAAGCCATTGGAAGGAGAGGATTTATTTGTTTATTTGACATTATCTATTCATGTATTAAGTGCTTCCCTTGTATGAGAAGAAGCTAAGATACAAAGGCTAGTGTATTACATCAGCAAGCGAATTATTGGAGCAGAAAGAAGTTATCTAAAGTTAGAAAAGCTAGCTTAATACTTGTTGATTACGTCAAGCAAATTCCGTCCCTACTTTCAAGCTCATCCAATTAAATTATTGATCGATCAATCTTTGAGGCAAGTGCTGCACCAACCCAAGACTTCAAGAAGGTTGTGGAGGTGGAATATTGAATTAAGTCAACACGATATGTTCTATCATCCCAGGATGGCGATCAGATGGCAAGCATTGTCTTATTCCATCGCTGAGTTTACGACTCGGGATGAAGAAAGGGAAAAAGGCATGAAGCAAAATGCTTGATGTAAGTTATACATGGATGAAGCATCCAACGAACTGCTAAGCCGATATGAAACACACATCGCTGGGCTTAATAGCGAAGGAAATAGGAGTTAGAACATTGCATACATATATATATATATATATATATATATATATATAGCGACTCTTAATTGGTGGACTACGAGGTGAAGAAAGAGTTTTAAGCTAAGGGAGCAAGACCAGACCCTTACTTGAAGAAGGTTATGGAACTGCTCAATGTCAATGAGTATTATACGACAATGTACTGTCCTAGGGAAGAGAACACGGAGGCCGATTCATTGGAAATCTGGCTAGTTCTGGAGATGCGCAACTCATGGATTTGGTTCCAGCAGAGGTATTGTCAACTCCGAAAATAGATGTCGATTGGACCTTAGATGCAACATCCCCTACTCTAAGACTGGAAAATGGACGCGGATAATGTTGTAATCATCACTGAAATCATTTTTCAGTGATGAAGTGAGTTCAATATTAGTTTGCAAAAAATAAATAAATAGAGTAGCTAAATATCTTTTTCGTTACATCAATTCAAATTACAAAATTCATTACATCATTTAACCCAAATTGTTGCCTATACAGGGGTAAATGTATAAAACATAGATAGAGTAGTGTTGTGTCCGACATATGAAGATGCCAACATAACAGATTGTCATGTATAGATCCTAGATTTACACAATGGAATTTCAAAAATAACTTTTATTATAAACAGCGAGCCTCCTGCTTCATCTTTGAAATCTTTACATACTTCAAAAGATACCTGTCTAATCAGCTTACTCGAATGAGTACCCATGAGTTCGTGGGAAATAATAATAACACGGGTCAGACATAAATCCTGGTATGAGTGAAACTTTTATCTTAGTCATCTATAGTGAGGCCACGTCGCTGATGCAGAATGAGTTTTTCCCTCGCTTTATCATAATAGCATAGTATATCACGTCATACAAACATATATTACATAAAAAGCAACCATGTGCATGTCCAATCAAAAAGTGTACCATATAGTTATCAACCAGTTATAAATCATGTCATATATTAGATCAAGTTAAGTATACCCATACTTATCATCAGTTATGAACCATGTCATACAATATTCATCATCCAAACAAACATCACCTAATCTCTTGTTTTAGGGTTTCGTTGTTAATTTATCGTTAGCTTATTTAGTAATTACCTCCCTTGGCCTAGCTATTACTGATTCATTTTTCTCAATAATCACGTGGTCAAATGTCGACTCGTTTTTCTATAGGACCCACCATGACTGGAGTCCCTATGACTCTCCTAAGAGGTTGAAAGTAAGAAACCTGAATACATTTTAGCAAGCATCCTTACTCAGCGTCAATAACCCCTCTTAGTCCCTGAACCGGTATCGTTCACACTGCCAATTTACTCTTTTTAGTTGTAATACCCTCCTGACGTTTTGGCATCTTGCCTTAACCATCTGAAGAGTTTTAAAAATGTTCTTAAGATTGAACCATATCGTGACACCTTGCCATATACTGTTGGACTATAGACTTATAACCAAGGCACCCTGCTATACAATAACTCCATGAGCCAGTATATCTGTCCGATCATAGTTCAACCCATTTCATTTATTCATTTATAGTGTGCACTATACTTTCTTTATATAAAATATTTTTATCTTTCATTTAAATGATACCCTATCATTTATTAGCTTCTCTAAGCTTTCTTCATTTCAAAAATAAGTTAACACAACTTTAACTTATAAAATCTTCCTTTATTTCATCTCATTGAAATAGTTCAATAACACTTGTAAACCGTCGTCCAAAGTGCAGTTAGTATTCTTCATTTTACTTAGAATAATAAAGCATCCCATGCTTTTCTTAGTCATAAATAACTACCCCGTTCCGGCCATCCCATAGCCAAACATTTTTCCCTAGCTATCCTGAAATGCCTATCCTATAATCATCGCGAGTCATTTATCTTAGGCTTTACATAATATAACTATATAGTTGTCATCGATTATCCTCTCAAAGGCCTCCGCATAGATATCTTCCCAAGCTAACCACATTACTTCTTTAGCAATGTTCGTGGATAATCTTCCATATAGTCATCGCGTGTTATTCCCATTGAAGCCGTCAGATGCATTCCTTCCTAGCCATCACGTGTAATTCCACTTGAGGTCATTGCATATCATTTCCATCTAGGCCTTCATGCCTTATTCATGCATACTCATCATGCCTTGTTCACACTTAGCCTTCGTGTGCTATCCATCATGAAGTTAGCGCATCTTATATCCTCCATAGCTATCGTGAGTTATCCCTTCCTTAACCATCGCATGCTATCTACAATAGCCGTCATGTGCAAAGTCCTATTCTTAGCTTTCATGGGTGAAGCTTAAAAAAGCATTCGTTCGATTACATTTCCGAGCTATTGCAGGTAAATGGCTTCATTTCACATTGCGGCTTAGAAGCCCTTTCGTGGGTTATCATAAGTTTCATGGCTCTTATTGGCAATTTTTGTGATTATTTTGAAAACCGATTCTTTTCCATTTTAAACGTTAACTTTACACCAAATCCTGTTTGGTGTCAAATTCCCATTGGCTAATATTCTTCTTTATAGTTAACTTTTCAAAAATGGTTACTAACATGGCCATTTTATTAATTAATCATTATTAATTAATTACTCCTTTCCTTGGCTATTTATTTCATAGAAAATTAAAATTTAGTAAGAAAATCACATAATTCACCACAAAATCAGTTTATATTATATTTCACCTTTTCATAAAATTTCATATCAAAAAAATTAATTTTATTATTTTTAATAATTAATTTACCCAAAATTAACTATTTTCTCAACATAGAAAATTCATATTAATTCAAATTAAATTCCAAAAATTCTGAATTTTAAACCCATCTCTAATTCATTTTTAAAAACATCAAATTATATTTCATGGCCCTTACATATTATTTAATCATGTTTTACCCTAAAACATGAACAAGTTTATTTCAATTAAATTCCAAATACAACAAACCATGTTTTAACACGTTTTAACATCGTTAAGAAATTCATATAAAATCGGATCCAAACCGAATAGGAAGGGATAGATTTTTAGAGAAAGATATTGCTCACATTTGATTAAGAGAAAACCTTGTTTAAATCTTATTTTTCTTAAAGTTGAAAGCTTAATCTTGTCTAACTTGATTTCCTTCTTCTTTCTTTCTTTCTTGCAAAATTAATGGTCGGTCTTTGTGATTTAGGGTTTGTTTTGTGTATGAAATGAAATGTATTAGAATGAGAGAATCAGATAAGGTAAGTGGGTTAGTAATTTTGGCTTGGGCTAACATCCCAGGTGGCCTACTCTTACTAATGCACCTTCTTTAACTTCATTCTTCTTATTTAAAACATAATTCATTTACCTTCACTAACAAGGCCAACCTTTACTGCTCTAATCACCCTTGATCCATTCAATTAGCTTTATAAAGCGTCCCGAATTTAATTATTTAAATCTCCCTTAGGCAATTATGCAATTAAATCATCCTATTCATCTCTTTAATAATATCTTATTATTATTAATTTAATTTAATTTTCCATATTATGGACCCTCCAAAATCTGGAGTGTTACAGTCTTCCCTGCTTATAATATTTCGTCCATGAAATTTCGATAAGGAAAACAAAATTTACACTAACACCCTGAAAGTGCAAAGTAGTCATCATATAAGTACGCAAATACATAAAATTACACTAGCACCCTACTAATGAAAACCATCCATCATCAAGCATAAAAATATTAATGTAACTACTAACACAATCATATCATACATGAATATACTGGAACCCTACTAATCGATACAGTAGACAAACAAAGCACTCTGTTATAAATACAGAATGTCTAAAATAACCCACATAGATATTCCAAATCTTATCCTCTACCTCTCAGGTACAATCTTCTTTGTCGTTACTCCACTGGATGTGAACAAGTCTAATAACTTTGTTCCTTAATTCCTTCGTATCAAGACCTACTATTACCTTCGACCATCTCAAATGTGTTAACCTGGCTCTATAGTAAGTCTTTAATTGCCTTTGGTTCCACCGCCAAATTTGGATCGTACACACATTTCTTCAAATGTGGTATATGAAAGACATTACGCATGCCTATGAAACAACTCAAAGATTCAACTTGATAGGCGAGCTTGCCAATCCACTCGATTATTGGAAATGATCCTACACATTTAGGTGCCAACTTACTCGCTTTCCCAAAGTTCCTACTGCTCTCATCGGAGATAACTTCATAAATGCATGATTGCCCATTGCGAATTCATTTCTATGCTTATCAGCATAACTCTACTGCCTTGATTGCACTGGCTTCATTCTAGCACAAATCAATTGTACTTTCTCAATAGCAACTATTACAATATCGAGCCTTAACATAAGCCTATTTCCTATGTCCAACCAATAAACTGGGGACTTACAAGGTCCATCATACATCGCCTAATACTATGCCACCCCAATACTCGACTGGTAACTAGCATTATAGGAAAACTCTACCAAATGCAAGTGATCATCCCAAAATCCTCTAAAATCCAAGAGGTGCTTCAATAAATCCTTGAATACATGGTTCACTCACTTAGTTTCGCCTACAGTCATGGATGGTAAGTCGTGCTTAATTTAAACTCTATACCCAGCGCACTCTGCAAATTTCTCCAGAACTCACTGGTAAATAATGGGTCTCTATCATTAACGATACTACTCGGTATCCCATGTTGTAACATCCCCTACTTGGAGGCCTAAAACTAATGGCTACGGATGCTGCCATCATCCATAGTTATTAATTCTCAACGAGCAAATATGGCAATGTTAGATACATTGACATAACAGAAACACGTAGATATGGAAATTTTAAAAACCAACAAACAACTTTCTCATTCCATTTCAAAGAATTTCAAATTCAATACATAATCCCAATACGAGAGCCATACTCAAAAAAAATATACTTATTACAACATACGTAAAGAGCGACATATGAAGATGCTCCCTTGGACGATCAGAGTATACCAAGCAATTAAACAACTTTGCCTTTACAACAACAACATGGTGGAATCAAAATAAAAGAGAACTCTAAATAGCTATAATGCCTCATGCACGTCTCTGAAAGCTTATTCATCTAAAGTGGTATCTGAAAACTTCAACTCTCAAACTACTCAAAATCAATTGAGCAACCGAGAGTTTAAGGGTAAAACATAAACTTCGAGTCACTCATAAAGCCTGGTATGAATATTAATCTACCATCTCAAACCATTTAGATATCTACTGAGACAACGTTGCTTAGCAGAAGGGGTTTCCCCTCACTAGTACTGTAACAACCCATAATTTTGTAAGTATTTTTAATTAAATTTTATTTGAAAACTTTAATTTTTAAATTATTTAAAATTGAATTTCTGGAATTTTCCAATGTAAGTTGGGAATTTGTTTGTAATTTATTTTCCGAATTCAATAAATTAAACATTTTCTGAATTTTTTTTATTTTTAGGTCAAACTTTAACTTTTATTTGAAAAGTTTAAAATCTTAAATTTTTAAGTTATAATCTTTTATTGGAAGTTGGATATAATTATAATATCCGTTCTGTTTTTTGTTTCATTTAATTCTGATTTATACTTTTAAAATTGAATAAAGCGCGGCATTTTGCAAACAATTAATTTCTGTATTTATTTATATTTTTCCTATGACCATCTTTTATTTTATTTTCTATTTTGTTTCCTCTAGAATTTATTTGTTTATTGAAGTTTATTTGTTTATATTCTTTTATTTAATGGCTTGGAGAAATTTAAGAGACACATGTTATATGCGTTAATTTTTTGCCTTTAATTGCCTAGCCTCTTTATTTCCTACCCTATCCATTAACCTATTCTAGCCATGAGAAACTTTATCAATTCACGTACAAAGATTAATTTCCCACTTCTCATATTCATTTGCATTTAAGAATACAATATGTGCAAGTTTATTTCTCCTTAGTTTATGCCTTTTTGTTTCCTATCATATACTACTCCTTAGCCGTTTCTTTTTTTCTTCCATCTTTAGCCGTGTATTTCTTTTGATAATTCACGCACAAACAATTCTCAAAACTCCACATTATCATTTGCGTGAAGAAAAATATATGTTCAAGCTCTAAAGTCATGGCTTCTATTCTTTTTCCATTTCTTTTCTCTTTTCTTTTCGTCTTTCTTTGTTTTGCTTCAAAGCTAGGCTTGGCCTGTTGCCTTTAGCCACCTCCATCAACCATCACCACCAGCCAAAGTCTTGCCGTAACCACCATATGAGCCAAACCATCACAAACCTTGAACCAACCTAGCAAAACTCTTATTTTCCTTCACCTCCTCTGGATGTAGCTCGACCACAACCAAAACTCCACCATGCCTTGCCTTGCCTTGACCAAAACTCTACCTCATGCCATGCCTACGATGACATGACCAGATCTGAACTTATAATGCCGATCCATTGAAGCCATGGCCGAGCTCACTTATGGGTTAGAGCAAATGTTATGTCACTATATTTCATATTTTTCCATTGTTTAAATTCTAATCTTAATGTTGAGAACTATATTCTTAAGTTTATTGTATTTGTTTGCATACGATATTTGGATCTGACTCTTCATTCACTCAAAAATATAGTCGTGCTTTGTCGTGCCTTTTCTTGCTTTACGGAGTTTAGATTTGGGTTTCAATTTCAATTCTAGCTTTAAAAAGGTGAGATTTTTCTCTCTAGAAATACGTACTTTTATAACTGTGAAATGATGACAAGTGAATTATAGAAATTATTATGCTATGTTCATACATGCATGTGATTGATTATATGATGTTAAATGTTGTTTATATATTTGTTACATCATCTGTTGTGGTATTATATGCTATACTGTTATATTTATTTCCTATTTATCACACCGCAAGTTTCCAATCACTATGGGTTGAAATGATACATACCCGAACGGACTTTAGGGTAAGGAAAATCACTATGGGATGAAATGATTGGCTCCTGTGATTTTTACTGATTTTTGTTGTATTTATTTTACTTAGGATTGCGGGTTTGAAATGATAGAACCCAGATTTTACTTTTTAAATTACGGATTGAAATGATATATATCCGTATCACTTGACCTAGGTTAGAAAATATTATATAGGCCCATGATTATATTTTTAAATAATATTGTCCTAAAAATTTATTAAGTATTTTTAAATAATATTTTCCTAAATGATTATTAACTAATTTTGAGTTTATAAATATATGAAAGTTTAACTTAAAATTTGATTTAATGCTTTAAATTATAAAGGTATATTGGTTTTTTGTAAGTTAAAATTTATAAGTTAATAATTGGTTTTAAGTGAATTAAAGATCTTTATTGATGATAAATAGCTTAATAATTGAGTTTGACCTAATATGGAAGTGTAAATCTAACCTAGAAATTGTTATGAATTTTACTATATGAAATGGACACGTTTTGTATAATAAATAATGTATTTTGAACCGGTAAAATGGCATACAGTTTTAATTGGATAATTTGTAATAAAATTTATTTAACTAGAAAATCATAGTTAATTGATGTCGAAATGAATAGATTTATGAAGAAAATGTGATTGTTATATTAACTATGATAAAATATTCTTTTGTGAAATGTTATGTTTTGTAAGATAAATAGCGATGACTTTGAAATGGAAAAATGTAAGCTAAGCATACATGTGAGATGTAAGTTTAATTAATATTTTAATTGATTAATATAATAAATGTTCTTTACTGCAATAACAAAAATGAAAGAACATGTAAAGTTTTAATTAATGCAAGAAACATGTAAAGTTTTAATTAATGAAAGAAACGTGTAAAATCCTAATTAATGAAAGAGCATGTAAAGTTCTTAATTAATGCAAGAAACATGTAAAGTTTTAATTAGTGTGATATTGATTAAAATAATAAATGCTCTTAATTGAAATAAAAATGTAAATTAAAACGTACATTGATAATGTAAGTTTTAATTACTGTAATATGATTAAATGATAAATGCTCTTTACTGTAATAGAAATGTAAATTGAAACGTACATTTGATAATGTAAGTTTTAATAAGTGTAATATTGATTAAAATAATAAATGCTCTTTACTATAATAAAAATGTAAATTGAAACGTACAGTTGATAATGTAAGTTTTAATTAGTGTAATATTGATTAAAATAATAAATGCTCTTTACTATAATAAAAATGTAAATTGAAACGTACATTTGATAATGTAAGTTTTAATTAGTGTAATATTGATTAAAATAATAAATGCTCTTTACTGTAATAAAAATGTAAATTGAAACGTACATTTGATAATGTAAGTTAATAAATGCTCTTTATTGTAATAAAAATGTAAATTGAAACGTATATTTGATAATGTAAGTTTTAATTAGTGTAATATTGATTAAAATAATAAATGCTTTTTATTGTAATAAAAATGTAAATTAAAACATACATTTGATAATGTAAGTTTTAATTAGTGTAATATTGATTCAAATGATAAATGCTCTTTATTGTAGTAAATGTAAGTTAAAACGTACATTAGATATGTAAGTTTTAATTATGTAAATGACATATTTTAAATGATTAAAATAATAAAGTTTCTTTATTGTAATAATAATGTAAGTTAATAAGGTACTTTTAACTTAACATAAGAAATTTAGCTTTAAATTGTATATTACAGTAACAAAGTTTATTTAACTATAAGGCTATGATAAAATGACCATTTAAAATTTGTAAGTATATAAATACTTTGATTATATAAAATGTTAAAGTGGAAAGTATTACATTCCAAAAATGCTATGATTCCTTATGGTTACATTTCCAAAGTATTGTGATTTTAAGCAGTATGAATTCCAAATGGTAACATTTCTAAATTGTTAGGATTTCAAAGTATTATGGTTTCAAAGTGTTTGGTTTCAGAGTTGTTATAACTTAAAAGTAATATCATTTTGGAAATGAATTTATTGGAAATTGTATTTAATTAATAATTGTCTTTATATCGATTAATTTGAAACTTGTTGAAATTAAAGATTTAAGAATATGACTTTATAAAGTGGCTTGGTTTAAGATAATTTAAAGGAATATTTCAAGTTAAACATATTAAAGGAAATATTCAGTGATTTGGAAATGTGGTTTTATTTAAATGATATATTGGTTTGGTTTTGAAATGAAATAATATAGTATTTAGTTTTGAAATGGATATTATTTTGGGAAGTAATGATATTGATTTTAAATGGTTTTGGAATATAAATGTCTTGAAATAAATATCCATGGGTAATAATAACGATTGGTTGTTAAAGAGTCCGAGATTGGAAGTTGTTATACTCTCTGCCAACTCCGAAAACCATTTTAACAACCGTGTACGAGGTGGAGATTCCACAATGAAGTAGGATGGTGGCGACGTTCTTTGAGGTTTATACGTGGACCTGACTCCCGTGAGTTGGCTTAAGGTGGCTAAAACAGGAGCGATCGACGGGCTAATGAGGAAGCTAGCTTCTCTTATCGGACATACTCCTTCGATACCACTCTATTACTTTGTGATTGATTGGGGCCCTTTTGATTTTGGGGGTGTGGCTCGTGGTGGGCTGTAGTAGCTGCTAAGCATTACCACCGGTCCGGAAGCATAATTGGTATATCTACCCTGGAATTGCCTAGTTGTGCCGTGTCACCTACCCTAGCAAGCCTTGTACGAGTTTGATTTGTGTCGTACCTATGGAGCATCTTCTCGTAGCTTCCAGATCAGGAGGTACGTAGGTGTTGTATAGACTACAGGCACTATTACGTCTTAAGATGGAAAACATAAAGCCTTAACGCTGTTTAAAAGTATGTTTATTTACTATAGACATTATTATAATAGCAAAATATTACTACATAGAAAATAATTTAACGGATCCTTAGAGGATGGGCGGTCCCAAGCATCCTTTAAGTTACTTGTACCTTATATTACAGTTCACTTGATTTGGTTTACATTGTATAAGTATGTATGTCCCGACTCAAGTGTTTTGTGTTTTGCTTTACGCTTGGGTCAAACTGAGTGATACAGCATTAGAGATTCACCTACGGAGTTAGAGCTTTGCTTGAAGATCCAGCTATCTATTTCAATTCCAGTTATTTAGTTGATTCCAGTGATGTATTCAGCTTTGTACTTGATTATTGTATTGAACTTCTATTGTATCTTATTTAACTCTGATGTATCTATATAGTAGCTTCATGAACTACTATCTCTTTGCTTCCGTTATATTATATTATTCTGTGTCTGTGATTCTTGATTTATTTATTTTTTGTATATTCTGAGATTTGCCAAAATTATTTTACAATTTGGTATTTTGAAAAATTCAAGTCCGACATGTGTGGATGCAAATGGTTGAAAATATCGGGTCATTATAGTTGGTATCAAAGCTTTGGCTCTAGGCAAAACTTAGCATATATGGTAAATTTATTTACAGAATTACTTTCATTCGAGCTTGAATCTCTTTCTCTTTGATTCTGTTTCCTTTGAATTTTGGAACGTTCCCTCGGTTTGAAATTCATTCTTGTCCCTCACTATTCGTATTCTTCTGAATTCTAGAGCATCCCATAGCTCCAGTGAATGACCTGTAAAGGGGTGGAACTTCTCTACAATTAGCATCGATTCACCAGAGATTTCTATATATCCTTGGTTAGATGCTGGTATCTCTTATTGTCCCGAACTCTACCTCTTGAGATCGAACATAGATTTGCCTTGGAATTCTACATCGATCTAATTCTTGAAGTCACGGTTGACCTAGTTAAGGTTGCCTGTGATTTATATATGCCTATCCATTTTTCTTATTCGGTTAGTTAATCATCTTATCTTTTGTTCCAACTTATCCTGAAATCAAAATTTTCTTTGTTTTGAGTTAATCAAATTTGAACCCCTATTCTTGCTTAATAAAGCTATATTTAAAATGTTTATATATTGTGTTGTTTAAGTTGTTGATGTTGATTTGGGTTTTCGATCGATTCGTTTGATCAACGCTATCGATAGAATTTTCAAAACACTTGAACAGAGCAAAATGGCACAATATAGTTTTCAAATTTAACAAAGGAAATAAAATTTGTATAATTATATTTTATATGTCTATAAGTATAATTTTCTAAATTTTCGTAGTTAATTGAATTGAATGATAAGAAATAATATTTGACTTTAAATAATTGAACTATAAGACATGGATATAAATTAATTTGGAAATTTAAATGAATTTAAAACAAGAAACTAAGAATTCAATTTTCGATGGTTTCAAACTTTGTGTTTAAAGTTTTAAAGGGTGTATTATTTAAAATATTTCAAGTAGAAATTGTTTCAAAGAATTTTAAATTTGTAAACCAATGCCCTTTTCTTTGTCGTTGGAATATAATTTCGGTGATGACTGCAGCATCATCGACTTTCATTTTCGAGTTTTGAAGTAAAGAGACCATTATGTAAGATTTGCTACAGCTTTGCTTTGAAAATTAAATTGATTTGGATTTCTAAAGTACGACTTGATTTATAATATATGTAAAATATGATTTAAGATTTGATTTGATATATATTATGTATATATAATTATTTATCTCTAAAGTAGTTTGAAGTAATTGGAAATCTAATTCTTAAACTTTGTCTTAATGGATAATGTCAATTATAAAGTGAAATCAAAATTATAAATAAATATTTAACTTGGATGATTGAATTAAGAAAATTTTATTTGTATAATATTCTATTACATTTCAATATAACTTACCTTAATTATTAAAAGTTAACAATGTAATTGGATAATATACAATATAAAAGGATGTTTATAAATAAAATTTGAGTGGTTATAATAAATGTTATACACTTAAATTTTAGTTATGAAAAGGTTAATAGAGGTAAATAGAAGAAAGGTTAATCGAATGAAATACAATATAAACAATGTTAAGGGAATTTATAAGTAAATTGGAGTAGTTATAATAAAATGTAAATATACTTAACTTATGTGATTAGATATAGTAAGTGGAATAAATCTAATAATAATTTAGAATAAAGAAGGATTAAATTTATTGAATCCATTATGAGTATAACAAAAGATTTTCAAATGCATGATTTATAAATTTGTTAATTTAAGATGATTGGATGATAAGATAATGAAATAGAAATAGTTAAGATTTATTTAACTTAGGTGAAATCAAGCATTAATTTAAGTTGAAATTTTCATGGTTTAAAGTTTATTATCCTATCTTATTTTCCAATCCCTTTTCTTTGGGATGTTTCTATTCTCCTACTTCCTTCATTTTCGGAGATGAAAAGTTTTGAGTGGGGGAGAGTGTAACAACTCATAATTTTGTAAATATTTTTAACTAAATTTTACTTGAAAACTTTAATTTTTAAATTATTTAAAATTGAATTTCTAGAATTTTCCAATGTAAGATCGGAATTTGTTTGTAATTTATTTTCCAAATTTAATAAATTAAACATTTTCTGAAAATTTTATATTTTTGGGTCAAACTTTGACTTTTATTTGAAAATTTTATGTTCTAATCTTTTATTTAAAGTTGGATATAATTATAATAACCGTTCTGCTTTTTGTTTCATTTAATTCTGATTTATACTTTTAAAATTGAATAAAGCACAACATTTTACAAACAATTAATTTCTGTGTTTATTTTATATTTTTCCTGTGACAATCTTTTATTTTATTTTCTATTTTGTTTCCTCTAGACTTTATTTATTTATTGAAGTTTATTTGTGTATATTCTTTTATTTAATGGCTTAGGGAAATTTAAGAGACATATGTTACATGCGTTAATTTCTTGCCTTAAATTGCCTAGCCTCTTTATTTCTTACCCTATCCATTCACCTATTCTAGTCGTGGGAAACTTAATCAATTCATGTACAAAGATTTATTTCCCGCTTCTCATATTCATTTGCATTTAAGAATAAAATATATGCAAGTTTATTTCTCCTTAGTTTATGCCTTTTTGTTTCCTATCATTTACTCCTCCATAGCCATTTCTTTTTTCTTCCATCTCTAGCTATGTATTTCTTTTGTTAACTCACGCACAAACAATTCTCAAAACTCCTCATTATCATTTGCGTGAAGAAAAATATATGTTCAAACTCTAAAGTCATGGCTTCTCTTCTTTTTGCATTTCTTTTCTTTTCCTCTTTCTTTGTTTTGCTTTAAAGCTAGGCTCGGCCTCTTGCCTCTAGCCACCTCCATGATCACCTCCATCAACCATCATCACCACCCAAAGCCTTGTCGTGACCACCATATGAACTAAACCATCACAAACCTTGAACCAACCTAGCCAAACTCCTATTTTCCTTCACCTCCTCTTCATGTAGCTCGGCCACAACCAAAACTCCACCATGCCTTGTCATGCCTTGACCAAAACTCTACCTCATGCCATGCCTACGATGACATGACCGGATTTAAACTCATAATGCCGAGCCACTGAAGCCATGGCCGAGCCCACTTGTGGGTTAGAGAAAATGTTATGTCACTATATTTAATATTTTTCCATTGTTTAAATTCCAATCTTTGTGTTGAGAACTATATTCTTATGTTGTTGTATTTGTTTACATATGAGATTTGGATCTCACTCTTCATTCACTCAAAAATATAGTCGTGCTTCGTCGTACCTTTTCATGCTTTGCAGAGTTTAGATTTGGATTTGAATTTCAATTCTAGCTTAAAAAAGGTGAGATTTTTCACTCTAGATTCTTTTATAATTGTGAAATGATGACAAGTGAATTGTAGAATTTATTATGCTGTGTTCATACATGCTTGTGATTGATTATATGATGTTAAATGCTGTTTATATATTTTTTACATCATCTGTTATGATATTATATGCTATACTGTTATATTTATTTACTGTTAATCACACTGCAAGTTTCCTATCACTATGGGTTGAAATGATACATACCCCGAACGGACTTTAGGATAAGAAAAATCACTATAGGCTGAAATGATAGGCTCGAGTGATTTTTACTGATTTTTGTTGTATTTATTTTACTTGGGATTGCGGGTTAGAAATGATAGAACCCTGATTTTTCTTTTTAAATTACGGATTGAAATGATATATATCTGTATCACTTGACCTAGGTTAGAAAATATTATACAGTCCCATGGTTATATTTTTAAATAATATTTTCCTAAAAATTTATTAAGCATTTTAAATAATATTTTCCTAAAAGACTATTAAATAATTTTGAGTTTATAAATATATGAAAGTTTAACTCAAAATTTGATTTAATGCTTTAAATTATAAAGGTATATTGGTTTTTCTATAAGTTAAAATTTATAAGTTAATAATTGGTTTTAAGTGAATTAAAGATCTTTATTGATGATAAATAACTTAATAATTGAGTTTGACCTAATATGGAAGTGTAAATCTAACCTAGAAATTGTTATGAATTTTACTTTATGAAATGGACATGTTTTGTATAATAAATAATGTATTTTGAATTGGTAAAATGAATAGAGTTTTAATTGGACAATTTGTAATAAATTTATTTAACTGGAAAATCATAGTTAATTGATGTCAAAATGAATAGATCTATGAATAAAATTTGATTGTTATATTAACTATGACAGAATATTCTTTTGTGAAATGTCATGTTTTGTAAGATAAATAGCTATGACTTTAAAATGAAAAAATATAAGTTAAGCATACATGTGAGATGTAAGTTTAATTAATATTTTAATTGATTAATATAATAAATGTTCTTTACTGCAATAACAAAAACGAAAGAACATGTAAAGTTTTCATTAATGCAAGAAACATGTGAAGTTTTAATTAATGAAAAAAACGTGTAAAGTCCTAATTAATGAAAGAACATGTAAAGTTTTTGATTAATACAAGAAACATGTAAACTTTTAATTAGTGTGATATTGATTAAAATAATAAATGTTCTTTATTTAAATAAAAATGTAAATTAAAATGTACATTTGATAATGTAAGTTTTAATTAGTGCAATATTGATTAAAATAATAAATGCTCTTTACTGTAATAAAAATGCAAATTGAAACGTACATTTGATAATGTAAGTTTTAATTAGTGCAATATTGATTAAAATAATAATTGCCCTTTACTGTAACAAAAATGCAAATTGAAACGTACATTTGATAATGTAAGTTTTAATTAGTGTAATATTGATTAAAATAATAAATGCTCTTTATTGTAATAAAAATGCAAATTGAAACGTACATTTGATAATGTAAGTTTTGATTAGTATAATATTGATTAAAATAATAAATGCCCTTTACTGTAATAAAAATGCAAATTGAAACGTACATTTGATAATGTAAGTTTTAATTAGTATAATATTGATTAAAATAATAAATGCTCTTTATTGTAATAAAATTGTAAATTAAAATGTACATTTGATCATATAAGTTTTAATTAGTGTAATATTGATTAAAATAATAAATTCTCTTTATTGTAATAAAAATGTACATTTGATAAGGTAAGTTTTAATTAGTGTAATATTGATTAAAATGATAAATGCTCTTTATTGTAATAAATGTTAGTTAAAGCGTACATTTGATATGTAAGTTTTAATTAATGTAAACATCATATTTTAAATGATTAAAATAATAAAGTTTCTTTATTGTAATAATAATATATGTTAATAAGGTACTTTCAACTTAACATAAGAATTTCAGCTTTAAATTGTACATTACAGTAACAAAGTTTATTTAACTATAAGGCTATGATAAAATGGCCATGTTAAAATTTGTAACTATATAAATACTTTGATTATATAAAATGTTAAAGTGGAAAGTATTACATTCCAAAAATGCTTGATTCCTTAAGGTTACATTTCCAAAGTATTGTGATTTTAAGCAGTATGAATTCCAAATGATAACATTTCTAAATTGTTAGGATTTCAAAGTATTATGGTTTCAAAGTGTTTGGTTTCAGAGTTGTTATAAATTGAAAGTAATATGATTTTGGAAATAAATTTATTAGAAATTGTATTTAACAAAGAATTGTCTTTATATCTATTAATTTGAAACTTGTTGAAATTAAGATTTAAGAATATGACTTTATAAGGTGGCTTGGTTTAAGATAATTTAGAGGAATATTTCAAGTTAAATAGATTGAAGGAAATATTCAGTGATTTGGAAATGTGGGTTTTATTTAAATGATATATTGGTTTTGTTTTGAAATGAAATAATATAGTATTTAGTTTTGAAATGGATATTATTTTAGGAAGTAATGGTATTTGATTTTAAATGGTTCTGGAATATAAATGTTTTGAAATAAATATTCATGGGTTATAATAGCGATTGGTTGTTAAAGAGACCGGGATCAGAAGTTTTCATACTCTCCGCCAACTTCGAAAACCACTTTAACAATCGTGCACGCGGTGGAGATTCCAAAATGAAGTAGGATGGTGACGACATTCATTTGAGGTATATACATGGACTCGACTCCCGTTAGTTGGCTTAAGGTGGCTAAAACAGGACCGATCGACAGGCTAATGAGGAAGCTAGATCCTCTTATCGCATACACTCCTTTGATACCATTCTATTACTTTGTGATTGCTTGGGGCCCTTTTGATTTTGGGGGTATGGATCGAGGTGGGCGGTAGTAGCTGCTACGCGTTACCACCGGTCCGAAAGCGTAATTGGTATATCTACCCTGGCATTGCCTAGTTGTGCCGTGTCACCTAACCTAACCAGCCTTGTACGAGTTTGATTTGTGTCGTACCTATGGAGCATCTTCTCGTAGCTTCCCGATCAGGAGGTACGTAGGTGCTGTATAGACTACTGGCACTATTACGTGTTAAGATGGAAAACGTAAAGCCTTAACGCTATTTAAAAGTAAGTTTATTTACTAACATTATTATAATAGCGAAATATTACTACATAGTAAATAATTTAACAGTCCTTAGAGGATGGACGGTCCCAAGCATCCTTTAAGTTACTTGTACCTTATATTACAGTTCACTTGATTTGGTTTACATTGTATAAGTATGTAGTCCTGACTCGAGTGTTTTTTGTTTTGCTTTATGCTTGGGTCACATTGAGTTATACAACATTAGAGATTCACCTTCGGAGTTGGAGCTTTGCTTGAAGATCCAACTATCTATTTCAATTCCAGTTATTTAGTTGATTCCAGTGATGTATTCAGCTTTGTACTTGATTAATGTATTGAACTTCTGTTGTATCTTGTTTAATTCTGATGTATCTATATAGTAGCTTCATGAACTACTATCTCTTTGCTTCCCCTGCATTATATTTCTCTATGGTTGTGATTCTGTGATTTATTTATTTGCTGTATATTCTGAGATTTGCCAAAATTATTTTACAATTCAGTATTTTGAGCAATTCAAGTACGACATGTGTGGATGCGAATGGTTGAAAATATCGGATCGTTACAAGTACCTTATTCAAAACTATATAAAATCATATACTGTGCTCCTGCATCCACAAAGGTTAAACATAATAGTTCAAAATATTATGATGATATGCAAAACAAATAAATCAATTTTGGATTACACATTCCCATTCATTCAAATTATCCGTCTCAGTTTTAGTTTACAGAGTTACTATTAACCAATTAATGGGATGACTAATAATCTGCTTAATATATATGGACTCCTTGTCTCGTTTCGTAGTTTTCATGGGCTTACTATTTACCTGTTTAAATTTAGGGACTGCCTGTCCTATTTCATAGTTTTCATGGGGTTACTAAGAACCTATTGGCTCCTTCCAATAACTTCATTGTTTCATGGGTTTTCCGTGAAACTATTGCTATCTCCAATAATTTCCCTCTTATCCTAGTTTTCATAGGTTGACTAGAAACCTATTGACATCTGTCAATAACTTAATCCGGATATAGTTCTCATGGGTCGAATACAAATCTATTGGCCTCTGCCAATAACTAAACATAATCATAGTTTTATGGTTTACTTTGAACCTATTGGCCTCTGCCAATAACTTTTCCTAAGCATAGTTTTCATGGGTTTACTATAAACCTGTCTATCTGAAAACTTCAATATTTAGGCATCCTACATTTTGGTCCGTCTAACCTCCTGGATGCTATTCTACTCATTCAGGAGTTAATTCAATTTATATTCACTACTGGATCAACTGAGCTGGTTATTCTAGCGTTCCCTACAATATAGTTATGGGTCCATTACAATGTGAATATATATATATACATACATATATATATATATATATATATATATATATATATATATATATGAAGAAGTAAACATGATAACATGTAATACCAACACCTGTGGTTTAATTTCCTTGTAATCAAACTTAGTTAATCCCTTTAACCTATTAATCAAGGAAAACTTCTTCAAAAACCCCATACTTAAATCATTTCAAAACTCTTTTATTATGCCATGGTTTTCCTTTAAATTGAGATTGAGTTATTTGTTTTGAAAACTAAGGCATTCGAAACTTCTACTCATTTCTTTCAAAACCATTGGAAAACTTCCTTTCGAAAGCATTGAATCCTTCTTTTCAAAACTCTAGGCACCTGTTTTTCGAAACACTTTAAAACCTTTCAACCTTTCGAATATATTAAAGTGAAACCATTCAATTATAGAGCATAGCTTCGAAACCATATGAAAGTATCCTTTTAAAACCATTAGGTTCTACCTTAAAATATTTTTTGGGTCAAATTGAATATAAACGAAAGTACCTCTTTTGAAACCATTCTTTATCGTATAGAAGTGTTGGGCAAAACTTGATGGCTTTGGAACCATCCTTTCGAAAGCACAAATCATTTAGGTAAAAAACTTAAAGGTTAGCTTCGAAACCCCTTTAGAAGCCATTGCCTTTGAAATCATTAACTCATTTCGAAAGCTTTAGGAAGTGGCTTATATTTACAAAACATAGGTTACCTTTCATAAGTATTTGTTTTCAATTCCTTTAAAAAGCATATAGTCAGCAGAAGGCTTTCAGTTAGGTCGAAACTACCCTTTTTAAATCATTAGTTTGGAAACTAAGTAACTCATTCGAAAGCTATACTTTGAACAATAAGGCGACAACCCCCTTTCGAAATCTATTCAAAAGACTCCTTCGAAAGCATATATATCGACACCTTCGAAATAATTTAGTAATTCTCTATTACTTAGAAAATTATTAAAATTAAAACCCAACTCCAAAATCATGTTTTACATAACATATAAATTCTTCATGGCATATGAAAATCATTATAATCAGTTTTACCCTTAAAACCGTATAAAATCATATTTAAACAATCTTGTTTAAATCAAAATTATTGGGATCCAAGCTTATCCTCATCCAAATCATCATAAAAAGGGATTTAATCTTAAACCCTAAAACCGATGATCGTAAAACAAAATAGAGATGATATAGATCATTATTTACCTTGGTTAGGATAAGAACTTTGAGGTTTGATTTTATTGAGATTAATTCCTCTTGCTTTAATTCCTTAGCTTTAGATTTAATTTCTCCTCTTCTATCCTAGTAATGGCCGGCTCCTCTTATGTTTGCATTTTTACGGAAAAATGAAAATGAACTTGAATGGATGGTAAAGCTATGGATATATAAGGGTTATGGTAATAAGATGCGACTATTTCCTAATATGCCCTTATGTAAATTAATTAGCCTATAAGCCATTCTTAAGCCCATTCAAATAATTAAGCACGACCTCTAAGTATTTATTTAAAATCTCAATCCCTTATCACTTTAAGATTTCAGTATTCTATTTATTTTATCTAATTAACTCTTATGAATAATGTTATTGAAAATTAGGGGTGTTACAGACTCCCCTCCTTAAAGAATTTCGTCCTTGAAATTCAGTAAGGACTAAATGCTAAACATAGAAATCATCTATAACGACTCTTAGTAACCATACAACCCTACTTGACTAGCAACTATTTATATAAATCTAATATAGACACACCCTCAAAGCAGATCAAGATAAGTATCTCTAATCCTGTCTTCTGTCTCCCAAGTACAGTCCTTCTCATTGTCGTTCCATTGAACTTTCACCAATCTGACTGACTTTTTCCTCATTCTTTCCTCATCTCTGCTATAACCTGAATTAGTTGTCTAGAAAAAGTCAAATTAGGATCTACTATCAAATCTTCTAATCTTGTATGAGGAATTGTCGTCTCTGGATCATGCACATACTCGCAACGATGAGACAACATGAAACACATTATGGACACTTGCCATACTGTTCGGCAGCTCTACTCTGTAAGCAAGCTTTCCAATCCTCTCTATAATCTAGAATGGACCAACATATCTCGATGCCAGTTTTCCTGACTTTCCAAATCGTACCACATCCTTCATCGTTAATACTTTAATGAAAACCTTATCTCCAACTGAGAATTTTAGGTCTTTACGCCTCTTATCTGTGCAACTTTTCTTCCTGGACTGAGAATCCTTTATTCTTTCCCAAATCAACTCAATCTTTTCAGAGGTATCTCTAACCAAATCTGGACCTAAGACCAATCTGTCTCGAGTCGACTACTAACATGCTGGTGATGTGCATGGCCTTCCATACAAAGCTTCAAAAGGTGTGATTCCTATACTAGTCTCATAACTATTATTATAGGAAAACTCAACCAAATATAGATGATCTTCCCAAGATCCACCAAAGTCCAATACACAAGCTCTTAGTAAATTCTCGAGTATCTTATTGACTTTCTCTGTCTATCCATCCATATGAGGGTGATATGCAGGTTTCATCTTGAGTTTAGTGTCTAACACATCTTGTACACTCTTCTATAATTCACTAGTGAACAAAGCATCTCTATCATTGACTATACTACTAGGAATCCCATGCAGTCCGACTATGTTCTTCATGAACAACTTAGCTAAAATAGGTGCCGTCATGGTTGACTTTATTGGAATAAAATGGACACCCTTGGTCAGCCTATCCACTATGGCCCATATACTTTCATTTCCCTTATTTTACATTGGCAACCCGTATATAAAATCCATAGATATCGAATCCATTTCCAAACTGGAATCTCTAAAGGTCGAAGCAATCAATTCGGCTTCTGATGTTCGACCTTCACTTGTTGACAGTTTGCACACTACCTAACACACAAGCCAGCATCTCTCTTCATACCTTCCCAATAGAAGCTCATTTTCATATCTTGAAACATCTTGGTCCCTTTATGATGAATCGCAAACTTAGACTAATGACATTCTCCAAGAACTTCTTTCCTTAAGTCCTCAACATTCAGAACACATAATCGTCCCTTCTTTCTCAACCATCTCTTCTGGCCAAGACTAAAATCTTTTAGACCATCGATCTCGGTTCCAACCTCAAGCCTTCTAATCCTCTCGGCCAATAATGGATACTCCTTATGCTTAGAAGCAATCCTCTCGATCAACACTGGTCGAACTTCCATACAGGACAACATGGCGGTATTTTGACTAGAACTAGAAGTTGACCTTAACTGCATACTACAAGTAGTCAAAGCTTCTAAATCCTTCCATTCTTTCAACATAGCTAACACCACATTGTGATGTCTCCTATTAAGAGAATTCTCTACTTTATTACCTTTTCCAGGCGTATACTCTATACCAAAATCATAATCAGCCAAAAACTCCAACCATCTCTGCTATCTCATATTCAACTTCTTCTAAGAGAATATGTACCTTGAAGAATTATGATATGTGTATAGCTCAAATCTCTCCCCTAAGAGAAAATTCCTCCAAATCTTCAATGCAAAGGTCACCCCTGCCAACTTCAAATCATGAGTAGGAAATATCACTTCGTGCGGTCTAAGCTGCCGTGAAGCGTAGGCAATCACTTTACCCTTTTACATCAACACAGCTCCTAATCCAGTCCCACATGCATAGGTATACACCACCAACCCTTGGTTTCCATCTGGAACTACTAATATAGGTGCGTTGGTCAATAAATGCTTTAATTAAGGAATGCTTCCTCACATTTTCGAAGTAGACAATCTTCACCACCTTTTGGGTTAGCTTCATCAAAAGTGCTGCTATGCGTCAGAAATCCTTGATAAATTTCCGGTAATAGCCAGAAAGTCCTAGAAAACTTCTAATCTCAGTCACCATCTCTGGCCTCTTCCAATTATTAACATCTTCAACCTTATCTGGATCGACTGACAAACCTTTCTATGAAACCACGTGACCAAGAAACTTAACCTCTTTCTTCCAAAACCGAGACTTGGAATTTGCTTTTAGCTGATGCTGCCTCGGCGTCTCAAGCACTACTCTAAGATGATCCTCACGCTCTCTTTCATCCTTAGAGTACACTAAAACGTCATTTATAAACACCAACAAAAACCTATCCAAGTACTGTCAGAAAACTCGGGTCATTAAATCCATGAAGAAAGCAGCTGCATTCGTTAACCCGAATGGCATTACTAACCACTCATACGAGCCATACCTAGTCCAAAATCCTGTCAAAGGAATACTGTCCTCTACCACTCTCAACTGATAGAAACCTGTCACTAAATCCAGCTGGGAAAACACTCTGACTCACATAACTAATCAAATAGATCGTTTATTCCCGATAAAGGATACTTGTTCTTAATCGTCCTCTCATTCAACTCATGATAGTCGATAAAAATTCTCAACGACTCATCTGGTTTCTTCACGAACACCACGGCTGGTCTACAAGGCTAACTGCTTGGTCTAATAAAATTCCTTCCTTCTAGATCCACTAGCTGCACCTTCAATTCCTTCATCTCGGTTGGTTTCATTCTGCTAGGTGGTTTAATTACAGATTCAGCTCCTGGCACAAGATTTATCCAAAACTCAATAGCTCGTTTCAGTGGCAGTCCTGTAACTGGCTCAAAGACATCTGCAAGATCTCTTGCTACTCGAAGCTGAGTTAAATCTTCTCCTACTTCTATAGTACTTATCAAAGCACAACTACTCTGGTCAGAATTCTCCACTGAGAATATGATTCAGTTCGGACTATCAATGTGTCTAAGTGATATCTCCCCATCCTGGAAAAATATCAAAGCCTCATACTTACTCAACCAATCCACACCTAAAATGATTTTGAAATCTACAAAATCAAAAACATACGTACTGCATGCAAACTTGTGACCTAACAAGTATAGTTCTAACTGGACACATGTCATCCCTAGAGTTGCATACCCTCTTATTGGATTCATAATCCTTAAGGAAGTGACAAGTATGTAGGTTCTAAGCATAACCTATCAACCAACCACTAGGATATATATGAACGTAATGCACTGGTATCAAATAGTATCCTAATTGGTATACTCTGAATCAAAAATGTATGACCCACTATTTTGGACCATTCAAATCAATAATGAACCACACATTGTATAAATTGAATAATTCAAAATAGTATATTATAATATAACTTGGAGCAAATAAAACCAATCACAGAATCACAGACCCAGATAAATCAGAATAACACGCAGCGGAAATAAAATAACAGTAGTAGTTCATGAAGCTACCACAAATACAATCTCAAATACAGTACAAAATACCATAGTCTGAAAGTAAATACAACAGAAATCCCAATACATAAATGTGCACTAATACATAAGCGAAATAAAAAATACTGAATGGAAGTAGATCACAACTAGATAGACAGATGATCTCCAGCAATCCTAGCTCCAGAAGGTGAAACCAAAGCCGAAATACTCAGGCTGACCCAAGCATAAAGCAAAACACAAAACACTCGAGTCAGGACATACATACTTATACAATGTAAACTAACTCAAGTGAATTGTAATAGAAATGTATAAGTAACTTAAATGATGATTGGGACCGTCCATCCTTTAAGGATCCGTTAAACAATTTACTATGTAATAATATACGCTATTATAATAATGTCTGCAGTAAAATAAACTTATTTTAAAATAGTGTTAAGGCTTTACATTTTCCACCTTAATACATATATAGTCCAAGTAGTCTATACAGTAGCATAGTCCCTCCTGATCGGGAAGCCACCAGAGGATACTTCTTAGGCTATGGCACAAAACCAAAATCATACAAGGCGCACTAGGGTAGGTGATACGGCACAACTAAGCAATGCCAGGGTAGATATACCAATTACGCTTATGGGCCGGTGGTAACGCGTAGCAGCCACTACCACCCACCTCAAGCCACCCTCCCAAAAATCAAAGGTGTGAACCAATCAATCACAAAGTAATAGAATGGCATATGAAGAAGTGTGCCCGATAAGAGGAGCTACCTCATTAGCCAGTCAATCGCTCCTGTTTTAGCCATCTTATGCCAATTCATGAGAGTCGGATCCACGTACATACCTCAATAGAATGTCACCACCATCCTACTTCACTCTGGAATCTCCTCCGCGTACACGGTTGTTGAAGTGGTTTTCGAAATTGGCAGAGAGTATGACAACTTCCGATCCTGGTCTCTTTAACAACCAAACGTTATTATTACCCATGGATATTTGTTTCAAAATCATTTATAATTCAAAACCAAAATATCATATCCATTTCAAAACTATGTCAATACGATATCATTTTCATTTTAAAACCAAATCAATATGACATCCTTTTTAAATAAAACCCAAATTTTCAAATCACTTAATATTTCCTTCAATTTATTTAAACTTGAAATACTCTTTACAATCGTCTTAAACCAAAACCACGATATAAAGTCATATCCTTATTTTTTTCAATTTAAATAAGTTTCGAATCAACATATTTAAATTCCATTGTTAATTTAATACAATTTCAAATAATTTCATTTCCAGAATCATAGTACTTTCAAAGCTATAATAACTCTGAAACCAAATACTTTGAAACCATAATACTTGGAAATCATAACACATGAAATGTTATCATTTGGAAATCATAATACTTAGAAAAATCATAACACCTTTAAGAAAATATTCATTACTAAAGTGTAGCATTTTCTAAGTTCATTCGTTCAATTATAACAATTTCAAAACATTGTGTTATTCAGAAACAGCAGCACTTATAAAGTGCTACGGCAGATATATTAGTATTTCAAAACATTTCAACTTCAGAAACAGCAGCACTTATAAAATGCTACAGTAGGTAAAATTAGTATTTCAAAACATAGCTTAATTCAGAAATGGTAGCATTTAGCAAATGCTACCTTAAAAACACAGCATGTTGGAAATGCTACCAAAACAAATTCCAGATTTATTATAACCTTTTAGAAACATTAAATTCTCAATTTTAGCCATTTTTAACTTATGAAACATATCTCACGCTTTAGAAAATATTCTTTTGGATATGATTTTATTGATGATTAAATAAAATAATTTTTTTAAATAAAATATCCAAATTAACTATAATTCATTTATTATGTCAAAATTACATTATTTTACTTAACTTTTATTTTTATCAAATAACTTAACACTTTATTTGAAATGCCCACTTCATAAAAAAAATCTTATCACCAAATTAACTTATATTTCCATTTGAAACTAATTTTTTAATTATCAAGTTAAGTCATAATTAAATTACATTTTATACATTTTTGCTTACCTTTTAATTATAGAAATCACTATAAAACTTATTATACAAAACATATCCCTTTCATAAATAAAAATTGATTACAATTGTTAGGTTAGATTTAAAATTCCATATTAAATCAAATTTAATTATTAAGTTATTTATCACCAATAAAGATCTTTAAATTACAATTTAAAACCAATGATTGACTTATAAAAAATTTTACTTATGGAAAACTAATATCTCTTTATTTTAAATCATTAAATCAAATCTTAAGCTAAAATCCCATATATTTTTAAAAGTCAAAATACTTAATGATTTTTTTGGAAAATATTATTTAAAAATTAACCATGGGCCTGTATAATATTTTTTAACCTAAGACAAGTGACACGGATATGTATCATTTCAATCCGTAATTTAAAAAAAATCCAGGTTATATCATTTCAAACCCGCAATCCTAAGTCAAATCAAATGCAATAAAAATCGCTCGAGCCTATCATTTCAGCTCATAATGATTTTTTCTTATTCTAATGTCCGTTCGGGTATGTATCATTTTAACCCATAGTGAAAAGGAAACTTGCAGTGTGGGCTATAGAAAATAAAATGAACTGTACACCTAGCATATCATACCAGGATGTAACAAATATATAAGCAGAATTTAACATCATAAATCATTTCACAGGCATATATGAAATTATCGACATAACATATAAATTTCTACATATACACTTGTCGTCGTTTCACAATTATATAAGTATGAATGTCGATAATAATAACTCACCTTCTTAAAGCTAGAATTGAAAATTCAAGACATAAATCCAAACTCCGCAAAGCACGAAATGGCACGACTAGATTCGAGTGGATGATGAGCCAATATTCAAGTCTTTCAACGACAAAAAAAACAAAACAAATAGAAGTATAAACTAATCACAAAAGAAATATAAGAACTAATAAAGCAAAAGAAAGAAAAAGTGGAAAACAAGACTTGACTCAAGCAAGTGGTTCGGCCACACCACAATAAGGCTCAACCATCATCACACATGGTTCAGCCCTGACCTGATTTTTCCTAAAATGCTTGGCCAATGGTCAGCAATGCACGAATAGGAAATGGAATATGGAAAGGTAGGGGTTACATGAAGGGAAAAGACAAGGCATGTGAAAGGTTGTGTGCATAAGGGGTTTGGCCTAGGTAAGTATGGCTCGGTCTGGTTCAAGGCAAGGGGTTAGGTGGTTTGGTCATCATCTGAAGGTGAGGCTAATGGTCAGGTCAGTCACACAAGGGGCTGGAGGAGGAGTAGGTGGTGGAGGCCGGGGAAAACAAGGTGGAGATGGTGAACAAATGGAGTTCGGCTAGGGTTTAAAACAATTTGGTGATGGGTTTTTTGCATCTATGGGTCACGGCTATGGCATGGAGGAGGCGATGAGGTGGTGGTGCTCGATCAAGGTGGCAGTGGAGTGGAGTTAGTGGTCGACAAGAGCATGTGATGCCCAAGCATGCTTGAGAATCAAAGAGAAAGGCAAAAGGAAAAAGAAAGAAGGAGAAGGAGAAAAGCGATTTACTGTAAAAGTTTTGTTCAGCCAATGCAAATGAGAAGGAGATGGGAAATAATATGTACGTGAATGAGAAGTGGGATGGGAAGTTTGCATGGCTAGGCAATAGAAATATGAACGACTAGGAAAGATGAGAAGGCAATAAAAGGAAAAGGCAACAATTAAAGAACAGAAACCGAAGTCTCTTGAATTTCCAAGCCTATTATCAAAATGAAACAAGTCAAAACCCAATAAATAAAAATCAAAGTGTAAATAAAATAAATAGAAAATAAATAGAGAAATGAACATAGAAAAATAGAAAATAAAATACAGAAAATAATTGCGTGCAAAACACTGAATTTTATCAAATTTAAAGAGTACAAAACAGAATTTCACGAAATGAAAGGTAGAACGAATATTAGAATTATATTCTGCTTCAAAGAAAAGATTTAAAAATAAAAATTCAAATTTAAAAACTTCAAATGAAAGTCAAGGTTCGACCAAAGTTGACCAAAATATAAAAATTTTAGAAAATAATTATTTTATTTTATTTGGAAAATAAATTATAAAAAAAATCCAAAATTACATTGGAAAATTCCAAAATTTCAATTTTTAAACGATTTAAAAATCAAAGTTTCAAATAAACTTGAATTAAAATATTTTTTAAAATTATGGGTTGTTACACTCTTCCCCACTCAAAACTTTTCGTCCTCGAAAAGGAACGAGATACGAAAACAAGGAAGGATAAGATAGAAAATCAACTAGTACCTGAAACAAAAAATTTCGGATTCGAAGCACGCATGCTCTCCTCCGTCTCCCAGGTACAATCCCAATCATCTGTACTCCACTGCACTTTGACCAGGTTGACAGATTCCCTTCTTAGCTGCTTCGTACCTCTTTCGATGATACGAAGTGGCTTCCTCTCGATAGTCAGATTAGGCTCAATATCCAAACTCTCGAGGGAAGAAGGTTGGACAATCAAAGATGGATCATGTAGACATCGACGAAAATGTGAAACATGGAATACATTGTGTACTCCAAAAAATTTCTCAGGCAAATCCAGACGATAAGCTGGAGAACTAATCCTCTTAGAGATACAGAAAGGCCCAACAAACCTAGGAGCAAGCTTCCCTCATCTTCCTCTCTATCCCAAATTACTATTAAACTTATTCCACTTAATATATCTTATCACACATATTAATTATGTTTACTCTTATCCTATCTACTCAAGTTTATTTACAAATTCCTTTAACATTATTTTATATGGTAAATTATCCAATTACATACCTAACTTCTGAATAATAATATTGGAATGCAATTTAGTATTATACAAATAAAATTTACCAATTCAAATACTTCAAGTCCAATTATTTATCCAAATTTTTTGACTTCAATTTATAATTGAAATCATCCCTGAATCATAAATTTAAGAAATTAAATCTTCAGTTTATCTCAAAAAATTAAGAGATAATTATATATATAACAAATCAAATCAAATCTAAAATCATATACTTATATATTAAATAAAGCCATACTTGAGAAATTTAAATCAAATTTTCTTTCTCTTTTTATATATTAAGTCAGACAAATTTAAATCAAACAAAAGTGTAGCAAAGCTATGAATTGGTCTCTCCTCTTTGAAACTTGAAAATGAATGTCGATGATGTGGCCGCCATCACCGAAATTATTTTCCAGCGACATAAGAGGAGAGCATAGATTTAAACATTAAAAATTTATATTCAAACATACCTTTAAATAATATACATTTAAAACATTAACCAAAGTTTGAAATCACCGGAATTTAAATTCTCCAATCCATAATTTAAATTCATTTAAATTACAAATCAGTGTACAAATCATGCTTTATAATTTTATTTATTTATGTCTTGTGTCAATAATCATTGGTTTTGAAAACAACAATTGAAATCACATATTATTATTATTTCAATAACCAATTCAGTTCTCAATAAACCATTTCAATTTATATTGATTTTCAAAGCTTTAAATATTCCAAAATTTCAAAACTAAATTTTTGATAATTCCATATATATCAAATTAAATTTACTATTATTTAGTTTTGAAATATTTACTTAATAAATCCAATATCATTTAAATAAACCTTTAAACTTCAAATTATTGAATATTACTCTAATTTATTAAACTTATATATATATTCATTTAACCACCTTAAATCAAATCAAGTTATAAAAATTATATCATCTAAAATCTCAAATGTAATAAAGTTTAAATTAAATTTATTTGAGTTTAATTCTTAAAAAATCCAACTTCAAATCAAACTTATTCAAATCCTATTAAAATAAATTTTCAATAGATAATATAAGTCTATAAAATTATTATGTATAAATCATATAAAATTTCTCATTTACCACATTTGAAAACAAAATCGTGTCAGTTTGTTCTGTTAAAGTGTTTTGGGAATCCTATCGATATCGCTGATTAGACGAATCGATCGAAATCCCAAATCAACATCAACAACCCAAACAACACAACATATAAAACATCAATATTAATACCGATACACTCCCTCACTGATGATTCTAGAATGGGTTTCAAAATAAGGATAGAGATTCAAATATGGGAGTTTCTAATCAAAAGAATTTAAAGACAAAATGAGATAGATAAAGGATTAAAATATGGTTAAGATAGAAGATTGAAATTACACCTGATAACTGTTGTAATAGGTGGATTCAACAAGATGGAGATGATCTTCCCAAGATCCTTCATAATCCAAAACACAGGCACGAAGAAAATCCTCAAGAATTCAGTTCACTCTTTCCGTTTGACCGTCGATCTGTGGATGGTAAGAAGTGCTCTGACTCAGACGAGTACCTAAAGATTCCTAAAAATCTTTTCAAAACTGACTGGTAAAGATGGAATCTCTAAGAGGACGAACAATTTCCCTCATATAGATCTTAGTCAAACAAGAAGCAAAACGGGTAGACTTGACCGGAAAGAAATGAGTTGACTAGGTCAATCTATCCACAAAGACAGAAGAGATGAAGACTTACATTGATCTCAGCGATGTCAACTGGATCAACAGAAACTCCATTACCCGAAACAATATGCCCGAGAAATCAAACTTCATCCTTCTAGAAATGGCATTTCAAGAATTTAGCTTTCCACTGATGACTCCTAAGAGTTCCCATAACAAAGCTAAAATCAACAAAGAAAGCAGGAGCGGGGAAACAGCAAAATACAAAATAGATTACCGTTCTGCAAAGCAGGGCAAGTGCAATTGAGAAACAAGGACAAGATTAGATAGATAAAATAAGATAAGATTCAACGGGAATTGAATATCCCTAACAAAGAGATTACTAACAAGGTGGATAAGGAAGGAAAGAAGTTAAGAAAAATATTTAAAACAAGAGAAGTTTTTATATCAAAATACTTTTTAAAACCCTTCGAAAATCATTTGAAAATCATTTTATACTTTAAAATACGTTGTCTCACAAGAAAATGATTCTAAGATTGATTTCACTCATTCTAGGGTATTTCTACCCTATCTCTAATGAGTTTTTGCTCCGCAGGCCAAGGTTTGCCTAAAACCAAAGCTTTGATACCAAATGTAACGACCCGCTATTTTGAACCATTCAAATCGACAATAATCACACATTGTCTGACTTGAATAATTCAAAACAGTAGATTGTAATGTAATTTGGAGCAAATAAAACCAATCACAGACCCAAATAAATCAGAATAACTCGCAGTGGAAATAAAATAACAGTAGTAGTTCATGAAGCTACCATAAATACAGCCTCAAACACAGTACAAAATACCATAGTCTGAAAGTAAATACAACAGAAATCGCAATACATAAATGTGCACCAATACATAAGCGGAATAGAAAATACTAAATGGAAGTAGATAATAACTAGATAGATAGATGATCTCCAGCAATCCTAGCTCCAGAAGGTGAAACCAAAGTTGAAATACTCAAGCTAACCCAAATGTAAAGAAAAACACAAAACACTCGAGTCATGACACACATACTTATGCAATGTAAACCAACTCAAGTGCATTGTAATAGAAATGTACAAGTAACTTAAAGGATGCTTGGTACAGCCCATCCTTTAAGGATCCTTTAAACTATTTACTATGTAGTAATATACGCTATTATAATAATGCCTACAGTAAAATAAACTTACTTTCAAATAGTGTTAAGGCTTTACATTTTCAACCTTAACACATACATAGCCCCAGTAGTCCATACAGTGTCATAGTCCCTCCTAATCGGAAAGCCAGCAGAGGATACTCCATAGGCTACGACATAAAATCAAAATCGTACAAGGTGTGCTAGGGTAGGCGACACGGCACAACTAGGCAATGCCAGGGTAGATATACCAATTACGCTTCCGGACCGGTGGTAACGCGTAGCAGCCACTACCGCCCACCCCGAACCACACTCCTAAAAATCAAAGGTGCGCACCAATCAATCACAAAGTAATAGAATGGCATACGAAGAAGCGTGTCCGATAAGAGGAGCTACCTCGTTAGCCCATCAATCGCTCATGTTTTATCCACCTTATGCCAACTCACGGGAGTCAGATCCACGTACATACCTCAATAGACAGTCACCACCATCCTACTTCATTCTGGAATCTCCACCACGTACGCAGTTGTTAATGTGATTTTCGGAGTTGGCAGAGAGTATGACAACTTCCGATCCCGGTATCTTTAACAACCAAACATCATTATTACCCATGGATATTTATTTCAAAACCATTTATACTTACAAAACCAAAATATCATATCCATTTAAAAACTATGTCAATACGATATCATTTCCAATTTAAAACCAAATCAATATGATATCCTTTTTAAATAAAACCCAAATTTTCAAATCACTGAATATTTCCTTCAATTTATTTAAACTCGAAATACTATTTAAAATTGTCTTAAACTAAAATCATGATATAAAGTCATATCCATATTTTTTTTCATTTTCAAAAAGTTCCAAATCAACATATTTAAAGTCAATTCTTAATTTAATACAATTTCAAATAATTTTATTTTCAAAATCATAGTACTTTCAAAGCTATAACAACTCTGAAACCAAATACTTTGAAACCATAATACTTGGAAATCATAACACATGAAATGTTATCATTTGGAAATCATAATACTTAGAAAAATCATAACACCTTTAAAACAATATTCATTAAAGTGTAGCATTTTCTAAGTTCATTTGTTCAATTATAACAATTTCAAAACATTGTATTTTTTAGAAACAGCAGCACTTATAAAGTGCTACGGTAGATATATTAGTATTTCAAAACATTTTGTAACGACCCACCTTTTTTACAGTTTAAATCGACGATCAAATACACATGTCGATTCCAAACCATTCAAAAGGGCAGATAGTTATTGGGGTAAATAAGAAAAGAAAAGAAAAGAAATAAAGGAAATGAAACAACACAGAATCTCGCAGCGGAACGATAAAATATAATAGTCAAATAAACAGTTCATGAAGCTGTCTACTATACTTTGACAATTATTTATACAACATTTATCAGAGTTTATACATATACAACAGAACAATTAAATAATGCAGCAGATAAAATGATGCAAGGGTAATAATAGTAATAGTATACCAAATCTTCGTCTTCGTCCTCCAGAATAGATCTTCAAAAATCTGAAAACTCAGGACTGACCCGAGCGTAATGAAAAGACAAAACACTCGAGTCAGGACTAAAATATCCTTATGAAAGTGAAATCAATCGTAAATAAATATGAGTGTAACGACGTCGGAGATGTTTACGGGGTTTGACATATCCTATCCAGTGTCAACGTGCGTGCAAAAACTCAAGAGATGTTACGGGATTTTCCATCTCCCAAGGATCCGTGAAACTATCTACTATATAGTGATATACGCTAAGTCGATAATGCCTATCAGTAATATAAAGTATCAAAATAGCGTTAAGGCGTTACCATAATCTCCCTTAACACATTTTATATTCCCAAAAGCATATACAAGACCGTAGTTTCCCCAAAACCGGAAGTCACCAGAGGGCAATCCATATACTCAAGGTACAAATCAAAAACGTAATGGTCGCGAATAGGATAATCAGTATGATAAGGTACATGAGGCGATACCAACTAGGATACTAGTAGTTGCATGATCCGGACTGATGTTGGGCATAGCCAGAAGCTACCCCAACACCGCGAAACAACACTCCCAAATCAAGGGGTGCACCCAAATCGCATCACAAATGTAATAGATATGGTATCGAAGAAGCGTGTCCGCTAGAGGTGGCGAACCTCAATGGCCCGGCGCGGCTCCTGTTTTAGTCATGTCAGGGGTCATCCAATATCGTTCTCTTTCTTCAGTCAACGCGTTCACCAAACCATCCACTTCATTCTGGATCAACACTCCGCGTATAATAGTTATTAAAGTGGTTTTCGGTATCGACAGAGAGTATGTCCATATCCGATCCCCGTCTCTTTAATAACTACGTATTATTACACCGTTGGCTCTTTACATTTCAAATCGATCATAATTGATATCAAAATATCATGTTCGCTTCAAAAATCAAATCCATTTCAAATATCATCTTTTTTATTCAAATGTAAGATTCGTTTAAAAAATCAATTTTCGCATCAATATCTCATTTCGATTTTAAAATCATTTCGAATTTCAATTTAGGTTGCAACTTCATTTAACTCAATTCGTATTTAAATTCAAGATTTAAATATAAACATTTCACCTTATTGACCAGCTTAGGATTTTAGAAAAATAGTTTTAAGTAGTTTAAAAGTAGTTTTAAATAATTAAAATAGTTAAAATACTTTAAAATCTTAAAACGGATTTGAAACAGATAAATTTAGTTTAAAATAATTTAAATTGGGTTAAGTAGATTTAAAATAGATTAAAATAGTTTAAGTATTCAAAATGGTTTATATAACCGAGTAATTTGGAAAACAAAATAAAACAGCTTCAAAATCAATCCATTTCAATTATAACTCTCCAATTCAAATCAATTCCAATTTCCATTCTACCGATTCAATTTCGATTTCAATTCAATCAACGTCAATTTTTACTTCGAATTAATTCAATTTTTCATTTACCTTAAATTTATTCAATTTCAATTTATATCGATTTGGAGCTTGATTTCTCAAAATATCAATTTATAACACTTAACAAAATTTTCCAACAATATTCAAGTTTAAATCCAAATTCCAAATATGATTCAATTCCAAACTCGATTTCAAAATATCATTTTTATACCACTTTTACTTAGTAATATTCAAAGCTCGAATTAAGGTTAAATCTTTAAACAAATCAATTTTCGACATTCAATCATATCCAATTTCAAATTTCAAAGTCTCAACTTAATTATTTAACAAAATTCCTTTAACCAAAATTTATTTCAACGTTCCAAACTCAATTTTTCCGATGAATTCAATTTCTATAAATCGATTTCTATTTATAACTTTTAAATCAAAACATTTAAATAAATTTCAAATCGACGATTCCAAAATTATTAATTTAGCCAATTCGGTGTCCGTATATAATTTTCTATCCTATGGCCAAGTAATTATTTATTTCAATTAAATGTCCGGGATGAATATATCTCACTTAAATTAAATCACGGTATCATATGTATGCATAACTGGATATATATAAGCAAATAAACATCCAAACATTCAAATATCAACCAATAGCATCCATCGCAATACATCATCCAATAGGCAATACAATTCATGGCAATTTCATAATTATCGATGTCAGGTAATTAAATCACAATTCAATTTCAATTTTAATTTCAAATTTAACTGTCAATTTACTTTTCGACGGTTAATTCAAATGACAATTAAATTCTACCAAACAACGACAAATAAAATTCATATCACTTCATAATATCAAATTTAACTAGCATAAAGATATTTAGTACGTTTTGAGCGTTATAAAACACTCACCTTGATTTTTCCGTTGTCGCCGAGACGTTCCGGTTTGGAACGAAACCGGACGACTTCCAATTTTAGCCCAAATTTCAACTGTCTCCAAATTTTTCCAAACCAATTTCATTTCGAAGCTCTCATCATCTCGATCGCAACGCAAAAAGTCTCGTCACAATCGGACCTCGTATGTAGGAGTTATGCATTTTATAAGTCATCGATATTTAAATTTATAAAACATGTTAATCTTCCCTAAAAATAAATAAATTACCCAAAAGGCCCGGCCCACAAAAGCTTCTTCCCCAACTCCCTGTAGCCATTCCCTGTACACGAACCCATGGCCGTGCACCCTTCGTCGATGATACGGAGCTACGCTACATAACTCAACGAACCGACGATACCATCCAACTTCTCTCCGCAATCTCCACCATCCCCCATTCCAAACTCCAAGCTCGGCCACCCCTAGAAGAACGCGGCCCGTGCCCAGCTTGCGCACGACTACAAATGTCGCGCGTCCCAAAATGTGATCGCGCACCACCAAATCGTGCGTCCAGATGCTATTCGACGAGGAGAATCCAAATACGAGCTTTATTTCTCGAATCGGTGAATGAAAATAAGGTGAAGCTTAACCCTAGCTTCAAACCCCTCACGTCTTCACTGTCGCACTCCCAAACTCCAAGTCGCACCAGGCCAAAAGCATATAGGATCGAAGCAAACGATGAAATAGGATTTTTAGAGAAGGTTTCGTGATTTTTAATTGAGTATTTAAGGAGAAAGAAATTTTTGAAGTTTGATTTGTTATCTCCTTCTGCCTGAAGCTTGCGTGAGTGGGTTATTACAGGAGAGTATGCGTGTTTGAATAGGAAATAGGTACTGGGTATCAGCTGGTAAGAAGAACAGACAGATGTGAAGGGTATGGTCAAATCAGTATATTAATTTTTATTATTTTAAAATTCAAATATCTAGATATTTTTCTTCAAGCTCCTATCCAGACATGCCGCCAGACGTTTATAGGGTTTACCCCGCGTTCCGGACACAATGGAATAGGTTTCGGAAGCTAATTTGATCGTATGTGCGAGTTACGGAAATAAACGATCAAATTAAATTAAATCGATTTAAACTAATTTCTGTGCGTTTTTGCTTGCCCCGGATAAACGGTAAATCCGATTGACCCGAAATTTGAAATCATACAATAATATCACATTACGGATCCGATGAAACTAGTTTCGTCGAAATCCGAGGCCGTTTGAAAAATGACTATTTTAACTCGTTAAATTAATATTAAAACAATTTCGATGCGTTTCGAGCTGCCACGGTCAAACGACAACTCCGATTGCTACGAATATTGAAATCCGATAATAACTTACTATTATGGATCCAATGGAACTAGTTTCGTCCAATTCTGAGACTGTTCGAAAATTGGTTATTTTCCAGTCGATAATTAAATATTAAAATATTCAATTTTCACAAATTTACTTTTAATTCGATTTTTAAAAGTTCTACAACATCATTCTAACTTTCATATGATAAAATAAAATTTTACAAATCATTTTTAATCATACTAAACCCATTATTCAATTTATCCAATAAATTCCAATTTTTAAAATTTTATTAACTCTATTAAAATCTCAATATAACTTACATTCGCTTTGGAAACCAATTTGAATCATATTAAATCAAATTCCAATTATTCACTCTAATTTCATATATTAAATTTCAATATCATATTAATCATATCAACTTCGGAATTTAATTATTCAAACATTTGTAATATTAAATTTAACAAATTTGATTATACTTAAATCACCATCCTTTGAAATATTCAAAACGAACTTAAAAATTTAACTTTTGAAATGAATTAGAATTATAGAACAACTATTTCCATATACGGTTATTCAATTCCCGTTATTAAATTATTCAATAATTCCCAAATATTTAATTTAAACAATTTACCTGTTCAATATTCAATATTTGATTTAAACAGATTTTACTTATCAATCAGTTACTCTATTATACCCAATGAATTTCAACATTTATTATCCTATTCAACTGTTGATTACAAAGGCATTCACTAAGTAGCTTTTATTTTTCATTACTTGAAAAATTATTGTTGCAATTCATTCCAGTTATTATTATTCCAAACGACTTACAAATTTTTTTCTAACACTAAATCACGAAATCTTATTAAATTTAGCTGTCTTAATTTTCGAAAATTTACGGGTCGTTACACATTTCAATTTCAGAAATAGCAGCACTTATAAAGTGCTACAGTAGGTAAAATTAGTATTTCAAAACAGCTTAATTCAGAAATGGTAGCACTTAGCAAATGCTACCTTAAAACCACAGCATTTTGGAAATGCTACCAAAACAAATTCCAATTTTATTATGACCTTTCAGAAAAATTAAATTCTCAATTTTAGCCATTTTTAACTTATAAAAACATATCTCACGCTTCAGAAAATATTCATTTGGATATCATTTAATTGATGATTAAATGAAATTAAATTTTATAAATAAATTATCCAAATTAACTGTAATTCATTTATTACGTCAAAATTACACTATTGTGCTTAACTTTTATTTTTAACAAATAACTTAACACTTTATTTAACATACCCACTTCATAAACAAAACATTCTTATCACCAAATTAACTTAAATTTCCATTTGAAACTAAAATTTCAATTATCAAGTTAAGTCATAATTAAATTACATTTTATACATTTTTACTTGCCTTTTAACTTATAGAAATCATTATAAAACTTATTATACAAAACATATCCCTTTCATAAATAAAAATTGATTACTATTACATGGTTAGATTTAAAATTCCATATTAAATCAAATTTAATTATTAATTTATTTATCATCAATAAAGATCTTTAAATTACAATTTAAAACCAATTATTGACTTATAAAAATTTTAACTTATGGAAAACCAATATCTCTTTATTTTAAATCATTAAATCAAATCTTAAGCTTCGTATCTTTTTAAAACTCAAAATACTTAATAATTTTTTTGGAAAATATTATTTAAAAATTAACCATGGGCCTGTATATTATTTTATAATATAGGACAAGTGATATGGATATGTATCATTTCAATCCGTAATTTAAAAAGAAAAATCTGGGTTCTATCATTTAAAACCCGCAATCCCAAGTCAAATTAAATACAATAAAAATCGCTCGAGCCCTTCATTTCAGCTTATAACGATTTTTTCTTATTCTAATGTCCGTTAGGGTATGTATCATTTCAACCCATAGTGAAAAGGGAACTTGTAGTGTGAGCTACAGAAAATAAAATGAACTGTACACCATAGCATATCATATCAGGATGTAACAAATATATAAGCAGAATTTAACATCATAAATCATATCACAGGCGTATATGAACTTATCAACATAGCATATAAATTTCTACACATCCACTTGTCATCGTTTCACAGTTATATAAGTACGAATGTCGAGAGTGATAAACTCACCTTCTTAAAGCTAGAATTGAAAATTCAAGACACAAATCCAAACTCTGCAAAGTAGAAAAGGCACGATAAGATTTGAGTGGAAGATGAGCCAATATTCAAGTCTTGCAATGACAAATAAAATAAAACAAATATAAGTACAGACTAATCACAAAAGAAATATAAGAATTAACAAAGCAAAAGAAAGAACAAATGGAAAACAAGACTTGACTCAAGCAAGTGGTTCGACCACATCACAATAGGGCTCAACCATCATCACACATGGTTCAACCCTGACCTGATTTTGACTGAAATGCTCGGCCAATGGTCAGAAATGCACGGCTAGGAAATGGAATATGGAAAGGTAGGGGTTACATGAAGGAAAAAAACAAGGCATGTGAAAGGTTGTGTGCACAAGGGGTTTGGCCTAGGCAAGTATTGTTGAGTCACAAGTTTTATGAAGGTTTTGATTTCTGACAAATAACTAAAGGCGATCGACAAAACAAGGTCATAGCTACATATGGTACTCTAGATTGTAGGTTGATTATTTGATATTATAATAGTGATAAACTTGTTAAAATCTATCCTCAAATAATCATGCATTTTCAAGGAAATCAATATATATACGAATAAATTGTAGTTGCACATTCAGTGTGCAACTTTGCAGGGACCGGTCGACCGGTCACAATATATGTGGTCGACCGTTCCTGCATAATTTGCACACTGAACGTGCACACATGCACATAACGTATATATATTTGAATTCCTGTCTACTGGTCACTTTTTAACCTGTCGACCGTTTTTAAACAGAAAGCAATTTTTCCAAAAGACACTTCTTTTCTCCAAAGGTTGCATCTCTTACCTTTCATCAAAGATCATATCTCTTAATGGCAACTGCTCACAAAGAGTTACAACCATTCTTATCTATATAAACTCATCTAATTCGTTGATTAAAATAACATGATTTTATATGCTTTTACTCTAATCTCTGATCTTACTTTATATATACTCCTGCATTCTAAAAGCTCTCGATTATTTATTGAATCATTGAAACTATTTCATATCTTTTGATTCAATAAGTAATATACTTTCCTTAATCTTTTCAAAACATCATTCGCATACTTTGAGGATAAGATTATAGGAAGGGTGTACTGCTAGTGACAAATCCATGTTTTCAAGAGCACAAGTTGTCAACAACAATTGTATTTGTTCTTTTGTTGAAGTCCTTTGTGTTGTAAGAGGCAAGTGTTGAAGTCCTCAGTGTATTAGAGGTGTGAAATCCCGTTCGGTTGTTCGGGTGTTGTAAACCTGTTCCTCTGGGTGAAGCGAGGTAGCTAATAGTGAAAATCCAGATAGAATTCTGGGACTGGACGTAGGACGGTGCTCCGAACCAGTATAAAAATCTCTGGTGTGATTTTTCTATTTTTATTTACTATGCTATTATCATCTATTTCCGCATTTATATTGTAGACCATATTACACGATCCGTGTGTACTATATTAGCACATATAATTGTATACACACCGCACTTTCATTTGGTATCAGAGCGCGGTCATCATATAACTGTAACACAGTTATTTGATATATTATAGTAATATGGCAAATAACGTAAGTACTAGCACTCAAAACACCACTTACACGGAGGGTCAATCGACACAAAGACCTCCATTTTTCAATGGTCTTAACTATAGTTATTGGGCAACACGTATGTCATTCTTTATGCAATCAAATAGCTATGATGCTTGGAATGCCACTCAAAGAGAAATAGTGAATCCAACAACTGATTATTCAGAATGGACTGCAGCTGAGAAAAAGGCAGCAGTCGTAAATGCAAGAGCAATAAATATGTTGTTCTGTGCATTAGACCAAAATGAATATAACCGTGTTAGTATCTACACTACTGCATATCAAATTTGGCAAACACTAAAAATCACTCATGAAGGTACTAACAAGGTTAAACAAGCCAAAATAGCCATGCTAAAAAGTCAATTTCAAAATGAAACCAAATGAGACAATAAATGACATGTATTCACGGTTTCAAACTATTCACCATGCACTTATTGGCTTAGGACAAAAGTATTCTGATTTCGATGTTGTTTCAACAGTCCTACATTCTCTGACTAGTGAATGGGAAGGAAAAGTATTAGCAATTGAAGAAGCTAATGACCTTTCCGTCATGAATCCAGATGAATTGATAGGAAATTTAATGTCCTATGAAGCAAATTTGCAGGCTAGAAAAGAACAGAAAGAAGAAAAGAAAAATGTAGCATTTCATGTTGAGAAAGATGAAAATGAATCAGATTCTGAAGATGAAGATTTGGCATTCATTGCGAAAGGATTCAAAAAATTCCTAAAATATCGAAAAGCCAGTCGTTACAATAAAAGGAAATCTGGACCAAACAAACCATCTTCATCTGCTATAAAATGTTTCAACTGCCACAAAAAGGGACACATGCAGAAGGATTGTCCAGAACAAAAGAAGAAGTCAGAAAATGACAAATTCAAATATAAGAAGGACAAATCTAAGAAACGAGCTTTCTCAGTAACATGGGATGATTCAGAGTCATCTTCATCAGAAAGTGAAAGTGATTCAGAGAATGAACAAGCTAATGTTTGTTTTATGGCAATAGAAGATGAGGTACAAATTCCTACATTTGATGAATTACTTGATATTAATGCTGAATTGATAGTCAAATATAAAGACATAAAACGTCAATTAAAAGTAGTCAAAGCAGATTTAAGTAGAGCAGAGTTTGAACGAGATATGTTAAAAGATGAGAAGAAAATATTAGAAGAGGAACTTGAAAATATTCAAGAATCATCATCTAATGTTGACTCTCAAATATCTCTTTTGAGTCAAGAAATAGAAGCTCAAAAAGAGAAAAATAATGCTCTCACTACTGAAAATCATGAGCTTAAAGCAAAAGTCAAAATTCTAGACCTAGAAAAAGCTAGCTTACAAACAAAGTTTGATGACATTACTCAAAATGTTTCTAACTTTAACAAAGGTCGAGAAAATTTGACAAAAATCATTGAAAGTTCACAATCTATTTCAGACAAACAAGGATTGGGATATAACAAACAAGAAACCAAGAAACATCTTGGAAATAAAAGGAAGAAGAAAGTACAAAAAACTGAAGCTAAGAAAAATCTTAGTTTATTATATTCCAAACCAAAACCAGTTGTGAAATTTCAAAAGAAAAATGTCAAGACTATCAAAATATGGGTTCCGATTAGGAACAAATACATTCAGCAATTCATGAATACTGTGCATTTTAATAAAAATTATATATATAAAGGGGATACCGGACCCATATGGGTTTGGACTCCTAAGACCTAACTCTTAGGACCCTATAAAAGTGGGTACCATGGACTTAATTCTATTTTTTGCAGGTCCCACTTAAGAAAAGAGGATACTGGACAGTGGTTGCTCAAAGCACATGACGGGAGACAAGAGTTTATTAACAAATATTACATATTCAGATGGTGGCTCCGTCACTTTTGGAGACAATTCAAAAGGTTATATCATCGGCAAAGGCGATGTGAGCAATTGCGGAACGTACATATATAAGAATTCAAAGAGAGAGATCACATATTCAGGGGGAGATTCAGATTTGCAGATATATATTGTCATCAATCAAAAAGGAAGAGAATGTTGAGTCACAAGTTTTATGAAGGTTTTGATTTCTGACAAATAACTAAAGGCGATCGACAAACCAAGGTCATAGCTACATATGGTACTCTAGATTGTAGGTTGATTATTTGATATTATAATAGTGATAAACTTGTTAAAATCTATCCTCAAATAATCATGCATTTTCAAGGAAATCAATACATATACGAATAAATTGTAGTTGCACATTCAGTGTGCAACTTTACAGGGACCGGTCGACCGGTCACAATATATGCGGTCGACCGTTCCTACATAATTTGCACACTGAACGTGCACACATGCACATAATGTATATATATTTGAATTCCTGTCTACTGGTCACTTTTTAACCTGTCGACCGTTTTTAAACAGAAAGCAATTTTTCCAAAAGACACTTCTTTTCTCCAAAGGTTGCATCTCTTACCTTTCATCAAAGATCATATCTCTTAATGGCAACTGCTCACAAAGAGTTACAACCATTCTTATCTATATAAACTCATCTAATTCGTTGATTAAAATAACATGATTTTATATGCTTTTACTCTAATCTCTGATCTTACTTTATATATACTCCTGCATTCTAAAAGCTCTCGATTATTTATTGAATCATTGAAACTATTTCATATCTTTTGATTCAATAAGTAATATACTTTCCTTAATCTTTTCAAAACATCATTCGCATACTTTGAGGATAAGATTATAGGAAGGGTGTACTGCTAGTGACAAATCCGTGTTTTCAAGAGCACAAGTTGTCAACAACAATTGTATTTGTTCTTTTGTTGAAGTCCTTTGTGTTGTAAGAGGCAAGTGTTGAAGTCCTCAGTGTATTAGAGGCGCGAAATCCCGTTCGGTTGTTCGGGTGTTGTAAACTTGTTCCTCCGGGTGAAGCGAGGTAGTTAATAGTGAAAATCCAGATAGAAGTCTGGGACTGGACGTAGGACGGTGCTCCGAACCAGTATAAAAATCTCTGGTGTGATTTTTCTATTTTTATTTACTATGCTATTATCATCTATTTCCGCATTTATATTGTAGACCATATTACACGATCCGTGTGTACTATATTAGCACATATAATTGTATACACACCGCACTTTCAAGTATGGCTCGGTCTAGTTCAAGGCAAGGGGTCAGGTAGTCTGGTCATCATTTGAAGGTGCGACTAATGGTCAGGTCAGTCATGGCAAGGGGCTGGAGGAGGAGTAGGTGGTGGAGGCCGAGGCAAACAAGGTGGAGATGGTGAACAAATGGAGTTCGGCTAGGGTTTAAAACAATTTGGTGATGGGGTTTTTGCGTCTATTGGTCACGGCTATGGCATATAGGAGGTGATGAGATGGTGGTGGCTGATCAAGGTGGTGGTGGAGTGGAGTTGGTGGTTGACAATAGCATGTAGTGGCCGAGCATGTTTGAGAATCAAAGAGAAAGGCAAAAGGAAAATGAAAGAAGGAGAAGGAGAAAAGCGATTTACTGTAAAAGTTTTGTTCAGCCAATGCAAATGAGAAGGAGATGGGAAATAATATGTACATGAATGAGAAGTGGGATGGGAAGTTTGTATGGCTAGGCAATAGAAATATGAACGGCTAGGAAAGATGAGAAGGTGAGAAAAGGAAAGGCAACAATTAAAGAACAGAAACCGAAGTCTCTTGAAATTTCCAAGCCTGTTATAAAAATAAAACAAGTCAAAATCCAATAAATAAAAATCAAAGTCTAAATAAAATAAATAGAAAATAAAATAGAGAAATGAAATTAGGAAATAGAAAATAAAATACAGAAAATAATTGCGTGCAAAACACTGAATTTTATAAAATTTAAAGAGTGCGAAACGGAATTTGACGAAACGAAAGGTAGAACGAATATTAGAATCATATTCTGCTTCAAAGAAAAGATTTAAAAATGAAAATTCAAATTAAAAAATTTCAAATGAAAGTCAAAGTTTGACCAAAGTTGACCAAAATATAAAATTTTCAGAAAGTAATTATTTTATTGTATTTGGAAAATAAATTATAAACAAATTCCAAAATTACATTGTCAAATTCTAAAATTTCGAATTTCAAATGATTTAAAAATCAAAGTTTCAAATAAAATTGAATTAAAATATTTATTAAAATTATGGGCTGTTACAAAAAACATACCTTCCATCACAGTCTTCCCTTTTTTAGCTGTAGTTGGCCTAGCAGATGATGGTCCAACAATAAAAACCTTTCCCTTGTCTGCCCTAACTGGTTTTGGACACTGGTTCTTATAATGCCCAACCTGGTCACGGTTGAAGCACTTGGCATTCTTCATTTCTACAGCCTTCTTCTCCTTGCTTGACCAACACTCATGAGCATAATGACCCTTCTTCTCACACTTGAAGCAAATTAAATCAGCCTTTGCCTTCTTGGAAGCATCTCCCTTCCGGGCTCCCTTCTTTTTAAAGAACTTCCTCTTCTATAACATCCCGCCTTTTTGTACATTTTAAATCGATGATAAACAACACACGTCAGACTCAAACTGTACAGAAGGACGGATTGTTATTGGGGAGAATAAGAAAAAGTAGAGAAAGAAAAAAACAAAACAGAATCTTGCAGCGGAACGAAAAAATATAATAATCAAATAAACAGTTCATGAAGCTGTTTTACAAAACATTTGATTTTACTTATACAATACATATCAGAGTTTCACATACCAGAGAATAATATATAATGCAGCAGAACAAAGTAGTAATTAATAGTAATAATACAATCTTCATCTTCGTCCTCCAAAATAAAGTCTTCAAATTCTGTAATGCTTTGACTGACCCGAGAGAATTGAAAAGACAAAACACTCGAGTCAGAACTGAAATATCTTATGTAAGTTAAATCAACTATAAATAATATGAGCGGAACGGCTTCAAAGATGTTTATGGGATTTGACATCTCCTATCCAGTGTCTAACGTGAGTGCAACAACTTAAGAGATGCTCGGGATTCACATCTCCTAAGGATCCTTTAAACTATTTACTATGTAGTAATATCTCGCTATTATAATAATGTCTATAATAAAGTAAACTTACTTTTAAATAGCGTTAAGGAGTGACCAATATTCCTCTTAACACGTAATAGTCCCAGTAGTCCATCCAGCATCATGGTCCCTCCTGATCGGGAAGCCACCAGAGGATACCACACGGGCTACGGGAGAAAACCAAACTCATACAAGGCGCGAGAGGGTAGGTGACACAGCACAACTAGGCAATGCTAGAGTAGATATACCAATTGTAGGATCTAGATTAACCCTAGAGGGGGGGTGAATAGGGTTAATAACGAATTTTCTCGATTTAAAACAAAGAAACAAACTGCAGAAATAAATATGCTGAAAAGTAAATCACACACAAAATTTACCCAGCTTCGGCAACCCCTGCCTACTGCTGCATTCCCAGATTTCTATTAGAATTAAACAGTATCTCGCTTACAAACACTCTACCAGACTCGCAAACCCTTGCTCCCGCTCACAAACACTCTCACAGACTCGCACACCCTGCTCCGCCTATAGAGCTTTGTTTACTCGCAAACTCTGCTCCGCCTCTAGAGCTTCGCAAACTCGCACACCCTGCTCACTGAACTAATTCTAACTAGTCAATCTGACACTACCTAAACCCTAGGTGGTGATTTACAAATTCTTTGACACGAAAAAAAAAAAAAAAAAACAATCTTCAAAAATAAAACCAGGAGCAAAAATCAAAATACGAACTTGAATCCCTAATTTTTTTTTGCTCAAAATAAAATCAACCCTTTTTAATAAAACCCTAAATAAAAAAAAACTAAAGCCCTTTAAAACAAATAAGGCCGGCCCCTTGTCTTTAACCCGATCCACTTCTATTCTTTGACCCGTGAAGAAAAATGGCGGCCCTCTGTTGTATTTCGTTCGATCTGGAATTAGGGCTTCGGCTCTTGCGTTGCAATTAGGGCTTCGATTCTTCGTTGCAATTATGGCTTCGGCTCTGGATGATTGATTCACTTACTTGCGTTGCTCTTGCTCATGCTTGTTCTCTGATGGACTGCGTCGCATGTTCTCTGATAATTGCTTCTTGTTGCAAGCTCTATCTCTGATGATCGAGTTGTTGAATTGCGGTATGTTATTTCACTTTTGTTTGGTTTGTTTGTTTGCCTTTTTCTCGATGCCGATGATGATTTCTTTTGGGGTTTATTTATAGGGTTGAAACCCTCCTAATCACTGTCATATTTGATTTTTCCATGTCGTTGATTTTTTTCTTGAAATCAATTTCGAATTATTGCTGTCCATATTTGTTTTCGAATTATTTAATTCGAAGATCTCTTTCCATACTTGTTGGTTCGGCCCCTTTATGAATTAACACAGACCATATATGAATTCGAGATATTTGATTCAGAGATATCTTTCCAAAATTAAATTCCTTAATTAAAGCAAAAAAGAAACTGACTTCGGCCATCTTTTCTTGTCTCCATTTGAACGTATGTTCATCTGGTCATTGTTGAATATGTTGCATTTTCAAATTGCTGACCATCCAGACTTTTGTTAACTTCACTGTGTATATGCGTATTTCAATGTTGCAGTGATCATTGAATTTTGATCGAGGCCATTTGCACTTGTGGTTGGTCACTTGAACTTGATTGTTTGGTTTCATGTGCATGTGCTTATATTTCCAGTGTGCACTTGGCTGTTCTTTCATTTTGCTGTAATCTCACTTCGAATTGCATACACTTCATGTTGACATTTGCAATGCTTCGACACAGATGCTACACTAGTTCATTGTGTTGTTGTCTGGACACATATTTTATCACTTGATCTTGCAGTCTTCATTTTTGCTGTGACACTTGTGATATTCATGTTGATTGCTTCATGACTTGTGCACATTTGTGTTGCTTACTGATGCATGCACTCGAGTCATTCTGGTCGTTGTCTCCAGTTGCTTGTGTATCACTATGATGCCTGGTTTACACTGTCATGTTGCTTTCATATATGCACAGTTGGTTCATGTATCACTTGAATTTGTTTCACTGCCATACTTGTAGCTTGCCTCTGGTGTAGTCTTGTCTGGTGCATTGACATTGACATTGTATTACTGTCCCTTTACCATGTTGCATTATTCACTGAGCATTTCTATGTTGAGTTTGCATTGGTGTAGTTGTTCATTTCAGTGAGTTGTCTGCACTTGTGAACTTTGTTGTTGGCATTGGCTTTGTCTTCTGTTGACATTTGCAGTTGTACTTCTGTTGGCAGTGTAGTTGTTCTTGCTTTGATGCATCTATGTCCTGCCATGTTGCTGTTGACATGTTCATATGAACTTGCATTCATTTGAGTTCATTCCACTGTTTCATGTAGCTGTTGACATGTTTATATGAACTTGCATTCATTTGAGTTCATTCCACTGCCATGTAGTTGTTTGCCAAGACTGTTGTACACTTGCTTGAAGTTGTTCTGCACTTTGGTGGCTCTGGCTTGATTTGTTCTGATTTGTAAGTTGTGCTTTTTCTTGGTCTCTGTTGCATGCTTGTTTGTATGTTGCACTTGATATTGCAGTCTCTGGCATTCTTGTACAACTTCATTGTTGCTGCTTGTATCACTGGTATATCTTGTCTGCACTTGCATACTCACTTTGGTCTGTTGGTGGCATTCCTTTTGTCCATGGTACTGTTTGAGTTGTTGCAGTTTATCACTTGACTTGTTAGTGCATTGCCACACTGTACATTCTTGAACTTGGTCTCTGATGGTGTTGAACTTCACTGTTGCATTCCATTTGTGTTTGCTGTCAGTTGATGTTCTATTGCAGTTGTACTGCTTGATATTCATTCCTGTAGTTTGCATTCATGTACTTGCTGTCGTAGATGTTTTGAACTGCATACTTCTTGTTGCAGTTTTGAACAATGCTCGGCCATGTTAGTTTCATATGCATATTTGTGCATATTGACCATTGGTTGTTCATTTGGGCTGCTGGACTTGTTATACATTTCATAGTACATCTGTTTTGGACTTGTTTTTGGATTGCATTGCGTTGAGTCGAATTTGCAGTGATGGCTTGACCTTTGCACTTTCACACTTGCTCTTGTTGGCTGCACACACGAGTTGGCGAGGCAGTGCACACGTGTATGAATGTACACGTGTGTATTGCAGCCACTTGTGATTACCTGTCCCTGTAATATCTATGTGCACGACTTTGTGATAAATTCAAGTGTGAATGATGACGAACAACCCATATATCTGAGGCAAACATTATTTTCAAAAATATCGTTTATTTTAAACTTCAAAAATATTTCTCGATCAATTTTACTGCGTTAGTGAATATTTTTGCAGATTTGCTCAGATGCTAGATACAAACTGAAATGCAGTTGAAGACCAAATACGAGAGTGAGTGATATGTAGTGAGGATAATGATGTAAATATGAAATGTGATGTAGTTCAAAATTGTATATAGTGAGAGCATGAATTTGTACTTTTCAAGATTTGTAATAAATATTTGTTTGAATAAAATTTCTGTTTGAATTCAAAATCTGTGTAACTTGTTCTGTTTGAATTCAAATTAAAATTCTGTGTAATTTATTTTATTCAACAAATATTTATTTAATATATGAAAACTAAAATAGTACATTAACAAATACATTTAAACGAACTATATATATGTGTTTATTATCATCAAACAAAAATCATATAAGCGCAAAGCGCATATTTCACAATCTCCCCCTTTGATGATAACAAACATATATTTAAGATTTTGACCGTGTTAAATGTATTTGATCCATGGTATACTCTAATTTGCTCCCCCTATTTAAATGCTTTCTCTCTATATGATGCTCCCCCTACATATATGCATACAAATAAAAAATATATACAAATGAGCTTAGATGCATATGGAAAATTATTTGACCTTTGCTTGATTCTATTTGACAAAATCTTAACTTTTCTCTCCCCCTTTTGTTATCAGCAAAAGAATAACAGTGTGAGAGAAAATAGAGATGAAGTGATCAATATTAATCCAACATTAAACTCAAATTGAATATAAATATTAAACTCAAATGAGAATCAAACAAAAATCATAACGACCCTTGTTAGGCGCATATTCCACTTTTAGAAATGACGGAAATAAAATTCTCATACAATATCATACAGTTAAATCTTCTTGTGGTACATTTATATCAGGAATTTGAATATCTACTAATCATGCATAACCGTTAGGACTTTTAAATGAGATTAGTAGTATTCCAATTTAATTTTTTTTTTAAAAATGAAATCAAGTATCTTCTAACCACGCATGACCGTGAGGACTTTTAAATGGGATTAAAATCAACTTGTCTATTAAATCAATTAATTTTGATATGCGTTTCATACATGCATAACCATAAGGACTTTTAAATGAGCATGGAAGCACATAATCAAAAATCCAAGTAATTCACCCATGCATAACCGTGAGGACTTTTAAATGAGAGTGGATACTTTGGATATTTATTTATTTTTACAAAAAAAATGTGAAATGAAAAGCAAATGATCCCTGATTATAGTACCACCTATTGACAAACTATCTTGAATATTTGATAAATCATGGTCCATAGAAATAATGGTAGATATAGAAATGGTCATGGAATTTTTACCCAACAAAAAGTTTTATAACTCTTGATTAAATTCCTAAAGAAATTTTCCAAATATACTCTTTTGAGTAATGTATGTTAATTATCAACACTAATCACTTTTTGAATCACAATTTATCTCTTCGATAATCAGCAGGGAGTCGGATTAGTCAAAATTTGTCATTTAAAATCAAATAAACATGACTAATCTGAAAGTATGGTCAAACAATTATTTTTACGAAGGGGTTATATGAGAGAAAAAAAATCTGCTAAATGAAAATTATTTCAAGTGAAAAATATGCAGATATTTTCTTTGAAAAAACGATGCAGCAAATGTATGTTTCACCATAAATCACGTTCAACTCGTAAATTTTCTATCAACTAGATTACCAGAATGAACTGCATCTGAATTTCTTTTTCACTTCAAAATATCACTAACTTGATAAACAAGACCATGAAAATATGCATAAGAAACTTACAATCAATTTTGAACAGTGAACAAGTCAGAATAAATCATCATCTCAATCTTGGCTGATTTCATTCAGAAAATGGTACAGATTATCACATAAGAATATCTTCACCTGTTTTACCTTTACGATGATTTTACGTGATTGCCCATTGTGATTCTGTCACCTTTATACTAGGCTAAGGAACTTTGCTTTGACACTCATTGTGTTTCTGGAACAGCCAAAATCCAGAAAACACCGTTGATGTTCCTTAGCCTGCCACCATACCTACACGAGAGAAGATTTATGTGACCTATTTATAGGTCCATGGTTGTTAGTGGCAGAAGCATTATGAATAAATAAACCCTTTGGAACCCAAACTTGTTTTGTCCTTTCATTCTTGTTCCAATAGACATGAAATCTGTTTGTAGAATTTTTAGGAACCCAAACTTGTATAAATTTTGTGTTCTTGTTCCTATGTCTACAATTTTCAACATGATGTCCAATTATTTCACATCTACCAAAGACACTCCTTCCTTTTGCACTATCCTCAACTTGTGTTTTCCCAAAACCTAGTCCTTTTCTGTTGTTAGCAAAAATTTGATTTCCCAATAGCATGTTGAATGATTTTTCTCCTATTGAAAAGTTATTCAGAGATTTTTCAAGATTTTGGACTTTGGTTTTTAGTGTTGAGTTTTCAGTTACAAGTGAGGCGCATCTATTTATAAAATCCTTTTTCCTAGTGTCAATGGTTTCCATAAGACTCAAGTTTTCTTTTTCAAGACTCTCAAGGCTATTCTTGAGTCTTGACAATTCCGAATCTAAACTTTTACGTTTTTCATATTCTAGGTTATGAATATTTTCAAGTTCGGTTTCTAACCTAAAATTTTCACGAGCAAGTTCTCTCTTATCAAATTCTAGTTTTTCAATTTTTGATTCAAGAGCATCAACTTCTTTAGTAAGATCAGAACACATAAAAACAAGATCTCTATAGGAATAATCACCTTCCTCACTTGATTCCTCCGAGCTTGCTTCTGAATCTGATTTTGCCACAAGACACAAGTCAGCCTCCTCTGAGCTGCTATCCGAAACTTCCTCGCCTTCTTCATCATCCCAAGTTGCCGCGAACACCTTCTTTTCCTTTTTCTTTCCTGTGTTATATTTGAGAAGTGGGCATTCTGGTTTGATGTGGCCAGGCTTGTTGCAATTATAACACGTCAGCTCATTATCGGAATTTTCAGAATCTTTTGACGAATTGCCCTTTGTTTTCTTCTTGCGTGGCTTGAATCTTGACCATCTTCTAAGATTATTGACAGCCATGGCAAGTTCTTCAATTGGATCTTCTCCTTCATCGCTCTCTTGTTTGATTTTTAAGGCAATTGTCTTCTTCTTTGGTTCGGAGTTGTTGCGTTCTTCCTTTGCTTTTAGCTCAAGCTCATATGTCATCAAGTTGCCAATCAACTCCTCCATGCTTAGCTTACTCAGATCTTTCGATTCTTGTATTGCTGTGACTTTTGCCTCAAAGTTCATCGGTAAGACTCGTAGAATCTTCCGCACAAGCTCTACCTCAGTGAAGACCTTCCCAAGTGCTCTAGCGTTGTATACCAAGGTTGAAAAGCGTCCAAACATATCCTTTATGCTCTCGCCTTTGTCCATCACAAAGTTCTCGTATTCGTTGCTGAATAGGGCTAGACGAGACTCCTTGACTTGAGAAGTTCCTTCGTGTGTCACCTCCAAAGTGTGCCAAATTTCCTGTGCTGTTGTACAATGAGAAATTCTATTAAATTCGTTTTTATCAAGAGCACAGATTAAAGCATTCATGGCTTTAGCATTTGTGGTTTTCAATCTCTTATCGTTTTCATCCCACCTATCCTTAGGTTTAGGAATCTCAGTACCACCAACAGTTATAGTAGGAGGTTTATAGCCAGTTTCAATAATATCCCAAACATCATAATCCACTGAACTAAGATAAATACCCATCCTAACTTTCCAATAAGCATAATCATTCCCGTTAAACATGGGTGGCCTGACAATAGATTGCCCCTCAGAAAAAGCATTATTTGGTAGACTCATGACTCTAGAGTTAAATAAAAAAAAACCTTGCTCTGATACCACTTGTAGGATCTAGATTAACCCTAGAGGGGGGGTGAATAGGGTTAATAACGAATTTTCTCGATTTAAAACAAAGAAACAAACTGCAGAAATAAATATGCTGAAAAGTAAATCACACACAAAATTTACCCAGCTTCGGCAACCCCTGCCTACTGCTGCATTCCCAGATTTCTATTAGAATTAAACAGTATCTCGCTTACAAACACTCTACCAGACTCGCAAACCCTTGCTCCCGCTCACAAACACTCTCACAGACTCGCACACCCTGCTCCGCCTATAGAGCTTTGTTTACTCGCAAACTCTGCTCCGCCTCTAGAGCTTCGCAAACTCGCACACCCTGCTCACTGAACTAATTCTAACTAGTCAATCTGACACTACCTAAACCCTAGGTGGTGATTTACAAATTCTTTGACACGAAAAAAAAAAAAAAAAAATCTTCAAAAATAAAACCAGGAGCAAAAATCAAAATACGAACTTGAATCCCTAATTTTTTTTTGCTCAAAATAAAATCAACCCTTTTTAATAAAACCCTAAATAAAAAAAAAACTAAAGCCCTTTAAAACAAATAAGGCCGGCCCCTTGTCTTTAACCCGATCCACTTCTATTCTTTGACCCGTGAAGAAAAATGGCGGCCCTCTGTTGTATTTCGTTCGATCTTGAATTAGGGCTTCGGCTCTTGCGTTGCAATTAGGGCTTCGATTCTTCGTTGCAATTATGGCTTCGGCTCTGGATGATTGATTCACTTACTTGCGTTGCTCTTGCTCATGCTTGTTCTCTGATGGACTGCGTCGCATGTTCTCTGATAATTGCTTCTTGTTGCAAGCTCTATCTCTGATGATCGAGTTGTTGAATTGCGGTATGTTATTTCACTTTTGTTTGGTTTGTTTGTTTGCCTTTTTCTCGATGCCGATGATGATTTCTTTTGGGGTTTATTTATAGGGTTGAAACCCTCCTAATCACTGTCATATTTGATTTTTCCATGTCGTTGATTTTTTTCTTGAAATCAATTTCGAATTATTGCTGTCCATATTTGTTTTCGAATTATTTAATTCGAAGATCTCTTTCCATACTTGTTGGTTCGGCCCCTTTATGAATTAACACAGACCATATATGAATTCGAGATATTTGATTCAGAGATATCTTTCCAAAATTAAATTCCTTAATTAAAGCAAAAAAGAAACTGACTTCGGCCATCTTTTCTTGTCTCCATTTGAACGTATGTTCATCTGGTCATTGTTGAATATGTTGCATTTTCAAATTGCTGACCATCCAGACTTTTGTTAACTTCACTGTGTATATGCGTATTTCAATGTTGCAGTGATCATTGAATTTTGATCGAGGCCATTTGCACTTGTGGTTGGTCACTTGAACTTGATTGTTTGGTTTCATGTGCATGTGCTTATATTTCCAGTGTGCACTTGGCTGTTCTTTCATTTTGCTGTTATCTCACTTCGAATTGCATACACTTCATGTTGACATTTGCAATGCTTCGACACAGATGCTACACTAGTGTTGTTGTCTGGACACATATTTTATCACTTGATCTTGCAGTCTTCATTTTTGCTGTGACACTTGTGATATTCATGTTGATTGCTTCATGACTTGTGCACATTTGTGTTGCTTACTGATGCATGCACTCGAGTCATTCTGGTCGTTGTCTCCAGTTGCTTGTGTATCACTATGATGCCTGGTTTACACTGTCATGTTGCTTTCATATATGCACAGTTGGTTCATGTATCACTTGAATTTGTTTCACTGCCATACTTGTAGCTTGCCTCTGGTGTAGTCTTGTCTGGTGCATTGACATTGACATTGTATTACTGTCCCTTTACCATGTTGCATTATTCACTGAGCATTTCTATGTTGAGTTTGCATTGGTGTAGTTGTTCATTTCAGTGAGTTGTCTGCACTTGTGAACTTTGTTGTTGGCATTGGCTTTGTCTTCTGTTGACATTTGCAGTTGTACTTCTGTTGGCAGTGTAGTTGTTCTTGCTTTGATGCATCTATGTCCTGCCATGTTGCTGTTGACATGTTCATATGAACTTGCATTCATTTGAGTTCATTCCACTGTTTCATGTAGCTGTTGACATGTTTATATGAACTTGCATTCATTTGAGTTCATTCCACTGCCATGTAGTTGTTTGCCAAGACTGTTGTACACTTGCTTGAAGTTGTTCTGCACTTTGGTGGCTCTGGCTTGATTTGTTCTGATTTGTAAGTTGTGCTTTTTCTTGGTCTCTGTTGCATGCTTGTTTGTATGTTGCACTTGATATTGCAGTCTCTGGCATTCTTGTACAACTTCATTGTTGCTGCTTGTATCACTGGTATATCTTGTCTGCACTTGCATACTCACTTTGGTCTGTTGGTGGCATTCCTTTTGTCCATGGTACTGTTTGAGTTGTTGCAGTTTATCACTTGACTTGTTAGTGCATTGCCACACTGTACATTCTTGAACTTGGTCTCTGATGGTGTTGAACTTCACTGTTGCATTCCATTTGTGTTTGCTGTCAGTTGATGTTCTATTGCAGTTGTACTGCTTGATATTCATTCCTGTAGTTTGCATTCATGTACTTGCTGTCGTAGATGTTTTGAACTGCATACTTCTTGTTGCAGTTTTGAACAATGCTCGGCCATGTTAGTTTCATATGCATATTTGTGCATATTGACCATTGGTTGTTCATTTGGGCTGCTGGACTTGTTATACATTTCATAGTACATCTGTTTTGGACTTGTTTTTGGATTGCATTGCGTTGAGTCGAATTTGCAGTGATGGCTTGACCTTTGCACTTTCACACTTGCTCTTGTTGGCTGCACACACGAGTTGGCGAGGCAGTGCACACGTGTATGAATGTACACGTGTGTATTGCAGCCACTTGTGATTACCTGTCCCTGTAATATCTATGTGCACGACTTTGTGATAAATTCAAGTGTGAATGATGACGAACAACCCATATATCTGAGGCAAACATTATTTTCAAAAATATCGTTTATTTTAAACTTCAAAAATATTTCTCGATCAATTTTACTGCGTTAGTGAATATTTTTGCAGATTTGCTCAGATGCTAGATACAAACTGAAATGCAGTTGAAGACCAAATACGAGAGTGAGTGATATGTAGTGAGGATAATGATGTAAATATGAAATGTGATGTAGTTCAAAATTGTATATAGTGAGAGCATGAATTTGTACTTTTCAAGATTTGTAATAAATATTTGTTTGAATAAAATTTCTGTTTGAATTCAAAATCTGTGTAACTTGTTCTGTTTGAATTCAAATTAAAATTCTGTGTAATTTATTTTATTCAACAAATATTTATTTAATATATGAAAACTAAAATAGTACATTAACAAATACATTTAAACGAACTATATATATGTGTTTATTATCATCAAACAAAAATCATATAAGCGCAAAGCGCATATTTCACACCAATTATTCTTCCGGACCGGTAGTAACGTGTAGCAGCTACTACCGCCCACCTCGAGCCACACCTCCAAAATCGAAAGGGCCCAAATCAATCCCAAAGTTATAGAATGGTATCAAAGAAGTGTGTCCGATAAAAGGTGCTACCTTATTAGCCCGTCAATCGCTCTTGTTTTAGCCACCTTATGCCAGCTCACGGGAGTCCGGTCCATGTATTTACCTCAAAGGAAATGCCCCATCATCCTACTACATTCTGGAATCTCCACCGCGTACACGGTTGTTAAATTGGTTTTCAGAGTTGGCAGAGAGTATGAAAACTTCCGATCCCAGTCACTTTAACAACCAAACGTTATTATAACACCGCGGTCATTTAAATAATTATACTTCAAAACCAGAACATACTATCCATTTCAAAATCATATAAATACGATATCATTTCCCCTTTAAAAACCAAATCAATATGATATCATTTTTATTTCGAATATATCTTTCCAAAATCATAGCCCTTTCAAAATTATAATATTCCGAAACCAAACGCTTGAAATATAACACTTCAAAGCATAATACTTCGAATTTCATAGCTTCTAAACCATAACTTCCAAAACTTAAATGGTTTGTATATTCAAACAGTATATAAAATAAAGTAGTTTGAATTTAAAATTACTTTATAAAGTAAAATAATTTCCTCGAATTCATAATTTTATTCACTTTAAATTAAATCTCAATATATAACTTTCAACCCACTTTCAGGTTTCAAAAAAACCATTTCAATTTCAATATATTTCAAACTTTGAGTATTAAACGATTTCAAAACTAAGATTGGAAATTACGATTCAACAATTCCATTTTATATTATTTAGTTTTGAAATATTTGCATAATAAATCCATTATCATTTAAATAAAACTTAAATTACAAAGAACTAAACATTTCCTTCAATTTATTTATACTTGGAATATTCGTTTAATTCATCTTAAACCAAAATCAAGTTATAAGAATCATACCTTTTAAAGCCTCAATTTTATTTAAATTTCAAATCAAATTTATTCGGGTATAATTCTTAAATATTTTGATTCAAACCAAATTCATATTTATCTTCCAACCAAAATTTTATTTAAGTCATTATAAACTCTCTACACAATATAATTTAAACAGATACTTAACCATATTACATAAAAACAGTCAAACTTTATAATCTAACTTATTTTGTATTTCAAAATAAATTTATACATAGCTGAAAACCAATAATAAAATGACATTTATATAACATCAATAATCAATATTTACATAACCTATATATTTCCTTACAAAACCATAGAAAACATTTCAAATATGTTTATATATATAGACCACGGTGTCTGTATATTCTACCCTATAGTCAAGTGATACGGATATTTATCATTTCAATCTGTAATTTAAAATAAAAATACGGTTATATATCATTTCAAACTGCAATCCCGAATGAAATAAAAATGCATATAACCTGCAGTTTATAACAATATAGAATACAACATCCATTCATCCAAAATCAGTCATCAAACATTTATCACAATCATCATCCAATTTAAACAATAACATCAATATAGAATAGATGATAAATAACAGGTATTTACTGGCAGTTTATATTTAATAATAAATTAAATAACAATTTAACTGGCAGTTTATATGCAATAATAAATTAAATAAAAATTTAATTCAATAAATTCAATTTAACCGGAATGATGATAAAATATGCCAAACAGTCATAAATAAATTTCTAATCACATCAGAAATTAATTTAACATACATAAGAAATTTTAAAAGTTGTGAGTGGGTTAAAACACTCGCCTTTTGAATTTAAATTAAATTTAAATCCAATTTAAGCCTAAAATTTGAACTGTATCAGAATTCATCTAAACCTATGCCAAAATGTCCGGAATTTCAATCGAACCTGGCAGAAAATGTCGCGCGTGAATTGGATCACGTATGCAAAAGTTATGTAAATTCGAACGATTCAAAACTAAATTTAAAATAAACAAATAAAACATAGCATACTTACACATCATCACCCCTACCCTTCACTCGGCTACAGGAACCCTAGAACAAGCGTTCGCGATTAGGAAGAAAGCCGCCACTGTCTCCAGCAATACGCTGCGACCAACGTTCATCTATATTCCGATCGAAGACCACGACTGCGCTCGTCATTCGAAGCCGAGCCTCCCCTAACATTGCGCAATCCCATCAATCCCCCAGGCCGACGCCGATTTGCCACATTCAACCGCCTGCCATGGTGATTTCCGACCCCTTCGACACGAACTAACCCACTGGATCATCATGCTTCAACCTCCTCTATGCGCCTATCCTCTCTGATTGACCCCATGACGCGAATCTACCGTTAAAATCGAAACCACCAAATGAACGGGAATAAACTAGCCAATTTTGACCACCCAGCAACCCAGATCGAAACACATATTTGACTTGCGCTCTTCGAGAGCTTCAAATCGATATATAATTAGATATAGTTTGAGGAGATTAAATTTTCAATTTGATCTATGATTTGGATTTGAAGTTTGGGGATTAGGGTTTGCAGCCATTAGAATGAGGAGAAGCAATTGAAATTGTACGTACAGAAATGAGGAAAAAGAAATAGGCTAGGGTTCATAACAAGGTATATATAGAAAAAGCTGAAAAATAGAGGAACGAATACGATTGGTTTGGACCGTTGAAAGATAAATGGCCTGAAAAGCCCGTTCCGACTCCGGAAGGAAATTGGGTCAAACCATATATTAAAATAGATGTTTTTAAACATTTTAAACGCAATGGAATAGGTTTCATGTCCAAATTCCATCGCATGAAGAAGTTATGCTAAAATCAAGTTATTTCAAATTGATTTCAATCTCATTGATTTCAAGGCGTTACGAGCTCGTACAATCAAACAACAAGTCTGATTGCTACAAAACTTGGAATCCTACAATAATTCACCATTATGGATCTGATGAAACTGGTTTTATCCAAATCCGAGTAAGTGGTCAAAACGGCTATTTTCCGGTTATTAAATTAAATTAATAATTAATTAATTGAATCACTTTTCCAGTTTAAATTCAATTATTTACCTTTTCTACCATTTTTGACTTCTTAATCATTTATAATAACTTAAACAATTTTAGATGTCAATTTAAAGTTGATTGATCCATCAATTTCGGCATTAAATTTTCAATTTCATTATATTCAGAAATTATAAATTAAATTCTCAATAATTCTATTGAATTTACTTTTCATTCTTATTATTCAATTCATTATGGTCAAATGGATAGAATTAACATTGGGTCCATGATCTATTACATTATATTCTCAAATTCCATATTGATTTCAATTAACATAATAATTAAATATTAAATTTCATTTAATTGCAATTTATTTAATTATTAAGTTTAAATTAATAAATCTTGATTCCCATTCTTTTTGTCCAATCAATCGTTATCCTATTCATACTTTATTATCAACCAACAATTATTTCAATTAATTATCTAATATTGATTCTATCGAATTATAGTTTATTACGTATTATTTCATAAATTAATATACTTTGAAATCATCTCCCGATTTATTAATTACAATCAATTGTAACCTTACAGTTGGTTTCAATTAATTGGGATTGCACTAAATTAGTTATTTATTAACTTGCATTAACATTATTACCTTTATTTTAGTGATTTCATAATTAAATTACAGATTTTTATTTTCTTTCCGAATTAAATTACCAAAACTTATTAAATTAACAAAATTTAATTGTTGAAAATTACGGGTCGTTACATCTTCTTTTCCTGAGAACCCTGCATTACAACGGGCTTCCCTTTAGAACAAACAGCCAGCATCTCCTCATGGCGAAGCATCTCCGCCACTACATTACAAGGATCACGAAGATGTGGTAGGGTTGCCCTAGAAATCTCGGGACTCGGTCCATTAATGAACTCTCATTCCTCATGATGACGATGTCTATAGTATTATATCCATAACGGGACAACTCATCAAACTTAGTAGCCTACTCAACAACTAACATCTCTCCCTGCTTCAGATCCAAAAACTTCCCTAGAAGCGCTGATTTAGCAACCTTAGACATAAACCTCTATTCAAATCTCCTTCGAAAATCAACCCAAGTCAATTCCTCCTCCGGAACTTTGATAGTAACAATATTCCACCAATGAAGTGCTAACACTTGCAACTGCCTAGTGGCCAACCTTCTCTTCTGCTCATCATCTAAACCCAAATCCGGAAATATTCTCTCACAATGCAAAAGTCAATTCTCTACCTCTATGGCATTCTCCATCCCCATAAATGGCTTCCCACTAAGGCCGGTGTAATCTATGCTTAGCTTAGCGTAATTATTCCCAACTAGAGCCACAAGATTAGCTCCTTGAACATTTCCAACAACTCTAGCAACTACTCCTACTTGCATCATATTGACGAAGAACTGATACATCACCTCCATATCCACTGGTGGATTTCTAGCACCTATATTGGCCTCTGCATTTTGTTTAGCATTAGCCTGTCGACCCAGTTCTTCCTGGTGGGTCAAACATATCCGTTGGTTGTGGTGCTTCCTCCATCAAGATTTCCTCTTTCGTTTCCTACCTCGATGTCTTCTTTCTCGTAAATCTGCATACATGACTTAGTAAGATACAGAAGAATGGTCCAAAAGAGAGAGGAATACGTACTTATATATATATATATACACATATATCAAATACAATTACGTTACTATAGCATTAACCCAAACCCCGATCTTATTTTCTAATTCATTGGATTATATTTCAAAATCCTTTTAAGTTTCATAAACCTATGCTCCGATACCAATATGTAACATCCCCTGCTTGGAGGCCCAAAACTAACGGCTATGGATGCTACAGTCATACGTAGTTGTTAATCCACGATGACCAAATACGGTAATGCTAGATATATTGATATAACAAAAACACATGGATATGGAAATTTTAAAAATCAACAATCTACTTTCTCATTCCATTTTAAAGCATTTCAAATTCATTACATAACCCCAATATGAGAGCAACATTTAGAGAAAATATACTTATTACAACATACGCCAAGAGCAACATATGAAGATGCCCCTAGGATGATTGGAGTATATAATTAGGTAATTAAACAACTTTCCTTTACAACAACACAGCGGAATCAAAATAAAAGAGAACTCTAAAAGGCTATCGTGCCTCCTACACGTCCCCGGAAGCTTACTTGTCTAAAGTGGTACCTGAAACCTCAACTCTCAAACTACTCAAAATTAATTGAGCACCCGAGAGTTTAAGGGGAAAACATAAACTTCGAGTCAGACATAAATTCTACTATGAACAATAATCTACCGTCTCAAACCATTTAGATATCTAGTGAGACCACGCTGCTTAGCAAAACGGGTTTTCCCTTCGCTAGTAAATCAATTCTGGATTACCCATCCCTATTCATTCTGACTATCTATCTCAGTTATAGTTTTTAGGCTTACTATTAACCTATCAGTTCTCATAGGCCAACTAATAACCTATTTAATGTTTATGGACTCCCTCTCCTATTTCATAGTTTTCATAGGCTTATTATTAACCTGTTTAAATTTATGGACTCCCTATCCTATTTCATAGTTTTTATGGGATCATTAAGAACCTATTGGCCCCTCCAAATAACTTTACTATTTCATGGGTCCCCCATGAACCTATTGATATCTCCAATAACTACCATCTTATCCTAGTTTTCATGGATTGACTAGGAACCTATTGACGTCTGTCAATAACTTAATCTAGATATAGTTTTCATGGGTTCACTACAAACTTACTGACCCATGCCAATAATGCAAACTAATCATAGTTTTCATCTGTTTACTATAAACCTGCTGTCCCCTTCTAATAACTTTTCCTAAGCATAGTTTTCATGGGTTTACTATGTACCGGTCTATTTGACAACTTCAATATTTAGGCATCCTACATTCTAGTCTATCTTACCTCCTGGATGCTATTGTACTCATTCAGGAGTTAATTCAATTTATATCCACTACTGGATCAACCTAGTTGGTTATTATGCCCTTTCCTAAAATACAGTTATAGGTCCATTACAATGTGAATATATATATATATATATATATATATATATATATATATATATATATATATATAATATATGAATAAGTAAACATAATAACATGTAATACCAATACCTACGGTTTAATTCCCTTGAAATCATTTTATATAAAACTTGGTTAATCCCTTTAACCTATTAATCAAGGAAAACTACTTCATAAACCCCATAAATAAATCATTTCAGAACACTTTTGTTATGCCATGGTTTTCCTTCAAAATGAGATTGGGTTATTTGTTTTGAAAACTAAAGCATTCGAAAACTCTAATCGTTACTTTCGAAACCATTGGAAAACTTCCGTTCAAAAGCATTAAAGTCTTCTTCTTAAAACTCTAGGCATCTGCCTTTCGTAACATTTAAAACCTTTCTTTTGAAACCTTTCAAATGTGTTATAGTGAAACTATTCGATTATAGAAGCATAGTTTCGAAACCATATGAAATTATCCCTTTCGAAACCACTGGGTTTTCTCATTAAAATATATTTTGGGTCAAAGTAAATATAAACAAAAGTATCTCTTTCGAAGTCATTCGTTATTATATAAAAGCATTTGGGGAAAAACTTGATGGCCTCGGAACCATCCTTTTGAAAGCACAAATCATTTAGGTAATACACTTGAAGGTTAGCTTCGGAACCCCTTTCGAAGACATTGCATTCGAAACCATTCACCCCTTTCAAAAGCTTTAGGAAGTGACTCAGATTTACAAAACAATGGCTACCTTTCGAAAGTATTGATATCTTCAATTACTTCGGCATAAAGTCGACGGAAGGGCTTCGGTTAGGTCGAAACTACCCCTTTGTAAATCATTAGTTTAGAAACTAAGTAACTCATTCGAAAGATATAATTTGAACAATAAGTTTCGGCAACCTCCTTTTGAAAGTTATTCAAAAGACTCCTTCGAAAGCATGTATTTTGACACCTTCAAAAGCATTTAGTAAAACAGGCAAGCACATTTCTTTAGAAAACAAAACAAAGGTTTCGACCCCTATTGAAAGTAATGATTTCGATACCATGCCTTCCACCCTTTTTCCAATCCACTGCGTACCATACTTATAATACCTTGTGTATTGGTTTCGGCTTAGCTGGTAGGTTTCGACTTGATTGAAGGTGAAAGCTATGAGTCGAAAGGTGCTTCTAAAAGAGGCGGAACCCACTTTTCTGGATAGAAGCTAATTAATGCCAATAAGCAATAACTTTGTAACTAACTTGCCTACTTGTAAGCATGTGATTGGTTGCCTCAACTTTTCTAATTATTATCCAAATAAAACTGCCGCATAATATCAGATCTAAACTAGGGTTAATTAACAAATAAACCCTCCCATTAAGCAAAAAAATTAAAATCATTTAGGTCCTCTTTTCAAAATAATTTAATTCTTATAGTAAATCACTTGGGAAAAATCCCAAAAAATTACAAAAATTCATTTTTAATATGTTATCTAACATATCTAAAATTCAGACCCAACAACTTCATATAATTTCTGAAATAAATTTCTAAACCTAATTAACCATATTTTTATTTCAAAATTCATAATGAATTCTCTATTGCTTTGAAAATTATGAAAATTAGAACCCAACCCCAAAATCATGTTTTACATAACATATAAATTTCTCATGGCAAATGAAGATCATTATAATCGGTTTTACCCTTAAAACCGTATAAGATCATATTAAAACAATCTTGTTTAAATCAAAATTGTTATGATCCAAGCATATCATCATCCAAATCTTCATAAAAATGGATTTAATCTTAAACCCTTAAACCAATGATCATAAAAAAAATAGAGATGACATAGATTATTATTTACCTTGATTAGGATAAAAGCTTTGAGATTTGATTGAGATTAATTCATCTTGCTTTAATTTCTTAGCTTTAGATTTAATTTCTCTTATTTTCTCCTAGTAATGGCTGGCTCCTCTTATGTTTGCATTTTTGTGCAAAATGAAAATGAACGTGAATGGATGGTAAAGCCGTTGATGTATAAGGGTTATGGTAATAAGGTGCGGCTATTTCCCAATATCCCCTTGTCTAAATTAATTAGCATATAAGCCATTCTTAAGCCCATTTAAATAATTAAGCACAGCCTCTAATTATTTATTCAAAATATCAATCCTCCTATCACTTTAAGGTTTACATTATTCTATTTAATTTATCTAATTAAATCTTCTGAATAATGTTATTAAAAATTAGGGGTGGTACACATGCAGTCTCACTATGTTTTTTAAATATAGCTGCGCAAGCTGACATCCTCAATGACTTTATCCGGATAAAATGGGCACTCTTTCGAAAAATCCATAGACATTGAATCTCACTTCTGGGTTGGTACTTCGAAAGGCTGAAGTAAACCGCTCGACTTTGGATGCTTAGCATTTACTTGTTGATAGGAGAAGCGCTTCTTAACACATTCTCCTATATCTCTCGTCATTCCTTCCCAAAATAAGACTCTCTTGATATCACGGTACATCATCGTACCACTGAGATGAATAGTAAACTTCGACCGATGACCTTCTTTCAAGACTTCCTTCCGAAGATCTTCTATATCCAGAACGCATGGTCTTCCTTACTTTCTTAGCCATCTCATCAAGTATATCGCAAACTGTAACGACCCATATTTTTAACTATTTCAAATTATTAGATTTAATGATTTATTATTGTAGTTTATTAAATATGAACCTAAATTAAATCATGAAATAACTAAATTCTAAGACTTAGGTCATAACCACTATTGAAATGAAACTTTATATATGAATGTACTTGTAATCAATAGCTGGAATTGAATAATAAATGTGAATTATTTAGATGAAAATAAAATAATTATTGATAATTAAAATTCAATTGAAATTCTATGATCTATTAATGTAATTTATTTGATAATTAAATTGTTTAAATTAATATTGGAAATTGTTTAAATAATTGAATCTAAAATTGATGTGAATGAAAATGATATTGAAAATTGATTTAAATTTTATTTAAATATGAATGAAGATTGTTAACATTTAAAATTGAATTTAAAAGTGAATAAATAGAAATTGGGAATTTTATGTTTTAATTAACGAATAAAAATAGCCATTTTGGCTACCGTCTCAGATTTCGGTGAAACTAGTATCATTAGATCCGTAATAGTGAATTATAGGATTTTAAGTTTCGTAGCGTTCAGACTTATCGTTTGGCCGTGCGAGCTTGAAACACATAGAATTCCATTTTAGAATTTTACTTAAAATAATTTAATTTTGAAATGTTATATTCTATATAAGATCGAACTAGTTCTCGAGACTATTTCCATTGTGTTGGACAAAACATATAGAACGCCAGACAACACACTTCGTTAGAAGTCCGAGAATTTCGGACGTTAAACGTCAGATATTTTCTTATTATAATAATATATATTTATTCCATCATTCGACCATTCATACATTTCTGCCCACCTTTTGTCTCCCATACCTCTTCTTTCTTCTCTCAGTCCAAATTCAACAGTCAATTGGAGAAAGCAATAAAAAAAAGAGAAAATAAAAACGAAGTGCGTGTAGGCACGATCGATGGAGCCAGGTGCGTTGGAGGTCGCGGGCGTTGGAGGCGGCCAGGGTACTAGCACGACTAGGGCTGTGAGGCGGCAATTCAATAGGTTTGCGAGGGTGCTCGTATGCGCACGAGAGGGAGGGATGAGCTGTGGCGGTCGACGAGGCTGGGGCATTCTTCGATCAACATTAAAAAATAAGAAAAAAATTACAATGTCGTGATTGGAGGAAGTAGAATCACGATTTCCTGGAGAGAATGAGAGGGAAGATGCGTGAATAGTTAGGGTAAGGTTTGTTTTTTCGTAAATTAAATTAGTTTATTAAATTTTATAATTGTTGTTATTAAATGTTGCATATATTTTTCATACGAGGCTCGTTTTGGATGAAACAAATTGCGTTGGGCTTGTATCGACGTCATCTATGTTATGGAGCAAGCTTTGTATTTATTAGAAGCTAGAAAAATTTCCAGCTTTAAATAAAAGGTGAGTGTCTTAAACGCTCACAAATGACTAGATTATTTTTATGTTAGTTAAATTGAAATCCAGAGGTGGTTTGATTTTATTGATTGTTGTTTGGTAATTTAACCGGCATAGAAATCCATATAGAAATTTATATGTTAGGAATTTTGAGTTAACAGATAAATGGAAATTTGAATCAAATTGCTAGTAAATTTCCAGCTATTAATAATTGGGAATTGTTGTGATATATTAGTTGTTCGGATGATTGATTGTGATGGATGCCAATTGAATGATGTTTTAGTTGATTTGATGTTATTTATTTTATATATATTCTGTATCACCCTATATATCATTGACAGTATATAAAACTGTTATTTGAATCATTTCGAATGAATTAAGAAATAGGTTGAAATATATGCCTATGATATTTATTTTGGATTGAAATGGTATATATCCAACCTTAAAATTAAGCTGAAACAATTGATCACTTGGCCATAGGATAGAAAATTATATACGGACACCGGATTAATTAAATTAAATATTTTAAAACACTTGATTTTGAAATTATCTAAGTATTTTGATTTAAAGAAATAAAAATCAAATTTGTAAAGATCTAATTAATTTCAAATTCGAGGTTGAAATGTTGAATTGAAATTGCTAAAAGAAATTGTTTTAAAAGAATTTAATTTGGAATTTGAATTTATGATTGAAATATAGCTTGAATTATAGAAATTGAATGGTTTTAAAAGGTTTAAACTTTTACCTGAACTTCGAAGTTATTTAAGTAAAAGTGATATAAGTCATTATTTCAAATTTGGACTTGAGAATGGAATTAATTTTAAGATTTGAATCAAAATTCGAATATTGAAGTTTAATTTGAATTAAGTGATTTAAATCGATATTTTGAAATTGAACTCGAAATTGATATAATTGAGATGGTTTAAAATTGAGGATTGAATTGAAATTAATTCAAATTCGAATTGAAATTGAATTCATTCGAAATCGACATTGAATAAATTTGAAATCAAAATTGAAATTGATTTGAATTGCAAGAATCGAAGTTTAGTCAGTTTGAATTGAAATGAGATTGAAATTGATTTGAAATGGAATAATTGAAATTGAATTGGTTGACTGGAATTTGGACTTAGGTCCAGATTTGTTAAAATGAAAAGTGACAGTTTGAAAATAAATCATTTGAATATAAATTTTATAAAGTCTATCTTTATAAACATTCAAATTATTTTGATTTTTCAAGATGTTTTATTATATAACCATTTTCAATACTCAAACTATTTTAACTTTTTAAACTATTTAAAATTATTCAAACTATTTTCTAAAAATTCAAACTGGTCAAGGCTGGAATGTTTATATTTAAATATTTGTTTTACTGATTAGGCATTATATATATAGTGTATTCTACTATATATAATATTTTAACGGGTCCTTAAGAGATGAAAAATCCCATAACATCTCTTGAGTTATTGCGTGCATGTTATACACTGGATAGAAGATGTGAAATCCCGTAAACATCTTCGATGCTATTACATTCATGTTATGTGATATTGATTTGACTCACGTAAGGATATTTTAGTCTTGACTCGAGTGTTTTGTCTTTTTGTTTTGCTCGGGTCAGCCTTGAGTATTTTAGTGCATTGAAGATCATTTTATGGAGGACAAATGTAATGACCCGTAATTCTCGATAAATAAAAATTAGTTAATTCAATAAAAATTTGTAATTTAATGTTGGAAGAAATTAAAATTTATAATGGGAATAATAACTAAAAGGAAATGTAATAGTGTTAATCATAGCTAATTATTAACAAATTGAATGAAATTCCAATTGCTGAAATAATGTAAATATTATACTTAGTTATAATTCGAATATAAGAAAACAAATGTAAACATTTAATTAACTAAAGAAATAACATATTGTTAATGATAATTGAATGAAATTAGTGTTATGAAAGCAATTATTTTATTTGTTTGTAAGTAATAAACTTATAGGCGTGATTAAAGGTTAATGGTAACAATTATTTTATGCTACCTATTTATTTAGTCTATTAAATTAAAACTTAAAATCAATTGCAATTAATTCACTTAATTAGTGCAGATAATCTAGATTGAATTGATAATTGAAGAATATTTTTAATAAGATGTAACCAATGTAAATTCTATTCATAATATGATAATTGAGTGAATAAGAAGAATTGAAATCAAGCCTGATGAATTTATTTGAATTTAAGCTATAATAAATAGATTTATTGCAATTAAACGTAACTAATATTACGTTAATGAGAATTAAGATGTAATTGGAAAATATCACTGTACCAAGACATAAACCAATGTTAATTATATCCATATAAGGTGATAATTGATTTAATAATAGGAGCGAAAAATCAAATAAATGAATTTATTGAAAATTTAATTTATAATTATTAAACTTATTGAAATTGAAATTAACACTGGAAATTATGCAATATTCAATAATAAATTGATATAGAAATTTGTTATAAAGGATTACAAATTACTAAGTAAGCCAAAATGATAGAAATTATGATTTATTAAATTTAAATTTAAAAAAGGGATTTAATTAATTAATATTAATTTATTTAATTAACTGAAATATAGTCATTTTGGCCACTGACTTGGATTTCAATGAAACTAGTTTCATCGGATCCGTAACAGTGAATTATTGTAGGATTTCAAGTTTCGTAACGATCGGACTTGTCGTTTGATCGTACGGGCTCGAAACGCCTAGAAATCAATTTAATTGAAATCAATTTGAAATAAGCAGATTTAACATAACTTCTTCATACGATGGAATCAGGACTTGAAACTTGTTCAATTAAGTTTAAAAATAATGAAAACATCTATGATCCATTTTCGTTCCGGAGACAGAACGGGCTTTTTGGTCATATATCGTTCAACGTTCAAATCGATCTGATCCACCCATTTCTATTTCTGACTTACCTATGAATAGCCCGTTATAAACCCTAGCTACTTCTTATCTTCTTTTGTCTGTACGTACAATTTTATCTATCCACTTCTCCTTCTCATTGGCAGACAACCAAATTCTCATTTCAAATTCAAATCAAATCGAAAATCGAAAATTCAACTCCGCAAAACCCTATCATATTATATATCATTGGAAAGGTCTCAATGAATGGAACCTACAATTAGTGTTCTTTTTTCATAAAAATGTATGAATCAACCTCAAATAGCAGTTAAAGTTGAACTGGGCATTTTCGATTGGGGCAACAGTCGAGGAAATGGTTTTTGGGTATTGGAGAGTTTGGCTCGTGGAGTCGTTTGGTGGTGGTCGGAGGTTGCTAAGTGGACGAAGGCGTCGAGAATTCTCAATATAGGCTTTTGAACCCTAGAAACTAAGTGGCAGGCGGCGACCTTAAAGGGGGGCGGACTTTGGCCAGGGCTGCGGCCTTAAAGGGGGGTGGACTTTGGCCAGGGCGGTAGCCTTCGAGGGCGGCCGAACGGAGCAGGCGTGGCTATAAACATAAAAAATTTAAATTGCGGATTGAAATTTTAAATATCCGTATCACTTGACCTTAGGGTAGAGAATTATATACGGACATTGGATTAATTAAGTTAAATTATTTTGAAATCCTTAATTTTCAAATTTAATTAAATGATATTTTGAAATAAAATTTGATTTTTTTAATTGAATTATTTTAAAATCAATTTTTATGTTGAAATGTGAATTGTTTAAAGGAATTGCTTTAAGAAATTAAAATGAAAGTTTAAAGTTAAATTTTGAAGCATAAATGAAATTCTATCGGGGAATTGAGCTATTGAATTTGTTTGAAATATAACTTTGAAATATTTTGAAATTAGAGTAATTCGAATTGATATTCGAACATAGATTGAAAACGATATGAAATTCAATAGTTTATTGAAATTTAAAACTGAAAGGTTTGAAATTTGATTTGTTGATTTGGAAATTGAAAATGGTCCAAATGTGTTGAAATGAAATGAATAGTTTAAATTGATATTAATTCCAAATTCATATTTTAATATAAACTGTCTTAAAAATATATCATTTTAAGATCTTAATTATTAAGATTTTCAAATTTATTAAACCATTTAACCAATATTAAATATATAAATTATTTTAACCTACTTTAAACCAATTTAATTCATTTTAAACTAATTAAACGATTTTAATTCATTTTAAATCTAATTAATCTATTTTAAATCTATTTAATATATGTTAATTATATTTAATCTATTTTAAATCTATTTAACTATCTTAATCAACTTAAAAATATTTTAAATCTATTTTAAATATCTTAGAGTATATTAACTATTTAAAATCTATTTAAACCATTTATAACCACCTAAACTATTTTTAAAAAAACTCAAACTAAGCAAAAGTGATGTGTTTATATTCAAATTCAATTATTTAAAAGTAAACACGGTTAAATGATATTATAACCTAAGTTGGGATTTAAATTCCATATTTGAATTGAATATGAAGTTTTGAAATGAAGGTTTTAAACTGTTTTGAAACATGATTTTTTAAAAGTGAATATAAATTCGGAAGTGATATGTTTTGAATTGAATATGATAGTTTGATATCAATTAGGAAATGGTTTTGAAATCTAAAAGAACCATTCGGTGTGTAATAAGCGATTGATTATTAAAGAGACCGGGATTGGATATTGTCATACTCTCTGCCAATGCCGAAAGCCTCTTTTACAACTGTGTATATGGTGGAGATTCCAGAAATGAAGTAGGATGGTTTGGTGAATGATTTCTATATAAGGTGTGACGTGACCCTAACTCCCGTAAGTCTGCGTAGATGTGACTAAAACAGGAGCCATGCCGGGCCAAATTTGGTCATTCCTCCTATCGGGCACATTTCTTTGATACCATTCTATTACTTTGCGGTTAATTTGGTGGCCACCCTTGATTTTGATAATAGAAGCATGTCCGAGGTGGGCGGTAGTAGCTGCTATGCGTTACCACCAGTCCGAATCCGCAATTGTACATCTACCCTAACATTGCATCGAGTGTCGTGTTCACATGCCCTAGCGCGCCTTCTATGAGTTTGTTTAGTACCATACCTATAGAGTGCCCTCTGGGTAAACCTCTAGTTTACGGAGGAACGTATGGTACTGCATGGACTATGGGAATATATAAAATGTGTTAAGGGGGATATGGGTAACGCTTTAATGCTCTTTTAATACTTTTACTTTACTGTAAACATATTATAATAGCCTATTGTACTACATAGTAAATAGTTTAACGGGTCCTTAGGAGATGTGAATCGTGAAAATCTCTTAAGTTACTGCACTTATGTTAGACACTGGATAGGAGATGTCAAACCCCATGAACATCTCTCACGCTGTTGCACTCATATTTACTGTTGATTTAACTTACATAAGATCTTTTAGTTCTGACTTGAGTGTTTTGTCTTTTCAATTTGCTCGGGTGAGCCTGAGCATTTCAGGATTTGAAGACCTTATCTCTACAGGACGAAGACGAAGATTTGTATTACTACTATTTACTATATGTATTCCACGGCATTCGTACTGATTTGCCGCATTATTTATTTATCTCTGATATGTGTAACTCTGATTCTGTGTTGTATAAGTATAAGCAAATGTTTGTAAACAGCTTCATGAACTGTTATTTGATTATATATTTTGTCACTCCGCTGCAAGATTCTGTATTTTTTTATTTCTTTCTCTTTTCTTATTTACCCTCAATAATAATCTGCCTCTTCATATGGTTTAGGTTAACGTGTGTCTGCTTAAAACATCCGAAAAGGCAGGTCGTTACAACAAAGATGAAGATCTGGTATATTATTACAATTATTATTCCCTGCATCATATTATTCGCTTACATTATTGTTTCTGCTGTCTATATAACTCTAATAAATTTTGTATCAAATTATAATTAAATGTATAGTAAACAACTTCATGAACTGTTTGTTTGATTATTATATTTGTTATTCCTCTACGAGATTCTGTGTTTGTTCTCTTCTTTTCTTATTTCCTTATTTTCTTAATTAACCTCATTAATTATCTATGTTTCAGATTGTTTGAGTTGGACATATGTGGATTATTGCTGATTTAAACCTTTCCAAATGTGGGTCGCTATAGTTGGTATTAGAGATTTGGTGATAACCTTAGCTTTGTGGAATTTGACTCACTTGAGATAGGGTACTAATATCCTATAATGAGTTTGTTTTGAGCATGTATACATATACATATACATATACATATACATACATATATATATGTGTGTGTGTGTGTGTGTGAGAGAGAGAGAGAGCATACTTGTTAGTGTTATAAAATGTTTTATATGAGTTGTTTATGAATTCTGGTCGGTGCGTGAGACGCCACGTTATCGATAGGAGTTTCTAAACACTTACATGAGGCAAGTCGACATGATATTGTTTCAAAATCAAGTAAATAAAATAATTATACCTAAATTATATTATATATAATGTTAATTATTAATGAATGTTGTTGTTAGGAGATGATAATATTTAATTATCGTCAATTATTGGTTGAACTAAAATAAAACGAATACTTTGTGAATTTTATTTTACGAAGCGTTCGATAATTAAATTGAATTGAAATCAATTATAATAACAATTGTTTAAAATAACAAAGTTGTAAATTAATGAAATGTTTTGGTATAAGGTAAGGAAATTTGTATAAGTGTATTTGTAATATAGCTCATACACCAAAGGATTTAAAAATTGAGAATTTTGGAATTAAAATTCCTATTGATTTTCAAATTTGTTCTCAAAGCCTTCAAAATTAATAATAATATTCTTTGAAAGTATTTTGACTAGAAATATATTTTGAGAAGATTTTCGAAAGAAATAAAATCTTTGAACTCGCTTTAGTAGCAGGGAAATAATTCTGGGGATGACTGCAGCATCGTCAGTATTCATTTTTGAGTTTCTAAGTGAGAATTGCTACCAAAAGAAATTTATTTCTAGTTAAAACAAGTTTTAATTGTTATTCCAAGTATGATTTGACAAATATAAGAAAATTGTTTTGAACTTGTAAATTAAAATGATATGATAGAAAGATAAGTTTATAATTTATAACTTTGAACTAGAAAATAAAATCAAATTTTGGTTAAGCAGACAAAAGAAAATTTGAATTTGAGATATGAAATAAAAGAATCAATCTAAGAAATGTTAAGTAGATTGATTTAGTGAAATGAAGTAAATAAAATGAAATTTAACTCAAGCAAGCTTAAATAAAAGTGAATTGTATTTGAAATGAATTAGTTAAAATAATGAAATGAAACTTTAAGTGAATATATAACTTATACATTTGAGAAATGTTAAGCTTGTTTCCTAGAGATTTGACCAGGCAACTAAGTACTCGACATTAGCACACTGCTCGACAATTTATGGATCGTTCGGCATTTACATACCGTTTGACATTCTGAACCCTCGGAGCAAATGGTTCGTCTAGCATTCACGTTCGAATAACATTCGTGAGTACTCGGCATTGGGAAGTGTTCGGCTGTGAGGATCGGTCGACATTTGGGAGCGCTTGGCATCCAGGAGCGCTCGGCATCCAGGAGGCAATCCAGGAGCGTTCGGCAATCCAAAGACGTTCGGCAACCCAAGGACGTTCGGCATACAAGGGACTGTCGGCTTCCAAAGATATTCGACAATCCAGCGACGTTCGACATATAAGGAACGTTCGGCATACAAGGAACGTTCGGTATACAAGGAACATTTGGATTCCATGGACGTTCGACATTCATGCTTCACTCGGCATTCCTAGACTGTTCGGCATTCTAGCCTTGTTCGGCCTGCCCACCTCGCTTAACGCACCGCATCGTTCGGCATGAAGATGTTGGTTCGGCATTTGGCCGTTCGGCATGTTCGGGTCGCACGCAGAGCTTACTCCATTTGGGTCGAGGTATTCAGCTGCTAGGCCGACCAGGGAAGTCCAACCCACCTTCGTCTATAAATAGAGAGGCAGGGGCACAGTGAAAGGGATCGGTTTTTTTGAGAACACCGGGGAAACTCTACCGCGTTCAACACTCGCTCAAGACTTAATCTTTTACTTTGCAATTGTATTCAAGTAATTGGAAACGGATTGTATCTGTAATCAATTATCAAGGAAAGCAATAGAAATCAACTTCAAGTGGACGTAGGCAGTTACGCCGAACCACTATAAATTTGGTGTTCTTGTTCTCTGCATCTAAATTTACATATTGACTTCTGTTTTAATTTACTATCTTCATTAATCTCTCTACACGGTCTTTCTTAAGTGTATTAGTGGCCAATTTTGGTGCTAACATTTTGGTGCTTTCACTGAAAATCGAATTCTCCGGCTGTTAGGATCTGCTTTGTAGCTACTGAATTGCATAAATCCCCCAGAGGAGATCCAAGATCATCACAAGGCATCTGTTGATTCTATTCAGAGTTACAACCAACAACTCTACCATGGGGAGACCACGAACTAGATCGACCTTTCACAAGGCAGATGTCCACGAGACTGCTAGCGTGCAACAAGTTGGACCTAGAAATCAGCGAGCAACTCGAGGTGCAGGGCCCTCCACCCAAAACCAAGCGGAAGTTGTTTCCCGAACGAAGTTCAACGACTTGATAAGAGAACTCAAGGAAAGTAGAAGGCAACTTGATGAGCAGATTCAAGTCAACACTACCCTCATGACTCAGCTCACTCAGCAGAAGCGTCGGAATGCTGGAGGTAACCCTGTCCCTTATTCTGAATCTGATAGTTCAACCTCAGCTGAAGAACCTCCTTGGCGTAGGCGCCGTAAGGATGAAGGTGCACAGGCTGGTGTCATAGATCGATCGACTAGGGATCAAGCCCGTGAGGAGATCGGACGCCTGAATCTCCAAGACCTAAATTAGACGGGACATCAACCCACACGGTCCCGTGGAACGGAACCCAACCTCCTATCCTTCATACAAACTCCGGACTTAATAGCTATGGTCAGGCAGTTGATGAGAGAGAACCAAGGCTTGACCAATGAAGATTGAGGAGTGTCCAGAAGTCATACTCCCTTCACAGATGATATCCTACAGGCTGAGTGTCCTAAGAAGTTTAATATGCCGACTATCCCAGCCTACGAAGGAAAGACTGATCCCAGACAGCATGTGATGAGGTACGGATGGATAATGGGTTCTGCAAGAGCTAATGATGCAACCAAGTGTAGGTGCTTCCCAATCACTCTGTCTGGAATTGCCACCATGTGGTTTACTCGAATTCCTCCACGATCTATATCTAGCTTTGACAAATTGGCAATGAAATTCATAGAACAATTTAGGATACACACCACTCGTCCAAAGGATGTGATGTCCTTATCAAGCATAATCCAAGCTCTGGGCGAGTCATTGAAAGCATACTTGTAGAGATTTCATGTTGTTGCTACCGAAGTGAGCAATCCAAACGACCACGCAATTTTGATGGCAGTAATGCGTGGAGTGGATTCAAACTCTGAATTTGGAGATTGGTTGGCGGGAAAGCCTTCAGCCACGCTGGAGCGTTTTTATTCAAAAATTCATCAGTTCATAAGAAGGGAAGAATCTCGATGGACAAGATGAGACAAGGCACAAGGGCCTGCTCAGGATACTGTGAAAAGTAACGTCGCCATGAAGAAAACCGGTGATAATTCGGGAAAAGCTCAAGTCAACGCCCAAATGAAGCCGGGCAGTCTAAAGGATCCGGAGGTGGAAATGCCGGAATGAAAAGAGAGACGGGGAAATGGAAGTCAAGGATCCCGACCTACAATGAATACACCCTGCTCAACGCATCTCTTGAGAACATCTATTTGTCAACTTGCAACACTTTTCAATATAGAAAACCACGCCCAAAGGAATCAACGGAGGAACAGAAACAGACTGGGAAGTATTGCCGCTTTCACGAGTCTTATGGGCACAACACAAAGGAGTGCAGATACCTCCATGACGCTATAGAAAAGTTGATTAGACAGAAAAAGCTGCAGGAGTTTGTCAAAGACCCACAGGACGGAAGACAAGAGACATCGGACCCCGGACGCGGGCCAGCTCCATGCCAAACAGAACAACCTGCTCGAACTGTGGGTAGATTGGTTATCAACACGATTACTAGCGGACCTCATCCTGCGGATAAGAATTGGCAGGAGATGGAGCGATATGCTAACTCTTTAAGACATGCGGAGTATGAGTGTTGTTCGAATGTGGAGGATGGGACCCCTGCAAAGCAGCAGCGCACTATGAATGATGATACTGAATTCAGGAGCAGAGATGCGGATAAGGTGGAGGCTCCTACCATCGACCCGATGGTCATATCTGCGACAATCGGGATGGCGTTTGTGAAGAGAATTCTAATTCATTGCGGAAGTTCCGTTAACATCGTCTTCAAGAAGGCATACGACCAAATGAAGCTAGAGACCAAGGATTTGAAACCGTCTAAAGCCAGAATCCATGGCTTTAATGGCGAAGCAACGGATGCAGTGGGATATATGGAGTTACCAGTTAAACTATGGCAAGGCGAGCGTAGGAGGGTGTGAATCCTACCGTTCATAGTGTTGGATGTTGACTCTCCATATAACAATTTCTAGGACGTTCATCCCTGGCAGAATTTAGGGCAGCATTGGCCCCTTGGTGTCTGACGTTAAAATTTCCAACAGACAGAGGTGTTGGAGTGGTACACAGCAGTCAGGCGACCGGTCGTGCTTGCTATGTGGCTGAGCTGAGAGTGGCTCGGCGTAGAGAGAAAGGAAAGGTTGCGGACAGCTACGTCCGCATTCAAAATTCTAATGATTGACAAGTAGCGCCTGAGCCCTGGCTCGGGCAACATTCTCGGATCTACAGAGACATAGATCCGAGAGATGATGATGGAGGACCCTGGGAAACAAATGCAGCACCGGCTGAACTAACAATTGACATCCCAGTCAGCCGGGATGACCCGTCATGAATTCTTAAAATTGGATCACAACTCGACCCCGTGATGGCCGAGAACCTCACTGACTTCCTCCGAGTGAATCTTGATGTTTTCGCTTGGACACATTCTGACATGTGTGAGATTTCTCCAACAGTTGCGAGTCATATGTTGAACATAGACCCAAAGTACGTTCCCGTAAAACAGAAAAGGAGAGGTACGGACCCGGGGAGGTCTGCGGCTCTTAAAGAGGAGGTGGACAAACTCAAAGCCAATAGGTTCGTCCGCGACGCCCTCTATCCTGAATGGGTATCTAACCCAGTGCTAGTGAAGAAAGCAAATGGAAAGTGGAGAACTTGTGTTGATTACTCCGATCTGAATAAACCATGCCCGAAGGATAGTTTTCTGTTGCCTAGGATTGACCAGCTGGTCGATTCAATTGCCGGACATGAGTTACTATCATTTATGGATGCGTACTCTGGATATAATCAAATCCCGATGCACCTCCTAGACCAAGAACACACCAGTTATGTCACTAACATTGGGTTGTATTGCTATGTAGTGTGCCCTTTGGATTGAAAAACGCGGGAGCAACTTATCAGCGTCTGGTAAATCAGATGTTCAAAGACCAGATTGGTAAAACGATGGAAGTTTATGTGGATGACATGCTCGTGAAGTCACGGCAGTCAAACGACCACATCCGAGACTTAGTGGAGATGTTTAACATACTCAGGCATTATGGAATGAAGATCAATCCTTTGAAGTGTTCATTCGGCGTAGCGTCAGGAAAGTTTCTGGGTTTCATTGTGAATGCACGGGGAATCGAGGCTAAGCCGGAGAAGATTCAGGCTATCCGAGATATACAAGTGCCCAAAACTATGAAACAGGTGCAAAGCTTGAATGGAAAGGTGGCCGCGCTGAGCCGATTCATATCTAGGGCCACAAACAAGTCTATTCCTTTCTTCGATGTTATAAAGAAAGGAAAGAGGAATTTCGAATGGACATCCGACTGTGAGGAAGCATTTCGAGCTCTTGTAAGGCACTTAGAAAGTCCCCTGGTATTGTCGAAACTAATAGACCATGAAATATTGTACGTATACTTGGCTGTATCCCAGCACGTCATCAGTACAGCCTTGGTTCGCGAGGAAGATCAGGTTCAAAAGCCAGTTTACTATATTAGTAAACGCTTAACGGGGGCATAAAGAAATTATCTAAAGATTGAAAAACTAGCCTATTGCTTGGTGATTGCATCACGCAAGCTTCGTCCGCATTTTCAGGCACACTCAATCAATGTCTATACTGATCAACCTTTGCGGTAGATACTCCAACGACCGGAAACTTCCGGAAGGATGTTAAAATGGAATATTGAGTTAAGTCAGTTCGACATTACCTACCTGCCGCGAAGGGACATGCAAGGAAAAGCACTAGCTGACTTCATTGTTGAATTTATTATGACAGACAAATCAAACGACCATAATGTCATGCCTCCCGTTCGATGGAAGATGTACACCGACGGGGCATCTAACGACCGTTGTTCGAGGGTTGGCATAGTTCTTGTAACTTCTGAGAACCGATCAGTTTACTACGCTTTGAAGCTCGAATTCACAGCAATGAATAACGAAGCCGAATATGAAGCGTTGATTGCCGGCTTAAGACTTATCCAAGAACTGGGAGTAAAATCGGTTGAAATCTTTAGCGACTCACAACTGGTGGTGTACAAAGTACGAGGAGACTATCAAGAAAGGGGGCAGAGACTTGCCCCATATTTGGTCTGAGTTCAGGAGCTGCTAGCGAATCTTGAGTATTATGATATTTCACATGTCCCGCGTGAGCAAAACAGAGCAGCCGATTCATTGGCAAAATTCACAAGCACTGGTGATGCGCAACAGATGGGATTGTTTCCTGTCGAAACCTTACATGTTCCGAGCATAAATGTGATGGAGGTAGATTTCGTGTTAGAAACATAAATCAAGAAGGAATCGTGGATGACCCCAATCAAGCAGTACTTGCTATAGATCTTACCCGAAGAAAGGAACGAAAGACGACAAGTCCTTCTTAAGGCTTCACGATATATAATACAGGATGGGGTGTTGTATCGAAGGGGATTCTCGACCCCCTTACTCCGGTGCGTGGCCCACGATGAGATAAAACGAGTATTAAAGGAAGTCCATGAGGGAGAGTGTGGTGACCATACTGGAGGGCACACATTAGCAAAGCAAGTCCTCCGTTATGGATACTAATGGCCAACTGTGAATCGGGATGCTGTAGACTATGTGAGAAGATGTGACAAATGCCAGATATATGCAAAAATCCCGAGAGCTCCACCGACGGAACTCACGCAAATGGTTAGTCCCTGGCCATTTGCAATGTGGGGGATCGACCTAGTTGGTTCTTTACCCATAGCCAAAGGTGGAGCGAAATATGCAATAGTTGCGGTCGACTACTTTACCAAATGGGCAGAAGCAGAGCCTCTGGCAACAATAACCACACAAAAGGTTATTAATTTCGTCGTACGAAGTATCAAATGCCATTTTGGCCTTCCACGGACCATCATCATAGACAATGGGACTCAATTCGAAAGCAAGGAGTTCAAAGAATTTTGTCAGAAATACGGCATTGAGAAGAAATTTGCAGCGGTTTCTTACCCGAAAGCCAACGGACAAGTGGAAGCCGTAAACAAGATAATCAAGTCCATATTGAAAAAGCGTCTGGAAAAGGCTAGAGGCAAGTGGATGGATGGACTTCCAACGGCGCTTTGGTCCTATAGGACCACCCACAAGACCGTGACTGGCCACACTCCATTCGCGTTGGCATATGGCACGGAAGCTGTTATACCTGTGGGACTTGAAGTTCCATCACATCAGGTAACTTATTACGACCCCGAGTCGAACCAGAATCTTTTATTGGAATCGTTGGACTTCATTGATGAAAAACGCGAAGAAGCCAATTTGAGAGCGGCCGCATATAGACATAGAGTTGCTAAATATTATAACGAAAAGGTTCGACCGGGAATTTTTAGTGTGGGAGATCTCGTTTTGAAACGAGTTTTTCTGATCCCATCTCATATGAATCCCGCATGGGAAGGTCCATACGTCATCGAACGGAAGCTCGAAGAAGGAACTTTCAAGCTAGGACCGTCGACGGTGCGACGCTCCCCCGAGCATGGAACAATGAGCACTTGCGGCTTTATTATACTTAGTCTATTTCTTTCATGTATTAGTTGCATTTTATGATTTTATCTCTAGTTCTTGGCATGTAGTAAGACAATTTATCTTTCTTTCATTAATAAAGGCTTGAAGCCATCTTTTCCATGAATCACTAATGTTTTTGCGTATGATGATCCTGTGACAGGCAAATGAAACTATATTATTCTGACTGGCGTACGAACACGTGCAAACGAATCAAAATCTTCGAGTCCCCAGAGTGCGGACTAGAGTACTCTAAGTCCCTGGAGCGCGGACTCGAGCATAAATGACTCAAATCTCTAAGTCCCCAGAGTGCGGACTGGAGTACTCTAAGTCCCCGGAGCGCGGACTCGAGTATAAACGACACAAAATCTCCGAGTCTCCAGAGTGTGGACTGGAGTACTCTAAGTCCCTAGAGCGCGGACTCGAGTATAAACGAATCGAATCTCCAAGTCCCCAGAGTGCGGACTGGAGTACTCTAAGTCCTCGGAGCGCGGACTCGAGTATAAACGACTCGAATCTCCAAGCCCCCAAAGTGCAGACTGAGTACTCTACGTCCCCGGAGCGTGGACTCGAGTACAAACGACTCAAATCTCCAAGCCCCCAGAGTGCGGACTGGAGTACTCTAAGTCACCGGAGTGCGGACTCGAGTATAAACGACTCAAATCTCCAAGTCTCCATAGTGCGGACTGGAGTACTGTAAGTCCCCGAAGCGTGGACTCGAGTATAAATGAATCAAAATCTTCGAGTCCCCAGAGTGCGGACTGGAGTACTCTAAGTCCCCAGAGCGCGGACTCGAATCTCCAAGTCCCTAGAGTGCGGACTGGAGTACTCTAAGTCCTCGGAGCGCGGATTCAAGTATAAACGACTCGAATATCTAAGTCCCCACAGTGCGGACGGGAGTACTCTAAGTCCCCAGAGCGCGGAATCGAGTATAAACGACTCCAATCTCCAAGTCCCCAGAGTGTGGACTGGAGTACTCTAAGTCCCCGGAGCACGGACTCGAGTATAAACGACTCAAAATCTCCGAGTCCCCATAGCACGGACTGGAGTACTCTAAGTCCATAGAGCGTGGACGCGAGTATAAACGAATCGAATCTCCAAGTTCGTAGAGTGTGGACTGGAGTACTCTAAGTCCCCGAAGCGCGGACTCGAGTATAAACGACTCGAATCTCCAAGTCCCTAGAGTGCGGACTGGAGTACTCTAAGTCCTTGGAGCGCGGCCTCGAGTATAAACGACTCAAATCTCCAAGTCCCCGGAGTGCGGACTCGAGTATAAACGACTCGAATCTCCAAGTCCCCAGAGTGCGGACTGGAGTACTCTAAGTCCCCGGAGCGCGGAATCGAGTATAAACGACTCAAATCTCCAAGTCCCCAGAGTGTGGACTGGAGTACTCTAAGTCCTCGGAAAGCGGACTTGGGTATAAACGACTCAAATCTCAAAGTCCCCAGAGTGCGAACTGGAGCACTCAAAGTCCCCGATGTGCGGACTAAAAAATATTCTAAGTGCTTGAAGCGCGGAAGGGAAAACGAACAACTCTCAAAGAATCTCCGAGCTATATGAAGGTGAACTGAGAAGTCCATGTTATTCACAACAGCTTGGACTTAAATCACAATCATACAAAAATTGGACGACAAGAGCCTTTTGAAAGATAGAAAAAGGAACTAAGCTTTATTCAAAAAAGTTTCTACTACAAGCCCTTCAAAGTTCAGAGTCGACAATCTATTTACAAAGACTACGGAAGTAGATGAAAATAATTACATAACTTAAACTAACTCTCGTTGAACGAGAGTAATGATCACTTCTTGTGCTTCTTCGACTTCTTCACCTTCGTTGTCTTCTCGGACGGCTCCTCTTCTGTGCATTTACCCTTGGTACACTTCTTTGATGGAGGGGTAGCAACTGAAGAAGTACGGGGAACATCCATGGGCTTGGACCCGCTAAGAAGGATGACCTTCAACGGCTTATTCAAAGGGTCATCCAGGTCCACAACTCGAGGCTCGACCTTGATCTTGGATGTCTCTCTCCTCTCCTCCTTAAGTCGCTCCTTAATACTTAGTTCAGATGTGTGTTCGAAGGTGCCTGTAATTTCTACTCCATAACTCCCGTCGATGGGAGAAGAAGTCTCAAATTTTTCCTCATCCAGCGCTCCAATCACCGAGCATCTGGCCCGGGAGCCTCTCCTGCATGAGTGGCCTCACTTATCTTTCCCTCCACCTCCGTGGCGACATCGCTCCTCGGAGTGGGCCCGGGATCACAACGGCCTGTGCAAAATCACGAAAAACAAGCATTAGAATACAATAGTCCTTTATAAAAATGACGACTTTTGAAATCTTAAAGTGAAGGGTTATCTACCAGGTTCCGGCAGGCTCTCAGCCGTTAAGGGGGTCTCACCCTCCGGAATGGGAGACAGAATATGGATGCCAAGGCCGGGGTCCTTCGGATTATAACCGATATGCTGCTCAAATGGATCGAGTATCGACCGATCGGCCAATTGAGTAGGCACATGAGCTAGAGGCACGACCCCAGATGGACCGGTAATAACTTCTTTCCCTTTCTTTGAGGGGGAGCCTTTGCAGTAAATAGCTTTAGCTACTGACAAGTCCGAAGGCTCATTTCCCTTGAGGAATTCTTTTATCAAGTCCCCCTCATAAATGATTTCGGTACCGTGCTCGGCCTTCCTGATTTCTATTAAGGCCTCATATGCCTCGGCTAAAGATTCAAGATAGCCCTCGCCCAAAAAAGTAAAGTCTCGGTGCATGAGAACGCAGGCATTGAATTCAGCGATTAGCGGGTCAAACATGCTTTTGACCACTTCCCTACCTTCTTCTCTAGCCACCTCAAGACGGGAGTCGATGTCCTCAAATGCTATCTTCCAGCCCTCTTCACGGGCTTCACTCTTTATCGCCTCAACTTTGGAAAGCTCGTCCTCAAGTTTTTATTTTAAGAGTCGAGTAGCAACGATCTCATCACAGTATCGTTGTGACTCTTCTTGGGCAGCCGTTTTCTTTTCCTTCTCTCTACGAAGCTGCTCCTCAAGTTCCTTGACTCAGAGGCTGAATGCGTCCCTTTCCTTTTGGACGGAGTCCTTCTTTAAAGCCAAAGCCCCACAGCATTGTACTGCCTCGTCGAGTTCTTTTTTGTGAGTCTATTCCAGACGAGTTACGGCATTGTCCTTGGCGCTCTGATGGGCGGCCTCAAGTTCAGACTTGTAAGTCGCAATCTCCTCGTCCTGAGTTTTAATGAAATTTTTGTCATGGATAGCCTCAAGCTTGAGGCGATCGATCTCGTGTTGGCGCTCCATGGAGACTTTAGAAAGTTTTTCAGCCAAATGAACAAACGCGTCATGTTGAACATAGACGTCGTTGGTACAGGCAATGGCGCTCTGCTTGACATGTCCGGGAATAGCATGAATCACCAGGAGGAATTTCAGGCCATCAAAGTAGATTTTTGGAAATTTATCTTTAAGCTCGGCCAGCCTCTCCGATACTGTTGGATCTGTTGGAGGAGCAGGAGGGGACGACTTCGAAAGTTCAACTCTCCTGTGAGGATCCCGGGATTGTCGCGTGGAAGAGGAGTCGGAGTGTTGGTCCCGGGGGACATCAGATTGCGACCCCTTATGGTCGTGCTTATCTTTGATTTGCTCCAGGTGAGAAGAGATATCCTGGTGGTAGTTTGGCTGATAGTAAGTTTTCTTCCAAAGTGATGAGTCCCGGGAATGATAATCTCTATCGCCGTCACCATCTCTGTCCCGACGTCTACCGGAATCCGAGTCCCATCCAGGTTGATAAAAGATAGACGAACCATGAAGGCGATCGAATCCGTGAGAGATCCCCATGTCACCTGCATAGAATTTAAACAACAACGAATTAGCAAAGAGTAGCGTGACGACGAAAATCTAAGTGCAAATTGAAGTGCAAGTGTTTGTGTGTGTCCTAGTGTTTCCCCCCGACGGACCAGCTGCTTTACTAATGGGAGTTTTTTCTCCCTGATTTTGGGCTAGAGCGCCCGCATCGCCTCTGATGGGCGAGTGAATTTGAAATGCTTCCGGGTCATCGAAGTCATAATTGAGCAGGTCATCGGGAATGGAGAGGTTCGATAGGCCCTTTAAAGAATATTCTACATGCTGTGAAGAGGCATCTTTCTCCATTGGAATGAGCGTAACTTTTGAAGTTCCGGTAACCTTCTCCTTCCTAATCTTGTACGTCAATCTCTTTTTCCTCTACGAAGGGGAAGATGATGTTTCGATGTTGTGCACTTCGACTGTCGGATCCTGAGTGGGACCCAAGTTCTCACCTTGTGCTTCGGGTGTTTCATCCCCTTTAATTTCCCCCTCTTCTGGTGCGTCAGGAGTATGACGTACTGATGACTCAGCTAATTTCTTCCCTTTCCCAAAGGTGGGCCTGGATACGGTGAAGCCTAGAGGAAGGCTTATCTGACGACCTTCTGCCAACAGCCCAAACCTTGAAAGTGTCTCATTCGAAATGAGAGTCCGGATGTCCAGTTCTTCGACAGGAAGGGCTCGAACAGCCTCGACAGCCTCAGAATATCCTCGACCATCAGGACGTGGGTTGATACCTAAAAAGGCGAAACAAAATTTAGAAAAGACATGGCTCCGGCCAAGCATGAATACCGATCCAGAGAAAATACTTACTTCCCTCAACCCATCTCCTCGCGAAACCAGGAGGGCAACACACATAGAACCATTCCTGTTTGTACAGGGCAAACTTGCTCCACGTCCCGGTTAAAATCTGGCATTTATGGTACGGCTCGAGGAACACAAAGGAGGGGCTATCTCTCCGCTTCTTGATCATATACATATATCTGATGTCGCCCAGAGTTGGGGGCCCAGAGAGGACGGACATGAAGGGGATGTAGGTACCATAGATAAATGCATGGTCGTTCGGGTGCAGTTGCGATGGGGCAATGTCAATGTATTGCAGCACATCCCGAAGAAATAAATTTAACGGTGGCACGATGCCAACCTAGCACATGAATTTATTACACGCCGTGTATCCAACTAGGGGCGAGTGTGGACGATCATGCCCCGATGGAACCAGCACGTCGTCGAAAGGGATTCCATGGATAGAGCATATTCGCCGGAGCACAACTTCATTGACCTTCGAAGCCTGTGAATCAACAGGGTTATCCAAGAGAATTGCTGCCTCCAGAGCGTCGGGAGCTAAGTTATGGGCAGGAGAGGTTGATGGATTTGAAATATGTGCGACTTCTTGTTTTGAAGACGGCCCAGGTCTATCAAAGATCATGGCGGAACTAGATTTCCTAGACATCTCCGATAAATATTGGATTTAGCAGAGCACCTGTTCGAACTATACTCGAAAAATAATCGGCGTTAGACTTAACAACATAAATTTCCCCCCCTCGTGCGGTGTGTGGACTAGTGCAATCATTCAAATATAAACGCTGAGAAATTATAGGTCACATAGTTGATGGTATAAAGTTGAACTTTGGATTGTCATTTCCGAAGACCGTCATCGTTGACCATCTCCGAAAGCCAGCCTAGCAATGTTTTCAATTTTGGATTCGGACATTGGCACTACGTGTTAAAAGCTTTTATCTATTCTGGTCGATTTAAGTTCAGACTTATGGTTATTGAAACTAGGAAGTGATCAGTCCGGATTAGTTCGATATGCTAGTATGCTGGGGTCCTTGTCCTTGTTTTGTTATATTATTAGGCAAGGTGAATAAGTGTTCGGCCTAAATACTGTTCGGCTAAAGTATGGTTCGGCATTCATGATTGGTCGGCCTAAGTATTGTCCGGCCTAAATATGGTTCGGCGTTCATATCGCTCGGTCGAAACATTGTTCGGCCTAGGCATCGTTCGGCCAAAAACATTGTTCGGCCTAGGTGTCGTTCGGTCAAAGTATCGTCCGACCTAAGTTCTGCTCGGCCAATATAACGTTCGGCGTCTTATTAAATCGTACAACCTTCCTATCCTTCCATCCCATTGCTCGGCATGCGGTGAATCATGCTGAAGCAAAGTTACGCCGAGCCCCAAGGCTCGGCACTCCGTCCTTAACAACGGCTTCATTTCTCTTTTCTTCCTCCATCCATACCGAACAACCAAATCATTCGGCGAGTCATGCCGAACCATACCGTTCGTCATTATAGCCAATTCCTACTCCTCTTCTATTTTTTCCCTCCAAACTCATTCGGCACAAGGGAACCATGCCGAACCACAATAAATCTCCCAACAACTCCCTCGTGTGCTCATCTCTGTCCACCTCTCCTTTCCTCCACATCGTTTAGCCCTAAAGAATATCCTAATCGAAGCTCGATTCTTTCATCCACGCAACCCCTATCAGCTACGGTTCTAATTTACGAACTTAAGCCTCTTATTGAAACTTTTTAGTTAGGGAAAGGATTTAGATAGAGGAGACAGTACCTAGTTAGTAGATCGAGACTTGGGAAGGTTTAGAATCTGTTAATAGGCGTGGTTCGCGAGTATAAAATAGCAGAGGTGGAAGTGAAAAAGAGAAGAAGAAATAGAATGCCAGGTTTTATAGAGAAGAAGGGAAGTCGAAGAGACTATGACCGGTAGAACCGGTCAAGGCGATATCGTTCGGCATCGGCTATCTTGGTTCGTTTGGCATCCCGGGTGCCCGTCTTCAGCTAGGTTGTTCGGCATTCTCATTATGTTCGGCACACACCACCTTACCTGGTGTTCGCAAGAAAACGCCTCCGAAGAAAGTAAACCAGGGCTCGAAGCGGAGCGTAGAGGACACATAATTCAAAGCGCATCCCGTTCGGCCACGCGATACACTTTGGGGGGCAAGTGTTTCCTGGTGATTTGACTAGGCAATTAAGTACTCGGCATTAGCACACTGCTCGACAATTTATGGATCGTTTGGCATTTACATACCGTTCGGCATTCTGAATGCTCGGCGCAAATGGTTCGTCCAGCATTTACGTTCGAATAACATTCATGAGTACTCGGCATTGGGAAGTGTTCGGCGATGAGGATCGGTCGGCATTTGGGAGTGCTCGGCATCCAGGAGCGCTAGGCATATAGGAGCATTCGGCAATCTAGGAGCGTTCGGCAATCCAGAGACGTTCAGCAACCCAAGGACGTTCGGAATATAAGGGACGGTCAGCTTCCATAGATGTTCGGCAATCCAGGGACATTCGGCATACAAGGAACGTTCTGCTTCCATGGACGTTCAGCATTCATGCTTCACTTGACATTCCCGGACTGTTCGGCATTCTAGCCTTATACGGCCTGCGCACCTCGCTCAACACACTGCATCGTTTGGCACGAAGACGATGGTTCAGCATTTGGCCGTTCGGCATGTTCGGGTCGGCACACAGAGCTTACTCCATTTGGGCCGAGGTATTCAGTTACCAGGCCCACCAGGGATGTCCAACCCACCTTCCTCTGTAAATAAAGAGGCAGGGGCACAGTGAAAGGGATCGGTTTTTTTGAGAACACAGGGAAAACTCTACCGCATTCAACATGCGCTCAAGACTTAATCTTTTACTTTGCAATTGTATTCAAGTAATTGGAAACAGATTGTATCTGTAATCAACTATCAAGGAAAGCAATAGAAATCAACTTCAAAGTGGACGTAGGCAGTTACGCCGAACCACTATGAATTTGGTGTTCTTGTTCCTGCATTTAAATTTACATACCGTCTTCTGTTTTAATTTACTATCTTCATTAATCTCTCTACACAATCTTTCTTTAGGGTGTTAGTGGCCAATTTTAGTGCTAACAAAGCTAAAAACAAATTTTAAATTTGTTGAATGAGAATGATAAGAAAAGAAAAATACAAAATAGAGTTAAATAAACTAAGCAATGGATTAAATGGAATAAAATGTAACTCAACAAAGATTAAATAAATTGAATTGAATTTGAAAGGAACTAATGAATTAGTAAAGCGAATTAATTCCACTTAAGCTATAATACAAATTAATAGTATGAATACGAACTTGGATTATAAAATAGAAAGAAATTGAATAAAAATAAATGAGTGTAAGAAAAGTTTATATAAGTAATTGAAATTAATTTAAAATTGGATGTAAATAAGTTAAATGCAAAGGGAATGAGTTTTAATAAAATTGAATGGTAACTAATTGAATATGAAATGAATTGATGAGATAAACTAAAAAATGGGAGTTAACTTAAGAGAAGTTGAATAAAATTGATTATGATAAAAAGAAATTATTAATATGAATTTGAGTGATAAAATAAAATTTACTTAAGTAAGATTATTGATATGAATTTGAATAAATGAAATGAATAAATGAAGTGAGTCGATGAATTAATATGAACTTAAGATATGAAGTAATAATAATAAACATGAGTTGTGTCATATAAAATGTGTATAATAAAATTAAATGGTTTTTAAATGATATTAGTATTAAAGAGAATATACTAAGTGGTAATAAATAAAATTTAACTTAAACAAGGTTAAATGGAATATTTTTATAAAATGGTTCATAAATGAATTTATATGAGCTATGTTAAACATAAACTGAAACGATTGGAATATAATAAAATTGAATTGCATAAATTGAATGTGAATGAAATAGATGTAAATAAATTGGAAGTAAACTAATTAAATGTTAATAAAAATTGGATGATAATAAGAAATGAAGGGTATAAATTAAATATTAACACCGAATAATGTAAATTTTGATAATTTGGATTAATTAGATGAATATTAATAATTGTTAAATGGTTTCTTTTGTTAGAAATCATTTTTACAACAGTTTTGATTGCAGAAGATTGTTATGGTTGTGCATTCATGCTCATGTTTGTGGTTTGAATTCAAAATTCATGTTACATGGTTTATTAAACTCATATATGCTTTCTATATCTTTATAAATAACTATATTCTAATTAGAGTTGAGATAGATACATATGAAATCGTTTGGACATATACGTGGATTTATTTTGCTTTTGCTTGCTTAATATGAGTGAACTCGCTTGTATTAATAATAATAAGGTGCGCATTTCGGATTACATACCGTACTTTTATATTTTTCCCTACGAAATGCCTTACCATTGAAATGAGATGTATATTTGATATATTTGGTATATATTTGTTTTATATATTCTAGTGGAAAAAATTTCTGATTGAGTCGTGCAAAGAAGACTCTGCGGAAATTTCCTTTAAATCCGAGTGTTCGAAAAAAATTTAGGTTTTAAAATTTTATAACTTGTTTATAAATAAGTTGTAATTTCTGTAAAACCGATTTCAGAGTGGCATAGAGGGAGGGTAGTAAATGTTTTGAAATAAGATTTTAAAGTTTATTAGTTGATTATTTTGAATAAAATATATCAAGTGTTAAATTCTATACTTAGCCCCTTTCAAGGATGAAATGTTTTGAGTGGGGAGAATGTAATGACCCATATCTTTAACTATTTAAAATTATTAAATTTAATGATTATTATTATATTTTATTGAATATGAGCCTGAATTAAATCTTGAAATAACCAGTTTCTAAAATTTAGGCAATAACCACTATTGAAATGAAACTTTATATGAATGCATTTGTAATCAATAGCTGGAGTTGAACAATAAATATGAATTATTTAGATGAAAATAAAATAATTGTTGATAATTAAAATTCATTTAAATTTTTATGATTTATTAATTTAATTTATTTGATAATTAAATTGTGTAAATTAATATTGAAAATTGTTTAAATAATTGAATCTGGGATTAATGTGAATGAAAATGATATCGGGAATTGATTTAAATTTTATTTAAATATGAATGAATATTGTTAACAATTACAATTGAATTTAAAAGTGAATAAATAAAAATTGAGAATTTTATATTTTGATTAACGAGTAAAAATAGCCATTTTGGCCACCGTCTCGGATTTCGATGAAACTAGTTTCTTCGGATCTGTAACAGTGAATTATTATAGGATTTCAAGTTTCGTAGCGATCAGACTTATGGTTTGGCCGTGCAAGCTACGCATAGAATCTCATTTTAGAATTTTAATTAAAATATCAATTTTGAAATTCTATATTCTGCATACGATCGAATTAGGTCTCAACACTAGCTTCATTGTGTTTGAAATGAGTGTAAAACATATAGAAGCCAGGTGGCACACTTCGTTTGGAGTTTGAGAATTTCGGACGTTAAACGTTAGATATTTTCTTATTATAATAATATATGTTTATTCCACCATCTGACCATTCGTACATTTCTGCCCACCTTTTATCTCCCATACCCCCCCTTTCTTCTCTTAGTTCAAATTCAATAGCCGATCTAAGAAACCAATAAAAAAAGGAAAAAACGAAGCATGCATAGGCACGATCGATGGAGGAAGGTGCGTTGGAGGTCGCGGCCGTGGGAGGCGATGGCGGCGGCCAGGGTAATGGCGCTACTAGGGTTGTGAGGCAGTGATTCAATGGGTTCGCGAGCATGCTCGCGTGCACATGAGAAGGAGGGTGGTGCTGTGGTGTCGGCGAGGCCGAGGTGTTCTTCGATCAACATTATTAAAAAAATTATAATATCGCGACTAGAGGAAGTAGAAGTGCGATTGCCTGGAGAGTGTGTGAGGGAAGACGCGTGAACTGTTAGGTAAGGTTTTTTTAGTAAATTAAATTTTATAATTAAATTTTATAATTATTGTTATTAAATATTTCATATCTTTTTCATCGTGGGTCGTTTTAGACGGAACAAATTGCGTTGGGATCATATCGACGTCGTCTACGTCTGGGAGCTAGTTTGGTATTTAAAGCTGGGAATATTTTCAGTTTCAAATAAAAGTTAAGTGTCTTAAACATTCACAAATGACTAGATTATTTTTATTTTAGTTAAATTGAAATCCTGAGATGATTCGATTTTATTGATTGTTATTTGGTAATTTAACTGACATAGAAATCCACATAGAAATTTATATATTAGAAATTTTGAGTTAACAGTTAAATGGAATTTTTTATTAAATTGCTATAAAATTTCTGGTCATTGATAATTGGCAACTATTGTGTTATATTAACTGTTTGGATAATTGATTGTGATGATTGCCAATTGATTGATGTTTTGGTTGATTTGATGTTATCTATTTTATACATATTTTGTATCACCCTGTATATTATTGGCATTATATAAACTGCTATTTGAATTATTTCGAATGAATTAAGATATAGGTTGAAATGATTTATACCTACGACGCTTATTTTGGATTAAAATGATGTATATCCAACCCTGAAATTAAATTTAAATAACTGATCACTTGGCCATAGGATAAAACATTATATACAGACACCAGATTGGGTAAATTAAATAATTTTAAAACTCTTGATTTTGAAATTATTTAAGTGACTTTGATTTAAAGAAATAAAAATCGAATTTATAAAGATTTGATTAATTTTGAATTCAAGGTTGAAATGTTGAATTGCAATTGCTAAAAGAAATTGTTTTAAAAGAATTTAATTTGGAATTTGAATTTATGATTGAAATATAGCTTGAATAGAAATTGAATAGTTTTAAAAGGTCTAAACTTTTACTTGAACTTCGAAGTTATTTCAGTAAAAGTGATATAAGTCAATATTTCAATTTTGGACTCGAGAATGGAATTGATTTTAAGATTTGAATCAAAATTCAAAAATTAAAGTTTAATTTGAAATAAGTGATTTAAATCGATATTTTGAAATAGAACTCGAAATTGATATAAATTGAAATGGTTTAAAATTGCGAATTGAATTGAAATTAATTCAAATTGGAATCGAAATTGAATTAGTTTGAAATCGAAATTAAATAAATTTGAAATCGAAATAGATTTGAATTGCAATCAAAACTGAAGTTATTTGAAATTGAATCAAAGTTTAGTCGATTTGGATTGAAATGAGATTGAAAATTATTTGAAATGGAATAATTGAAATTGAATTGGTTGATTGGAATTTGGACTTAGGTCTAAATTTGTTAAAATGAAAAGTGACGGTTTGATTTGAAAATAAATTATTTTAATATAAACTGTTTAAAATCTATCTTTTTAAATATCCAAATTATTTTTATTTTCCAAGCTATTTTTATTATATAAACCATTTTCAATACTCAAACTATTTTAACCTTTCAAACTATTCAAAATTATTCAAACTATTTTCTAAAAATTCAAACTGGTCAAGGCTGGAATGTTTATATTTAAATCATTGATTTAAATATGAATTGGGTTAAAATAAAGTTATAATCAAAATTGAAATTGGAATCAAATTCTAAAGTGAAAGTGATTTTCAAGCGAAAATTGACATATTTGAAGTAAATATGATATTTTGAAATGAAATTGATTTCGAAGAGAATATGATATTTTGATATCAAGTGTGAACTATTTTCGAAATATAAATGTACCAACTGGTGTGTAAAATGACGTTTGATTGTTAAATAGATCGTGGCCTCTTGGCACACTCTCTATCAATATTGAAACCACTTTAACAACTGTGTACGCGGAGGAGATTCTAGAACGAACTGGTTGGATTTGGCGTTATTTGTTGTATTTGAAGAAAAAGAATGATGATGGATAGGCCTCGACACTTGTACCAATTTGAAATGACTAAAACAGGACGGCTTGAGAAAGGCCAAGCGGGTTAGCTACCCCTATCAAACATCCGTTCTTCGATTTTCTAGGACTTGGTCCATATTATTACACTTGTTGTTGGTTTCGATTGGTGCACCGTGATTTTGGAATAGCCTCCTTTCGACTCGATATGGGATGGATGGACGTGGTGTGCGGTCGTGGCTACGACGAGTTACCACCAGCCCTATGACATGTACTGGTAGTATCCTACCTTTGGCATTGCCTCACGTACCTTGTCATACTTTTATCCTTATACGAGACCTTACGATTTTGGTTTAATGTTGTCATATCAGGGTGCATCCCTTTTCCCCGACGTGCTGTTGGGGCTTTATATGCAAACTGTATGACAATGCTTAAAAATGCATTAAGGGGGATCAATGTAAAGCCTTAACGCTAAGAAAAATATTTGTTTTACTGATTAGACATTATATATATAGCGTATTCTACTATATATAATATTTTGACGGATCCTTAAGAGATGGAAAATCCCATAACATCTCTTAAGTTATTATACGCACGTTATACACTGGATAGGAGATGTGAAATCCCATAAACATCTCCAATGCTATTACACTCGTGTTATGTGATATCAATTTGACTCACATATGAAGATTTTTGTCCTGACTCGAGTGTTTTGTCTTTTTATTACGCTCGGGCCCGCCCTGAGTATTTCAGTGCATTGAAGATCATTTTCTCGAGGACGAAGATGAAGATTTGGTATATTACTACTATTATTATTCTCTGTATCATATTGTTCTGCTCTATTATATTTTGTTTCTGTTGTCTATATAACTCTAATAAATGTTGTAAAAAATTATAATCAAATGTATAGTAAACAGCTTCATGAACTATTTATTTGATTATTATATTTTTTCATTTCGCTACGAGATTCTGTGCTTGTTTTCTTCTTATTTTTTTATTTTCTTAATTAACCTCATTGATTATCTGTGTTTCGGATAGTTTGAGTTGGACATGTGTGGATTATTGTCAATTTAAACCGTCCGAAATGTGGATCATCACACAAATCCTTTCAGATTCTCAATAATTGCCCTCATCTCTAATCACCTACTTGTTTTGGAAATTAGTGGTTCTTCTCTTTAATTTATAACAAACCTATCCATAAGTGCAGGACATACTATAACACCCTGTAGATTAACGATTAATAGTTTAATAATTAATTAGGCTCCAAAAATGAAATTGAACAAACGATGGAATTTGACTAACGAGCTTTCACCATTGCCATTGTGGCGATTTTCTAAGCAACTACTTATCTGAAGTTTCACGAATGGAGTTCTAACAAAGAAGTTAAGGATGTTTAAAGAAATCAGAATGGAAATGATTAAAAATAAAAAATAGCAATAGATATTTATTTATTACGAACCCCACCAGTCGACCCTTGATACGGGGAGGTCGACCTCTAGCTAAAAATCGTTCGTAGAAGGGCGGTCGATCGGTCAAAGTCGATAAGGCTATGGTTAAACCTCGGCCAAGGGCCTGGATTTTAAATTTGTTTAATCCAACGGTTACAATTAATCCAAGTATCTATAAATATAGATCAAAACCCCTCCTTCTCTTCTCATATTTTTTGATACAGGTAGTAGAGCTCTACCATTTTCTTTCCTATAGTTTCCTCCAAATATAAAATGGACCGTACTTATACAAATTTGAGAAGAAGACAGGAAATATGAATTAGCGTTGTACAATAACAAGATAAATTTCAATATTGTAAATCTATATTTTCCCTTAAAATCCTAATTCTCTTCCCAGATCTATGACTCTAACATTATTTTTAATTTTTTATACATGTTTCTTAAATTGAAAAGCGAAAGAACTTGAATCAGAAAGATCAAACGTAGATCTAGAAGTTTGGGAAGCCTAAAACAATGAGTGAGAAATTTATATAGTTTGTCTATAACATTGAAATTTATTTCATCGGATTTTTGTTTGATTATAATTATGTCTAATTGAAAGATTTAGAGTTGTAGTCTGGAATTCAATGTATAAAACGCTACCTACATATTCTGTAATTTAGAAAAGATTGAATATAAATGTTATTTACAACCAGATCTTGAAATCGATCCCTAAGTTGTTGGTAGTTGAATACGAATTGAATGCAGAATTATTTCAGATTTACTATTTGACTGAATGTACAATTTGTTTCAAATCTTATTTGGATTGAAGGGTGCTAATGTAAATTAGATTTTTCCTAGTTCCATTGAAGTGTGAAATTTCTCTATTCTAATCTGTAGAAAACGTAATCTTTTCAAATTCCATTAATTTACCTAATCCCCTATTTATATTGAAAAAGTGCGGTGTTTGATTTGACCAAAAATATATTTAGAGAAATAAAGAGATGTGTGAGGTATGGAATTTTCACGCCGTAGTGTACACTATTTATTTCAGTAAAATGGAAAACGAAAAATTCCTTGTGATTTCAAACGAAGAAAATACCTTTTTAGGTGAATTTATGGGTAATATAATGGGAAACCTTTCTAAAATGAAATTTTTCACAAATTAAATTATGAAGAAGTATTCTGGTTAAGATTGAATAACTAGAAAGATAAAAGAGATAATACATAAACATACCCAACTGTGCTAACCCCTAAAAGAAAATTATAACTAATACAGCGTAATACATATTGATATTCACGTTAAGATAAATTAGAAAGTTAAAGTAAAAAGTAAAATAAATGGTAATAATTGGAAATAAAGGTGGAAGGGTTATAACTCCAGGAACAAATGGGCATTAATGTGCAATGAATGAAATGGGAGTTATACGAATTTAAATAGTTATAAACAAATTAGTGGGACTGATTAATGAAATTTATTAAGTAACTATGACAAAATAAGAAAGGAATAGCAGTGTATGAGTTATACTGAATAAAAGAAATAAGTAAATAGCATGAATTTCTTAGGAAGGTAGTCAGTGTTAATGTAACAACCCGCCATCCATCTCCACAGAATGACGCATCATTAATAAGAAAGAAAGGGATAGAAAAGAGAAAAGAAAGAAGAGAAAGAAGAAACAACAACAGAATCTAAACAGCGGAACGAATAAATTATATTAATAACATAAATATTACACAGTTTACAATCACTATCAGAGTTACACCGATATACAACACATACTAGACAGTTATAAACACCTGTCTAGTTATACAACTCAATACAGTACAAGAAACAACACAGAACACACAGCGGAATACTATATATCTAACGCAGAAGCCTCCTGCTCCATTGCTTCTCCACAATTCGTCAAAGCTAACCTGAATCCCTTGGCTACTCGTAAAAATTTGAGTACCCAAGAGTTTATGAAAAACAAAAATAAACTCCGGGTCAAATACGTGTCTGGTGTGAGTAACAGATTAAGGTTGCTTAACTTTTAAAAACCTTTTGAAAGAAAAGTATCACGTAAGACTTCTCACACATAAACATGGAAAAGTTTTTACCTTATGCTAACCAAAACATTTGATAGGAAATCCGATGATATTATAATAGGTCTAGGGTTTTCAAATAAATATGAAATAGCCGAAATTGTTACATCTATTAAATTCCATCTACTAGCCACAAAAGTGGGTAATACAATCAAAACCGTTGGTACTTATTGGATTTTGGATTCGATAAAATGGCAGGGCTACTAGGGTACCGCCCATCACAGTACGTGGCCTAGATCACCATACCGAGGAGTACGCCCACTCCCCTGCAACACAAGGCCGGACCCATTCCTTACTGAACAGTTCCGAACAAGACAACCACGACGGTTGGAGCTCAAAACCGTCCACACAGCTGAAATAAAAAGGGACCTCTAGATAGGGGTAAATCTCACTCTCAATTGGGAGCTACCCATGAAGCCTTGCTGCACCTCCCCTGTTTTAGCCATTCCTGGTTGATGTGGCTTGGGGTTACGATTACCTTTAGTGAATACATCACTTAGAATGCACATCGTCCACCTGACGATGTTCTGAAAGCATTCAATCCATACAAGTTTGTTCCGGGTTCGTACGAAACCGAAGGCATTATCTCGTTCACTCATTTTGGAATCACCCTCAGAGTTAACGACGATAACCCTTGCACTCTGAATCTCCATCTCGAATCCTGTAAGTACTATTCCATCAACTCATTACGGAATCACCCACAGAGTTATACTTACGGATAGTCCTTACACCTCGAGTCTTCACAAAGCTTCACTTTGACTCACGACCTAACGTTAATTTGGATCGATGTGGTTTTCAGATATCCAAATATGGAAACCCGATCCCGGTCTCATCGAAATCCAAAGCGTGTCTTTTAGGTCCAAGTTGTTTTAAGGTTTAAAACAATTCAATACAGTATCTATATACACACAGATATATAACTTATAAATCACAATTGATAATCAACATTTTCAAATAACAGGTAATCTACATTATCAATATCAAAATAGATAATTCATATATTACCATCACAATAGATAATCTATGTTATCATCACAATGCAACCAAGCATTCATACACGACACAATATTACCTATCTCATTACTGAGATCACAAAGCATCCAAGACAATCAATGCCATGCATTCATATATAAGCAATGATTTATTCATCACCATATAATTAATTTAAATTGAATTAAATTAACTATCTCTATCTCTAATTAATTTAAAATGAATTAAATTAATCACTTCATTTATAATTAATTTAAAATAAATTAAATTAATTACTTCATCAAAATATATCTTGCTTACTCAATCATTTAATTGATTACAATAAATTAATTAATTATTCAAAATAAATCACCTTAATTAATCACTCTTGATTAATTACCCTTAATTGCATTCAAGTAATTATCTTTAATTAATTTCACAAATCAACCAAACAGTAATTACCCTTTAATTACTTCAATTAATTAATTAACTATAATTAATTACCTTAATCCTTAATTAATTACATTAATTAATTACCTTTAATTACTTATTATTGATTAATTAATCATAATTAATCATCTTTAATTACATCGTTAATTAAAATAATTAATGATCTTTAATTATTTCTTAAATTAATTACCTTAAGAAATTAACTAAAAACTATTAATCATCCCAGATTAATTACATTCAGTAATTAACTAACTTAATTACTTTATTTAAAACAAATTAATTATCCTTAATTAATTTCTTAATTAATTCCTTGATTAATTACTAAATAACTAATCCAAATTACCTCATTCTTAAACATCTCCCCTTAATTACAACCTGTAATTATTAAAAAAAAATACTTAACTAAGTAATTTCCAAATCATTAATAACATACAGTAATTATCTTTAAAAATCCAAGTGTTTAAAATTAATTAAACTTAATTAATTAAAATAAACAATCATATTAAACTAAATTAATTACATTAAGTAATTAATTTCTTAATTACTTTATTAAGTAATTATACTCAAACCATTCACAATTGATTATTATTAAATTAATTTATCAAATAAATTATTATAATTAACCATATTAATTAATTGTTAAATAATCCTGGTTAATGACCTTCATTTACCATTCTCTAATTATTTTTATTAAGTAATTAACTTAAATTAATTACAAATTAAATTATCTTTAATTATCTATTAATTAAAGTTAATTATTTAATTAATTATCCTTGATTAAAACTTAATTATAAAATTAATAATTAATTAATCATTAATTTAAAATCTAATTAATGATATAAATTGATTAGTCATTAATCAATTATTAATTCCAAATTCAATTAATTAATTAAATAAATAAATTAATTTTAATTACCTTATTAATTAAATTAATTCTAAAATATTAATCTTAATTTAAATTTCAAGATAAAACTTTTTCATAATTATGTTTTAAAACAAATTTTGTTTAAAACAAAGTACTTTTGAAATTTCTTTAAATTTCATTTTAAATACAAGTTTTAAAATAAGAACAAATTTTAAAACTTATCAAAGTTTAAATAATTTAAAACTTTTTAAATTGCAAAACAAACAAGTATTTGCCTTAAAATTTAAATTTCATAAAATTTTTGAAAACAAAACTCAATTCAAAATTTTACTAACTTCAATTTATATTTAATTTAAACTTCCAAATTTAAATCTTCTTTTAAATTTAAAAACTGAAGTTCATATTACAATTTAAGATTTCCAGATTTTAAATAAATCTTCAAATCTTACTCATATTTTAAAAACCTCATTATAAAAAGGTTTAAACTATCTTACCAAAATAAAATAGTAAATTAAGTCAAATTTTTGAAACTTTTATTTTTATTTAAAAACTGGGATTTTAAGTTTGAATTTAAATCCAAAAATTCAACTTGAATTTGAATTTAAACTTAAACATTACTTTAAAACTAAAACTACAGATTTTAAAATATTTTAAAAACCCGGATTTTAAAACAGGTTTCAGAAAACCTGGAAATTACAGTGCAAACCCGAGAAACCCTAAATATTACTTCGAGTTCCAAGCCTGACTACTTTGAGTCGTCATCCTACTTACTTCGAGCAAAACTCAACATCTCCCCTGAAACAACCCAACCCAGAACACTTCACCTGTAAATTCATCGCCGTGCATATGCACGGCGATCCTCGCCTTCTCTGATCATCAGAGATGATCAAACCTCAACCGGAAACTCATCAATGCTCTAACATCATCACCAGATCGAACAATTAATCACAGAATCAAAATCAACCCCCAATTCAAAACCTGGAAAAAGAAAACCAGGTTTTCTGCCAAAACCTGTCAACGGCGAATGATCGCCACTCCGACCTCTTGATGTTCAACCCCTCCGGTCTCGAGCTCCTTCACCCTTCAACTACACAATCACCAATTATCATAACACTCTATCCATCCTACATACCCAAATTGATTTATTCAAAGACACGGTGAAAATTAGGGTTAAATGAACAAATTCAAAACTGCACCAAATCTAACCAATTTCAACCCCATCCATGATTTTTCTGAGCACCTCCTATACTTTCTCCATCACTCGGAAGAATTCCAAAACTTCTCAATTCATGGATCACAAGAACTAGCTCAAATTTCATTTTTAGTTCAAGAACAAACTGCTACTTAAACTAAACTCTAAAAATCATATTTCTTGATTTAAAAATCAAGTTATAGTTAGTACTTTAATTTATGAATCTGAAGTACAATATCAATATGATTGAGTTTTTATTTAAGATCAATCTTGCAACGGTGTTATCTGTGTTTACAGAGACAACGCTATTTATAGTTTTTTTTTACTTACTTAAATTATTAATATTGACTTAGAAAATCAAACATCATTGATTTATACACTTCCTTATATCGGTAACTAAATTAAAGATAAGTATTTTTATAAAATACTATGCCGGAAAATCAACAGATCAGGCAAAATAGAAAAAAAAACAGCATGTGCACATAACACATTCACATCAGGTTTCAAACAATACTTATTTATATCAATTATTCTAGCATGCAACCTATTTTGATTTTTAAAGTTAAAAAGTTACTGACCTTATTAAAAGATGCAGACCCCCTGTTTTGATCTGCTTTTGAATTTTGCAGAAAAGAAAATGCAGGCATGATTCTTTGTTTTTAAAATCTGAGTTGCAAACCCTGTTGAAATCTGAAATGCTCATGATCCCTGACTCTAAGTACTTGCATGCAGAGAGTAGATGCAGTTGCTAATTTTCCAAATGCATGCAGGTGCTTATCATTCCCAGGTGATATGAAAATTCATTTCAAATTGCAAAAAAATAGTGTGCAGGCCTATTTGATTTTGAGGAAGTGGAATATGCAGATTTATGTTTGAATTTTTTTGAGGAAGTGCAGACCTTCGTGATAAAGGAGTTTTGATTTTGATGAGAAGGTGTTCTTGAAGTTTACTGATTTTAAACTTTGTACAGGAATTGAATATGCAGGGTTTGATTATGGATATGAAAGAAAAAATGAGTTTTGATCTTTCTTCTTGATTGAGGAAATGAAAAAAACACACGAATGAAAGAAAATGCAGGTTTATATAAATGAATTTTCAGATTTAATTCAAATAAAAGAAAAAGTAAAACAAAATTTAACACTTGTACAAATTTTACACATTTGTCAATTTGTATATTAGTTTTTGAACACTTGTCAAATGAATGAAATTAAGAGATCACACTTGTCTCTTTAAAATAATTAATACTTAATTTACACATTAATGTGTGCTAGCCTAATTTTAATTTTGTTAGTTTATATTAAATATGTGTATAAGTTTATAAATAAAAACAAACCATGCTAATAAATGAAACTTATACATATAGAAATTAAAACAATTAATATTTATACTTTGGAATTTCAAATTCAAATTAAATTCAGAATCAAATAATTTCAAATTAAGTTATGTATATGAATTCAATTTGAAATAACAACTACAAATTCTATTCAAAACCTATTTATAAAGACAATACACTATTAATATTTTTTTTATAAATATCTTATTGTCAAATTAGAATCATTTTAAAGAAATTATATTTTATTTTATTTTTTAATAAAATATCTATTTTATTGAGTCATAAAACCTTTTGTTTGTTCATTCTAAATTTAAAACTCAAGCCATATCATTTTAAACATTTTAATATTTTTCTTGTCAATTTTAAAATCATATATTTATTTATGAAATAGTTTTAAAAACTTAATACTAATTTAAAACAAAATTTCCAAATTGAAATGTATATATTAGAATTTTAAAACATAATTAAATTATTAAATTTAAACCAAAATCATTTATTCAATAACTTTAGAAAGCTAATATTAAATAAAACAAATTTTCAAAATTACTACAAATATTAAAACCAGAAAATATGCTTTATTTATTAAAATTAAAACATGGCTAATCTTCTTAAAATATAAACCATATATTTATATTGAAAATAGAAATCAATATATTATTTAAAAGATAAAAATAACCAATTAAATATTTATTAAAGAAGATTATTAAATCAATTTGAATTATTATTAACAAAATATCAATATCTATTTAATTTTTAATACAGATTATTAAATTGATATCGTTAAAAAATTCCGGGATATTACAATCCTTCCCCCTTAAAAGAATTTCGTCCTCGAAATTTAAAACAAAGGTAATTTAATAATCTCATTAAATTTTAAAATACAAGCATATATCAAACATATGCTAACAACCATAGCAACCAATTCAACCAATCAAACAAATTAAATTATCCAGACAAAATTCTGGATAAAATTTCTTCGAGTTTCCCCAAGTGTATATATACATATACCGGAATACTCGCTCTAGAAAATCCAAACAATCAATACTATGAAGCTACAAAGCTTCTATTTAACTATATCTATATATTAGACAAAATATCAGACTACAAACGAGTCTGACTCAACAATCAAAACTCCAGAACTGCTGGTTCCACAACCAGAGATAGATCATACACGTACTCCCTCAGAGATACGTGAAACTCATCGAATCCCAGTTATCCAAACTGGCAATCCAATCCTGTAGATCAATCACTTATTCTCCATGATCACAGAAAGGATCCAAAACACTTCAGAGCTAACTTCTCAGACTTACCCAATCTTATAGCTCACTTTTGATCGGAGAAAACTTATCCAAAATCAAATCTCCGACATCAGAATCCAAATTCCTTCATCTCTAAATCCACAAAACCCTTCGGACGATCCTGAGCTGTCTACAACTTTACTGGTCATCTCAACCTTCGTTGATGCTTCTAGAAACAAACTAGACCAATCAACTTAACAAAATGATCTCCTCAAGATCAACCCTACTCTTCATACATCAGAAGACAACAACCTCTTCTGTCCAGAAAAGAAAAGCAGATGCACTTCCAAACGGCTTCCGCTGCTCAACTCTGATCCGAAGTAGAAGAGAATGCTGAAGAAGAATACGAGAACAACTTGACAACACAACCCAGAAATATGGTTCAACAAATCCATAAGAAAAATTCAGAAGTTCCTCCAAAACTCTGAGCTGCTACACCAACTCAATCTCTAGGAACCATTCTTCTATAAAGCTGAACCACCGGTACCACTCCTGGAAACCCAGACAATAAGAAAACTCAACCTTCAGATGGGAATATAACTCTGACTCCTCTGAAGACATCCAGGAAAACTCAGATAACCCAAGAGATCACTCAAACAATCGCAAGTCACTTTTGCGATCCACCCAAACTAAATCCAAGGAAAACTGTTCTCCCTTTACCAAATAGAACAGCTTACACTTAACTAGCCAACCCATCGAAGAAACGGGTCCACTTAACTGCTTCTGAACTCCACTTCAGAAAAACCGCTAAGCCAGAAGATCTCTTCCCAACACCGAGAACACTCCAAGCTGCACTGCTGCCACAGATGCCAAAGAATCCAAATCAAAGCTCTTCGAGAAATTCAGACTTCAAAGCCAACAGAAACACCAGCTGAACACAGCCACAACACTAAAGCAGGCTCACCTCCTTAAACTTGTTCCAAAGAAAACATCTTCGGGAACATCCATAGTCACTTCATCTCATCACGCAGCTACTACTTCCCGAGGTATCCAAAATACCATCACTCGCTTCTGCCCAACCAACAGATCCAAACTCTATTCATCCAACTTCAGAAATAGACTCCGAACCTTAACAGGTTTCCTTCAGAGAACAATGAAGTTCTTCATCACTACAGAACTCACTAGAGACGGTATTAGGTTTACAGTCTCGACAGATACACTTCTAACCTCAAACATTCAAACTCCAACCAATGGTAGTCGTGTTACACACACTACTACCCCATCTACCTTTATAACTTATATTGGAAAACCTGAACAGGTAACCCAACAGATAGGTAGAATAAATATATTTATATAGTAATATATAAAAATTACAAGTACGCTCCCTCAAGAGAGACACCACTACAGAGCCTAGGTATTCAGTCAACCTAATGCTCTGATACCACTGTAACGACCCGCCATCCGTCTCCATAGAATGACGCATCATTAATAAGAAAAAAAGGGATAGAAAAGAGAAAAGAAAGAAAAGAAAGAAGAAACAACAACAGAATCTAAACAGCGGAACGAATAAATTATATTAATAACATAAATATTACACATTTTATAATCATTATCAGAGTTACACTGATATACAACACATACTAGACAGTTATAAACACCTGTCTAGTTATACAACTCAATACAGTATAAGAAACAACACAGAACACACAATGGAATACTATATATCTAACGCTGAAGCCTCCTGCTCCATTGCTTCTCCATAATTCGTCAAAGCTAACCTGAATCCCTTGGCTACTCGTAAAAATTTGAGTACCCAAGAGTTTATGAAAAACAAAAATAAACTCCGGGTCAGACATGTGTCTGGTGTGAGTAACAGATTAAGGTTGCTTAACTTTTAAAAACCTTTTGAAAGAAAAGTATCACGTAAGACTTCCCACACATAAACATGGAAAAGTTTTTACCTTACGCTAACCAAAACATTTGATAGGAAATCCGATGATATTATAATAGGTCTAGGGTTTTCAAATAAATATCAAATAGCCGAAATTGTTACATCTATTAAATTCCAGCTACTAGCCACAAAAGTGGGTAATACAATCAAAACCATTGGTACTTATTGGATTTTGGATTCCATAAAATGGCAGGGCTACTGGGGTACCGCCTGTCACAGTACATGGCCTAGATCACCGTACCGAGGAGTACGCCCGCTCCCCTGCAACACAAGGCTGGACCCATTCCTTACTGAACAGTTCCGAACAAGACAACCCCGACGGTTGGAGCTCAAAACCGTCCACACAGCCGAAATAAAAAGGGACCTCTAGACAGGGGTAAATCTCACTCTCAAGTGGGGGCTACCCACGAAGCCTTGCTACACCTCCCCTGTTTTAGCCATTCCCGGTTAATGAGGCTTGGGGTTACGATTACCTTTAGTGAATACATCACTTAGAATGCTCATCGTCCACCTGACGATGTTCTGAAAGCATTCAATCCATACAAGTTCGTTCCGGGTTCGAACGAAACCAAAGGCATTATCTCGTTCACTCATTTTGGAATCACCCTCAGAGTTAACGACGATAACCCTTGCACTCTGAATCTCCATCTCGAATCATGTAAGTACTATTCTGTCAACTCATTACGGAATCACCCACAGAGTTATACTTACGGATAGTCCTTACACCTCAAGTCTTCACAAAGCTTCACTTTGATTCACGACCTAACGTTAATTTGGATCGATGTGGTTTTCAGATATCCAAATATGGAAACCCGATCCCGGTCTCATCGAAATCCAAAGCGTGTCTTTTAGGTCCAAGTTAGTTTAAGGTTTAAAACAATTCAATACAGTATCCATATACACACAGATATATAACTTATAAATCATAATTGATAATCAACATTTTCAAATAATAGGTAATCTACATTATCAATATCAAAATAGATAATTCATATATTACCATCACAATAGATAATCTATGTTATCATCACAATGCAACCAAGCATTCATACACCACACAATATTACCTATCTCATTACTGAGATCACAAAGCATCCAAGACAATCAATGCCATGCATTCATATATAAGCAATGATTTATTCATCACCATGTAATTAATTTAAATTGAATTAAATTAACTATCTCTATCTCTAATTAATTTAAAATAAATTAAATTAATCACTTCATTTATAATTAATTTAAAATAAATTAAATTAATTACTTCATCAAAATATATCTTGCTTACTCAATCATTTAATTGGTTACAATCAATTAATTAATTATTCAAAATAAATCACCTTAATTAATCACTCTTGATTAATTACCCTTAATCACATTCAAGTAATTATCCTTAATTAATTTCACAAATCAACCAAACAGTAATTACCCTTTAATTACTTTAATTAATTAATTAACTATAGTTAATTACCTTAATCCTTAATTAATTACATTAATTAATTACCTTAAATTACTTATTATTGATTAATTAATTATAATTAATCATCTTTATTTACATCATTAATTAAAATAATTAATGATCTTTAAATATTTCTTAAATTAATTACCTTAAGAAATTAACTAAAAACTATTAATCATCCCAGATTAATTACATTCAGTAATTAACTAACTTAATTAGTTTATTTAAAACAAATTAATTATCCTTAATTAATTTCTTAATTAATTCCTTGATTAATTACTAAATAATTAATCCAAATTACCTCATTCTTAAACATCTCCCCTTAATTACAACCTGTAATTATTAATAAATTACTTAACTAAGTAATTTCCAAATCATTAATAACATACAGTAATTATCTTTAAAAATCCAAGTGTTTAAAATTAATTAAACTTAATTAATTAAAATAAACAATCATATTAAACTAAATTAATTACATTAAGTAATTAATTTCTTAATTACTTTATTAAGTAATTATACTCAAACCATTCACAATTGATTATTATTAAATTAATTAATCTAATTAATTATTATAATTAACCATATTAATTAATTGTTAAATAATCCTGGTTAATGACCTTCATTTACCATTCTCTAATTATTTTTATTAAGTAATTAACTTAAATTAATTACAAATTAAATTATCTTTAATTATCTATTAATTAAAGTTAATTATTTAATTAATTATCCTTGATTAAAACTTAATTATAAAATTAATAATTCATTAATCATTAATTTAAAATCTAATTGATGATATAAATTGATTAATCATTAATCAATTATTAGTTCCAAATTCAATTAATTAATTAAATAAATAAATTAATTTTAATTACCTTATTAATTAAATTAATTCTAAAATATTAATCTTAATTTAAATTTCAAGATAAAACTTTTTATTAATTATGTTTTAAAACAAATTTTGTTTAAAACAAAGTACTTTTGAAATTTCTTTAAATTTCATTTTAAATACAAGTTTTAAAATAAGAACAAATTTTAAAACTTATCAAAGTTTAAATAATTTAAAACTTTTTAAATTGCAAAACAAACAAGTGTTTGCTTTAAAATTTAAATTTCATAAAAAATTTGAAAACAAAACTCAATTCAAAATTTTACTAACTTCAATTTATATTTAATTTAAACTTCCAAATTTAAACCTTATTTTAAATTTAAAAACTAAAGTTCATATTACAATTTAAGATTTCCAGATTTTAAATAAATCTTCAAATCTTACTCATATTTTAAAAACCTCGTTATAAAAAGGTTTAAACTATCTTACCAAAATAAAATAGTAAATTAAGTCAAATTTATGAAACTTTTATTTTAATTTAAAAACTGGGATTTTAAGTTTGAATTAAATCCAAAAATTCAACTTGAATTTGAATTTAAACTTAAACTTTACTTTAAAAATAAAACTAAAGATTTTTAAAAAAAATTAAAAACCCAGTTTTTAAAACAGGTTTCAGAAAACCTGGAAATTATAGTGCAAACCCGAGAAACCCCAAATATTACTTCGAGTCATCATCCTACTTACTTCGAGCAAAACTCAACATCTCCCCTGAAACAACCCAACCCCAAACACTTCACCTGTAAACTCATCGTCGTGCATATGCACGACGATCCTCGCCTTCTCTGATCATCAAAGATGATCAAACCTCAACCAGAAACTCATCAATGCTCTAACATCATCACCGGATCAAACAATTAATCACAGAATCAAAATCAACCCCCAATTCAACACCTTGACACAGAAAACCAGGTTTTCTGCCAAAACCTATCAACGGCGAATGATCGCCACTCCAACCTCCTTACTTCAACCCCTCCGGTCTCGAGCTCCTTCACCCTTCAACTACACAATCACCAATTATGATAACACTCGATCCATCCTACATACCCAAATTGATTTATTCAAAGACACGGTGAAAACTAGGGTTAAATGAAGAAATTCAAAACTGCACCAAATATAACCAATTTCAACCCCATCCATGATTTTTCTGAGCACCTCGTATACTTTCTCCATCACTCAGAAGAATTCCAAAACTTCTCAGTTCATGGATCACAAGAACTAGCTCAAATTTCATTTTTATTTCAAGAACAAACTGCTACTTAAACTAAACTCTAAAAATCCTATTTCTTGATTTAAAAATCAAGTTATAGTTAGTACTTTAATTTATGAATCTGAAGTACAATATCAATATGATTGAGTTTTTATTTAAGATCAATCTTGCAAGGGTGTTATCTGTGTTTACAGAGGCAGCGCTGTTTATAGTTTTTTTTTTTTTACTTACTTAAATTATTAATATTGACTTAGAAAATCAAACATCATTGATTTATACACTTCCTTATATCGGTAACTAAATTAAAGATAAGTATTTTTATAAAATACTATGCCTAGAAAATCAACAGATCAGGCAAAATAGAAAAAAAAAACAGCATGTGCACATAACACATTCACATCAGGTTTCAAACAATACTTATTTATATCAATTATTCTAGCATGCAACCTATTTTGATTTTTAATGTTAAAAAGTTACTCACCTTATTAAAAGATGCAGACCCCCTGTTTTGATCTGCTTTTGAATTTTGCAGAAAAGAAAATGCAGGCATGATCTTTGTTTTTAAAATCTGAGTTGCAAACCCTGTTGAAATCTGAAATGCTCATGATCCCTGACTCTAAGTACTTGCATGCAGAGAGTAGATGCAGTTGCTAATTTTCCAAATGCATGCAGGTGCTTATCATTCCCAGGTGATATGAAAATTCATTTCAGATTGCAGAAAAATAGTGTGCAGGCCTATTTGATTTTGAGGAAGTGGAATATGCATATTTATGTTTGAATTTTTTTGAGGAAGTGCAGACCTTCATGATATAGGATTTTTGATTTTGATGAGAAGGTGTTCTTGAAGTTTACTGATTTTAAACTTTGTACAGGAATTGAATATGCAGGGTTTGATTATGGATATGAAAAAAAAATGAGTTTTGATCTTTCTTCTTGATTGAGGAAATGAAAAAAACACACGAATGAAAGAAAATGCAGGTTTATATAAATGAATTTTCAGATTTAATTCAAATAAAAGAAAAAGTAAAACAAAATTTAACACTTGTACAAATTTTACACATTTGTCAATTTGTATATTAGTTTTTGAACACTTGTCAAATGAATGAAATTAAGAGATCACACTTGTCTCTTTAAAATAATGAATACTTAATTTACACATTAATGTGTGTTAGCCTAATTTTAATTTTGTTAGTTTATATTAAATATGTGTATAAGTTTATAAATAAAAACAAACCATGCTAATAAATGAAACTTATACATATAGAAATTAAAATAATTAATATTTATACTTTGGAATTTCAAATTCAATTAAATTCAAATCAAATAATTTCAAATTAAGTTATGTATATGAATTCAATTTGAAATAACAACTACAAATTCTATTCAAAACCTATTTATAAAGACAATACACTATTAATATTGTTTTTATAAATATCTTATTATTAAATTAGAATCATTTTAAAGAAATTATATTTTATTTTATTTTTTAATAAAATATCTATTTTATTGAGCCATAAAACCTTTTGTTTGTTCATTCTAAATTTAAAACTCAAGCCAAACCATTTTAAACATTTTAATATTTTTCTTATCAATTTTAAAATCATATATTTATTTATGAAATAGTTTTAAAAACTTAATACTAATTTAAAACAAAATTTCCAAATTAAAATGTATATATTAGAATTTTAAAACATGATTCAATTATTAAATTTAAACCAAAATCATTTATTCAATAACTTTAGAAAGCTAATATTAAATAAAACAAATTTTCAAAATTACTACAAATATGAAAACTAGAAAATATGCTTTATTTATTAAAATTAGAACAATGCTAATCTTCTTAAAATATAAACCATATATTTATATTGAAAATAGAAATCAATCTATTATTTAAAAGATAAAAATAACCAATTAAATATTTATTAAAGAAGATTATTAAATCAATTTGAATTATTACTAACAAAATATCAATATCAATTTAATTTTTAATGCAGATTATTAAATTGATATTGTTAAAAAATTCTAGGATATTACAGTTAATTATGGAGTTTAATCCATAATTAAAGGCGTAATAGGAGTTACCTTAAATGGCTAAAGTAATTAATTGTATAAGACAGTGTATATATACAATTGGTATGTGTGTGTGTGTGAAATATGACTAAGTTATTGGGATGGAAGGTCAGTCTAAAGTTTCATAGAAGTCTTCCCACTAAAATTTGTCTACTAATAGTGTAACTTTGGGGACTGATGTGGGATATCGCGTATAATAAATAACCCTAGTGACGCGAGGTTAGTCCCAATTCTGTAGGATAAATTTTCCTAGTCCATCTGGCTACCAGTACCTGCAAATTGTTAGATTGATCTAAGATATCACGGTTTGGGTTATAGGTCACAAGCATGCCACTGATATGATAAGAAAATTTTTAAGAGGGGTCTGCTACGGGTTTAGGGATATTCAGTGGCTATTGTAAGGTTTGCCTCTTTCCTTTAGGATAAGTATTAAATGACTTGATGAGATTTCTTACGATGTCAATTAGTGAGAACCAAAAAGGGATCCGCCTAGTGTTATGTATTAAATGACAGGGATCTACCTAATTTATAAGTAATAAATAGTCAGAGTCTACCTAATTCTCATTAAAAAGGTATTTCGTGGTTCGAGTACTTTCTCTTACATCGTAAACGATAGTTGCTTTAGAATTATGTATTTTAAACTGGATTACCTTTAGGCTTATAGTTGAAATCTGTAACAACCTGCATATTTATCGAGTTTGTATTTAAATATTTTATTTAAATATTAACTCGTTAATCGGGTTTTGGTCCGAAAAGCTACTTTTTGCAAACGGTCAAATTAGGACTCGAGACCACTTCCATTGAGTTCGAAATGTCGTTTACAATTTTTTTAAGTATAAACATCGATAGGTTTGGGGTTATAGCAATTTCACTAACTTTTTCCGCTTTGGACTTTGGGTTAGTTTAGCCTATTAAGCCCAAGTTCCAACCCTCTTCTCCTCACTCTTCATAAATTTCCTAACTAACTCAAGCTTTGGCATTAATGGTGAAGAGAATGGGAAATTAAAACTCCAAGCTCAAATTCAATTGCAAATCCAACATTCAACTCCAAATTCAAGTAGAAGATATTGGATTCAAGCTTTGGATTGCTTCTCCTTGCTTTCAAGCTTCATCTTCATAAACTTTAGTGCAAAGGTGAGATTTTTATCTCACAAATCTAGTCTATATCAATATTGGACTGTTGGGAATGAATCCCTATCGTGTTTGCATGTATATTTGCATTTGGTTTGGATTGGGTTGGCGAAAAACTCCGATTTTTAGCGTTTTGGTGGATTTTCTGCTCCTAGGTCGTTCTGGCCTTATTAGCTCGTATCGGAGTTAGGTCGTAGGTCGCATGGGCCTTAGGTCGTAGGTCGCATGTGAGTTAACCCCTAGGTCGTTATGGCCACTTTTCGTGTGTTTGGGTTTAGGTCGTTGGACCTTTAGGTCGTTGGACCTTTAGGTCGTTGACCCCCTTGAGTCGTTAACTAGTTAAGTCGCTCGCTACTTGACTCCATTAGGTCGCTCGTCACTGGATGCAGTTAGGTCGCTCGACTCCCTTACCCACTAGGTCGCGTACTTAGTTAGGTCGCGTGACCCCATAACTGTTAGGTCGTTAGACCGTTAACCCTATAGATCGCTTGGCCTATTTGTTTAGGTCGTAGGTCGTTGGACCTTACCTCGATAGGTCGTTCCCACTTTTGGACGTGTGCACTCTAGGTCGCTAGGCCGCCTCTCTTTAGGTCGCGTGACCCAATACAGTTAGGTCGTTTGACCTTATGTTCTTTTAGGTCGCGTCTCCTTTAGGTCGCGCCTCTTTTAGGTCGCGTCTCCTTTAGGCCACGCCTCTTTTAGGTCGTTCAAATTCTAGGTCGCTCGGCCCTTATTCCCTTAGGTCGCTCGGTCTCGTTTATGACCATAGGTCGCTCACCCCCTCTTCCTTAAGTCGCGAGTCATCGTTAGGTCGCGAACACCTTTAGGTCGCTCGACCTTATCCCTTTAGGTCGTTAGACCTCATTTTGTCTTCACTAGGTCGTACCGTTTAGGTCGGGGCGCTGCCCCCTGGACCCCCGCGACCTGACCGGGCAGGTCGAACCCCGTAAGCGGTGGCGTTGCCCCCGCACCCCCCCTGGACCCCCCCTCCGTAGGGGATCTTATCTGAAAAACATTGAGCTGATTTCCTTGGATTTTATTCACATCTCCGTATGCGATTTTTGTGACTGATTGTTTCTACAATTGCTTCTGTGTTTTGTCACTTTATAATATAAAGGTTTCAATACTAGTAGTAAATATCAAAACTCTTTTAACAAACAATTTCAACTCTATTTTTAATAAAAAAGCTCTTTTCTTAAACCGTTTTCCAATCTATTAGTATATACAAGCCTTTACCTCACTCGAATGAGAAATCTAATTAAACGACTTAGTAAAACAAGTGGTATGAAACGCTTGCGTTCACTTCGTCGGTTAATTCTTGGACTTGTTCGATTGAACCTCTTGTGACAATTTTATTAGTGAAGATTTACAGTTTGTTCGTAAATATTTAAGTTAAGCAAGTGGTTATGGGACATGAAGCTAAACTTCTATATTTACTAGCTTAGTGTAATTGACACTTCTCGTTGATCTTGATGATCGCTTTATGAATTAGACTAGCAATTGCGCGATGTCTCTTTCATTGCAAGGTTAGACTAGACACCACTTGTGTGATTCCATTCACACATACCTTTCTGCTTTTTGGTTAGTCTTGACCTCAATCTGTGTGATTCCATTCACACATGCGGGGTAGCTCCCCATGGTCTTCGGACCGTCATGTGATACGCCTCTTTCCCTTTTTATGATTTCTGGATTTCTCGTGTTGATTTCTGGAATTTATGTCATTGACTTGTTATGAGTACAAGTTTAGGGTATGATGCCCTCTTCGAATCTTTGAGAAGATTCTTGTGATATTGATTATCTCTTATTGATTGATCTTCTGTTGATCATTATTTACATACTTATAGTGGTATGTCGTTATGGATGTTTATGTTTATGCCATATCTTTTATGTTATATCATGTCATCTGATATTTATAGCTAGACTGATCCGTTTATTATTTTCTTAAATAATACTCGGGTCAGACCGAGATGTTACAGGTGCTTCTGCTTGACTTCTTCCCAGGGATTCATCACTCTGACTTTTGGCTAACTGTTTAGATTAGCAGTTTTTGTTGTATACACTTGAGATATAGACTCATAGTTGTATTCTTTTGTATAGCACGTGTTGCTATTCTTTTCTATTATCGTGGATCTTAATGACCACTACTCTGATGTACACTTTCATGTGTTAGTTATATATTCATATCTTCTTCCGCCTTTGTGATATGGATATCTGTGACTGATTTGTGATATGATTATTTCTATGTTTGTTTCCGAAGATTATTTATAGCCACCGTGTGATAAGCAATTACATGGATGGTCGCTCCTCAACAGCCTTATTCTCCGTGCTAGTTGACAGCACTACTCCGGAGTGTTCTTGGCTAGCGTGGGTATAGAGGTGGGGCGTCACAAAATCGTTCATATGGCATAGTGGAAAGAGCGATAGAAGAACAGTGACTAAATTATATATATTAAAAACCTATGTGTAGAAGTTAATGGTCTCTATAGCTAAGACTGATTAACTAACAATTACATTAAGGAGGACCCGCTTTGGGATTGGGTATAAAATGTCCATTGGGTTGGCCTCTCCCGTTTAAAAAGCATTAAGTGGTTAGGGGATTTTGGGTAATGAAATGTTTAGTTTTGGATATGCATGTATACAAGCATATATATATACACACACATATATATATGTATGTATGTATATATGTAGTTATTCTCGAAATAAGGGTAGAAATACCATACGTGCACATATTAAAGTAAATAACATGCATAACATGTAAATGGAAACCGATCGGTATAAGTTTATGTTATTCTGACCCCCTCCTCATTATAACCCACATGATAGACTTAGAGGAGTAGGACAATGGGGCATGATGGAATGGTCGGTGGAGAAGTCTTCATTTGCTCAAGATCGCTGAGGCGATAGGATGTCCTAGGAATTCAGTTGATTCCAAGGTAGTAGCCTCGGTTGGTATCTTATCCTATTGTATCCTTTCTGCTATGATTCTAAATTGATCAGTATTTGATATACTTATGTTTATTATAAGTTACCAAAACCAACAATCCATGCCTTAATGGACTTGGGTCTCGATTTGTTGGAATCGGAGATGACTAAGATGCGGGTTGTTACATTTGGTATTTGATCCTAGGTTATTTGATCATAAGAATTAGGATATATTGAGAGAACGTATTAGAAAATTTTCTATCTTAATTTACGCCAAACTCTATAAATCTGACTTTGGAATGGTTGCAACAATAATTTGAAAGGATGGACGAGACAAATGCGAGTTAGGAAAAATCTTTTAGTGTTAAAGATTACATGCCTACCCCTCTTATCCCACGGGGGATGTACATAAGTCATTAACTTTGTAGAGCATTAGCATGACATATGGTAGAATCCTTGAGATTGGATAGTGTTTGACTTGATCGTTGAAACTTAGCTACCTTATGATTAGGGATTTCGATGGAAGGTCAAATGAAGTTACAAATTTTATTATGATAAGTAGGAGTTAAAGACCAATATGCCGTTAAAATATGAAGGCAGGTTCTCCTAAGAGAATGTTCATCAAGCACCTCAGGTTGATGGACCGAATTTTTATTTAAGAAAATTGATTCCTATTTCTGGGTATGACTACATGAGAGAATACCTTGAATAAATGAGTTTTTTGTAAAAACAATATGTAATGCAAATAATAATGTTTTTCCAAGGGTCCATTCGAAAAATGTTATTGGAAAAGTAAGAAAGTTTCTAAAATTGATTTTAGAAGAAATATACACACCAATGAATTTGGTTGTGTAAAAAGCTTTGGCTTAAAAAGTAAGTTTGAGAGTTCTAAATATTTAATAAAATAAGAGTTTGGAAAAATTTTAGGCAAAAAGGAGTTTTCCATGTTGGAACAAAATGAAAGAGGGCGTATCTGTAGCTTGATGATTTTACATATTTATAAGGATTTGAAAGCTTTTAAAATTCTCTCTCAAGTGGGCAGATAAAATAGAAATAACATTTAATTTTTGTCTGGGGCGTATTGTTGGGAAGTGTGGTAATATCCGACAACAAATGGGAAGAATAATTCCATATAAGGATAATGCAAAGAATAGTACTTGGAATATTCTCAAAATTTTAGGATTGCTAATAGCAAGAGAATACAACTTTGGAATACTGAAGATCATTAATGAAGGGTTTGGAAAGCTCAACGGCCAGCTAGGGCACTGTCAGATCGACGATAAGAATTTTTCGGGATAGTTCGGAGCAAGTCGAATTGAAGAAATCCATGTGAAAATATGGTTGTTTTTATTAGTATTAGTTAACCTAGCCCAATTAAGGTCCAGGTTCAACCTGCGCCCATAATTCAATGACCAGTTGACCTATAGCGGTCGACCGGTGGCGGTCTACCGATGGTCGATCGTTTAGCGAGCTAGGGGCACTACCCGACGTAGAACATGGCTTTAAAAGTCGTGTCTGTTTGTTCAGCCGTCTCATTCGTCCTTCCTCTAATCGCAAGAGCTAAACCCCCCAACCTCCCTCCAGGTCACTGCTTCTCCTCCCTCCTCAATGTCAGGTGATGTCTTCCTCTCCCCTCTCACTAAAGCATCCCCTAACAGATCCTGCCCCTACCCTCCTTCAAATATAAAATCATATCTCCCTTCACTTAGCCCATGGCATCACCCCAAACCGTTGGTTCTCCCACGTGCCATTCAAATCTCACCTCGTACGAGCTCAATTGTTTATAGCAGTATGATAAAAAATCTTCGTTTGCTTGACCTCTACAACTTCACCTTTTTGTAGGGGCGACTACTCAAATTTGGAGATTTCATCACCTTTGGGCTTGACGAGTTATTCATGGTAATAGGATTAGGACCGATCCTCCATCATGACAGTTTTGAGTGGGAATTTCACCCACATTGCATGCATTTGTTTGACTCCCATCTAGCATACAATTTTGATGAAGATAACAATAATCTTCAGAAAGGTGAAGGGAGTTAAGCTCGATCTTTTTGATGAAGATTTCGATGATATTTTAGGGATAGCCACTGAGAGAGAGAACTTGATGATATGGTAATGCCATATGTGGAGATTTTGTAGTGGATATTTTCTGGGAAGATCAGTGTCTAGTGGTCAGAAAATTTGCAACCTACAACCTGCCACGTCATTCATATTGACCAGCATAATATAATTTCGAAGACGAAGAGTTTTGATTAGGTTTATCCATTAATCCAGAAGGCTACCTATGCCATCATAAGTGTTATAGCTTTCGACTGAGCTCGTGGTATCATGAGCAACTACATTAGTCCTGGAGTTGGCACTACCTAGAGCTACTTTCCATATTGCCATATCCTCACCAATGTCTTAGGTGATATAGTGTGAATCTCTTTGGGGAGCCGATCCACAATAATACCCCCCTACTTTTGACCGAGCGTCCCTTAGGAAGATGGAGATTCCTAAACCACAGGTGTAGGTGGCAGTTCTTGCAACAATAGAGCAACCTCTGTAGGAGGCCAAGTAGGGATAGGGCATTGAGGGATACTGGAGCCCCAAACTTATCGCTATCTGACATGTCTAAGTAGAGATCCGAGAGATTCGGTCCAAGCAGCAGCACCATAGCCATAAGATTAGGTGCATAGCCGCTGTGCTATACCCATTCCAAGGTCGTAGAAATGGCTCTAGCTCTTGAAGAGGATCGAGGCCATCTCTTAATTTATAGATAGTATTTTGGTTTTATTAGCATTGTGTTGTAATTTCCCTTACAGCATTTGTTCTTTTCTTTCTTTAGGGATTGTTGGGTTATAATCATTGGTTGTCTCTTGTATAAAAAGGCATGTATTGTATGCTTCTATATGTGTTCCTATTTATTCATTTTACTATTGTTTCTGGATATGTATACCGCTCTTGTGTGTATAGTGAAAGAAACGGTGTAAATATGGAAAATCTCATATGGACACTCAACTAATGGTAAATGCAATATAAGACTAGAAGTTTGTTAAAATAGTGAATTTAAATGAGCGAAGGACAGATAAAGGTCGTTGTGGAAGCACATATCATTTCACTGTTTTGTGAAAACCTAAAATTTGAAAATTTCTTTATGAGTCGTCACATTAAAATAAAAGTATAAGTTTAGGGGTCTTGAATAAATTGCAAAATTCTAGGACTGAACATATGCATTAACCCATAACTAATTTTTGACTGCAATGGGATATGTCTTGATTTGTCTAATGAAAAGGTTGGAATTTTTTATTCAAATTATTTTTAGGACATTTTTTCCAAATGTTTTTAAAAGAAAGTGGTGTTAAAATTAATTTCGAAAGCTCAAATTTTCAAACTGAATGCAAATCTGGTTGAAAAACGAAAGTAAATTTTATGGAAATATTCTTGGTTTCTTAATGCCACATATTAAACGTAGGAAAGACAAATGGGTTAATAAAATTGAATTTAGCGGTGCATCAAGAATTGATGTTGTAATAAGCATAGGAGAACAAGGGAAAAGCTGTTTTAACTTTGGAATTTAATTTCTATCCCTTATCTATGATGTACGAGAATCTATTTTTGGATTCAATTCCATTTTAGAGCTTGAAAACAAGCCTTCTTATGCGTATTTAACATGGAAATTTTTGAAGAAAATCTGAGGCAACAAGGAAATTTCCAAAGTAAAACAGGATTGATAACTAATTAGATGGTAAGAATGTGTAATTCTCTACCGAAGTTCCTTTCCTCGACATAGAAGTGAAAATCAGGAAACGGTATTCGATGCGCTAGATCCTTGGATGGTAAGAATTGGATGATCCATGCTCGTATTCGTATGAATTTGGAATTTTTGTGTGCAAAAGATTTTTCAAAATCTGCATACATGTGAACTACCAATATATATGTAGGGTGTTTGCATCATATTTTCAAAATATTTTTAAAAAGAATACATTTATATAATAGGATATGAATGCATGTTTTCTATGTTCTAATACACTATACACTTGAGCATGTTTGATTGAAAAATTGGTCATACACTAATTACATGGGTAGTTTACGGTGGTTACTACATTCTTCCTTGGTTTAATCATAAAAGAAATTTCGAGAACGAAATTCTTTTGAGGGGAGAAGAATGTAACACCCCTTTGATTTACGATTAATAGTTTTATAATTAATTAAGCTCCAAAAATAAAATTTGAGCAAATGATGTAATTTGGCCACGAAACTAGCTCTATTACAATTGTGGCGATTTTGTGAGCAATTTTTATATTTGAAGTTTTGCGAACGGAGTTCAAAACGAAGTTACAGACGTTTAAAGAAACCAGAATGAAAATAATTAAAATAGAAAATAGTACTAAATATTTATTTATTTCAAACTCCACCGGTCGACACTGGATTTGGGGTAGTCGACCTCTAGCGGTCGACTGCTCATAGAAGGGTAGTCGACTAGTCGAAGTCGATTAGACTAAGGTTGAACCTCGGCCAACATCTCGGATTTTAAAATTTTAATCCGACGGTTACAGTTACTCCAATCGTCTATAAATACAAGTTTAAATCCCTTCGCCTCTTCTCATGTTTTTTGATGCATGCAGCGGAGCTTTGCCATTTTTTCTTCTCTACCTTTCCCCCAAATATAAAATAGATTGTACGTGTACAAAGTTGAGAAGAAGGGAGGAAAGTATGAATTAGCATTGCGCAATAATAAGATAAATTTCAATATTGTAAAGTTATATTTTTCCTTAAAATCCTGCTTCTCTTCTCAAATCTACAACTCTAACATTATGTATATTCCTTTTTATACATAATTCTTGAATTGAAATGGGAAAGAAGTTAAATTAAAAGGATCGGATTCAGATATGGAAGTTTGGGAAACTTAAAACTATGAGTGGGAAATTTATAATTTTTATATAACATTGAAATTTATTACGTCGGATCTTTTTTGATTATTATGCCTAATTGAAAGATCTAGAATTGTAGGATTGAATTCAATGTATAAAACATCGCCTGCATATTATTTAATTTAGAAAAGTTTAAGTATAAATGTTAATCTCACCCAGATCTAGAAATCAGTCCTTGGTAGCTGAATATGAATTGAACGTGAATTTTTGTAGATCTACTATTTGATTGAATAGAATTTGTTTCATATCTATAGTTGGATTGAAAATATAAATTATATTTGTCCTAATTCCATTGAAATTGTAAAATTCTGATACTCTAATCTGTTGAAAATGTGATCCGTTCAAATTCCATCAATTTATCTATTCCCTTATTTATATTGAATAAGTGCGGTGTTTGATTTGGCAAGGAATATATTTAAAAAAGAAAGAGATATGTAAGAAATTTCACGCCATAATTTACGCTATCTATTTCATTAAAAGGGAAATGAATAATTTCTTATTATTTCAGACAAAACACATTGCTTTTTTAGGTGAATTTATGGGAAATATAATGGAAAACTTTTTTAGAAGGAATTTTTCACAGATTAAATTATAAAGAAGAATTCTGGTTAAGAATGAATAACTAGAAAGACAAAAGAGATAAATACAATCGTGTTAAGACCTAAAAGGAAATTACAATTAATACAACGTAACACGTATTAATATTCACGTTAAGAGAAACTACAAAGTCAAAGTGAAAAGTAAAATAAATGGTAATAATTGGAAATAAAGGTGGAAAGGTTGAACTCTAGGAACCAATGAGCATTAAATGTGCAATGAAGGAAATGAGAGTTATAAGAATTTAAATAGTTATACAAAAAACTAATGGGACTGATTAATGAAATTTATTAAAGTGACTATGAGAAATAAGGAAGGAATAAAAGTGTATTAGTAATATTGAATAAAATAAATAGGAAAGTAAATAGAATGAATTTCTTAGGAAGGTAGTTAATGTATGGAGTTTAATCCATGATTAACGACGTAATAAGGAGTTACCTTATTTGGTGTAACGAACCGTATTTTTGATAATAAAAATATTCAATTAAATAAGACTTTGGAATTTAATATTGTCATAAATTAAAATTTATGATTTGTAAATTAAAAAATTATTAGAATATAATTTAATAATATTTATTGAAGGTAGTTGACAACCGTTTTAATGTAATTTCAAACAATTATAAGTTTAATAAGGAATAAAATAAATGATGTATTAAATGGTGAAATTATAGGTAATTGATGACTGCTTTGATATCCTTTGTCGAAAATGACTGAAACCAAAGCATAAGTGGACGTCAAGCTATGTGGGTTGCTAACATTATGGTATATTCACATCTACTCTAGATTGGATTCAATGGTATGCATGCGGAGATGTGGAACACTCGAATTCCCGGTAAGGTTGGTGAGGTCCGGCTTGTACATTTCCAAAAGAGCCACTGAGAAAATATCCCTCTCAAATATATTTCCTAGAGGTATACTTTCGTTAAGAGGGCGCACCCTCCTAGTTACTATTGGAAAACTTCCTTTCCATGTTATTGATTCAAATCTTTGAATGTTTTTTTAATTGCATGGAGAAGTGACTAGATCTCTTCTCGATGTTTAATTATTTATGTCCATTCTTTAAGTCTGAATTTTGATTTTGTTTATACCCATTCTTTTAAGTTTCGATTTTGTCTCAAATTTATTTCCGCTCTTACATGCATGTAAGTTGTTCTTGTGAGGTAAAACCCATTTCATGTTTAGCGGCTTAGTCTTGCAAAATTATTATATGTTCATTACATTACTTGAGTTTTCTCATACTGATATTCCAGACTAATCCGGGTATTATTTTAATATAATGCTCGGGTTAGACCGAGTATTTTTTAGGTTTTCGTTGATGGGACATAGTGCTCATGGAGTAGAGATGGATGTTCACCTGCCGTATTATTTTATTTTCCGTTGTATTATATATATACCTATCAGCAACTATAAGGTCATAAATTTTTAATTATCCAGCTGTTGAGGTCTGTTTTTAACTCTTATGTACCTTGTATCTAGGAGTGATAGTTTAGACTATCTTTATTATATTATATGTTGTCGTTTCCTCTGTAAGATTTTGTTTCCCATGTATGTTCCTTTTATTTTACCCCAACAATCTACCATTTCGATGATTGGATGTTCGCATTCGAATACCATGGATATATGTGGTGCCAACTTTCAATGGTTGAAATGGCAGGTCGTAACACTTTCAGATATCAAATACAAATTCAACATTAATTTTACGATGAAAGATGATTATTCCTCAACTAGTTATAGATCCATATGTTATTGAATTTGTAGATCTAAACGATATTGGGTTTGCTGATCCAGATGAAAAAAATTATAAATCTCAAGAATCCCATATTTATAAGTATAAGAAGATGGGAAACGGAAGATGTCGAAGTTATTAATGCTGAAGTGTTTAATATTGAGTTATGAATGTCGAATTGTATGATATTGACGTCAGAGATAGTGGTAGCGAAGTGGTTTGATGCCTAATTTCATGCTGAAATTGATGTCAAAATTAACAATGGCATTGGTTTATCTAATGCCACAGGTCACCTGATGCCACGTTATTAATATGTCACAAGTCAAATGAGTTCGAAAGTCAAACGATATTGATGCCGCTGAAGTTAGTGATGTTGCTGGTCAGACAATATCGCAATATTTGATGTCGTAAGTAAGTTATGCCATAGGAAGTGATGCTCTAGTGATTGATATCGAAGCCCAACTTCATGACATAGATCACCAGATTCATGCCAAAAGGGAAGGATTCATGTCATGGGATAACAGAATCTGTAGATCTAGATTTTGATTCATATCACAGTTTAAGGATAACAAGGATTCGTGTTGAAATTAAAGATCTTGGATAGGTTCGGGTATATATAAGTTCCCACATTATTTCAAATGCTGAGCTTGAGTTAGATCTCAAGCACAAGCAAAGCTTCTTACATGAATTAGAGGATGTCAGCTGCCAAGGATATCATACACATCCGAATTTTCACTATATTGGTATCATATACACATTTAATTTCAAACATATGCACTCTATAAAAATAATTTAAAATAAAAAAATTATTTGATATAATCTTTTGAATCTATTTCAGTGTTGGATATGTACGTGGATTTGTATATATAAAATTATAAAAGATATATAGCTTTAAATATATATGGTCTGAGTGTATTGCAGTTTCAAACACATGCAATTTCGAATGCACAAAGTTTCATGTGTATAAATTTCGAGCATATGGAACTTCTAATTTAACAGGTTCTTAGACGTACAAGTTTTAATTGCATATGTTTTTGAATCTATCTTGAGTTTATTTGATAAATGTTCTGATAAAATATTAGTTTTAAAGATGTACCGGTTTCAAACGGGTGTATTTTTATGTTTATCAAGGTTTTGAATACACTAGATATATATGGCTTTACATATATACAAGGTCTTGAATGGATATATAGTTTTAGATATAAATATAGTTTTGAAGGTATAAAGTTTTAAGTTTGTGTATGAATTTCAAATATGGAATGGTTTATATATATTTTCAAGTATATATAGTTTCATACGAAAATGATTTTGGATATATGTATGTTATAAAGGTTTAAATTTATTAGATTTCATAATGCATTTAGCAATCAATACATGTCATTTCTCCAGATAGATGGAGTTTATTTTATATATATATATATATATATATATATTAGTTTCAATTGAATATATTTCTTAAAGATTCATATATGAGGTTCTAGATCCAAATTGAGTTCGTAAGTAGAAATTTCGAACATACAAAGTCTTTAAATATATGTATATTTATAATTTCAGATATGTAAATTTTAGTACATATTTGCATTCCAAGTATACTAGTTTCATAAATGTATAGCTTAGCATATATTTCCTACACATATAAGTTTTAAATTAACATATGCATTTAAATTTCAAATATATGTTCTATTCCGAAGAAATAGAGATTCAAATATTACAAGGCATGGGATATATAAGTGGTTGTGAACAATATAACTTTTGCAATTTGATTATATGTATGATTCTAAATGCATATGAGTCGATAAGTACGTCGATTTTTATATGTATCAAACAAAAAAAAATTGATATGTCAAATTTGTAAATATATAAGCTTTATATTATGTGTGTGTGTGTCGGATTTGTAGCATAAAAAGGTTCAAATACACACACACACACACACATATATACATACATACATATATATATATATATATATATATATATATATGTTAAATTTTGGAAGTATAAAAGTTTTGAGCGTGTCATGTTTTTGAAAATGTACAAGTTTTCAATGCACATGGCTTCAAATATATACATCATCAAAGCTTCGAATAATGTAAGGTTTTGAGTATGTGTGAGTTTCAAATACATATAATGTTTCAAATATATAGATTTCAAATACAAATATCGTAGATATGTCATTTCAGATGTGTAAATGAGCTTCACATATGAGATTCAAATTTCAGGTTTATATGCTTTTGAATGGATGTGTTAGATTTTACGAATACACTTGATTTTGTTTTGAGTTAATAAGCTTTGAATAGAATCTTGTACATAACTTTTTTTGACTATATTAATGTTTTTAATATATATGAGCCTTTAAAATGAATAAAATAGATATCATTTATATATATATATAATAATAATAAGTAAATAAGTTTTTATTTTAAACACATATGGCTTGATTACATAGATTTGAATATTTATGATTTCGAAAAGAGCATCAGGTCACAAAAATATATTGGTTTCAAATATAATTTTTGGTTAAAACAGCTTTGCGTTTGTATGACCTTTAAGCATGTAAGTTTTATATAAAAATGTGTATGATCTCAAATGTGCCAGGCTTTGGGATACATATATACATACATACATACATACATACATATATATATATATACGTTGTGTGTGTGTGGGATCGAACGAATAAATTTTAAATATACATTGAGTTTCCAAAAAATCTACAAGTTTCAAGTATAGGCAGATGCATAAAATATTCCTATGTGAATTTTCAAGCAGGCATAGTTTTATATGAATCAAAGCTTTGAATATACAAAGTTTTAAATACATGTAGCTTCATATATATATATATATATATATATATATATATATATATATATATATATATATATTCTGAAATGTGTATATGATTCTAAATGTATATAGTTTCAAAAGCATAAAGTTTTAAGTATATATACGAATTTCAAATATGGAGTATCTTATACATGATTTGGAGTGCATACATTTTCGAATACAGGTATCATCAAGATTCAAGCCTATATGAATGTATATATATGGCTTTCATATATATATATATATTAGTCTCAAAGCATTAAGTTTCAAATGAATATGTAAGCTTTAAATATATGTATATTTTGAATATAAGAGCTTTGGAATATGTAAGAGATTCGAATAAATGTAGTTTTATATGGGTTATAAATATATGTACATGTTCCGAGAATATTTTAGCTTCAAACAAACATGTAAGATTCAAAGGTAGGAAAGACTTCACACACACACACACACACACACACACACACACACATATATATGATACCATCAAGATTATGGAAATAAATGTTATCTGTTTCATAAATATATTGCTTTGCACATTGATTTCAAAAAGCCTTAACTTCATACACATTGATTTCAAGATGCATTGTTTTTGTAAATGAATAATTTTGTGTATATTGATGTATATTTATCGGGTTTTTAACCCAGCAGAATTCCGAAGGAGTTAGATCATTCAAATTGCACTAGAACGACTCGAGACATGACTGAAAGACCTAAAAGAACATGACAAAGAAATCTCAGAAATTTGGACTAAAAATATGCTAAGCATTTGGATCGACACCGATCCAAACCAACCAGATCGGTACCGATCCAATTTATTGACCTATGGATTCTTCAATGCATATGCATTATATTCCTACATCTCTCATAAACCTTTCTACCAAGTTTGATAACATTCTCAGCATCCGAGTTGAAGAAGTCAAGACTTATCCGATTCGGATTACAGTTCAATCAATCTACAGGTGAAACATCATCAAAACAAGTCAACCAGCTATGAAATCACATAGGGAACCTCACATGCAAGAAAACAAGCCAACGAAGAAGGAGTTGTGCAAAATTTACACAACATTTTGGATTGGTACTGATTCGATCCAATTGGATCGATACCGATCCAAAAACTTAGTATGAAATCGCACTAAACTTTACGTGCCTCCTCCTATGGATGATTACGGTCTTTCAGTACTCTGGTTCTGATCCAAATGCTATGTAAATCCGATAAATACCATCCTTTCTTCAACAGAGAGGGGGCCGACTGCTCTGATCACTGGGAAAACTCTATTACTAAGACTCTTCAACCTTCTTCCTCCTCACAATTGCTGCCATGGGATAATTGAGATCCTTCCTTTAGTCTCCATCAATGGTGATCTGATCTTTCTTCATCATTTATTAGAATTGTAAATAGCTTGTACTTTTGATCAATAATCAATCTATCAATAAAATCTACAAAGTGGACGTAGGCTTTGTTTACTGTCGGACCACTATAAAAATCTTGTGTTTCCCTACTTCATTTTTTCTTTTCAGCCATTTGAGGAGTGTTTAGCTCTAATTTACTTGTCCTGATAAACAGGGCTGGTGCTTTCACAATCATATCAGAGTGTTGTCCATTTTTTTAATTAACAATATCGAATGTAATCAGTTTCATGATTATATAATTTTGAATATATAAATTTATATATACATATATAAAGCTTCTTAGATTAACATATTTCAAAAATGGCGGGCATTCAAAATGAAAAATTGTTTCAAAGAATGATTTCAAAAATTTATAGATTTTGAAGATAAAGGATGACGAAATTAATGATTTCAAAATTTACGCATGATAAAACTTTGGAACTTATGTCATATTAGGATGAAATGAATACTAACCTATCATGAATAGATATTTGAGAAGCTCTAAATTTTTAGGAAATTTCGTTATAAGATAATTTCATATTTTCTATATTAGGATATTGCAGTTTGGAGATATTCTTTCTTTATGGCCGAGATTTAAATACCAAAATAGGAATTCAAGTTTTCTTATATAGGACAATGAATTGTCTACGGATTATTTAAGTTAAAAGGTTAACTCTGGCAACCATGTTCATAACTTCCAGTAAAGCAATTGATTTAAGTCCTTGGATCAAAGGTGTCACTAACCCCTCCCATTGGACTAATTTCCAGAAAAAAAATTAATTTTATGGTTAACAAAATTGTTGAAAAAGTGTTTTGTAACAGTTTCACAATTTAGGAAACCTACTATCCAACCCGATTGTGTGGAATAAAATATTCCATCTTATTTTCATAAAATTTTACACCGTCAAACAACCCATTATCCTAAGAAAATTTGCATGTCAAAAGTAGCTCATCAAATAGTATATAGTTTTTTATTACCACGGTTTTAACCCAAATGATATTTTGATAAAATCATTTTAAGATTTGCAAATTATTAATATTAACCAAAAAGGGATGTCTACTTACCCTAATGGGATGCAAGACCCTAGTTTGAAGCTTCAAGCAACCGAAATAAAATCTCTAAATTCAGACCATCAGAATTTCCCAAGTAGATTTCGAAAATACGGAAAGGCATTCATCAAGAATCATGATCATGAGAAGAAAAAATGACAAATTCGTCAAACAAATGCTTGTTGAGAGAGGAAGGATCCAAGGCCATCAGTGAATCACTTCATTATTGAAAAAGGAGAAATTATTTAAAGTAGCTATCCTTATTTCAAACAAGGAAAGGTTGAAGAAAGAATTTTTAGGTGGATTATCTTAGCTAGATAGAGCAAAGAAAAAGATAAGGAATCGTTAGTAAGATGATCACTACATTGAGACAAAATAAGCATTAATAGAAAACCTTCTTCCGACTAAAAAGGGGAAGAAATTTAAGTAAATCTATAACTCAAAAGTAGAATCATTGACCAATATTGTAATTTTCAAGCTACAGGATTCATACTAGATCTCAGAAAATAGAATAACAAGATTACAAAGTAATGGAGGCTTCGTGAATCATGACTTGTTTTGAATTCCAATGCACTTATGATTTTGATCATAACATATATCGAGTTCTAAAGCATTTATGATTCCAACTAACTAACCTAAATTTACCTAAGTCCCCCGTCAACCAAATTTCTATTCTTGGAATTAATAAAGAAATTCAATAATGGAGATTCATACTTCCAAGATCTTAGGTAATGGCAAGACAACTAGACCAATTCGAAACATCTTAAGTAATAATAGAATTTCCACAAGACCCAATGCTTGTCATCAGCAGGTTCAACGATATCAATTATCGAAAGATGATCTTTGGTTGCCGATGGAACCACAAAATGTATCGAGAAGAAGAATTATCCCTAGAACTGTGAATTCATCAAAAAGTTACACATATATAGTCTCTATCAAAAAGAGAATTGGTAAATAGTAAAGACCAAAAGAGGTTTATTCATATCAAAAACGATTGGATAATGCCAGGCAATGAATACTTTGCGCAAAGAAAATTGGGTTGAAGAACCACCATTCACACATTGGGCATATTAAGCCACGGCTAGATGTATCTCATATGCGTAAGAAACAAATCTTCCATTTAAAGATGGAATAGCATGCCATCGGAGAGTTAAGGGATAAAGGAGAATTCCTAAGTTTTATCAATGAACTAAGGAAAAAGGCGGCCGAACAAGCACCCAAAATATCAACAAATAATATCATGGTACAATAACCACGGAATTCAGAAAAGACCGTTCTAAAAGAAGATTTGGTGTTCCTGAAAAATTATGCATGGAATAATCTTAATAGGAATTTATAAACTACACCAATATGATGGCAATATGATACCAAAAGCGAGATGTCAAATGCTTGAGGCCATATTTCTCAACAGTGGATGAGTAAAGAAGTTAAAAGAAGAGTATCTACTAGATCAACCATGAAAAGGAGAAAGAGTCTCCTTAAATAAATGAAAAAGCCTAAATCACTTCCTAAGATGGTAGTAAGGGGCAAATAAAGCCTTTAGTCTGGCCACAAGGGCCTGGTCAAAGCACCTCCTAGAGGGAGGATGGAGTAAGCCTTTGGTACTTAGCCTAAGCACTGAACAAGCTTTCAATACTGTCCATAAGGCCTGACAGAAGTGCCTCCTAAAGGAAGGATGGAGTAAGCCTTTAGTACTTGGCTAAAGCACCGAACAAGCCTTCGGTGCTGCTTATAAGGCTTGACTAAAGCGCCTCCTAAAGGGAGGATGGAGTAAGCCTTTGGCACTTGGACAATGTAGCGAACCAGGCTTTAGTACCATCTATAAGGCCTGACTGAAGCGCTTTCTAAATGGAGGTCGGGTAAGTCTTTGGTTCTGCTTAAGATAGAAAACCAAATACACCGGAGAAAAAAAAACTAGATCATCACCAAAGATGGCGATAAGGCAATTCTAACTCGATCAAAAAGAAGGATTGAAGCTATATTTTAGAGGAAGATCAATCAAATTCAAATCTAACTCAATCCCAAAAAAGGGTGAAGGCTATCTTCTAGAGGAAGATCAATCGAATTCAAATCTAACTCGATCCAAAAGAAGGATTGAGGCTGTCTTTTGGAGCAAGATCAATCAAATTTGAATCTAAATCGATCAAAAAGAAAGATTAAGGTTGTCTTTCATAAATGAACCACTGGTGCTTTAAATCAAAAGCAATTTTCCAGAGGAAGATCGACCAAATTTGAGCAATTGTGCATCAAAGCAAAGATAGAGCAATTTTCAATTGCCATATGGATTTTCTAGTTTTCTATTCCTATTATTGCCAAATGGATTTTTTGGTCTTCTATTCATGTTATTGTCGGATGGATTTTCGGATCTTCTATTCCTATTATTGCCAGACTGATTTTTAGGTCTTCTATCCATATTATCGTCAGATGGATTTTTTGATTATCTATTCCTATGATTGCCGAAAGGATATTTTAGTCTTCTATTCAGATGGATTTTCTGGTCTTCTATTCAGATAATTGCCAGATAGATTTCCAGTCTTTCATTATTACCAAATGGTCTTCTAGTCTTCTACTAATAACAGATGGTTTTTGTTTCTTCTATTATTGTGTAACAACCATGGTATTGGTGATTACCTGTAAATATTAAATTATGACGATGGTTATAATTTAATATTGTGAATTAAAATAAATTGGAGATTTAAATGCGTATTTTAAATAAACAAAGGATTTTGGAAATAAATATGAAAATAAAGTTTGAAAACTATATTTTTTTTCTTTGTGAGAATAATAGGTGAAATATGATTTATTTGAGAAAAATGCAATAATTCTTATAATTATTGCTAAACACTTCTTCTAATAATTTTTAAAGGGAGTATTTGATTTTTAAAGTGCTTATTTAAATAAGACAATGTGGAATTTAGTTTAAAAATGAGTTTTAATTATAGATTTGAGTTTAGAATGGTTAGTTATATTTTTCTAAGCAAGAAAAATATTTTCTGTGGAATTTTAGAAGTTAAAAATATGGAATTATGCATTTATTTATGTAAGATTGCGTATTTTTATGAAATAAAGGATTTTAATATTAAAAATGTTTTAAAAATATAAATTTATATTTTATATAGTGCAAAATGTCTTATTTTACAAGTATGCAAGTTTATATATTTTTCTTATGTAAAAATATAGAGAAAATTGCATTTTTGTTATGTAATTGGTGTAAATATGAAGCCTTTATAGTATAAGTGTGAATAATAAACTTAGGCCATTTATTTTCTTTTATTTTTTGGAATCCATTAGGCCCAATAGTGCAAAACCAAGTTTGAGAAATGAGAAAATAGAAGTCTGTACGTTCATTTTTCCTCTTCTTCTTTGAGGTAGTAAAAAGAAACCCATGGCCACCTCTTTTCAAAATTAATTTTTTTCTTTCAAATCTTGCTGAAATAAAAGAGAAAATCATCAAAAACAAAAGTAAGAGAAGGTAACAAAATCCGATACTTAGCATATTTCATTAAAAATCTTGAGTTTGATTATGAAATTGTTTGTAACTTGTTTCTTCTTTCATGCATGTTCAATTTTCAGCATTTATAGGTTCTTGAAGGCCCTTCTTCACCAAAAGCTTCAATCTTCTTTAGCTAATTGGTGTTATTTTTCCTATTTGCCTAGGTGAGTTACTTCTCATAATTAATAGCTGAAGCAAAAGCTTAAAAAGGCAAAATATAACCAAAAATAGTTTCAACATATTGATTTTATGCTCATATTTTGTTTCTAAGAAATTTGAGTTTATGTGTCACTTTGCACGTCATTTTCTCCCAATTCTGGCAACTAAATGCTGCCGGATTTTCTTCAGTTGATAGCTTGTGTGTAGTAGTATATGTATGATAAATTTCATTGCAAAACAAATCCCTTTGATGCCTAAAAACTACACTGCAAAATCAATGCATAGCCTGAAAATTTTCTGCACACATTGTTTTCTGAGTTGCTGCAAACATGACCCGAGTCCATGTTTGAGACATCATATCTCTTTCGTTTCTTTCTCAAATTGCGTTATTCTTTTTTTTGAAAAGATAAAGTTTTATACTATAAGCATACCAAATTTCAGATCATTTGAGCCTATATAGCTTATAGAAATATGCTGCCGAACTTTGATTCGGTGCATGTTTTTGCCCAGATTTTTATAGTGAAAACACTGCTTGGGTTCAACTTCGAGACATCATAACTTTCTCATACTTTATCCAAATTGCATGATTCTTTTTTTTTGAAATCTGAAGTTTTCTATTATAGGCATATAAATTTTCAGCTTAATTTGAGCTAATTTGCTCCTCTGTTTCAAGCGTGGAAGTTGAACCGAAGAGGGTTCAGGCCTGTGCATTTTTGGTTTTTGAACTTTTATAAACATAGCCTGAGTCTATGTTTGAGACAATGTAACTTTTCATTTTACGTCGGAATTCATTGGTTCTTTTTTTGTTTGAAATATGAAGTTTTATATTTTGTGCATACCAATTTTTAGTTCAATCAAAGGTCGTTCGACCACCTGTTTTATGTCCAAAAGTTAAACCAAGAGAAGATTTCAGACCTGAGTATTATTTTGCCCAAGTGTTTTTATGTTCTTTTGCCGTCAGATTTTTGACTTCTACCTCATGTTTTTATGATATTTCTAAAACTTTTTTAGGGCTATAATGCCTAGCAATTGGCTAGCCAAGTTTTGATGAATTCGACATTCAAATTTGAATTGAATTTGAATGACAGTTTTGAGTGATTTTTTTGATTTCGAGCATAGATTTTTTCAAAATATTTTGAAATAATTTTTAAAATAAATTGGCATTTAAAAGTTATTATGTAATATTTTTGAATTATGTTAAGCTATAAAATCTTTGTATTCTTTACAATAACGGAATTTTCAAATATCGTCTTCAAAATTGATTTCGGAAAATTGTTTTAAAAGCTTGTTTTCTCAAATAAATTATTTTATACATAAAATACACATAATTGCACTATTCGAGCGAATGAGAAGGAGAATTAAATTGTTTGGTAAAACATATCGTATGGGACATGTGCGATTATCTTATCAGTTAATTCCTGACTGTTCCGTTTGATCATTTTGACCTTCGGGTCGAATTTACCGATGAGATGAGGTAAACCTTTTACTACTTTGAGTGTGAAATTTACTAGCGGTTAACAAACTGTTTGGTGCGAATGTACGGTATGGGACGCATGTTAACACTATTCGGGTTCATATTCGAGAGTTTGTGACACATTTGCCATTGCGGTGTACAGTATTGGACCTTCGGGTCATTGCCATTGCGGCATATTTTTCTTCGAGACGTTTGTCATTGCGGCGTATTTTCCATTACGAAGTATTTTCTATTGCGGCATATTTGTCATTGTGACGTTTTGCCTTCGTGCGAGGTACCTATTTGAGATAATAATACTTGGTAAGGCTTTTGCCACATGCGTGTGCAAATACTTTTGAGATGGTTTCTTTGACTATTTTCCCCAGTGTATCACCCTTTTCAAAATTGGTCCTTTGAACCATTTGATATATATTCGTGGCGATTACCTTTCGGGAATTTAAAATCTTGGAAGTTCTATTTTTGAGACTTGAATTGCCTACACTAGTGTTATGAGATTTTCCTTTTGGCGTTTACTTGAGATTTTATTCTCCTCTTTGGAGATATATTTGTTTTATGGCATGTTTGAGATGAGATCTCTTTATGCATGGTTTGGGTTTGCCAAGATGGCGAGTTTAGGTTTTTTTCCTAAACCATATTTGTTGTTTTATGAATGTCAATGATATGAGGCTCGCTACTTTTAGCATTTTATGAGTTATTTGATCTCTTTTGAGATTATATGTTTGCGTAGTGATACCATATTATCACTCGATGTGATCTTACACTTTAGGTTGTTCCTTCCTATTCGAAATATTATCACAATATCCTTATGCTCATATTATCACTTATCCTTGTTAACTGATTTGTTTAGCTAGGCTGATCCGTGTATTTTATACTCGGGTCAGACCGAGGTGTTTCAGGTTAGGTACATTTGGACTTAGCCTATTCTGCTTCTGCATGGACTATTCTGCTAGCTCTTTTTGTTATAACTTTTAATGTAGTCCTTTTTGTTTTTCTATTCTGATATGTATATTCTTTTGACTCGTGTTTGTATTTTGGTCGTCACACCACATATGTGATGTATTATTTTGTATACTCTGTGATGTATCTGTATATGTGTGTATATATGGGATCATCTGCTATTCTGTGATGTGTTTTGCATTTGAGTTGTTGTATTTTGTTCTGATAGTTCTATAGCCACATATGGCTTTGTATTAAGTATTTATTGGATATGTCGATCAACAAAAAAAATGGCATTGTCGATGCATTCAATAGATATTTAAGACAAGGCTATAGATGGTCGCTCCTATGCAGCCCTATTCTCTACATTAGCAGACAGTATTACCCAGTAATACTCTTTGTTAATGTGGGTCTTGGGATGGGGCATTACATATTGCTTAAGGATTCTTTGGTATTCTATTATTACCAAATGGTTTTATTGTCTTTTATCATTGTTAGGACCGAATTTACCGTAGTGTTTGAACAGACTTAAATGATTGAATTAGACAAGAAAATGATGGAGAAATGAACCAAGATTTTTGGGTATATCATAAAAGGCAATAAAAACAAAATATAAAAAAATAAGCAAAAAAAGTTAAAAAATTAAAAATTCAATTTTTCGAAAGAGCTGACTCTGAGCAAACCATAAATTCATCATCTTAGACTCAAAGCAGGGTAACCTTAGAAAACTCCAAGCACGACCCAAAGTAATCCATGTAGAAACCCTAAGCGCGAACCAAAGTTATTTAATACCAATCCAAGTGGTTGGATTGGTACCGATCCATGAAGACTCAGGGCGGACACACAGAAGTATTGGGTCTTAATCCAAGCAAGCGAACTCGGGTCGGACATACAGAAGCCTCATGTCAGACTCATAAAAGTCTCAAGCCTTACTCCAACTAAGAAAATATAAACTCAGAGCACATCGGAAAATCTTCAGGTTTAACCCCAAGGAAACAATCAAATCTCTCAGGTTAGACTCCAAGTCAGTTCAAGTTAATAAAGATGGCGGCAAGCATAAAATCCAAAGTTCAAAAATCCAACAAGTGTCGGATCGGTACCAATCCAACCACTTGGATCATACTGATTCACAAAATTTTACCCAAACCATCCCAAACTTTCTACACTTCAAAGCCATGCCTCCTACAATTCATTTCTGGCCTTCTATGATCGTTTGCATGCAAGTCTATATCAATCTCCACGAGCACTTGAAATTAGCAACTCAATTCTTCTACCAATCCATCATTTGGACTCACAAACAAGATAATTATGATACAAACAAGTTTGAAATCATAAAGCTAACCACGAATCGAGCCAGGACAAGAAGTTTAAAGTCATCCAACATATGTATCGATACTGATCCAAGCTCATGGATCGGTACCGATCCATGATTACGATCAGGTGTCCGCGTAATTTCCTGAAGAAGTGTTCTATGGTGTAGTAAACTATATGGAGATCATTGGAACAAATTTCTAAGCTATCTACTCTATAAGTAGGATGGTAGAGCTCATTTTTAAGGATCTTTTCAGCTCTCTTGTTGTCTTACTCTAATTTCTTGTAATCACTCACGTATTTACACCGATCCGTAAAGGACTAATACCGATCCATAAGAACAGATGTGTAAACAACAATACAAACCAACAACAAAGTTAAGTGGATGTAGGCTAAGATTAGCTGAACCACTATAAAATGTTGTGTATTCTTTTCTTTCTTCTTTTAATTTACTGTTCTTCACTTTTTATTCTTTACTCAATCTATTTGGTGTTTGTATCATTTTTGGTTCAACCGTTTTGACGCTTTCATTGAGAAACATTGAATTCACTAATTTGAGACTTGGAAACATTCAAGATAAAAAAATAATCTACTAGAAAGGCTATTGGTAAAGGGAATCAACAAGGAGGGCAGCTAGGAAGCATGCTCAGGAACTAACTCCTCTTCCATTTACATGACAAAGGATGAGATAGAGATTATGATGAACCAACTGGAGGAGAAGATGATAACTCGCCAAGAGGAAACGATGGAAAGTTTCTTCAAAAGAATTTGACAGACAGGAACAGCCGATTTTGTTGCAAACCAAAACCAAAGACCTGAAGCAGGAGTAAGCATGCCAAAGAGCAAAGCGGAAAACAATAGAGCGAACCATGTGCCAACTATATGGATTGGTACCGATCCACATATATGGATTGGTACCGAACCACTAGAACATGGGGACATGGATAATCTTGGCTTAGCTAGAAATGGTGCACGTCTAGGGAATGATGTTGGACATATGAATGTGAATCAGAACGTTGATTCACAGTCAGAGCAGATACAAGTCCCCTTGCCTGAGAGTCAGCAGATGCGCTTGTATGATATTGATCGCTTTATGTCCTAACCGGAGAGTTGGGACCAAAGTGCAGGGTACATGTCCCTTGCTGAAGAGCGAATCTATGGACTTGTATGATCTTGATCGCGTTATGTTCCATTTGGAGAGACAAAGCCGGAGAGCAAGGAGCGTGTGACTTTTCTAGAGAGTGAGTGGATGACTTTACCTATCTTTGAACCCCCTCACCATAGAGTGAGCAGATTGGGTTTAGCTAAGGTCCAGAGAGACCGTGGATCTAATCACCTTAAGTCCTGACCATAGACTTAGGACTGGAGTGCAGGGAGTATGCCACTTCCCCAGGAAGAGACTGGATGGGTTACTTGCCATTGAATCCCCTCACTGGAGAGTGAGCAGATTGGGCTTGGCAAGGGTATGGAGAGACCATGGATTGTTATCGACCTCGAACGGCGGCGAATTCAATTAACGATCCGGAGAGATTGCAGATTTAACCATCAACCTTGAATGACCAAGGATTTGATCAACGATTCAAAGAGATCATGGGTTTAATTTTTGATCTGGGGAGGACTAAGACACCATTGGCGATCAAGAGAGATCAAGGTTCAACTATCGATCGGGATAGGCCATGGACTTCACTAATGATATGGAGAGATCGAGATTTCAACATACGACTGCTAACTCCCAAATGAACATGGAATGATTCTGATTTATGCTATAGTGAATGATATAACAATTTCGAGGGAACATGAAATGGTTATCCGTGACTAACATTCAAGAAAGGACTCTAGTTCATAGCTATCATGGCCTAGAATGACCTTTGATTTACAGGTGAATCTGAAGGAACTGTATGATTTGTTGTAGTTTGATTAGTTAATAGCCAGAAAATTCAACTACTTATGATTCATCTACTTTAATATTTTTCCTTGAGCAAAGCACACCTTCTGTTCACAAGACGTGCTTTGGGAGGCAAGTGTTACGGGTGAATTTGCCGTAGTCTTCGAACAGACTTAAACGATCGAAGTGGACGAGCAAAAGATGGAGAAATGATCTATGGCCTTTGGGAATATCATAGAAGGCAAGTAAAATGAAATTTATAAAAAAATAAGTGAAGTGTGTTGAAAATTTGAAAGTTCAAGTTTCCGGAAGAGCTGACTTGGAGCAAACCCACAAAATCATCAGGTCAGACTCAAAGCAGGGTAACCTTCGAAAACTCCAAGCGCGACCCGAAGCAATCCATGCAGAAACTCCAAGTGCGACTAAAGTTGGTTTGGTATCAGCCCAAGTGATTGGATCGTTATTGATCCATGAAGACTTGGTCGGACACAAAAAAGTCTCTAGTTTGACTCAAAGTAGGTGAACTTAGGACGGACATACAGAAGTCTCGAGTTAGACTTACAAAAGTCTCGGGTCTGACTCCAAGCAGGAGAAGGTAAACTCAGAGCACAAAAATCTCAAACAATCTTTGGGTGGAGCCCCAAGAAAAGACTCAAAAAAAATTAGGTCAGACTCCAAGTCAGTTCTAGGTAATAAAGACAGTGGTAAGTGCAAAATCCAAAGTTCAAAAATCCAACAAGTGTTGGATTGGTATCGATCCAACTAGTTGGATTGGTATCGACCCATAAAACTTTACCCAAACAATCCTAAATTTTCTACACTCCAAAGTCATGTCGCCCACAAACCTTTTATGTCTACTTATGATCATTCGCATGCAAGTCTCTATCGATCTCCATAAACATTCAAAATCAGCAATTCTATTATTTTACCGATCCATCATTTGGACTCAGAAACAAGCTAATAATGGTGCAAACTTTGTAATCAAGAAGCTAACTATGAATCTAGCCAAGACAAGAAGCTCGGAGTCATCCATATGAAGAACATATGTATCGATACCGATCTATGTCCATGGATCGATAATGATCCATGACTATTGATGAGGTATCTATCTAATTTCCTGGAGAAGTGTTCTATGGCATGGAAAACTATGTGGAGATCATGAGGGAGAATTTCTAGGCTATCTGCTGCTATAAATAGGAGAGTAGGGATCATTTTTAAGGATCTTTTCAGCTCTCTTGTTCTCTTACTCTAATTTCTTGCAATCACTTATGGATTTATACCGATCCGTAATGGATTTATACGATCTATAAGAATAGAAGTGTAAAAAGCACTATAAACCATCAATAAAGTTATGTGGACGTAGGCTAAGATTAGACGAACCGCTATAAAATATTGTGTGTTCTTTTCTTGCTATTTTAAGTTTACTTTTCTTCATATTTTATTCTCTACTCAATCTATTGGGTGTTTATGTCATTTTTGGTTCAAACAATCAAATTACAGACAGATTTACGGTTTTCTATTATTACCAGATGATTTTATGGTCCTCTATCATTATTGCCAAACATATCTCTGGTCTTCTATTATTGCCAAATGATTTTTTGGTCTTTTATTCAAAAATTATTATCACACAATGATTTTCTGGGTATTTATTCAAGAGTTTATTATTGCCAGATGGATTTCTAATATACTAATTAAGAAATTATTAATGTCAAGCGAATTTCTGGTCTTCTACTCACAATATTGCTTGAAGAGTTTCTCATCCTCCCTCCTGTGGTATTTCTAGATAGTTCTTTATTCAAGAAATAAATTTCTAGTTTTTTATTCATAAATCATTATTTCCAGATAGTTTTCTAATCCTGATTGTATATGATTCGATCCAAGTAAAATTGCTACTAGATAAAATTTTTGGCCCTTTATAGTAAATCTATAGATTCCAAAAGTAACATTGGATTACAAATGAAAGATCCTATATGATCTTGTCAAAATCCTTAAATATTTGCCCAAAATCAAATTTAAAAGTTAATAGTGGAAACCATGGTTTGCTTTACGTTTTCTAGGAAAGCAAAGTTAAAGGAAAGCCTTGTGAAGAATGAGAAAAGATGGCGAAATTATTGGTTTTACACTAAAGTGTAAGAAGCTTATTTTATACAAGGAGGGGGGCAAATGTTATCCATATATTTTCTAAAGGAGCAAGCAAAGGAATCAATGCCAAAACTAAAGATTTATGTTGAAGTTCAAGGATTCGGATGCTAAGAAAGGGGAATAATTGATATCGAAGGCCTACAACTAATAACGATGTTGCATTAATTCCACGTCCTGTATCATCCACACCGCGCTCAATCAATGCCACATTAATTCCATGTCATGCTCAATAAATGATGCATTGATTCAATGCTGCATTGATTCCATGTCGAATTTTACTAATGCTGCATACCCTTGGAGCAGTAATGATGTCATACAACAGCATCTCGAAAGTCGTTGGTATGATTGGAGTTATCATACATTATTGATGCTGCATATTATCGACCTTGCATGTTGTCAATAACCAACGTCAATGAGGGATTTTAGCCTCAAGAGGTAATTTGCTTGAGTTTTCCGTTGACAAGAAATGCAAAAAAGCATGTTGCATATGATCAAATCAACATGGATATCAACAATCACCAAGCCATGCAAAGAAAGAGGATTAAAAATCATTAATACAACAAGAGCAAAGTCAAGACCATTTAATGTATTTCCTTCATAAAGCTTCAAAGGCATTCATAGTCCATCACATGCTTAAAGCGATTACAACAAGTGCACAATAAAGTCCCACATCACCAATAGAAGTAAGTTTTACCACCTTCCAACCACTATAAATAGAGATGCACCACTCATGAAAAGGGGCCCTTAACTTCTTACCCACTCTTATCATCTTTTCTAATTAGAATCTTCTCCAAGTTCTCTTCATTAAGAGCTCGAGAATAATTCTAATGGAAAAAAGCGTAACGAGGGGGAAGATGACATATTTGCAAACAAGGGCTTGAACAATTTGAAATTTGCATATTTATGCCCTTTATAACAACCTCGTAATTGAATGAAAGAATGACTTGAGCATATTGCCAATAGTTAGTTTAACTTGCCTATTTGAACTTATGAACAATTCTATGAATAATTATAAAACCAAGGGTTATAATTGGAATTTCTTTGAATATGACACCTTGTACAACCTTTTGGGTGTTGAACCAAATTTTGGTTTAACAGTATTGATATGCTCCCCTCCATACTTCGACAAGGCATTAAAACGCTGGATATACTCTGCCAAAGTCATCTCCTCCTTCCAAGTCAAGGAAATCTCTACATGAAGCACTCTTTTGGGATTTGAAAATAAACTGAGCCTCGAACCACTCTTTGAACTGTTCCCAGTTATCTCCTCCTCTAGGACCTCAGTAATCACTACCTTTCACCAGTCCAATGCATCGTTCTAGAGCTGATGAGAAGATAACCTTTTCTTCTGAGCATTATTATATCCCAAGTCTTTGAAAATATGTTCACATACATTCTACAAGTTCAACACCTCTAAGGCAGACTCCTTCCATGTGAACTCCTTCTCGCCACATCTCTTAGTATCTTTGTTTATCATACAAAAGTATGCTTCTTCTGCCACCTCTTGTCTTGTTTTATTAACCCCAGTTAGTTGTTGCCTCATCATTTCCATCATAAACTAGCAGAACAAGACAATCACATCCATTCCTTCTTCAGTCGGGTAGCACTTAAGTACCAGTTTCAGTACGAACTCCCAGGTTTGCCTCCCCTCCTCGACCATTAGTTTGCATGTCGTCAACTTATCTACTAGCATTCGCCCTCATACTTCCTATGATCAAACATTGGTTACGTAGATCAATTCTAGCCTTATGCATAGGGTTCATAAAAAGGAAGTCGAGAGAGAGAGAGAGATCAATGTAGATATTCTCCTATATATCTATATAAAAAATAACGTAAGTTATATATATATATATATATATATATATATATATATATAGACACACACACCCTTTCCCAAGGTGTTCATTTTCTACTAATAAGTTTCTACCTAGATCTATGTTACTGAAGTGTTCCCCTAACCTCGCTCTGATACCGCGTTGTAGCATCCCCCACTCTAAGACTCGAAAACAGACGCCAATGATGTCGCAGCCATCAACGAAATCATTTTCCAACGACAAAGTGAGTTCAGTATTTGTTTTCGTAACACAAGTAAACAGAGTAGCTAAATAGCTTTTTCATTAAATCAATTTAAATTACGTCATTTTAACCCAAATCGTTGCCCATACATGGGTAAATATAAATAAAACATAGATAGAGTAGTGTTGTGTCCGTCGTATGAAGATGCTAACACAACACATTGCCAGTTACAAACCCTGGGTTTACAAAACAGAATTTCAAGTTAGGTTATATTATAAACGGCAAACCTCATGCTTCATCTTCGAAATCTTTCGTCGTCCCTCAAAAGATACTATCTAATCCATAAACTCGTCTTATTTGAATGAGTATCCATGAGTATATAGGAAATAATAAAAACACGGGTCAGACATAAAGCCTGATATGAGCAAAACCTTTACCTTAGTTGTAACAACCCGTATATTTGGTATCATTTAAATTGACAATAATCCACACATGTCAACTTAAATAGTACAAAACACGAATCATTAATGGAGTATAGATATATATAAATGAGAATCATCACAGAATCACAGAAATATAACATCACAGAATAGTGCAGCGGAAATACAACATAGTCATAAGAGTAGTTCATGAAGCTACCCAGAAATACAACAGTGTCTCAGATAAAATAAAATAGAACAACATAGATGTCCAATAGTCTAAATAGAAAGAGCAATACTGCTAAGATAAGATAATGATAGTCTTCGGTCTTCAGCTCCAAGCAGAAACAGCAACAGCAATCCTCAGTCTGATCCGAGCATATGCACAAACAAACACTCGAATCAGGACATAAATTCTTATACAGATAATATGGTTCAAGATTTAAAATAAATAATAACTCAAAGATGAATGGAATAAACATCTTTCAGGATCCGATAAACTATTTATACATAATAGTGTACGATACATAGATAATGTGTAACAGTAAAGTAAAATATCAAAATAGTGTTAAGGCGTTACCATTATCCCCCTTAACACATTTTATACAGCATCATAGACTATACAGCACTGTAAACTCCACCGTAAACTAGTGGGATATCAGGGAGTACTCCATAGGTATAATACAAAACAAATTCGTAGTGGTCGCGTATATGGGAATACAAGTATGACAAGGCACATGAGGCAATACCCAAGGTAGTGAAACTACCGTTTGCCTGATCCGGACTGGTGAGAACGCATCGCCACAACGATCGCAACACCGCGAAACAACACTCCAAATTCAAGGGTGCGCACCAATCAATCACAAAAGTAAATGAGTAGTTTACGAAGAAGTGTGTTCGCTCGAGGTAGCTAACCCCATTTGGCCCGGCACGGCTCCTGATTTTAGTCATTTCCAATTTGACACAAGTGTCAAGGCTATCCATTATCGTTCACTTTCTTCAATCATCGACGTACGTCATTCCAACCACTTCATTCTGGATCATCACTCCGCGTATAGTTATTAAAGTGGTTTTCGGTTTAGACAGTGAGTATGTCCCTAGCCGATTCTGGCTCCTTTAATAACCTTCGTAATTATTTCATCGATTGGTCGTTTAATAAATTTCAAAAACAAATCAAATTTAATTTCAATTATACTTCGTAAATCAACATTATGTTAGTCTTTCTAAATCAATTTCCAAAATTTACGTTTCCTAACTTCACAACTTCCATTTCAAATTTCTATAATTCAATTTCGAAATTTTAATTTAAAACAATTCAAATATTCGTTTAATTCCATGTATAAGTTCATTCCAAAATCATTTAACGTACAAATCGTTTTAAATTCAATTATCGATTTTATTCGATATTCATTACATTATTTATCATTAAACAATTTCAATTAAATTTCCAATTCATTACTTCCTTAAGTTCGTTTCATTATCAAAGCTTACATATTTATTCAATTTGAATTTATCGAATCCAGTGACGTACGTCGATGATTGAAGAAAGTGAACGATAATGGATAGCCTTGACACTTGTGTCAAATTGGAAATGACTAAAATCAGGAGCCGTGCCGGGCCAAATGGGGTTAGCTACCTCGAGCGAACACACTTCTTCGTAAACTACTCATTTACTTTTGTGATTGATTGGTGCGCACCCTTGAATTTGGAGTGTTGTTTCGCGGTGTTGCGATTGTTGCGGCGATGCGTTCTCACCAGTCCGGATCAGGCAAACGGTAGTTTCACTACCTTGGGTATTGCCTCATGTGCCTTGTCATACTTGTATTCCCGTATACGCGACCGGTACGAATTTGTTTTGTATTATACCTACGGAGTACTCCCTGATATCCCACTAGTTTACGGTGGAGTTTACAGTGCTGTATAGTCTATGATGCTGTATAAAATGTGTTAAGGGGGATAATGGTAACGCCTTAACACTATTTTGATATTTTACTTTACTGTTACACATTATCTATGTATCGTACACTATTATGTATAAATAGTTTATCGGATCCTGAAAGATGTTTATTCCATTCATCTTTGAGTTATTGTTTATTTTAAATCTTGAACCATATTATCTGTATAAGAATTTATGTCCTGATTCGAGTGTTTGTTTGTGCATATGCTCGGATCAGACTGAGGATTGCTGTTGCTGTTTCTGCTTGGAGCTGAAGACCGAAGACTATCATTATCTTATCTTAGCAGTATTGCTCTTTCTATTTAGACTATTGGACATCTATGTTGTTCTATTTTATTTTATCTGAGACACTGTTGTATTTCTGGGTAGCTTCATGAACTACTCTTATGACTATGTTGTATTTCCGCTGCACTATTCTGTGATGTTATATTTCTGTGATTCTGTGATGATTCTCATTTATATATATCTATACTCCATTAATGATTCGTGTTTTGTACTATTTAAGTTGACATGTGTGGATTATTGTCAATTTAAATGATACCAAATATACGGGTTGTTACAGTTGGTATCAGAGCTTTGGTTCCCGATAACCTTAGCCTATGGAGTTTTTTTAAAAGCTCATTAGAGATAGGGTAAATATACCCTAGAATGAGGAGAATCATTTCAGAATCCACATCTTTTGATTCATCTTTCTTATTGAATTCGTTTGAGTAGAATTTCCTTAAGTTCTATAAATTCCTATCTTTGATTCTAAATCACTTTTGGTATTCCAGGATGGCTGCCAGAAGAAATGTTAGAGGTGGAAGGGGTGGAAATGCTCCTGCTCCACAAGCCCCCGCAATCCGATTCTCCGCTCTTAGCAAGGAGTACACTCAGCTTGGAGGAGTCAAATTCACTGGCTCCGAGAGTATCATTGAAGCACAGCAATGGCTTAAGAGTTTGGAGAGGATTTTACTGGCTTGGAAATCACGGACGCTGAGAAGCGTCAGTTGGCCGCTTGGCAACTTCAGGATGCTGCACAAGAGGTGGGAATCCGTCACTTCTCGTACCGATGAGGAAAACATCACTTGGGCCCAGTTTAGGTAGAAATCTATCTAAATTACATCAAATAAATTCCTTCTATCTCGTTCAAATTTTGAGTCGTTTTCATATCGTGTGTAAATAGGGACTCCTTTGTGGCTCAATGGATGCCAGCTGCTGGGAAAGCCCAACTCTATCGTTCTTTTATGGATCTCAAGCAAGGCAACATGACCTTCACTGAGTATGAACGGAAGTTCAACGAACTATCCAAGTTCGGACCTGGCTTGATTGATACACCACTGCTTAAAAATGAGAAGTTCATACATGGCGCACGCCCTGAGTATTACGAGCTTCTCACCGCTCATGTTCATGGAACTTTCACCGAGTTGATGGACTTTGCTCTTCGATATGAGGGAAAGCCAAAGGAAACATCATCCTCCAAAGCCCCAGTTGCTCAGACATCAGCTAGTAAGTCGGGGAAGAGAAAGCCAAACTTTGCACAACAGAAGAAAAATTGGCAGCAGAAAACAGGGCTTGGATACTCTCAGAAGAAGCCCATTGACATATCATCCATTACTTGCTTCAACTGCAACCAAAAGGGTCATTATGCTAGTAGCTGCCCATCTCCAAAGAGCGCAGCTGTTCCTCCACCGGCACAGATGACTAGGAGGGATTTGTGTCATATCTGCTTACAACCTGGACACTTCAAGAAAGACTGCCCAACACAGAAGCGTGGTACACCATCTGGAGTCTTTGCTCTTTCCACTCCTGCCCCGGAAGTTCCTGCCCCGGAAGTTTCGGATAATCAAGGTACTTTACAAAGTACTTTTATGTTACATACCTTGCCTGTTAGAGTTCTATTTGACACCGGAGCTACACACAGCTTCATATCTATTGATTTATGTGATAAACTTGGTTTGGAACCCACTCTTGCATCTATTTCCTTATGTGTATCTAACCCTATTGGAGGGCCCGCTAACCTCAAAAGGGTTTGCAAATATGTCACTCTTATGCATGGCATTCACCGTTTCACTTGAGATTTCTATGTTCTTGGATTCGAGGCATTTGATATTTTGTTAGGCATTGATTGGCTACGGAAGTTCGAAGTCGTTATCTTATGCAAAACTCGAATTGTCTCTCTTATTGACGACAAGAGTATGCCTTTAGTTGTTAAAGGCAAATTACCTCAAGAATGTGCTGGGAGTTTTATATTCTCTCTTGACTCTCATCCAAATGAACTTAGCTCCAACCCAGTAGTTCAACTCTTTTCTGATGTATTTGGAGAAGTTAATTCTCTACCACCTCCACGGGAAATCGAATTCCGCATCGACCTTATTCCTGGTGCACGACCAGTAGTTCTTCCTCCAAGGAGAATGGCTCCTAAAGAAAAGGCAGAGTTGAATGTTCAAATTGAAGATTTATTTTCTAAAGGCTTGATTCGTCGCAGTCATTCAGAATGGGGTGCTGCAGTTGTATTTGTCACAAAATCCGATGGCTCACTCAGAATGTGTGTAGACTATAGAGAGCTAAACAAACTCACACATAAAAACAGATATCCGATGCCTCGCATCAACGATCTTTTCGACCAGCTTCATGGAGCTAAAGTCTTTTCTCAACTTGATTTGGCTACCGGTTTTCACCAACTCAGAATCGCTGAGGATAGCATTCCTAAAACAACATTCCGCACAAAAAATGGTTTCTATGAATGGCTAGTTATGCCGTTCGGTCTCACTAATGCTCCAGCCTATTTCGTCGACCTAATGAACAGAGTATTCCGGGATGTTCTTAACAAGTTCGTTCTTGTTTTCATTGATGATATTCTCGTTTTCTCTAAAGACGAGAATGAGCACAGATCACATTTGGCTTTTGTGCTTGAAACTCTTCGCAAACATCAGCTTAAAGCCAAGTTTTCGAAATGCCACTTTTGGCGAGATGAAGTTCGTTTTCTTGGCCATATTGTTTTGGAGAATGGGATTTTGGTCGATCCAGCTAAGATCGCCGTAATCAATGTAAGTTCTATTCTTACTTGTCAATTCTGTATAAACAGCTTATCAATATCTAAATTTAAATCCTTGGAATTTTCAGGATTGGGAGACTCCCAAAACTCCTACAGATATCCGCAGTTTCTTGGGATTAGCTGGCTATTATCGCAGATTCATAGAAAACTTTGCTCGTATCGCTGCCCCACTTACTGTACTGACCAGAAAGAATGTGAAATTTATTTGGAATGAAAAGTGCGAAGCAGCTTTCAATGAAATGAAGCGTAAGTTGGCATCTGCCCCAGTTCTTACAGTCATTGATGGTAGCGAAGGATTGACCGTCTATACAGATGCCTGTCGAGATGGACTTGGTGCATTTTTAATGCAGAAAGGGAAGGTTATTGCATATGCGGGTCGTCAGTTAAAGAACCATGAAGCAAATTATGCAACACACGATTTAGAGCTTCTTGCGGTTGTGTTTGCTCTTAAGCTATGGAGGCATTATCTATTGGGAACAAAATTCGAGTTATTCACTGACCACAAGTCACTGAGATATATTTTCTCGCAAAAGGATTTGAACCAGAGACAAGTCCGATGGCTCGAATTTCTAGCTGCATATGATCTTGATGTTAATTATACTCCAGGGAAAGCAAATGTCGTAGCCAATGCTTTGAGCAGAAACCAAGCAATGGCATGTTGTAATCTTGTCGAGGGAATGTTATTCCAACTTTCCGTCTCCCCAGCTCTTATGGATCGTATTATAGCCAAGCAATACGAGGATACTTTGCTTTATCGCATCAAAGAAATAGTTCTCGGCAGAGTTGGAAATGCTGACAATAAACTGGGTGCACATGTGGATAGTAACGGAGTCTTGAGGATTGATAATCGCATATGTGTTCCTAATGTTGATGGTCTAAGGCAAGAAGTGCTGAGAGAAAACCATAACTCTTCACTTTCATTTCATCCCGGTGTTACTAAAATGTACCAGAATATGAAGAAGTTATATTGGTGGAGTGGGATGAAGCGTGATATTTCTACCTATGTCAGCAGATGCACAACTTGCCAGCAAGTAAAAACTGATCACAGAAAGACAGCTGGTTTACTTCAACCATTAGAGATTCCAGGATGGAAGTGGGAGCAAATTTCTATGGACTTTATTGATGGGCTGCCAAGGACTAGAAAGGGGAACGAAAGCATATGGGTGATTGTCGATAGACTGACGAAATCCGCTCACTTTATTCCAGTCAAGTCCACTCGTACAGCTTCGAGTTTGGCAGAGATATACATGAGAGAGGTTGTTAAACTTCATGGTGTACCATCTAGTATCCTATGCGATCGAGATCCTATTTTCACCAGTAAATTCTGGAAAGCGTTTCAGGATACTTTGGGCACCAAACTGAATCTAAGCACTGCATATCATCCTCAGACAGATGGCCAAACTAAGAGGGTGAATCAGATATTAGAAGACCTTCTCCGAGCTTGTATTATTGACTTTGGTGGATCTTGGGAAGACCATCTTCATTTGGTCGAATTCACTTATAATAATAGTTACCAGGTAAAGGAATTGAATTTCAAATTTGAATAAGTATATTTGAATTTGAATTTGAATTGATCATCTGTAATAAACCAGGCAAGCATTGGTATGGCACCGTTCGAAGCCTTATATGGACGGCCATGCAAATCGCCAGCTTGTTGGATCGAGTCTGGAGATAGACTTGTGCTTGGTCCAGAAATAATTATGGAAGCTTCTGAAAAGGTCGAAGAAATCAGGAAGAAGATGAAGACGGCACAGGATAGACAGAAGAGCTACGCTGACAGAAGGAGAAGAGATCTTGAATTCAGCGTAGGAGACAAAGTATTTCTGAAGGTGTCGCCTTTGAAGAATATTGTTCGATTTGGAAGGAAAGGGAAGCTAGCTCCGAGATTTGTTGGTCCGTTTGAGATTACGGAAAGAGTCGGAACATTGGCATATAGAGTTGCATTACCAGAGAAGTTCGCTGGTGTACACAACGTGTTCCATGTCTCACATCTTCGCAAAGTTGTACACGATCCATCCATGACTATTCCTACTACTCAGTTGGAAGAGATGGTTATTGAGCCTGATTTGACTATCGAGCGAAAGCCACTTCGGATAGTCGATCGTGAGACCAAGCAACTCAGAAGGAAGTCGGTAAATCTCGTCAAAGTCCAATGGAGTGCAGATGAGCGGGATTGCACATGGGAAACCGAGGATAGTATTCGGGATTCAAACCCCGAATTACTAATTTCAGGTATAATTCAAATTTCTTAAAATCTATCTTGATTTTCTGCTTGTTCCATTCCTACTTCACTCGTCTCGTTCCTTTTCGAGGACGAAAAGTTTTGAGTGGGGGAGATTGTAACGACACCGATTTCCGACCCGATTTAAAATTGTAAAATTCATCGTTTTAATGTAAAATTTTGAAAATTTATAAACGATTTCAATTTGCGTCCAAACTTTATTTATGACATACGTCTAGTTAGATATGAGCATGGAAAAAGTTTCGTCGCAAAATATTATAGTAAACTTCGTTCGCGTTTTACTGTATATCAGTCCATATAAAGCTGCGTAAAATTTATCTTCCAAATCCAAATATTTTTACACAGTTATGTTGTAAAAATTATTCTGATCATGAGTATGGAATTCGTTTCGTCAAAAACTGTCATCGCCTGCTCCGTTTAAATTGTTTTATAAAACGCGCAATTTTAGCGGCGTAAATGCGAATTTTATAAAACCATCGTATCGCAATAATCTGTATACCGTTGGAATCGCCTCGTCGCACTGATCATAACGGTATATTTATTTGCGCGAATCGGAGATAAAAAAAAACGTCACGTTGTTTTAACTGTTAAATGGACCGGTTAAACACGTTACAGCCCAAATCTTCTACCCGTTACAAAAGAATTGAAAGAAATAAAATTGCAGCTGAATGGGCATGTGATTGGAAGGTGAAGAGTGAAGAGTTGTGAAATAATTAAGGCGTTGGAACCCAAGAGACATTATACACACGGTACAAGTTAAATTCTAACAAACATCTCATTTCACATTCCATTTTCTCTTCTGCTCATATCTGGGTTTCTAAATAGAACCATTTGCAATACAAATCATCCATTCCCACTTTTCCACAAACACTCTCAGGTAAAACTCCCTTCTTCCTCTCTTCATTTCTTTTTACTGTAAAATTATAAAATAGAAAAAATGTGAACCCAGACCCTCACTACCCTACTCTCCATATTCGTGCGCATATTCCTCCACTTTTCTAAAAAAAAAAAAAAAAAAAAAAAAGAAGAAGAAGAAGGGAAATACGCGTGTAAATTGTGGAATGGTGAGGCATGCGTGTAAATGGAGGAGGTAGCAATAAACATTGCATGTGTATATTCAGCAAGTAGAGGGAAGGTGTGCATGCAGGGGGGTCACGTTTGTAATATAGAATGTTGACATGTGCAGGGTGAAATAAAGTTTGTGGAATAAAGTACATGCAGGGGGGTCACGTTAGTCTTGGCCGTGTTTGAAAAAAAAAAAAAAGGGGGGGGGGGAGAAGGTGCGTGTGAAATAAAGTGCTGAGGGAGGGAGTCTCGGGCTCTGCTGAAAAGAAATGAAATATAGTGCATGTATGCTGCGTGTTGTATATGTGCATGATGCACATATGCATGCGTTTATGGTAATGTATTCAACAAGTCAAAGTGTAAATAAGTGCATGTAATGTGATGTGTGCATAGGTTAGGTGGAGGAAGTTAGGTTCGGAAAAAAAAAAAAAGAAGCAATTGGTAACGTGTACATTGCGTGTTGCGTATATGTGCTTCAGGTGGGTAAGTAGTGAAGCTGGGAAGATGCGTGTGTAGGCGTGCAGTAGAAATAGAAACTGTTGCATTTTAGTCTCGGCTGTTGAAAAAAAAAAAAAAATTGAAACTGAGATTGTCTAATAGCTATTAGATATCACAGAAGCGTAGTTACGCCAATATCTATTTTGGTTGCCAAATTTGTAACCGACTTTTCTTTTCGTTGTGTGCAGAAGCAACCGACTGATTTCTTGTTGCAGCAGCACCGATCTCTCAGCTTTTGTTCTTTTCTCCGTCATCGGTAAGCGCATTTATATAAATTCATAAATTATATACAAACGTTCATTGTATTAATATCGTTTTCTTTTGTCGATATTACAGTGTTCGTTGCTCGTGTTGTACCGACTTCTTTCGTGCTTTTTCTTGCTTCGCCGCCAACTTCTTTATCCACGGAAGGTGAAATAAATTTTCACGACATATATTTTTATGCTAGTTTGTATTGATGAATGATTGCTAGTTGATGTGAATTGGTTGTTAATTGTATTATTAAGTGATAAATAGTTTGCAAGTGAAATTTGAATAGGATAGTTAACCAATTTAAATCGGATTATATACGTCGAACTTTGAGTTGTTAAATTTGACCCATTTATATGTTGAATATTGATTAGTTAAACTTGACACCTTAATTGTTAATTAAATTGACGTAGAAATTAGTTAATTTCACTTTGTATTATTTAACGTATATCGGATTTATTGTTTAGTGTAAATTTGGAATTGAATTTGAACGACAAGTTGAAACCGTAATATAATAATCTTTAATCTACATGAAATGATAGTGTAGATTCTAGGAATAATTTTATTAATTTGCATAAATAACAAATGTAAATTAATACGATTATTTTGGGATTATTTAAATAAATTGTTAAATTGTTATGTATGGATGCTATTGCTTGTTTATTTACTTTGACACCATCCCAGCCATCACATTGCAAGTTCCCTTTGTATGTTTTGTTTTGAATTGAAATGGAATCGGGTTGAAATGATAGATACCCAAATAACTTTGACTTAGGATAGAAAATTAAATTAAAACCGATTGGTCAATGTTTTGATTTAAAATGAAATAAGATTTTATTTGACTAATAATAAGGTTTGAATAAAATTGGAATTTAATTTTGAATGAACGAAAATGTGAATATTTAATTTGAAACAAATATTAACGTGTAATTGACAAAAGGACATTGTTTTTAAAATTTAATTATTTAATGATTAAATTTAGAATTAATTGATAATTGATTTTGAAATTATGAATAATTAAGTTGAAATGTGTAATAACCAATTTGGAATTATTAATAATCCAGTCTTGAAATTTATTTATAATGAAGTTTGAAGTTATTAATAACGAAGTTTTGAAATTGGATAATTAAGTTTGAAATTATTAATAAATTAAGTTTTGAAATTATTAATAATTTGGTTTTAAAATTAATAATTAAGTTTGGAATTATTAATGAATAAGTTTGAAATGATAATAATTAAGATTTGAAATTGTTTGATAATTGAATAAGATTGAATTGTTTAATGATTAAACTAAATTGAATAGAATGAATTATGTAATAATTGAATTGAACTGAATATTCTTTATTAAGAGAAACTGAAATTTTGAATAAGTGAAACCAAATTCTTAATTGAGATTTGAAATTTGTAACGAAGAAATAAACATATGAAATTGAATTTCTTTAATAAGAAATAGAACGCGCTTTATCGAAACAAATGAAATGCTTGTAATTTAGAGAATTGGATTCGATAAATTCAAATTGAATAAATATGTAAGCTTTGATAATGAAACGAACTTAAGGAAGTAATGAATTGGAAATTTAATTGAAATTGTTTAATGATAAATAATGTAATGAATATCGAATAAAATCGATAATTGAATTTAAAACGATTTGTACGTTAAATGATTTTGGAATGAACTTATACATGGAATTAAACGAATATTTGAATTGTTTTAAATTAAAATTTCGAAATTGAATTATAGAAATTTGAAATGGAAGTTGTGAAGTTAGGAAACGTAAATTTTGGAAATTGATTTAGAAAGACTAACATAATGTTGATTTACGAAGTATAATTGAAATTAAATTTGATTTGTTTTTGAAATTTATTAAACGACCAATCAATGAAATAATTACGAAGGTTATTAAAGGAGCCGGAATCGGCTAGGGACATACTCACTGTCTAAACCGAAAACCACTTTAATAACTATACGCGGAGTGATGATCCAGAATGAAGTGGTTGGAATGACGTACGTCGATGATTGAAGAAAGTGAACGATAATGGATAGCCTTGACACTTGTGTCAAATTGGAAATGACTAAAATCAGGAGCCGTGCCGGGCCAAATGGGGTTAGCTACCTCGAGCGAACACACTTCTTCGTAAACTACTCATTTACTTTTGTGATTGATTGGTGCGCACCCTTGAATTTGGAGTGTTGTTTCGCGGTGTTGCGATCGTTGCGGCGATGCGTTCTCACCAGTCCGGATCAGGCAAACGGTAGTTTCACTACCTTGGGTATTGCCTCATGTGCCTTGTCATACTTGTATTCCCGTATACGTGACCACTACGAATTTGTTTTGTATTATACCTATGGAGTACTCCCTGATATCCCACTAGTTTACGGTGGAGTTTACAGTGCTGTATAGTCTATGATGCTGTATAAAATGTGTTAAGGGGGATAATGGTAACGCCTTAACACTATTTTGATATTTTACTTTACTGTTACACATTATCTATGTATCGTACACTATTATGTATAAATAGTTTATCGGATCCTGAAAGATGTTTATTCCATTCATCTTTGAGTTATTGTTTATTTTAAATCTTGAACCATATTATCTGTATAAGAATTTATGTCCTGATTCGAGTGTTTGTTTGTGCATATGCTCGGATCAGACTGAGGATTGCTGTTGCTGTTTCTGCTTGGAGCTGAAGACCGAAGACTATCATTATCTTATCTTAGCGGTATTGCTCTTTCTATTTAGACTATTGGACATCTATGTTGTTCTATTTTATTTTATCTGAGACATTGTTGTATTTCTGGGTAGCTTCATGAACTACTCTTATGACTATGTTGTATTTCCGCTGCACTATTCTGTGATGTTATATTTCTGTGATTCTATGATGATTCTCATTTATATATATCTATACTCCATTAATGATTCGTGTTTTGTACTATTTAAGTTGACATGTGTGGATTATTGTCAATTTAAATGATACCAAATATACGGGTTGTTACATTAGTCATCCATAGTGAGACCACGCTGCTATCGCGAAATGGATTTTCCCCTTACCTTATCATCATAGCATAGTATATCATGTCATTCAAACATATATTACATAAAAAGCAACCTTGTGCATGTCTAATCAAGAAGTGTAACCTAGACTTGACATCTAGTTATGAACCATGTCACATACCAGGTCAAGTTAAGTATACCAAATACTTATCATCGGTTATGAACCATGTCTTATAATTGTTCATCATCCAAACAAACATCACCTAATCTCTTGTTTTTCAGCTTTCACTGTTAATTTATTATCAACTTAATTAGTGATTACCTCCCTAAGCCAGTATATCACTAATTCATATTTTCTAAAACAACGTCACCTAGTTAAATGTCGACTCATTTCGCCACGGAAGCCGCACTAACTAGAGTTCCCTATACTCTTCTAAGAGGATGAATGCAAGCACCCTGAATACATTCTAGCAAGCATCCTTACTAAGTATCAATAGCCTCTCTTTGTCCTTGAACCACAATCGTTCATGTTTTTGATTTTTTCATTGTAGTTGTAACTCCACCTTGATGTTTTGGCATCCTGGCCTAACCCCTTTGAAGAGTTTTAAAAATGTTATAAGGATTGAACCCTATCGTGGAACCCAGTCGTATACAATTGGACTTTAGACCAGTAGTCAAGGCATAGTACCATTAAATACCTCCATGAGCCAGTATATCTTTACTATTATAGTTCAATCCATTTCATTTGTTCATATATAATGTACCCTACACTTTCTTTAGATAACATTTTATCTTTCATTGAAATAATTCCCTATAATTTATTAGTTCTCTAAGCTATCTTCCATTTCAAAAATAGGTTAATACAATTTAACTTATAAAATCTTCCTTTATTTCATCCCGATGAAATAGTTCAATAACGCTTGGAAACTATCTACCAAAGTGCCCTAAGTATTCTTGATTTTATTTGGAAAAATAAAGCATCATATGCTTTCATGAGTTTTCATTAACCATCGCATTCCAGTCATCCCATAGCCTTTATACGTTTTAGCCAAGCTATCATGGAATAACTATCCTATAGTCACTGTGGGTCATTTGTCTTAGGCTTTCACATAATATAACTATACAGTTATCATGGGTTATCCTCTCAAAGGCCTCCACATAGACAGCTTCCCAAGCTAACTACATTACATCTCTAGCAATGTTCGTGGGAAATCTTCCACATAGTTATCACACGATATTCCTATTGAAGTCGTCGCATCCAATCACTCTAAGCCATCGCATGCCATTCCACTTGAGGTCATCGCATACCATTTCCATCTAAGCTTTTGTGCGTTATTCGTGAATAGTCACCGCACCTTATTCCGCACTTAGCCTTCATGTATTATCTATCAAGAAGTCATTGCATCTTATATCCTCCATAGTTATTTTAAGATACCCCTTCCGTAACCATCGTTGTTATCTTCAATAGCCAACATGCGCTAAGTCCTATTCTTAGCATTCGTAAATAAAGCTCGAAAGAGCATTCACTGGATAACTTTACAAGCTATTAGGGGTAAATGGCTTCAATCGCCATCGTGGATTAAAAGCCCTTTTGTGGGTTGTTTTAGGATTCTTTGATTTTTAGTGGTAATTTTGTAATTATTCTGAAAATTGATTCTTTATCATTATAAACGAACTTTACAGCAAATTTTATTTGGTATCCAATTCGCATTGGCTAATATTCTTATTCACAGTTAACTTTTTAGAAATGATTATTGATATGGTCATTTTATTAATTAATCCCTATTAATTAACTACTCCTTTCCTTATCCATTTAGTTCATAGAAAACAAAATTTAATGGAAGAAATCCAAAAAATTCGCCAAAAACCCATTTTATCATATGTTACTTTTTCCAAAATTTCAGATCAAAATAATTAATTTTATTGCTTTTAATAATTAATATACCCAAAATTTACAATTTTCTCACCATAGAAAATTCATATTAATTCGAATTAAATTCCTAAATTTTGAACCCATCTCTAATTTATCTTTATAAACATCAAATTGCAATTTCATAGCCTTTACATATGATTTAATCATGTTTTACCCTAAAATATGAACAAGTTTATTTCATTAAAATTCCAAATACAATAAACCATGTTTCAAATATCAAAAAAAGTTTTAACATTGTTAAAACATTTATATGAAATCAAATCCAAAGCCAATAAGTAGGGATAGGTTTTTAGAGAAAGATTTTACTCACCTTTGATTAAAAGAAAACCTTGTTTAATCTCCTTTTCTTCTTAAATTTGAAATCTTGATTTTCTTCTTCTTCTCCTTGCTTGCAAAATCAATAGCGGGCCTTGTTTTTTTGATTTAGGAATTTTTTGTATGAAATGAATTGAATGACAATGAGAGAATGTGGCTAAGTAAGAGGGTTAGTAAATTTGGCATGGGCTAACATCCCATGTGGTCTAGCCTTACTAATGCTCCACCCTTAACTTCAATACTTCTTATTTAAAACTTAATTAATTTACCTTCACTAACAAGGTCAACCTTAACTGCTCTAATTACCCTTGGTCCATTCAATCAACTTATAAAGTGTCCCACACTTAAGTAACCAAATATTCCTTAGGAAATTTTGCAATTAAATCATCTTATTCATCTCTTTAGTAATATCTTCTTATTGCTATTTTAATTTAATTTCTTATATTATGGCCCTCCAAAGTAAGGGGTGTTACATTGGAGGCTGAACTTGAAAAGGAATCAAGGATGACTTCGATCAAGGAGCACAACGGAGAAAACTCCTTCGCAAAGTTCCACGATTTATTGTTTAGGAAGAAGTACTATATAGAAGAGGATTCTCATCTCCTTTTTGCGGTGTCTCGCCAACGAATAAGACAGAAGGATCCTTGCAGTTGTGCATGAGTGAGCCTAGGGCGATCATACCAAGGGATAGATTTTGGCAAGGAGGATTCTTTGCTATGGATAATTTTGGCCAACAATCGGCTGGGATGTGGCTCATTACACTAGGAGGTGCGATATGTGCTAAAGATTTACGAAGATTCCTATAGCCCCATCTATGGAAATCACTCAAATTATTAGTCCAAGGCCATTTGAAGTTTAGGGAATTAACATCATCGATATGCTACCACTGTCGAAAGACAGAGTGACGTATGTCATTGTTGCAGTTGATTACTTTATGAAATGGGCTAAAGCGGAGCCGCTTTCCATGTTCATAATGAAAAAGGTGATCAATTTCATAATGAATAACTTTATCTACCGATTTAGGATACTATAAACCATCATTTTCGGCAAAGGAACCTAATCTGATTGTGCCGATTTCAATACTTTCTGCAAAAAATACCAAATTTAGAAGAGATTTGTAGCAGTAGCACATCCACGGGTTAATGGACAAGTGGAGGCGGTGAATAAAATAATCAAGCCCATCTTGAAGAAGCGACCGAACTTTTCCTCTTACATCTAATATTACTACCATCGAGGATTAACATTGTAGTAATAATGAAAATTGGAGAACTCATAAAAGTATACATAACTAAAAATTATAAGGAATTTATATTATATCATCTCTCAAAAGCCAAGAGGAAGTGGGTCAATGAATTATCTTTAGCACTATAGGCTTACCAAATGAGCCACAACTCCATGACCCACCCTACTCCATTTGCCCCGGCCTATAGATCAGAGACCATGATTCCAATTGAATTGGAAGTTCCTTGTCAACGGAAGATCCATTACGATCCCAACTAAATGAGAAGCATCTATTTGAGTCCCTTGCTATAATCGATGAGAAGCACGGGGGAAGATGATTTAAGGTTTGCTTTTCACTAGAAACGAGTGGCTCGGTAGTTCAATGCAAAGGTCAAAAATTGGACATTAGAGATCATTGATCTTATTCTTAAACAATTTTATCTCGGTCCATTGAATACGGTCCCAAATTAGGAAGGTCTGTTTGCCATTGAAAACAAGCTTGAAGTTGAATTTTTTAAGCTAGCAACTTTTAATGGAATCTCACTTTTGAGGGCTTGGAATAGCGAACATCTACGATGCTATTTCGCAAAACGTATCTTTGTAAATACTTAAATAGGCTCCGATGTAACAAGGTAGAGTCTATCATCCTTGTGAATATAAAATGATTGGCTATAGGGATTGATAGAATTGTGTTCTCACTATCCTAACTTGTGCTATGGATAACAACGGAATTCAATGTTCTGAATTTTTGAAATGCAGGTATATAGGTACCTAGGGTCCTAGAGATGGGTGCCAATCAACTCTTTTGATCAGTAATTGGGTCTTGAGAGTATACCAGTTTCAGGTATCCAAATGTAGATGCCAACTAACTCCTTCAATCCCTGATAGAGATAAAGTTGGATTACAAACACGTTAAGGTCGATCGTTATGAAGCACCCTATGCTCTTATCCTAAGGACTTTTCCCGATGACAGGTAGGGTATAAAATCATCATCTAAAGATTGGCAAGGTCAACTTGCGATGCCCAGAGATAGGCATCTTACTCATCATTCCCTAGAGATAGGACCTAATAGGAGAATAATCCTCTTAGTCAAAATAATCAATGCCCAAAGTTAGGCGAAACAAAATTCGAATGTTTGGAGATAAGCATTCAAACCACCACCTGAGGTAAATAATACTGATTGGTGCCCCAAGATAGGAAGGATCAGGCATGGGGTTTGGAGATAGATATCCAAAATTTCACTCCCTAAAGACAAGAAGTGATATAAATATCCAACCTAGTCACTAGTTAGATAAGACCTGACTAGGGATAAGCCAAGTAAGCTACAAAGTTAGCTAAGTAACTATAAGAAACCATCCATGCATACGATGGATATCAATGTTAGTTAAACCTAGATGTAGTTATAATTAACATAAGAGGCTAAGTACATAGGAAAATCAAACAAATATTTGAAAACAAAACTAATTTATTCATTATTAACATGTTTTGAAGACAAAAGTGGGGACTGTAACAACATAACAGTAGCCTATGTAGGTAAATCAAAAACAAAACAAACAAACAAACAAGTGATAAATACCAAAAAAAAGCAAATAGACATTCTTCTTCTTCCTTTCCCCGGAAGAATGTGTAGTGTGCCTCTTGCTAGGCTTTCCACCTCTACCTTCCCTAGATGATAGCCTTTGGGGTCAACATTGTAATTGTAATCGCTCCTCAAAGATTTGAGAGCATCAATTTGGATACTATACCAGGGGCAGGAATAGTAATGAGGACGATGATGGGCGATGTAGGCAATAAGATTAATAGAGGAGGAGGAATGTCATCCATCTTTTTCTTCTTGATATTTCTAATCTTTATAATTTATGATTTCTTTTCCTCAAGCATTAAAGGACCGGATATATGCTCAGTGTCCCTATTAATATCAATATCTTCGTCCCATTGTGTCTTTTGAGGACTGCCATGCCTTTCCATCTAAAGCATAAATCATTTCAGCATCAAGACTGAGAGTAAGATCCGCTAAAGAGGCTGGAGGCGGAATAGAGGAGGACATGATGATTGATTTGGTCATTGTAGCTTGTGTGCCCAAAGACGAGTCCTCTTCAGGCAAGAGGCAAGTGTAGGCGAACCTGAAACTTAAAAAAGGTAAAGTGGATATTAAAGGCATCAAGTGGGGTCATGTGAACCATCTCGAATATAGGCGAAGTCAATGATATACCTCTAGGATATGCAGAAGCAATATGCAATGGAGTTTTTTCTGAACTTCCCTTAATGATGGGGGACAAGATAGGTAACTTCGAAAGCAACCCTTGTTCAATAAATCCAAGTTGCTCGGGACTATAATGAACATCCAGTGAGGATGTCAAAGTAGTTAAGATGCCTAAAACCACAATAGGAGTCGTAAAAGTGCCAGAGGAAGGAATATCGAGCTCAGTAGTCAATGGCCATAACATGGGAGAGGTAGGGGCACCAGATGTACATGCCATTTGCATTGAAGTCTCTGCCATGGGTCCCTGGGAAACATAAGTAAAACTCTCACCTAAACCTTTAAAGCTAGGTTCAGGCTGGGTCCCGGCAGATGCACCAGTTTAGGCGATGACCTCAGAAGTTAGAAGGAGTCTGCTAGCCTTAGGCGCCATGATGCCTCATCTTTTAGGAGGTCGAACTTTAACTTCTCTATAGTGATCTCAGCAACATTACGATGCTCTCGCCTTTTTCTTCGTATTTATTCCCAGGCCATAGATAAAGCCCTAGGATACCTCTTGTATAACCACTTCAAGTTTTCAAACCCTACAGCGTTTGTGTAAAATAGGACAAGAGTGGGCTCAATCTTAGACTTGACCTGGTCCTCAACAGCCTTGACTCGATTATCGGCTATTTTCGCCCAAGCCTTTGCTTCATCCTTCGGTGGTCGGGCATCCAGTATCTCATTGCAGTAATCTTGGGCTTGAGTATGAGCATCATCTTTCTCCTTCTTCTTGAACTCTAACACTTCTTTGAACTTCACAATCCCTTAGGCTTTCTAATCCATGATTTTTTGAAGCTTTTCATTTCCTAGCGTAAGGTGTGACTCTTATGGCGTGTAGCCTCATTTGCTTTTGCTGGGTCTTATTTTTCTCTTTAAAAGACTTAGTCTTTCAGCTTTTTCTTAGCTTTAGCTAATGAAGCCCTGAACCCTTCAACTTCTTTATCAAGATTCTTAATAATGCGCTTGTTGTCTCTCTCAATCAGTTCTTTTACTTAAAAAGAAACTTTTCACTAATAACATATTGTTAATCGACGGAATTTCTATCGAATTAGAAAACCGTCGAAAAAAAATTCAAAATTATAATAACCACAAGCGCACGGCATACACTTGTAGTGCGTGGCGAATACGAGCCGATCCGTAGGGAAGTGATGATTTTAAAATTCTATTCAATCAAATTAAACCAAAGTCGATGGAAAGTTAATCTAGAACATTAGAGAATTAACTAACTAACTAAAAGAAAAGAGAAACAAATATAAGAGTTAAGTGACAATTAAGGGAATAAATCCACTCTCTAGATCATGTAATTCAACACATATGAAATCATGATCTCTCTTTTATGGTCATTAATGCTTTAATTGATGTGCTTATCATAAGTATGGCATATTTGTGCTATTGATTAGCCAACATAAGCCATCAAACTATAACACACCCCTTAAAGCACTTAATAACTTTCATGAAACTTGACAAAGAAAATTAAAATGAAAATCTATTTTAAGTATGGCCTATTAACTATTTATTAGAAATATAGACCATCAAAATTTAATTTCAAATTACTTTCTTATGCCATAATCATATTTTGATGAAGAGGTATTTGTGTTAGTGATTGTTTAAGCATAGCCTATTTGGTGTCAACAATATAGGCTATCAAATTCAAAGCAAAAGCAACAAATAAAACACTTTATTTTTCATCATTAAGCACAAAAAGAGAGCATGAATTAACAAATAGTTGAAGCTACATAACTAGAGAGCTTCATTATCCCTAAATTGAAGAAGTTTACCCTCTCATATTTGTCATTTGATTAACAAATGTAGCATGCAACATTAAACAAAAAGAAAGGAAAATGAAAGCTAATGAAAAAGACAACTAATCTAATTACATAAAGAAAAATCTACACTACTTGCATAAAAGGAAATGAACATGTAATTAAAAGAAACAATAATTAACATTACATAAAAAGAAAAGAAAACTACATAAAATAAAAATGGCTAAGTAGCCATGAAAAGGGAAAGATAACTTTCTTTTATTTATGAGCTAAAACTAAAGAGATGAGAGTCTAAAGAAGAGACTAAGGAAGAAGAGGGTTACATGAAACATAAGGGGTATATATACATGTGTTAAACCCTAATTCATATTTTTGAGGAATGCGCAAAATACCGTTGAAAAAATGTGAAGGCCAAGTAATCATTAGCTTCTACTAATCATCATTTAAGTGTACATGAAGCCATAAACTCCATAAGCACATGCATTAGCCTCTGATTTGTTCATTAAGGTAGGTGGGAAGGTGGGGCCTCCATGATCTTCACTTTAAATTATTTCCATCTTCATTCCTTTGTGTTCTTTTTGTGCATGCATATCTTCTTCACGAGACAACTTGTAATTAAAATCAAATTCCTACAAAATAGTATGGAAATTTGTAATTAAATTTTCTCAAATTAATTTAAACACTAAATTGACTATTTTGCCCTTGGATAAAGATGAATATATGACGATTTGGAATTAATATGGATTTTTATTAAAAGAAAGTTAAAATACCCAATATGATCATTTATTCAATTTAAATAGATTAAATATGGTGGTAAAAATATGCACATTTACGTGTACATCAAATTGCCCCACACTTATCTTTTTATTCGTCCTCAAATAAAGGAAACTAAGTTAAATCCATTTTCGTAGGGAGCACGATTGCATTGAGCGTATGTAACAAGCCGTTAAACCTCTGGGTGTCCCCAGTAGGACGAGTGTTGTCTCATGAGGGTTTTCAGTGGATAATACCCACAAAATCCAAATGCAAGATGAAAATATTACAAAATGAAGGATTTATTGTTAAATTGACACGTATTAGTTAAATATAGGTTTTGATTATTATCTTGAAAATTTATGTCATTTACTCGTCAAAATTTTCAACAAAAATCAAGTTATCATAACAAATAGACTATAGTTTAACTCATTGTTTTGTTTAATAACACAGTGTAACTATGAAATGGATGCTTAGTTGATTATCAAAGTTTATCAAAGTGGTATTTTCATTTCTTTTCAAAAACAAATCAAATCAAATAAGTAAAAATAGTGCTAGGATTTCAATTTCTTGCTTTCTCATTATTTGCAAGAAAAATTACACACCTAGCTTAGGTAAACTGAGGCCAGATATACCACCCATGCACTGCCCTTCGGCTTATGCGAGGGGAATACGGAGCATGGCGGGTGCATACACTTTCATGCATACACCTATCAACCGTAGATGGTTTTTATTAAATCTGTTTTTTTACATGTGTCTCATATATGCATAACCATGGGGACTTTTAAATGAGTATGAAAGCATATAATCAAAGATTCTAAGTAATTCGCCCATGCATAACCGTGAGGACTTTTAAATGAGAGTGAATACTTTGGATGTTGTTATTATTATTTTATTTTATTTTTTTTAGAGAGAGAGGGAGTTTTGCAAAATCACCTTAGCAACACTTAACTTAGAAGATAAAAAAAAATTGTTATATCCTTTACTTTAAATCAACCACTTTTTAAAACAAAGATTTTCAATTAGGATATATTCATAATTATCACATACGAACCTTTCTATATACTAGTTAAACTATCGTTAGTTGTAATCAAACTTCGTTTTTATTTTTGTAAGACAAATAAATTTTCAATTTAATAAACCAAATCCATATATTTATCCTATAGTGTTTCTTTAAAAATAAATCAAAAATGCTTAAATAATTTTATTTTATTTGTTTTTGAGACTTTTTTTTAATTTTGCAAAGAAAAGGTAAAAAATAAATCATGTAAAATCCAAAACGAAGATGAGTCTCCCCCCACACTTGATTTGACTGTGTCCCCACAGTCAACCTAAGTAAAAGGATAAAAAATAAAAATAGCCTTTATTTATATGAAAATGAACGGTATTTACACAAGATCAGAAAGTATATCGTCAAAAAGTAAATGAAACAGTCTTCCAAAGACCGATTCATTTATCTCGTCAAGTATACGAGACACAACTTAAGCTTTAAAAACCAAACCACAAAAGATTTCGAAGTTGAACGTTGATTTGAAAAAAAGAATGTCGTTTTATTAAATATCGTACGAGTTGTTTTATTGTCGATGATTTTTGGGGTCGATAAAATAATTGGTTGAAATTCACTTCTACTTTCACCAAATTGAAATTCAAACTTATCATTGAAAACTTCTTTAAAATTATCGAATTCAAAATCAAAGTAGTGATTTAAATCTTCACCGTCGGTATTTAACAACTCGTCATCCAAAAGTCTAAAAAATTCATGTTCATTAAATTCGTCTTCCTTTGTCGGATTATCAACAACTTCATTGCGTATCTCAAGTTCAAAATTCAAAGTTGTTGTATTCAAATTTTTGAAATCGAGAAAAGGAATATCGAATTTTAAGTTTGGTTCCACACCCTCAAAAGAATTGAAATCCAACTCAATTACCAAATTTTCAACAACTTCATTAAGATTTTCGTTTTCAATTTCAAAGTTGTTATTTGAAAATCATCGATTTAGGTAAAAGATGGATTATCACTCGACTCATCACACGTTGGAATTTGATTTTGTTTTTCACGTTGTTTCATACATGTTACAAACAACGAATTCGTGTGATCATCGTAAATTTCGTTCATTTGTTCAACAAAATCCAATTTATGGTTGCTAACTTGAGAATTTTTTATTTGGATTTGTTGAAGACAAAAAATTTCACTCGTATTGTAATTGAGATTATTCCCATTGCCAAAATTATTTGAAAAGTGGATCACATTTTTGTTTTCATTTGAAATTCATTTTGGAGTTCAAAATTGAATTGGCATGGGTTATTATCGAAATCGTTTGAATTTTGAACTGAATTCAAATTTTGAAATCCTTGACTCGAGTTATTACACAAATATGAATTACACAACTCATTTATCATTTGATTTTGTTGTGTAGAGAATTCAAGTAAAGTTGAAATGCTATTTTCAAGAGTCAAGGATTGGTCATTGTTTTGAAGACTTTGTGGTGTAAAATCTGAATCATTTGAACAATAGTTGTTGTTAAATTTGAACAATAGTTGTTGTTGAAATATCCATAAAAATTTGAAATGAAATTATATGGATTATATTGATTTTCACAACTATCGTAAAATTCATGTGAATATGAAAATTCGAACATTTTCAAAAATGTTTTTGGGTTTTTTTGTAAAGGAAAAATATTTACAAATATAATTTATTTTTCAAAAGGGAAATTGATTTTTTTTTTTTTTGTGTTTCAAATTTTTTTCTTTGTTTTTGAAAAGGTTTTATATATATATTTTTTTTTGGATTTTTGAAATTTCAAAGGAAAATGATTTAAAAATTTCAGAGAAAAAGAAGAGGAATATTTACAATTTTTTTAGTTTTGGATTTTGAATTTTTTTTTAAATATGCATGAACTAATGCAACTAAATAAATGCAAGGGTTAATTACAAATGATTTATCCTAAGTTAACCCAAAATTGTATAATCACACATTGTCTTAGATAAACGAGATAGTTCTCAGACAGATAACGGACAGGAATTACCGGTGCACCACGAATTACCGTAGCAATGCAGCCGAAGGTTTAAGTACCTTCAGAGGAACAACTACTATAATATTTACGAATCACCGTAATATTTATAAATGGTTATTGCTCTGTCGTAGCCTAGACACCAAGAAATTAAATTGTTCAAAGAAGACAACTTGTCAATATACAATTAAGTGCTATTAATGTCTAATCGTTTATTATTAATCAAAATCTAACATGAAATGCAAAGCAGAAATTAAACGTGTATTAATAATGCGACTACGATGAATTTTTTTTGAATTTTTTTTTTTCAATGCAAGCAAACAACAATGCAAGACAAATACAACAATAGATATGGGCTAAAGCAGCAATTTTTTTTAAAAGCAAGCAAACAGTTATTTTTGGCAGCAGTTCTTCTCCTTCTGAAATTCTGCTTTGGCAATCTGAAATAAAAACAAAATATATACAAATTTAATTTTTATGTTTATCAAGGAAGAAAAATAAAACAAGTGAAAAAGGAGACAAATGAAAATAAAATAAATGAAAACCAAAACAAGTAAAACTAAAAGAAGTGAAAAACGAAAATTAAACAAAGTTAAACTTTTTTTTTTAGGATAAAACAAAAACAAAGCAACTCCTTTTAAAAAAATGAGAAAAGGAAATTAAAAGAAGTTATTCACAGCTCAAAGCACATCAACATAAAAGAAATCTCCAAGCAATACACAAAGCAACATACAAGAAAACTCAAAGCAAGAATTTCTCTTTTTTTCTATTTTTTTTAATAATTTTTTTTTCAATTAAGAGAAAGAAATATTTTCACCTAAACAATTTCCCTAGGACCATAGCCTACGTCCTACTGTGCTTGCCATTATAAAATAAAACAAAACAACACAAGTTCCCCTCTTTCTTAACATACAACCAAATCCAAACTAAAAATCGAAATCAGAAATCAACTAATCGCAACTCGAAATCGAATTAAAGTGAGAAAGTCATGAGTCATGGTGAGTGGTTACCACTAGCGTGATTTGTAGGCGATTGTGGTTGCTCAGCAGTTAGAGGTGATCGCGAATTGTATGGTAGGCGGTGGTGGATTTGGTGTTCGACTCGATTGGCGGTGTTTGTGGTTGCGATGTGGTTTTTGGTGAGGCTGCGCTAGGGTTGAGTGAAGTGCTACGGAGGAGGTCAGAAATTGTTGAAGGGCCGTGATATGGTGGCAAGTAGGTGGATGTGGGTTTGACTGCGATCAGAGGTGGGAGGTGATCTCGGCTGTGGCAAAATGGGAAGGGATTTGAGTGTTGACTTGATTTGATGTGGTTGTTCTGGTGTTGCAACTTTGGATTGGGAGATTCGCGACTGGTAGTTGACGCAGGCTGAGGTAGGTAATGACAGTGATTGAAGTGTGGATGGTCTGTGGTCGATGTAGCAAGAACAGTTTGGTCAAAGAGTTGAAACAGTTTGATCTACAGGTTGATGTAGTAAGAACAAAAGGGCAGGCAATTGTTAGCAGCAGTAAGGGGATGAATGAGAGGAGGCAGTTGACAGATGTTTGTTGATGGTGGTGGTTATGTCTATGAGTAGGTTGCTGAAAAATGAATGGTGCACTGTATGAAGGTGTGTAGTGGTTGAAATGAATGGTGCACTGTGCACAGTTTTGACTGAGTGGTAAGGCAGTTTCACACAAGCAAAGGGTCTGGCAAGGCAGTTTCAGTGGTGAAGACCGTTGTTCCTTTAGTTGCTTGACTGAGTGGAAGATGGTGGGAAGGTTTGTTCAGAGGTGGGTATTAAAGAAGTGTGGGATTTGAGTGTTGTGATGTAGAGAAGGAGGTATATGCACAATTGACAGTGGTATGGGTGGCAGTTTTGAAGTGATTGGAGGCTGCAGTCGTGAAGTTTGTTGTGATGAAGCTAGATATATACGACAGTGTTTTATGAACTGTGTGAGTGTTTGCTGATGGTAAATGAACTGTCTGTTGGCAAATGTTGTGTTGATGAATGTGTAACAGAGATGGTGGTATGTAGATGGTATCGTGATGGTAGTATGTAAGTGGTGTTGTTGTTTGATGGAGGCAGAATAGGTTGTTATAGCAGAAGTAGCGTATTGGAATGGCAATGTGCAGTGAAGTGATTTGGCAGAGTGTCCTTTAAGGCAATGAATTGAAAAGGAGATGAAGTTAGGCAGTTGTGTTTGGGTATTCCGTTGACGGTTGGGATGTAGGAGGATGAAATGGACGGTAGGCTGGTGTGTTGTTGAGATGATTTGGGTATGTTGTGAAGTAGGGATGATGGCTGAGATATGGCAACAGTAAGAGAGGCGACGAGGAGATGAAAAGGCGATGAAGCGATGAGGCTTAAGTAAGCAGGTTGGTTGAGTGTGCAGGGAAGTCAGGGGGAAGTATTGTCGTAACAGGGAAGTGTGGTGGAATGTAAAAACAGAGAGAGAGTCAGGTAGAGAGGAAGTGAAACTGTAAAAATGAATTTGTAATTGCAAATGAATAGAATTTTTTTTTCTTCTTTGTTTTTGAAATTTTATATTCTTTTTTATGCAAATGAAATTCAAACAAGAAAACAAAAACAAACAAAATCAAAATGCAAGTAAAATTCACACAACAAACACATAACACACTTTTTTTAAGTACGAACGGATACACAAAAATCAGACGAATATAATTCGAAAAATAGAAATTAAAATCAAATCAACCCCCCAACAACGGCGCTAAAAACTTGTTAATCGATAGAATTTCTATCGAATTAGAAAACTGACGAAAAAAATTTCAAAATTATAATAACCGCAAGCATACGGCATACACTTGTAGTATGCGGCGAATACGGGTCGATCCGCAGAGAATTGATGATTTTAAAGTTCTATTCAATCAAATTAAACCAAAGTCGATGGAATGTTAAGTTAGAGAATTAGAGAATTAACTAACTAACTAAAAGAAAAGAGAAACAAATATAAGAGTTAAGTGACAATTTAGAGAATAAATCCACTCTCTAGATCATGTAGTTCAACACATATGAAATCATGATCTCTCTTTTATGGTCGTTAGTGCTTTAATTGATGTGTTTATCATAAGTATGACATATTTGTGTTATTGATTAGCCAACATAAGCCATCAAACTATGACACACCTCTTAAAGCGCTTACTAACTTTCACGAAACTTGACAAAGAAAATGAAAATGAAATCTATTTTAAGTATGACCTATTAACTATTGATTAGAAATATAGACCATTAAATTTTAATTTCAAATCACTTTCTTATGCCATAATCGTATTTTGATGAAGAGGTATTTGTATTAGTGATTATTTAAGCATGACCTATTTGGTGTCAACAATATAGGCTATCAAATTCGAAGCAAGAACAACAAATAAAACACTTCATTTCTCATCATTAAGCACAAAAAGAGAGCATGAATTAACAAATAGCTGAATCTATATAATTAGAGAGCTTCATTACCCCTAAATTGAAGGAGTTTAGCCTCTCATATTTGTCATTTGATTAACAAATGTAGCATGCAACATTGAACAAAAAGAAAGGAAAATGAAAGCTACTGAAAAAGACAACTAATCCAATTGCATAAAAGAAAATATACACTACTTGCATAAAAGGAAATGAACATATAATTAAAAAGAAACAATAATTAATATTGCATAAAAAGAAAAGAAAATTACATCAAATAAAAATGGCTAAGTAGCCATGAAAAGGGAAAGAGAACTTTCTTTTATTTATGAGCCAAAACTAAAGAGAACGGAACCTAAAGAAGAGACTAAGGAAGAAGAGGGTTACATGAAACATAAAGGGTATATATACATGTGTTAAACCCTAATTCATATTTTTGAAGAATGCCCAAAATACCCTTGAGAAAGTGTGGAGGCCAAGTGATCATTAGCTTCTACTAATCATCATTTAGGTGTACATGAAGCCATAAACTTCATAAGTATGTGCATTAGCCTCTAATTTGTTCATTAAGGTAGGTGGGTAAGTGGGATCCTCCATGGTCTTCACTTTAAATTATTTCCATCTTCATTCCTTTGTGTTCTTTTTGTGCATGCATATCTTCTTCATGAAATAATTTGTAATTGAAATCAAATTCCTATAAAATAGTATGGAAATTTCTAATTAAATTTTCTCAAATTAATTCAAACACAAATTTTTTGCCCTTGGATGAAGATGAATATGTGACAATTTGGAATTAATATGGATTTGGTAAAACAAGTTAAAATACCCCATATGATCATTTATTCAATTTAAATAGATTACATATAGTGGTAAAAATATGCACATTTACGTGCACATCGCATATGTTAGAGATGGCCTCTACTGTTGTAACAACTCATACCTTAATGGCACCGATATTCCGACTAAATCGAAAAACTAAATCCATTAGGGTATGGATCATTAGTGTTGGTAATTTATAATAAACATACGTATATCAGAGAGCTATCTATATGAACTCATAATGAGATAATAAAATATAATAAAACATATATATATATATATATATATATATCGACTAAGGCAGATACCATGGAACCAATAACATTCCTCAGGCATCTAGTGCCCTTGTCAGTGCAAACATGAATGAGAGAATCTTCCATCTCACAATTCCCGTCTAGTACCAGTTCATGTCCTTCCAAATATATCAGGTGGTTTGTAATGGGGGGAAGGGGGTGGGTTTGAACAACGTTTTGATAACCGGTAAATTACAAACTTTATCCATAGCACTATTTTTTGTCGATTGGTATCCATTACGTATTATTTCTATTATTCATGAATTAGTAATTTTGACTTCATATACGTGTATGATACGTTCAACCAACCTCGAAGTAAAAAAAAATAGGTATATACATGTGTGTGTGTGTGTAAGCATCGATGTCACCGATGGACAAGGATAAATCACCTAATCCGTAACTATACACTGCACCTCGCATTCTCCAAGGGACCTTCCGTTGGTTTCTAATAATGACATTACAACTAATTGGCCATACTACTAACTCGTCTTAAAAAATTATCTAAGGGTTAACTAGCCCGCCTCCCAACAAACAAACTTTGAGGCAATTGCATATCTCATACAAAACCTACCCCAGTAGGTAGCGTACACCGTCTTTTGGCATAACCCAAGTCTTTCTAATGCCGCTTTTGACCGAAGTCACTCTCGACCTAATATGTATTGCCCTTTGTGTAGTTAATACCCCGCTATATTTCATAGCGGATTTCTACCGCTATGGTTTTTCCATATAGCCCCAAAATATAGCCTTTCCGCTTTAATCCCCGCTATTTCCGCTATATCCCGTTATTTCCGCTATATTTTGCTATTTCCGCTATATCTTCTTCAATAAAATAAATTAAAAAATTGCATTTATACATTATAAAAATTATGAAACTAATTCATTTGATTTAATTTTTAATATATTTTTAGAAATGAAAATACTTTAATATTCTACTAAATTCAATTATGTTATATAACAGTTTTACATTTATTTAAAGTATATTCGCACATATTTTTTGTTTAAAATTATTTGTGTATTAGTTATAATTCAATTGAATGATAATTTTTCATTTAATTACCATTTATATATTTGTAAAAACATTAAGTACGAGTTTTATATGCTATTTTATAGCCATCCGCTATATCCCGCTATATTCTCGCTGTATCTCCGCTATGACTTTATGCACCTCCACCGCTTCGAATCTGCCGAGCGCTTTAACTGCACAGATTGCCCTACTCCTCAAATATACAGTATGACCAATGATGACATAGCACTGAGCTTTTGCATACCATCCAATTTCGATTGCCTAATGCAAATCAAGGAAATGTAAACTTGGTTACTTAGTACCTCTTGTTTGAATTGAAGCAGACCCCAATTGGCCATTTAAGACTTAAATCCAAGACGAACCCAGTTTAGTGTATTCTCCTAAGCTTATACACGAATGTATATCCATGTGGATCCAACAGCTGGAGATGTCTTACATCAGTATAATATATACCAACTGCTAGTAGCCGAGGGCAGACTTCCATTATGTAACACTATTGGCCTCGCATCCTAACCCATAATACTTACCGCATCATTTATAATTAATCCAAATATTGATCTAGACCCAATAATCCACACCCATCATAAATGTTTTCTTGAGGCTATATAATTTCAACTAGAAAATTGTTCGGCCTCCGAACATCAATTATTACTACTCATTTTCTTACCATGAAATTACTTCTTATTTCGATTTCACAATTGCCATTAAGTATCATTTACCACTTCTTTTCAATTAATACAATTTAGTATCATTTGCCGCTTCTTTTCAATTAATGCAATCAAGTATCATTTCCTGCTTCTTTTCACTTAATACAGTTAAGTGTCATTTATTTCCTCATTTTAATTAATACAATTAAGTATCACTTACTGCTTCTTTTCAATTAGTACTCACGTTAATTTGATTGTTATAACTTCCCTAACTCATCAATTTATAATCTTTTTTGACAAAGCCAGCGGGATTAACTAGTTCCCTACCCGTTTTATTGCAGAGCTAGGAGTAAAAAAATACATCTAGAAGGCACAAAGCAAACCAGCAAACAAAAACGAAATAGAAAACTATGACCAAAAACAAGTACGGCTAGTAGCAAAACAGAAGAAGACTGGGAAACAAGCACTGCAACAGAGAAGAGAAAAAAAAGGAAAATGACATAACAAAAATTAAAAAAAAGCAGAGAAAAGGACTCATACAAATCTATGTATGATGAGGGAAATCAAAAGAACTCATCTCCATTCCAAGCCATATTTCATGCATCAAAATATGCTTCAACTGTACAAGATTCTTTAATTTCCCTTGAAATACTACTTGATTTCTTTCAGACCATACCACTCTGAAAATTCGTTTGAGAACAAATAGTAGCACAAAAGACTGCAAACATCTCTATCTTTTTGATTTATATATATAAGCCATTCCTTCTCACTGTTTCTTGTGCAATTATGCCTACCTAACTTGGACATAATGAAAGACCAGAGCTTAAAGATGAACCGACAGTTGAAAAACAAATGTAAATTATCTTCAACTGCATGGTTGCACTCACCATGAACATCAAAATCCTTAGCAGCTAAATTAGCTTTGGTGTGAATGGCATTATTAACAACCTTCCATAGCAAAATATTATTTCTTTCATTACCATGCCTGATCCAACTCCTCTTGTTTCAACTGAATTTAGGATTAACAACAGTGCACATGAGTGCATGATTAATGGAAGATATCTCAAACTGCACTTCCTCAACAGACCAAAGCATACTGTCGTTTTGTACCACCATGATTTGTAATTGTTGTAGATTAACCCACATCTGTTTAACAATATGATTAGAAGTGTAAGGGAAGATTATATGGCCATGTTGAATATACTCAAAAGCCTTTGCATTCGTACCAATACCAGTCTGCAACATTTGTTGATAGGTTAGGACATTACGAAGAATTAAACCATGCTTGATCCAAGGATCATCCTAGAAACTAATATACCCTCCTAAGGCAACAACATAACGAACATAAGGTAAGAGAATAAGCCTAAGCTTGAGGATACTACACCATGTCCAGGTACTGTGTTGTGAAATTTCCATCTGCCAGAATTCTTTCTTGCCCAGATTGTATTTGGCTGACCACAGTAACCAAGTTTTTGTTACATAAAAAAATATCAACATGTCTACTAAATGCATCCTTATTCCAGTATAACATATTCTTGATTCCCAGTCCACCCTTCAGCAGTGGGAGCTCCAGCTTCTTGTAAGAACAGGAGGGCAATTTGGTAGAAAAAACACTGCTAGTCCAAAAATATTGCATCATAGAGCTCCTGATCATTTTAAGAAGTTTAATCAGCAATATGAAAGTCCTAAATCAATACACAACCATTGAGAAAATCACTAATTTGATCAATGTTAATTTCCCAGCCTTAGATAAGAATCTATTCATCCATGAGCTAAAAGAAACCATAATACGCTCAAACATGGGCATACATTGTAATTTAGATATCCTACTGGTGGCTAAAGGGATTCCAAGATATGACATAGAGTCTTGACTATGTTATAGTGAAGAAATATTAAGAATATCATAGCATAGCTGTTGAGATGCTCCAGCTATAAGAATGGTAGATTTGGACAAATGATATTAAGGCCAGTTAACCTGTAGAAAATATTGAGCACATCTAGGATACTAGCAATAGATGACAAAGTAAGCTTAGTAAAAACAATTAGGTCATCGGCAAACATCAGACTGACAATCTGTGGGTCTTTACATGCGGGGTGAAGAATGATATTACCCGCAGCTACACTCCTATTAAACAGTTGAGTCAAAACCTCCATGATGATGATGAAAATGTAAGAAGGCATTGGATCCCCTTGCCTTATACCTTGTTACTCTTAAAGTATCCAATAGGGCTAATATTAACAATTAAAGAAAATCTAGTAGTGGAAATGCAGGCATGAATCCAAGCAAAAAAATGCATAGAGAAGTTCGTATGTGCCATGAATCTGACTACTACATCCTAGTGTAAAGTGTCAAACGCTTTCATGATATCAAGCTTTACCATGGCTCTAGGAGAAACACTAGAGCTACCATAACCTTTAAGGAGCTCATGGGAGAGAAGAACATTGTCCAATATAGACCTTAAAGGAAGGAAGGCCACTTGGTTTGGAGATATAATGTTTAGAAGAACAGACTTTAATTTGGTTACAATAATTTTTGCAATAGCTTTATAGACAACAGGGTTATAATTATTTCTATTTATAACATTTTGAGTTCTACATTTAGAGATATCTATATTTTAATGCGTTGGAACTATATCTTTCCCAAAAAGAAAATATTATCACTGTAATTTCACATAAAACATCTAAAAAGAGGAATTGTGTTGTGCTCAGAATAACAAGGAATTATCTTTTCTGTTTTTATGTAATTAGACAGTACAAAATACAGAAAACATCCCTATTTGCGCATCTCTTTCTCTTGGGCATACTCCTTGGTATTTCAAATGACACATTTTCATATATAATTAGAAAATTGGATAATATATAGAAATTCATTTCGAAACATTCTTCATCCAGTGAATTAAAATAAAACTTAAATCTCAATCAAATTAGAAACATCTTCAATTCAAGTTTAACAATATATAATATTTAAATAATAAAATATGGAATTCAAAAATATAACCTTATTAATAACTTATTCCGTAATTTTAAGGATTTTTTCACCCTTACATTCTAGATCTAGGTGTATACAGCATTTAATAAAAATTAATAATCTACTGAATATGTAGCAAGAATATCACGTTCAACTTATATATATAAGCCTACGATTCCATGATTTGTACATAGATATAAAAGAAATAGATTCACTAACGATATAAATCCAATATTATGTAAAACGCATAATTTTCCACTCACCTCTTAGCTTTGAAATCTCCAGATTTAAAGTCGCTCCTTATTTGACTCTCTTTCTTCCGCATACATATTTATTAGAATTATAGATCTGAGAAGAGATTTGAATTAAGCGTAGTTTAAATTTATTAATCCGGATTTTCTCTTTTCGCATAATTGATTCACCGCTATTCTTCTTCTCTTTTATTTTCCGTTATCCTCCACTTATATACAGTATAATTTATAATCTCTATAATTTTTAGAATTAGTGGAGAAAAGAAAACGGCCAAGCTTCGCACCTTGATTCGAAAAATATGAGAAGAAAAGTGAGAGGTTAAGGCATGTATTTATAAGCGCACGACTTAATTATATCTGTTAGATTATATTATATTAAATTCGAGCCAATAGCCATTGTTCATTCTCAACCATCATAATAGCAACCGGCCAACCGGTTTGATACCAATGGTCGACCGCTAAAGATCGACCGGTTGATCTTTGCTGTCAGCCGGTGTCTAGTCCTGTTAACAAATACTTATTGGTGCATTTATTTTATTTATTTACTTTAAACATTGATTTAATTAAATTTTCATTGATGATTGCTAAGATACATACTTAACGGTTGCTTTAATGTTAAGTTAATGATATTTATTACCCTAATAGATTTTTAATTTTTTCTGATCCAAAATCTTCAAAAGTTAATAGCTTCTTCATTTGAATTCCGATCGTAAAATTTTATATATGAAAGTTGATCAGAAAACCTCCATGAATATAATGTTGCAAATTTCGTAGCCAAACTCCGATGTTTGTAAAAAATTATTTTTTGAGCTTTAATAATTATTTTTTAATTATTTTTAACTAATTATAGTTTATTTTGTGGGGTGTTACAACTATGCTCTTACACTTGTGATATTGATCATATATGTCACCCGCACAAGCTAGAACTTCAGGCCCGATATGTTAAAGAATGCCTTTCAGGTGAGGGATGAACTTGATCTCATTAAAGCAAATCTTTAGAAAATCCTTTTCATAGCAGCCACATGCAGGTTCGAGACGGTTTCATTCTCTACAGTCATGATGATAACAGAAAGCTAACCCTTGCCATGCCTTCATCTAGAGTGTTAAAGGACACATGCCTAGCTAGCTAATTAGATCAATAGGGTACATGAGAAGACACTATTAGTTGTATTGTAGGCGAAACTAAAGATGGAACAATATGGACTACAATTAAAGGGATGGGATCAGGCCTAGTCAAATGTCTATCAATGCTATGCAACAAATGAGAGTGAGATCTTCATTGAGAAGGTGAATCTGTACCAAACCCTCCATGGCGATCACTGCAGCACTTGTAATATCTATCTCGCCTTCTATATTCCCTCTTATGATGCCTGCTTAAGTCTGACTCATAAGATGATTTGCATTGACGGCATGATGTACCATGCTTCTTATGCCCATCTTCAAGCTCTAATGCTCATCAAAAAGATATTTGTGATCCGTAAAATCTAAAAATAAAACACAAATGAGTTATACTAGGGAAATTGAGAGATAACACATGCAGTGTAAACGTGTAGTGACTTGAAGTGTTATAAAGTGTCGATGTGTCCTAATGCTCTCCACGAAACACGGTCCTGGAGTTTTCTCCTGGGGGTTATCTCCCCAGTGTCATGCATGGGATGAAATAATAATTAATTTTGGTCATCAAGGTATGAGTGGCACCTAATCATCACTGCCCATTTCATCAGAAGACTCATGATCAAGATCTATATCCTCATTGGTGCCTCAATCCCTTTTTTTCATTATCAACATTACCAATACCACATGCAGTGGTGATATCCACATTTCTATCTCCCCTACATTCTCTTCTAGATTGACTTGGGGATCTTAGACCAGAGGAGTGCCTAAATTTCTTTAACCCTCGCAGCGTGTCGGGCTCCTTCATGAATAATGGGCGTGACATCCAAACTACGGTTAGGGTCTAAAAGGTTAAACTGCCACATTCTCTCATCAGTCAGTAGATACCTTATGTCTCGTTCTTCTATAGGGATGGAAAGTAAGCGATGAAGCATAGTAGCTGTGGCCGAGCTGTCAGACCTTCTTGGAATATCAAGAAATCCATAAAAATAAAGAGATTGTTAACTCGAATGAGTTGGCATTGCATGAATCACATATGATGGCAAGATTTATGTCCAGAAAGCCATTTTCGGGCAAATCTGGGAGGATGTCGTACAAAGAAACATTCCCCTTTAAAATAGCTAAGCTATTGAAGAGCCCGTTGACGATGCAATAACCTAAAGTTGGCTCCAAATAGATAAGAGGGAGACTTCCCTTTCATCACTTGAAAGCATACAAATACTAAATCTCTTCGAGTGTTAGAACCTTGCCTAAATATTGTAGAAATAACATGTACATAATGTTCAATGAGGCATAGCTGTTCAAATGAAGCTGAATAGAGGCAAGCTTCATATACTAGAGTGTGATCTGGATGAAGTGGTTGAATGGTGGGATGCATCCGATAAGCACATATATCGATTGCATGCGGTATAACCTTCAGGAGGATTATGAGCCAGTTGATTAGGTTTTGGAACATGGACATCTTCAATGGGAATGTCTTGCCTATCACAAATTCTTAAAATGGCTGTCCTATTGAGTCTAGATATTGGGGAATCCGATGGGTTATTAAGAATATAACATCTCCGTGATCAAGGGCAGTTCCAATAAACTCCTCACCTACTGTTATGAAAGGAACAATCTCCAGAGATTGCCTCATTGGGTCATGAGGTGGCTGAAGGGGATTGCACTGAAGATGTTGAGGTGGACCCAAAATCTGATTATGTAGTTGATTGAACTAGTTTTGCTGGACCCGTAATCATCGTTCGAATACATGAGGAGCACCTACAATCCATAGCTATTGAAAACTTCATAGATGAACAAGATCAGGTAGAAATTATCTGCTATTCCCATGTTAAAGTAAAACCCTGTATGATCAATGCATAAGATCCACTGAATGTTAACTTGTGTTGATCGATCGGATCTTACACGTTGACTAGAGGCAATGATGCACTATACAATCTATGCAGTGTGTGTCCAATGTCCAAGAGCATAGTGAATGCAAACACTCTACATAGATAGCTTGCTTGTGCTGGCAAATGAGCACCATCATACAATGGAATCATGTGTCAGACTTACATATCATTGTACAATTTATGGTAACATAACCGTTATCTAGAGTGACATCAAATTACTCTTTGTTAGGACACCATAGTGAAGTGTCAAGTTAAAGCGATGGTGGAAAGTTTTTTCAAAAAAGGGAATGCATTCAATGCAACCATTAACTGAAACCATCCTAATGAATCATAGTTATCGATCAGCATGCGAACAAATTCGCCTTAGAATTCCGCTTTCCCTCTTTGATTTATGGAACTTTCTATTGAAAATATTATAAAAATCCATGGCCATTTGAAAATTTTAAGCCAAGCCCAGGTAGGACCTAAAGCTGTCCTAGAAAAAGTTATGCAAAACAAAGCCTAAGTCAAAATTTGAGTCTTCCCTTGGAAATTCCTAAGTGTGCTTCACATTTTTCCTAAGTTAGCTAAACACAAGGCCAACCACTATTTTTGTTAAAGCTTTTGAAATATTTTCCATGTCCTAATTCGTCAATAATCCATGGAAGAAAAAAGTGAAGTTCAGATCATGATCGAAAGTAGTCAATAGTCGATCGTCGATAAGCCACCAGGAGAAACGTCGCCACCTACCTAACTCGACTTGGGGAAGTTTGATTTCAAGTTTTTTGTAAACTTAAAAAAGGAATAGATCTCGGATCGAATTGAGAATTGAATTTGACTATTTAAAATCTAAAAGCAAGGAGTTTTGACGACAATTAAGATCCGCGGCAATGATGCTATACGGTAACAATGGTCGTTGGAGAAGCAGGTCAATGCGGTTGAAAGTGTTTGGCAATGGAGAGCTATTAGTTCAAAATTACTAAGGAAATAAAATGAGCAAGTAAAGAGAAGAATGGGAACCCAATTTTCTTAAGTATGGGGTCACGCTGAAATATAGGCAATAAATTTGTTGTCGAACCAAGATTCATAGATCGGTATCGACCATGAATGTTAAAAAAAAGTGGGATTTATGATGCAAGGGAATGCAAACATCAGACTTTAGAACTCAACTCAATGGATATAAAATAAGTACATCAAGAATCTCCCAGGTTCCAATAACTACAATCTTAAACTATTATACTATCTAAGAAATGTGAATCCATAAGCTATTTAAGGTGACGTAATGATCCAGAGAAGATGCATTGATCTACGACGGATAGCTCGAAGAATGGAGACATCAAACTAAAGTAGAATTTGAAATCTACATCTTATCTCGATCGAGAGCATACCTTGTTTACTAAAAGACATGCTTTAGAGGGGGCAAGTGTTATCATGCCTTCGAATCATGCCATATTTAGACGAGTCGAAACCATTGAATGATGTGATAGTAAGCTAGAAATCCATAATTATAACTCAGAAAGTCGGAGTTCAACCAAAGCTCAAAGAATGCTATGGAAATCCACTAGCAAGTCAAGGGAGGCAACCATAGAACCAAGTGGCCTAAGAAAATTATGTTGATAGATGACACGAAGTGCCAACTTGATGCCGAATTGTGCAAGACAACTCCTTACCGATCCCTAAATATGAGCCAATATAACTAATCCAAGGGTGGTCAAAGAACGAAACATTAACAAGTGTAACACTCGAAAATTTAAGCAGAAAATTTTAATAAAGGAATTAAATATAAATATAGCAGGTGAAAACTTGAATTTTTGCAAACGTCCGAATCTGGCTACAAAACTTGCTCCTCTCTTTTATATAACAGATGCGCATGACATATTATGAGATAAGTACCTATTTTTTTACTATGCTGATGTTTATAGATATATTGAGTACTATAATATATTTGAGGGAAAAAGTATAAAAATTGAAATCTCATATGGACACATGACTAAAGAAAATGCAAAATAAGACTAGATGTTTACAAAATAAATTTTAGCGAGCGAAGAATAGGGAAAGGATATTGCAAAACCACGAGTCCCCATCCCTGTGCCTTAATACTAAAATTTATAAATATGCTTTTTTGTTGTTTGTTGTTTTGAAATAAAAGAAAGGGTTTTCGAAATCTAGGATTATCAAACCAATTCCAGGATCAATCATATGCATTAAATCATTGACTGAATCCCGATTACATTTGTATGTGGCTTGATTTTTTTAAAAAGTGGTAAGAAAAATTCTTTTGAAAACGTTGCATTCAAATGCTTTTGGAAAATTTTAATCAAGTGCTTTTTGGAAAAAAAAGATGGTGTTTAAATGCTTTTGGAAATTTGACTTTTCAAACTATTCTACAACTTTGATTAGAAGGGGGAAATGTTTTATGGAGAATAAGAGTGTTTTTTATTTTCAATGCCACTTGCTTAGTGTAGGGAAGGTCACGTGTTAGTGGATATGAATTTTTCTGTGCGATAAAGGTGGTGTTGAATATGCGATTATATGATTTTTGTTCGATGATAATAAACATATATATATATATATTCGTGTAAATGTATTTGTTAATGTACTATTTTATTTTCCATAGATTAAATAAATATTTGCTGAATAAAAATAAACAACACAGAATTTGAATTTAAACAGAAATTTTATTCAAACAAATATTTATTACAATCTTTGAATAGTACAAAGTTCAAGCTCTCACTATATATATAAAATTTCAATTACAGTATAATTTTGATTACATCACGATTCATATTTACATTTGACCTCACTACATATCACTCATTCACTCAACTCGTATTTTATCTTCAACTTCACTCCAAAATGAATCCAACATCTGAGCATTCTGTAAAAATAAATATTGACGCAGTAAAATTGATAAGGGAATATTTTTGCGGTATAAAACAAAATGTGGATTTTGAAAATAATATTTGCCTCAGTTATTTAGGTTGTTCGTCATCATTTAATTTTCAATCCATCATACATGAACAGCTTGTGACATATACAGTGTATCACTGTATATGCCACAAGGCCGTGCACATCAATATATACACTTGATAAAATTAAAGGGACAGGTGAGCACAGGTTAAACCCAAAATACCGGATTCAACTCAAGTGTAATTCGGAAAACAAATCCAAATGCAATTAAGTGGTCAAGACAGCTACATACAATCTCAAGTGAAAGGTTAGACAGTCCATTCAGACCATCAAGCAAATGCATATCAGACAATGTCACGAGACTCGGCATGTACATGAAGGCAGCTGAAACACCAAAACAGCATACAAAACAACCAAGCACCATAAACACAACAACCAACATATCAACAATAACAACCAACTCGAGATCAAGTTCAAGTTAAGCAACTCAAACTCAACTGGACAGTACCATCTTACCAGATTCAAAGATGCAATCATGTACAACAAGAGTGGTCAGTGAAACCCAAAGCTAATAGCAATACAAAGAAATCAAACAAGGTCAGGTATAAGCATGGATGGTTAAGGAAATGCTCAAAGCCACACAACAGTGATGACACAAGTGCACCATACCAGGGCAGTGAAAAATACAAAGCAACTCAACATTTCAATCAACCCATTTGGACATCAAGACATGTGCAGTAAACACATACAACATGGTTTCAAATCAGAACAGTGAGGCAAAAACATAGCAGTGAACAGGAGATCACAGTACAAGTTGGGATCAGATCGGTTTAACTCGAGTACACATGAAGCATCGACTCAAACCAAAAATATCAAGTGTACATCAAAATGCAGACTCGATTGTACCAAGTGTACAAGTCCAGTTACAACAAAGAACAAGGCTCAATGCAGAAGCAAATGGCACCAAACCACAAAGCAAATGCAAAGTTCAAGTCACTGCTACCATGACTCAAGTACAATGCTACAGACTCAAACTCAACTACAACAGTGACAAACAGCATAAGCAAGTGAACTGCAAGTGTCGTCCAAACAACTCGGTGCCATCACAAAGAACAACATATACAGGAATACTTCAACTACAAGTGATATTGAGTAAACATGACGGCCAGAGTGTACATGAATTCAACTACAAGTGATACTGAGAAAACATGATGGCCAGAATGAACAAAAACAAAAATGAAACAGAGGTTGCTACAATGATGAATATAATCAGTGGCAAGGTCAAGTACGTGACAAAAATTCAAGTTAAAGCCAAAATTGTCACAGCATAGTCAGAGCCGTGGAAAACAAGAAATGAACCATGTCAAAAATCAATATCGTGAGTGCCAAGTATTAAATTATACGAAATTGATAAAGTCAGAGAAATCTTCAACATCCAAACATAATCGAATGGCCGAAGCACAGTATTGACAAAGTCAAGCAATTATCAGATGAACAAAAGTTTAGGAATTCGAACCCATATAAAAACCTAAATCATCATCAGCTAAAATCATTCGAGTTCGAGAATAACTGACGACAATAAACCAATAGCTCGAATCATCGATTGAGTTCAAGTATTCAAACCAGAGAGAAAAAGCATAAATTACATACCCGAATCAAAGATGAACTCAATCGAATTGAAGTAAGCCGAAAGCGATCGACAGAGAGAAACAGGAACGAAACTTCAGAAATTAAAGTCGGCTTCTTCAATTTTTAAACAAAGCCCTAATTTTCGAGCAAAGGAAAACAAGCCACCATTATACAGAGCAAAAGAATAAAGGAGGTCGTTGTTTTGTTTAAATTGAATTGGGCCAGGCTTGGTTATTTTTAATTGAGAATTAATTAGGGTGTTTGGGTTTTTGTTTTTTAAATTTTTTATTTTAATTTGTAGTTTCTTTTTAAACGGTTGTAATTACTAGTCGTGTGACTAGGGAATAAACTACGTGGCGTAGTTTGAGAATTCGCAACTCAGTGGCTGAGTTGTGACAGGGTTTTGAGCGTAGAGTTAGGTTAGTCAGTAGCGCGTGTCGCGAGTTTACGTGTGTAAGCGTGTGACTACTTAATTTATAGTAGAAACCTTGGGGGCAGCACGTAGGTAGGGTTTTGCCGAAGCTGGGTAAATTCTATGTCGTTCTATTTGTGCATTTATTATTCTTCTATTATCTTGTGCTGTTATAATTCTGATTTATCTGCGTTGAAATAATTTTATAAGCTTCCGGAATTAATTTTTATAATTATCAGTATCACCCTATTCACCCCTCCCCGTCCCTCTAGGGTGAAATCGATCCTACAAGTGGTATCAGAGCTAGGAATAGAAGTCAACTTTTGTTTTAAAAAATTCGATTTTTCAAAAATCAATTTTTGTTTTAAAATTTGAATTTTTAAAATGGCTTCTTTTAATAATGCTTTTGTTGAGGGTCATAGTTAGACCACCAATGTTCAATGGTGAATATGCTTACTAGAAAAATAGGATGGAAATTTTTCTTAAAACCATTGACGCTTGGGATATTGTTAAGACAGGGTATAGGGCGCCAACTATAATTGAAAATAATCAGGAAATAAAAAAACCAAAGGATCAATGGACAGATCTAGAAAATAAGTCACAGATTACTAATGCCAAAGCTATGAATTCAATTATTTGTTCATTAGATCAGGTTGAATTTAATCATGTCTCACATTGTCTAACTGCGCAGGAAATATGGCACACACTAGAAGTGACTCACAAAGGAACATCTCAAGTCAAACAATCTCGCCTTGCCATGCTAAGCAGCGAATACGAGAACTTCACAATGGCGAAGGAAGAAAATGTCAAAGAGATGTATGGACGACTTTCCAATATCGTATACAAATCAAAAGCTCTTGGAAAATCATACACAGAGTTGGAGATAGTCTGAAAAATCCTCAGAGTCCTTCCACGAAGTTTTGAAGCCAAAGTGACTGCCATTCAAGAATCAAAAGATTTAAAACAGATGAAAGTTGAAGAACTCATCGGAAATCTCACTACTTATGAGCTAGAAATGAAATTCAAGGAAGAGCGTGAAGGAGGAGATACTCGAAAGAAATCAATAACTCTCAAAGGAACAACCGAAAGTGATGACGACGATGGAGCAGCAGAATTGGAGCTGATAATAAAGAAATTCAAAAAGTGGAATCACTGATACAAAAATCCAGTTCGAAATCAAAAATTGAAAAGCAGAATAGCCAAAGCACTAGACTACTCAGAAGAACAAAAGAACATCTGCCATAAGTGCAACCAATACGGACACATCAAGCCCAATTGTCCTCAAAATCGACGCGACTTTGAAAAGAAATCAAAAAGGAGAAGTTTTGCAGCCACGTGGAATACAAGTGATGAAGATAACCAAAGTACTAGCAGGGAGAGTGAGAAAGTAGATATGTGCCTTCAAGGACATAAAACTGATAGCGACGATGACGAGCCAAGCGAGGTATCAAAACTCACTCACTCAAAATTACTTATATATTTCCACAAAGTAAATGGCTGTTTTGAACGACTTAGGGAGAAGTATGCTAAACTTGAATCACAAAAAGAAACTTTGATAGAATTAAATGAACAACTTGACCAATTAGTTAAAACCTATCAAAGTAGGATCCCTAAGTGTGATAAGTGTCCAACATTTGAAGAAGAAATTAAAAAATTAGAAATTAATATAAAATCACTCGAAAATGAAATTCTGATTTTGAAAGAAAGTGAAAATACTAGGAGAGAGAATTCTATTAAAAAGTGCACACAATAATTAAACGAAAATGAATCTCTCAAAACACAAGTCCAACAACTGTATACGACTTTAGATAAATTTTCCAAAAGTGAAAAATCGTTGAATATGCTATTAGGGAAACAAATTGATAATACAGTTAGACGATGACTTGAATATAATCAATCTGAAAAAGTTAAAAACAAAATTAATCAAGTAAATTCAATGTGCACAATTTGTAGAAAATTTGGATACAATCAAAATAGTTGTTGGCATAGACCCAAACACGTAAAAACCATTCCAATTTGGGTTCCAAAAGGCACAAATACAAAATCTCTCAAAGTTAAACAAATCTGGGTGCCAAAAGGAATATATATAAATAGTTATGGGTCTCCACAAAATTATTTTTCAAAATATTCTGCCACTAACAATCATGGACCTATAAAAACAAATAGGTCGCAAAATTCTTTTCACGTGTAGGTGTGATGGCAGGCTAAGGAACAACAATAGTGTTATCTAAATTCTGGCTGTTGTAACATCCCAAAACTTATGAATTTGAATTTGGTAACTTGTTTAGATTTTTAAAATTTAAATTGAAAAGTTTCAAATGAAATAAAATATTATTAATATTAATACTGCAAAGTTATATGGATATAAATAAATATTTGATATTTTAAGTTTTAAATAAATAATAAATAAATAAAATACATAACAAACAAGAAATTGTCTTAAACCATAAATAAAATATATGTGATAAAATTTGATGTTGATAGTTAAATTTTTGAATATAAATAAAAAATTTAGAATTTATGTTAATAAGATTTTATGGTTACATAGCAACATAAGGAAAAAACATATAGATGAGTATGTATGCAAGAAAAAAAATAACAACTAGAACAATTTTGTATAAGCAAAACAAATCAGACAAGTAGGTTGTAAACAAAAAATATAAACAAGAAAAAAATCTACAAAACAAAACAAAATAGTACTTACAAAAATCAAATTAAGATTGTATGTTAACAAGGATGGAAGCATGAGCATTAAATGCATCTTCTCAACATATACAAGATCATTTTAGCCGAAAATCAAATTGGCTTAGTCAATAAGAAAAAAAAAGACTTGCCTACATCAGTAAACCCCTACCTGTCCCAAACTTCTCTATATATTTATACATGCATATTTGTTTCAGTTCATTCGTTCATCAAAAATATAGCAAAGCCTGAAAGAAAATAAAAGCAAACATCATTATTTTACAAATTCAAACTCAGTTTATATAACAAAATAAAACAGGAAAAAAAATTTAAAAGCAGATTATCTACAGGGTTTCAAAACAAGGGCAGTTCTTTGTTTCAGGGAAAATTCAGGTGAGTAAACATATTTTGGAAAGATTCAAGCATGATTCAAACTGTGTAGATGACTTATAACAAGTATTATGCTATATGGCTATATACAGATGAAAATTTTCATGTATGTTAATTATATTTGTTTCGGACATAATTGTCTGTCATCTTTATGTTCTGTTTTTAAAAGGTACAAGGTTCAATCAAGTTAAAACTTTAAATTTCACTTCCCAAATCCCTAATGGATTTCAATTTGCAACAAATAGGTTAGTTTAAAACGTCATTTATAAATTAATTTTTTTTATGCTTCATCATGAAGAAGTTAACTCTGTAACCAAAATATTACAGTAAAAACAAATTTTTATGATAAATTCAAGTATGTTAAATCGTTGAATTGATTACATAACTTGAATGAACATACAAAGTTATGATTTTTAAAAGCAATATGATGATTTTTATTTAAGTAGTCTAAGAGCAGTTCGAATTTAAACCAAATTTACATTTTTCCTAATTTTTGGTGAATGATCCAATAATAAACATTGAAATTTGGCTTGAAGCTTGTTTGAACTTCTGTGATGATGAGAAAATTGCTAAATAATTTTTCGAATGCACGAATTTGTCGAACGAATCCAAAGTAGGTTTAAGTTCGAAGTTTGCAGTGAGTTGGAAGAATGGTGATTTCGTCCCATGGAGCGATCAAGTTGCACGTGATGATGGGGGAGGGTAGTATGGACCATGGACATGATGTGGCCGAAGTCGTGACGTCGCTGGTGGTATGAGGAGCGGCGCGAGGTAATTTAGTTAGGTGTGTTCGTGTTACAGTGTCGAGCAAAAACACTCACTTTCGATTTCGAGTTTTTTGTGTTGAGTCGAAGTGCGATTTCGAGTGAGGGTGAGAACCGCGACTCGCCGAAGGTCGCGATGGCCACCAGAACAGCGGCGCGACGTCGTGCACGTGCACGTCGTCAATTCGGTGTCAGGGAGAGTTGGGCCTAGGGAGAAACTCGAAGGAGCACTCGAGTAGAAGGTCGGTTGGCTCGGGGTCTCTCGCGCGAGCTGTTTCAGCAGTATATAACTTAAGAAAAAAGAAAAAAGAAGGAAAGAACAGGAAGGAAGAAGAAAAATAAAATAAAACAGGAGATGGACTCGGGGAAAGATGGTAAGAAACTCGAGTTGAACTCGAGTAAACACCTGGGTTTACTCAGGTTACTTCCAAAGTGGGTTAAGCCCAATTTATTCAAAGTTTATAATGTTAAAGTGAACAATGTTGACTATTTTTAAGTTGAGAATTTGTTCAAGTGAATCAACTAAGTGAGTGTATAACAATGTTTTTTTCTAATTAATACTTCCACTAAATAATTTAATTTAAGTTAAGTATTAAAGTTAATTAACATTAAAACTTTTTATAACTATAACAAATCGATTTTCAAAGTGTAAAGAGGATTTTTAATGATAATTAAGGTAAATAATTTTTATTAACTAATGGTTTTGAAAAGTAATTAAGAATGATTTATAATTTGTAATTAAAATTGATTAGTAAACGATTAAGTGTCTAAATTATTTATAATTAAGAATTGTTAATTAGATAACTTGAGTTAGTCAATTTATAATTAGTAGTTAATTAAAATAATTAATCAAGAAATAATTAATCAAGTTAATTAAGATTTAATTTATCCAAAATTAATCATTGATTTAAAGTAATCAATAAAAATAATTAGATGGTTAATTTATTAAATCACACTCACATTGGAAAATAATTAACTATTGTTCTGCACTGAATTGTTATTTTTGTTGTGATCGTAATACTGTGTGATGTGAATTGCTCTGTACTGCACTGTGATTTGTGATTTAGTTCCGTATTGATGTGAAAACCCCTTTGCGCATAAAACGGCATTTAAACTTTGATGCGACAGGGAGTCGAATTTCAGTTAGTTATCCGAAACCCACATCGAATCCTAAATGTGAATCTTTGTGATTGATATATCCACGTGTTTTAAAATTAAGTGTTCACTATTCGGTTTAACCGGGAGAGGACCTTCGTGTCATATAACCCATTCTGAATAGTGATACGTCGAAATGGATAGTATTTGAAGATCGGTGGTGAATACCGGGTGTCTTCGAAAACGATAGGATAACCTATCGATTGTCTCTGCACTGAGTAGCTAAGGTATAGAGATTCCCTAAGTGATGGAAAGTTTGATCGGGATTGTGGATACCTGGATTTGCAAGGGTTTCTTCCTTTATTGGACGAAGTGCCTTCAGCTCTGCTCGAACCCGGAACAGACTTGTATAGTTGTATGTATGACGCTACGCTTTGAGGTATAAAGCAGATTTCTTTCAAATACGTATGTGTTGGTAGCGGAGAATTTATTCTCTTAGCTTAACACCCTTCTCTGAGACGTACGAGCTCAAAGGTTATGTAGTTGAAGGTTATCATCGATATACTCCCAATTTGGTAGCGTGGCATGCTAAGTGCTGCTGTGTGTTGAGCATTGTTGATCATTTGTGATCAAAGCATGGCTTTCGTGTAAAGCGTATCTTTGTGGACGAGACCTCATCAGACCTCACAGCCCGAAATGGTCGAAATAGGAAAGATGCGGCAAGGTTATGAGGGTCGCCCCCTTTAGGGTATGTCATTTCCTTTTGGAAAAAGGTGATGTCATGGTATGGAGCCAAGATATTTTCCTATGTGGTAGCTCCAATCTCATTTACTGTGTGGTTGTTGCTTTGTGATAGAGGACCCTCGGATAAAGGTCCCAAAGGATCGGGGAGTGGCTTACTCGAGTAGTAGTTACCTAATTACAGAGGTAACCCGGCCTTGTGTTGGCAGAGAGCCGAGTAGGTTCTCGGGACATCCCGCCAGAGGCATACCCATGTGGTAGTAGGAAGTTCCTTAGCCTGACCATTTGTTGAAAATCCAAAGAAATAATATGAGCCCTTTACGATTGCAATTTGTACAATCTGTCACCTCAGGTAACAGTTATAGTAGGCATAGTATAATGATACCTATGCTGGCTAAGATTAATATTCTACTTTCGAAATGTTTTTTACACTATGCATTAGTAATAGTATCAAAGAATTTTTCTCGTATCAAGCATATTTGACTATCATAATAAGAAATCTCCTCCGATTCTACGATTGCATTATGTGTGTGGCGGGAGGTCTTATGGTAGTTTCATTTTCCAAAAGCATAACGGTTTTCTTTTGTAAATCTTGTTCTATTTAAAAACAACTGTTTTTGTTTACTCATATCAGTCCTATGACTGACCCGGAGTTTATTATTTCTTTTCTAAACTCTGGGTGCCCATAATTTCCACACGGGCAGCCTAGTAGCAGGTTTCCGTGTTCTGGGTTAGCGGTATTTTGGGACTTTTGCTTTGGAGATATTTTAGAAGCTTTTGGGATCTCAGGTGTTTAGTTTTTGGTAGTTCGTTATCACTTCATTCCTTTGAAGACTTTTTGGATATATGATCATTGTTGTATTATTATGATGTTTATTTGGAGTTGTGGTGTATGTATTAAAAATACTCTGATGTAGTAATGGATATTATGATGTTGTATCTATGATGTATGCATGATATTAATTTTGTTCCGCTGTTTTATATTCATCTGATGTTGTTATAAGCTCCAACGAACCAGATTCGATGTTTGGATCTGTGGCATTTGAATACGAGTGTTGTATTCGGTGCCGATTTTCGAAAGTCGAGTCAGGGCCGTCACGGCTGTTCCAGAAACACAAGGGCGACAAACCAAAGTTCTTTAGTCTAGTATAAAGGTGACAGAATCACAATGGACAACAACGAAAAATATCGTAAAGGTAAAACAGGTAATGCTATATTTATTTGAATGATATATTAAATGTGATAATCTGCACCGTAATATGAGTTAAATCAGCCAATAATGTGATAATGAAATAATGTTGATTTTTGATTCTGACTTATTCAAAATTGTTGGCCAATTATATTCATATGCCAAGAACACTATAAAATCTCTAGAGCCTTTGAATTACTTCATATATGTTAGTTTGGATTAAAAATAGTGTTTTGTTGGATGATAATACATTTGGTTATAATATGGCTAACTCTATATTCACGGTTTTTGATTATTTACACGATTTCAATTCAAATTCAAGAGAATGTCATTTAAAAAGCTTTTAAAATTGATTTTGAAATTTTTGTTGCACGCTTCATGGTCTGGTCTATTAAATTCAATTAGTGATAATTTTGAGTGAAAGAGAAATTCAGATGCAGATTACACTGGTAATCTAGTTGATAGAAAACTTACTCGCCGAACGTGATTTTTGTGGAGACATTTAGTAACTGCATCGTTTTTTAAAGAAAATACCTGCATATTTTTCATTTCAAATAATTTTCAAGTAGCAGAAATTTTTCTCATATAACCCCTTCGAGAACATCATTTTTGACCATGTTTTCAGATCAGTCATTTTGAAAATTTGATTTCATAATTATTTTTGAATTTGATTTTAAATGACTGTTTTGACTAATTTGACTCCCTAATAATTGTCAAAAAGATAATTATGATTGAAAAAGTGATGAGTGCTGATATTTATCATATATTATGACTCAAGACGGTATAATCAGTAAATTTCTTTAGAAATTTAAACAAGAGTTATAAAACTTTTTGTTGGTAAATATTCCATGACCATCTCTACTTCTATCATATTTCTAACAACCATCACTCATCAAAATTCTATATAGTTTGTCAATATGTGGTACTTTAAACAAGAATCATTCGTTTTACATTTTTACATTTTTTTTATAAAATAAAAAATAAAAAATAAAATCCAAAGTATTCACTCTCATTTAAAAGTCCTCACAGTTATGCATGGGTGAATTACTTGGTATTTGTTATGTGCTTCCATGCTCATTTAAAAGTCCTCACGGTTATGCATGTATGGAACGCATATCAAAATTGATTTTTACAATAAACAAGTTGATTCTAATCCCATTTAAATGTCCTCACGGTTATGCGTGGTTAGAAGATGCTTGAATTCATTTTAAAAAAAATATGGAATACTACTAATCTCATTTAAAAGTTCTAACGGTTATGCATGGTTGGTAGATATTCAAATTCCTGATACAAATATACGACAAATAGATACAATGGTTTTATATGATGACATCATTCCCAACATTCTAACAGTGGAATATGCGCCTAACAAAGTATTATGATTTTTGTTTGATTTTTTATTGAAATTTGATATTTATATTCAATTGAGTTTTGATGTTGGATTAATATCGATCACTTTATCACTATTTTCTCTAACACCGTTACTCTTTTGCTGATAACAAAAGGGGAAGAGAAAAGTTAAGATTTTGTCAAATAAAATCAAGCAAAGGTCAAATATTTTCCATTTGCATCTAGGCTCATTTGCATATTTTTAATTGTATGCATATATGTAGGGGGAACTCTGTGTAGAGAGGAAGCATTTAAATAGGGGGAGCAATTAGAGTATATCAATGATCAAATACATTTAACATATTCAAAATCTTAAATATATGTTTGTTATCATCAAAAGGGGGAGATTGTTGAATATGCGATTATATGATTTTTGTTTGATGATAATAAACATATATATATATATATATATATATATTCGTGTAAATGTATTTGTTAATGTATAATTTTATTTTTCATAGATTAAATAAAATTTGCCGAATAAAAATAAATAACACAGAATTTGAATTCAAACAGAAATTTTATTCAAACAAATATTTATTACAATCTTTGAATAGTACAAAGTTCAAACTCTCACTATATATGTACAATTTTAATTACAGTATAATTTTGATTACATCACGATTCACATTTACATTTGACCTCACTACACATCATTCATTCATTCAACTCGTATTTTATTTTCAACTTCACTCCAAATAGAATCCAGCATTTGAGCAATCTACAAAAATAAATATTGACGCAGTAAAATTGAAAAGGAAATATTTTTACAGTATAAAACAAAATGTGGATTTTGAAAATAATATTTGTCTCGGTTATTTGGGTTGTTCGTCACCATTTAATTTTCAATTCATCATACATGAACAACTTGTGATATACACAGTGTATCACTGTATATGCCACAAGGCCGTGCACATCAATATATACTTGATAAAATTACAGGGATAGGTGAGCACAGGTCAAACCCAAAATATTGGATTCAACTCAAGTGTAATTCGAAAAACAAATCCAAATGCAATTAAGTGATCAAGACAACTACATACAGTCTCAAGTGAAAGGTTAGACAGTCCATTTAGACCATCAAGCAAATGCATATCAGACAATGTCACGAGACTCGGCATGTACATGAAGGCAGCTGAAACACCAAAACAGCATACAAAACAACCAAGCACCATATACACAACAACCGACATATCAACAACAACCAACCAACTCGAGATCAAGTTCAAGTTAAACAACTCAAACTCAACTGGACAGTACCATCTAACCAGATTCAAAGATGCAATCATGTACAACAAGAGTGGTCAGTAAAACCCAAACCTAACAGCAATATAAACAAATCAAACAAGGTCAGGTATAAGCATGGATGGTTAAGGCAATGCTCAAAGCCACACAACAGTGATGACACAAGTACACCATACCAAGGAAGTGCAAAATACAAAGCAACTCAACATTTCAATCAACCCATTTGGACATCAAGACATCTACAGTAAACACATACAACATGGTTTCAAATCAGAACAGTGAGACAAAAACAAGCAGTGAACACGAGATCACAGTACAAGTTTGGATCAGATCGGTTTAACTCGAGTACACATGAAGCATCAACTCAAACCAAAAATGTCAAGTATACATCAAAATGCAGACTCGAGTGTACCAAGTGTTCAAGTCCAGTTACAACAACGAACAAGGCTCGGTGCAGAAGCAAATGGCACCAAACCACAAAGAAAATGCAAAGTTCAAGTCACTGCTACCATGACTCAAGTACAATGCCACATATTCAAACTCAACTACAACAGTGACAAACAGCATAAGCAAGTAAACTGCAAGTGTCGTCCAAACAACTCATTGCCATCACAAAGAACAGCATATACAGGAATACTTCAACTACAAGTGATACTGAGTAAACATGACGGCCAGAGTGTACATGAATTCAACTACAAGTGATACTGAGAAAACATGACGTCTAGAATGAACAAAAACAAAAATGAATAGAGGTTGCTACAGCGATGAACACAAACAGTGGCAAGGTCAAGTACGCGACAAAAATTCAAGTTAAAGCCAAAATCGTCACAGCATAGTCAGAGCCGTGGAAAACAAGAAATCGAACTAAGTCAAAAATCAATATCGTGAGTGCCAAGTATCAAATTATACGAAATTGATAAAGTCAGAGAAATCTTCAACATCCAAACATAATCGAATGGTCAAAACACAATATTGACAAAGTCAAGCAATCATCAGATGAACAAAAGTTTAGGAATTCGAATCCATATAAAAAACCAAATCATCGTCAGCTAAAATCATTCGAGTTCGTGAATAACTGACAACAATAAACCAATAACTCGAATCATCGATTGAGTTCAAGTATTCTAACCAGAGAGAAAAAGCATAAATTACATACCCGAATCAAAGACGAACTCAATCGAATTGAAGTAAGCCGGAAGCGATCGACAAAGAGAAACAGGAACGAAGCTTCAGAAATTAAAGTCGACTTCTTCAATTTTTAAACAAAGCCCTAATTTGCAAGCAAAGGAAAATAAGCCGCCATTATATAGAGCAAAAGAATAAAGGAGTTCGTTGTTCTGTTTAAATTGAATTAGGCCGCCTTGTTTATTTTTAAATAAGAATTAATTAGGGTGTTAGGGTTTTTGTTTTTAAAATTGTTTTTTTAATTTGTAGTTTCATTTTAAACGGTTGTAATTACTAGTCGTGTGACTAGGGGACAAACTACGTGGCGTAGTTTGAGAATTCGCAACTCAATGGCTGAGTTGTGGCAATATTTTGTGCGTAGTGTTAGGTTAGTCCGTAGCGGGTGTCGCGAGTTTACGTGTGTAAGCGTGTGACTACTAAATTTCTAGTAGAAATCTTGGGGCAGCACGTAGGCAGGGTATTGCCGAAGCTGGGTAAATTCTGTGTCATTCTATTTGTGCATTTATTATTCTGCTATTATCTGTGCTGCTATAAGTCTGATTTATCTGTGTTGAAATAATTTATAAGCTTCCGCTATTAATTTTTATAATTATCAGTATCACCATATTCACCACCCCTCTAGGGTGAAATCGATCCTACAGGTGGCAGTATGTGAATTGTACTTGGAAAAGTTGAAAAAGCTTTCGAGGCAGTGGAGAACGTTCCAAAGTACAATATAATTGGTATCCCGAAGAATGGTGGGAATATGAAATTCTCCATATAAATTCCTTTCCGGCATAGGAGTATAGGTTTAGAAAATGAAATTTTGGATGGTAGGGATTAGATGGTAGGGAATGAATGCAATATCAGTTGATTTAAACCATATTCCTACCCATAGCAGTGTATAAATTTTTGTTTGTGAAAACAAAGATTTTTTATCTCTAAAAACTTGCATATATATAGAACTGCCGGTCTATATATAGGTTGTTTGCATCATATTTTTGAAATGATTTTAAAAGATTGTATTCGTATAGAAGGTGCCAATTTAAAATTTATCCATCATGTATATCATATATATTGTGATACATCATGTACTTGTACACGATTGGCCGTAAAATTGATTGCGCATTAGTTGGATGGATAGTTTAGAAGGGTTGTGCATTAATTACATGACTCAATCCTTAGGAAATTTCCAGGATGAAATTCTCTTAAAGGAGAATAATGAAAAACTCCACAGAAAAAATGATAATAAATAATTATTAAGGCTCAAAAAAGGGATTTTAAGCAAACGTGAAAATTTGACCATGAAACTTGCACCACTATATTTGTGGTGATTTTATAATCAACTTTCATATATGGACTTTTGTGAAGTTCAAACAAAGAAGCTATTAGCATTTAAAATTTTTTGAAACAAAAATAATTAAATAGGAATTATAAAGGAAATAAATAATTAAACCACGTAGGCCCACCGGTTGACCCATACCTCAGGCCGATCGACCACTAACGGTCGACTCCTTAAGAGGGAGTGGTCAATTGGTAGAACTTGTGTCGACTGGGTTTGAATGTTGGCCTAACGACCCAGATTTAATTAATTTAAATCTAACAGATACGATTGATTTGAGCGCATATATATAAAGGCTTAGCCCCTCGCTTTTCATCCTATATTTTCTTATTTGGGCAGAAAATAAAAGAGAAGAAGAGAAGGAGTGGATCAAAAAGGTAAATTTTTTAAATACAAATTTATTTTTCCACTTAATTCAAATCTCTAGATCTATAATTATAATGGATATGTATATATATATCTTGTTATACGTATTTTTGGATTGGAAAGGAAAAGGAGCCAATTAAAGGGATCAAATTAGATTTAGGAGATTTGAAAAGCTAGAAAGGTGAGTGGAAAATTATATGATTTATTTATAACACTAAAATTTATGACGTTAAATTTTATTTAATTATTATGCTTATGTAAGATATGTTGAGTTGTCCACTTAAAATGAGCATATTTAATTGAAATCTCGCCTACATATTATGTAAGTTAGGTAATTGGAATGAAATTGTATATAGAGCCTAGTCGAGAATTTTAGAAATGGGAATGAAATGGTATATGTAGAGGAAATGACCGTCAAGAGCTCAATAGAAAATGACCTAGGACGGTCCCCTATTTAAACTCAGACATGAAAATTATGCCTCATTAAATCATGATCTGGAAAACGTATATCCCACCTCCAAGGATTGCATCCATTATGTTAGGGCTCCTTCGCCCGCTCAAGGCGAAGAAGATCCCACCTTAAAAAAAAATTGTGAATTCCACCAACTTAAAGGTCATGCACCCAATGAGTGTCCTTACATAAAAGACAAGATAAAGCTGTTGATCCCCAAAGGTATAGTTGTGCAATATGTCAAGCAATTCGTAGACTAAAGAGCGGAAGGGAAAAATCTCCTTGCCCCGCCTCAACAAATGAATGGTAACAATGCGCCCACAATCTACATAGAAATTTTATTAGTATGTTGCTGCCTGTACGTGGCCGGAAGCAACAGAGGGGCCCAAGTCCGATATAGAACCCCCATAAATCAAATGTATTCGATGGTGCTTTTGGCCTCGAAGGCATTTACAGTGGAGAAAGATGGAGTCAACATCACCTTCACAACTGAAGACAAAAGAAGCATCAACTACCATCACCATGACCTCATAGTCATATTTCTCAATTCAAAATGAGGGTTTGGGTTTGCCAACGGCCCAGATTCGATTGTATATTATAACAGCAGTCAGATTTACATCGTATCATTTGGGCGGTCTGTATTAGCTTGAACCCCTTTAAATAGATAGCTAATGTAAACCCTAATTCACAAATTTTAAATAGTACGTCCAAATAAGCCAAGTTCTTTTCTACAAACAAAATTTCTTCAAAAGTATTTAAATTAAAAATCAAAAAAAGAAGAAGAAGAGAAATTAAATCAAGGGAAGATCTATACCAAATGGGATTGGTTCCAAGAGCTAGAAGATAAGGGGTAGCTTTGATTTAAGGTAAGTAGGTATATTGTTAGTTAGATGATTTATATACACTTAATTTTAGTATACCCTGACTGTTTAGATTGTTAAAAATTAAATTAAAAACCTTATTTGTTTAGATTTAGTAGTAAATATAAATTTATCTAAACATGTTAAATAGGAATTGATTCAAGTTATACCCTTCTAACCAAATACTAATTGATATAACCTTATGAAGTTGATGCTAAACAACGTTAAACTATTATACTCTAAATTGAAATTGATTACGAATTTGGAAAAATACAACTTAAATTTCACAAATTTGGGATTTGCAAAAATTGCTACAATATGAAAACTGTAGGCTTACTGTTCAGATTTAGGAATGAACGTGATTAATCAATAATTAATAAACAAAAACAACGACAATCCCTAATTAAATAGTGATGACCGGTTGACCACTCTCATTGGAGCCGATCGTTTAAAAGCGGTTAACCGCTCTAATACCAACGGTTATCCAACTGGCGTTTTTGAGCATAGTCGAACCTCAGCCTAAGGCCTAAGTTATAAGTAGAATAAGTAGTATGTATATGTGTATACATATTTTATATACATGGATAAACATTAGTATAAGTAAGGAAGCTAGTTCCCTATATTGACGACACTAGAATGTTGCAGGACCGAATAAATGCTATTTATCCAGTAGGGTCGATATTCGACTAGATGCGATTCATCGCAATGTTCACTCATAAAAGGCTCGACAGTGGACGTGAAACACTGAACATTATGCTTGGAGAAGTGCGCAACCGAACACCAAGGGGAATTCCTTGGTATTCATGGTGATGCAACATGATGTGTTGATGATGGGTCCTGGAGTGGTGCAATAAGAGGCATTGTGTTACCATTGAGAGGTGGACATGGATGCAGCGACGATGAGATACCCCAGCGATTCGGCATTGTTGGCTCTCCTAGATCCATAACTAGCATACGTGTAGTCATAATTGTTGGGAATATTGTCCCATGGCTAATATGGTATGTGTAGTTGTAGAGTGGGATATATAGTCCTATAGTTGAAAATTTTAGGTAAACCTTATATAGAATAGTTTCAGTAGCTATTAACTGATCCTTAGTTGTCTTGAGGTTCAATTAGTTACTCAATCCTAAGTATAAGCCTAAAATTTTTATTGTATAGGCGTGTATTGAGTTAAAACCCTTGGGCAAATGAAATAAGTAATTCACGGAAACTTGTAGGACATTCTAGATCATATATAGTATCACTAAAGTCATTGCATATTAGCACCATATATTAATAGTGTACTTGTTCGCCAGTCTTTTGTCTGACCCACTCCTTTCCTTTCTTTTCTCTCACCACAAAGGATAGGGCAGCAGGTGATAGGCCCAAAATTAGTACATGGAGAGGCGAGCTTGGCATTGGAGTCACTTATCATCTTATATTACTCTCTACGTAACTATTATCATATTTAGTACTTAGTGTTTATAAGACTATGTATTGTATTTTTGTGTACTCTGGTTATGACTATGTACTATTTCTGAGACTTTGTTTTAAGATATTTTATGAGATAGTTGTTTTTTGTACTTATATTTTGTTGCTTTCCACCATGAGATCTGAAAGTGTGGTACGTCTTAAATCATGTTTGTATATTCTTAGTCTCTGTAATATTTTAAAAACCTGATAGCTTCTATTTATTAGCATGAATTCAAGTCCAAAAGCCACTCTAGGCTCTGGACCGTTGTGTTGGGAGGTGCGGCTTATCACATTTGGTATCAGAGCCTATGTTTAAAAATTCCTTAAGATCTAGGTACATATTGAGAGAACATACTTGAAAAGGCTTAGAAATTTTGTTTTTCCAAAAAGGTTTTCAAAATGGATTTCCAAAAAAATTCAAAAGTTTTTATAAATATTTTATATTAGTATAATATGGAAAATTTCTTTCCCTTATTCTTGCTAATACTAACTACGGAAAAACTACTGATAAATTCCTAAATCACATATAGAAAGGAGCGATCCTGTCGGTTAGGGCTCAGGTGATGCATCTGAGATTCCAGGCGTAAACATTCCAATTTGATTGTGTCGGTAGTGCAAGCAAGAGGACAAGCCAAGCTTAACCCTAACAAAGGACCCACCGAGCATGCGCCAGGTGCAGTTCCTGCTTATCACCTTCCACTGATCTTGCCAAGCTATGCAAGGACTTTTCTAGTCTAGGAAAAAACTATATACGAGGACCACATTGTATATGGACTCGAGGCCATAGATCCTAACTTGTGAGAGGGTTTTTGGATTGATGGGTCATGCTGATGAAGTGAGGCGACAGCTTGCTACTTAGCATTTACAGGGAGAGGCCTTGAATTGGTGGGATGTAGTAATGGTAGAAACTGATGAGGCAGATATCACTTGAGGGAGTTTAGAAGACATTTTAAGATAAAGTTTCTTTCCAGAGCAGTTGGAGAAGTTCATACATTTGCAATAGGAAGAGATGTCGATCAAGGAGTACGTGAATAGTTAAATAAGTTGGCTAGGTTTAGGATGGAGCTGATAAAACCCCTCACAAGAAATCCTTGAATTTTTTCCAAAGAGTTGAATCAACCTCTCTAAATTTTGGCTCTTAGTCACATTCTAATGGGTGCGACATATAAGGGTTTGGTGGAGATGGCTTTATTAAATACCGTCTCTAAGGAGAAGTTAAGAGTGAGCCAAAGAAGTCTGGAGGGAAGGCACCACAATAGAATCTGTGCAAGGGCGGAGTAGGACCCAAAGGGAAGATTAAGAAGCAAGAGATGCAATGTAGGAGATGTGGTAAGAAGAGGAACTTTGCTAAGAAGTGCAATACGGACATCTCGAAGATCAAGTGTTACAACTGTAATCAATTGGGACATGTAAGGAGGAAGTTCCAGCACCATAGAAGACCTGTACCCAGGTAGTAGCTGCTTACGCATGGGACGCCATTCCCAACTTGAGTGTGCCTACAATAGTGGACAAGGGGAAGACAATTGTGATTGAAGGTGTGTTAACTCTATTTGGTTTATCCATTCTTACCTTATTTACCACTAGGAGCATCACACTTTTTTATTTTTAGTAGACTTGTAGATTAGTTATACATAGACACTAGCATGGTAACAGACCCTGCAGTCGTTTCAAACCCTGTCGGAGGATCGACTTATTTGTCTATGATATGTAGGGATTTAAAATTGTTTATTTTAAGAGTCGTGTTCGATTGTGATGCTTTTGTCTTAGGATTTTAGGTTAGTTTGATTTTAGACAGGGATTGGATAACGATGTATAGGGTGATCCTAGATTGTGATAGGTAGGTTGTTGATTGGGTACTTGTAGTGGACGAGGTCTAAAGGTTTATTTCAGTCCAAGAGGTTCGGTTATGTTGAGTTACCTATATTCATTAAATCTATCACATGACGAGTTAGATTCAATGCCTGTAATTAGAGACATTTGGATGTCTTTTCCGGATTTACAAGTCTTCTACCCCAGAGAGAGATCGATTTTTGTATTTATCTAAAGGAGAATGCCACATCTGTTGCCTTACTATGGAGGCATATAGCTCCTAAGCTGATAAAGAAGAATCGTTACCCAGTGCCCCGCACAGACGATCGCTTTGATCGGTTGGTTGGAACAAAGGTATTCTCTTAGCTTGACTTGGCTAATGCATTCCATTAGTTGTGCAGAGCCGAGGATTGTATTTAGAATATTGTTTTTTATATATGCAATGGACTTTATGAGTGGTTAGTCATGCCCTTCGGACTGACAATTCACCCACCTACTTTGTTGACCTGATAAGCCGAGTTTTTAGAGGGTTGCTTAATAAGTTCTTGGTAGTATATGCAAACGACATTTTGTTCTATCTGAGAAGTGAAGAGGAGAACATGACGCATTTAGAATAAGTTTTAAATACACTCCGTGAGCATAAATTAAAGGTAAAGTTTCTAAATGCCACTTTTGGCATAAGGAGGTACACTTTTTGGGACATGTTGTCTCGGAGCATAGGCAGGCGGTCAATCCTAGTGAAGTTGATATAGGAAAGGATTGACATATGCCGAAGAATATCATGGAAGTGAGGAGTTTCCTTAGTTTACTACTATAGGAATTTCATTAAAGACTTCCCTAAATCTCTTCCTACCTAACTCACCTTACTAAGAAGAATTTGTTTTTCTCGTAGGACTCGAAGTGTAAGAATGCTTTATCATGCTGAAGTAATCGTTGACTAGTCTATATGTTCCAGTACTTCCCAATGGTACTATGCATTCACAGTATATACCGAAACATGTGTTATGGGGTTAAGCACAGTGTTGATGCAGGACATGAGAGTAGTGAGTTATGCAAGTCTGCAACTGAAGGCCATGAGAGAAACTACCCTACCAATGATCTTGAGTTGGTAGCGATTGTCTTTGCACTCAAGTCATTGGGACACCATCTTTTAGGAGAGCGGTTTGAGATGTATATAGATTATAAGTCTCTGAAGTATTTATTCTTTCAGAAGGATTTTAACTTGAGGCAAAAGAGGTGGATGGAGTTCTTGGCATTGTATGACTTCAATATCACTATACTCCAAGCAAGGGTAATGTTGTAGCCGGCTCCTTGAGTACGAAGCATGTGATATTGAGTCCTATGTTCTTGTAGTAGAAGCACTTGGAGATTATTTTTACATTTGACTTTTGACCATCATCAAATATTTCCGTGGGATTGTTAGCAGCTTTGGATGCGCATCCTACACTTATGGACAACATAGGGTCAATTTAGAAGCAATACAAGGAGCTACGGGATATTTTCGAGAGGATTAGAAGAGGAGAACAGTCAAATCATTTGTGTCGTTATGCCATTGACTCGAAAGGGTGGTTATAGAGCGATGACCGATCGTGTTCCTCTCATTATGGATTTGGTTGGCATAGTACTAGCCGAGTCTCATCGTTCGAGGATGACAATTCATCCGGTGGAGACAAAATATACTGTGATATAAAGAGAGTCTTTTATTGGCTTGGTATGAAGAGGCATGTAGCAGAGTACATGGCCCGATGTATGACTTGTCAAAGGGTTAAGGCGGAGCAGAAGAAGCCGGGTGGATTGTTGCAACCATTGGATATTCCTCAATGGAAGTGGGAGAGCACTTCTATGGACATCGTCAATGGACTACCTAGGAGTAGGAGAGGGAATGAGAGTATTTGGGTATAGTCGACCGACTAACCAAATGCGCTCATTTTATTCCAATAAGGAGTACGAGGGCTACTGCATCTTTAACAACACTATACATGAGAGAGATCATCAGGTTACTTGAATTTCCTTCTAGCATCGTTAGAAATAGAGATTGAGTTTGAGTACAAGTTATCACTCGTAAAACGATGGACAGATGGAGAGGTTAAACCGGGTGTTGGAGTACTTACTTCAGATGTGCATATTGTATTTTTGGAGGCTCTTGAGAGGACCACTTGCTATTAGTTGGTTTACTTATAATAACAGCTATCAGATGAGTATTGGGATGACACTATTCGAGGCATTATACGGAGGCCTTGTAGATCATCATCTAGTTGGTGGGAGACTACGAATTGGATTATTCTTGGACTAAGTATGATGAGATGGAAGCCTAAGAAGGTAGACTCGATCCATAGGAGAATGAAGGCCGCTCAGGATAGGTAGAAGTCTTATGATGACAGGAGACACACATAATTAGAGTTTATTTTGGTGAATTGGTTTTTGTGAAGGTATCACTACTTAGGCAAGTTATGAGATTTGGTAGTTCGGAAAAGTTAACGCCAATACTTGTAGGGCCTTTTTCGATCACAGTTAGTGAAAATCCTACCTCTATACCCATACTATCCAAGAGCATTACTAGGTAATACTTTTAGATAATACAGAGAATGAGGCTATATAGAGTGCACATGTAAATATTTCCTCGGGCTAACACTTGTACGTATTTCAAAAATCAAATATAACTCATCAAAAAATGTATATAGCATCGATACAAAGTAATAAATACATGTGCCTCTAAGATAGAACAGTATATAATATATAGTAAATATGAGAGATCACAGAGTTAGAATCGCAACGATAATATATAATACAAAATTATACATAGATTCAATGTATACACAGATATACACTATCTCAAAATATCCAATGCCTGAATCCAAAAAACATCTCAATAATATGTAATGACTCTATATAATGATAACCTAGCCTCCATCTATGCCCAACATCCATAAAATGGTCATCTAGTCTCTGAACCTAAAATGTCTTGGACTGACTTGAGTATTATACAGATAACATATGGGTCATACTACGTCTATAATGTAGATGTTAAATAGCATAAGATGATAATATGTATGGAATAAGGGGGATTGCAAAATCAATACCAAAATATCCCAAAAATAACATGCATTGCAAGATCGTGTAGTAAAAATGTCATCACCCATATATATTAAATCAATAAGAAATCAAGAAAACCATATCTAATAGGTGAATCATCCACATAAAAATCAACATCAAAATATGAGAAATCTTCACTTAAAATAAGGTTAATACAATAATGCCCGAAATAGATAGAATTGACATTCTCGGATCTGTCGACATAAATGGTATCACCTGCCTATAAATATAAACATATACAACATAAATCAAATCCAATAGCTATGGGAAATGACTTACGGCAAATAAATAGAGTCATATAATAACAAATAGGTTACAACACCCATATTTATACTTAAATGTGGGTATAAAAAAATATGTACTTATCTACTACTTAGTGTAGAACTAGATGGGAGACTAATAGCCACACCTCCTGGTCCATGATTTTAGTGCTACACCACCAGATCCGCTCCTTTAGTCTTTGGCTACTGACCTTGTATTGTTACTATATCTACCTCATGTGCTCGTCGACATGAGGACTCTTAGTCAAGACCTAGATCATGCCCTTATAGTAAAAAAGTGCTAGCCTAGGTGACAAAAAGGGGATAGGGCTACACCACCCTTCACTAAAATCCTGTGATGCACAACTAAAGTATAATAAAAGTGACATAGATCTAGGGCGTGACCCTATGATCAGACTGCGAGGGTGGATGACCAACCTGGTTCTCGCTAACACCTAATCATATCCCGGAGCACTTCATGATAGACAAGCAGATAATATTTATGAATATATACATACATATGGATACACCCACATAGCTCAACATCTGTAAACTTGTTGTACACCAAGCATTTGAACTTGCTCTACCCAAGCATTACCTCACATAAGTATAAACCATATCCATATTCCCATCTAATAGGTGTCATCTATTTACACTGAATAACCGAATAAGTATCACATCGCATACCACCACATGATGCTCAATCATTTACTCACTGCTCTTAAACTACATTCAATCCAACCGATGTCTCTATGTAACAAGTTCAATGAATAATTGAAAAAATGTTACTGAAAGTCTCATACCAGAAGGTATCACTCATTCGTTTACTAAAATTCCTCATCTCATAGAAATGAGAACACATACACCATAATAAAAGTAAATACATAAATGTATACAATGTTTGAAAGCATAAATAATATTTTCTATAAAGATACATTGTTTATTTATATAATATAAAGTAAAATCCAAATAAATATATAAACACCATAAATTCCTTTATAAGTCTGTAATATAAATTTTATAATCATTAATGAACATCATAAGACCATTTGATAAATAAAAATAGGAGTTTACTAAATCCTAATGACTTTCACTTGCATAGAATTATTATTAAACTATTTTATTTAACTATTAAACTGTAGCGACCCGTAATTTCGCTACTTCGAAAACGAGAGATTTCGTTCGTTTTAAATTTAGAAAAGAGTTTAAATCTTAAAATAAATATGTTATATATAATAAATAATTATCTATTCTTATAGTTAATAAATTACAAAGTATAAATTTGGATTTTAGAATAAATCGACAAAAGTTAAGTTTTGTTAATAATAAAAAAGTCTTAAATAAATGGATTTAAATATTTATTTAAAAAGGTAAAACTTATTTAAAACATCTAATAAAGATAATAAAAGTATATTAAAAGAATTAAAAGAGTATTGATAACCGTTTTACCAAAATAACCAAAATTTGTCGCATTTTGTCAGTTTTACGTACGCTGTAAAATTAGAGATTTTGATATTAATTAAATATGATTTTAAAATATAAAGAGACATGTTTTAATTTATTTAAATAAGTAAAAAGTTCATTTTAAAGTTTGGTTTACATCAACATAAATAGCTTAATAAAAAGGTCAAATTTTGACGGTAAAATTTGTCGACAAAAACACCGTTTTCAACCAAAACAAGTTGTCGATAAGTTGTTGCAACTTGATACATTTTCTAACATACACATATGCATAAATACAACTTTACAGACTATTTAAACACTTTACATTTAGCACTAAAACAAAAAGGGTTTACTTTTGAAAAGTTTACATAAAAGAGTGTAAAAAGTGAAAATACATGATTTGACTAATTAAGTTTTATTTTAAATCTTTACAAACATCATTGTATATATATATGTCATGTCTCATTTATGGGATGTTATGTGTATGCATGGAAAATGTGCAAAAGGGTAATTATGTAATTTAAAAAGTAAAGAAAAAAGACAAAATCATTACTTAAGGACTTAACATCACATCCAACCTTCTCTTCTCATTAGTGCACATCCTTTCTCATTTTGGAAATGAAAGAAAGTAAGTTGAAAATTCAAAAAGTGGAAGGGTATTTTAGTCATTTTGGCTAAGCTTAAAAATGTAATTTACATAGGAAATTTTTGCTACAAATACCACTACACTTTCACTCATTTTCTTCACACCTCTCATTCTTCTTCTTCTTCTTCATTTTTATGCTTTTTTGCTCATTAATAGCTTCTCCTTTTTAAAAGAGGTAGGAGGGTTAAAAATAGTGGAGTGCTTAAGCACTAATCCACTTGTTACTATCTAACATCTTCTTAATTCACTTCTTCTCCTTCTCTTCTTAAAAAGGGCCTTAGGCTATGAGTTTGGGAGTTGATAAGGGGAGAACGTGAGCAAAGCAAGTAGAGATGGAGATGATCGAGCACTTGGAAGCATGGTATGATAAGGTTTAGAAAGGTTTAGTGAAGCGTCGAATTAAATGAATGTTGGTAAGAAATTAAACGTTTTGATTTAAGGTGAGAAATTCTCATTGCTTTTGAATATATATTTTAGTTATGTTAAAACAATCACATTTACACCCGTATGACATATGAATATTTATACCAAATTGATTGTTAATATGGTTGATTTGATAGTTATTAAATTAAGTGAATTGTGATAATATATCCCGTTATGATATTAATAATGAATGCTAGATTTGAAATCATATGCATGTGATTGGTTGAATGGATGTTATGTTAGTGATAAATATGAATATTGGATATGTTCATTTTGATTAAGTAATCACTTTGTTAATAAGACCATGTTTTAGTAATATGAGATATTTTGGAAAAAGAAGTCTTTTTTCATTTAGAAGTGAAACTAAAGTTAAAATAAAAGAGAATTTGAAATTTGAAGTGAAACGGATTTGAAAATGATAGTTAATTTGAAATTAAAATTGAGATGAATAGTGAAATTGAAATTAAAATCGATTTTGAAAATTGAAGTTTAGTTTGAGATTGAATTGAAATTTAAATTGAAACTAGATTTTAAATCTAAGTTTTAAATGTGTTTAATTTGAGGTTAGAATTGAAATTGAATTGAAATTGGAATTTAAAATTTAATATTAAAATAATAGGAGTAAAATAATATTATAGTATCGTAATAGTGAAAATATATTTTAATTACTTTAAAAGGTGATGATACTGATTTTAAATGATTTGTAATGAATTTATAAGTGATAAAAATTCAATTTGAATAGATTATTTCAACTATTGAAAAATAAGTTAAAACTAGGTGCGTCGTGTAACAGTAGTTCGCGATTTAACGCCGAAAAGTTCAAATGAATGTGTAGAGTGAAATATAGTTCGGAATTCTTCGAGATAAGAAAATTTCGGACTATTATATCCGTATATTCTAAATGAATAAAGAAAATCAAAGTTTCGATAAGTAGATTTTGAAATAAGTCCAAATCAATTTTCCAGAAAAATCGCGCTAGTGTAGTTAAGTGACCATAACAGGGAATCTGTTTAAATGAACGTTTTAATTATGGAAAAATATGAAATAAATTTGATAAATCTATTTAAATGATTTAAAAGAGATTTGAATTGAAAAATATGAATTATCAAATGTTTAAAAGTTATTTAAATCAAATAAGCTTATATGGCAATTTCCGCAGCACTTTTATGCTGTGAAATTCTATAACTTTTGGAATATGAGTTTAAATGTAACGACGTTTCCCGAAATCAATTGTGAATTTTTAAAAATGATAATTAAGCGTTTTGAAAGATAATTTGTAATATTTATAAGCAATTCCAAAATAAAGTTGAAAATCTGAGTATGCGGAAGACTAGTACATTTGTCCCGCCTATGAGATCTTGGAAGATAAAACAAGGTGTTTAACTAAGGTTAAGGATGGAGAAACCAGTGCCCTGAACTTACCCGGCCTATGTTTTCTTTTCTTAGGTGAGGGGTGGAACAAATCGAAAAGAATGCCCGGATGCTCTAAGATAAAAAGAATTTGTTAAGTTCTCCAAAATAAAAGAAAATTGGTATTATCCAAAATATAAGCAATATAAAAAATGAATGATTTATATGATCCAATTTACTCAAAAATGTTTGCTAAGATTTATTTAGGGTTCATCATAAACGATATCTTAAATAACATTGTTTTTGACCCGCCTAAAAGTTAAGAAATTTTGATCAAAAATTAAGTAAGGAAATCTGAGATATTTTCCAAAGCAAAAGAATGAATTTCTTAAAAATTACTCTAAGTTAAAAGAAAGAGATTTCGAAATCATCCGAAAAGAATTAAAGTGAAAAGAGACTTAATAAATCATGTATACTCATTTTCACTTTTTATCGATAATTGAATTTCGAAGGAACCGGGGTCGGATTTGGTTGATTCCTATCTAAAAACCACTTCGAACCAATGTATACGTTCGAACGTGGAGACGTGATGAAGATGATTGAATACTGTGGATCTTTATAGCCTGAGGACTGCTTGTTGACTTGCTTTGGGTAGCTCCCAAGTTATATATAGCGGTGGTCTCCCCATTGTGGAGATTTTTTGGATTGCAAGGACTACTCGCTAGTAGTGGTAGTAGGAGAGTGTCTTCGGTTTGTCTTGTTCCTGGACAACTTGTATGGGCGTTTGTCTGACATTGCATTTCTAAAGATTACGTACATTGGTTTTTACAAAAGTACATCTATGGTGGCGAAGAAGGCAACTTCTCTTAGCTTAACACCCTCCTCGAGACATACGAGCTCAAGAGTTGTATTTTTGTGGAAGGCGATTAGTAGTTAAACGGAAATGGAAATGTGGTATTCAAAGATGTGATATGTGCTATGTGAAAAGGTAATGGTTTGCCTCAAATCTCATCAAACCGGAAATGACCGAAATAGGATTAGATGCAGCAAGACTAAGTGGATCATTTCCAGTTAGGGTATGATCATCCCCTTCTAGATATATTTCTTCCCTCTACGACGTTTGAGATATTAATTAATGTGGTGTATGGAAAGAGAGCTCTCGGATAAAGGTCGGTGATGACCGGGGGATGATATATTTGGCACTATCTAGTTATAGAGGTGGGCCGGTCTTGTGTTGGTAGAGGATCCTTTGTGATGGTTGTCGAGACATCCATCTAGAGGTGTACCCATTTTGGAAGGTAGATCCTGCGTCTGGTCATTTGTATGGAAATCCATTCTCTAATAAGAACCTACGGTTTTGTTTGTAGAGCCTAGTGTGCTGGAATTTAATAATGGTAACAATTTCGGCTTAGATTAATAAGTTTATTTACAAATGTTTTCAAAGAGATATCATTATAAATAATATCAAAGATTTTGATATAAAAATGTTTTAGTTATCATAAGGTAAAAACCCGTCCGTGTATAAGTGTGGGCGTGGTCTTATGAGATACTTTTTATTTCAAAGGATTTTATCCAAAGGCTGATATATGACACTGTCATTTATTATTGAGTTTTTCTCACGCTGGTTTATCAAGCCAGATTCGGGTATTTTCAATACTTGGGTCAGATCTGAGTAGTTTCAGGTTAATCGAAGACGATTGGAGTTTCCAGAGGATATCTGGAGATATTCAACGACGTATGGACATATTCTATTATCCGTTGTACTTAGTTTATTTTATTTGATGTATGTGAGCAATTGTAAGGGCAGATGCTTATAACTGTCCAGGCTGAATTTAGGTTTGACTTTGATATAGGTATTTAAAAGTTTTCCGCTGTAAAGATATTTATTCAATATTATATGTTATTCCATTCGAGTGAGATTCTGTTCTGTTTATTTTTCTTTATTACCCTTCATGTTCCGTATTTTCGTGCAATTTGAGTTGGACATATGTGGTTTATTGTCGATTCAAAGGGTATGGGAAAATGGTTCTTTGCACAAACACCTTAAAATAGCTTGTAAAATCAAATACTGGTCACAACAATTATTTTCTAATTTTCCATAATTAAATACTAATTTTATGTAAATTTTATAACACCCAAATCAATTTCTTTTATTCCATTCATAAATATATCTTCAAAACTATATATTATATTCAAAATCGTGAAATATAATTTGAAAATTTATAAAATAGTTTGGTCAAAATGACACTCGACTAGCTAAGGTGACGGGTGAATGTTAATATTTGAATAGTTCGATATTAATCGCTGGTTGAATTTACACCTGCGAGTCGCATAACCACATTGATAGATTCTCCTAAATACCACATGATTTAATTAATTTACAAATTATTATAAATTGGTTAAATTAATTATAAAATTGGAAATATTAATTAATTAATTTACATATCGAATGCTATTAGTATGTTTTTTATGTCATTGGTATTTACTTGGGTGCATATACAAAAATTGTACCAGTACACATCGATATAAGATATCGATGGACATTTAAATTTGATTTAAATGTAACTATTTTCTAGGTGTTGTTGAAAAAAATAAAGGGCCATAAAATCTCATTCATTACAATCCATATGAAGAAAACGAGGCTTGAAATCCAATGGCTGGATCTAGAAATGAAGGGAGGAGGTTAGGGAAGGTTATCTCTATAAATACGTTACCTATCAATTCACTTACCTCTCTTAATCATTCTCTTTCATAACCCTAGCCACCATCATTTTTCTTCCACTTTCATGGTCGAAATATCAAAGAAATGAAAGGAAAAAGGTTTATTTTAATGGTAGCCAATTAAATCAATCAAATAAATGGTGGTACTCCAAGTCGTTTAAAAGCTAGGAGCTTGGAGATAAGATCTAAGATTGAATTTATCGATCAAGGTGCACTTAAGAGAGCAACATAAACTAGGTATTATAAATTTAATTTTATCTACATATACTATTATGTTACAGATATAGCAATATATTTACTTTGATGAATTTATACACACATTTGTTGTCCGTTTTTTATGGATATGCAGATCCGAAAATTTTATAATTTGTCAAAATTTAATTTGAAATTGAAAATGATGGTTTCTATTGATAATTGTGTTGATAATTTCTATTTATTTTGTTGTTGTTTTAAATCTAGATCTAAATGTTAATTTATTATTTTATGTAGATTTAATATTTAAATATCAGTATTATTTTCCATTGATTCACAATTTGTTTTCGGTTCTAAAATAAACCTATATGTATACATACATGTATGTGTGATGACCGGCCTTTTCAACCCCTAAATATATATCCTAATACATCCATATAGAAAAGAAGGAACATAATAGAAGAATCTCATAGCACAACAATGACATATAATGTCAAAAGAAAGTATAAACTATCAGTCTAAGCTACAAAGCATTTCAAAGTTATAATTCTAAATACTATCATTGGACTGGACAGTTAAAACAGCTAGTCCTCACAAATGCTGATATATACATAATAGTAATGCAGTGGAACATTCATCTCGTCTCTTCAATCTCCATTGAACATCCAACTAAAACCTACGTTTTCTCGGACTACTCGAAAGAGAACATGAGGAATTTAGGAAAAATAAAAACCATGTATTAGACAAAAGTCTAGCATAAGAAACTCAAAAAATATGTAACCAACATATAACAATACTTTTGAGACCGCACGGAATGTCGTAATGGTTTTCCCCTCAAAAGAACCACTCATTTAATAAGTACATAAGGTGATATAATCGATAATTTTTTGGGTATATAACATAAATCAGATCAAATAGCTGTGGTGCTTACATAGATTACACCACAACAGTATTGAGGATACAATCAAAACTGCTAAGGTACATTCGCATATGGATTTTCTACCGAGGAACCTCTAATAAACTGAAGTGGATCTCCATGACAACGATCAGAAACTACTTTCCAAGCATCGTATATCTCTAGATAGGATATACCATAAGGTAAATACAACTCGCCCAATGGTTAACCGCATGGAACCAAGTATCAATAACTCCCATGTGCAACATATCGATAAGCATACTCTAGATTTGGAGTAAATATACCCTTATGGCTTAGCTAGACCCAAAATTTATGCATCATACTCTATCTTTAGTCACTTACTGTTGTTGAGGTTATGTCCAGCATCTCACACACGAGTCTTCATCACTCGAACAAATCACAAATCCCCAAATGGGTTCCAATATCTTGAATAGATCACGAATATCCAGATAGATTTCTGCATCAATCCTCCGACGAATGCTAATGCTGATCTCCCCCTTGGACTTAACCTCAGGATAGATAGTTCAACTTTATAGCATTCCACCTGGCAACCGCTTTCAAAACATAGAACTCATATATCAGTTTTGAAGTGGTTTTCGATAAGTAAAATATTTACTAATCCCGGTCTCTTCAAAGCCAAATCGATGATTTTTGATCAAGTTCGATAGTCCACTAATCAACTATCAAGTTTAAAATAGACGATCGCACATGGAAACCAAGTCCTGTAAACTTATCATGTTTTGACCTTTTCATCTCACGTTATCCAACGGTCAAAAGTAAAACTAGTAGGTTAAAGCAGTATTGCTACTAAACCCTACTCAAACATCAGTCTTAACTCTTAGAGACAGACAAGCCAAGTTCATCGGCTTTTAGTGCTAAGTACATAAATAACATAAATACTCTCCATAAGTGAATAAACACAAAAAGCACGATCAAGTCATACAAGCACGATTAAGACACATGCGACTTCTACTCCTCTTTTTATTTAACTAGTACTTTTTATTAATTAAAACCTTGTTTATTAGAAAAACTTATTTTATCTAATAAAACTTCATTTATCAATTACCACAATTCATTTGTACTCTTTTAATACATCGAAAAGTATTTATATACTTATCTCAAATGGTATAAGTATATTCATAAATCATTAACAAGATTTCTTACTTTAAATCTTTACTTTTTTTATTTTTCCTAAAGATTCCATAGTTATAATTTTCTTCAAAATATCTATTTTAAGGATCTAAGTACTTTCGAAAATCCATTCAAAAGGTTTACGACTGATATTACTCAAACATTGTCACTACAAACCCAAAACTATTCACTTATGCTTATATTTAAAACATTATTTTTAAAGATCTATTTAAGTTCATAAGTATAACCAAAAAGGGTTAAAGAAGAATATTATTAGCACATTGTCACAACAACCCAAAGCTATTCCATACTTATTATTTATCTTTAAAATTATTCATTTCAAGATATAAGTTAATATTTGGTTAAGTTCGGTATTTGACGCGTCAACCGCCTAATTCTAATTATGATCTTTCATGGAAATCAAGGTTCACGTACGTGAAACATTTCTGACATTCCAAATTACACTATCCCTTAGTCAAAACTAAAGCCAAGTAAGTTAGAGCACTGGTTGCATATCAAAGCCTTGACAAGACACTTCATTCTTAACTCTCATAGATAGACAAGTCTTCTTCATTGCCTTTTAGTGTTAAGTATAGTATTAATGACTTTCATATGAGTAAACAAACAACATGATTACACATTTTTAACATTCCCAACTTAACTATTCCTTGGTCAAGGGTGAAATTGGCTTGTTAGAGCTCAATTGCTTCTATCCCTACTCGACGGCTAGTTAGAGCTCAAGGGTGAAATTAGTCTACTTCGACGGCTTTTAATATTAAGCTTAGTTATTTACTATTTTGAAACTTATATATAAATACTTCAAAATTAATCATAAATACGTTTTAAATATCTATGTAAAATATTACTTGAAAATAACTAATTTATAATTTGATGAAAATAAATAAAAACTTGTTTTATAATATAAAACCTTTTTACTTTAAAAAATCATAAGTAATTATTAAAAATGTATTTAAACTTCAAAATTCAAACCAAATTTAAAATTTAAACATTGATAGAAATCATCCCAAAAACTATTAGGGAAAAATACCAAATTTAAATATCAATTTTAAACACTTAAAACCATAAGCATCTTATACAACATTTATAAATGATGTTAAAGTCCTTAGTAAAGAATAACATAGAAAAGCATGAATTTAGCGACCAGTGTTTTCCACTTAAACAAATGATTTAAGACTTGACATTTTTATACTAAGTACTAACCTTGTGGTACTTAAAAACTAAGGGAAGAAATAATTAAGAAAGTCTTTCAATTTATTTACAAGAATTCCTGAAAATAAGGCATTTACTATAGTGTTCGTTTAGCGACATTTTTAATCCAAATTTCGCTAATTTATTTGACCAGTTCCAAAACGTTAATTTTCCACTAATAAGTATACATATAATAATTGACAAGCACCTTTGTCCAAGTGGTTAATTGATTCGGCTTTGGTGTAGGATGTCACAAGTTCGAAACTTGCTTTCGAACGTTTATTTGACATGTGATATGTTGTCCCAATGATTTGTTGTATATAAAGTACCAATTCAAAAAAAAATAATACATATAATAATTAATAAAAATGTAAAGAAACTACTAAGGATATCTTTTGGTTTGTTTACAAAAAAATTCCCAAAATAGGACTTTTCAAAGTGCTCATATAGCAACCTTCTCCTCGCTATAACATTTTGCAACTTTCTTTCACAAGTTAATGAATGATTTAAACTTTCATATGTTTCCAGTAATAAGTAAATTTTTAGTAATTATTAAAAATGCAAAGAAGCCTATAGGATATCTCTCAAAGCTGACATTAAAAATTGCCAAACACAAGGTATTTTCAAAGTGCATCCACAGCGACCTTTTCACTTCTAACTTTAACAATTTGGTTTCACAATTTACATAATTTTTCAAACCATTTCTTTACTATCTCATACACTAAAATATGTGTAGACAGTACGCAAATCAAATTTTCCTAAGTTAAGTTCCAAGTCTTTTATTTACACAAGTTAAAGTAAAGAGATATCGAAGTGCGCTTAAAGTAACAATTCTTCCTTCAAATAGTTTCAAGCATAGTTCAATTAACCATACAACCCAAAAAAACATGCAAACGAAAAGTCTAGTCCATGCCACATGTTATTAAAGGTAATATGAGTGATGTTATGCAATATAAATTTGTCATGTGCTTTCAAAAGCAAGAGGGGTTCAAAGTCTGTAACTTTAATTAGTAAATGTCATTTCAACTTTATATTTCATCCACATAACATATATACATAACATATTAATGTAATACAATGAGATAACTCACCCAAATCCAAGCTTACAACAAGCCTAAACACACAAGAATCGAAGAACCACTTTCTATCATCATCAAAAGCCTAAAAATCCAACCTTTAGCCCTAAAATCACAAAGAGCCAAGCTCCCTCTCTTCTCCTTTGCTCACGGCCTAACCAAGATCCCCCATTTTTCTAATATTTCTTCCACTTTGAATATAGATCCACGCTTCCTAAGGTATTTTAAGGTGTAGTGAAATTTCGGTGAAGTTTGAAAAAAGATTTGAACTAATTAGAGAAAGATTAGTGAAGAACAAAGTGGATTAGTGTTGATCCACTTCCACCATTTTTATTCTTTTGTTACTTTTCAAGCTTTATGAGATACTGAATGATTACACAAGCCAAGGCCACTACTTTACAAGGTCTAGACCTTCCTATGTTCCTTGCATGTTTATTTTACTTTACACCTAGACATTTTTTACTTAACATTTAAATCTTTCCATAAAAGCTCATTTTCAAAATATATTCTCATGACATCAACCATGACATCATCAAATATTTTATTTCCATAAATGGTAAAATATTTTTATTTTATATTTTTTATTACCTAAGTTGATAAGTGTAAGTAAAAAAGTTTGAGCAACTTCTTATGAGTAAAAAACTATTTATCGATAAAACGATTTTCGGCCACATTATCAGTATTTCTTCGAGATTTTTGTACAAATTTTTCCAAAACAACTTTACCACCATTAGATATTATTTAAAAGGTGGTAAAAAAGGTTATTAAATCACTTTACTAATATTTAATCATAGATTCGAATATTTAAGTAATTTATATATTTAAATATGAAGTGTTTGAAATTCCCTACATTTTCCCTACTTAGAATATTTTATCCTCGAAATTCCAATAGGAGCAACAAGGAAACAATCACATAGCAATATCTAGTAGCATTTAAATCACTGGCAAACATAAATCATGGCTTGGCCAAGTTCAGAAACCTTCTCATCGCACAAGGATGATAAATAAACTACAAAGCATACCCTTTTGCTCAACAGCCTTAAGTAATTACTTAGTCGAGTTTTCATGCTACCTTATAACAAATCGAAGAGTTATCACCTAAACCCTTTATAATCCAACAAAACATAGTATGAATATACAAAATTTCATGTGGTATGCATGGATCATTCGTATACAGTATAAAATCCATGCATATGTTTGATCACATAAATTTCACTTCCAAACTAGTATATATCACTTGACCTATGTAGTGTGGACCCCGACTGGTTCCTTAATTAAAAACCTCTATCTTCCTTGCATAACAATATATTATGATAGAAAACCTTGAGATCATATCAAGAATCTATATCAAGTGTTCGCCACTAAGGATCAGGAGAAAAATCCTTTTTCCGACCGGTATAAATCACCTCGAAATCATGTACTCGAATAATAGTTATGCGAATAGAACAATCTACATACAACTTACGTATTTATCCTATTGGTTAAACGAAATTCATTTATCCAAATAGTATATCTTATTCAATACTAAACTATTTATAAATCATTTCATAAAACATAATTTCAAGTTATTAAACATTTTATAACTTAAGTTCATATTCGTTCAATACTCTACTACATCTTGAGAGTATATACAAAACATCAAAAAAAATTACTTAACAAGGATGTTCAATAATTTCAAAACTTGGATCGACTTACTACTTTCTCAATTTAAAATTAATAAAAACTTAACTTTTCTATAACAATTCGAAAGTTTTTCGACTATCTAAAATTGTCGAAAATCCAATTTATTTTAACAAATGAAAACTATTAAACAACATATCATAAAATGATGCACAAAACATATATTCCTAATGCATAAGCTACATGTGTTCATAAAACAACTTTATAAATTTCACTTATTTACTAAACGCACTTTACCTGTAAAAGGAGAAAACATGAAAAGTTCCAACATTTTTTTCTGAGCAATGCCACTACCACTTGGGCCCCCAACATAGCATACACACAAACCTTTTCCATATAGAAATTTCTTTCAAAATCTTTATTAAACTACTCTATATTTATATCAAATCTATTTAAAGAAAACTTTATGACTAAACATCGAGTTTTATTTTAAATCATTTGAAATAATAACATATACATATATCTTTTGTATATCAAATCATAATTTTGGGATTTAAATCAAAATCTATTTTACTAAAATTACTCTGTAATATCCTTTGTTTAGAAGCTTGAAAATGAATATTGATGATTCTATAGTCATCATCTGAATTATTTTCAAGCCACATAAGTGAGCTCATCCAAATCATACATTTCGAACTTAACCGAAATCATTTTCAAAGCGTTATCAAATACTTCGTATAATAGTACTAAGTATCATGATCCTAACCAATATCCTAAATATTTTCTTTCATGTAATACTACTATTATTCTCCAAAATCTTGAAAAACATTTTCAAAAACATCCCGATTTAAGTTACCAAAATATCAATTTAAAACCTTTTCGTTTGTAAACCATATTTTATAAACCATACTTATATAAAATCACTTTCTGACATAAAATCCTTTCACAAATATTTATCTATAAAATATCCTATCTTTCCATTAGATTAAAATGAATATCTTTTATTAAATTAAACTATTAACCCCAAACTGTTGTCGAGAGCCTTTTAGTCAAACTGTGAAACTCAATTCATAAGATGTTCATTTCAGTACATCCACAAATACTCTCTACCCAACCCATATAGTGAAAAGGTAAAACTATTCATTGATTGGTCGAGTATAATTTAATATTCAACAAAGAATAGTCAACGCCCATAAACTGGTCGAGCATTACTAATCAATTAACAAATGATAACAATGCTCGTAAACTGGCCGAGCAATATTAAGCTAAGAATTCTACAAATGATAATAATATTTATAAATTGGTTGAGCGTGTCAAATCATTCTACAAAGAATAGCAATGCTCATAAACTGGCCAAGCATGGCTAAACTAATTAATAAGTGGTAATGAATGAACATCTTTAATCCCTATATTAATTAAACTACGCTGTCAACTTATATAACTTACCTTATATAAGATTTTAATTTTCGTACTTGAAATTACCTTTAAGGCATACAATTATAGCAAATACAAATACGCTCTCATACGTATAACACGCTTAACTCATGGTGGGACATTCCATTACCCTATTTCTTAACTAGTCATACTCAACCAAAGCCAAGGTTCTCGCTTAACCTTGCTCTAATATCAAGTTTTAATGAAAGGCATTTTTGACCCCTAAATGTTGATACTAATACATCTACGGTATTTTTGTATCAAGCATCCAAGTAGCAAAAAGATATATTATTGGGGTAAAATAAAAAGAAAATGAGACAGAAAAGGAAAGAAGGAACACAATATCAGAAACCTATAGTAGAATGATAACATATAATATCAAAAGAAAGTACAAATTATCACTTTAAGATACATAGAATTTCATAGTTACAATTCTAAATACAATCTTCATCCTGAACAGTTATAACAGCATGTTCTCACAAATACTGATACATACATAATAGTAATGCAATAGAAATAAGAATACTACTGTAGGTGAAACAACCAGCTCATCTCCTCAAGCTCCAATGAACGTCCAACTGAAACCTGCTTTTCCCAGACTACTCAAAAGAGAACACAAGGAATTAAGGGAAAACAAAAATCACTTTTTAGACATAAGTCTGGTTTGAGAAACTCAAGAAATATGTGACTAACATATAACAGTACTTTTGATACCGTACGAAATACCATAACGGTTATCCCCTCAAAGGAACCACTCATCTAATAAATACATAAGATGATATAATAGATAACGTCTATGGTGTAGAATATAAATCAGATCAAATAGCTGTGATGCTTACATTTATCACACCATTGCAATATTGAGGGTACAATCAAAACCACTAAGGTACATTCACATATGGATTTTCTACGCAGACGCCTTTGGTAAACTAAAGCAGATCTCCATAACATGGAGTAGAAACTATCTTCCGAGCATTGTATATCTTTGGATAGAATATACCATAAGGTAAACGAAATTGGCCCAATGGTGAATTGCGTGGAACCAAGTATTAACAACCTGCACGTGCAACATATTGATAAGCATACTCTAGATTTGGAGTTGGCATACCAATCATGGGTTAGCTAAACCTGAAATTTGTGCATCAAAGTCTATCTTTAGTCATTTGCCAATGTCGATGTTACATTCGGCATCACTCACATGAGTCTTCATCACTCGAACAAATCTTGAGTCCGTAAATGGATTCCAGCATCTTGAACAAATCATGAATATCAATATAGATTTTCGCATAAGTCCTCCAAGGAATGTTAATGCTGACCTCTCCCTTAGACTTAATCTCAGGAGAGACGGTTCAACTCTATAACATTCCACTTTATAGCCGCTTCCAAAACATAGAACTCATATATAAGTTTCGAAGTGGTTTTTGATAAGTAAAACACTTGCCGATCCGGATCTCTTAAAAACCAAATCGATGAATTTTCGGTCAAGTTCGATAGTCAGCTAACGACTATCCAGTTCAAATTAGACGATCACATATGGTAAGTAAGTCTCGTATACCTATCATGTTTCCGACCTTTTCGCTCACACTATCACTCAGTCAAGAGTGAAGCCAGTAGGTTAGAGCACTATTGCTACTAAACCTATTCGAACATTAGTCTTTATTCTCATCTATAGACAAGCCTGCTTAATTGGCTTTTAGAGCTAGCTATTCAACTAAATATTTTCCATAAACGAATAAACACACAAACCAAGATCAAGTCACACAACGTACAATTAGTCACATAAGCGACTTCTAATCCCTTTTTATTTAATTATTAATTAAAACATCTTTTATTAGTAAAACTTCTTGTATCTAAAAAAACTTTATTTATCAATTTCTATTATTCATTTATGCTCTTTCAATACATCAAAAAGTATTTTCTATTATCCATTTGTGCTCTTACTTTAAACCTTTACTTTTTCTATCTTTTTCCAAAAGATTCTGTACTTATAACTCCCTTCAAACTATCCATTTTAAGGATCAAAGTATTTTCATAAATCCACTCAAAAAGTTTAAGACTAACGTTACTTAAATATTGTCACTATAAATCCAAAACCATTTCGCTTATGCTAACCTTTAAAACATTCTTTTTAAAGCTCTATTTACATTCATAAGTATAACCGAAAAGTGTTAAAGACCAATGTTATTAACACATTGTCACAACAAACCCAAAATCATTTCGTACTTGTTATTATCTTTAAAAACATTCATTTAAATATCTAAGTAATATTTGGTTAAGTTCGGTATCTGACTAGTAAACTACCCAGTTCTAAAGACAATCTTTTAGGGAAATCAAGGTTCATATACCTAGCACGTTTTCAACATTCCAACTTATACTATCCTTCGATCAAGAGTGAAGCACGGTAAGTTAAATTGCTGGTTGCATATCAAATCCTTGCCTGAATACTTCATTTTTAGCTCTCACAGATAGATAAGTCTACCTCGTCGGCTTTTAATTTAAAGTATAGTATTAATAACTTTCATAAACGAGTAACAAACAACATGATTAACACGACTCCAACATTAGTGACTTAACTATTCCTCGGTCAAGAGTGAAGCTAGTATGTTAGAGCTCAATTGCTTCTATCCCTACTCGAACATCAATCTTAACTCCCATAAATAAAAACGTTTACTTTATCGTCTTTTGTGTTAAGCATAGTTAATTACTTTTCAATAGTTATACGTATAAATACTTTAAAAATACTTATAAATAGGTTCTAAATGTCTATGTAAAATATTACTTGAAAATAACTAATTTATAATTTAATGAAAATAAATAAAAACGTGTTTTATAATATAAGACATCTTTACTTTAAAAATTTGTAAGTAATTATTAAAAATATATTTAAACTTAAAATTGACTTTAAAATGCTGAAAATATGTTAAAAAACATCCCTAAAAAGATTTAAAAAATACCATATTAAATGTCAATTTTAAACACTTAAAACCATAAGTAAATTATTATAGTATTTATAAATGCAGTAAAAAGTTCTTGGTGAAGAATAACATAGAAAAGCATGAACTTTGTGATCAACTTTCACAAATTAAACAAATGATTTAGGACTTGAAAATTTTAAAAAGTTCTACTATAAGGGTACTTAAAAACCCTAGGAAGAAACACCTAAGAATATTTTTGAATCTATTTTTAAAAATTCCAAAAACATGGTATTTACTAAAATGTTCGTTTAACAACATTTTTACTCCAACTTTAGCCATTTTGTTTGGCTAGCATTTAAACTATAGTTTTTTTTCAAGTCATAAGTAGGCATATGATAAATATTTAAAAGTACATAGAAAACTCAAAGGATGTCTTTCAATTTATTTATAAAAATTCCTAAAAATAGGAATTTAAGAGTGTTCGCATAGCGACCTTCTTCTTGCTCAAACTTTTTGCAACTTTATTTCATAAGTTAATGGATGAACCAAACTTCCATATTTTTCCAGTAATAAGTAAACTTATATTAATTATTAAAAATGCAACGAAGCCCCTAGGATGTCTCTAAAAGTTGACTTTTAAAATTGCCGAACATAAAGCATTTTCAAAGTGCATCCACAGCAAACTTTTCGCTTCTAACTTTTGCAGTTTGGTTTCATAATTTCTATAACTTCCCAAACCATTTTTCACCATTTCATACACCAAAATATGTGTATAAAACAACTAAATAATTATTCAAAGTTAAGTTCATAAATCTTCTATTTACCCAAGTTAAATTTAAGTGATATCGAAGTAACTTATAGCGATTATCCTCTCGTCAAACACTTTCAAATATACTTCAATTCAGCACACAAGCTAATACAACATGTAAATATAAGTTCTAGGCCAAGCCACATGTTATAGAAGGTAATAGATTCTATAGAATATAAAGTTGTCATTATTTTTCAAAAGCGGGCGGGGTCCAAAGTTTATAACTTTAATTAGTAAATGTCACTTTAACTTTATATTTCAAGCACACAAAATATATACACAATATATACATACAAAACAATGATATAACCCACCAAATCCAAGCTTACAACAAGTCGAAACACACAAGAATCAAAGAACCACTTCCTACCATCACCAAAAAACTAAAGATCTAACCTGTAGCTCCAAAATCACAAAGAGCATGCTCTCCCGCTTCTCCTTTGCTCATGGCCTCACTAAGATCCCCCATTATTCTCATTATCCTCCACTTTGACTTTAGATGCATACTTCCTAAGGTATCCTAAGGTGTTGCTAAAATTTTGGCGAGGTTTGGAAGAAATTTGAATTGATTAAAGAAAAATTAGTAAAGAACAAAGTGGATTAGTGCTAATCCACTTCCACCATTTTTGTTCTTTTGTTACTTTTCAAGCTTTATGATATAATGAATGATTACACAAGCCAAGACCTCCCTTTTACATGGCCAAACCCCCCATGTGCCTTGCATGCATATTTTACTTTACACATTTACATCTTTTACTTAAGACTTTCAATAAAAGCTCATTTTCAAATTATCTTCCCATGACATGACCCATGACATCATCAAGTATTTATTACGATAAGTAAACTATTTTTATTTCATAGTATTGATTACCTAAGCAAATAAGTGTACGTTAAAAGAAGTTTGCACAACTTTGACGAGTAAAAAGTTGTTTATCGATAAAATGATTTTCGGTCACATTATCGATGTTTCTTTAAAATATTTATTTTCGTAAACATTTTTCCAAAATGAATTTATCATCATTGGTTATCATTTCAAAAGGGGGGTAAGTAAGGCTGTTTAATCACTTTCATAATATTTAGTCAAGATTTAAATAATTCAGATATTTAAATACGAAGCGTCCGAAATTCCACGTCGTTACAGCGTGTATTAAAGTTAACTTGAAAATTATTTTATAATAAGTTGATTTTATAAAAAATAAGTTTTTATACAAACATACATACATACTTACATATATACATATATATGTAACTATATGTATATGTATATTAAAGGATATTCATCTTAATTTATAAACATACATAAATTAACAAACCTAACTTTTTTGATAAAACTTTTCTTTTGGATTAAAATGAAACGTTATGGTTTTGGAAATTGAATATTATTTACAAAATCTCTTTATTTCCATTTTTATTTTATTTTCAATCATTCTTATATAATTGATTTTGAATTTGTAGATCTAGATCTACTTTTCTATTGTGTTACCAAATTAGACAACATGATATTATGGAAACAAAATCTTGTATTTGGATTCATTAATTTTGTCAAAATCAACTTAGATTTATTTAAAGATTTAACTAAAAAGAATTTTTTTTTAAAATATACATACACACACACAGACACACACATACACACACAAGTATGCATGTGTGTCTTTATCAGTAATGTTTTGGATAGCTAATGCATATATAAAAGGCAAATATGTCGCTACGCAGTAAATCCCAACATCTAAACATGTACACAATTTGAAAAGTTGCACTTGCACTATATACACTTGAGCATATTTAAATGTGATCACAAAATATACCAAGTATGAATTTATATAACCATCATTTAAGTAAATTGATCAATTAACTTAATTAAGAGAAAGGAATGAAAAGTTTCTCTCTCTAAATGAAATAATACCTTCCTTTAATTAATAAGAGATTTTTAAGAGAGGGAAACAAAATATTTCTTTCTCTGAATAAGATAAAACCTCCGTAATTCATTTAGCTGAATTTGATTCACATTAAGTGCATTTAATTAATGGGATTAATTAAAAATGAAATATATATTCAAAATAATATCTGATTTTATTAAAACAACTAGATTGGATCTAGTGTTAGACAATGGACTTCATAGACCCACTATGATCCAAATAGGGAAGTTTTTGAAACTTACCCATTTAACCCATTTTCAATTGGCCTGGTTCTAATAAAAGATGTAGTGGAAATCTATAACAAATACAAAAGGATATACTCATGACTTCACCATTATATTGCAAGTTTTAATTATGTTATTATTACATGGTACAAAAATACATGTATACATGCACACAAAAAGAAAAGTGTATATGCACCCTAATCCGACTCAGATTCCTCACACGCTATGATCTTCCTCCGTATTTTAGAGTCTAGAGCTGTTTAGGAATAAGAAATCTCAGTTATGAAAACCGAAGAGCGGCGTGACATCCTAACAACTAGACATCTCGGGTCATAGTTTGCTCCGGTCCACCAGTTACCTCCATTGCATTCTTCAACAACGTAGTCAAACCAATTTAAAAGAAAACTTAAATCTAGGGTTGGCGTAAAATGGCTGAACATGTCAACTGCACATTTAAGGGTGTCTCATGCATAACCCTCCCGAACTCCCCTGTTTAAGATTCCCAACCTGATCAAACCATGGTGAAGCTAGGGCAATCAAACAAGAAAAGGAGATAGCTAGAGTCTGAGCAGTAGGGTTAGACCGCAATATCTGTTCTTCATGCTCGTTAATCCACTCGATAGCGACATGATGCACCTGCTCAAAGTCATTCAAAACTTTTCTTTTGTCCTTTTCGTCTTTTTCGAAATGGGTTGAATATTTCATAGTCTTAAGAGCACTTTTTCACTCGTGCATTTCCAACAAAACCTTCTAACTTCTTTTCATAGGCAGCCCTTAACTCATCAATCTTCTTTTGGTAGAACGCCACTACTTCCTTTTTCCATTAGGAAACCTCCTCTTCTTCCAGACGCGAAAAAGGAGCAAGAATCGTATGAGAAAGGAACTTCTTAGAAAGAGTGGCAGTAGAAGAAGGGTCGCCCTCTCCTCAACTAATCTGTTCAAGATTTTTGGAGATAACATATCTATCGTCTTATTAAGCTTCTTGATCTCATCTTCATACAAGACCTTTTATAAACCTCTAGCATCTCTTAGTAACCCTTCCAAATTCAATAACACGATCTTAAGAAAACTTGAGTTTGTTCTCCAATTCATGTACCTTAGAAGTTATGGATGCGATTTTGGCTCTAAATTTCGTTTTATAATTATGGTTTGAAACTTTAGCCTTTTTAGACTCCTCAAGTTGGTGCACTCTTCTTTGTATTTAGATTGCAATTCTTTTCTAATTTCACTAGAAGTCCGCTCCTTTTCCTCATGTACATTCGCACTAGCGAACTCAAGTAAATGAATTCAAAGCTCATAGCTCTCTAGGGTGTTAGGTGAGGCCTTATTCCTTTGGCAAGAATCGCAGAGGGCAAGGGGAGAGCCACCATGACTAGAGGATGCAACTGGGGATATGCCAGCTGGGGGAGTGGAAATGACGACATAAAGGAAGAAACAAATAAGGAAATCGACTCATAAGCATAAAAATAAATAGCAAACATAATTAAACTTGAACCAAAAAATATTTTATTCAACAAATACATAAAAATGTTTCTCTCATTTCGGTTAATCCTATTCTTAAACCAAGATAAATGAGGATGCTCTATTGGAAGAAGTGCATCCTTGAATAATGGGCCCATCTACGTAGTACGAAATCGCAAAGTATGTCCCTCTCATGAACCAACCTAGTGTTCCCAAACAAAGGGTGTTGCAACCCCTTTCTCATTCTAATAATGGATATTTCCAGCTCAGCTGTTACAACCCGATATTTTTAGTCATTCGCATCCACATATGTCGGACTTGAATTGCTTAAAATACCGCATTGTAAATAAATTTGGAGCAAATGAAATAAAATCATAGAATCACAGACACAGAAATATCAGAATAACTCGCAACGGAAATTAAAATACCATAGTAGTTCATCAAGCTACTATAACAAAATACATAATATTAGTCTGAAAAACATATACAATAGAAATCTCAAATACATAGAAGCTTATAAATACCAGAACTGAAATAGAACAACTGAAACTGAAAGTGAATAGACAACTAGACAAGCAGAATCTCCAGCGATTCCTGGCTCCAGAAAAGAAATCCAAAGCTAAGCTGTAAATACTCAGGCTGATCTGAGGTTAAAGTAAAACACAAAACACTCGAGTCAGGACATACATACTTATATAATGTAAACCAACTCAAGTGAACTGTAGTAGTAATACACAATAACTTAAAGGATGCTTGAGATCACCCATCCTCTAAGGATTAGTTAAACAATACATCATGTGGTTAAAATTCCAAAATGTTATTTTATACTTCAAAATCAAATATCATTTCAAAATTCAATACCATTTCAAATTCATTTCAAAATATCATATCATTCCAAAACCACCTTCATTTTTATTTAATTTAAATACCATTCCAAATCACATTTCAAAATAGCTTATATTTCAAATCAAATATTCCAATTAAACCATTTAAAAACGAAATTATTATATTTTAAAAATAAAATATTCAATTCCCAAAATTTTAGTCTTTTCAAAGTTCATTTATTCACTTAAAGTTATCAAAACAGTGAAAATTCAACTTTCACAGCACTTAAAAAAATGCTACGGAAAGTTATGTTCTAAAACAATTAAATTTAGTAAAGATGGCATTAAAAATGCTGTAATAGGTTTTAGGTTTCAAATAAAAGCTTTAGTTAAATTCAGCAACTACAGCACTTCCAAAGTGTTGTAATAGCCCTTAGTTCATTTTTGCCTTTTAGTTCATTTGTATTAACTACAACACTTAGAAATGTTGTAATATCCTTTATTTCAGAAATGATAGCATTTCTAAAATACTGTTAATTAAATTCCAAACTTTCAATACAATTTCGTAAACAATTTTTTTTTTATTTAAACCATTTTTAACTTATAAAATTTAATATTTTCTCACTTTAAAAATGATCATTTAAATACTTTTTAATTTATGATTTTATAAAGTGAAATTTCACAAATAATTATCAAATATTTAATAATTCACTTATAAAATAAATGTAAAATTTTACAATATTTCATTTACTTTACTGTTAAATTTAATTTACCATTTCATAAATTAAATTTATATTCCATTTTATTTTTCTTAACTTAACTTTTATTTTTAAAACACATTTCACATTTTCCAAGTTAAGTTGTATTTCAAATTTCAATTTTAAACATTTATTTATTTAACTATTTTTAATTTATAGAAAATCAATAACACTTAATAAAAATCATTTTAAATTCAAATTAAAATCAAAGTATCATATTTTCTTACTTAATTTAAACTACATTTATAAACAAAATCATAAATTCCAAAATTTACTTATATTTCAAATTCTACTCTACCATCTATTTATTTCATTTATTTAACTTGTAGAAAATCACAAATATTTCATAAAAATGATTTTTAATTAAATTTAAATCAAAATATCATAGTATTTACATTTTTACAATATTTTAAAAATTCAAGAGAAATATATTAACCACGGTCTATATACAATTTTTCAACCTAAATCAAATGTTACGGATAATATATCATTTCAATCCGTAATTTACAAAGGAAAAATCCGGGTTCTATTATTTCAAACCCGAAATCCCAAGTAAATAAAAATAAATAAAAAATCATTCAGGCCTATCATTTCAGCCGATAATGATTTTTCCCTATTCTAAAGTCTGTTCGGGTATGTATCATTTCAACCCATAGTGATTCTATTCTATAGGAAACTTGCAGTGTGATAATCAGATACAATTGATATAAATGAGCAATTAACAATAGCAGATGATATGACAGGTGTATAAATAGGGTGAACATCGTATAAATCATATCACAGGCAGGTATAATATGATAATATAAACTACAGATTCATATGGTGTCAATTTACTAATTATATAAGTACAGATGTCGTGTGTGAATTACTCACTTGTTTCAAGCTGGAGATAGCAAGACAGAGCACACAAACGAATTTCAAAAGGCACGATAACACGACTAAAGACTTGAGTGGAGTGGAGAGGCAAGTTTTTATCCTGTGAACAACACATAAACAAGACAAGTATAAATACAATTTCAACCCAAATATACTTTGAAATAATTTAGTTTAAAAACAACAGTGAAAGGAATGACTTGACCATGCTTCCATCATTCAAGTGCTCGGCCTAGGGTTATGTGTGCTCGGCCAAAGTGGTGTATAGGCAAGGGTATGGCATGCAAACAGGCACGGCTAATATGAGTTGAACTGTGTAAGTTACAACCTAAAGGAAGATCAAAAGGTAGGCACATAAGTGGTTTTTTGGTGCACCACAAAGGCTCGGCCTGCCATGGGTTTGGCTTCCTCATGTAAGGGGATGGTCAGGTGGGGTCTGGAGTGGCGGCCAGAGTTGGTTGAGGATCAGGCGGCGGCAGCTAAGGAGGTGAACAAGGTGGAAAAATGAAGGCTAGGTGATTTTGGAGCTCGGCTAGGCAATATTGATGTGTTTATGGAGTTTTTGTGGAGTTTGCTCCTAGATGATGTCATGGCCTGGTCAAAACATAAGGGAAGGATGGTGGAGTGGCCATGGATAGTGGTGGTGTTAGACGGTGGAGGTGGTGGAGGAATATGACCAAGAAAATGCATGAAGAGGCATGGCATTTTCAATAGAAAAATTAACAAAAATGGAAAGAAAAAGTGTAAGAGAAGAAGACATTACCAAGGGCTTTTCTTCAGATCTGAAGCATATGTGAAAAGTGAGGTGAGATAGTGTTTTCCTATGTGAAAATGCAATAAGAAAAGTTACGGCTGATTCTAGCGAAAAGACGGCCCAAAGTTATGAAGGGGTGGAAGGTGGAAGGTCAAAGGGTTTAAGGCTAAAGTCTTTTGAAATTTCCCTTTTTCTTTATTCAAATAAACCAGAAAAAAAACTTGGTAAATAAAATGAAAATGAATACAAAATAATGTGAAGATAAAATAAATAAATAAATTTTAGAAAATTATATAAAAATATAAGAATATAGTTAATTATATGTAAACTAGTTTTGAAAATTGAAAACAAAATATAACTAGTTTTGGAAAAATAACTACAACACTTTAGAAATGTTTTAAAAATAAAATATATACATAGCATAACATATTACACACATATACACAAATTGGAACAAGATATGTCAAACAAAAATATTATTTATATAAATTAAAATAAACAATATTGTTAAATAAATCAATTTACATACAATATTGTAAAAAACATAACTTTCACAATATTAATCAGATTTCAACGAAACGAAAAACATTATTCTTAAAATTTAATCTATTTTCATAATAAAATATAAAATTCAAAAATTTAAACTTTAAATTTAAAAGTCAAAGTATGACCATATTGACCAAAATACAATTTTTTTGGAAATATTCTATTTATTCAGGTTTGAAATTATAATTCACATAAAAATCAAAATTTATATTTAAAATAATAAAATTTATCCATTTTAATAAATAAAATAATGTTTTTAAGTCAGAAATTTCAATTAAAATAATTAAAATATACAATTAAAATAAATCACAAAATACAGGGTTGTTACACTCTCCCCCACTCAGTTCTTTTCGTCCTCGAAAAGAACGAACAAAGAAAATAAGGAAAAGCAAGATAGACAAAACAAATAGTACTTGGAAAAACAATTCCGGATTCAAAGAACGAATGGTCTCCTCCATTTCCCAGGTACAATCCCAATCATCAGTACTTTACAATACTTTGACCAGACTAACAGATTTCCTTCTTAGCTGCTTCGTACATCTGTCGACAGTACGAAGTGGCTTCCTCTCGACAGTCAGATTAGGCTTAATATCCAAACTATCAAGAGCAAAATTCTGAACAAAAGAGATGGGTCATGAAGATACCCGTGAAGATGTGAGACGTGGAATACATCTTGCACTCCAGAAAGCTTCTCGAGCAAATCCAACGATAGGCCAAAGAACCAACTCTTTCAAAAAAAGAGGAAAGGACCCTCGAAGAGGAAGAAGGTAGGAGTAGCTAGAAGGGAAAATAGGTTGAAAGACAAGGAAGAACCATATTTTTGAAACTATATAAATTTCAATTAAATTTTTTATAGCATTTTAAACATTTTTATAATATGATGAATAATCATTTTATTCAAATATGATAGTTCGAAGTAAACAATAGTTAAAACATTTTAAATTATTTAGAAAAGTAAAATAAATGATCAAAATATCGTTTATATAATACTTTATCAAAATACTTTTATAACTCGATGTCTTAACAAGTTTACTTTCGTTCTTGCAGACTCTGGCTATGCGTTGATCAGGCGTAAAGCTAGAATTCTTCAGGTACTTGGTAGACTTGTTTCAACACCCAGTGAAAATACTGGAAAAACTTTTAAAAACAGATATGGAAAGTACAATCCAAACAAATCAACCAAACCAAACATTTGTCCAACCATGATCGCAGATACACAATGGTTACACCTGGATTCCCCACGAAACATCCATACTGTAAGCTATCTCAGCTTGCGAATTACGCCATGATGACTAGTAGACCGCGGATACACAACGGTTACGTCTGGATCCTCCAGGAAACATCTGTACCCTTAAGCTGTCTCAGCCAGCAGATTTCGCTACTAATACGACCTACATAGATCGTAGGATACACAATGGTTACGCCTGAATCCCCCAGGAAACATCCGTACCCCTAGGCCATCTCAGCCAGGCGAATTACGCTATGCAGTCGCGTTCATAAGACCATGGAGATCGCCATGGAATTCGTTGGACACTCAAGTATCATATCCGAAAAACCCAAATCAGAGAGAATAATATCGATAGAATGAATCAACAGTGTGGCCACAAAGCGGATATCAAGCAGAAGGCACTTTCCATATCTTTACTTCGAAAATATATATCATATAGTACCTTCCAAAATCACTTTCAAATATCATACTTATATAAAGTCCATCATATATTAGATTCCACTTTCAAATAAAATACTTTCCAAATCAATAGTATATCAAATCATACCTTTATAGACTTCGATTATATAAGATTTAAATTTCAAATTGAGTATCTTTTCAAATCAACAGTTTTCAAATCAATTTTATACTTATGCAAATCCATTTTATATAAGTTCGATAACTCCCAAATCAAAGTATTTAAATAAACAAGGTTTTCAATTTCAAACCATTTCAATATCAATTCAGTTTCAAAATCATATATGATTTTGTCAAATCATTTCTTCCTAATTACATAAATTCAGTTTTAAAGTTTCTTAAAACAATAGATTTAGAAAATAATCCAAATTTTCAAATCAACAAAATTTAGGTCAAACGAGTTCATTTCCATTTCAAACATATATTCACTTTCATAAATCATAATACTTTCAAAGTTATAAATCTTTCGAAACCAAAATATTTGAAATCATTACACTTTGAAAATCATAACCTTTCGAAATCATATATTTGAAATCTTAAAACATTCCTTTAATTCTTTACATTTAACAAATTTATTCAATTAAACCTAAATCTAAAATTTCCAATTTTAATTCAATTCAAACCATCAGTTTCAATTCAATTTATTTTCCAACAAAACCATTTCAAATATTATCAAATTTCAAATAAAGATTTGATCCATAAAATAAACTATTCAATCTTTAATATATTTCAAAGACTAAATATACCATATTCCAAAACTAAATTTTATAATTTCATATATCTCAAATTTTACTTCATTATTACTTAGTTTTGAAATATTCATTTCATACATCCATCTTTTTTAAATAAACTCAAATTACAATTAAATCAAATATCCTTTCATACAAATATAAACTTTAAATATTCATTTATCAAAATCAATTATCATTTCAAATTCACATTCTTTATCAAAATAAAGATTAAATCATTTCCAAACCATTTCAATCATCAAAATATCTAAAATGGTTACAAAGTTTAAAACCATCTCTTTTTAAAACCTTCAAACTATTTATTTCTGTATGGAAAATCCAATTTACCATTGGAAAGATTATTATTCTATATATATACTTTGTTAAAAACATTTCAAATCTATATTTCGTACCAGTATAATTCAAAATAGTCTTATTTATTTCACTCAACAAATAGTTTCAAACATATATAAATCAAAATACTTTATACTTTAGTCATACCAAACTAAACTTATATTCTTTATCAAATACCATATATCTTTCAAAATTACTTAGCTTTGAAAAGTTAACCTTGATTTGGAAGTGCTCGAACCTTCAAAATAGTCGAAGAAATCATATTTTCAATACAAGAGTTGGAAATCACCGACAAATCAGTAAACCAATTCCAAAAGATAGGGTTATACCAAAACAAATCTGAATCTCGAGGACTGAACACCGGCTTACTTTAATCATTTCAAATACACACACACACACATATATCTTTCGAATATCAAACGGTACTTCAGAATATAAAATCAAAATTGATTTCACAAAATCACTCGCATAGCAAACGTACTAGAGTGGCCTCTGCCCCACTCAGAAACTCGAAAATCAATGTCGGTGATGCATGCATTCATCACCAAAATTTATTTTCCAGTGACATAAGTGGGTTCTGGACTTTTATTTTCTTGCAACTTCTTTGAAATCACTTCGAAATCATTGGGAATACATTTGAAACATTTTTATTCGGAGAAATATCTTTAAATCGTATTATTATTATATATTTTCCAAAATCCTAAAACCGATCTCAAAACACCGGAGTTCGATTCCTCGAGATTCAAATTCAAAGCCCTTCAGTTATAAATCATTTTATACAAGTCAAATTCTTATAAATTTTCAAAATTTCAAATCCTTTCGAAACTTCAAATTTCTCGTTTTTAAAGGTATATAATCCTTACTGAAAACATTTCACTTTTATATACAAAATAGGGTCATCCTTATCAAAATAATAATTTCAATGTATGCACAGATTCCAAAATACAACAAACACAAATTTCCAAAGAATGATTCAAGGTTAGATTTCAAACAAATAGAGATTCAAATTTAGAGGACTCTAATCAAATAAAATTCTGGTTCGAAGATAAGCTCGAATGAAGATAAGATAATTTAATTACCAAATAGAAGATGGACAAGCCTTTATAAATTGCGAGCGACCTTAACCGGTCAATCGTGACTTCAGGAATATAACCAACGCGGAAATCCAAGGCAAATCGACATTCGATCGTTAGAGATAGAATCCGGATAGAGCAGGAGATAGATAGCATCGTAAACCGAGGATATAGAAATCTCCAGTGAATCAATGCCAATTGTAAAGGAGTTCCACCCCTTTACAAATCATTTAAAAATTTGCGGAATCACCGCTCTTTATAGAAGTCATTCAAAGTGGAGTTATAGAATGCTCCAAAATCAAAAGGATAAAATAGGGTAGACAAGACTTGATTTCAGAACAAGTAGGAGCGTTCCAAAGTTCAAGGAATCCTAATCGATAAGAATCCTAACCAAGAGATTAGTAACAAGGTGGATACAGAAGGAATAAAGTTCAGAAAATTTTGATTTCAAAATAAAAAAAATTTATACCAAAATAATCTTTGAAAATCCTTTAAAATCATTTGGAAATCATTTTATACTTCGAATATACGCTCTCTCACAAAGAAATGATTCTGAGATTGATTTCACTCATTCTAGGGTATTTCTACCCTATCTCTAATGAGTTTTTGCTCCGCAGGTCATGGTTTGCCTAAAACCAAAGCTCTGATACCAACTGTGACAGCCCGATATTTTCAGTCATTCCCATCCACATATGTCGGACTTGAATTGCTTAAAATACCACATTATAAATAAATTTGGAGCAAATGAAATACAATCATAGAATCACAGACACAGAAATATCAGAATAACTCGCGACGGAAATTAAAATACCATAGTAGTTCATGAAGCTACTATTACAAAATCTTTAAACAAAATACATAATATCAGTCTGAAAAACATATATAATAGAAATCTCAAATAGATAGAAGTTTATAAATACCAGAACTGAAATAGAACAACTGAAAGTGAATAGATAACTAGACAAGTAGAATCTCCAGCGATTCCTAGCTCCAGAAAAGAAATCCAAAGCTATGCTGTAAATACTCAGGCTGACCCGAGCGTAATCGGGACATACATGCTTACATAATGTAAACCAACTCAAGTGAACTGTAGTAGTAATGCACAATAACTTAAAGAATGCTTGGGATCGCTCATCTTCTAAGGATCAGTTAAACCATAAATTAAATACATCCCATGGTTAAAATTCCAAAATGTTATTTTATACTTTAAAACCAAATATCATTTCAAAATTCAATACCATTTCAAATTCATTTCAAAATATCATATCATTCCAAAACCACCTTCATTTTTATTTAATTTAAATACCATTCCAAATCACATTTCAAAATAGTTTATATTTCAAATCAAATATTCCAATTAAACCATTTACAATGAATTATTATATTTTAAAAATCAAATATTAAATTCCCAAAATTTTAGTCTTTTCAAAATTCATTTATTCACTTAAAGTTATCAAAACAGTGAAAATTCAAATTTCGCAGCACTTAGAAAAATGCTGCGGAAAGTTATGTTTTAAAACAATTTAATTTAGCAAAAACGGCATTAAAAATGCTGCAATAGGTTTTAGGTTTCAAAAAACTTTAGTTAAATTCAGCAACTACAGCACTTCCAAAGTGTTGTAATGGCCCTTAATTCATTTTTGCCTTTTAGTTCATTTGTATTAACTACAGCACTTAGAAATGCTGTAATATCCTATATTTCAGAAATGATAGCATTTCTGAAATATTGTTAATTAAATTCCAAAATTTCAGTACAATTTCTTAAACAATTAAAAAATTTATTTAAACCATTTTTAACTTATAAAATTTAATATTTTCTCACTTTAAAAATGATCATTTAAATACTTTTTAATTTATGATTTTATAAAGTGAAATTTCACAAATAATTATCAAATTTTTAATAATTCACTTATAAAATAAATGTAAAATTTTACAACATTTCATTTACTTTACAGCTAAATTTAATTTACCATTTCATAATTTAAATTTATATTCCATTTTATTTTTCTTAACTTAACTTTTATTTTTAAAACACATTTCACATTGTCAAAGTTTAGTTATATTTCAAATTTTAATTTTGAACATTTATTTATTTAATTATTTTTAATTTATAGAAAATCAGTAACACTTAATAAAAATCATTTAAAATTCAAATTAAAATCAAATTATCATATTTTCTTACTTATTTCAAACTACATTTATAAACAAAATCATAAATTCCAAAATTTACTTATATTTTGAATTCTACTCTACCATCTATTTATTTCACTTATTTAACTTGTTGAAAATCACTAATATTTCATAAAAATCATTTTTAATTAAATTTAAATCAAAATATCATAATATTTACATTTTCATAATATTTTAAAAATTCAAGGAAAATATATTAACCACGGTCTGTATACAATTTTCCAACCTAAATCAAATGTTACGGATAATACTTCATTTCAATCCGTAATTTACAAAGTAAAAATCCGGGTTCTATTATTTCAAACCCGAAATCCAAAGTAAATAAAAATAAATAAAAAATCACTCAGGCCTATCATTTCAGCCCATAATGATTTTTCCCTATTCTAAAGTTCGTTCGGGTATGTATCATTTCAACCCATGGTGATTCTATTCTACAGGAAACTTGCAGTGTGATAATCAGATATAAATGAACAATATAGCACTATATAACAGTAACAGATGATATGACAGGTGTATAAACAGGGTGAATATCATATAAAACATATCACAAGCAGGTATAATATAATAATATGAACTACATATTCACATGGTGTCAATTTACTAATTATATAAGTAAAGATGTCGTGTGTGAATTACTCACTTGTTTCAAGCTGGAGATAGCAAGACAGAGCACACAAACGAATTCCAGAAGGCACGACTAAAGACTTGAGTGGAGTGGAGAGCCAAGTTTTTAACTTGTGAACAACACATAAACAAGACAAGTATAAATACAATTTCAACCCAAATATACTTTGAAACAATTTGAATTTAAAAAAAAGTGAAAGGAATGACTTGACCATGCTTCCATCATTCAAGTGCTCGGCCTAGGTTTATGTATGCTCGGCCAAAGTGGTGTATAAGCTAGGGAATGGCATGCAAATAGGCATGGCTAGTAGGAGTTGAAGTGTGTAAGTTACAACCTAAAGGAAGATCAAAAGGTAGGCACATAAGTGGGTTTTTGGTGCACCACGAAGGCTCGGCTGACATGGGTTTGGCTTGGTCATGCAAGGGGATGGTTAGGTGGGGTCTGGAGTGGCGGCCAGAGTTGGTGGAGGATTAGGCGACGGCGGCTAAGGAGGTGAACAAGGTGGAAAAATGAAGGCTATGTGATTTTTAGAGCTCGGCTAGGCAATATTGATGTGTTTATGGAGTTTTTGTGGTGTTTGCTCCTAGATGATGTCATGGCCTGGTCAAAACAGAGGGGAAGGATGGTGGAGTGGCCATGGACAGTGGTGGTGCTGGACGGTGGAGGTGGTGGAGGAATATGGCCAAGCAAATGCATGAAGAGGCAAGACAATTTCAATAGAAAAATTAACAAAAATAGAAAGAAAAAGTGTAAGAGAAGAAGACATTACCAGGGCTTTTCTTCAGATCTGAAGCATATGTGAAAAGTGAGGTGAGAAAGTATTTTCCCACGTGAAAAATGCAATAAGAAAAGATACGGCTAATTCTAGGGAAAGGACGGCCCAAAGTTATGAAGGGGTGGAAGGTGGAAGGACAAAGGGTTTAAGGCTAAAGTCTTTTGATATTTCCCTTTTTCATTATTCAAATAAACCAAAATAAAAACCAGGTAAATAAAATAAAAATGAATACAAAATAATGTGAAAATAAAATAAATAAATTTTAGAAAAATATAGAAAAATATAAGAATATAGTTAATTATATGTAAACTAGTTTTGAAAATTGAAAACAAAATACACCTAGTTTTGGAAAATAACTACAACGCTTTAAAAATGTTCTAAAAATAAAATATATACATAGCATGACATATTACACACATATACACAAATTAGAACAAGATATGTCAAACAAAAATATTATTTTTATAAATTAAAATAAACAATATTGTTAAATAAATCAATTTACACACAATATTGTAAAAAGCATAATTTTCACAACATTAATCAGATTTCAACGAAACGAAAAGCAATATTCTTAAAATTTAATTTAATTTCATAATAAAAGATAAAATTCAAAATTTTAAATTTTAAATTTAAAAGTCAAAGCTTGACCATATTGACCAAAATACACATTTTCTGAAAATATTCTATTTATTCAGGTTTGAAATTATAATTCACATAAAAATCAAAATTTATATTTAAAATAACAAAATTTATCCATTTTAATAAATTAAATAAAGTTTTTAAATCAGGAATTTCAATTAAAATAATTAAAATAAATCACAAAATACAGGGTTGTTACATCAGCCTCCCTTATTTCAGTCAAGGCTGATCTATATGCTAATCTTTCCATGGCCTACCTCTCCATGTTTTTATTATATTTCATCAAATATTAAGTTGACTTACCCTCCTCAAATGGCTATATTAAAAGATATTTGTCAACGTTAATCATTCCTACCTAAGTATGGAAGAAAAATTAAATCAAGCATGAAGTCATATAGAAAAAGTCAAAGCACCCCATAGGCAAAAGAAATTAAATCAAGTGAACAAACGTTAAATTTACTGCTTACAAAGAGTTCATTAACAAAACCACCTCCACAATGGTTAAAGAAAAAATTCGAAATATACTAGAGATATTACTATAAGTTTTATCAAAAAAAGGAAATGTGCCTAAAAAGACAACTAGGGAATGGAAAAGTGAGGGTTTAAAATTTATTTTGTCAAATTTAAAGCTTTAATCCCGGTCAACATCAAGCACCGTCGACATCTTAATCATCTGCAACATCATGAGCAGCAATTGAAGAGCTGGCTTTACTTCTTTCCTAAACCCATAATTGACGGTGGTGTGGTGCACAGTTTGACGACCTCTTGGCTAGTCAAAAACTCAACACTCGCCTTTGTCCTGAGGTCGTCCAAATGCTGACAAAAAACCTCCTCTACACCTGAGCATATAATTTATAAAGAATGTCATAGGCTATGCCCATTGCATCTTTAATGGACTGGGCAAGTTTCTCTTTTAAATGTTTCTTCCTCCCTTCTACTATAGTTAATGCCTTCTTAGTGTTAGCTAAGGCCTCCCCAAATTTTGTCGAAGCATCTTCAGCTTTCAAACCATGAGATTCCTAATCAATGTATTTCTTTTTGAGATCCTCAAATTCTCTCTTATAATTTTCAGCCTCGGCCTAAGAACTCGCCAATGCCGGCTCTGCGATCTCGATCCTTCATTGTAGCTCTATAGCCAAACCACACCTCTACTTAAGCAAATGAGCAATCAAAATAAAACATAAAAATAGTGTCATGATAAAATACGAAGGGGAGTTTTAATCATCACGTAGAACATGCATTTATGAAGGCTCTAGAAGATGTTAGCGGAAGGAGCATCAGTACAGGTTGGGATAATGGAGGAAATGGAGCAGAGTAGAAGGTGGGGATATCGTCAACCATCACCCACCCCATCTCTTCAGCTAAGTTAGAAATGGAACTCCCTTTGGGGAGATCTAAAACATGATATGAAGCTAAAACCTCATTAAGGGGATGTACATTCAAGACAAGAGTGGCCTAGGAAGGAGGAGGGGGAAGTTTGGAGCCTCTCGAGGGTAGCTCTCCTTTCTTACTACCATTAAAAGGCATACATTTTCATTTCTTATCTCTCATGGACTGTTGTTTGAAAACATTTATAAAGTCCTATGCAGCTGAAGCGCTCAATGGATTCAATGCAGTGGAGATGTAAAAAGTCATAACTGGGGTACGATGAGGATATAGCAAGGATATAGCGGATGTTTCTAAACTAGCATATAAAACGTGTGCTTAATGTTTGTATAAATATATAAATGGTAATTAAACGCATAATTAACGTTCAATCTAATTATAATTAGTACATATTTAGTTTTAAATAAAAACATGTGCAAATATATTATAAATAAACATAAACTAATATTTAACATTTTTAAATTTAATTTAACATTAGAGTAATTTTGTTAATGAAAATATGTTAAAAAATTAAATTAAACTAAATTCCCTAATTTTTTATAATGTATAAATGTCATTTTCAATTCATTTTTCTTAAAGTGGATATAGCAGGAATAGCGGGATGTTGCCCGAATAACAGGATATAGCGAAAACTACTGGGCTTAAAGCGAAAAAGCTATTTATAAGGCTAGTTGGAAAAATCATGGCGGTATAAATCCTCTATGGGATATAATGTGGCATTAACTACATGAATAAAGTCTGACATTGTACCTAGGAAATTCAATCAATAATAGATTAAGCATGTCCCTCACGGAATACACAAGACACTATTAAGAGGGAAGGAAATATTGAGCATGTAAATATAAAAATTCTAATATGCTACAATGCCAATGCACTATGCAACCGTAAAATTATTAAAATCTTATAACAGAAGCAGAAACAACGCACTCATAAATAAACGTTGAGCGAGAGAATCGACGTTACGAGCTCAAAAATCCATGTCTATGAAGTAAGGCCTCATAAAGATATTAGAGCATTTGCCAATTTCCTTGTCAAGGTTAAGAATCCTAGTTCTACGCACTTGGAATAAGTCGCGCTCCACTGCAGTGAAGTCTATAGGACGTTTAGCTAAAACGAATAAGGAAGGAAAGAGGAAGATAGTAAAATATTATCGCCAAATATATATAAAAAGTTTATAAATTAATAAACAATAAGAAATAAGATCGATGCCAAGAGTTCTAAAGGAGGGAATAAAGTTGTCGATGTTAGAGATATAAAAGAATTGACCAGTCCATCTCGGAGTTTTACGAGGAGAGATTAAGTAAATGGATATCAAGGATCGAACATAATAAAATAATTTACAGCCAACTTAGCGTTCTCATGAATTGAATATAAAAATAGCAACTTTCGATGGGTGGGAGCAGTTAGATGCTCGATATACAAAATGATAGTGGCCATAAGCAGGTAATAAGAAACACAGGATAATTGAATTGGCGATAAGCCAGAAATTGTTAGCCATTCCTTAAGGAGGGGGTGAAGAGGAAGGGAGAACCCGTCATGGATGTGCTCCGTGATCATAAAAAACCCCTCTAAGGGCATATGAATGCGATCATATAAGGTGGGAATCCTAATTGTGTGCCCACGTAACCCAAAGTGATAAAGGATACCTTGTGCTTGGCCTTCTTCATAAATCCTCAATGTTAATTCAATAAAAGAAGTTGAACGTTGGCCTGAGGCAGTCGAAAGGCCATAGGTAGCCATGATTGACTAATAAGAGAAAAGGGAATAAGATGAAAAATGATGGGAAGATGTTATAAAATGATTAATTCAAGTTGATAGGGAGTAATTATGCAACGTTAGAATAATGATGATGATGATGATGATGATGATGATGATGATGAATGAATCAATTTCCCTCATTGCCTATAATTCAAATCGACTAAAAAAGGGAGAAAGAAGAGAGGGAAAATTACCCAAGTCTCAGTCCAAAGGCATTTCCCTAAACATAGTTAAGAAGTAGATGCATTTGATTATATAACTAAGAAGAACAAAGGCTTAGAGAAGATATGGTGATAAAACATGAAAAAAAAATTAACTTGCAAGTCTTGATAAGTCCTAAGTTAGGCGCTAGAAAGTGCCGTGAAGGAGAAGAAAATCACCGAAAGGGTGAAGGACAAAATTTTCGAGTAAGTAAAAAAGAAAGAGAAGAAAGGGAAATGAATTCATATAGCCTTTGGGATAAGAGATCCTATCCCTTGAACTTAAACGGCAAAAAAATCGATATACATTGGATTTTAATAATGACGAGTTGAGATACGCAAAAAATACGGAAGATTTCCGAAAAATGATTTATATACATAGCAGGTAGAAAAATAGTCAACCCTCATGAGACATGTTTAAAGGTAGCATTAAATGTGAAGTGAATGATTAGACGGTGAAGAAAAATAGGCATGAGCACTGCAAGTCCGCACCGATGTGCATTAGCGCAAACTTACAGGGCAAATGTTACATCTATTTTCTCTTATAACGTGTGCAGCACATGTTTAAGTACTTTAGGAAATAAAGAAGCTGCACAGTTCAGAGAAGATCGTGATAGTAGAAGGTATAACCAAAGGGTCAAAACTGGAATGAAAAGCAACACATATATTTCCTAATGACTATGCCGCAACTTTAGAAATGCGGCTAATGTGTACTCTAAAAGATTGTGGGGCGACTTCGTAAAGGCAACTAAGTTGTAATCTAAAATACCATGTCGTAATACAAGAGTACAGTTCATATGTTTCCTAAAGACAACACCCCAATTTCAGAAGGGCAGACCTGAATACTCCATCCAAGGATGGCATAGCAATCCCAGAGGGTCATCTTCGAAATACTGTGTAGCAACTTCATGGGGACACACCGTAATCTCATATAAAAAGCTCCATCTCATACAAAAAAAACTACCTTTCCCACCTCAAAAGGACAGATCAGCTCAACTCCAGACTGGGACATGCTGAGTAATGCTAATTAAGGAGCATAGGGCAAGAAGAACGCATCTATTAGACCAAGCACTAAAACCAGTCTTGAACACTCCCAAAATTCAAATCACCCGGTTAAGAATTCAAGTTTGAAAAGTCCCGTCTCTATTAAAAAGCTTCCCGCACAATTAAACCTGAAAAATCCCTTCAGCCCAGTTAGCAATCCAAGCATAAATCGGTTAGGGGAGCGATGAATGGCACATGGACAGATCAAACAGTAGAGAAGAAAGGCTAAAAGAGGAAGTTATCAATCCATGCAACTTTACAATACTATATTTAGCAGACTGAGAAAGAGACTTTTTGATCGATTGTCTTAAAAGTAGGCCAAACACTCTTGTACTCTTTTTCTGCCATTAAAAGTCTTGTACGAGGAAGATGAAATAAATAAATATTTGATCCAGAAACATAGGATTTTCTAAAATCTGAACCATGTTAATTCCTATGTCTTTTACGTTTATTATACTTACTTTCCATTTCAAGTATATTCTATTCACCTTTTCCTTAACTAAAATTGAATCTAAAGTTGGAATTGACATTTTAACATACAATTAAAATGCAACTTCATAACTGTGTAAGCAAACGGCAACACAATTACTACCTTAAGGCAATTTAATATCACTCAAAATTTGTTGATGTTGAAACTAGGCCAGCCCGTAGTGGAGTTAAAAGGTAAATTTCAAAAAAAGTTCTATTATTGGATCTTTACTGGGCCTATGTAATCTAAATCCATTTAGAATTTTTCTAATTTGGTTTTAAATAAAACCAATATTTTACTCAAATTTAAAATAATGTTTCATTTCATATCATTTATATTATAATATATATATCGTATCACATATGTGTGCACATGCATGTGCAACTGGATAATGTGTATATGGTTTAACATGCTATGTATAGATGATGGGATTTACACCGCAGCGGACGTATTACACCCTCTGTATATAAATTCGTTGTCCAAATATATGTGTGTGCGCATTAAATTATTATATGTGTATATATATATTTGTGTGTATGTACAAATCTAATATATAATTATAATTATTATAAATTATTAGTTATAAATTATCTGTATAAGCATTTATGATATATATACATATACATATACATATACACATATACATATATATACACACACACACATACACACATACACATACACATATACATATACATATACATATACGTATACATATACATACATACATACATACATACATATATATATATATATATATATGAAAATGGGTTCTTTATTGATGACATATAAAGAATGTTACTGGTTTTGCTTCCTTAAAAACCTTACCAGAGTAGTAAAGAAAAAGAGTGCAATAACCAATCAATAATACAAACCCATCACTAACTACAAGTATATATACACAAAACATAACACCACCCACATTACACAAATCAACCAAATCAAGTCCAAAACATAACATAAGTGATAAACCCTAGCCACATCATTCTGCATCGTTCAGCTCCACTCCCTATTGCTTCAAAAATAACCCTCTTTTCTTCAATGTAATGGAGACAATCTTTATGAATCAATAAAGTAATCACTTCCTTCCCAATGGTTCTAGCTTGCTACAACTTCGTACTCTCTATCTTCACGAAAACCCATCGGTTTCTTTCTGTCCAAAAGTGATAAATCGACTTTACAAGGGATAGAAAAGAAAAGTGTTACATGACATCATTTTGTTTAAAAGCTTCTTTGAATAGCCTAATCTCGTCTAAAAGTACACTTATATATATATAATTAAATTACAAAATTATTTCAAATATTAATTAACAAAAATAATTTAGAGCATTTTTCATATAATACAAAATCCAATTTATATATACACACACATATTATATAAAAATATAACTGGTTATAAATTATTTTATATATAAATGATAGTTTTTATATTAAAAATAAACTTGTTGTTTCTATCGACTAAAAACAATTATTTTATTTTATTTTATTCGATTTAATAATATGTTAATAAAATACTTACTAAATAATTAAAATGTAAGGTTTAAATAACATTGTTAAAACATTATTTTTGAAATCGTAATGCCTATTTTATTTATATAAAAATTTCTAGAATTTTAATTTTTTTATAAAAGTGTGTAAATGTGTTTTATTTGTTTAATTAATTTTAAATAAAAACAATCAAGGTATTAATATTTATATATTTAATAAATAAACAAAAATTTCTTTTTACTGCTAAATACTTTTGAAGTATAAGCAAAAAAAATTTAATTTTTTGAAACATATATGTATTATGATTTAACATTTCATATTTAGATTTAATCAATAAAATCATTTAATATATTATTTTAATAATTTTTTGAACCAGTCCGCAAGCATATAACATGTATACTAAATAATAAAAATATATGCACATATAAGTATAACCATCCAATGTGACAACATAGTTATGTACAGATTCGTTATACTGATAACTATCTAAAATGACATATATATGATGATGTATTAAGCATTAAGCCAAAAAATGGATCAACACCCAAATAGCAAATGAAAGCACCAACTCAAATAAAGTAAACAAAAAAGTAGTAAAAGGAGGCACAATTTTTACCGTGGTTTGGCGTAATCTCAGGGCTACGTCTACTTTAATCTTCTATATTAGTTGTTTTCTCTTTGGATTACAACTAGTTATATCGAATTTGACCACAATCTAGCGGATCTCAAATTTACAATGGAGTTTCTAGAGTGATTTTGTTGTAGTGGATAGGAGTGAAGAAGAAGAAAAAGTTCTAAATCCAAAAGTTAGAGAGCTGGAGTCGATCTATTGTAGGTAGGCTGGTATTTATAGAGAAACAGGGGTATTGGGTCGGAAGCATGCTTGCACTAAAGTCCAAGAGATAGCCCGATGTCAAATGAGAGAAATCAAAGCCCCACAACCCAAAACCATTGCTTGGTACCGGTCTAAGATGGCTTGGTACCGACCTATAGATCCCGGTGCAAGTCGAATTATTTTGCTTGCTTTTCTCTTCTTTCTTTTGTCCAATGTGTTTTAAGCTCTTTTCTATTGACTTTAGGTTGATTTTAATGATTTTTTGATGTCTACATTCTCTGCTTTCTTCTCATCGATCTTTGGAATTGGTCGTCCAAATTTTGAGGAAAACCGCTTGATCACGAGTTGTTGGAGTAGCATAGGAGTGGTGTGTAGTTTGGAAAGTGAAATGGGGGAAATGATTTTAAAGGGATAAGCCGACTATATAATGGGCCATGCCACTATTATTAATATAAAGAGGAAAATAGGTTATCTGCATAGCATAGAATAGCTCAATGGTTTTGAAGTGGCCATCCCACTTAAAAATGCAATGCAGGAAAGAGGCATAGATGCCTCAGCTACCAACAGATGATAAAAATACTGAGCAGGAGTTAAGCTACATGCCTAAACTACTAATGACCAAGACTAGATTCGCACATAAGGGACTGCGGAGACCGATCCATGGATAAGGAAAAAAAAACTCATGGAAAAGCTGGGCAAGGGAAGGATCAAAGATGATGGAAGCATCACTGTAAATGAATCACTTATCCTAAGTGGTATCGCAAAACAATCTCCTGTTATCCTTACTAATAACACCCTCCCTGATAAGGGATAGACCCTCACCCTCAATATGATAGTAAAGCCGCATACTCTCACTAACAACATCACTCAAAAACTTGTAATAGGTATCACTCACTGGGGAATGAGTCATATCAGAAAGGACATGTATCCGGATTTGTTCTTCAGAGATCTAGGAAATAGAGCGAACCTTGACAACTAGGACCTCTTCCTCAACTATCACAACGGGAGAACTTTCACTGGAAGGCACTATCTAGGAAGGAGAGGCAATACGAACTGGGGAAACCTACAGGACCAACTTCATGATCCGAGGTAGATGAAGAGGGACCCTATCAGCTAGCGAGAGAGGAGCAACTACACGAATACCAACGTCTGTCTGAAAAGTACAAGATTCCACGAGGTGTCCATTGGTCTGACAAGTTGTGCAAATCTCCAGTTTCCAACCATATGGAACAACTATCTTCGCAACATGTCCCTCTGTTACTCTGACCTTAATCTTATCTGGGAGAGGCTTATCTAGGAATATTTCAACCAGCTCCTTGGCAAATACAAGCTTGTCCTTAGCAATCGTACTAGCATCAAAGCACTTCAATTTTCCAACATTTTGCTAGACAATTTAGACCGATTAAAGGTTGCAAAATATAAGCAATATGCAAAAAATATGTCCAAACGGGAATAGACAATACCTGCCCTCTTGCACTATGGATAGATGAACTCCATGTAGTAACTATAAAAGGCTTGCCTCTAATGAAAATTGGTTCTGCACAAAGGATACGGAGCCGCTTCTCCAGCCTTGAGAACTTGAAGCAAAACATATAATTATCCATATGCACTTGTAGGATACCTCTTACCTTCCAATCATTACCACAATGTTCTTTTACTATGGAATACGACGGGTTGGAATCCAAAAAAAAAAACCAACCAAAAATTAGACCAACGATCAATGCCTGCTTGTAACACCTCTGTAGGAGGCTCCATAATTCCGTCAATACCACCCATTTCAAAAGAACGGGGCTCGTATACACCCATATTTCTCAGCAAAGAAGTGAACAACGAGGTCCACTTAACTTTCTTATCTGGTTTTTTGTATCAGTGGCATGACAAGGACTTGCAGTAGCATTAGAAGGCTTTGAATTTGCTTGAACAATAGGTGAGCATGAAGACTTAAACAAACTGAAACTGCCTACGACATGATCATTATTCCCTCCATCCAAATCATTAATAACAGTTCCATTATTTAGCCCAACAGTGGTCTCAATCCAGCATAAAGCATTATTACAAACGGTATCTAACATGGGAGATAAGTAATGCTTACCAAGGTTAAGGGTTCTGCAAACAAGACGAGGAGTAGAAGCTGATTACGGTTGGATGTTAGCCAACAAGCCGAGAAAAGGAATCGCAGAACCTATTGACCCAAGTCAATCACAGAAGCATTGACAATAGCACGCTGAAGAAGAATAGGATCAGAGACCATAGCATGTGGTAAAGCAATATCAATGGCCAACCCATCATGAGATTGAACAGCAGGCTTCGACAGTAGAGATGCAAACAAAGAATCGGGCAAGCTCACCAAGTCACTGTCTATAGGGGAGGAACTGGCACTAAAATGACTGTCAGAACGAGTCAGATAGGTCCCCTCAAAAACCATATCTGAGGCAACCGACGATTTCATGTTCGACTTTTTCTTAGGCATAGAAGAGACGAAGCAAAGGGGAGCAGAGAGAGAAGGCGGATGATAGAAGGACACAACAAAAATAATGTTAGACGAGATTGAAAGAAGAAGAAATTGCAGAAGCCAAAATTGCCCAAATTGCCAAAGAGGCCATTAATGATGTGCTCGAAGATTTGAGCTTGCCTTTAGAAAAGATTATTTAACAGAATTAATTTTATGACGGTGAAATAGGGGAAATGATAGGTTGGAACCAACATATATAACTAGGTGTCAAGCTATATACTTAGCTCCAATTTAGTTGAAACTTCTCCAGGTCATCTTTTTTCTTTTTCTTATCATGTTTCCAAGCCCGTGAATCATTTCATACTCGTTTAGATCTTTTAAATCCAGTTGAAATCTTCTTGGCTAAAAAGCGGGTGTTGGATGAAATGCACGTAAACACTTGCACCCTAAAGTATGCCTTTCGAATGTAAGTTGTACTTTGCTCAATAATAGGTTCCAGCAATCGGTCTTCGATAGCTGACCTTTCTGGTTATTCATTGATCCTTATCTTAGTGAATTATCAGGAAGTATCATTCCACACATCCAAGCCGTCCTGTGTTCACCTAGGGCTTATCTTCCTTTCTCGGATAGTTAGCCATTCAAATTCTTTTATCAAGTCAGCATCCACTCTGGGGTTTGGTCTCGTCGGAATGTTCATCTTCCAATCTACGGTTTGATCTCATCATTTATCGCTCAATCCAGGGTTTGATCTCTACGAATCCATGTTGAGCCTAACCAACTCGCTCTCTGGTGTGGGGACCCAACGACCAAGTAAGCTCATCCGCTCACACTCCGGTGAAGAGACTTACTTTTCATACAAGCCTATCCATTCGTTCTCCGACAAGGGTGTAACATCCCACCCTTTTGGACGGCTTATATCGACAATAAACCACACATGTCAACTAAAATCATTCAAAAGGTAAGACTGTTAATGGGGTAAATAAGAAAATAATAGAAAAGAAGGAAAGATAAAACATAGAATCTCACAGCAGAATGACAAAATATAAAAATCAAATAAACAGTTCATGAAGCTGTTTTACAAATAGCATTTGATTACACATTTACAATACAAATCAGAGTTATACGTACAGTAGAAATAAATAAATAATGCAGCGGAACACATGATGTAGTGGAATAATTAATAATAAATAGTAGACTCGTCTTCGTCTTCATCCTCCAAAATATAATGGTCTTCAATACACTAAAAAAGCTCAGACTGACCCGAGCGTAATAAAAAGACAAAACACTCGAGTCAGGACTAAAAGATCTTATGTAAGTCAAATCAAAATAAGTAGAATAGAAATATTACTATAATGGATTCAGAGATGTATAACAGGAATTTCATCTCCTATCAAGTGTAAAATGTGGATTTAATTATTTAAAAGATTTCAAACGATTCAAAAATACCAATCTTAATCATTTTAATTAAAATAGATCCGAATTTTAAATTTAAAACTTAAATCTTTCAAATAATTCAATTCTAATAAATAATCCAAATTAAAGAAATTACACGGTTATATGTCATTTCAACCAGTTTCCAAATCAAAATTTCCAAATCAATGGAAACCGCTCGAGTTATCATTTCAATCCATAGTGGTAACAAAGATATATACATAAATAAACGTCCAATCATCCAAAATGACAACCAATAACATCCATCACAATCCAACATCCAAATTAGCCAATAAATCACAACAATCAATTGATTATCATTATCAGGTGTATAACTTGCAATTTATATTCATTATTAAATAAATGGCAAATTCAATTCAACATAAATTCAAATTTAACTTAAATGACAATCTAATAATACCAAAAGCAATTAATAAATTTCTGATCACGTTATAAATTTAATTTAACTAGCATAAGATAATCTAGTATTCGTGAGTGGGTCAAAACACTCACCTTTGATATTTAGAACGCAAAAATCCAAACAAAGACGCCTTTTCCAATAGTCTCCAAACTCAGCCAAACCTATTTTATGTTATTAGGAATTCCAATACGAGTCCAAGGGAAGAAACTACGCATGTATCAAAGCTCGTATGAGGAAGATATTCAGGTTACACTAGTACAAAAAGTGCATATTGCTTCACCTCATTTGCATCGGTTGAAGTAAAAACTGATGCAAATAGAACTATTTGCATTAGTTCTATTTTAGTAACCGATGCAATTGGTACGTGGAAAACAATAGGTAATAAAAAAATCAAATTTGCATCTGTTCTCATCAACAACTGATGCAAACAGTTTTAGTCGCATCGGTTTTAAAGTCAACCGATGCAACTACATGTTGATGGCAACATGAAATTTAGGTGGGAAATAATGAAAAATTGGCTCCAACCTTACTAATTTAGACAAATATACTCCTTCCTCTTCAATAACCCATTCGGTCCACTGTCTCCACTATCTCCATACTACACTGCCCTTCTCCTTAAGGCGTAAAAACGGATCTCGCCCATAGTGAGAGGATTAACAGGCGATTGGCGATTCAATATCATATCCCTTCTAGTAAAGCATGAAGCTGTTTGTCATATTACCAAATCCTTTGCCGATACAATTCAATCCATATCGAGGTCCAGAAGGGAGATGCATCAAGAAATCGTGACTCAAATTCCAACATATTATACCGATTCATCCTCATTTTTGCAATCGACTTTGATTTAGGGATCTGGCAAAAAGGATCTGGAAATCTACAGGTCTGTTAGTGGTGATTTCGAAGTTATGTTTATAAAATCATATGTCGATGGTCTAATACATGATTCGGGTAAGATTACTTCAATTAATTTTCGATTTTGGGTTTGGTGATTAATTATTTTGGCAGCTCGCAAAGATTCAAAGCAGTACTTTTTGGGCATGTATGATATTTTGTAGGCACAACAATGTTTCAATCTTTAGTGCCTAATGTATAGATTACATTTGAGGTTTGTTTTGGCATCTGGAATCATGGTTTGATTTTTATATATGCGATGGTGTTCAAATTCAATTCAAGGGATCCACTTTTAAAATTTTATTCATTAATATCCCTTTGATTATATGTAAATGATTTGGAGAAAAGTGAGATCTGAAAAAAGTCATCCACCTTCAGATTGATGGGCATTCGCTATGTAGCTTGAATCAAAAAATTAGCATGACCTTTTATGACTTACAAAACTCCGTTGGTTTCTTTATTTACTCATCTATTCTCAGTAAGTTGTATACACACAAACAGCAATGTGCCTTGCATGTTCTGAAGTGTTGACTTAAAGATTAATATGCAAAACACAATTCAATAATTAGACTATCATTTTACAGTTTTGCATATCAAAATCTGTTCTCTTCCTTATATCATTTTATTTACTTTTACCATAATATGAAACTTTCATAATATGATATGGTTCCATATAACCATTTTACTTAGGTTATACATAAGATGTTTCTTAGTTAAAACATAATTTAATAAATTTACTGATGTGAAGATTATTAATTTTTATTCAAAAGTAACCACACTAAAAACTTACAAAATTTTAATAACATAAGTAATGAGAACAATTAGTTCAACTGGCATTTAACCCTTTTATTATTGGTACACCTGATCAATATGGACAACCCCGTTGCAGTTGATTCTTAATTACAAAATGTTTCATTTACTAAAGCAAACACCTGATTAGAACAACATTTACAAATACATAATATGTTCATATGTTTTCTGCTGTATGATACTCCATCAACCGAACAGAGTACGACCCAACTGGATGCTGATATACTTTGCTTCGTTGATATGCAGGCTGATGATGCGTTCGAGTAGGCTTAAAAAGCTAAGTATTCCAACATTATTTATCTTTGATTCTATCTTGGCTTGTTAGCAACTGTTCAAAATTATAGTTTTTTTTTTGAAAAATAAAATTGATCAAACTTAAGATCCAACGTTAAAATAATTGAAACTTATATATGTGCAGTCTTTTTTTTTGTAGTGGAGAGGAGAAGTAGGGAGGAATGTGGGTGGATTGTGTTGACAGTTAGTAGAAGTGTGAAATGTGTATTTGGTATGGTGATGTAGGGGAGTGATGAATGCAGTGAAGTTTATGGTGACAGTGGGTTGGTTAGTAGGTAGAAGTAGGTGAACTGGAAGGAAGGGAGGAATGATGACTGATTTATGGTGGCGGTAAGGTGGTGGTAGATGGATAGAGGCAGTAAACAGATAGGGGTGGTCGAATGTAATGAAGTTGTCAATGTAATGAAGTTGTGATTTAGTCCTTGAGCTGTCTTCCTATTTTGAAAAGCAGCAGCTACTACAGCATACAAGCAATCTTGCAACTCGTCCCGGTGTAGTTTGAAAATTTTCATAGAAAAACCATACGGGCCTGGGATTTTGAAGTCTTCAGTAGAAAGGACAACATCTTTTGACTCGGTTATGGTCACAATAGTAGATAAGTACCTTCTTCTTTCTACATTAATAATTTTTCTTAGTTGAACAGAAGCGAAACTCCTTCCTGTTGACCATTATACAAGTTAGAGTAGAAGTATATAGCTTGGGTAAAAATTTGCTAGTGATCTTATATGAAATTTCATTCTCAGTCCAGCAGTGTATGAATCTTGTTTTTATGCCTCCTCATTGCCATCTTAGCATAGAAAAAATTAAAATTGGAATCCCTACTTCGCAACCACGAAATTTTGCTCTGTTTCTTATTGAATTCATGCTGGATTTTAAGTTTTTCTTTGAGCTTATAGCATCACAAAATGGGCACGTGGCACAAGGAATTATTGCCCAGGAATTGCATAAAATACCAGATATGACATGATACCTGTAAAAAATATACATCAAATACCTTTTCGACAGTTCAAAGAACTGTAAGAGGCACAATATAACAGATATATAACAGATTCACATTCAAGATTTCAATCTCGATTGATCTCAACCGCACTATGTACCGAGAATTCAACACTTTATTTTCATAATATTACATATTTAGTGTAATATACATAAAAAAAATGTGACATAACATCATAATTGACTACTTTTCCATATCTTGCTTCCAAACGCAGTGCTTTTCTGGCAATAAGATTAAGAGTGAAGGTTCCTCTTTCTGCATACTATCGTAACCACCAAGCTTCCCTACATATAAAAGAATCCTTAGCATTATATCCTAAGCATAATCATTTCATTTATTGATTCAAGTAATGTTAATTATACAGTTACAGTAGGATTTTGAGAGAAAATAATGAATAAAAATAGAAGGATCATCAATATGGATAATCCAGCTGTGGAACTTCCTCCTGATATAATATGCTCTATTGCTCAGCGACTGCAAATTCCAGATTATCTTCACATGCATGCAGTCTGCACCTCATGGAGATCAGCCCTTAAACATAAACCTTCCACGTTTCCAATTCCCTCACATCTATTAATCAAGGGTATGAATTAATCAAGGGTCCTTTCTGTACACATCTATTTAGTACTTTATTTTTTATGTTTGGAGGTTATCTTACAGTTTACTGGTGTTCTTTATGGACAGGTTGAAAGCATATTGCCTAAAGAGCAAGCAGTACATATAGCCTATGTGACAAATAGAAAAGTCATTTGTAAGTGTTCTCAACGCTTATTGTTTTCTTTTTGTTTCAAGTCAAACCATGATGCCCTCCTTTTGTTGTGCTTCAGAGGTTTCCATAAGTTATTATTAGGATAAATTAAATGGGCACGTGGCACAAGGAATTAGCTACTTTTAGATTTTTTGCTTCTTTACTGTTTGATTTATTTTAACTTTATCAAATAGATAGGGAACCTTTGCCTACTAAACTCTTCCCCAAAGATGATCATGTTTGATGGAAAACTATTGGAACCTGAAAATAAACACAAGGACACAAATTTTCAAGTTTTATATTGAAACTGTAGGGCCAATTAATGTGAAAAGGATATAGATGTGCTATATACGATAAGAAACATACACAACACTAGTTATGCATTATATCTGTGCTATGGTAAGAAACAAATGAATGTAGGACATATATGCACATGAATTACCTGAAGTTGGTCGGCAACATTGACTATAAACCCATTGCATAGAAAACACATACCGTTTTGCACAGGAGAGGATGAAAAAAATAAAACAAGGTGATGATTCAGAAGCTATTGAAGAAACAGGAACACTAGCAGTTGGTTTAATTACATATAACTACATTAATTTGTTTCACTGAGTAAATTGTTGATTTTGTGATGCTATAGGCTGAAAGTTGGAGCTTATCGTGTGTATCTGAATACGGTTACTCAAGATTACATGCTACTAAAGGGGATTTAAGTCTAGAGGTGAGTGTAACTTAAGATACTTTGTTTTATCAAATATAAAGTATAAACTGATTATAAAAAATTATACTTCATTTTCGTTAATTTTGCATTCAGTTTGTCAATTTAAACACAAAGGCAGTGCAAGACAAGTTCCATATTATCAAGAACAACAGCAAATAGAATGACATATACTTGTGCATTAGAGTGTTTTTTCCTTTTTCTTTTGTGCTTATGATGGGAGGGTGTAATCAAAAGAAAGCGTTTGTATATTGGAAACTATGTATGTGTATTACTCAAGTTATGATTGATCTAAGTAAATATACATATTTACATTAGCAGTAATTACTACTCATTAGCTGCCAGGAATTACTTGTGTATGTTTATATATATATATATATATATATATATATATATATATGTAAATATTATCAATAATATATATATAGTCTATTTGAGTACTGTAATAATGGTTTCTGAGGGATTAGTTTGCATCGGTTGTTATAAAAAACCGATGCAATAGAGGGATTAGTTTGCATCGGTTTTCAACAACAACTGATGCAACAAGTTCCTTTGTTGCATCGATTTTTATTACAACCAATGCAACATGAGGGCTGTGTTCAACCAACCAACCATGATATTTTGCATCAGTTGTTAGTAACAACCGATGCCAAAAGTACATTTTTGCATCAATTTCAGAACTAATGCAAAAGTGTTAAACCTGTTGCATATGCATCGGTTGTTGAACTGATGCAAAAGGGGGGTAAACAACCGATGCAAATGGCCTGTTTTGTAGTAGTGTTACAAAGATATAAAATAAAATAAAAATACATACATATTTAATTCTTAAAATAAGAAACTTTAATAACTCACGTTTTAAAATTTGATGTACCCAAAACAAAGGCAAGAAGTGGAAAGCCAAAACCATTAAGGCTAATTCTCATTGTTCAACTTTTTTGAAGGCTTCTTGCAAAAGAAGGCAAGGCGATGAGGAAAGGTACAAATGTGGTTAAGGAAGAAATGGATGCTCACACCTTTTTATTCTTTTCTTTTTCTAAACATAGCTTCAGTAAAATGAATTGGCAGCAATTAAGTAGAGGTATAAAGCTATGTTGACATTGAGACTTTGAGGGAAACAAAAAGAGGTCTGATGTTTGAAAAATAAGGAATTTCTAAGGGAAAGAATGATATATGATATAAAAAAAAGAAGAAAGGGAAGCGACAAATGAAATATGTATGAAAGGGGCAAATAAAACAAAACTGTATGATCTAAGTAGATGCTTTGGGAAATAAATAAACAAAACGGAAGAATAAAAAAGGATATAAATTCACGTTTCAATTACATCAAAGAATTGTAATAAAACCAAATGTGGAAATGGTGGCAGGTGTATTGAATAATAAGGAAATGAAGGGACCACTTAGGATTTAGTAAATTGCATGATCCACTCAATTAAATATATTATCACTGAATATACCCTTTTTCACACTCGTTTACACATAATTAACATATAGTAAATAAATTTGAATACAATAACCAGTGTAACGTTACAAAAAAATAAAAGATGATCTGGAGCTCAATTCAAGTTTTTTTTGTTTCAACATAATGTTTTTCTCATAGGGGAATTGCACAACCTAAAAAGTCAATTAAATTTAAACTTCAATATTAGTGTTAAAATCACTTATATACAGCCTCAAATGTATACTTAATGACTGTAAAGTATTGTTTTAAAATTCATTTTTTTCTTCTTTATATAGAATTATTTTTACCTTAAAAATGAAAATGTTCGTTTTATTTTCATTAAAATGTTCTTTTTATTTTTTTACAATAATGTATGTTTCTTTCGTTAAATCCAAAAATTAATATTAATGTTTCTTTTTTTTAAATTGAAAGATCCCAAATCGACATAATTGTAATTAATTTCAAAATTACACTTATAACGGATTATAACAAACGTACATTTCTTTCATTAAACGCCATTAATTTCAAATAAATTCTCTTTCCCTTTTATTAGAAGATTCCAAGTCAAATTAACGGCAATAAATTCATTAATTAATTTAAATTCTAACATATACTTATTTTTTTTTTAATCTTATTATTCAATCAATTATCATATTATGTATATACTTAACGTTGGTTTACCATTTCATTACCTCAATCTTCTATATTTATCACTTTAGTTCACATTAACTGTTGTAGGTAATTAGATTAACTGCAATTGATTTTCAATTTAATTTCAATGGATTAAATAAATAGGTGATGAATGACAAATGTTACCTTTTACTTACTTAATCGCATTTACAAGATTATTATTAACAACAAATGCTATGACTACTTACACAATCCTGACTATACTCAAATTTCCATTAATTTCATATAATTTTCCTTTTTATATAACATTTAATTCATTTGCTTATTTCAACTTATCATCAAATAACGTTACAATTATTTTAATCACTAACATACAATTCCAGCATTAAAACCAACATTCAATTGCCTTAATTCAATTAATTACCTATTCAATATTAAAACAATAAATTAATGAGAAAATAGTTAATACAATCGTTTATAATAATAATTCATACCCCTTATCTTATTCTTTACAACCAAGGGTTGTAATTTGCTTACCCAAAAAGGTTTTATATTCAATATTAACCTATTTCAATTAACTGCATACAAGTTCACCATCTACATCATTTAATTTATTTCATTATTTACATCATAACCAAGTCAACCTACAATGTATTTCAATTAGTTTGAAATTACTTTAAATATTTATCAGTAGCGTTCAGACAACACCACTGATTTCATATTTAATATTAGACCATTCTAATTGATTACATATAATTTCAACGTTCAATGTATTTCCTTATTTTTAGTTATAACTAATTATAACCTTAAAGTCACTTCAATTAATTGGAAATTAGATTAAAATAGTTAGCAATTACCTTATATTAACATTACTAACATTACATTCTAGTTATTCTTCTCCTTGTAACATCAATTTTTTTAGTTTTATTTCAATATAAAATTATAAAATATTATTTAATTAATATTTTAATAATCGAAAATTATGGGTCGTTACACTCTCCCCTACTCAAAACTTTTCGTCCTCGAAAAGGGAAAAGGAGGAAATTAGGAAAAGGAGAAAATAAGGAATCATTATATTTTATTCAAAGTATTCAATTTATAAACAATTAATTTTCATAACTAATTAATTTAAATAGAATATACAATTAATTACAAGTAATTCTTCATATTCAAGTCTACCAAAGTTTGAAAATATTTCACTTTTCACAAAATTTCTAAGTCTAAAATTTACGAAAAATTTCGGCAGAGTCTCCTTTGTACGGAGAGGTCGCGGAGAAATAATAATATCTATAATCATCATATATATATCATATTAAAAAAATAAACATCCCAAAGCATGGGAAACAATATAATATTGCTAGAAACCTGTAATCCAAAAATATACCTATTAGTCGTGAAAAGAACGCTTAATTTATGAAACCAAAAGCAGTAGCTATTATTTCCATAAACTTGAACTTCACTTGTAAAATCCAAAGAAGTTAATAATACGTGAAAAGAGATATATTTAAGTTGCTTCAATTAATAACAGACAAATCAACACAATATAATAATAGTCACATGCAAACAAACAACATGACCATCATATGTAACAAAGGAATCAATTATATGTCCATAGCAACCAAACTGATGATTTGTTCAGGTTCAGACATTTTTAGTCGTACAAGATGATAAATAGACTATTAAGTGTACCCTATACTCAATAGCCTTAGATAAATACTTGATATATTATCTATACATCCTTATAGAGTTAGAAGTATCATTTCCTATCATCTCAAAAGCCAAAATAACCAATAATTTCAACACAATATTTAAGTTTATTCAATTGGTTTCTTTTTTTTACATCATTACTATTCTTTTTTTTTCTCATATAACGTCCTTTTCTTTTTCTTACATGTACATATATAAATTATTTCACAATATTAACTTACATACATTCCAAAGCAATTTGAAGTTGAGTACACTGGATCCCCGATTGAACCTCCTCAGGAAGTATTGAATGAGGGTATTAAGGCCTGGTCTGATTGCCTTGTTGGTTCCTTTTTGGCTGGAAATGTTAATTACATGGCAGTTAAATCTCATCTTCAAAAAGTATGGAAGTTAAAAGGATCTTATGACATCTTTTTTGATAACCAAAATTATTATTTCAAATTTGCCTCTGAGGAAGACAAGATTAATATTCTGCGTCGTGATCCTATGTTCATAAAAGGTCAGATGTTTATCATTACTAAATGGAATCCCACCCTGTCTTCTGCTCATGCGGCAGTGAGATTAGTGCCAATCTGGATTCATTTATACAGAATTCCAATAATGCTATGGTCATTGATGGGTATCAATTGGATAGCGTGTCACCTTGGGAAGCTTGTTTGCTTTGATGAGAACACTGAAAGGATGAATAGATTTGAATATGCTAAATGCTTAATTGAAGTTTCTCCAGAAAAAGAATTGCCTGATTACATTGTTGTTGGGGATGATTCCTGTCCTAATATTCAGATTGAATACTCATGGAAACCCCTCATTTGTGTTTACTGTAAAGCTTTTGGCCATGCTACTGAACAATGTGAGAGGAATAAAAGTCAGCAAAATGGAGTTAAGAATGATATCTTGTGTACAAGTAATGTTGCAGTTGATGACATAGTCAGGGATGGTGAAAAAATTCATGATGATAAAGATAAAAGGGGTTTTTTGATACGAAGTAAAAAGAGATTTAAAGCCGGTCAAAAGATTTGGAGAAAAGTTAATAGGGACAAAAATAACAATAGTGAAATGGAAGGAAGTCTGGTAAGAGTACCTACTGAAGTGAGTCAAAGAGAAGATGTTGATTTACAGGCGTCGAAACAAAATGAACCAATAATTGTTACTGCATTGGAAAATATCAGTAGTGCTAATTTGGTTAATGATTTTAATCAACAGTTGAGTACCATTGAGGAAGTCAGGAAGCAAACTGTGAATATACCTGAATATGATAAATGCAGTAATGGTCAAATAGATGGTGGAATACAGAATGTAACAGAAAAGCCTGATAATAATGTTGTAATTCTTGATAATACAAATCATGATTGCTGTGTTGTGTCAACACACAATCCTTTCTCAGTCCTTCAGGATATTAGTGAAAATGAAGAAGTTAATCAACATGTCTCTCCTCAAATTCCAGATTTGCACAATACTGTATTGTGCACTGACATGCACAATCTTTCTCCACATGCAATTACCACTGCCATTAACTCTCCTCCCAACAATGAAGTATCTCCTTATTCTTCCCTCTCTCTTCCAAACCATATCTTCAAAGACATTTCTGCTTCATCAATTCCTCCCCTACCCTCTCAACCTACCAATCCAGAATCCTCTGGAATAAAGAAGAAAGGAAGGCCAAAGAAATCGATTAATATACAGAGAAATGACTTGGACAATGGAATCAATTTCTCAATTGAACAAATTGGTCTTGAAGTTTTGTCTCATAATTCTAAGGCAAACTTGTCCTCTGGTGTTCAAACCAGAGCTTCATCCTCTATGTTATCATGATGTATGATAAAATAGGATTTTGGAATGTAAGGGGTGCTAACTCCATTGACAAGCAACTTGAAATCTCTAACCTTATTTCTACTCACAACATCCAACTTATGGCCATTTCTGAAACTAAACTTAATCATAATACTACTCAACATGCTCACTCCATCATCAGACATAATTGGAGCAGTATCCATAATTTATCCCAAGCTCCTTTTGGTAGATTGTTAATTCTATGGAATCCTCTTATCTATTCCCTATCCCCTATCACTGTCCATAGACAGTTCATTCACTCTGAAATTATTCACATTCCCTCTTCAACTTCTTTTATCCTTACCACTGTTTATGCTGTCAATAATGCTACTCAGAGGCAAATCTTTCTTGACATTCTACCTTCTCTTCAGCAGTCCAATCTGCCTTGGATTTGTCTTGGTGATTGGAATTGCATGCAACTATCATCTGAAAAGAGTGGGGGTTCTCCATTATCTTACAGTCAAACACGCCCTTTAAACAAAGCAATTTATGATGCTAACCTTATTCCTTCCAACAGTACTGGGGCTTTCTTTACTTGGAATAACTCAAGTAAATTGAGAAGGAGAACGTACTGTAAACTTGATAGAGTTTATACTAATTACTCCTCTATTCTCAAATGGCCTAACCTATCTACCTTTATCCCTCCGCCATCATTATCCGATCACTCCCCTCTTATTCTTTCCTGGGGAAAGGACACTGTGAGAAGACGCTCCTCATTTTCTTTTTTTAATAACTGGTCTAAACACCCTGATTTCCTTGAAATTGTTAAAAATGGCTGGAATTTTCATACATTTGGAAACCATATGTTTGTTTTGCAGGCTAAGCTCAAGCACTTGAAGATTATTCTGAAGGACTGGGCTCAGCAAACTTATGGTAATGGGAGCAGCTTGTCTTCTTCAATTCGTGAAAAGCTTTTTCAAGTTCAACTGGAAATACAAAGATGTCCTGACCATCAACAGATGATACATACTGAAGCTTCTCTTCATAAGGACCTCTCCAAAGCTCTCACTGAAGAAAATAAGATGGCAAAGCAAAAATCTAAACATGAATGGCAGTTGAATGGTGATAAAAATTCTGCAACCTTCCATAAAAGATTAAAAATTGAACAATCTTCAACAAACATTTTTTCTATTCTTGACATACATGGTCAGCCATGTGATTCCCAAGTTTCAATTCAAGATGCATTCATGGAGTATTTTCAACATAACCTGGGGAAGCCTCAGATTCCTTCCATCTTCCTGCATCAGTTCGCTCAATACCAACTCCCTAAAATTCCTGATGACATGTACACTGACTTAGTTAAGGAAATTTCGGATGATGAAATCAAGCATGCTATTTTTGGATTAAACTCCAACAGTTCTCCTGGTCCTGATGGATATAATGCTCATTTTTTCAAAATCACTTGGGATATAATTGGTAGGGACTTTGTCAAGGCCATTAAGAACTTTTTTAGTCACAGCAAGCTTATCTCTGGTATTAATGCTACTAAAATTGCTCTGATCCCTAAAATTAGCCACCCAACTTCTGTTGATCAGTTCAGGCCCATTGCATGTTGCAATGTTATATATAAGTGCATTGCTAGGATTTTGGCAGCTAGGATGAAAACGCCATTGGATGGATTGATATCTGCAAATCAGAGTGCTTTTCTACCTGGCAGGGACATAACTGATAATATTCTTCTTGCTTCAGAACTTATGAAGGGGTATAATAGGAAAATCATTTCTCCTAGGTGTGTCCTTAAGCTTGATATTCTGAAAGCGTATGACTCCATTCAGTGGAAAACTATCATATATATTTTGTACAAGATGAATTTCCCCATCCCTTTCTTGTGTTGGTTATATACATGCATTTCCACTGTCAAATATTCTCTTAGCATTAATGGTAATATCTTTGGCTACTTTGGTGCCACTCAGGGTATCAGACAAGGAGACCCGGTCTCTCCTTATCTCTTTATCTGTGTTATGGAGCTGCTCAATACTATGCTATCTGCTGCTATGCGTAATAAGCTTCTGGACTATCATCCATTATGTAGAAAGATCAGTATCTCTTCGCTCCTTTTTGCTGATGACTTACTTTTATTCACTAAGCCTAATTCTAAATCGATTAGTGGGGTTTTAAATGTGCTTGATTCATTCACAACCTTAACTGGTCTGGTCATAAACAGCAGTAAATCTAAATTGCTCATTGCTGGCCTTCCAGAGGAAGATAAAGAGATGATTTACACTATGTCTGGCCTCTCTCCTTTCAATGACAATGAATATTATCTTGGGATGCCTATATGTAATTCGAGAATCAGGACTATCCAATGCTTACAACTTTTTGAAAAAATTACTGCTAAACTTGCTAGCTGGAAAGTTTCTCAATTTTCGATGGCTGGTAGACTTATTATTGTTAAGTCCATAGCAATATCCATGTGTGTTTATTATGCCAGGGTCTTCATTCTTCCAGCCAAACTCATTTCCATGATCAACTCGGCTCTTAATCATTTTTTATGGCATGGTAATCCCTTCTCTTTGAAAATGATACCCATTGCCTTTGGTAAAATATGTTGCCCTCAGGAAAAAGGTGGGCTTGGAATAATAAATATTAAGAATTGGAATTTTGCTATGCTCTCTTCAAGAATTGACAAGCTGTCAAGGAAGGATGGAAATTTGTGGTCTTCTTGGTGTAGGCATTACCTTATACGTCATAGCAACTTTTGGTGTATGTCAGCTTCTTCTGACTGCAGTTGGACATGGAGGAATATCTTGAGAGGAAGACCGTTATTCCTTCCTATGGTGCAACAGAGAATGAAAGAGATTAACAAAGTGTCTTTTTGGTTTGATCCATGGTCTGCAAAAGGGGTGATTTTAGCGAATATAATTGATTATGACATGAGAAGATCCACTGGCATTGGAAATAATGCTACTCTTGCAAGATATTGGGCAGATGATTCTGTTTCTCTCCCGAATAGTAGCTCTGCAGTGATTACTGGAGTGTGGACTGATATACACAACACCACTTATAAGCTAAGCCCTATTCATATGACTTGGAATGACAGAGAGCACTCTATTAAAACTGTTTATAAGGCCCTTGACTCATCCATGCATTTTCCTTCTTTTCCTTGGTATTCTCGTATCTGGGATCATAAGTCTATTCCTAAGGAAAACATTTTCATGTGGAAGGTGCTGAAGAATGGTATCCTAACTCTAGGCAGGTTGAAAGGTCATGGGGTTATTCAATGTGATAAATGTATCTTTTGTGGTGCTGTTGAGGAAACTGTTGGCCATTTATATTTTGAATGTCATTACACTTATCATATCTGGTGTACCATTGCTCAGCACTATGGATATCATATGCCTATGAGAAGTTCCTGTATGGAATGGTTCAACATATTTAAGGCAACGAGGTGGAAGAATGATAGAAGTAGAGGGCTGCTTAGAATTATGAAGAAGGTCTTGTATTTTATTTGGTTGGAGAGGAACAATAGAGTGTTTAAAGGGCAAGCTTCCTCTAAACATGTATTGGTCCTTTCTATTACTAGTAATTTATAGTTCCCGCTTTGCTTTCTTCTATCTTGTGGTGGTCAGTATTTTGTAATCTTATGCGGTACAATTTTTGGTTAGTAATAAAATGGTAGGGGACCATTCAACCCCGCTTGCTTTGCAAAAAAAAAAAAAAAAAAAAAAAAAATAACATTTCTTGTTCATCAAAATTCTTATTTAGAAATAATTTCACTGAACGCTTCCATTACTTAAGTTTTACCTGTATAATATTCTATTATATATTATAATAACATTTCAACTTATTAAACATTTTTGGTAAATATATGTGTTTTAAGAATGTAATTGAGTGTTATACAAGTTTATTTTATTCATGTTAGTTAACAAAATATTCAATGATTACATATTCTAAATTTTTATATCTTTTGATTTACAAGCTACAAATTTCCAATTTCTTATATATTTTATTCGTAAAATTCCATTCTTATTTATTTAATTAATTATTATTTATATAAAGGCCAATCACTTACATAATTTGTTTTCCATTAAAGATTTAAGCCATTAATGAATCATTTCACAAAATATTACTTAAGCTTCTACAGCCTTACTTAATTTTATACCTTAATTTAGTTATAAAATAAAAATTTAAGTTTTTGGTTGTCGCCCTTGAAGAGAAAAGAAATACTTCAATATATCTAAAAATTCAATTAAAACATTTAACCTCATTCACTTAGTAGGAATATAAGATAAATTTAAAGCATCTTTATAGCATTATGCAAGGACTTTCCCAAAGTTTAAACAATGTTAGAAATTTGTATCAAAAATTTATATTAAAACATTATGATAAGATTTTAAAAATAAAGTTCCTTAAATCTGATAATTTATTACACTCAATATTCCAAAATAAGTATAAACTCTAGATTATTAAAGTGAAACTAATAGCATACTCAAATCTTGCACTAAATATCTAAATAAAAGTATAAATTTTCATATATTCATGATTAATTTTACACACTTGGTTTAAAATGAATATTCAAATCATGGGAAAAACATTTATCATGGTTTAATACAAAATTCAAATAGTAACTAAACCTATAAATTTACTACTAGTACTTCGAAATCAAGTAATTATTTAAAACCATACTTCTAAAATTGAGATTCTAATTTATTTTCCAAGTATATTTAAAACTTCGCAAATCATTTTTTCCATTTATATAATATATCAACAAATTATACATTCAAAGAAACTTATAAAAAAATTACAAAAAAAAATTCATTTGAAAACTTCTTTTTCAAATCAATCATCTTTAATGTTTTAATACTTTACAAAAAAAAATTCTATAAATTTTCTTGCTTCATTTATTAATACCATTTCAGTAATTTTAAATAACATCTTTTTAAATATATGTAAATTATTTGAAAACAATTACTTACATCATTACTTATATTTAAAAAGAAGCTATTGAAAACCTTAAATCCATTATGTTTAAATTTTATTAGTTTTAAATCTCAAAATACTTTTAAACATCATTAATAAATCAATAATCATTAACTTTAAAATATTTTATTTAATTAATAACTTCTGACAATATTTAGAACACTAATAATTTACTACTAAACCATGTTGTACATAAATAAACAATATTTAAACATTTTAAAGTATTTAGAAAGGAAGAATGATCAAAATATCTTTTATATAATACTTTATCAAAATACTTTTATAACTCGATGTTTTAACAGGTTTATCCTTATTCTTGCAGACTCTGGCCATGCGTTGATCAGACGCATGGCTAGAATTCTCCAAGTACTTAGCAGACCTATTTCAACACCCAATGAAAATACTTAAAATCATTGAAAATAGATATGGAAAGTACGTTCCCCCATGGATTGCAGTTACGCAATGGTTATGCCGCTATCCCAGAGGAATCAATTGTAGTTGTAGGCATCTCACCCGTCGATTTACGCTATCCAATAATATCAAATGAATATAATGAGTGACCCACCAAAGGGATCCGATAATGACCCACCAAAGGGATCCGATAAATGACCCACCAAAGGGATCCAACAAATGACCCAGCAAAGGGGTCCGATGGAAGGTACTTCCCATATCATTTATTTCAAAATATATCATGCCATATATAGTCACCATTCAGAATCATAGCTTCAAATATCGCACTTATATAAATTCCATCATATATAAGATTTCATTTTCAGATAGAGTATTTTCCAAAATCAATAGTCTCAAATATATCAAATCATTCTTATATAAATTCCGTTATATATAAGATTTATCTCTTCAGATCAAAAACCTTCCAAAATCAACATTTTTAAAAATCACCTTATACTTATATAAAGTCTGTCTTATGCAAGAATAAAAAAATTTGCAAATCAATTACGCTGCATGAAGATCCATATGGAATTGAACATTTTTGCTTTGCAAAAGGTTTTGAATTTAGAATAGTTCTTTTTTTATATACAATCATTTTGTGAAATAGTTTGGTATATAAAATGGTTGTGAAAAATAGTTTGAAAATAAAATAGTTTGTAAAATAATTTGAAAATAAAATAGTTTGTAAAATAGTTTGTATAAGAAAAATTAAAGAAAATAGTTTGTATAAGGAAAATAAAAGAAAGTAGTTTGAAAAATGGTTTTAAATTAATAGTAGTTTTTCATAAAAGAAAATCCCAATTTAAATTACAAAGATATCCAACCCAACAACTTTCAATTTCAATGCCAAAGCATATCAATAATATTAGAACATAAGATGTACACATGTCATCATTTCGCAACATTACATTCGATCATTCGCTCGATCACACAAGTTCGCTTTCGAACTGGTATTGTCCATTCAACTTCCCTAATGTGGACTTCGATATGGTTTCTTGACTAGAAACCATCATTCTCCTTGCATAGCCATATACTATGATAGAGAACTCTAGAATCAAACCAAAAATCCATATCAATGTTCACCATCAAGAATCGAATGAAAAATTCTAATGCGAAATGGTGTAATTCACGTCAAACTTACGTACTCAAATCCGGATCAAATTAATTATGCGAATAAAATAATATACGCACAACTTACGTATTTATTTCAATTTGATTCATCACAATTATACTTCAACTAAATTCATTATTAATCTCATTGATTAATGAAAGTATCATTTCATACTTTAATATTTGTTTCACATAATTTCTCCATTTAACATATAACATTAATTTATTCATTCTCATAATATTGCTTATATTTCTCTTCAATTTAAATTACATTCATTCCACATGTAATACTTCTCATTTAATATTACATTTATTACCAAATCATTTCATAAGGAATTTTCTTATGTTTATAACCAAATTATAAAAACATAATTCCTTTTTATAATACATTGTTCAGGTTTAAAGTTATCACAACTTTATTTATAATCATTTATTATAACATCCATTTATTTCATAACAATTTACAAGTCATGGTTTATTTATAATCAATTCACATTAAATTCATACTAATTCAGAAGGTTTTGATTATCCAAAATATCCAAATATTTCATTTTTCAATAGTTGAACTACGATCAAAAACAACAAAATTCACAACAACAATAATTAGCCAATGCTTTTAAACTGATAAAATGCAACTAATCAACAATAAATGATAATAACTAAATATTACCGTTTCATAAATCAAACACATTACAAATAACTATATTAGTTATAAAAATTTAATCCTCTGCATATCATATAATATTAGGAAAAAAATTCATTTCAAAACACTTTTATAAAACTAACAAATAGACGCTCTCATATATACACTTAGACAACTCATTCAAGGGTATTACTACCCTATCTCTAATGAGTTAACCTAAACAGGCTAAGGTATGTCTAAACCAATGCTCTGATACCAACTGTAACATCCCACCCTTTTGGACGGTTTAAATCGACAATAAACCACACATGTCAACTAAAATCATTCAAAAGGTAAGACTGTTAATGGGGTAAATAAGAAAATAATAGAAAAGAAGGAAAGATAAAACACAGAATCTCACAGCGGAATGACAAAATATAAAAACCAAATAAACAGTTTATGAAGCTGTTTTACAAATAACATTTGATTACACCTTTACAATACAAATCAGAGTTATACGTATAGTAGAAATAAATAAATAATGCAGTGGAACACATGATGTAGTGGAATAATTAATAATAAATAGTAGACTCGTCTCCGTCTTCATCCTCCAAAATATAATGGTCTTCAATACACTAAAAAAGCTCAGACTGACCCGAGCGTAATAAAAAGACAAAACACTCGAGTCAGGACTAAAAGATCTTATGTAAGTCAAATCAAAATAAGTAGAATAGAAATATTACTATAATGGATTCAGAGATGTATAACAGGAATTTCATCTCCTATCAAGTGTACAATGTGGATTTAATTATTTAAAAGATTTCAAACGATTCAAAAATACCAATCTTAATCATTTTAATTAAAATAGATCCGAATTTTAAATTTAAAACTTGAACAATAGGTGAGCATGAAGACTTAAACAAACTGAAACTGCCTACGACATGATCATTATTCCCTCCATCCAAATCATTAATAACAGTTTCATTATTTAGCCCAACAGTGGTCTCATTCCAGCATAAAGCATTATTACAAACGGTATCTAACATGGGAGATAAGTAATGCTTACCAAGGTTAAGGGTTCTGCAAACAAGACGAGGAGTAGAAGCTGATTACGGTTGGATGTTAGCCAACAAGCCGAGAAAAGGAATCGCAGAACCTATTGACCCAAGTCAATCACAGAAGCATTGACAATAGCACGCTGAAGAAGAATAGGATCAGAGACCATAGCATGTGGTAAAGCAATATCAATGGCCAACCCATCATGAGATTGAACAGCAGGCTTCGACAGTAGAGATGCAAACAAAGAATCGGGCAAGCTCACCAAGTCACTGTCTATAGGGGAGGAACTGGCACTAAAATGACTGTCAGAACGAGTCAGATAGGTCCCCTCAAAAACCAGATCTGAGGCAACCGACGATTTCATGTTCTACTTTTTCTTAGGCATAGAAGAGACGAAGCAAAGGGGAGCAGAGAGAGAAGGCGGATGATAGAAGGACACAACAAAAATAATGTTAGACGAGATTGAAAGAAGAAGAAATTGCAGAAGCCAAAATTGCCCAAATTGCCAAAGAGGCCATTAATGATGTGCTCGAAGATTTGAGCTTGCCTTTAGAAAAGATTATTTAACAGAATTAATTTTATGACGGTGAAATAGGGGAAATGATAGGTTGGTACCAACATATATAACTAGGTGTCAAGCTATATACTTAGCTCCAATTTAGTTGAAACTTCTCCAGGTCATCTTTTTTCTTTTTCTTATCATGTTTCCAAGCCCGTGAATCATTTCATACTCGTTTAGATCTTTTAAATCCAGTTGAAATCTTCTTGGCTAAAAAGCGGGTGTTGGATGAAATGCACGTAAACACTTGCACCCTAAAGTATGCCTTTCGAATGTAAGTTGTACTTTGCTCAATAATAGGTTCCAGCAATCGGTCTTCGATAGCTGACCTTTCTGGTTATTCATTGATCCTGATCTTAGTGAATTATCAGGAAGTATCATTCCACACATCCAAGCCGTCCTGTGTTCACCTAGGGCTTATCTTCCTTTCTCGGATAGTTAGCCATTCAAATTCTTTTATCAAGTCAGCATCCACTCTGGGGTTTGGTCTCGTCGGAATGTTCATCTTCCAATCTACGGTTTGATCTCATCATTTATCGCTCAATCCAGGGTTTGATCTCTACGAATCCATGTTGAGCCCAACCAACTCGCTCTCTGGTGTGGGGACCCAACGACCAAGTAAGCTCATCCGCTCACACTCCGGTGAGGAGACTTACTTTTCATACAAGCCTATCCATTCGTTCTCCGACAAGGGTGTAACATCCCACCCTTTTGGACGGTTTAAATCGACAATAAACCACACATGTCAACTAAAATCATTCAAAAGGTAAGACTGTTAATGGGGTAAATAAGAAAATAATAGAAAAGAAGGAAAGATAAAACATAGAATCTCACAGCGGAATGACAAAATATAAAAATCAAATAAACAGTTCATGAAGCTGTTTTACAAATAGCATTTGATTACACATTTACAATACAAATCAGAGTTATACGTACAGTAGAAATAAATAAATAATGCAACGGAACACATGATGTAGTGGAATAATTAATAATAAATAGTAGACTCGTCTCCGTCTTCATCCTCCAAAATATAATGGTCTTCAATACACTAAAAAAGCTCAGACTGACCCGAGCGTAATAAAAAGACAAAACACTCGAGTCAGGACTAAAAGATCTTATGTAAGTCAAATCAAAATAAGTAGAATAGAAATATTACTATAATGGATTCAGAGGTGTATAACAGGAATTTCATCTCCTATCAAGTGTAAAATGTGGATTTAATTATTTAAAAGATTTCAAACGATTCAAAAATACCAATCTTAATCATTTTAATTAAAATAGATCCGAATTTTAAATTTAAAACTTAAATCTTTCAAATAATTCAATTCTAATAAATAATCCAAATTAAAGAAATTACACGGTTATATGTCATTTCAACCAGTTTCCAAATCAAAATTTCCAAATCAATGGAAACCGCTCGAGTTATCATTTCAATCCATAGTGGTAACAAAGATATATACATAAATAAACATCCAATCATCCAAAATGACAACCAATAACATCCATCACAATCCAACATCCAAATCAGCCAATAAATCACAACAATAAATTGATTATCATTATCAGGTGTATAACTTGCAATTTATATTCATTATTAAATAAATGGCAAATTCAATTCAACATAAATTCAAATTTAACTTAAATGACAATCTAATAATACCAAAAGCAATTAATAAATTTCTAATCACGTTATAAATTTAATTTAACTAGCATAAGATAATCTAGTATTCGTGAGTGGGTCAAAACACTCACCTTTGATATTTAGAACGCAAAAATCCAAACAAAGACGCCTTTTCCAATAGTCTCCAAACTCAGCCAAACCTATTTTATGTTATTAGGAATTCCAATACGAGTCCAAGGGAAGAAACTACGCATGTATCAAAGCTCGTATGAGGAAGATATTCAGGTTATAAGGATATAAAATAAAATAAAAATACATACATATTTAATTCTTAAAATAAGAAACTTTAATAACTCACGTTTTCAAATTTGATGTACCCAAAACAAAGGCAAGAAGTGGAAAGCCAAAACCATTAAGGCTAATTCTCATTGTTCAATTTTTTTGAAGGCTTCTTGTAAAAGAAGGCAAGGCGATGAGGAAAGGTACAGATGTGTTAAGGAAGAAATGGATGCTCACACCTTTTTATTCTTTTCTTTTTCTAAACATAGCTTCAGTAAAATGAATTGGCAACGATTAAGTAGAGGTATAAAGCTATGTTGACATTGAGACTTTGAGGGAAACAAATAGAGGTCTAATGTTTGAAAAATAAGGAATTTCTAGGGGAAAGAATGATATATGATATAAAACAAAAGAAGAAAGGGAAGTGACAAATGAAATATGTATGGAAGGGACAAATAAAACAAAACTGTATGATCTAAGTAGATGCTTTGGGAAATAAATAAACAAAACGGAAGAATAAGAAAGGATATAAATTCACGTTTCAATTACATCAAAGAATTTCAATAAAACCAAATGTGAAAATGGTGGCAGGTGTATTGAATAATAAGGAAACGAAGGGACCACTTAGGATCTAGTTAATTGCATGATCCACTCAATTAAATATATTATCACTGAATATACCCTTTTTCACACTCGTTTACACATAATTAACATATAGTAAATAAATTTGAATACAATAACCAGTGTAATGTTACAAAAAAATAAAAGATGATCTAGAACTCAAATTCAAGTTTTTTTTCTTTCAAAATAATGTTTTTCTCATAGGGGAATTGCACAACCTAAAAAGTTAATTAAATTTAAACTTCAAGATTAGTGTTAAAATCACTTATATACAGCCTCAAATGTATACTTGATGACTGTAAAGTATTGTTTTAAAATTCATTTTTTTCTTCTTTATATAGAATTATTTTTACCTTAAAAATGAAAATGTTCGTTTTATTTTCATTAAAATGTTCTTTTTATTTTTTTACAATAATGTATGTTTCTTTCTTTAAATCCAAAAATTAATATTAATGTTTCTTTTTTTAAATTGAAAGATCCCAAATCGACATAATTGTAATTAATTTCAAAATTACACTTATAACGGATTATAACAAACGTACATTTCTTTCATTAAACACCATTAATTTCAAATAAATTCTCTTTCCCTTTTATTAGAAGATTCCAAGTCAAATTAACGGCAATAAATTCATTTATTAATTTAAATTCCAACATTACTTTTTTTTAATCTTATTATTCAATCAATTATCATATTATGTATATACTTAACGTAAGTTTACCATTTCATTACCTCAATCTTCTATATTTATCACTTTAGTTCATATTAACTGTAGTAGGTAATTAGATTAACTGCAATTGATTTTCAATTTAATTTCAATGGATTAAATAAATAGGTGATGAATGACAAACGTTACCTTTTACTTACTTAATCGCATTTACAAGATTATTATTAACAACAAATGCTATGACTACTTACACAATCCTGATTATACTCAAATTTCCATTAATTTCATATAATTTCCCTTTTTATATAACATTTAATTCATTTCCTTATTTCAACTTATCATCAAATAACGTTACAATTATTTTAATCACTAACATACAATTCCAACTTAAACCCGACATTCAATTGCCTTAATTCAATTAATTACCTATTCAATATTAAAACGATAAATTAATGAGAAAATAGTTAATACAATCGTTTATAATAATAATTCATACCCCTTATCTTATTCTTTACAACCAATGGTTATAATTTGCTTACCCAAAAAGGTTTTATATTCAATATTAACCTATTTCAATTAACTACATACAAGTTCACCATCTACATCATTTAATTTATTTCATTATTTGCAATCATAACCAAGTCAACCTACAATGTATTTCAATTAGTTTGAAATTACTTTAAATATTTATCAGTAGCGTTCAGACAACACCACTGATTTCATATTCAATATTAGCCAATTCTAATTGATTGCATATAATTTCAACATTCAATGTATTTCCTTATTTTTAGTTATAACTAATTATAACCTTAAAGTCACTTCAATTAATTGGAAATTAGATTAAAATAGTTAGCAATTACCTTATATTAACATTACTAACATTACATTCTAGTTATTCTTCTCCTTGTAACATCAATTTTTTTTTAGTTTTATTTCAATATAAAATTATAAAATATTATTTAATTAATATTTTAATAATAAAAAATTATAGGTCGTTACAAAGGGAGCTTGCACCCTGCAATTCGTTCTTATCTCTCCGGTGCTTGCTCTTTGGTGAAGGGACTTGCACCCTGCACTCTGGTCTCGTCTCTCCAGATGGAACTTTAAGTGATCAATATCGCATAAGTCCTTCCGCTCGTTCTCCAGCGAGGATACGTGCACGTTGCACTTCAGTCTTGTCTCTTCGGACGAAACTTAAAGCGATAAATGTCATACAAGTTCATCCACTCGCTCACTGGCAAGTGAACTTGCACCCTGCACTCTAGTCCCATCTCTCCAGTTGGGACTTAAAGTGATGAAATTTGTACAAGTTCATCCGCTTACTTTCCGACAAGGGAATTTGCACCTTGCACTTCGGTCTCGTCTCTCCAGGCGGTACTTAAATTAGTCATCACATTCAAATGGATTTTTAAAGTCAAATTTTCAAAAAAAAAACAAACATTTAGAAATCCTAATTTTCCTTCCCATACATCCAACTTAGAGTGTACATAGGGACCAATCTAGTCTCGTACATGTGTAAGCGGTCCGTGGTCATTATTATACCAAATAGTCATCCCAAACATTCAATTTAAAGCGTGCCTAGAGACCAATTTAGACCTCGCACAAGTGTAAGCGGCCTGGGGTTATTATTATCCTAAGTGTTCAAAGTAAGAAAAAATCACAACAAGGGAAGCAAACCTGACCCCCGACCATCCTAATCATAGGATTTTGAGTTCCAGACCAGATCACTGGTTGTTACTTGATGCATTCGCTGTAGATTGTAACGGCCCATAATTTTTGATAATTAAAATAGTTAATTTAATATGATTTTTGCGATTTAATATTAGGAGAAAATTAAAATTTGTAATATACTAATGTAATAATAACTAAAATGAAATGCAGTAATGGTAATTTAAGTTAATTATTAATTGAATGAAATTCCAATCAATTGAGTGATTTAAAAGGTTGTACTTGGTTATAAAGTAAATATAGGAAAACAAATGTAATTATTGAATCAATTAATGAAATAATATATAATTTATGATAATTCAGTAAAATCAGTGTTAAGTAAGTAATTATAACATTTGTTTGTAAAAAATAACTTATTAATGTGACTAAAAGTTAATGGTGACAAACTACTATATTCTACCTATTTATTTAGTCTGTTAAATAAAACTGGAAATCATTTATAATTAAATGAAATTAAATGTTATGTAATATGAGTTAAGACAATAACTACAAATTGTGAATTGAATAAAAGGTAAAATGTTAATTTTATCATAAGGAAATAATTTATTTAATAAAAAGAATGAAATCGAGGTCAATAAATTAGTTGGGATTTTAAATTATAATTTATATGTAAAATTGATAAAATTCAATAAAATTGAAATATAGTAGTTTATACGAATAAAAGATGGAAGTTGTAGCATATCAGTGAAACAAGGCATCAACAAATATCAACTATGTTATTAGTGTAATAATTGATGAATATAATAATTGAATTTGAAGCTTTGAAATCAAGTTGATCAAATTATTGGTATCTAACTTATAATAATTAGGATTTATTACAATTAAAAGTAATAAAATATTACGTTAATGTAAATAAAGATGAAGTTGGAGAATACTAGTGTAATAAGATAGAAACCATGATGATTATATCCGTAAGATAACAATTGATTGTATAATAAAATGGAAAGTCAAATAAATGGATTTATTGGAATTTTAATTTGTAGTTACTGAATTTATTGAAATTAAGATTAAATACGATAATTTGTGTAATATTAAATAAAATTAGTATAGAATTTTTTTTTTAAAGGATTATAAATGTCCAAGTAATCAAAAATGATGAAATTGGTTAGTTTATAAATATTGAATAAAAAAAGTGATTAATTAATTTAATATTAATTTATTTAATTAATGTAAAAATAGCCATTTTGGTCACTGTCTCGGATTTCGACAAAATTAGTTTCATTGGATACATAACGGTGAACTATTGTAAGGTTTCAAGTTCTTAGTGGTCGGACTTGTTGTTTGATCGTACGGGCTCGAAATGCGTAGAAATCAATTTAATTAAATTTAATTGAAATCAATTTGAAATACTGATTTTAAGTTAATTCTTTATACGATGGAATTTGGACTTGAAACATGTTCCGTTGAATTTAAAAATATTGAAAACATTTATTTTGATATATGGGATGACCCATTTTCATTTCGGAGATAGAACGGGCTTTTCGGGTCGTTTATCTTTCAATCCAAATCGATCTGGTCCATTCTTTCTGTTTTCAGCTTTGCCTAAAAAATAGCCCGTTATAAACCCTGGCTATTTCTTATTTTCATTTGTCTGACAATTGTCTCTGGCTACTTCTCCTCAATGGCAGACAAACCAAACAAATTTCAAATTCAATTGCAAATTAAAATCAAATCAAAAATTCAAACTTCCCCTACCCAAACAAATTATATATCATTTCGAACCTCTTGACCAGCGAAACCTAAATTGTGATTCATTTTTCTATCTGATTCATCGTTTGGCCAGAAAATTGTAATTTATTCTCGGTCGTTCATGAGTGGTCAATGAGATTGGACGGTGGATCGTTGCCCGATCGATGATCAGGAAGTGGCGATAGGAAGCTAGCATCGAGCAGCACCCATTGGTACTGGTCGCTCATCCCCAAGTGATCGAAATCAGCTCGAATCGACCGTTGAAGCTAGCGGCAGTGGAGGAAGCATTGTGCAGCGAGGGACGTTAGCGTGGGTGCCATCATGGCCGGCCGTAGGTGAGGGTCGGGTCGCCGAGGTCAGACCAGGGACACGCCGTTTCAAGCAGCGGCAACAATTGATTAGGGTTTAGATGGAGTGCCGGCCCTGTCAGGTGATGCGCTCGATCGGTGTTGAGAGCACTCTAGGGTTTGGCACGTGAGCACGAAGAGGTAACGTGCATTCTCCTTTTTTCTATTTTTTAATTTAATATTATACGTTCTAACACGCATAGCTTTTGCATACGAACTCGGATTTGGACGCGGTTTGATCCATTGGGATCCTATCGTAATTTCGAACATTTTGACACTGGTTTGGATGAATTCCGAGATGGTTGAATATTGGCCTCATTTTGAATTTCAAATCGATTTGTATTCAAAGATTAATGTTTTAACCCACTCACAACTTCTAAAATTTCTTATGTCGGTTAAATTAAATTTATGATGTGATTAGGAATTTATCTTTGGCATTTTGATATATCTAAATTTATATACCTGTTAATTTGTATTAATTTTGAATTAAATTTTCATTTATTTTATTATTGAATTCAAATTGCCAGTTAATTACCCGTAGGTGATAACCTGTCATTTGTTGAAAATTTATTGGTCGAATTGGATGATGATTATGATGGATATTTGGTTGTTAATATTGGATAAGTGGATGTTATGTTTGATTCATATATTGTTATCACTCTACAAGTTCCTTATGGGTTGAAATGATACATATCGAACGATCTATAGATTAGGGAAAAATCATTATGGTTTGAAATGATAGGCTCAAGCAATTTTATAGACTTTACTTAAATTCGAGATTGCATTTTGAAATGATACATAATCGTAAAATTTAAAATTGCAAATTGAAATGATAAATATCTATATCACTTGACCCTAGGGTAGAAAATTATATACGGACACCGGTTTGGTTAAATTAAACGATTTGTAAATCTTTAAATTTTGAATTCAGTTAAGTGGTATTTTGAAATAGGAATTGATTTATATAAACTGAATTATTTTCGAAAATCCAAGCATAAATGTTGAAATCGGAATTGATTTAATGAATTGGTCAAGAGATTTAAATTTGGAAAATTCAAAGTCGAAGTGTCAAATTAAATGAACTTATCGGAATTGAGTAATTGGAAATGTTTGGATAATTTTGAAATCTATTTCAGACTAGTTTAATTTTTTTTAATCAATTTAAAACTATTTTAATTTATTTAATCTATTATAACCGATTTAACCCAATTTAATTTATTTTACCTATTTTAAACCAATTAAATTTATTTAATCTATTTTAAATCTATTTAATATAATTTAAATCTATTTTAAATTTAGTTAATCTACATTAAATCTATTTAATCAATTTAAAAATCTACGTAGTATAACTTAAATCAATTTAGTCTATAATTAATCTATTTAAAACCTAATAAAATCTATTTAATCTATTTTAAATCTATTTAAATCATTTTAAATCTAGCTTAACCCAATTTAAATATGTTCAAAGTTATTTTACTATATAAACTATATTAAATCTAATTTAAGCTACTTTTAAAACTATTAAAATTATTTATGAATACCTAAACTTTTTCTAAAATTTAGACTGTGTAAAGTTAAATATTTATATCCTTGATGATGATACAACCTAAGTTGAAATTTGGAATTGATAACCTTTGTAAAATGACATATTGGATAAATATGATTTTGGAAGTGAATGTGATTGTGAAAGTGAATATGATTTGAAAATAATATGGTTTTGAGAGTATGTTATTTTGATATAAATTGTGAATTGGCTATTGAAATGTAAAAGAACCATTCGGTGTGAAATAAGCGCTTGGTTGTTAAAGAGACCGAGATCGGATATTGTCATACTCTCTACCAATACTGAAAACCACTTTAACAGTTATGTACATGGTGGAGATTCCAGAAATGGAGTAGGATGGTTTGACGAACGATTCTGTTTAAGGTATTTACGTGACCTTGACTCCCATGAGTCAGCTTAGATGTGGCTAAAAAAGGAGTCATGCCAGGCCAAGTGAGGTCACTCCTCCGATCAGACATATTTCTTCAATACCATATTATGAATTTGTGATGATTTGGTGGCCACCCCTTTATTTTGATTATGAGAATGTGTTCCGAGGTGGGTAGTAGTAGCTGTTGTGCATTACCACCAGTCCAGATCCACAGTTGGTATATCTACCCTGGCATTGCCTCAAGTGTTCTGTTCACATGCACAAGAGCACCTTCTACGAATTTGTTTTGTACTATATCTATGGAGTGCCCTTTGATAACCCTCCAGTTTATGGAGAAATTACGGCACTGTATAGACTATAGGAATATATAAAAATGTGTTAAGAGGGATACCGGTAATGCCTTAATGCTATTTTAATATTTTACTTTACTGTAGACACTATTATAATAGTGTATTGTACTACATAGTAGATAGTTTAACGGATCCTTAGGAGATGGGAATCTCGAACATCTCTTAAGTTATTGCACTCATGTTAGACAATGGATAGGAGATGCCAAAACCCGTAAACATCTTTGACGCCGTCACACTCGTATTTACCATTAATTTAACTTACATAAGATCTTTTAGTTCTGACTTGAGTGTTTTGTCTTTTCAACTCGCTCGGATCAGCCTGAGCATTTCGGGGTTGAAGACCTTATCTCTGGAAGACGAAGATTTGTACTATTATTATTTACTAAATCATTCCGCTACATTATGTTGTTCCGCTGCATTTATTATTTATTCATTCCTGTTTCTATAACTCTGATTTGTGTTGTAAAGAATAATCAAATATCCATAAAAACAGCTTCATGAACTATTATTTGATTATTATATTTTGTCATTCCATTGAGAGATTCTGTATTTTTTTTCATTCTCTGCTTTTTCTTATTTACCCCAATAACAATCAACCCTTCTATATGGTTTGAGTCTAATGTGTGTGGTTTATCGTCGATTTAAACTGTCCAAAAAGGTCGGTCGTTACACCGATGGTGGTTGCTCTTGCTACACCATTGCGGTTTGATTTTGATTCCTCACGTACTATTGCAGCTATTTGCTCTATACCATTTCCTCTATTAGATTATGAAGGTGTCAGCACTCTTTCGTTCCATGCCTCTCTAGCTCATGGAAGATGCAAAACATTCCAGATCCTCTCTCCCTATCAGTGGACTCTCTCCTAACTAGCTTCCGATGGGGGATCTTCCCCTTAGTATTCAGATATATCCTCTCTGGGGTCTTCGTTAGATCGGTATAGGAAGATAATTTTGGCTGCCTCCTTTATCGTTTTGATTCCCTGAAGTAATCACCAACTCTTATTTTTCCTTTATCTTTTTTGTTTCCTACTCTGAACAGTCATCTTCCACCCATAGCATTAATTTCAATATTCTCAGCTTCGACATCTTCCTTACGCAAATATCACTCGGCCTCATGATAAAATTTTATGAGATCCATTGATGAATCCCTTTCCAAAGCAATCTTGAAGTCGGTCTTATTTGCGACTCCAGATACTGCTGCCATTAAGATTGTAAATGGATCTGGTTTATCAATGACTACAGCTGCAGCATTGAATCTTGTCAAATAGCTTCTCAATGTCTCTATAGGCCGTTGTTACACGCTTGATAGCATCATCACATTCTTTGGTCGTGAGACATAAACTCTGAACTTTCTTAAGAACTTATTCACCAAACCGGTCCACATGCTTGTGGACCCATTTTTTAGCTGTCTGAACCACATCACTACCAAGTTTGTTAAGTACAATGGGAAGCACCATCCTATTACCTCCTCGGAAGCACCCAACAACTGTAAATGTTGGATGTATCTCATCAGATGAAACATTGGATTCGACTTCACGTCATATATTTCCAACGTTGGAAGCTTGAAATCGGGAGGATTTCTCGCATTCTGAATATTAGAGGTGAATAGATTTTCGTTCACATCCTCTAAGCTTTGATTTTGGGGTCCACCAACCTAATTATCCTTATTACCAACTTAGTAATTCGGTTTTTGTTGTCCACTGATGGTCTTTGACCATAAGCGATATTCTACCCGTACTCATATGGGGGAATTCCGGCATATACTTTGGCACATACTCTTCTGGCTACTCATTAACGTTCTAACCTACTCCTCTAGTTTCATTCCATACTCCATTCTATGACGGAACTCTAGCACGTACTCTTTTGGTTGTTGTGCATTTGCATTCTGATTCACGTTTCTAGCTCCAGCATCATTTGCTCCTAGCATTCCAGCGCGTCCCAAGCTCACATCAGCATTGCCCTCAAGCCCTAATAGTCTCGGTTTCAAGTTGACTTGGGTCGGTACTGAGTTGTGCTGTGTGTGGGGACATCATTCCAGTTTGTTCCGCTCCAACTTCAGTTGCTCCTCCATTAGCTCCATGTCCTTTGTTCTGAATTTCAGTGGTCGTTGTTAATCCTTGTTGCTCCATCCTTTGGAAAAATCCTTCCAGCATTTCCAACTGCATATCTATCATTTCATCATGCATATCCTTCATCATCCTCTCCATCTTCACTCTGGTCACATAGATGGATTGATGAGAGTATGAACACACCTTCTAACTACCATCAGGCTCTAGTTGGCTTCCTCCAGCTTTAGATCAGGTGTTAGGTCTCTTCGTCTACTCCAAATATTAGATTCAAGCATCAAGCCTTTAAATCTAGTTCTCCCTCAGTGAAAGCACTAACATGTTAACCTAAAAAATGGTTCAACACACAAATATAAGATGAAATCACCAACCCAAATAAAATAAACAGAAAAAAAGTAAAAGGAGTCAATTTTTATAGTGGTTTGGCGTAATCTCTGGCCTACGTCCACTTTATCTTCTTGATTAGTTGTTTTCTCTTTGGATTAAAATTAATTATATCATATTTGACCACAGATTAGTGGATCTTAGATTTATAATGGAATTTTTAGAGTGATTTTGTCACAGAGGATAGGAGTGAAGAAGAAAAAAAATTCTAGATCCAAAAGTTAGAGAGCTGGAGTCGGTCCCTGTTTATTTGTAGCTAGGCTAGTATTTATAGAGGAACAGGGATTTTGGGTCGGAAATTTGCTTGCACTGATGTCCAGGAGATAGACCGTTGTCAAACAAGAGGGATCAAAGCCCGCGGACCTAAAACCATAGCTTGGCATCGATCTAATATGCTTGGTACCGACCTACAAATATTTGTGCAAGTCGAATTATTTTGCTTGATTTGCTCTTCTATCTTTTGCCCAATGTGTTTTAAGCTCTTTTTTATCGATTTGGGTTGATTCTAGTGATCTTTCCGATAGCTTCTTCCCCACTTTCTTCTCGTCAACCCTTGGAATTGGTCGTTCAAACTCTAGGAGAACCACTTGATCACGAGTTGTTGGAGTAGTATAGGAGTTGTGTGGAGTTTAAGAAGTGAAATTGGGGAAAATGATAGGTTAGTACCAGCCTATATAGCTTGGTGTCGAGCTATATACTTAGCTCCAATTTAGTTGAAACTTATCTAGATCATTTTCTTCTTCTGATCGTATTTCCAAGTTCGTAAATCATTTCGTCCTTGTTTTGATCTTCTTAGTCCAATTGAAATCACTTGGCTAAAAAGCTGGTTCTTGGCTGAAAATCAAGCTAACAACATTAGTATATGGTAATAGGTAAAGAATGATACCCTTCACCAACGCATAGATTTGCATGTTGAAACGTAGAATAAAGCTCCTTGAACCGAATCTGAATTCAGAATTTGCCATCTCCCGATTGTTGCCGCCACCATTGGAATTGTATCGACTTAATGTATTTTGTATTTGGATTTTTTTGGATCATAAACGAGGAGTTGTTGTGTGATTTTTTTTAGCAAAGGGAAGTCTAAAAAATGTATTTAAAGTGAGGGTTAATGGCATTGCATAAAAGAGAGACAATGGAATGAAAAGTGAATCACCATATGTATTTCTCTCTTACCACTTCTTTCCTTTTTAGCCATCCAAACCCCTACCTACCTATCAACCCTTGGCCGACCTGACCTTGACAATTCCTAGCTAAAAATAACATGCCCTATATGGGCCGTAAATCCAGTCCAAGCTCCAAAAAAATATTTGGAATTTAAAGCCAATTCAATCGTATATCGTTCAGTATATTTATAGCTATTATAAACACATTTTATTATTGTTCAATACATCATATAAAATTTTGTAATTAATATTTCATGAATATTAATTGATTAATTAATTATAATAGTTATAAATTAATTAAATTGGGTGTTAGAAAGAATATTCAACGTTTCGATTGTGTGACTCTCAGGTGTAAATTTGGTCAGATATTAATATTGAATAGTTCAAACACTTCACACTTCACTTAGCAGGTTGCGTCACATTATGGCCAAATTTATCTCTTACTATGTATTGGTAAAATCTAGATTTACTTTATCAAACATTACTCGGTAGTGAAAATTATGTATACCAATTCTCTTCGACAAAATTGTATCTCTTTGGACTTTGGAATTTGGTAATGGTCAAAATTCCAATATTGTCCACATTCAACTCTATAGTCCGAATATAATGTCCTTGGTTCAATAATAACACTTATTGTTAACTAAATTACTCTGTCCAATGATTTTGACTTTGAATTGACTTCAATTAACCGTGATACCAACTCCATATAACCAAAGAGACAAATCATCTCTTGAATAGTGTTTCACTTCCAATACTTCTACTCGACCTAATTGTAGTTGTTCGATGGTCACCATGCTATGATTTAATTATAATCAAACTGGAGCTTTCATAGTAAAGATCAATAGTACTCTCATGTCAAGAGAACTATATAAAATAGTCACGTCGATATTTTCTGTTTGACCTTAATTATATTAACAAACAGAAAATTATCGAATGAATTCTCCCATGGTTATCCACTAGCTATCAGTACGTAACCCCTTGGTGCCCCTAGCAGTCGTGAGTAATATATTTCCCAACATTTGAAGAGCATTGCATACACTCGTCCCAAAGGATGTATCGATATCCAGTCTCGATACATCCTGATAAAGAATATTTAAAATAATGTTTTTATTATATTACCATACGATAGTCATGATCACAACTATTTGAAACTACTATCATAAACAAACCATATATGGATTTTCTATTAAATATATTTTAACTAAAAATTTAATTATTTATAACACATTATAATAAATATATAACAGAAAGAAAACACTTTTATTATGAATGAGAATTAATTACAGAATTAATAATTTATAATAAACTACAGAATTAATCCTAGGATAAACCATTAACTTTATCAATCTCCCACTTGCGATTGGGCTAATTATGGAATCTTAATCCCATCCTTACGATTAGCTTCTCCAAGACCAATAGAGCTAGACCCTTCATGCATGGATCTGCTATGTTGCCCTTGCTATCCACCCTCTGTATCATGACCTCTTTCTTCCTAATGAATTCTCCAATAAGGTGGAACTTGCAAAGAATATTTCATGACTTCTTCTGTGATTTAGACACTTTCACGATCTGGATAGACACATTGCTATCATGAAACAATGTCATTGGATTCTCAATATCGAGAATCACCCCAAACTCGCTTAAAAACTTATGCATCTAGACTGTTTCTTTAGCTTCTTCATTGAGGGTGATATATTTGGCGTCCATCATCGAATCAGCTACCGTTTTTATTTGGAACTTTTCCAACTGATGGCTTTGCTATTAAATGTAAAGACATAACCAGACACTGCTTTACCGTCATCAACGTCACTTTGAAAAATAGAGTCAGTATACCCCTTCATAAGGAGGTCTCCATTTATGTATGTTATGAATAAGTCTCGAGCATTTCTCAAGTACTTCATCATACATTTTACAGTTATCCGATGTTTTTCTCCAGGATTAGACTAGTATCGACTTAGACATCATAATGGGCATGCCACATCTGGTCTAGTATATAAAATAGAATACATAATGGATCCTATGGCTAAAGCATAGGGGATTCTTTTCATACACTCTTTCTCCTCGTCTATATGAGTCCTTAAAAAGGATGATTCCACATTACGTTGGAACATTACCACATTTGGAATTCTCCATACTCAACCTTTTCAGTATGGTATCTATGTACAGGTATTGAGATAATTCCAGTTGCCTATTAGATCTATCTCTACAGATTTTTATGCTCGGTATATAGGCTGATTCTCCCATATCCTTCATGGAGAGATTCTTGAAATCCATGCTTTCACTGATTGCAATAACGAAGTGCCATTGCCAATCAACAGAGAACGTTGACATATAGCACTAACAATACGATAATGTTTCTCTATTCTTTCTGTAAACGCACGCTTCCTCTGTATTCTGATGAAAAACAAATTGCTTGATTACCTTATCAAATCACTTGTTCCAACTCCTGGAAGCTTGTTTAAGTCCATAAATGGACTTTAACAACTTGCAACCTTGCCTTTACTCCCATGATCACGTAACCCTTGAGCTATGACATATAGATGGTCTTTTCTAAATCACCATTTAAAATTACCATCTTTACATCTATTTTCCATATTTCATGGTCATATAACATAGCAATAACTAGTATAATTCAAATGGACTATTCTTACAAGTCTCGTCGTAGTCAACACCTTGAATTTGACGAAATCTATAATGAAATCCTTTCACAACTAGCCTATTCTTACAAGTCTCTACTTCCCCATATGCATTTAATTTTTCCTTAAAAATCCATTTATAGTCAATCGGTTTATCCTTTTTGGTACGCCTGACAAAGTCCATACTTTGTTGTCTTACATGGAATCCATCTTGGATTTCATCACTCCACGACAGAATGCAAAGTCTTCACTTTGCAGTGCTTGTTGGAAGGATAGAGGAATGTTTTCATCTAAGACACGGTCCTCCTTCTCTTCATCCATGAGAAAACCATTGTATCTCTCTAATGCACGAAGTTCCCTACTAGAACTTCTAATAGGTTATGTATTTTCATATACGGATGAACTAGGTTCAACCACTGGTCTGATTTCAGTGTTAACTTCTTGGATCTCATCTAAGTTAACAAACTTACTATTAATTTCCTTTGATAGAAATTAGTTTACCAAAAGGACAATGCATCGAGAGAAAAGTAACAATTTTCTCCTTGGTATTGTAAAATATATATTCCATTCAGCTTTTAGGATATCCTATAAATTTATGTAGCATCAATCTTGTCTCTAATTTATTTCGACCAACGTTCTTAACATAGGCCGAGACAACCCCACACTTTTAATACTTGAGCTGGGGTTTCTTTCCACACCATATCTCATATGGTGTTTTTGGCACAAATGTAGTAGGTAACCAGTTCAACATATGAGCTGAGGTATTAAGCACATATCCCTAATAAGATAAAGTTAACTCGACCTTACTCATCATGGAACGAACCATATCTAATAGGGTTTGGTTCTTTCGTTCCAACACATCGTTATGTTGTAGAGTATAGGGTAGAGTAACCTGAGAGACAATCCCATTATCTTTTAAATGTTTTTGAAATTATTATCCAATGTGCACTCCTCCTAGATTGGATGGAAGAGTTTTTATCTTTTGGTTTGTTTGATTTTCAGCTACGTTTTTAGACTCAATAAATTTCTCAGACATTGGATTTGTTCTTCATAGGATACATGTATCCTAGTCTTGAGAAATCATTAATGGATGTAACAAAGTAAGAAAGCATGTATATCACTATGTACTAACCTAAGAGTTCATCAATTCTTTCATTGGTCCCACTAAAGGGATGCTAGTGTAACAACCCGGAATTTTATCGCTTTTATGTGAGAATATTCAATTAATTTTAAATATTTAATTAATGGTTTTAATAATTAAAATAGCCCTCTTTTAACTTATAATTAATGGTATAAAATTTACTTTTGAATTTGGTTTACTAAAATTCGTAGTTCGTTGAAAAATAGAAAATGTGATCGAAAATCGTTTTCCTAATTTTCGACTTTTCATCATCTAAAAGTTGTCGGAAATATTGTAAAACCCTTTAATAAACATATTTACACATTTATATAAGTGATATATGATATAATTAAAAGACAAAAAGGTTTAAGTTATATGTACTTAAGTAAATATAAAGGAGATGTGACATGAAATGAAGTTTAAGTGTAAAAGTGGACTTAAGTACATAAGAACACCTTATTATCCAATATGTAATACATGGTTTGTAATTTGATATGAAATTATGCAACGAGGGGGGAATAAGTATGGTACAAGGCAGGATGAGTGGAATATGCGATGATGTGGCAACATATTAGTGGAGGGTACGTGCTTGAGGGGTAAAAAGGTATTTATCTTATATCAATTATATAAAACCATTTCTTTCTTTTTCCTCTTTCCCACTTTCATATTCACTTTCATATTTTTAACTTCACTTTATTTTCAAAGCCTTTTAAAGTCCTTAGTGGCTTCTCTTTAATTTCCAAAGTTTTTAAAAAAAATCAAAGCTTTTACCTTTTAGTTCTTTTCAAACTCATTAAAACACCTCATTTTCACTTCTTAACCCCTCCTCCTTCAAAAATCAAGACCATACAATCCCATACCACTCATGACCATGCCTTAATCACCATTAGGCCAAACCCATGGCATCATGGCCAAACCCATCAATCTCCATCTAAGCTAAAGTTCAATTATGGATGCAGTTTTTCGGACAAAGTTCAAATTTTTACAAAATTGATTTTTATACATAAGTAGACCTTAGAAATGTTTTCTAAACGTAATAATGATGTTTAAGAAAGTTAATTAAGAATTTAGTAATTAATTAGTAGTTAATTAAGGATTAAAGAAGGTTTATTAATATAATTAGAAGAGCTTAATTACTAATTAATTATTTTTTTAAAGCGAGATTAATTTTAATTATTTATTTATTAAATAAAATAAATCCTTAATTAATTATGAATTAAGTGTAATATTTATTTTTAATTAACTATTAATTAAGTATAGGGTTAATTATTAATTAATTATTATGCAAGTGATTAATTATTTTTAATTACAAATTAATTAAGTGTGTTAATTTATAAATAAATTATTTTAAAAGCAATTGTACAATTACACCCTCGATTTCAAGACCACGAGGCACACCTTTCCAGATTCACAATCCTCTGGGTGGAGATACTTGATTTCACGGGCAACAAGTTCACCCAATTGATTTCCAAGGCTACAATCACACCTTTTCTCACTTGATTGATTTGCAAGGCCACAATCACACCTGTTCTCACTAAATTGATTACAAAGAAGGCTATAACTCTGAATAGCACCGAGATCTTGTTGAGATAGTGATAGAGAATCAAACCAGAAATGGTCTAGTTAGATTCAATGTTGATTTCGGCAGAGTAATGGTAAGAATATGTATAAAGAAATGTGAAAGAAGAGGAGTGAAAACCAGAAAAATATGAATATAAATTCGTTCAAAACCACCCCTATTTATAGTAGAACAACAGCCATGTCCATTCGTGAAAGGATACGACGAATAAACACTTCCTTTGAAATTCAAAATTTTGAAATAAACTGCTACCATGTCGACATGGGTACTTGAGGATGTCGACATGCCAAAGGAAATTTTGATGATTTGTTTTTTTTGAAAATAACTTCTATCTTATATTAAAACTAATTTAAACTTTATAAATATACTTAACTATAGTTAAAATACATGAATAAATACAGAGAATAATATTTTGATATATATATATATATATATATATTTAAAAAAAATTAGTATAATTTTATATTTAAATCTAAGTATAAACATTTATTAAAAAATAGTTTAAAACCAAGGATAATTTTGATTTTGAAAATAAAGATTATTTTGAGGCTAAAAGTATTAAAACCAGGATAGATGTTTTTGATTCTTTTAAAAGGAAGATTTTGAAAATAATATATAATTTTGTAAAACATTTTGAATAAAAGTTAGTGGATACAAAATAATGTTCCACTAGATTTTTCGTAGGTTCCATCATACTTAGGGTTCCATCCCTTTAACAGGCTCGAAGTGGATTCCATTCCACGAATAAATTGGATTTTAAGATGCCAGTGCTTTTCTAGGAATTTTAACAAAATTCCTATTTAAATTACTTATTATTGAAATCTTGAGCTCTTGATAATCTTGATACTCATGAGTCTTCAATCTTGATATCTTGAATCTCTATACTGTACAGTCTACATTTTTGGTACCTGCGTGGTTAGATCCTGCATACATATATATCTAAACTATAATGTTAGTATTTATATTATAATCTTATTCTAAGATTGTTGTCATCAAAACCATCATCTGAAGGACCAACAATCTTCCCTTTTTTGATGGTGACAACCTTTGTTTATAAAATATTACTTCTGTCGTAATAACTCCCCGTAAGACTAATAACTCCCCCTTAATCTATGCCTAACTATCATATTTTATATTTTTCCTCATTTGTCATCAAAAAAACTAACTCCAAACTATATAACTCCCCCTAAATCTAATACTCTATGTCGTGTGATTATAATGATAGTGTTATCATAAATAATCAACACTGAATTCTAAAAATAAAAATTAGTCCTAAACTACTAACTATCCTAACTAAGTATCCATATAATAATACTTTTAATAGAACACATATAAGAACACAAATTATTTATTAATTATATTGTTATATTTACACGTGGACAGAGAATATAAGTAAAAACATACAACAATAGGAAGAGAGAAAAGAAACTAATGCGTGTCTTTAAAAATGAGAGATCTATGAACCAAACAATTTGGATAGTGGAAACAGACATTTCCACGTTGTTCGACAAGATTTCCATCCTTGTCAAAGCACACTTCGCCAACGCAAACGACTTTGTCGCCATCTTCAGCATGCTCTTCTTCCATGAATGCTTTTTCTTCTTCTTCCTCGCCGTCCTCTTGCACTTGATCTCCCTAAGCCTCTTCATCAATCAAGATCGGATTAGCGTGATTGTCCATTAGAAATTTTTGTAAATTTCTAAGGATTTTGCCTTGCCGTTCTTGTTCTTTGGCCATTCTAAGTTGCACCACTTGAATTTCGGTCATTAGTTGTAGTGCATCCTTCAAAGAATCCTCCATTTTCGTCACTCGTGCAAGTGTAGTTCGTTGAAACGGTCCAAAAGTAGGAGAAGGAAACGAAAAAGTTGAATTTTTGTTTGATTTGGAAGAGGAGGCCATTGTTTAAATATTTTCAGAAGATAGAACAGAGAAAGAACAGAAAGAATGATCCAAACTTTGAAATAAGAAGAATATATAACCACTTATTTGAATTTTGGTGGGAAAAATTTCAAAAATAAAAAATCATTATATGTCGACATGGGTAGAGGGGGGATGTCGACATGGTGCTTGATATTTTTACTATTTGATTTATTTTGATTTAATTTTTAATTAAACTTTGTTATTTATATTTTATATTTCGGTTATTGAACAAATACCTAATTCTCTTCTTAATTTAGTAAATATAGATTCATTTAAGGGTTTTGTTAATATATAAGCAATTTGATTCTCAGAATTGATATAACCGAGAGTAATTACTTCCTTACTAATATTATCTCTGAGAAAATGATGTCTGATATCAATATGTTTAGTTCGAGCATGATGAGTAGTATTTTTGGATAAATTTATTGCACTGGTATTATCACAATAAATTGGTGATTTTGAGATATTTAAACCAAAATCTTTTAAAGTTTGTTGCATATTTATCACTTGAGAACAAGCCAAATCAGCAGAAATATACTCTGCTACAGTTGTTGACAAAGAAACCGTGTTTTGCTTTTTACTAAACCAGAAAATTAGAGAATGCCCCAAAAAGTGACAAGTTCCACCTGTACTTTTTCGGTCTGATTTACAACCAGCATAATCAGCATCACAGTAAGATATTAAGTCAAAAGAATCATTTTTAGGGTAAAATAAGCCATAATCAAATGTGTGTTTAACATATCTTATACGCTTTACGGCTTTTAAGTGGGTCTCTTTAGGTTGAGATTGATATCTTGCACAGAGACAAACACTATGCATGATATCAGGTCTACTAGCAGTAATATAGAGTAGTGATCCAATCATTCCTCTATATAATTTTTGATCTACATCTTTCGAGAGATCTTCTTTACTTAGGTACTCATTGGTTGTCATGGGAGTGGGTTTTCCACTTGCAGTAGTCAAACCAAATTTACTAATTAGGTCTTTAGCATATTTTTCTTGACTGATAAAGATACCATTATCTAATTGTTTTATTTGTAATCCTAGAAATAAGTTTAATTCACCCATATGACTCATCTCAAACTCTTTTGTCATTATTTCAGAAAATTCTTTATTCATTTCAAAATTAGTTGATCCGAAAATGATATCATCTACGTAAACTTGTACTAGTTGAATATCATTTTTATTTCTTTTAATAAAAAGAGTATTATCTACTTTACCAATTTCAAAGTTTGAATGTAATAAATAAGATCTTAGTCTATCATACCAGGCTCTGGGAGCTTGTTTTAGACCATATAGAGCTTTCTTAAGTTTGTAAACAAGATTTGGTAATTTTTCATTTTCAAAAAGTGGTGGTTGTTCAACATATACTTCCTCTTACAAAACCATTTAAAAAGGCATTTTTAACATCCATTTGATATAATTTGAAATTATTATGATTTGCGAAAATAAGTAGAATCCTAATGGCTTCTAATCTTGCTATGGAAGCAAAGGTTTCATCAAAATATATTCTTTCTTCTTGACAAAAACCTTGAGCGTCTAACCGGGCTTTATTTCTAACAACCTCTCCTTGTTCATTCATTTTATTTTTATAAACCCATTTAATTACAATTATAGTTTTATTTTTAGGTCTAGGAACAAGTTCCTAAATATCATTTCTAGTGAATTGATTTAGTTTTTCTTGCATAGCCAAAATCCATGAATCATCAGTTGATGCTTCTTTTGGATTTTTGGGTTCAATATTTGATATAAACGCTACATTGTTCATTTTACTTAGTTGATTTCTAGTTTTAACAACAGATTGCATATCTCCTAATATATTTTTTGTAGGATGATCTTTTAAAAGTTTAGTCCTTTTATTAGGATGATTAATTTCATTATTAGTTTCAGTTGACTCTTGATTTTGAGTGATTACATCCTCTTCATCATTTGCATCTTCAAAATTTTTGAGATTTTCATCAAATAAAACATGCATTGTTTCTTGATGGTGTTTGTTCTTAAATTAAAAACTCTATATGCTTTACTTCTATTAGAATATCCGATAAAGATACCTTTGTCGGATTTAGGATCAAATTTATCTAAGTTATCTTTTGTATTTAAAATAAAACATTTACTTTCAAAAATTCTAAAATAAGATACCTTAGGTTTCTTTGAGTGAAGAAGTTCATAAGATGTCTTATCAGTTAAAGGTCTAATTAAAATTTTATTTAAAATATAACAGGCGGTAGCAATTGCTTCTGCCCAAAAATACTTTGGTAGTTTACTATCTGAAAGCATGGTTCTCGCACACTCTTGAATCGTCCTATTTTTACGTTCTACTACTCCGTTTTGTTGTGGAGTTCTTGGAAATGAAAAATTGTGAGTTATTCCCTTTTTATTGCAGAATTCCTCAAACTTTTCATTTTCAAATTCACCACCGTGATCACTACGAATGGTTATAATTTTTAGAGAAAGTTGATTTTGAACCCTCTTTGTAAAGTTCTTAAAACATTCAAAAGTATCACTTTTATGATTACGGGTTACCTAACTTTGGAAAGTTCAACCAATTTCTTTTAAAAAAAGATACAATACATTCTACACATAGACTGGCAACTCTAGGCATACCAAAAAACAAATTAAAAATTTGTAATGTCAGTTGACAGTTGATAATCAGCATGCACGTGTGGTTTAACAAAGTTAACAACCAAAATAAAAGTTAACAATAAACATGAAATAGAATGAAAAAATCTTACAATTCATTTAAGAACAACGAAAATAATCATCTTGTAATGGAAAATCAAGGTAACTCGAAACAGATGCACCACGGTACAAAGAAACAAATGTTGATAAATACATATATCTACATATGGGTGTGTTTTTCTTTTTAAGCTCACAGCTTGGGTTATGGTACGTTGTTGCTGTCAATATTAGTTGGTTTTGTATTTTACTGCACTTATGTGGGCATGTGTGAGAATGTAAACTGATAGAATAATTTGACTAATTTTGAAATAGAAGAAGGATAATGGTAGCAACTACTCAAATTTGTAGATCGTTAGTAAGTAGATCAGGGAGCATGAGATTAGGTGTGACTCTCTTGTTCATACTCTACCATTGCCCGTTGTCCTCTCACTTTGCTTCTCTCACATTTTGTGCAAGAGCTCTAGTGACTACTGCCAACTAACTCGAATGATAATAATTACAGCTCTTTCATCTTGCCTAGTCAAAATATCCTAGACTTAGTATTGGCACTTACTACACACGATATTGTAGAACTTAGAAGTCCCATGTATTTGGATAAATTGGTTCATTTAAAGTGTAAAAGTGGTTAAGAGCATAATGATGTGTACCATGATGAGGAGACAATGGACGTATTAAAATGATCAGTTTGGCAAATCTATACAATTAGCATGAGAAGAATCCTTTTATGTTAAGCAGTAACACAACAAATTTGAAGGGAATGAATGTGGCATACCATAGTTTCAATGAAACAAACGATATTGATTCTTCCTTCCTATTTTTTTTCAAAATGATGAAATAAAAGAATCGTTATTATTGTACTACACAAAATTTATTTTTTTCAAATTGTATATGATGCAACATACATAAAATGTTGAGGACGCATTCCATCAATAATGTTATAGATTCTTTAAACGCAACAATGGAATAAAATGATAATATTCGTTAGCACCAAAAGTTTCAAATGTGCATTATTATGATATTGTGAACTTATTTACCAATATACCTTTACCTTTTCCAATTGTTGAATCGGTATACAGTTCAGTTTTTTTAAGAACCCAAAACGTAAAAACGTAGAATAATGAAAATAGCAAAAATGTTGATTGATTGATGCAAACGACTAAAAGGTAGATTTCAAATCTAGAGTACTAAAATCAAGGTGCAATAAATGTTTGGTCAGCAAAGCTTTATTACAAAATTGATGCTTTTGAGTTGTTTTGTTTTCTATAGACTGTATTGAATACAAAACATAGCATATCCAAAAAATAACAAATTCTATGATGTGATACATAATTTTTATCGTACTTAGCATTTTGTCACACCTATGAAAGTTCTTAGTTCTATCTAATAACTGTCATCTTTCCTTGCAATTACGTTTCTCATCATTATTTTGTCAGAAGCCGGTCAAATATATATTAGACATTACAGAAATGTTGTCATTGTTATTATACAATATATTGCTACTTAAAAACAATGCAAAGAAAAAAGTTATTAACTAATTAAACACAAAGTAACAATAAATCAAAGAAGTTTTCCAATAAAAACTAAACCACGTAAAACAATATTTTAGCACCTATGTAATCTCTACATTGATAATTTTGTTAAGAAACTATTGCCTACCATTTTAATGTTCTAGTGCGGACATCCCAAACCATCCTTAAACTGTTAATTACCAATTTTTATCTATATTGGAGGGCTTCAACAGATTTGAGATGTGTTGATCTTGAGAGAAGTGTCGAAGAGATGAATGGAAAAGAAATTAATGGCATGCACAGGGTTTTGAATCTTAGGGTAGGAGTAAAAGGAGAGAAAATGGGAAGTTGAATGCCAAGGAACGGTTTTCACACGTTTGGGGAGTTATAATACGTGGTATCGAAAATGATGCTTGTGAGAATCTAAGCCATCTGATGATATCTTGTCTCAAGTTGGATCAAAAACACTCTCTGTCCTTTTATCTTTGTCCTAGTCAGCACAAACGATCTACAAATGCATGCAAAATATAGGATATAGAAGTAACTTAATATTTGCAACGAAGCATGTAGGGAAATTAAAGAAAACAAAAGGCATGCAAAAGCAGACTGCCTTTTGACAGCACGGGCATGGCAATATAACAATATATGTTATTTATTTTCCATCCATTGCATTGAAACTTAATTTGACAGTAGGTTTTTCTTATAAGAAATTACTAATATTGTTAGTAGTAATACAACTTATAGAAACTTAATTTGAAACAGGCTTTAAACGTGAGACTTTCAAATCAAAAGTCCACAAAATATAACATACAGAAATATCATGTAGTATTGCGTCCACAGTAAAGAAAAAATAATACATGCCACTAAAACCAAGCAAGGTTTATTAATAATAAAAATCTAATACCCGAGAATAATATAGAAACTTTTGTTTGAACTATCAAGGAACCAAAGAAACAAAAGCAAATAGAGTTAGTAATCAGTTTACTTTTTGGATATGTATTTAATCAAATAATTCTTATGCAGATAACAAAAATGAGTAAAGCAGATCAGTTTACTTTTTTATATATGTATTTAATCAAATAATTCATGTGCATTTAACGAAAATGAGTAAAGCAGAAGCTACAATTGTAAAAAAATTAAGGGTGGTAGAAGGGTGGTAGAAGGAAGAAAGGAAGATGAATCAGTACCCGAGAATTTGCACTGAAGGAAGAGGGGAAGCAATGATGAATTCAGTAGACTTGAAACTGCTACAGTATAAATATAGATGGAGAAGGGCTGAAGGAAAGTGGGCAGGTAGAGATTTGCATGTGAAGTGGAGTGTCAACCTTGTAAACGTGGGCTGGAGCACTTCTTTGAACTGGGTTAACGGAGGTATGTGAGCTGATATGTGGATTAGTGTACTACCATCTGATGTCTACTGAATCTTAAATCAGAACCGTTCTTTATGTTTTGTTTATCTTCCGTTGTTTAAGTTTTCTGTATTTAGTACTTCACTTAAATTTAACATCACTTTTTAATGATGAAGCGGTATCACAGCAGACCCGAGTCCAAACAGTCCACAGCAGTCACCGTGATTTTTCTTTCTTTCGAATTCGGATCATCCCAAAACCCTAATAAACCCTGGAATCAATGAGAAATTAAATGGAAGAAGAAGAGAGACTTTTCTCATAAATGCTTATTCTCTGTCGGGCTAGTCGCACTCTCCTTTTTCTTTTCCAAAACCCTAAGAACAAATCATTACCCAAATTCCTAACTTTCTCACTATTCTTCTCCACTTCTGCCTCACTTGAGTCTCGAATCGCAAGTCTCGTCACCGCTGGTAACTTCATCGATCCTTGTTTCATCTCCCTCTTTAGCTCCCCCTTTGCCTCCATCAAAACTTCCAAGGTTTTAGCCAACCTGAAACGATACCCCATACCTGCGTTTGATTTCTTCATTTACGCTTCCAGCAGAAGTAATTACAAAGCCACTATTGACAATTACTGCGTGATTATTTGTATTTTGTATAAAGGGAAGATGTATGATCATGCCAATAAGCTGCTTAAAGAGCTTGTGTTACTTGATAAATGTGAGAATTTAGTCCATTCGTTTAGAGCTGTTAGAAAGTTGTTGGCTGATGTTGATAACGGAGTTTATGATGCTCTTTTTGGCATTTATGTTGAACTGGAAATGCTTGATGAGGCAAACAAGTGTTTTCATATGATGAGAGAGTTTAAGTTTTTTCCAAAGTTGAGGTCTTGTAACAATTTGTTGATGAAATTTGCTAAGTCAAGGAATGGTTATGCTTCAAAAAGATTTTTTGACGATATAATGATGTCGAGTATGTGTCCAACAGTGTTTACTTTTAATATTATGATTGATTTTTTGTGTAAAAATGGGGATTTAGAGGGTGGAAGAAGAATTTTTTTGAAGATGAAAGAGATCGGTTGCAAGCCGGATGTTGTTACTTATAATACACTTATTGATGGTAATGGAAAATGCGGCGAGATAGATGAAGCTATAAGGCTTCTTTTAGAGATGAAATTATTCAACTGCTTACCTGATGTGATAACATATAATGCACTTATTAATTGCTTCTGTAAATTTGGTGAGCTTCCGGAAGCATTTAGGTATTTCAATGAGATGAAGAGAAATGCTATTAAACCAAATGTTGTTACATTTAGTACATTCATTGATGCATTTAGTAAAGAAGGGATGATGAACGAGGCGATTAAGTTCTTTGTTGATATGAAAATTAGAGGGTTAGCGCCTAATGAGTTTACATATACTTCGTTAGTTGATGGTAACTGCAAAGCAGGCAATCTCGAAGAAGCCTTGAAATTTGCACATGAAATGATTAAGGATGGAGTGGAATTAAATGTTGTTACTTACACTGTTTTAGTGGATGGGTTGTGCAAAGAAGGGAGAATTGTAGATGCAGAACAGTTTTTTCAAGCTATGGTTGCTGCTAGTGTAACCCCCAACAAATATACATATACTGCTTTCGTAACTGGATATCTTCGGAATAATAACAAAAAGAAGGCAATGGAATTACTAGAAGAAATGAGGTGGAAAGGTGGAGAGCCGGATTTATCCTTGTATGGTTCTCTTATATGGGGTCTTTGTAGCGAAGGAAAATTTCATGAAGCTAGGGTTTTGATTAATGATATGAACGACTGTGGGATCAAGCCAAATCACATCATCTATACAACTTTACTAGATGCGCACTTCAAATTTGGAAAAGCTTCTGAAGCAATTGATATATTTGAAAAAATGAAAGATTTGAATATGCCTAGTAATGTTGTCACTTATTGTGCCTTGATTGATGGGTTATGCAAAGAAGGGTCAATTCATGAAGCAATGAATCACTTCAATAAAATGAGGGAATCAGGAGTGCAGCCTAATATCTTAGTGTATACATCACTAATTGACGGCCTTTCTAAAAGCGGTTGTTTACAGAAAGCCATTGACCTTTTTGAGGAGATGGAGAGCAAGGGAATGGTTATAGATAAAGTTGCATTCACTTCTTTAATATACGGTCATTTAAAGCATGGAAATTTAGAAGAAGCATTTCTTATTAAGGACAAAATGGTCAGAATGGGAATTCAGCTTGATTTACATGCTTACACAACTCTCATATGGGGTTTGTGCAATAATGGGAAAGTAAAAGAAGCAAGAACAATGCTAAATGAAATGATTAGCAATGGAATTTTTCCTGATCAAGCTGTTTATAATTGCCTAATAAGCAAATACCAAAAATTAGGAAATATTGAACAAGTTGAGGAATTACAAAATGATATGAAAAGAAGAGGTCTAGGCTCCTAACCCATTTGATGATGTGCAGATATACGAAAAGTTAATTTGTTTGGATTCATACTATTGGTGCGGAGTTGTAGAATCTACTTGAGTGACTCTGTTAAGGTTTAAATTTATGGAGCTGTGCCTTTCAAGATTAGCTGTTTTCTTCTGTTGTACAGACAAACTATTTTTTCTTTGCAATGGTCATGGCAGCGAAGATATGCAAATTGGTGTCCGCATTAGATGGATTTGCAAGTACAAAGGTTCCTCGTCTTTCTTGCTGTTTGACTAGTCAAATATTTTGCTACTTTAATAGTTTGCATTTGTAAGCAGTGGAAGTATGAGACATTTATTTTGTGGATACATTCTTGTTAACATTATTCTTTCATATATAAAGGAACATAATAGAGCACTACCAACTATTGTCACATTAAGTTAGAGATCTTGATGTATAATCTTAGCATTTTTTTTTTCCAACACAAGTTTAACATTTCAGGATCGCCCTGCTGCAGGAAAAATGAAGCCGGATCAATGTGATTTCCAAGTAGGATTATACTTAACCGCAGTTTTGGAACCTAGACATTATATCTGCTCACATCCAGTTTTCGTGATTATATAACACCTTTGGATATATCTGACTCCGACTAAAAGGTTTGTTAATTTTTGTTCTGAGATATTCGTCAATACTTCACAGTTAGTTCTTTGCTTGAATAATTCTAAATACTTAGATGATGGCAATTCCTGAATCAGGAAAGCTAGTCCTTCTGTTTTAGTTTCTTGTTGTACTCTGGCATCAGTATAATATTAAAATATTCATTTTAAAAAGAAATATAGTTATTCCCAAATAGAGCTAAACTCATTTACCTCTTTCTGATTCTCTTTGTGCTATTGGACTGAGTTGTGAAATTTGGACGTGAAAGCGATGAAAAATTGGGAAATTATATTTCACATCCTTATTTACAGATAAAACCAAGTTTCGAGGTTTCGACCGGAACATTGAGATTCCGATCGTCCCGTTTTGGTTTCAATAGGAACCGAAACAAAACCAAACCGAAACTCCTGTTCAATAAAAAAAATTAAAATTCAAATGCCGTAGAAGAAAATCAAAAAGAATAATTTTGAGTTTCATATATCACATATTCAAAATCCGAGCAAATTCATGTAAAATCACAAAATATAGGAATAGTGTAATTGAAAAAATTAATTACAAAGTAATAGACAAATATTTGTTAGTTTTATAAATATTTACTAGCAATCAATATTGTTCGTTTATATCTCAGTTTTCAATTAACGATAAATTACACACCTTGTTTTTATTAATTAAACAAACAAATGTGTAATTAATAATTGTACAAAAAATAAATAATGAAATCCGAAACCGAACTTGGAAACAAAATTTACGAATTAGATTGAAACTCTAAAACTATAAAAGATCGAAACCGAAATCTCCACCTTGGTTAAACTAGTTTATAATCCCTATGTTGCACACGATATTGTTGTAAAAAATGTTATAATTCTAACATATTGTTTAACAATTTAATTTTTGTTGTGTTTTATATGTTTTTAAATTGGAACAGAAATTGAATTGGTTACTTTTGACGTAAATGAGTTATAGTATTTTTTTAACGTTTAATATTTGTTTCATGAATTATTGCATTCTTAATTATGTTTATTTACTTAATTAGTTTGAAAATTAAAAAAAAGGGAGTGAAAATGTTTGTCAAAGCAAAATTTGGATTTGTTAGATGTACAAATTTTTTGCTTAGGTGAATGATGGATGTATTTGAAACTGAAAATGGATTATTTTGAAAAAGAAGGATTGAGATGAAAAACTTTATTTAAGTCGATGATAATTCTGGAAGTTCAAAGCACTTATGAAAAAATATCGATAATGATATTAAATGGAGCGAATTTTGAAAACTACTGAAGATGTTCAATGAAAATATTGATGAGGGATCAAGTGAACATAAATGAGAATGTTAAGATGTAGTGGATATAGATGAAAATTTAGTGCGAGAATAAATGATAATAAAACAAATGACTTTTTCTATCATTAATTAATAGACTAGTGTGCTAGTTTTTCTCAAAAAATTGAGCATTATTTATGCTAACTCGTTATTGTGTTATACATTTTTATCTCTGATAATAAATTAAATTAATTATTACTAGGATAAAATGAGTTATAAATTGAAATTGTTATTTTATTTTTCCAGGATTTAATACTTGTTACATGAATATATGAACAATTATTAATTAAATTTATTTATCCAGTGGATTTTAAAATAAACGCTGCACCAAATATTATGCAATTAATTTTCGAGTATATTACTTGATGTATAATAATTTTGCTCGAATAAATGATGGATTCAAAGTTGAAATTTTTTCATTATTTTTCATCATTTTAGTACTCGTTTTCTTTCAACTAGTAGCAATTACTCTTTTTTAAGAACAATAAATTTGTGGATCGAGCCTGCAAATGAACTTTGCGATTGAAGAACAATAGTTTATATGATGAATATGGTTGCGGATTTGAATAAAGAGTTTTGTTGATTAGAAAAAATTTGACAGCAATAAAAAAGAATATGAAGACGTTTGAAAGAATTGATATGAGATAAATTGGTGAAGATTTGATTTGAAAAAGTATTGATCGATAAAAGAAGAATAATATAAGGTAAATGAATGATTAAGATACGAAAATATTTTCGTGGAATGAGAAGATGACTTACTTAAAACAGTTGAATGTGTATTTTAAATTATGAGGGATTGAGCGAAACTCAGAGGAGATCTAAAAATCATGAAAGATTTGAATGTGAGATGATCGATAAAATCAGAAGTATGAAGCAAATGCTTTTGCTTACCTATTATTGAATATATAGACAAAACATCTCTCTTAGCCATAAATTAAAGAAGGCGTCCCTATTTTGAATTTACTAAACATTGGTAGATATACTTCCTATTTTTTCTTCAATGTTACATTGTGATCAAAAATCTTTAAATCTAATGATTTAAATCTTGTTTCAAATCGAATTCTTCTTTACGATTCAGTTTGTTGTTCGATTCAAAATCAGTTAAGACACAATTGAGAAAAAATCATTCAATCCATACATACATATCCGATTTACTTATTTGTATTTACAATTACAATACTAATGTTTCGGAAAAAAAGAACAAGATAGAAAACCGAGTTTTAAGTTTCGATGTAGAAGTTCCAACATAAAAATCATTTTCAAAGTGTATATAAATGTTGAAATATGGATGATGATTTATGATTTAAATCTCGTTTTGATATAAGTTTGAATTTTACGATTTACGATTTGAATCTCGTCTCAAAACCTTTCCATATTATTCAAATACAAAGTTACAAAAGAAGTTAAAAATTTATAGAAAAATCGAATTGAAATTTGAATTTTACCATACAATCATAATTTCATGCTCCTTTAAACAAGATCCATGAATATCATATATAAAATATTACTAAAAATATACATCAATATTCATGTGCAAATGTTGGCACATGCACCATTGAATAAACATTGTAAATTAAAGTTTTTTAGTATAATATTTACACCCATGTCTTCAAATTAATAATGAAATTATAGTTTTTTACTGCAAAAATTTGCAATTGATATATCACAAAAATAAAGATTTTAATTTTAAATCGTTTCAGTGTCAATTTGAGGTTATAATTTTTGTAAAAACAAAAAATGAATCGGAAAAATGTATTGCTATTCCCACTACTAGTTTATCTGTGTGAATACAGTATTATAAAACTATTTTCAATTTGAATTTTGTATACACGATTTCACCTTTGTTGTCATGAGTAAAACTATTTTCCAATTTTGCCCACATGCTTTGTTTCTTTCATTTTTTCCCCTTAGCTTAAATGAAAATGTAAAATTCAAAAATGCTCCATTTAAGTTTTGTACCGTTACCGTGTGTTTTGGGGAGGGATGTTCCATGTATGGGGCAGACCCATTAAAATATGACCTAACTCATTTATCATATTTATAAATGAGTTAGGTCATTCCATTTATGAATATTTATTAAATGGGTCATAAACGGTTTGATCCATTTTTAAATGGGTTATAAATGGATAACCCATTTATTAAAAACTTAAAATTCAAAAAATAAAAATTTGATAATAGGGAAAAAATGTCTGGAACGTCAAGAAAATGGCGAGCTCAAGAAAATGGCGAGCGATTTTCATCTTCTTATGCTTTTCACCCAGAATTAAGATATACATCTTCATCACAACATCATGTGAATTCTGGCCTCAAATCTTTTTCGTTTAATGGTTCAGATAGGTTTTCTCAAACTCAATTTCAAAAAACTCGTAATTCTAATTGGAAAAGGGGTTTTCGCTGCCATCGGTGTAGAGATAAAAATCACAAGATCAAAGACTGTTCTAACTCATTTAGTTGTTTTGAATGTGGAGTGATAGGTCACAAGAGATCTTCATGCCCTTTGAATTTCAACCCTTTTCTTAATGCAGTGCCCGTCTTTACTTATTTCGGTTCTATTTTCTCGAAGCCCATGAGTATTCAAGATCACTATTATTTTTTTGTTCTTGATTTCTTGAGATTAAGGGGTTTGTTTTTGGATAGTTGTGTAGGAAATATGGAGGAAGGTTCTTACCTTTTCAACAAAGTTTTTTGGCACTTTGATTGCTTGACTGCCGACAACATTGGTAAATACTCGAACTTTGATAATTGCAACGGGTTTCAAACTAAAGATCTTTCGAAAAGTAATAATGTTGTTCGTGATTTGGTGGAATTACAATGGATGGATTTTGAGAAGTTAAATGTATTTGACCCGAATATAGATATTCATGCTGACATGTTTCTTTTGGATCCCGATGTTAGAGAATGTTATTCTCATAGCCATGAATTGGTGGATAGTTTTTCTGGTGATGTTTCCAAGTCAGATATTTTGATTTCATCTAAACTGGATGATAATGAGATTACAGTAAATTCTGTTGGAAGTTTTAGTTCTGTGGGTTGTGTTTATTTAGATGATTTTGTTCCTATTACTAGTTTTTGCGTTGAGGCTGGTGAAGATCAATTTAACTTTGCTGATGATCGGGATAATGTGGTAGTTAGTTTTCATCAATGTAATCTTGCAAATGATGGAGAGCTTCATTCTTCAGATTATGTTGAGGAAGTTAAAAAGGTAAAAGTTTGAGGTTCAGATGTGTACCTTTGTGGTGAATCTTGTTTAAAGGGTTTTTGTTCATCTGAATCGATTGGTTTTTTTGGGAACGAAGAGAAGGGTGGATCCTTTATTGATGTTAATGAGTTGTTTGATTCTTCAGGTAAGTCATTAAGTGATAATGTGGAAAAGAAATTGGTTAGATCTATTGGATTTATCAAGCCTGCCGTATCTAAATGTGCAAGCAAGTTTGTTGTGTCACATAGTACAACTGGTTCACAAAAGATGGAGATATCCAGTGATAAAGTGTTGAATGAAAACTTGCGAGTTGTTGTGTCAGTTTTAGAAAACAGAGGGGTTATTGTTTTTTGTACTATTGGATATATTTCACCTGAGGTGAAGAAAAGGGAAACTGTTTTGTGCAAGGATGGTATCATGTTTCTTGAAACTATTGGAAGTTTTAATTTGGATTTTTCTTGTATTTGGTGCCAAATTTGTTATTCCTTGGGTTGTTTTTGGATTTAAGTTTGGTATCCATCGTTGGTCAATGGATTGGAATATTCGTTGGAGGTTAATGTTCATTTGAATAATATTGTTGAAGTAGTGATTGAGCCTGTTAATTTTAGAATAGTGAACGAGTCAAAGGGTGTATTTTCTTTTATTCAAGATGCAAGTAGTGTGGAGAGCATTTTATTGTTAGCGATGAGAGGGGAGATTTGGAGTGTTCCAATTTGCAGCAATCTGATCAAGCTGTCTATTATTGGACCGGGGGTTTCAGATTTGTCATTTATTGTTTTTTTGCGGCTTTAGGTAAATTTCCTCGTTCTCCTACCTATGCTATTGAATTAATTCGTGAAGCCAAATTAATGCTTGAAGCCAAATTAAGGAGAAGAAATTGTAAGAGCTATTCAGCTAGTAATATTAGGAGAAGTCCTCGTTTAAATCGTAAAGCTTCTTTTGATTGAAGATTGTCGTCGATGTACTGGGGGTTTATGTATAAATTGTATATTGTGATGTTTCAGGTTGGTTGTTGAGGTTGTGGTTGTGGAAGTTTTTCAGTTGGCTGCTGCTCTTTCTGTGTCACTCTTGTCAGGATCTTCGGGTTGATGTTGTCTCTATAGGGTTGGTTTGTAGTTTTTTTGAAGCTTGGGTGGGTTTGCTTTTTCTTTTGTACGGGGGATTCTTTTGCTACCTGACAGGCTTGTTGGCAACTTCTATACTTTTGTTGATATATATATATATATATATATATATATATATGTATGTGTGCTCTCCTCTCCTGTAGAGGACCACACATTTTTCTCCAAAAAAAATTTGAAAATAAAAATTTTGAAATTTTGAATTTTTTTACTCGGACGATTAGAAAAAAGCCGCTATATTTTTTGTTTAAACCACAATATCTTCATACCAATTGTGAACGCACACTGTAGTTCTTCATGGTGAATGGTTGTAAGTAGAAGCCGCTATTTTTTGTTTAGACTGCAGTAACTTCTTCATACTAACTTGGAATCAGACGAGACTTCAACTCCCACATAAACTACAAATAAAATGAATGCTGCTCAGATACTTCATCTTGTAACGATCTTGTGAACGTTCGTTGTAGTTCTTCATGGAGACTAACAGTTGTACTTACAAAATAACAGCCTACATCCTCATGTTTGAACTCCGTCTAAACACAAGCCGCTATTCTTTTGTGTTTAAACTGCAGTAATTTTTTCATACTAACTCGGAATTAGACTAGAATTCGACCGATAAACTTCCACATAAATTACAGACAATATGGAATGCTTTGATGCTTCATCTTGTGAATGCTCACTGTAATTCTCCATGGTGATTGACTGTAGAAAATAACAGGCTACATCTCATGTTTGAACTCCGTGTAAGTAGAGCTGCTATTATTTTTGTTCAGTTCAGACTTCAGTAACTTTTTCATACTAGCTCGGACCAAGGGAGACTTCGATCGATGAACTTTCACCTAAATTACTGACAATATGAACGCTCCGATGCTTCATCTTGTGAACGCTCCGATGCTTCATCTTGTGGACGCTCACTATAGTTTTTCACAGTGACTGACAGTTGTACTTAGTAATATGCTACATCTCATGGTTGAACTCCGTCTAAGCAAAAGTTGTTATTTTTTGGTTCAAACTGCAGTAACTTTTTCATACTAGCACGGATCAAGCGAGACTTCGACCGATGAATTCTCATCTAAATTACGGACAATATAAAATGCTCAGTTATTTCATCTTGTGAACCCACACAGTAGTTCTCCATGGTGACTAGCAGTTGTATTTAAAAAATAACATGATACATCCTCATATTTAAATGTGTTAAATGGCAACCCGCTTATTAAATGGTTCGATTAGACCGACCTTTGTATTAAATGTGTCAAAAAGAATTGATTATTAAATTGGTTGGATCAAAATCGATCCAACCCATTTTGACCCAACCCAACCAGTTTGACGGGTCTAGTGTGGGGGAACATCTTTTATTTTTAGGCAAGGATGAAAAAAGGTAATCATGATTATAGTTGCACTGCAGTATCCAAACTGAGTTCGATGCATATTCTAAGTTCTTTGTAAAGCAGTGAGAAAAGTGAATCATATCCGTAAAACACAATGTATAGTATATTTGTTCAATGATAAGGTGCGCAAGAAAAATAAAAATAAACAAAACATTAAGAATTTCAGATCCACGGATAATTGGTAGTGGTGAAATGACAAACATGAAATTGGAAGTACTTAAACTGAAATGTGATAAATAACAAGAGCATTTAAGATCAATTTTTTCTTAATAAAATTATTCCCTTATTTTGGTTGATGCCCCCTTTAACGAAACTATGGAAAAAATAATTGTTCCCTTAGATAGTTCTAACTCATAGACAGGTTATTATTGTCAATAGTGGCACTCTTGAGAAATTAAGGTGATTTTTTTCCGCAAACAGAATTATTATTTTAGACATATTATTTTGTTTATGTATACTATTATATGAAACACATGATGTTCACAAATATGCACATGATGTAAAATTGCGATGAAATGTGAAAATTTGAAAGGGTATTTTAGTAACTTTGATGATGATGGAAATGATGAATATGGATGAATTTCATAGCACTAATTCACTTTGTTAAAAATTTAATTTTGGTGAGGGGTACAAACAGTGGTAATCTCGTCGATGTTGGGAAGATGATTGCGAATTTCGTTGGTGTATGGTGAATATTTCGTTGATCATTTGATAGTATGGAGAGTATTCGGGGAGATTCTAAAATGACGCTAGAGAAACATATTCAACCAATTCTTTTCATAAATAGTAAGGATAAAGATGAATCATCTGTTGTCGTTTATCAAATGTTTTTTTTTTTTGTTCATTTGTTCGTACAGATATTTTATAATGTTAAAGTGCAAATATCTGCACATAATTTATTACGTATTATGATAAGTTGAAAGGATCTCAGATATTTACAACAAATGTATATAACAAAATTTTTACTATAAAATGCAAATATTTTTACCGAATAACTAACTTTTTGTTGACTTTTTAAAAATTTGTGTTATCTATTTTAAAGTGCATGTAAGTATAACTATTTGCTCTGCACTTCAAAATGAGAGCAAGGTAGGTATTTGTATCGTCTGTTTCGAAGTGCTATTATTCTAAATACAAATATTTATTACCAATAAACATCGTATCAAAATTTTGATTTGTTCTATATACGACGTTTCAATCTTGTTGAAAAATCATAAAATTTGTGGTTCAACGGTGATAACAGGCAATTTGGTTTCTTTAGAAATATATTAATTTTTTTGTATATTTGAGTCATTATGGGGTGCAAAATCATATATGGAATTATTATACGAAAACGAGGAGAATAATTATTTTAGCTGTTTAAGGAGGAACTTTTTTGTATTATTTTTATTCTAACTTACGCCAAAAATTAACCTTCGATCATTAACTTAGAGTAGTGCTAAAAGCACCCTACTTTCTTTTTCATTTTACACTACACGTATCTATTATGTACACAATTAATATTATCCAATATAATTAAGTCGTGTTACCAAATGAATCAGTGATATTTTAAGATTCAATATTATGTTGCCTTTTGGCACTATGTTGCCGTTGTTAATTTACTTTTTTTCGATTGGTAATATGCTGCCGTTGATAAGTATATATTGTTGATTGATCGGTAATATGCTGTTGATCGATCGGTAATATAAAGTCTTGCTATATTTTTCTTTTTTGAAATTGGGTAAATTGAGAACATTTTGTGATAAATTTAGCACCTTTATGTATACAATTGATGTTCCCTACAGCACCAGAGCTTAGCAAAGCGTAGACAAAATTATTCTAGTTGGGTGTCTAGCTTACCTTTGGAAAATGGAAAAAGGTTAATGGATGGTGTAAAAATCAAATATAAGTATATAACACCATCTTGAATAAACAATAGAAATAAATTCGATAACACTTCTTGAGTCATATATGATGGCAATATTCATCAACTGAAGTGGATTAAAAAAAATTCATTGTCCAATTACATAAAAAATATTTCAAACAATGAAACTGTCATCTAAACTTTTTTTGTGTGTGAAATTGGCAACTCATCCTAATATAAAATGTTATATTACCTATTATATTTTTTAGAAATGGGAAAACGACAAAGCATTGTTCTCTAAATCAATCCATCATTTGTGGGAGGTCACATAAGATGAGAATTATGGAAATAGCAAGGTTAAAATGAGGCAACAAAGTGATATATCCTCCGTTGGATTTGATAAGATGTAGATAGTTATGGAAATGAGTAATAGAAGAGAAGCCATAAGTGATGAATGTATTGAAGGATAAGAAATTGTTTACTGTAAGAGGAGGAAAATGAAGCAGATGACTTGTGCATTGAAGAAGACCGTACTTTTTTGGTAATTAACCACACAATCATGTTCTTTTGTGGAAAGACAACAATGTCTTATTTTTTAAAATGCATTAATAACATAAACCTTCAACTGACATGACTATTGCTCCAAAAAACCTGTGCTTTCAGAGGCTCACTCTGAGCTTTGTAAGGTTCCTCCAGCTCTATTTTTGAACTTGTGCCCAAATGTCAAATTGTCCTATAACGCCTAACTTTGTCTTTTATAGTACGCTTATTCATTTCTTCTTCCTTTTTTTTTTTTTTAAGAATTTATAAATATCAGTGCTTAGTGTTTCGCAGCGCTCTTAGCAGCAAAAAGCTTCACCAGAGTCAACCTTTTTTTTTTTTTTGTAGGTGTAGATACATGACGACTATTATAGTCCTGATTGGTTATCTTACATATATATGACACATTGCAAAAGATGATAAAAACTCCAGAATTCTAATTTAACACCATCACATAATTTATCTTTTTTCATACTTCATACTACATTGCTAAACAAAATATGTAAATTTCTAACTTAATAGAGGTTTCTCTATATCATCAGTGTATATCTCCTTGTTGTCCATAATTTTGGTTTTGCAGTCTTCCTTCTTCTTTGCCCATAGAACGATATAGAGCCCGATAAACATTAGAAGCATCCCCAACAAGCTGCAAAAAGTCACATGTAAAGTGAAGTTAATCTTTGATACATGTAAACGAAAACCACACAATTTCAATGTAGAGTGGTTAAAGTAATAGAAACTACTATGTTCCATTAGCAGATAAAATAATATAATTATACATGATAGTCAAAAATATATCAGGTGTATGTGTTGTATCAATTTCTTACCATCCTGGACCGAGTATTTGCTGTAAAGTAATGGCAGTTAATACAGTTGAACTCATAGTTTGAACCGGGGTAAAACATGAAACCGTGACCGGCCCAATTTTTTTAACACACCATGTTAGAAAGCCAGCACTGATGGTAGTCATAGATGCAGACTGCATAGAAAATTTGAATCAATAAGAAAAACTTGCTAGAATATAGCTTACTTATATACTATTACAATAATTGGATATTACCAAAAGAATAATGCCAACAACGCTCCAGGCACTAAGGCTTGGTGCACCAACATTGAGATTTCCCTCCAGTATGAATTGTATCATAGCAGTTAACGTTGAACTCATTAACGTGCCCATTATACACAAAGATAAAGGAGCGGGAAACCCAATCATAATATGAGCCTGCAGTTGTCATACAGTTGCAACTTTTGAATAAAATTAATATGGGAAAAGTTTATCTTTTAAATGACTATCATATTATTGTTACACATTGCATTAGTAAAAATCTAACGTTAGAGAGCTGCGGAAATTTTTTGTTTCCTGTACCTGCCAAACAGTCACGCATGAAGTAAGGACAACAGCTAAGAAGAAATAGAGGCAGCCTAATATCCAGTTGTTGTTCGATGGTAATATTGTGGTATCATTTGTAGGTAGAGGGTTCATTAGAAAGCTCGTAGCTATTGCACCACTCAAGCATAGTATAGTGCCAACGATTTTTGTTCTACTGTACTTGCACCATATTGAGAAACTCTCTAATCTGTTATTATGATTTGTAGGTTAGTCGAATGTTGCAGAGAAATTGCATCTCTATGTGCATATTGTTTTATTTGCACTGTGCTTAACCATTTAACTGCTGGTGTATTTTACACTTACTTTGTACAAGTTGCGATTATAAAGGTGATTACAGGTCCAAGGTTGGGCATTGCAGAGGCTAGAGCAGGAGATGTCATTTCCATGCCAACTAACATCAGAAGTTGAAACACAATCCTGAATATTCCAAAACTACAATCAGCCAAATCACAATTTTTCAAAGTTGAAATGCATGGTATTACCATGCATGCCGAAGTTCTCTGTAGATGCAGTCGTGAAGGTAATTTTTAACTTTGATTTTGGATTTGAACACACAACTTTTTATGATATGCAAGTAACTGAATAGTAATTCATTGGGTTCTGGTTCAACATAGGCAAGAAACAAACTTGAACTAACTGATGATGAGAGGAAGTGACCGAATCAAATACAATATGTCATATGTTGAGTGTCTTTATCACGAGAGAGTATATACCAAACTGGATTTATTTTATGGTGCGTATAAGTTTCTAAATCAAACATACGATGAAGTCATGAATTCGATGAGCAGATGAACTTATTCGTGTATAATTGGTCCCCATGCTGTTATGCCCCACTCTTTTAATTTTGAATAGTATATTGAGCATAGGGTGTTAGAAACTTTGAATGATCCTTATTATAATTAGCAAAGAAAATTGTATATTACATACCCTACAATGGAGATTAAGAAGATCTGAATAATCAATGTTGGCTTCAAACTTGTTGGCCATTTTTTTCTGCAATCAAGGCAATGGAAAATTGTAAATTTAAGCAATAATGATATAACATGATTTATTGTTCAGTTGATTTGCAAAACCAATGTGCATGTGGCAAACTCAAGTAGCCACTGGTTTTGAACATTTTCGGCTGTGTCCAAAAGGGCTTCAAAATCATTGTGTATCAATTATAAAAATGCATACATGTCTAGTATTAGTCATATATCATTTAAATTTAAATTCCCACCTATCATTATTCCAATATATATCTACTGTCCAATACATATAATAATTTCTGCGAACCAAAAATAATTATCTACCAACATATAGAAAAAGTATACAAACATAAGAAACATCGTTATAAAAAGTAGATGGTATAGAATGAACTTTGAAGGCACATATCTTGTTAGAAATTTGAAATTCCGGATATGTTAGGTGTGAATGAGCAATCAAAACTAAAACGGGTATTTCGTGGTTTAAAGATTACACTGTTAATTCATATGAAAGAAGTTTTTTTACCCCTTCAATTAATATCTGATATATGTTCATAGAATGGTATGATCACAAGTGCCAAAAGGTTAGTTTGCTTAATTTATAGCATTTCGAAATTTAACAACAGATGCAAGAACAAATTTCAACAGTAAAATTTTCTGTTAAACGAGGATCTATCCATAGTTATTCTTCTTTCAGTGTGTAGAACTAGGTTCTTTTTAGCCATTTTTCATTCTATGATGTATATGACTAGAACACTGAACGTAGCAATAAAAAAAAAAACATCTTACTTCTCTAATATGAGTGCGATCGGAAAGAGGAAGGCTGCACCAGCGAAACCACCATAAATGACCAGGGAAAGGGACTTAATGCCAAGAAGTAAAAATCGATGAAGGATTAGCCCATTAACCGAGAACATTATTTGTACTGCAATCTGCCCTATAATTATAAAGCTGTACTCCCCCATGCCTATGAATTTTGAAGAAGTTGCAGCAGCAGTAGTAGAACAAGCAGCAGCAGTGCTCATTATTCTGTTTTCTCACAAAAGGCGCTTCAATATCCAATGTGCAAATTATAATTGGTCTATGTTAGTGGCATATAATCTTGGACTTATATATGTGTGTTTTTACCCCTAATGTTATATAATGATTTTCCTATTTATGATGCAGTGCACTAAAAAAGAAGATGACTGACATGTTATTCGTTTGGATTCTTGTATCTGAATCTTTCACTCAGTAATTGATTTTGTTGTTTGACAACCGTTGTTCATTCATTTAATCATTATGTTAACCAATATCAGAATAGTACGTCATATTTGGTAGGAAAAATCTAATGAGAATTTTGTTTTATTTGATAATTACATATTAAGATAACGCTGGAGCAAAATGTAAATCTAAGTAGGACCCACTTTGTGTTTTTGATTCTTATTTTTTAAATTATGGTTCATGTTTGACGATACTATAATATTTATCAAAAGCTATCTTTATGCACTAATTATTACATCCACTATATAATTATATATCCGATCGTATCATACAATGACATAAAAATCAAATGAGAGGTTTATCCACTGGACGTTTCCAAAATCAAATTGCGTGAAGTTAATAACATATTATCATTTGATGTTTTATTAAAATTAATGAAAAACTATGCTAAATATTTTTTTATAAAATTATGTAGTCAAACAATCTGTGCAGTTTCAGTCCATCTGATTTGGAAGATCCAACACTTTACCTTGATATTTGACAATTTGAAGCACAAGAACGTTTCATTTTGGTTGTATTTCATGTTTTCACTTTTGCAAAGGAGAACAAAATTAACCTTCTGGAAAATAAATTTTATTTTGCCAAATGATGTGGGTTAAATCTTATTTCATTGCGTATTTTATCAAAGCAGCTGCATTTTTTAATGGAAAATAAAAAATGACTTCTGGAATCAATTTCTCGTTTTTATCGTACTTTTAAATATCAGCAGATATCAAAACAATACTTTATCTTAATTAAAAAAATGTATACAGCTATTAGTTTAATTTAGCGTGGGCTGTGACCCTAAAACAATTGAAATGGACACTTAACCTTCACAGAACAAATGTTTATCTTCGCATTCAAAGTTTGTGTAAATTTATTTATCGGATTTAACAAATTGATCATGGCATAACATATTTGAAACTCTATTACTCTACAATGAGGAAGGAATACGCCATTACACCAGACAACAGCTTATGTTTATATTTACGACGTGTCAGGTAGGTACGAATTGTTATCTCTTAGGACATAGACACGTGGTAACTGAACGCTTATATAGTGTTTTCTTGATCAGACCCAATCATACCGTGATCCGATCTTGAATAATGCTGGATCGTGAACTACATCTACTGTGTCATTCTCTCACATTCTCCTCATTTTGCTTTTTTGAATAAAATAAGTTCATATTTCAAAAATTACAATTGTCTCAAAATCTAAATAGCAACATTCAACGTAGGTTGCAGTCAATTTAAGATCCTCCACAGTTTTCATATTTCGATATTTTTGCGTGCAACTTGTACTTAAATGTGTAAACTTTTTTAAAAAATCTAAAAAAAAAATTCTACAGATTTGAGTATTTGATCGATTGAAACGTCAAAATCTTAAACTAATGATCCGGTTGTGAAAATTATGCTCTATGCTATTGTCGCTAGGCACAAAATTATTGTTGTATTACCAGCGAGAGATCTCTGGCAGAAATCCAAACATTCGCGGATTAATTTATTGGATTTTGGTTAGATCAACAGTAATATTATATTTTGGTTTCACAAGTGAAGAAATGAACTGTTCTTTAATTTCTAACTAAAATAGTTGATTACAAATGTAATCTTAGGTTCCGTTTCGTCTGCACATATGCCGTTTTGTGGGCTACTAAGAGCATTTGACAGAGGTGGGTCAGTAATTAACAAATATTATTTTTAACACACCCATCCATTCCCAACTCTATGCTATATCCGGGATCATACAATGTGCAAAATATTGTAGTCTCGCGATGAACAATTAATTTTACCCACACATACTTTACGAGTAATAAGCAATCCACCGGGTTGTCCAAACTATTCTAAGAATCAGCCGTGAACTCAAATTTGGGTTCACTGGCTCTCTGTTGGATTGTAGGTCACTCACTAACTAGCTGATCTGATAAGAGTGGTTTAGTAACACTAGCAGTCATTAAGGATGCTTTTTGAACTAACGAGAACGAGGTATCAAAACGGAATATTTGAATGGGACACTTAAATGGAAAAGTTAAGAACGGTAAAACATCTGTGTAATCTGAACAGAATATTGAACGTAACATCTAAATAGAGTATTTGAATGGAGAACGGAGGGGGAGTAGAAATCAACCACCGTTTGACGTTAACTGTTTAGTACGTTGGCATCATACACATCGGATGCCAACGTACCTACCCCGTTATTTCTACAACGGAGTTGGAAACATGGCTAACACCGTTGGGGCGTTTGGACGCGTTTCCAATGGGAACGATTCAAAATGGGCTAGGAACGTCAGCTTAAAACGCGAGTGCTGAGTCAGTCTCAATTAAAATGGCTATTCCTAGTGTTCTTCATACCGTTTCATTATTAATCAAAAAATGATTTAGGAGTTTGATTCTCAATCCTCGTTGATGTCTAGTGTATGCGGAGAGATTATAATTTGAGTTTTCCATTTTTATGTTTGTTTTTATTTTTAGATCGTGAATTCAAAGATAATTTAGTTTTATATACTTATTTTCAGGAGCATCACTAAGATTTATTCAGTTTTCGATGACGTGAAATGCTTATTAGCAAGTTTGTAACGTGTTTGCTTGTAAGTATAAAAACTGTTTATGTTTTAGAAATTGGAGCTCATAATACAAAGAGTTTCAAATTTTTGATTTCAGACGATTTCAAACGAGAATTTGGACTTGATAACGTAATAAAATCCTAATATTTCTGCAGACATGAGTGCCAAACAACGTAATCTTTTGAAACTTTATCTTGCCCAAATATGAAAAGTAGATCTCTACCTATGCGGGTGTTAAGACGCACGCTTTTTTCTTACGTTTAAAACGAAATCATTTTTATTAGTTTAAATTTTATTCTTAAGTTGCAACATCAATTTTTTTTTAAGCTTAAATTTTGTTCATATTATTAATTAATAATTTATTTATTAGATGAGGGAATTATCGTGAAGGACAAGAATTAGGGCTTTTTTAATCACAAGGACAGCCCGCTAAAATTTAATTCTCAAGGACAAATCACTGCAACTTGCCTCTCCAACTCCAGATCTTGCTACAAAACCCACACCATCGCTTCTTTCTCCAACCCAATAAACTCCGACCGAGACGTCGACCTCTCAGATCTCGACAACACCTTGGCAAAAATCAAGGACCTGCGCACGGAGTTCGAGCTCGAGAGGCGAATTCGGAAGAAGATGGAGTCTGTGAAAAAAATCTGAGATGAAGGAGCTCGCGGAGAAGAAAAGAGCACGCGGGGAAGCGGAGAGCGACCGTGAAAAGAGGGATGGAGATCAAGCACGTGAGTGAGGATTTCGAAAAGACGATGAAGGAGGCCGTGGACGAGAGGAGGAAGCGATGACGAGAGGATGGAAATCATTCTACTGTGTTCAGTTTTTGAGTATCAGTTTTGTATGCGATGTGGTATCAGTTTTAATAAAATAACACAGTATCAGTTTTTGGGTATCAGTTTTGTATGCGATGTGGTATCAGTTTTAATAAAATAACACAGTATCGGTTTTGTATGCGATGTGGTATCAGTTTTAATAAAATAAATAGTATGGATTTGTGGTGGTTTAGGAAATAGTATGGATTTGTGATGGAAAATTTCTGATGGGTTATTGGTTTGACGAAACGGTGAAGGTGGTGGTATAGTGTGTGGTATTTGGAAGCGATAGATAGGGTTTGCATCAGAAGGAATTTCAAAACTGATACCTAAAATTTCAAAAATGATACCTAAAATTTCAAAACTGATACATAAAATTTCAAAACTGATACCTAAAAACTGGTATCAGTATCAGCTTTTAAGAGCATGGTGCTGGTGAGGGGGTGGCGTTGGCGGGTGGAGGAGGTGACATGGGGTAGTTGCACGACGCTGGTGAGGAGGTGACGCTGCGGCGATGGTGAACACAAAACGGGTGGAGGAGGTGGCATGAGGTGGTTGCTCCAAAACGGGTGAAGGAGGAGGTGGCAATGGCGGCGCTGGTGAGGAGGTGGCGGCGCTGGTGAGGAGGTGACGTGGACGCGGGATAAGGTGGTCGGAGCTGAAAACGGGATTGAATGGGCACGGGGAAGAGAGATTTGTGCATTTGAGAAAAAATGGGCTTTGGGCCTGTTCTTGAGGATAAAATTATAGGCATGTGTCTTTGAGGATAAATTATTTGGATATTTTGTCCTTTACAGTAAATCCCCCTTATTAGATCATATTTGTATGTGATATTAAGATTTGATGGTATTTTTTGATGGATGTTTAAAATTTGTAAACTTTTTTATTTGTTAGATCCTATTTTTAGTTATACTAGTGTGTAACCCGTGCGTTGCACACGATAATGTTGTTAAAAATAGTATTTTTATTTTAATTATCGCTAAAAATATATTTTATGATGCAATACATGATAAATTTATAAATTTATTGTGATATATTAATCATAAACTAAAATGACCTGTGACGCTCAAATATAAAGTTGAGGGTTCAATACTCGCTAACTACATATCTTTGTAAAATTTAATATCCTAAATAAAGAAAATTGAATTTAAATTGTTAATACTATATATATCTTAATAATTTATGTTATATCATATATGTCTTTTATATGTATGAGTGAATAAGTAATTTCGTTATTTTATTAATATGATTGTTGTACGTATATTGAATTGTCATCTTTAAATTAAATGATTTATAAATTGATAATTAACATTAAATAATTGAATTTATTTGAATATTTTGAATTAATGATCAACGTAACTAATTAAATATAAGAAGATAAATGTAAAAGAGTTGAAGAAAATTGAGATGAGCTTTGTACAAATTTTCAATTGAGGAAAGCATAGATCTTATGGTTAGCTTAGCTACATGTGAACTTTTGTTTTTGAATTAGGCATGTGAACTTTTATTCATTACTAAATTTTCATTTTTAAACAATTTTATCCTTACAGTTAATTAGAGATTTTATGTTCTTGTAGGAGGGTCATACTTACAATTTTGATAATTGCAAAATAATGTTATGTAGTATTTAGTTGAGTTATGAGTTGGGTATAATTTGATAACGCGTTGAAAGTGAGAATGTTTGTATAATCTATTTTTTATTGATGTAATCTGTACATTCACATCGTAATATTGTAAAATATAAATTTATCTTTTAAAGGTTGTTAAAAATGAAATTATGTTATGAATGTACGATAATTTTTTTGGGATAAATGAATTAGAACTTAAAAGAGTTATTATTATTTATGTATACTATTTTATGTAATATGATTTAAATATCTTCGTATATCTTAATAAAGAAGAAATAATGAGAAAATGAGATGTAGTGCAAATGGATATGACTATTATAGCACTCATATTCCAACAAATTCAATTATTCGAAAATAATTAATAATTAATTATAAACAAGATTACAATTAGAAAATAAACATACAGTTAAGGACTAGTTAACAGTTAATAATCTGCAACTAATTTTATAGCACTGCTCTTTTGGTGGTGAGCTATACTCAAATTTAGCGTGTCTTCTTATTGACAAGCATGATATTAGATTGTATTTGCTTGAAGTAAAAAAAAAATCAAAATCAACCTAATTTCTATAACCATAATGAGTAAATTCCAAATTCGTTAAGTATTTCAAATTCGTTAATTGAGCTCGTGATTAGGTCTGTTAAACGGGTAGGATTGGATCAAAATGGGTTGAATCGAGTTTGACCCAACTCATTTATGACTCGTTCTTTTTTATCCACTTATGACTCAACCCATTTATGATCCAACCTGTTTAATGAGCGAGTTACCCATTTAAAGATTTAAAATTGATTTGACTAATAAAAAACAAATAAATATGAATAATTATAATTTTTATGTTTTGAATTTCGATAAAAATTTAAAATTTTAATTCTAGTTTTTATCAAAATTCAAATATGAGAACGCTGTAGCCTATTATTTTCGAAGTAAAACTGTCGGTTCCCTTGAAGAACTACAATGTGCGTTCACAAGATGAAGTATCCAAGTGTTACATACCGTCCGTAATTTAGATGGGAGTTAATCGGTCAAAGTCTCGCCTGATTCCGAGTCAGTATGAAAAGTTATTGCAGTCTCCACAAGAAAAAATAGCGGCTTCTGCATTAGAGTGAGTTCAAATATGAGAATGTGGTAGCCTGTTATTTTCTAAGTACAACTGTTAATCCCCATGGAGAACTACAATGTGTGTTCACACGATGAAGTATCCGAGTGTCACATACTGTTTGTAATTTAGATGGGAGTTAATGGGTCGAAGTTTACCTCGATTCTGAATCAATATGAAGAAGTTATTGCAGTCTGAACAAAAAAATAGCGGCTTCTGCACTAGGCGAGGTTCATATATGAAGATGTAGTAGCTTGTTATTTTCTAAGCACAACTGTCAGTCCCAAGGAGAACTACAGTGCGTTCACACAATGAAGTATTCGAGTGTTACATATTGTCCGTAATTTAGGTGGGAGTTAATCGGTCGAAGTCTCGTCTAATTCCGAGTCAATATGAAGAAGTTATTGCAGTATGAACCAAAAAATAGTGGTTTCTACACTAGGCGGGGTTCTTATATGAGGATGTAGTAGCCTCTAATTTTCTAAGTGCAACTGTCAGTTCCATTGGAGAACTACCGTGTGCATTCACACGATGAAGTATCCGAGTGTCGTAATTTAGGTGGGAGTTAATCGGTCGAAGTCTCACCTGATTCCGAGTCAATATGAAGAAGTTATTGCAGTCCGAACAAAAAAAAAGCGGCTTTTGCACTAGGCAAAGTTCAAATATGAGGATGTGATAGCCTATTATTTTCTAAGTACAACTGTCAGTCCTCTGCAATAACTACAGTATGCGTTCATAAGATCTAGTATCCAAGTGTTTCATACTGTTCGTAATTTAGGTGTAAGTTAATCGGTCGAAGTCTCGCCTGATTCCGAGTTAGTATGAAGAAGTTATTGCAGTCTGAACAAAAAAAAATAACGGCCTCTACTATAGGGTGAAGTTCAAATATGAGGATGCAGTGACCTGTTATTTTCTAAGTACAACTGCCGGTCTTCGTGAAAAACTACGTTGTATGTTCTAAATTCTTATTTTTCAAATTTATATTAAAATTTAAGGTTTTTAATAAATATTATGGTATCCGTATCTCAAAAATATCCTTTCGTTTTGAATTTAATTTTTTTATTTCAAAATTATACACGGTTAAAATGAGTAAATCAAATATTTATGTAAAAATAAATCAATCTATTTTTACTAAATTTTATTGTTTTCAAATTTAGATCAATTTAACATTTTGTACGAAGTGTGTTTAAATTAGTTAGTTAATATAATTTGTTTCTTTGAGGTTCAATGTTTACAGGTAGCTTTTGAGGAAATTCATTCCACATTAACGAGTTAGTATTAAATTATTTTGTTCATTCATTGTTTTCTAATATGTTAACTATAAATATATAATATTGTGTCTCGGCGTCCAAGTGCTTGGTGGCCTGGGCAGCATCCAACTGCTTGGTGGCCCGACGCAGAATCTATAGACTAAAGCCTCATGGTTGGTTGGGAGTCATCAACCTTAACCTCTTCAACAAAGCTTGGGATCGAGCCTGCTCTTGGGGTGCCCTAGCCATTGGTCAAGCGGATCACCCAACATCACTACTTGGATGGTTTCGCCCTTCCAGACCTTAGATCAACCCCACCTACTTCATGCTCAGCCTTCTGGAAAAGTATTCTCTCTTGCTGTCATCTGTTATATGTCTAGTATACCAAAATAGAGACGAATCAATAATAAACTTGTCTCACAAGTTTTCAACTCAGATTTTCACTACTCTGTAATTATGTATTAGTTATTTTAACACTAAGTATGTTGTAATTAATTACAACAACAAAGTAACAATTATAGCAATAATAACTATAGTGCTAAATCAAACGTTATACTATTTAAAGAAATAGTACAATGCAGAAAGAAAACAATATATATATATATATATATATATATATATATATATATATATCAATTAGAAATCTAACCGGTTGAAGAAAGAAATTACGTTTGAGGCTTGTCGTAACAATTTCCTTAAGACTTTATCAAAGTCCTCAAGATACAACAGACGTGATCTGCTCGAGATTGTGATGTGTATGATCTTCTGTGTGATATGCAAAAGCGCATGGATTGTAGATATTAAGAAACGAAGAGGAAGAATAGAAAATTCAGAATTAATTGAGTGAGGAAAGTGATCAGGTTTCCTCCTTATTTACAGCCGAATTCCCAATGGCTACACCCGTTGAGAAAAGTAGCATCCCTTCATTTGCAACGCCAAAAAGCATTACCGTTCGCAACAGTCGCGCCTCTTCATTTGCAATGACCGAAAACTGTTGCTGTTCGCAACAATCGCGCCTTTTCGTTTGCAACGGCCGAAAACTGTTGCTGTTCGCAACAATCGCACCTTTTCGTTTGCAACGGCCGAAAACTGTCGCGGTTCGCAACAATCGCATCTTTTCGTTTGCAACGGTCAAAAACTGTTGCGGTTCGCAACAGTCGCGTTCAGTCCAGCAGTCGCTTCTTTTTGAATTTAAACAGTAGAAAACCGTCCACTTCTGTACAACAAAAATATAACACGGTCCACTCTTATTGGACCCATACCCGATCCAGCCAGGTTCGGTCAGACGGGCGGACGGCGGCGCGTGCATGTGTTAGTCCATGGCCATATAGTCCTCCTCCTCGCACAAAATTACCTGACTCTAAGGGCCAGTATAGAGATTGAGAATTTACTATATAAATCAGAAAATTAACATATTTTTGGCGATGTGTGACATATCTCATTCACCAATTTTTGAGAATTCTAACAATCTCCCACATGAGTGATGATATATGTCTCTCCCACACAAGTAGTGTAATATCACACAGTTCGTATGAAAATAATGCTATATCGAGGATAAGTAAATATTTCACTTTGAACTTTCCCTAATTAAAACTTATCGGACATACTTGACAAATCGGTGAATTATTTCATCTTGAACTGTCAGCCATTATTGTATAACCAGACAATAAGCTTTATAAAGCATTATTTCCCTTCACATCCAATCTCTTGGTTGTGTTCATTTTAGTCCTGAACAATTTTTGGTTCTGCGAGTGTTTTTAGAGAATAAAAGCCTTTAATATTTTCATAAAGTCGACCCAGCTCACACTAACATAGGTGATCGCAACCATTAAGAGTATCCTACGTATACCCCACTTGTTATATTCAAGATATGGTTATCATTAAAAAGCATAGTTTTAACCTTTAAATACTTTTATAGGCATGCATTTATATTGTGCACCATAGGAATGGAGTTGGACTATGTCCAAGCAAATGCATTACGTCTTTAGTTACTCAGAACTGGTTCGCCTATTGATCATAGTCTGTGGGATCTCCAGTCGCTTGGATAGATTTCCGTATAAGATAACTCTTTGTGGTTTAGGCTTTTAAACCCATTCCCCTCGATGCACAGTCAATTTCCTCTCTTGATAAACCTTTAGTAAATGGATCCACTAGGTTATCATTTGTTCTCACATAATATATGAAAATAGTTCCATTTGAGAGTAACTGCCTAACTGTGTTATGGCGTCGACGAATGTGTCGTGACTTTCCATTATACACAAAATTGTGCGCTCTGCTTAGCGCAGCTTGGTTATCACAGTGTATGTATATGGACGGTACAGGTTTAAGCCAAAATGGAATATTTTCTCAAAAATGACGAAGCCATTCTGCTTCTTCGCATGCTTTATCTAAAGCGATGAACTCCGATTCCATAATGGATTGAGCTATGCATGTTTGTTTAGTAGATTTCCATGACATTGCTGCCCCTGCTAAGGTAAATACATAACCACTCGTTGATTTTGATTCCTCTGAATCAGTAATCCAGTTTGCATCACTATATCATTCTAAGACGACAGGATATTTTCCATAATGTAATGAATAATTTATGGTATTTTTTAAATATCCAAGCACTCTCATTAGTGCTTTCCAGTGTTCCTTTCCTGCATTGCTTGTATACCTGCTCAGTCGACTTACTACATAAGCTATATCTGGTCATGTGCAATTCATGAGATACATGAGATATCCTATTACACGAGAGTACTACAGTTGCATTACACTCTCATTAGTGTTTTTATGCAGTAATTTTGATGGATTAAAATGTGTTTTTACCCCTTTAGTTCCAAAATTTTGAAATCTTTCAATCACTTTGTGCACATAATATGACTGAGATAATTCAATTCCATTAGTTGTTATTATCATTTTGACTCCCAAAATAACGTCTGCAACTCCTAAATCTTTCACATCGAAATTGCTAATTAATATATTCTTTATGGTCTCTATTACCTAAGTATTTGGATGAAATATTAATATATCGTCTACATATAAACAAATCATCACATATGATTGTCCAATTTGTTTATAATAAACACACTTATCGCATTCATTTATACGAAAACCATTTCTCATCATGACATTATCAACTTTTGCGTGCCATTGTTTTGGAGCTTGTTTTAGCCCGTATAGTGATTTTACTAATCTATAGACTTTGTTTTCATTTCCTTTGGAAACAAAACCTTCAGGTTGCTCCATATAGATCTCCTCATCGAGATCTCCATTTAAGAATGCTGTCTTTACATCCATTTGATGAATTTCTAGATTATAGATCGATGCAATTGATATTAGAATTCTTATAGAGGTTATTCGTGTTACCGGCGAATATATATCAAAGAAGTCTACTCCTTTTTGACGATATCTTTTGGCTACTAATCTGGTTTTATACTTGTCGATAGAGCCATCTGCTTTCATTTTCTTCTTGAAAATCCATTTACAGCCAATAAGTTTTATTCCAGGTGGAATATCAACAACTTTTCAAGTTTTATTACTTAGAATTGAATCAATTTCAATTTAGATTGCTTCTTTCCAACATGAAGATTCAGAAGATGACATTGCTTCCTTGTATGTTTGAGGTTCGCATTCTAACACATATGTGAAAAAATCCGAACTAAATGTCTTGAAAGTCCTAACCCTAACGCTTCTTCTTGGTTCAACTTCCTCGATCTCATGATGAGTTTCATCTTCATGTGAATTGCTTGATTCTTCTCTTGTCCTTTTAGGGACATTATTCACTTCATTCATTTTGTGCGGAAACACTGCTTCAAAGAATGAGACATCTCTAGATTCCATGATTGTATTTACATGAATATCAACTATATCAGACTTGAATACCAAAAATCTGTATGCACTGCTATTTTGGGTTGACTCTAGATAGTAACAATCTACTGTTTTTGGTCCAAGTTTGACTCTTTTGGGAGACGGAATCGAAACTTTACCAAGCACCCCCACACTTTAACGTATTTAAAGCTTGGTTTGTGTTCTTTTCAAATCTCATATGGAATTGTTCCTGTTTTATTGTGAGGGACTGTGTTTAATATGTGATTAGACATATTTAAGGCTTCCTCCAAAAGTTGGTCGGTAGACCAGAGGATAAAAGCATGACATTAATCATGTCTTTTAACGTTCTGTTCTTTCTATCGGCTGCACCATTTTGTTGTGGTGAATATGGAGCTGTTGTTTGATGAATCATACCATTTTCGGTGCAGAACTGTTCAAACAGTGATTCATATTCTCTACCTCGATCAGATCTCAATATCTTGATCTTTTTATTTAACTGATTTTCTACCTCAGCCTTGTACTTTATAAATGATGTAATTGCTTCATCTTTACTATTCAAAAGATATACATAGCAATATCGCGTATAATCGTCAATAAACTTGATAAAGTACATTTTTCCCACCTCTTGTAGGTAACGATTTAAAATCACATAAATCTGTATGAACCAAACTTAGTGGTTCGGTGATTCTATCAACAGATTGAAATAATTTTTTTAACCATTTTTGCTTCTACACATGTCTCACATTTGGAGTTCTTATCTACTTGGAATTTAGGAATTAATCCCAAGTTTGATAATGTTTTCAGTTTTTGGAAATTTATGTTTCCCAGTCTATCATGCCATAGTAAAATTGCGTGCTCAAGCAAGTAAATTTTTTTAATTTTATTAATAGCACAATCAGAATACATAGGTTTATTGCCGATAATGGCTACATTGTCCTTAAATAGGCCATCACATAAATATCCCATTTCGATATACATTTCATCTTTGGATAGAACTATCTTGTCTGACTCGAACACCATTTTGAGTTCTTTCTTCGGTAGTACTGCATCATAGATGAGATTCTTGCGTATGTCTAGAACGTGGATCACGTCATTCAACTTGACAGTTTGTTCAGAAGTAAACTTGAGGATTACTGTGCCACTACCTTCGATTATGGATACTGCAGAATTACGCATATAGAGTTTTTCTTCGTGATGAATTTCTAGTATGTAGAAAACATGGATTTGCCAGAGCAGATATGACGGGTAGCGCCTGTGTCTATCCACCATTGGTTAGGATTCTTAACCAAATTGCATTCAGATACAACTGCCGAGAAGTTGGACTCGTCTACTTCCATGCTGTCTACTATATTTGCCTCTTGTTGTGTTCCTTTTTGTGTCTGCAATCTCTAGCGGCATGTCCAACCTTTCCACAAACCCAACACTCGCCATTAAACTTTTTGGTTCGTTTGTTGTCTGGAGCTTTTCTTTTCTTCTGAAAATTCTTCATTTTGCTTTTGGTCTTTGACCCTTCAGTCACAAATGCCTTCTCGCTTGGTTTTGTAACTCCACGGTTATCTGCCTCAATTTTTAGTCGGACTATGAGATCAAGTAAAGAGATTTCCTTCTTCTTATGCTTTAGATAGTTGCGGTAATCTCTTCATGACGGCGACAGTTTTCCATGATGGCTTCAACCAAAAACGATTCTTCAACTTTATGACATTCCGCTTCGAGTTTATTAATGATGATTTGCAGTTCATGCAGTTGAGCAGTCACCGGTTTGGAATCAACCATTTCGTAGTCCATAAATTTTTCTACAATACAATGAATTTCTTAAGTCTGATATTCTGCGTCTTATACTTCGTGGCAAGTGCATTCCAGAGTGCTTTTACTGTATTTAGATGCTGATATACTTTGTATAACATCTTGTTGAGGCAATTCAGATTATATTTTCTGCATAAAAAATCGAAATGCTTACACATATCAACATCTAATTCCTTGCCTGGTGCAATAATCGATTCCTCCCCCTCGAGATACTGTTGCAGACCGAGTGTGGTGAGATAAAATAGCATTTGATTTTGCCATGTTATGAAGTCATCACCATCTCCTCTGAACGGATCAGGCCTGTTGTGAGTAATAGTCTTTGTTGATAGTTCAACTATTATCATATTTGTTTTAGCGAAAACAGGAAAGTCTTAAGATGTTATATGTCTAGCATATCAAAACAGAGACGAATCAACTGTAAACTTGTCTCACAAGTTTACAATTCAGACTTACACTATTCTGGAATTCTCTATTAGTTATTTTAATACTAAGCATGTTGTAATTAATTACAATAACAAAGTAATAACTACAGTAATAATAACTATAGTGCTAAATCAAACGTTATACTATTTAAAGAAATCGTACCATGCAGAAAGAAAACGATATATATATATAAATCAACTAGAAATCTAAACGGTTGAATAAGAAAATTACGTCTGAGACTTGTAACAATTTCCTTAAGACTTTATTCAAGACGTGATCTGCTTGAGATTGTGATGTGTATGATCTTCTGTGTAATGTGCAAAGCGCACAGATTGTAGATATTAAGAAATGAAGAGAAAGAATAGAAAATTCGGAATTAATTAAGTGAGGAAAGTGATCAAAAAACGTTACTGTTCGCAACATCCTAGGTCGATCAATCAGTCGAACGGCATGCATATGTTAGTACATGGCCATATAGATTCTTCTCTTATATAAAATTACCTAACCCTAAAGATTAATATGAAAATTGAGGATATACTATATAAACAAGAAAATTAGCATATTTTTTATGATGTGGAACATATCTTTTTCATCAATTTTTGAGAATTATAACATATCAACTGCAAATCTGTACTGACATCAGATTGTACTGATGGGAACATAGCGCTTTGTTTCTTATTCCCATTCCTTCACCTAATAACGGCCAACAAGTCAACTTCGGTGAACCATGTTTTCAATGGAGGGACCCGCAACGTTCAATTCTCTGAAACCATAATTGGTACCAAAATTATGCCGCTCTGCTGCCTCCTGCAACTCACAGCCAACACTCAACTGAAGGATGTTGACGACCAATTCAACTGGGGTTTAAACAAGTCTGGTCGCTTCACGGTTAGCTCCAACGTACAATTTCCTGGCGAACTCTGATATGGCACTTAACTCTGACAACTTGTCGGCTGTCAAGGCCCCCTGAAATATAATATTCATGCCTGACTTGTCTTTCTTGACAATCTGATACCACTGTCTGTTTGGCCGAAAAGAACCTGGGAATTCCCCAGCCTTGCTTCTTGTGCTCTCTGCCTTTGTTGATTCATGTAACCATAGCTTCTTCGACTGCGACTTCCCTTTCCAGATCTGGACTTTGCGCTTCCAACCTGAATATCCGAAACTCATTATCTGAGCATAACTTCAAGTGCTTTGGGAGACCTGATTTTCCTCCTCTGTCGAGGGCTTGCTGGTCCTTGTCTTCATATGGGTCGTTTGGTTCCAAAGAAACAATCGGTTATTCAATTACAAATCTCACTCTTTTCTAACGCTGTCTTACAAAATCATGCATCTATTTAATGCTTGAACAGTTGCAGCGCACGGTAGACTTCAGTTTTTCCTTCAAGGCTGAGGATTAGCGGAAAGCTATAATCAAAGGAGCTGGTAGGCTCGATTTCAGGCACTGATTTGGACACACGTTTGTACATTACTATGTTTAAGCTGCACGGTGGGTTACATTTTGCTCAGATGTATATTGCACTATGATGTGCATGCACTTGTGTCATTTTGTTGGGCTGCATATTTCTATGCATCTCCTGAATGTTTGGCCACCGACCAGACCTGTTGATCGGGCTACTTTATTTATCTTTATATTATGCATGATAACATGTAAAAAAATGTAAAAAAGAAAAAGCCGTGTGGTTACAAGATTTCAATTTTAATCGAAAATTGTAGTTTTAAAATGGAGAATTACATTTGTATACGAAAATGTGGTTTTAAAAGGAAAAGTCTAAATTCTAATTGAAAATTGTACTTCTAAATTAACAAAATATACTTTTTTTTATAAATATTTTCACATACAAATATTTTCGAATATTAGAAACTACCCGCCTCTTATTTTTCGAATACGGACGTGTTTTTGGATATTTTCGAATATCCGAAAATATCCATGTTTTAATTTCCGAGTACAATACTTTTAAATATTCGAAAAGATTACAGATACTTTCGGATATTCAAAAATATATACAAATGCGGATAAAAATATACTCTTTCTGATATTTACGAGTACGGATATAGAATTTTTATTATTTTTGAATATGATTGTGGATACAACAATATCCACATCAGTTTGCATCCGCTGACACCTATTTGTTCAATTATACGCGGTTGCTACATTGGTGTATTATATATAATATTTAACCATATGTCTTGGTTTATGCAAATCTTGTCAAAATTTATAAGTCTGTTGTGCTTGATTTTGTTAAACTCCGAAAGGATATGCTATTATTTACTTATAAGTTCTCGGGCTATCCAATTGAGGTGTGTGTTGTCTTGAACAAATTAGGGTAATATAAGACTAATCACTTTAAGGCACGAAATAATCGTTGTCTTTCAAGAATGTTTTCCTCTTCTTTATCACAGCTGGTTGTATGCAAACCTTCTTTCAAGATACAATGGAGATTTATCTGTGCAAGTTGTGATTACTACCTCAGATTATAAGAAACACTCAGAAGTTAATAATGCTATTGATTTTAGATTTAAAGGAATAGAGAAGTGTCGTCTGCGTTGATGGAATGCACTGTTATATAGGGAGTGAGATGTCTATTCGTCTATAGGTGCCTATTCGAACGGTCGTGGCTGTTTTCTAACGGTTATTACCATTGGCTGTTGAATTTGAATTCAACAGTCAATAAAACGTACCGTTTTTAATGGGGCCCTGCCCGCTGAACCTCTACGACCTGACCGAGCAAGTCGAACCCCGTAGCGGGGCGTTACACCCGCCCTTCCACCTTGAGGGGTTGCCATCCCCTAGATCCCGCTCCGTAGGGGATCTCATTTGAAAAAATATTCAACATGTTGCACTATGTATATAAATATAATCTTGTAATTTACGTCAAGCTGCATGCTTTCTCAATTTTAAAATGCACTGAGAAATTGTATCATATGCTTAACCTTACTTTTTTGTGTCCTGTTTGTGTGTTATATTTCCGTTCTTTGTTTGTCCAGTTACGTTCCCGATGAGATTGGTAGCATAAAAGAACCTTCATTTGAACATTGTCATGTCATACCTAACACAAGTTTTAGCTGACGCGCATATATTTGGATATGAAATCTAACCCCAACATTATAAAAGACTAAATAAAAATGAAAAATGGTGAAATTATCTCAAACCTTAATTTTCATCGCCAAGGCTGAACGGCATTGATTCCAAAACAATATGCAAACATTGTACGTTGGAATCAAATCGCAACGCACTAAATTGCAATTGATCAAGGAATGAATATGAGCAAAGGTAAGGGGAGGAAACAAAATTAATCTATATTTGAACATTTTTTTCCTCTTATTTTTATTTCTTTTACTAATTTCAATTTGCTAGAGAGAATTGATTTTAAAGCTAGGTGGTAAACAACACTAAAGCTGGTTTGACTATATTTAACCAACTATAAAAAGTTAACTAATGTTATATGCTACGCAGCACCAATGGTAAATAAAGAAAAGAAAAAATGTTTGATGGAAGGATAGAAAGTACAAGATAATAGTGTCTCGTCCATCTGATATTTTATAGGTTATCTTTTTGAAACTTAGAGCATCCGAAACAAGCAGACAACTTGAGTATACTATAAGCGTGCACTTGCGACGAAATAAAACATTATATCTGAGCGGGTCATTTGAATGGAAAAGATTAATGAACGAGAATGCGTTTGCGGCTACGAACTGGGCACTTGAGCATGACACTTAAGCTGTGATTTTTAACTTAACTGATTTATAGTTAATTAATTACTTGTTTTATTATGTAAGTTTAATTAAAATGAAATAATAGTATAGAAATTCAAATACATCCAAATTAATTAACATATGTTAAAAATTGCACCGATAAAATGCATAAATAATACAACAGAAATACAAGTACAGTAAAAATTCTATTTGTTGTCACCACCTAGGTTTATCAAATAAGATTTGTAGTTTGCAGAAAGACGTTCGGCTATAACCGTTGACATCAACCAATCTTTTGCTAAGTTGTCGTTAAGAGCATTGAATAAATCTTTATTATCAGACTGCATAACAATTATCATCACTTCACCAAAATTAAATTCTCCTCCTGTTCGAAGACGTTGAACGCGAGCAGCCATATTTGCGTAGTTTACATAATTTCATGTCGAGTCTACGCTATTTATGTTCGAACTGTCCGAAGTTGTATGAGATTTTTTCATCCGTCTCTCATAAATTACGTCAATGATGTCATACATCTTTTCATAATCGTCTTCACAACGTCTCATCGAACTAATACGTGCATCTGAAGATGAACCAATGATTTAAGATCGTTGGAATAAAACTTGTTGCAATGGAGTTTCTTTGTAATGAAGGATTGTTTGGTGAATTCAAATTTGGAATTTGTCCATCTTACGAGTCATCCAGTTGATTATAAAATTCTTCAAAATCCCATATTCTATAAAATTGAGTCCGTTTAGAAGGAGTACTTTGTTGTGATTCTTCTTGGATAGCAACAGGCGTATATGATATTTGGCTAATTGCATTAGTCCTTTGAAATAATTGTTGCATCAACTCCAAATTCTTAAGCGGTCTTTTTCTATATTTTACGATACTAGGTCCAAATTCCTACAAATAAAAAAGATCAATAAAATTTTACAAACGAAAAAAAAAACATATTTGAAAAATACCTTTACACGATCACATCACAATTTCTCGTTGTGAGTAACCGTTGGTGTACTCTCATCTCAGTCATCAGCAGTTTTGTTGTACAAACTTTTACATTTAACTCAATTTCGTCTAAGACTATCGTATTTTTGTTGGATTTTGACTTTGTCTATTGGTTGAATTCTTGGACTATTTTCTACAATTCCGCTATAACTTTGTGCACTCATTTTTATCACTAACGCATCCAGAATATGCTTCTACAACATATTTCAGCATAATCCGAGTAGGTTCAGACGACCATTGATGTGGAGCCTTTCGGGTTGACATTCTGAATTGAAAAAAATTCTTAAAAAAATATAGAATATTGATAGGAAAAATATAGACATCAGTATAAAAATATAATTGAATATCCTTTCTGATTGACGAAAAGAATATATAGAAGGGGAGAGTGGGAAGTGTGGGATGTTGGAGTGGGAGGAGGTGAATTATACGAAAGGAAGAGAAAGAGGTAGTGGCGGTGGTAAAACTAAGGAACATTAGTTTTGCCAGGCTTGGTTGAGGAATTGTACCATTGGAGTGTCCGACGCATCATCGACGGTAACGTGGTAAAAATTGACTACGAACGCTACCTAAGTGACAATGGATCACAAAAAGTGATTTTGACCACTCATGGATTATTCATATAATTAGTATTATTAACACCGGTTTAATTAGCCAGGATTAACAATGTCGGCTAACTTGGTGCCCAACAATGAAAAATATTAGTGTTGTCTACTTATTCAGCGTTAATAATGTCGAATAAGGCACAATTGCACATGTTTCCACATGCATCCCATTTCTTAACCATTAGAGCATCTCCAACAAGAGATTATATGCTACAAAATTGGAGATGTGCACCTAAAGAGAATTGCAACTGAGTGTAGATTTTATGATCGGTTACATATTCATCAGTTTCAGTGCTGGATTTGAACAAGCGCCCAAGTTCTAGGCGCCTCATATGAGGCGTGGGTTGAACAGGCGTCTGGAAGTTGTGTGCTTATTCAACAAGCATCTAAGTATATTCCCCCAACGGCCACAAAGCGGCTATATTACCCTCTACAAATATCATCAACCTTTATCTCTTCTCCTTCTACACAAACAACATTGCCAAACATTCTATTCTCACTTCTCTAATCTCAAAATGTTTTTAGATTTCAACGTCGATGTCACAAGGTGCAGTTTCGAAGGATTCGATTTAGAAGACAATACGAATCCGATTAGTGGAGCATTAACTAATGGTAGTTGGACTTCGACGGAAGACTATGATTTATGTTACATTTGATGTGCGCTCTTAAGCGATCTTATCCGATGTGCCTACCAAAGTTGTTAAACTTTTTGAGGCAAAATTACAAATTGCTACAATCAAAAAAACATTGATCACAAAAGATCGTTTTCTTCGATCAAATGCCGTTTTGGAAAACTCAACCGTTAAATGCAGATATTTTATTCACAAGTGTTCAAATTAATGCAAACGAATCCTAGTAGAGTTGAAAATGAAATGCTTTTGGTATGATTTCCTAAATTTTCATATGTCTATATTTTTTACAAGTTTTCTAGTTATTTAAGTGATTTTCTTACAGAGTATGAGAGCAAATTAATTATTTAAACAAATCAACAGACCTAAGAATAAACAAGCACCTCATTTTTATCAGTTCATGCACGTTTATGACTGGCTAATTGAGCATGTAAATGAAAATCATCTCTTTAGAAAACCGTTCAAGACGTCCAATCAAGCAGCGCCTGAGGCAAAGCATCAAGAATCAGATAAAGCTCCAGCCTAGGAGAATCGTTAGGAAGTTAGGGTGCCAGGTCGAAAGAGCAACTAACCCCGATTGAAGATGATTTTGTTAGGCCTTAGGGAGCCAAAGAAACCAAAAAGAAGCAGGCTGTTGGGTGTGGATCAAGTAGAAATAAAAAAAATCCTACTTGACTTCGAAGATAGATATAATCATGCAATGAAGTTTGAGCTTCTCAACACTAAAAAAATGTTGAATCTGGATCGACTTCCCATTGGAAACAAACAGAGAGATGAAGATGCACTAATGTTTATGGATACGTTGAATAAATCTAAAGAATAACGAGAGAATACAGAATCAGGAGGAGAGATAATGAGGCATGGACGTGAAGAGGGTCTATAGTTCTATTTGTAGTTCTAGAACTATTGTATCCTTAAATTTTTAGTTGATGTACTGATTTGAACTTAATCCAGTAATTTTAGAAGTACAACCAAATGAAATTGCATTATGTTACTTGACGTGAAATGAAATTGCGATACATTGCTTTTTCAACAATACCAAATTGCGATATATTACTTGATATGAAATGCAACATAAATATAGTAAAACAACATTAAGAACAAGAACAACAACACGAAGAACAACAATAGAAAACTTAATGACAATAATAAACTTTTACTGATTATGTGACAACCACCTCTATATCCATTCTATTCAAGAGTATTATACAGTAATACTATCAAATAGCATGGAGAATGAGGCTATATGGGGCACATACGTGAATATTTATTTGGACAATGTTGGCATATATTAAAACAATGAATATAACTCATCAACAAACGTACATAGTATCGGTACAAAATAATAGACGCATGTACCTCCAGGACAGAAAAAGTACATAATATATAGTACATCATAGAGAACATAGAGTTAATAAACGTAACAATAAAATATACTAGAAATTATTTGTAGTAAATACAATATCAGAATCAAAGTACACTTCAACAAAATATTATTTAAATAATATCAGTTATATCATATCCTCCTTCTATATCCAAGTATTCATAATCAGATCGACATATCTCTGAATCTTGAAATGTCTCAGAGTGACCCGAGTATTATAAATAACTCATGGGTTGGACTATGACTGTATCATATGGTAAAATATTTATAATCCAATATATTAGCAATTATAATAACACCTAAAATATAGATAAATACATATTATATGTATTGTATATAATCACAATACCATAAACAATTCTCCACGTATTTTATAACTTCAAATATCAAAAAACATATATAAATATGTCATTATCCATCTCAATGCAAATCAATTCAGAAATCAAAAGCATCAAATCTTATGGGTGAATCATCCAAATCCAGAAATCGTTATTAAAATCAAGAAATAGTCATTAATGCAATATCATCAAATTACCTTACAACAGTAATCAAATATCACTTGATATCTACAATGAAAGATCTGTCATCAATCCACCAAGATAGGCTGCCTACAAATACATGATAAAGGTTTGAGGATCCATCATATTCTAGACACATATCTAGATATAATCTCATCGCCTTATATATGAATAAATCAGAATAGTATGGATATATGGGGATTGACTACACTTTAGACACACGGTCTCTAGTATAGTCACCTCATAAGATAGTGAATAATATATGGCGACTCACATCACACATACAATTCCGAACCAGAAAGGGAGACTGATAGCACACATCATGCTCCAAGAACCCAGAGTCTACTAGCCCCCCTAATAGTTGAATTTGTTCCTACAGTCATCTATTCTCATTACCTCTCCCTTCTCGGTTTTGTGATAATGGTCCACCATAGGCTTGATAACGCACAATCTCATCAGCCATGACTATCGACATGTGCCCCTATGGTAACTGACTACTGGCTTATCCAACAGAAGGGGAAAGCAGCTCCAATCTCAAGATGAGCATCAAATATTATAATAACAATGGTATCGCGGATATGGGGTGTGGCCCCATGATCAGGCCACTGTGGTGGATACTGGCTAATCTGGTTCACTCTATAACCATAACGGAACTGGACACAAGTGGGCAATGTATAGTACTCATATCCTATATCAACATATAGCTCTAGACGTAAGCCGAAACACGGACCTACATAAGTCACCGCGTTGCAATAATATACTCACCGCAGCGAGTATCATCACACACATAAGCCCTACAAGAACAACACTGGTTTCCTATAGCTCAGAGCCGCCGGCGGCCGTTGGAAGGCCGTCGAAAACCATAGGAATAGCCGTTGGAATATGAATCTTGTTTAGTAATGATTTCCAACGGCTATAACGGCACATTTCCGACGGCTTCCAACGGTAATCTCCGACCGTTTCCAACGGAAAAAATTTCCATGTGGCAATCCTGGAAAACCAAATAGCCGTCCCATGCCGTCGGAAATTGTGACACCCCAAGGACACTACGGGGTAATGCCGTCGACTAGCACGAAAAATATGGTTGTTGAGGAGCGACCATCTGTCTAATTTCTTTGCGTGGGTACCGATATGTCAGATAGTACAACATGCATTTCATTTCAAGAGGGAATCCGACATATCAAATACAAACTCAAAGCTACTATACAGTGGCTATGTGGACTTCGAAAACAAATATAGAAATAAGCATAACACAAATCAGTTACAGATATTCATATCACTAAGGCGAAAACGGATATGAATATATCACATAAAAGTGTACATCAAAGTAGTGGTCATACAAGATCCACTACATCATAAAAGAATTACAAGTGCTAGACATAAGAATATGTATATATCAAGGAGTCTCTATCTCGAATGTATAAAAGCAAAAACTACTAAACTAAGTAGTAAGCCAAAAGTCAGAAGCTAGTCCCTTCTAAGAAGTCAAGTGGAAGCACCTGTAACACTTCGGTCTGAGCCGAATATTATTTAAGAAGAATATAATAAAAGGATCGGTCTAGCTATAAATATCATATAAAATGAGATAGGATACGAGATATGCCAAAAACATAGGATAACAATAATGTCATACTGTGACAAGTATATATTAGATAACAACAAAATTCATACAATATCTCGAATATACTCAAACACCAAAAAGAATGTCATATTCTTTAACATATTCACCAAATCATAAATATTGATAAAACTTATCAGTGTAAATCACAAAAAATGGTGAAACACAAATTCAACAAATCATCAAATAGAAATCCAGAAAAACACAAAGGGGAGGCCTATCACAAACGGGAGCATGAAAACTCACCAACACGTGCATCACAAATGGAACGCTATTCCATGGTCACTAACCATCAATTTTGAGTCGAGGCTCCATAAACGGCCCGAAGATCATGGGTCGCTACCTCATCAATTTTGAGCCAAAACTCCACAAATGAGGTATAGTCCCCCCACACAAACAAAGAGACATCGTGCATTGCTAGTCTAAACCACAAAATGATCACATCGATCATCGAGAAGTGTCGATTACACTAAACTAGTAAATAAATGAGTTTAGCTTCATGTCCCATAAGCACTGGCTTAACTTAAATATTTACGAACAAATTGTAGATTTCCACTCGAAGATTGTCACAAGATTTTCAATCGAACAAGTCCAAAAATTAACCGACGAAGTAAACGCAAGCGTTTCATACCACTTGTTTTGCTAAGCCGTTTAATTAGATTTCTCATACGAATGGGGTAAAGGTTTGTGTATGCTAATAGGTGGGAAAACAGTTTTATAAACGAGCTTTATATTAAAAATAAAGTTGAAATCATCTTTGTGAAAGAGTTTGGATATTTACTACTAGTATAGAAACCTCTGTATTTCAAAGTGACAAATCAAAAAAATGATTGTAAAAACAATCAATCACCAAAAATTCACATATGAAGACGTGTATCAAATCCATAGAAATTGATACCGAATCCATCAAAATGGATATTCCCAAGAATCCCAAAAAAGAAATTATCAAAGTCAAGAAAAGTGACAACAACTAATCGGATTAACCTGAATCGATTTAAAATTGGAAATCATGCAAAAATGGCAAATTTGGCTGAGATAAGCAGATTCAGTCGACTGAACTCAGTGGTCAGTTGACTGATTCCATGCCAGAAACTTTCCATGTTCAGTCGACTTAACTGTATGGTCAGTCGACTAATACTGGCACAGGAACTTTATGTTCCCAGTTTCTGTCGACTAATCTTACAGTTTAGTCGACTGAACCGTCATTTGTGGTATTTTCAGCCTAGCCCCTAAGAAGGGCAAAAACAAATACTGACCGGATGCGATCGAACGAGCAACGGAGACTAGGTATTTATGCCAAGCGACAACCCAGCCTTATAAGCACTTCGATACACCCCAAAATCATGTTCAAACATCAAAAATATGATTTTTAACTTCAAAACACCAAAATTGGAATATTCATCAAACCATTCAATTCAAAGGCAAATGGACAAGGAATAGATGTTAGGAATTACTACCTAACAACTATCAAAGATATAGACATAGATGTGAGTTCAAAAACTCACCTTTTAACCCCCAAACAACAAATGAGAAGCTCTAGAACAAGCAAAGATTAATCTCTCTTCAACAACACCTCTAGAATCTTCAATCTACTACCAAAAGTGAAGTTTTTCCTAAGTTTGGTTATAGGAATTTCTGAAAATTAAAGAGGGATTGAGATGGAGAAGATGAAGAGGATGCTTATCTAAGCTTCTCCTTGATTTCTAGCTTGAAGTTGATAATTCCTAAGAGAATTAGGGCTTATGAATTTTAATTTCCTCTTCTCTCCCCCATTTTTACCTTAGCTAGAGAGTGTTAGGAAATGAGGAGTGGAATGAATGAAGAGGAGTGGAGTTGGGTTATTTGTTAGGTTAGTGGGCTGAAACCCAAACCCAAATCCCTAAATGAAAATATCAAAATTCTACTCAACTCCAATATATCGATGTTTATACTCAAAAAGCTTTCAAACGCCATTTTGGACTCAATGGAAAGGGTCACGAGTCCTAATTCGACTGCTTGCGAAAAGTGACACTTCAGACTTAATTCCAACTAACGATGCTATATTTAAATAAAATATTTAAATATACAATCGTAAAATATGCGGGTTGTTACAGAAATGGCCGGAAATCCAACATCGGTTACAACGTAAAATATGCGGCTTGTAAAATCGTAATGGAGGGATTGAGACCGACTGCTTGCGAAATCGTAAAATATGCGGCTTGTAACGGTTTTCGATGGCTTGTAACGGTTTTCGTTGGAAAATTATGACCTATAAGCCATCGAAAACCGTTACAAGCCGTCGGTAATCTGGGTAATTTTTTTTTATGAATTTGAACCTGCTGCCTTCCAACCACCCCACATCCATCAATACTAATATTAGCTCCTTTTTGAGCATATATAAACCAATAATCATAGAGGTAAGCATACATAATATTTCATCCATAAAATCCATATCCAAATCCAACATAATCCACAAAATCAACATCCAAATCCACAAATTCAACATCCAAATCCACATAAAATAACATACAATCCATCAAAATGTATCAAACTCATCCTCTCCCACTCGAAGCATATATATGCAAGCAAAAAACATAATAGAACATACCTAGCATCACTGATCATCATCCCTTATAAAACCACCAGATGAAGGAAACCTCCCATGCTGCTCCATATACTCACCACACGCTGTTCAGCTGCTCCATCTGCACAACACGACGGCGATTATGCTCCCGCAGCTCGACAATCTCGGCTCGTAGCGCTGCAATTTCTTCTTTGTCTTGAGCCATCTTATACGCCTTCTGCGATGTCCTAGCCTGCGAATATAATTAAATTGTTATACTACCTCCAACATCAAAAACGTAATATAATAACTTTAATTGAAAAATATGCAATATTTGAATTTAACTTATTTTTTGAAAATTACCGCTTGGTTTCCAAATCCATAACGCCTGCCCCGGAATAGTGGATCCATGATAGACTCAAAAAAGTATCCTCCTCATCAGCTGTCAACTCATCTCATCCTGTTTCAACTAGTAGTAGTGCCCGTGCTTCTTGAAACTTTTACTGTAACGCAAAATACATAATACAATTTAGTAGACTAATCGCTATACTAATTGACAAAAAGTTGGAATGGTCACTGATATAAATAACACTTATTAATATATTTATAAATGCGTACTTAATTAATTAACTGATGACTTTTAACTTAATTATACTATACATACATAGGCGACGGTCGCTTTATTATCATGCTTCCATGAGTATACGATTGAGCCCGAATCGTCTGTCTGTTTCAAGGCATGAGAAAAAATATCCCAATACGAAACAACACCTCCTCGCGCTCTTTCCTAATATATATATATATATATATATATATATATAGTTTTATTAAATATCCATTAACGACTTATAACTTAAAATATATAAATGTGAATATAAAAATTTACCAAATCTTCGCTATGATGCTGAACGCCTTGGAACCACCGCGAGGTGCGATGGGATTCTTCTTTCTATTTGCGAAGTTTCTATCTGACTCCCTCTGCAAATTTCATTAGAAATAACATTACAGTTCTAAATTATGTATTAAATACACGCAACAATCCAAAGTAATCAATATGTGGTAAACTTACTTGGAACTCCTTATTGCCCCCACCATGCAACTCAGGCCTCCCAAACGCTAGCACTCATCCCGTTGGGTTTTTTCCCGCTCTTCTCTTTGCGGATACTGTATCCCTATAATTTTTAGTGATTTTGCTATTCCAATACCGTTGCAACAGGGATACATCGATCTCTTGTAGGTGGACCTAACCTTGCACATTTAGAAAATGAAAGTTATACATTTTTACAAATAGTCTACAGCACATAAAGTGATCTGTGATCAAAGAGAAAGTTCGAAATATAAATTTACACTTACCACAAAATCCTACCAAATGATCTCCCGAACGTTATCCGGTATCTTACTCCATTTAGGCCAGCAAACAGTCGTCCTGCATTTATATGTCTGTCTAGATATGGAGAGAACTATGGCTGATGGCTCGAGCTCGAGGCCACTGTGCCAAAAAGAAACAATCATTTAATGAAACGAAGACTAATATATAATAATAGATCATGTAGAAAAATACTGTAAATACTGAAATAATTTAATACTTACAATCCATCGGCTTTGGCCTGCAACCGAACCGCAGGAAGAGCTGACTCATGTGATGGGCCGGGGACATCAATAGATGGAGGCACATCCGTCCCACTCTGAAAAGAAGAGGGAGATCCTGTATGGGATGAGCTGTGTCTATGGAAAAATGACATGTATATACAGTACATGTTACATACATATCATATCTGAGAAATATATCATTTAATTAGATGAAAAATACATTATGGCAGAAACATAAGTTAGCAGAACACATCAATTTTAATGAGATAATGTAACATAAATACAGAAATTATCTTCTTCCGATATGTAGATTATTAATCAGTTCTCGTTATTTTTTGATTCAGACTCTGTTTCGTACTCTATGTTTTGTTCCTCTGTAGTCTCAAATACTGCTATTAGTGCATTTGATTCATCGTTTATAGGTCCAAAACTAATTTGATCGTCAGTTATTATTATTCCATTATATTCCTCGATATCTGCTTGATAGTGTTGTTTGTTTGGAATGTTCTGTCCATCAAATGTAAATCTTGCCTTTCTTTTAAAATCAACCGACCAATCCGCTTTATCTCTTCGTAGAGATCGGTACGGAGCGTAATAAACTTAAAGAGCTTGTTTGGCAAGTATAAAAGGATCGCACTTATGATAACACGATGTATGCATTATTTCTATAAAATTGTACTTTGGGTGCATGTTGATTCCAAAATCTGGAACGTTACCGAACCAGTTAAATTTAAACAAAAAAACTTCTTCTGTAGGTCTTATGAAATATGTCAATTACAAAATCTGAGTTAACATGCCATAAAAATCTTTTACATGATCATTTGGATCATCACTACCTTTAAAAAATACATCGGTATTATTAGTTAATTTTTCAGCACCGTATTCTTTGGTGTTAAATTTATATCCATTAATGAAAAATATTGGACAAGTCTTGACTTTCCTTTTTGGTCCCATAGCTAAATGTTTCAATCCTTCATCGACCACACAGTTTTTTGAGTCATAACCGTAATTTGAAAACCAAGTAGCAAAATCTTTGCTGATATCGCCATTAGGATGTTGTGATTCATAAACACTGCAATTATAGATGAAATATTGCATTATGATTAGCACACACGTGTGCATATGTATATATACACATATGTAAATGATATAATGCATGAAGAAGAATATATGTTTATTACCTAACAAATGGTGAAACTTCATCACAATCGAGAAGAATATATGTGTGTGCTACATGGTATTCTCTATTGTCCAATCATAATTCCACACATTTACCAGTAGGTCGGCCATGTTTAAAAAAAATAATATACTCGCTTGACAATTATCTTGATCGTTGCCTTTATCATTACACATAGCACTTTCAAACGACGTACTCACATGACCACTAAAATAATGAGAGAGAAAAATACGAAGCTTTATCTTCGATATATGATTTGCAAATCGAACCTTCAACTCATGCTTTCTGTCACACTTTTTTCTTTAGATGATTTAAGTACCTATTAAGAATTATTCCGAGTTAAAATTTATTTATACATGAAGTAAATTAATTTAACGTACTAAACATTAATACCTCTCGAATGGATACATCCATCCATACTGCATATGCATTCGAAGACGTGCTTCAGATAGAGGATGAACCGGTAAATGCTCTATTACATTAAATAAACTTGGAGGAAATATTTTCTCTAGTTTGCAGAGTAATATGGGGATACTTCCTTAAATTCACTTAGGTGATCGACTTTTAATGTAGTAGAATAATGCTCCTTATAAAACAAACTAAGTTCTGTTACAACCGTCCATACTTTTACAGGAAAAAGTTCTTTAAAAGCAACGGGAAACAAATTTTTCATCAGAGTATGACAATCATAGCTTTTCATCCCACTAAGTCTGGTGTTCTTATAGTCGACACATCTACGAATATTAGAAGAAATACCGTTAGAAAATCTTAATCCTTCCACCCATTTTAGAAGTATTCTAACTTGGTTATTGTCTAGCTCATAGCATGCTTTTGGTTTTTTTGTGTCATTTGGCTTGATGTGAAGCTCATGACGATTACATATTGTTTCGATATCGCATATTGATTTCAAATCATCCTTCGTCTTCTCCTTAACATTGAAAAATGTATTAAAAACGTTGTCAAACAGGTTTTCCTCGTTGTGCATCACGTCAATATTGTGACGAAGTAGTAAAATTTTCTAACACGGCAACTCTCAAAATATACTTTGTTTGCGCCAAACATGAACCGTTGATTTACCTTGAATGTCAATTTGTTCTCAGGTCTCATGTATCTTTGAAAATTCCTTTACAATTTCATATATATCTTCGCTTAAGCAAACCATTGGTGGTTGCAAGGGCTTGTGTCTATTAGCTGTAAAGTTTTTTTTATCTCTTCTAAAAGAATGATTAATATGGAAAAAACACCGATGGCAATCAAACCACGAAATTTTCCTTCCATGCGGTAAAGAAAATGCTCGTGTTTCCTCCATGCAATAAGGACAAGCTAGGCGACCGGTCGTACTCCAACATGATAGCATTGCATATGCAGTAAAATCGCTAATAGTGCACAACAAAGAAGCAAACATACGAAAGTTCTTTAGTTCTTGAGATGTCGTATGTTTCAACTCCTTCGTACCATAATATTTCCAATTCTTTAATCAATGGCTGTAAATAAACATCGATTCCTTGTGTTGGATCATCAGGGCTAGAGACGATAATTGTGAGAAATGTATATGGAGTTTTCATACACATCCACGGAGGTAAGTTATCAGGTGTAATGATTATAGACCAAGTTGAATATTTAGAACCAAATTTGAGAAAATAGTGAAAATCCATCTATACATAACCAAGTCTAACATTACAGCTCTCCACTGCAAAAGCGGGACATTTCTGATCAAAATGCCTCCATGCTTCCCCATGAGCTGGGCGTGTTAACGTTCCTTCTTCCTACGTTCTAACACCGTGCCATCTCATATGATGCGCGTTTACAGAAGATGCATATAACCTTTGAAGCCTAGAAGTAATAGCTAAATAATGCTTAGGTTTACACGGGACTTCCTTGCCTTTCTTCTTTCTTGGTTTATACCATTCCTGATTATATATTTAAAATTATTAAGATCGATATCTTCTTTCCAAAACAACATGCAACCATTTAAACATGTATCTATTTTTTAATACGGTAAAAAAAAGCCGACATGGGGTTTTTTCACTTTAAAATGATTTTCGCACATTAAGTTGTCGGGTGGCATATGTCTCTTCGCAGCTTGTACAACAGCTGTAAATCCAGCTTCTGTGAGGTTGTATTTAGATTTCATTGCAATGTATTCTGCAGTTACTTATAATTGGGTGCCGCTTGTACAACCTTCCCAAATGGGTTTCTTTGTGGAATCCAACAAATCATAAAAAAATTTGCTCCAATATTGGTTCTTCTTCAACATTAACATCGTTATCAACAAATTGTGTAGTAGGGAACAATGAACGTGTTGCATCTTTAACCATATGTTCTACGAGATTCGTCGTAACAATTTCGTTACTCATTACCTCCTCTGACTGTACAGGATTTGGTGTTACAAGTTCTCTGTGCCGATCCCATACCAAATAGTTCAGCATGAAACCGTATTGATGCAAATGAACTCTAACCATTTCTGGTATCAAATGCTTCAACAATTTACACCTACTACATGGAAAATGGATTTCTTCGTTGTTTCCATTATTACTTAAAGCAAAATCGATAAATACATGTACACCATTATTAAAAAGTTCACTTATTGAGCCTCCAATTTTCCTTCGTTGTTGATACATCAAACTTCGATCGGTAAAATAATTCATTGTCTCTCCTATGTAGTTGAAAAATACAATATAAATGAAAACCACATTCGCAATTTATTTTTCAACACAATTTTACAGTTTAATGTTTTATATTAATTGACCATTAACACTTTTTTGCTACATCATTCTACTTTCTATTACAAACACAATAACGTAATTACGTCTTGTAAATCATTTCATTTTAAACGATTCAATAAAATTTCGGCAGTACTTCCCTTTTGTTCCTTGAGTCGTATATGATTGCATGTACACGAGGAACATAAAGGAAACGCTGTCGAAATTTTGTGATCCATTTAAAATGAAATGACTTACGAGATGCAATTACGTTACTGTATTTGAAACTTGACCAATATAGGAAAAAATCCAACAAATTTTGTATATGATGAATATAGATGCCCGTTTGAACAAAAAACCAGTACCCATATAACGATCATATACAATACTTATCAGACGGGGCCAAAAAACATTCTAAGGGTTTTATGAATAAAATATATTACATATGTTATATTTTAACAAAAAATTGGCTATTGTCGTTTACATTAACTTGATTAACATTTAACTTAATTTAAATATCGTGTACGATGGTTTATCACATACGCACAATTTAAAACTTTAATTAACCAACCGTACGTATATAAAATTAATTATCGTTTTTTACGTCTTAGGCCTTCTCGACTTCTTTCCTTGGCCATATTCTTATGTAGTAGAGTAGCTCGAGCCTAACAGGTTCCAAATTGCGATTGCGTCCAGCTGTCTATTCTCATTCGGATCCGTCATTGGCTCAAAAGAGGTTCCCATCGAAGTTCAATATGAATCTTTTGGTACTTATCATGAGATGAAACTGCTCAAAGAGTTAAGGAAACTTTACAACGTTACAAAGAACTTCAGGACATTAGTCCGGCCGCATTAGGTTAGGGAGCTGGGCGATACGATAATAGCTCCTCCGCATCCCCAAGCGCGCTGCCCTCCTAGGCGCGCAACACACACTTCTTTTGGTGTTGTGTCTATCCATACATTTTTCTCATTGTATAGTAGTGCTCTTTTATCTGTCATTTTGATTCTCTTATCGACATGATATGACTTCCGTAGAATCGATAGGGTTTCCCAATCGCGATTGAAGTTTTCTTCTATGATTTTGATTTCGCTCTTATCAGCATCTAAATATTACGGCCCGAAACTGCGGGATAAAAAACGATCGATCCGGCTCTACCCAAACTTTATTGATTCACCCCAACATTACCCACTTGTCCGACTGTTGCTAAGCAGTTTTTGGATATCAAACGGACCTCCCCGGACGGTAATCTTAATGTGGCTGATTTACCCTCTTTTGCGATCAGTTTCGCTACAGCGCCCGCCGCTCTAGCTAATTGTCCACCACCAATTGGTAGAAAAAAACCCACAACTCCTTGGGGTTATCCTGCAGAAAACACGTAAACTAAATTATGCTGACCACACAATTAACCTGTAAAAGCATTAAATTATTCAACTGATACACACTAATTTCTTATCGCACAAACTAACAAATTGAACTATACTAACTAACAAATCAAACTAACAAACTAACATTCAATAAACTATGCTACACAACCAATGAGACAATATAAACAATTAAACTAACAAATTAACCTAAATTAACAAATTCATTAAATTATGGTTTAGAGATAATACCTAAAACAGAGGAGATTAGGGGCTTGGAGGAGATAAGATTTCGATTTGATGTAGTTGGAGTTGATTTGGGTAGAAATTCGTCTCTTGGAGCTGGAAGGGGAAATGATGGAGGAGGGTTTTTGATTTGGGGAGGAAAGAAATGGTTTAGGCTTCGGCCTAAAGAAGAAGATACATGCGACTTTTCGACAGCTATCAATGGCTGCAAACGACATATTTTCAATGACTAGCGACGACTAATTATTTTAATCGTAACAAAGTCCAGAAAATATATCCCATTGGAATCCGTCGGTTTTCCACCGTCAGCGGCCGTCGGTAATGGTTATTGGAATATATTGTAATTGTAATAGTGGAGTAATCCCCATTTAAGTCAAATTTACTTACAAAGAATAATCAGACGAATAACATAACGGAGTCTCATACCATCGCATTTACTGCGATAATTATTCAATGCTCATAACCAACACTCAATCAACATTGGATATTTCTATATGAAAAGTCCAATGAATAACCAAAAAAGTGTTACCGAAAGTTTTATACTACATTGTACCACTAATCCGTTTATTCAAATTCTCGTCACACAAAATGAAATCTCACAAATCAATTAGAAGCACATCATCACCGAATCATCTTAATCATTAACCAAATCAATAACTATGGTGAATCATCACTCATATAATTATTATTCAGCAACAAGAAAAGAATTTCGAATAATAATATAAAAGTAGGCTAATCTAATAAGTATAAAATAAACAATCAATACTTACTAATAAAACATCCACTAAATAATTTTTCATATACAAAACTAAAAACCAATTAATAATTAATATATTCACATTTAATAATGAACTCTTCACAATCTATACTCTCATTCTCCAAAGATAAATTCGATAAAAATGGACTACAGTGATACATATTTAGAGTTGAATAAATGATTAACTACACTATAACATAAAATACTTCATATAAATTATAATAAATTTCTTAATCTTTATAAAATTTGTCAATTATAAAACTACATTAATATTGTTGGAAAACTAAGTTTAGATTTACTGAATAGCTTATAAATCAAAACATTACATTAAAGAATTACTTCATTAAATCCAATCCCATAAATAAGGAGGCAGTATCAGATTTTGACATTGAAGGAGACAACTTAAACAAATATTTTCACTTAACAATAAATAAACAGCAAATTATTTCAAGGACAAAATTTCAAGGAAATTATTTTCACTTAACAATAAACAAACATACGATAATGGTCGTATGTTGGCTAAGATTTATATATTTACTTTCGAAATGGTTTTTTTCTACACTATGCACTAATAATAATATCAAAAATGATTTGTTTTGCGTAGTAAGCATCTTTGACTACCGTAAGGAGAAATCTCCTCCAATTCCGCGTTTGCATTGTGTGTGTGCGGGGAGGCCTTATGGTAGTTTCTGTTGAATATGCGTTTATATGATTTTTGTTTGATGATAACAAACATATATACATTCGTTTAAATGTATTTGATAATATACTATTTTATTTTTCACAGATTAAATAAATATTTGCAGAATAAAATAAATAACACGGAATTTGAATTCAAACGAATATTTTATTCAAACAAATATGTACTACAATTTTGATAGTACAAATTCAAGCTCTCACTATACATATACATTTTTGATTACATCACAATTCAGTTTACATTAATAACCTCACTACATAACACTCACACTCGTATTTTGTCTTCAACTGCATTCCAGTTTGAATCCAGCATCTGAGCAATCTGCAAAAATATACACTAACGCAGTAAAATTGAAAAAGAAATATTTTTGCAATATAAAATGAAATATGATTTTTGAAAATACGATTTGCCTCAGTTATTTGGGTTGTTCGTCATAATTTAAATTTGAATTCATCATACACGAACAACTTGTGACATACACAGTGTATCACTGTATATGCCACAAGGCCGTGCACACCGATATATACACTTGATAATGCTACAGGGACAGGTGAGCACAGGTCAAACCCAAATGAAAAGCCGGGTTCAACTCACGTGCAATATATTCAAAATCACGACTCAAGCACAAGGTCAAACCCGAGTTTTTGAAACTGGATTCAACTTAAGTAAAATTTCAAAAATCAACACGAAGTGGCCAAGAACTCAACAATGTCTGGACAACATAGATGAACAGTGCAAGCATGAAGTATGCACAGCAAATAACATACACCAAAGCTAACAGCAGTGCCAAGAAACTCAAGTGCTACCAGATAACAAACAAGCATGAAGCAGTCATCACAACTTCAACAGTCTCAAGGCTACAACACCAAGTATACATGGATGCAGATTACAAGACAGTCTGCAAGCAAGTTCAAGTGATGAAGCACTGCAACTCAAAGAGCTCAAATGCATATATGAACAAGCAGTGCACCAATGAACCATCAAAGAATGCAATACAGTGAAGAGACCAAGTGCACGACTAAACTGACGATGAATACAACTTGAAGCATACAAGCTCAATGAAGATTGCAGCAATATACAGATGAACTAAAGTATGGAACAAATGCAACTTGGACTGAAACAAACAAAGACTACAGCAAAAACTGAACCAATGACACGGCAATGCTCAAGACCAAAGCAAACTACTTAACAATGCACAAGTGAAGTTAAGGTCTGACCACACATCAAATTTGCTATCAAGTACGCAGTAGCAAAGAAGTACTGATCAATGAATGCAACTGAAACAAATGCACAACAATGCGGCACAATTCAGATAACATGTCAAAGACCAACTGCGTAATGCAAATAAATTCGAACCAAGTATGGCAGTGAAACTCAAGCGAGTAAGTACAAACTGATGCATGATGAATCAGACAAGCAATGAAAATATAAAAGGTATGTATCAGACTCTCCACCGAGAAAACAATGAATCAACAATGCTTGAAGACTGCAGCATCAATTAAACGGCCAATATAAATGCACATAGCAAGCTACATGAAGACAGAGCTCAAGACTACAACTCAAAGTTCAATGCAGACAGCATAATGATCCAAACAACAACAAAGTGGATGCAAACATACATGAACAGGCAGTACAAAGTGAAACAGGGCGACTCAGGCAAATATACAGATCAAACAACAAATGCCACTGTGATTTCGACAAACCACTAAAAGTATCAATAACTGAGCCGATAAATCAAAATACATAACCAAGTCAAAGCCGGTGGTCATCACAAAATCCAAGTCGAAGTCAACCAGAGAAAACCACGAAATTAATCAACACCGTAATGTACATTGACCAAGTTAAAGCCGTGACGATCAAGTTATGATAATATACGCTTTTTTGAACAAGTCAGTTCAATCATCAATCGTTCAAGCATCATCAAGAGGCCAGAGCAAATAATTTGACAAATTCAAATATATCTGAACGAACGCAAAAATAGGATTTCGAAACCTATATATAACCCTAATCATCATCGGCAATCACATAGGGATTCGAGCTCAAGCAACAGAGAACAATATCAATAACTCGAATCAAAGGTCGAGCAAAAATCAACATCGAAAAAGGAAAAATCGCATACCATTTTTGACAATTAACTCGACCAAAATTGAGGTAGCCGTGAAGCAAAGAGAAGAGAGCATCGATCGACCAAGCAAGAACGAAATCATCATTCGATCGTGCCAAATTAAGTCGGCAACTTCAATTTTTCCAAGCCCTAATTTTAGAGACGAACGAAGATCGAAGCCGCCATTTTTCTCAAGATATTCAGAGCGAAGAATAAAAAAAAAGGACCGGCTAAGGAAAACAAAGAAAAGGGACGGCTTTGATAAAAAGTTTTTTTTATTTTATGTTTAAAGGGTTATAGGTTTAAAATTAGGGCTATTTTATTTTAAATTGTTTTTTAAATTTGTATTTTCTTTTTAAACCGTTTATTTTTCTAGTCGTGTGACTAGGGGACAAGCTACGTGGCGTAGCTTGAGAATTCGCAACTCGGTAGTTGAGTTGTGGCAGGGTTTTGAGCGTAGAGTTAGATTAGTCAATAGCGGGTATAGCGAGTTTACGTGTGTAAGCGAGGGACTATCTAATTTCTAGTAGAAACCTTGGGGGCAGCACGTAGGCAGGGTTTTGCCGAAGCTGGGTAAATTCTGCGTTGTTCTGTTTTTTCTGTTATTTATATTCTGCGATATCTGTGCTGCTATTCTGTGATCTGAATTGAATATTTTATAAGCTTCCGCGATTAATTTTTATAATTTATACTATCACCCTATTCATCCCCCCTCTAGGGTGAAATCGATCCTACAAGTGGTATCAGAGCTAGGAACAAAAGCCGTTTTTGTTTTTAAAAATTTGATTTTACAAAAATCAATTTTTGTTTTAAAAATTCGTGTTTCAAAAAAAATCGGTTTTTGTTTTAAAAATTTAAATTTTTAAAATGGCTTCTTTTAATACTGCTTTTGCTGAGGGTCAATCCATAGTTAGACCACCAATGTTCAATGTTGAATATGCTTACTGGAAAAATAGAATGCAAATTTTTCTGAAAACCATTGACGCTTGGAATATTGTTGAGACAGATTATAGAATACCAACTATAACTGTAGATAATCAGGAAATAGAGAAACCAAAAGATCAATGGACAGAACTAGAAAATAGATTACAAAATGCTAATGCTAGAGTTATGAATTCTATTATTTGTTCATTAGATCAATTTGAATTTAATCGTGTCTCACATTGTCTAACTGCACAGGAAATATGGCACACACTAGAAGTGACTCACGAAGGAACATCTCAAGTCAAAGAATCTCGCCTTGCCATGCTAAGCAGCGAATACGAGAACTTCACAATGGCGAAGGAAGAAAATGTCAAAGAGATGCATGGACGACTTTCCAATATCGTTTACAAATCAAAAGCTCTTGGAAAATCATACACAGAGTTGGAGATAGTCCGAAAAATCCTTAGAGTCCTTCCACGAAAATTTGAAGCAAAAGTGACTGCCATTCAAGAATCAAAAGATTTGAAACAAATGAAAGTCGAAGAACTCATCGGAAATCTCACCACTTATGAGCTAGAAATGAAATTCAAGGAAGAGCGTGAAGGAGGAGATAATCGAAAGAAATCAATAGCGCTCAAAGGAACAATCGAAATTGATGATGATAACGATGATGATGATGGAGCAGCAGAGCTGGCGCTACTAATAAAGAAATTCAAAAAGTGTAATTACAAATATGGAAATTCAGCTCGAATTCAAAAAGCGAAAAGCAGAATAGCCAAAGCACTAGACTACTCTGAAGAACAGAAGATCATCTGTCACAAGTGCAACCAACCCGGACACATCAAGCCCAATTGTCCTCAAAATCGACGCGACTTTGAAAAGAAACAGAAAAAGAAAAGTTTTGCAGCCACATGGAATACAAGTGATGAAGATAATCAAAATTCTAGCAGTGAGAGTGAGAAAGCAGATATGTGCCTTCAAGGGAATATAATTGATAGCGACGATGACGAGCCAAGCGAGGTATCAAAACTTACTCACTCTGAATTGCTTATATATTTTCATGAAATAAATGGCTGTTATGAACGACTTAGGGAAAAATACGCCAAACTTGAATCTCAAAAGGATACTTTGATAGAATGCAATAAACAACTTGATCAACTAGTTTAAACTTATCAAAGTAGGATCCCTAAGTGTCATAAGTGTCCAACATTCGAAGAAGAAATTAGAAAATCAGAAATCAATATAAAATCACTTGAAAATGAAATTCTGATTTTAAAAGAAAGTGAAAATACAAGGAGAGAGAATTCTATCAAAAAGTGCACTCAATTGTTAAATGAAAATGAATCTCTCAAAACACAAGTCCAACATATGTCAACGACTTTAGATAAATTTTCCAAAAGTGAAAAATCGTTGAACATGCTATTAGGAAAGCAAACTGTTAATACGGTTAGACAAGGACTTGGATATAGTCATTCTAAAAATGTTAGAAACGAGATTAATCGAGAAAATTTAATGTGCACAATTTGTAGAAAATTTGGACACGATCACAATAGTTGTTGGTATAGACCCAAACATGTGAAAACTATACCGATTTGGGTTCCTAAAGGCACCAATATAAAATCTCTCAAAGTTAAACAAATTTGGGTGCCCAAGGGAACAATTATAAATAGTTTTGGGTCTTCACAAAATTATTTTTCTAAATATTCTGCCACTAACAATCATGGACCTATAAAAACAAATAGGTCACATAAATCCTTTTCCGTGTAGGTGTGGTGGCAGGCTAAGGAACAACAATAGTGTACTCTGGATTTTTGGCTGTTCCAGAAACACAACGGACGACGAAGCAAAGTTCCTTAGCCTAGTATAAAGGTGACAGAATCACAACGGACAACAACGAAAAATATCATAAAGGTAAAACAGGTAATGGTATGTTTTAAACGATAAATTAAATGTGATAATCTGCACCGTATTCTGAATTAAATTAGCCAATATTGAGATGATGAAAAGATGATGATTCTGACTTATTCAAAATAGTTAGCTAATTATATTCTTATGCCAAAAAACACTATAAAAATCTCTAGATTTTTTGAATTACTTCATATATATCGGTTTGGATTAAAAATAGTGTTTTGTTGGATAATACATTTGGTTATAATACGACTAACTCCTTATTCACGGTTTTTCGATTATTTACACGGCTTCAATTAGATTCAAAAGAATGTCATTTGAAAGTTTTGGTGCACACTTCATGTTTTGGTCTATAAAAATCAATTGATAATAATTTTTGAGTGAAAGAGAAATTCAGATGCAGATTACACTGGTAATCTAGTTGATAGAAAAATTACTAGTGAAACGTGATTTTTGTTGAGACATTTAATAACTGCATCGTTTTTCAAAGAAAATATCTGCATATTCTTCATTTTAAATAATTTTCAAATAGCAGAAAATTTTCTTTTAAAAACCCCCTGGAGAAAATCATTTTTGACCATATTTTCATATTAGTCATTTTTGAAAAATTAATTTCATAATTATTTTTGAATTTGGTGACTATTATGACTAATCTGACTCCCAAATGATTATCGAAAAGAAAAATAGTAATTGAAAAAGTGATGAGCGTTGATATTGATTATATATTATAACTCGAGACGGTATAATTAATAAATTTTAGAAATTTAAACAAGAGTTATAAAACTGTTTGTTGGTAAAAATTCTATGACCATCTCTATATCTATCATATTTCTAACGACCATCACTCATCAAAATTCTATATAGTTTGTCAATATGTGGTACTTTAAACAGGAATCGTTCGTTTTTCATTTTTCACATTTTTAAAAAAAAGGTAATAATAATAATAATAAATACCAAAGTATTCACTCTCATTTAAAAGTCCTCACGGTTATGCATGGGTGAATTACTTGAAATTTGTTATGTGCTTCCATGCTCATTTAAAAGTCCTCACGGTTATGCATGTATGGAACGCATATCAAAAGTTGATTTGTAAAATAAACAAGTTGATTCTAATCCCATTTAAAAGTCCTCACGGTTATGCGTGGTTAGAAGATACTTGAATTCATTTTTTTTTTAAAATAAAATTGGAATACTACTAATCTCATTTAAAAGTCCTAACGGTTATGCATGGTTAGTAGATATTCAAATTCCTGATATAAATATACCACAAATAGACACAACTGTATGGTTTTATATGATGATATCATTCCTATCATTCTAAAAGTGGAATATGCGTCTAACAAAATATTTATGATTTTTGTTTGATTTTTTATTGAAATTTAATATTTATATTTAATTGAGTTTTAATGTTGGTTAATATCGATAACTTTATCTCTATTTTCTCTAACACTATTATTCTTTTGCTGATAACAAAAGGGGGAGAGAAAAGTTAAGATTTTGTCTAATAAAATCAAGCAAACGTCAAATAATTTTCCATTTGCATCTAGACTCATTTGCATATTTTTATTTGTATGCATATATGTAGGGGGAGTATTGTGTAGAGAGGAAGTATTTAAATAGGGGGAGCAATTAGAGCATATCAATGATCAAATACATTTAACATATTCAAAATCTTAAATATATGTTTGTTATCATCAAAAGGGGGAGATTGTTGAATATGCGCTTATATGATTTTTGTTTGATGATAATAAACATATATACATTCGTTTAAATGTATTTGATAATATACTATTTTATTTTTCACAGATTAAATAAATATTTGCAGAATAAAATAAATAACACGGAATTTGAATTCAAACGAATATTTATTCAAACAAATATTTATTACAATTTTGATAGTACAAATTCAAGCTCTCACTATACATATACATTTTTGATTACATTACAATTCAGTTTACATTAATAACCTCACTACATAACACTCACACTCGTATTTTGTCTTCAACTGCATTCCAGTTTGAATCCAGCATCTGAGTAATCTGCAAAAATATACACTAACGCAGTAAAATTGAAAAAGAAATATTTTTGCAATATAAAATGAAATATGATTTTTGAAAATACGATTTTCCTCAGTTATTTGGGTTGTTCGTCATAATTTAAATTTGAATTCATCATACACGAACAACTTGTGACATACACAGTGTATCACTGTATATGCCACAAGGTCGTGTACACCGATATATACACTTGATAATGCTACAGGGACAGGTGAGCACAGGTCAAACCCAAATGAAAAGCCGGGTTCAACTCACGTGCAATATATTCAAAATCACGACTCAAGCACAAGGTCAAACCCGAGTTTTTGAAACTGGATTCAACTTAAGTAAAATTTCAAAAATCAACAAGAAGTGGCCAAGAACTCAACAATGTCTGGACAACATAGATGAACAGTGCAAGCATGAAGTATGCACAGCAAATAACATACACCAAAGCTAACAGCAGTGCCAAGAAACTCAAGTGCTACCAGATAACAAACAAGCATGAAGCAGTCATCACAACTTCAACAGTCTCAAGGCTACAACACCAAGTATACATGGATGCAGATTACAAGACAGTCTGCAAGCAAGTTCAAGTGATGAAGCACTGCAACTCAAAGAGCTCAAATGCATACATGAACAAGCAGTGCATCAATGAACCATCAAAGAATGCAACACAGTGAAGAGACCAAGTGCACGACTAAACTGACGATGAATACAACTTGAAGCATACAAGCTCAATGAAGATTGCAGCAATATACAGATGAACTAAAGTATGGAACAAATGCAACTTGGACTGAAACAAACAAAGACTACAGCAAAAACTGAACCAATGACACGGCAATGCTCAAGACCAAAGCAAACTACTTAACAATGCACAAGTGAAGTTAAGGTCTAACCACACATCAAATTTGCTATCAAGTACGCAGTAGCAAAGAAGTACTGATCAATGAATGCAACTGAAACAAATGCACAACAATGCGGCACAATTCAGATAACATGTCAAAGACCAACCGCGTAATGCAAATAAATTCGAACCAAGTATGGCAGTGAAACTCGAGCGAGTAAGTACAAACTGATGCATGATGAATCAGACAAGCAATGAAAATATAAAAGGTATGTATCAGACTCTCCACCGAGAAAACAATGAATCAACAATGCTTGAAGACTGCAGCATCAATTAAACGGCCAATATAAATGCACATAGCAAGCTACATGAAGACAGAGCTCAAGACTACAACTCAAAGTTCAATGCAGACAGCATAATGATCCAAACAACAACAAAGTCGATGCAAACATACATGAACAGGCAGTACACAGTGAAAAAGGGTGACTCAGGCAAATATACAGATCAAACAACAAATGCCACTGTGGTTTCGACAAACCACTAAAAGTATCAATAACTGAGCCGATAAATCAAAATACATAACCAAGTCAAAGCCGGTGGTCATCACAAAATCCAAGTCGAAGTCAACCAGAGAAAACCACGAAATTAATCAACACCGTAATGTACATTGACCAAGTTAAAGCCGTGACGATCAAGTTATGATAATATACGCTTTTTTGAACAAGTCAGTTCAATCATCAATCGTTCAAGCATCATCAAGAGGCTAGAGCAAATAATTTGACAAATTCAAATATATCTGAACGAACGCAAAAATAGGATTTCGAAACCTATATATAACCCTAATCATCATCGGCAATCACATAGGGATTCAAGCTCAAGCAACAGAGAACAATATCAATAACTCGAATCAAAGGTCGAGCAAAAATCAACATCGAAAAAGGAAAAATCGCATACCATTTTTGACAATTAACTCGACCAAAATTGAGGTAGCCGTGAAGCAAAGAGAAGAGAGCATCGATCGACCAAGCAAGAACGAAATCATCATTCGATCGTGCCAAATTAAGTCGGCAACTTCAATTTTTCCAAGCCCTAATTTTAGAGACGAACGAAGATCGAAGCCGCCATTTTTCTCAAGATATTCAGAGCGAAGAATAAAAAAAAAGGACCGGCTAAGGAAAACAAAGAAAAGGGACGGCTTTGATAAAAAGTTTTTTTTATTTTATGTTTAAAGGGTTATAGGTTTAAAATTAGGGCTATTTTATTTTAAATTGTTTTTTAAATTTGTATTTTCTTTTTAAACCGTTTATTTTTCTAGTCGTGTGACTAGGGGACAAGCTACGTGGCGTAGCTTGAGAATTCGCAACTCGGTAGTTGAGTTGTGGCAGGGTTTTGAGCGTAGAGTTAGATTAGTCAATAGCGGGTATAGCGAGTTTACGTGTGTAAGCGAGGGACTATCTAATTTCTAGTAGAAACCTTGGAGGCAGCACGTAGGCAGGGTTTTGCCGAAGCTGGGTAAATTCTGCGTTGTTCTGTTTTTTCTGTTATTTATATTCTGCGATATCTGTGCTGCTATTCTGTGATCTGAATTGAATATTTTATAAGCTTCCGCGATTAATTTTTATAATTTATACTATCACCCTATTCACCCCCCCTCTAGGGTGAAATCGATCCTACAAGTGGTATCAGAGCTAGGAACAAAAGCCGTTTTTGTTTTTAAAAATTTGATTTTACAAAAATCAATTTTTGTTTTAAAAATTCGTGTTTCAAAAAAAATCGGTTTTTGTTTTAAAAATTTGAATTTTTAAAATGGCTTCTTTTAATACTGCTTTTGCTGAGGGTCAATCCATAGTTAGACCACCAATGTTCAATGTTGAATATGCTTACTGGAAAAATAGAATGCAAATTTTTCTGAAAACCATTGACGCTTGGAATATTGTTGAGACAGATTATAGAATACCAACTATAACTGTAGATAATCAGGAAATAGAGAAACCAAAAGATCAATGGACAGAACTAGAAAATAGATTACAAAATGCTAATGCTAGAGCTATGAATTCTATTATTTATTCATTAGATCAATTTGAATTTAATCGTGTCTCACATTGTCTAACTGCACAGGAAATATGGCACACACTAGAAGTGACTCACGAAGGAACATCTCAAGTCAAAGAATCTCGCCTTGCCATGCTAAGCAGCGAATACGAGAACTTCACAATGGCGAAGGAAGAAAATGTCAAAGAGATGCATGGACGACTTTCCAATATCGTTTACAAATCAAAAGCTCTTGGAAAATCATACACAGAGTTGGAGATAGTCCGAAAAATCCTTAGAGTCCTTCCACGAAAATTTGAAGCAAAAGTGACTGCCATTCAAGAATCAAAAGATTTGAAACAAATGAAAGTCGAAGAACTCATCGGAAATCTCACCACTTATGAGCTAGAAATGAAATTCAAGGAAGAGCGTGAAGGAGGAGATAATCGAAAGAAATCAATAGCGCTCAAAGGAACAATCGAAATTGATGATGATAACGATGATGATGATGGAGCAGCAGAGCTGGCGCTACTAATAAAGAAATTCAAAAAGTGGAATTACAAATATAGAAATTCAGCTCGAATTCAAAAAGCGAAAAGCAGAATAGCCAAAGCACTAGACTACTCTGAAGAACAGAAGATCATCTGTCACAAGTGCAACCAACCCGGACACATCAAGCCCAATTGTCCTCAAAATCGACGCGACTTTGAAAAGAAACAGAAAAAGAAAAGTTTTGCAGCCACATGGAATACAAGTGATGAAGATAATCAAAATTCTAGCAGTGAGAGTGAGAAAGCAGATATGTGCCTTCAAGGGAATATAATTGATAGCGACGATGACGAGCCAAGCGAGGTATCAAAACTTACTCACTCTGAATTGCTTATATATTTTCATGAAATAAATGGCTGTTATGAACGACTTAGGGAAAAATACGCCAAACTTGAATCTCAAAAGGATACTTTGATAGAATGCAATAAACAACTTGATCAACTAGTTTAAACTTATCAAAGTAGGATCCCTAAGTGTCATAAGTGTCCAACATTCGAAGAAGAAATTAGAAAATCAAAAATCAATATAAAATCACTTGAAAATGAAATTCTGATTTTAAAAGAAAGTGAAAATACAAGGAGAGAGAATTCTATCAAAAAGTGCACTCAATTGTTAAATGAAAATGAATCTCTCAAAACACAAGTCCAACATATGTCAACGACTTTAGATAAATTTTCCAAAAGTGAAAAATCGTTGAACATGCTATTAGGAAAGCAAACTGTTAATACGGTTAGACAAGGACTTGGATATAGTCATTCTAAAAATGTTGGAAACGAGATTAATCGAGAAAATTTAATGTGCACAATTTGTAGAAAATTTGGACACGATCACAATAGTTGTTGGTATAGACCCAAACATGTGAAAACTATACCGATTTGGGTTCCTAAAGGCACCAATATAAAATCTCTCAAAGTTAAACAAATTTGGGTGCCGAAGGGAACAATTATAAATAGTTTTGGGTCTTCACAAAATTATTTTTCTAAATATTCTGTCACTAACAATCATGGACCTATAAAAACAAATAGGTCACATAAATCCTTTTCCGTGTAGGTGTGGTGGCAGGCTAAGGAACAACAATAGTGTGCTCTGGATTTTTGGCTGTTCCAGAAACACAACGGACGACGAAGCAAAGTTCCTTAGCCTAGTATAAAGGTGACAGAATCACAACGGACAACAACGAAAAATATCATAAAGGTAAAACAGGTAATGGTATGTTTTAAACGATAAATTAAATGTGATAATCTGCACCGTATTCTGAATTAAATTAGCCAATATTGAGATGATGAAAAGATGATGATTCTGACTTATTCAAAATAGTTAGCTAATTATATTCTTATGCCAAAAAACACTATAAAAATCTCTAGTTTTTTTGAATTACTTCATATATATCGGTTTGGATTAAAAATAGTGTTTTGTTGGATAATACATTTGGTTATAATACGGCTAACTCCTTATTCACGGTTTTTCGATTATTTACACGGCTTCAATTTAGATTCAAAAGAATGTCATTTGAAAGTTTTGGTGCACACTTCATGCTTTGGTCTATAAAATTCAATTGATAATAATTTTTGAGTGAAAGAGAAATTCAGATGCAGATTACACTGGTAATCTAGTTGATCGAAAAATTACTAGTGAAACGTGATTTTTGTTGAGACATTTAATAACTGCATCGTTTTTCAAAGAAAATATCTGCATATTCTTCATTTTAAATAATTTTCAAATAGCAGAAAATTTTCTTTTAAAAACCCCCTGGAGAAAATCATTTTTGACCATATTTTCATATTAGTCATTTTTGAAAAATTAATTTCATAATTATTTTTGAATTTGGTGACTATTATGACTAATCTGACTCCCAAATGATTATCGAAAAGAAAAATAGTAATTGAAAAAGTGATGAACGTTGATATTGATTATATATTATAACTCGAGACGGTATAATTAATAAATTTCTTTAGAAATTTAAACAAGAGTTATAAAACTGTTTGTTGGTAAAAATTCTATGACCATCTCTATATCTATCATATTTCTAACGACCATCACTCATCAAAATTCTATATAGTTTGTCAATATGTGGTACTTTAAACAGGAATCGTTCGTTTTTCATTTTTCACATTTTTAAAAAAAAAGGTAATAATAATAATAATAAATACCAAAGTATTCACTCTCATTTAAAAGTCCTCACGGTTATGCATGGGTGAATTACTTGAAATTTGTTATGTGCTTCCATGCTCATTTAAAAGTCCTCACGGTTATGCATGTATGGAACGCATATCAAAAGTTGATTTGTAAAATAAACAAGTTGATTCTAATCCCATTTAAAAGTCCTCACGGTTATGCGTGGTTAGAAGATACTTGAATTCATTTTTTTTAAAAATAAAATTGGAATACTACTAATCTCATTTAAAAGTCCTAACGGTTATGCATGGTTAGTAGATATTCAAATTCCTGATATAAATATACCACAAATAGACACAACTGTATGGTTTTATATGATGATATCATTCCTATCATTCTAAAAGTGGAATATGCGTCTAACAAAATATTTATGATTTTTGTTTGATTTTTTATTGAAATTTAATATTTATATTTAATTGAGTTTTAATGTTGGTTAATATCGATAACTTTATCTCTATTTTCTCTAACACTATTATTCTTTTGCTGATAACAAAAGGGGGAGAGAAAAGTTAAGATTTTGTCTAATAAAATCAAGCAAACGTCAAATAATTTTCCATTTGCATCTAGACTCATTTGCATATTTTTATTTGTATGCATATATGTAGGGGGAGTATTGTGTAGAGAGGAAGTATTTAAATAGGGGGAGCAGTTAGAGCATATCAATGATCAAATACATTTAACATATTCAAAATCTTAAATATATGTTTGTTATCATCAAAAGGGGGAGATTGTTGAATATGCGCTTATATGATTTTTGTTTGATGATAATAAACGTATATACATTCGTTTAAATGTATTTGATAATATACTATTTTATTTTTCACAGATTAAATAAATATTTGCAGAATAAAATAAATAACACGGAATTTGAATTCAAACGAATATTTCATTCAAACAAATATTTATTACAATTTTGATAGTACAAATTCAAGCTCTCACTATACATATACATTTTTGATTACATCACAATTCAGTTTACATTAATAACCTCACTACATAACACTCACACTCGTATTTTGTCTTCAACTGCATTCCAGTTTGAATCCAGCATCTGAGCAATCTGCAAAAATATACACTAACGCGGTAAAATTGAAAAAGAAATATTTTTGCAATATAAAATGAAATATGATTTTTGAAAATACGATTTGCCTCAGTTATTTGGGTTGTTCGTCATAATTTAAATTTGAATTCATCATACACGAACAACTTGTGACATACACAGTGTATCACTGTATATGCCACAAGGCCGTGCACACCGATATATACACTTGATAATGCTACAGGGACAGGTGAGCACAGGTCAAACCCAAATGAAAAGCCGGGTTCAACTCACGTGCAATATATTCAAAATCACGACTCAAGCACAAGGTCAAACCCGAGTTTTTGAAACTGGATTCAACTTAAGTAAAATTTCAAAAATCAACAAGAAGTGGCCAAGAACTCAACAATGTCTGGACAACATAGATGAACAGTGCAAGCATGAAGTATGCACAGCAAATAACATACACCAAAGCTAACAGCAGTGCCAAGAAACTCAAGTGCTACCAGATAACAAACAAGCATGAAGCAGTCATCACAACTTCAACAGTCTCAAGGCTACAACACCAAGTATACATGGATGCAGATTACAAGACAATCTGCAAGCAAGTTCAAGTGATGAAGCACTGCAACTCAAAGAGCTCAAATGCATACATGAACAAGCAGTGCACCAATGAACCATCAAAGAATGCAACACAGAGAAGAGACCAAGTGCACGACTAAACTGACGATGAATACAACTTGAAGCATACAAGCTCAATGAAGATTGCAGCAATATACAGATGAACTAAAGTATGGAACAAATGCAACTTGGACTGAAACAAACAAAGACTACAGCAAAAACTGAACCAATGACACGGCAATGCTCAAGACCAAAGCAAACTACTTAACAATGCACAAGTGAAGTTAAGGTCTGACCACACATCAAATTTTCTATCAAGTACGCAGTAGCAAAGAAGTACTGATCAATGAATGCAACTGAAACAAATGCACAACAATGCGGCACAATTCAGATAACATGTCAAAGACCAACTGCGTAATGCAAATAAATTCGAACCAAGTATGGCAGTGAAACTCAAGCGAGTAAGTACAAACTGATGCATGATGAATCAGACAAGCAATGAAAATATAAAAGGTATGTATCAGACTCTCCACCGAGAAAACAATGAATCAACAATGCTTGAAGACTGCAGCATCAATTAAACGGCCAATATAAATGCACATAGCAAGCTACATGAAGACAGAGCTCAAGACTACAACTCAAAGTTCAATGCAGACAGCATAATGATCCAAACAACAACAAAGTGGATGCAAACATACATGAACAGGCAGTACAAAGTGAAACAGGGCGACTCAGGCAAATATACAGATCAAACAACAAATGCCACTGTGATTTCGACAAACCACTAAAAGTATCAATAACTGAGCCGATAAATCAAAATACATAACCAAGTCAAAGCCGGTGGTCATCACAAAATCCAAGTCGAAGTCAACCAGAGAAAACCACGAAATTAATCAACACCTTAATGTACATTGACCAAGTTAAAGCCGTGACGATCAAGTTATGATAATATACGCTTTTTTGAACAAGTCAGTTCAATCATCAATCGTTCAAGCATCATCAAGAGGCCAGAGCAAATAATTTGACAAATTCAAATATATCTGAACGAACGCAAAAATAGGATTTCGAAACCTATATATAACCCTAATCATCATCGGCAATCACATAGGGATTCGAGCTCAAGCAACAGAGAACAATATCAATAACTCGAATCAAAGGTCGAGCAAAAATCAACATCGAAAAAGGAAAAATCGCATACCATTTTTGACAATTAACTCGACCAAAATTGAGGTAGCCGTGAAGCAAAGAGAAGAGAGCATCGATCGACCAAGCAAGAACGAAATCATCATTCGATCGTGCCAAATTAAGTCGGCAACTTCAATTTTTCCAAGCCCTAATTTTAGAGACGAACGAAGATCGAAGCCGCCATTTTTCTCAAGATATTCAGAGCGAAGAATAAAAAAAAAGGACCGGCTAAGGAAAACAAAGAAAAGGGACGGCTTTGATAAAAAAGTTTTTTTTTATTTTATGTTTAAAGGGTTATAGGTTTAAAATTAGGGCTATTTTATTTTAAATTGTTTTTTAAATTTGTATTTTCTTTTTAAACCGTTTATTTTTCTAGTCGTGTGACTAGGGGACAAGCTACGTGGCGTAGCTTGAGAATTCGCAACTCGGTAGTTGAGTTGTGGCAGGGTTTTGAGCGTAGAGTTAGATTAGTCAATAGCGGGTATAGCGAGTTTACGTGTGTAAGCGAGGGACTATCTAATTTCTAGTAGAAACCTTGGGGGCAGCACGTAGGCAGGGTTTTGCCGAAGCTGGGTAAATTCTGTGTTGTTATGTTTTTTCCTTTATTTATATTCTGCGATATCTGTGCTGCTATTCTGTGATCTGAATTGAATATTTTATAAGCTTCCGCGATTAATTTTTATAATTTATACTATCACCCTATTCACCCCCCCTCTAGGGTGAAATCGATCCTACAGTTTCATTTTCCAAAAGCATTGCGGATATTTTCCACTTTCCTTGTTGTTGTTGTTTTAAAAGTTAAATAACTGTTTTAAGTTCTCACACCAGTCCCATGACTGACCTGGAGTTTATTGTTTTCCTTCCTAAACTCTGGGTGCCCAAAATTTTCCACACGGGCAGTCTAGAGTCAGGTTATCAGGTCATTTTGGATTCAGAAGTGCTATGGAGTTCAAGTGGCGAGTTGGATGGCGAGACGTATTACTTGTATATTATATTATTTTTCCACTGTAAAATTCACTTGTAAGGACATGTTGTATAATTGTCCATTGCCCAATTGTGTTGTATATTGTTGTTGTATGCTCCGATGATAATGTAATGTAATAACTGAGATAGTTCTTTGTTTTAAAGACTATTCATTTATCTATTATATGTTGTTCCGCTGCGATATGTGAGATTCTGATATTGTTTCTGTTCTGTTTCCTTATTTCTTCTATCTTTTTCTTCTACCTCTTCTTTTTAACCCTCATGGTTCGGTTTTTGGGCATTCAATTGTTCGGCAGTTGATACAGTGGACGTATTGATGTCGATTTTTGGAAGTCGAAGAATCGGGTCTTGACAATGTGGTATCAGAGCATATGGTTAAGCGACAACCATGGCTCTGTTGGGTGTTACTCATTAGAGATAGAGTCAGTAGTGCTCTGGAATGAGTTTGAGTGTAATAATAGCTATGAGAGTGTATTTGTTAATGAAAATAAAATTGTTTTATTTTGGGATGATTGGTTTGTTGAGTGGTATATGGATTCTGGTCGGTATAGTCCGTACAACTCTATCGATAGGGATCTCTAAACACTTGTACAGAACAATTTGACACGATATCGTTTTAAAATAAGGTAAATGAAATAATTTTACCTTGATTATATTTTATATATAAAGGAATAATTTTTCAGAATTATTAAAGTGTATATGAATTGATTGTTTGGTTGTTGAAAGTGTAAGAGAATATATACGTGAACCAAAGTTGTTTGAATAAGTTAAATAAAAACAACAGTTGTAAAAGAATGAATTGTATGAGCAAATGAACTATAAGTATGGAATTATAATTAGAATGATTTACAATTGTAAAATAATATTATATATAAATAGTGAAATTATATGAGGAATTTTTTTTGTAAATGTGATTTATAAATAATGAAAAGGAAAATTTTGAAAGAATATTTAGCACTGATTTCACTATTGTTACTGGGAAATAATAAGGATGATGACTGCAACATCATCAGTATCATTTTCAAGTTTCTGTGTGATGGATTTGCTACCATCGTAAATTGAAATTGAAGTTTTGTTGTGATAAACAAATTTGAAATTGAAAATCCAAGTTGAAACTGATAAATATAAGTAAAACGAGTTTTGAACTTATATTATGAGATAATTTTTTTAGCTTTGGTAAAGTTAAAGAATTTGAGTTGGCATAACAAAACATATGATTTGGAATTTAACTAAAGGGAGTTAAATAAATTAAATTAGATTTGGAAGTTTAAATAAGTTGTATAACTTATAAAGTGAGAAGGTGTAAGTAAAACCAATTATTAAAATGGTTAAACAACTTTGTTAAGCAAAACGAGGTTTGAATTTGAATAAGGAATGAAAATTGACTTTAGTAAAAGTTAAATAGAATTTACTTTGGAGTTGAAATTTTAACTGGATTTAATTGGATTTGTAAGTGGAAATTTAAGTTAAGCTAAACAAATGATGAATTGAAATGAAATATAGCTTAAGTAATATTGAATAAAGTTGATTTTGGTATCAAAGTAAAATAATAAAGTGAATTAAGTGAATATGAACTTGAGTTATATAAATGAAATTCAACCTTATACCGTTAAAGGAATTAGCAATTGAATTGATAATTGAATTGAATGTAAATCAATTGAATGAAAAAGAATTGATATGGAATAATGAATGTAAGTGTTAATTCATGAGAAGCTAATGAAGTTGAAAAAATATATATGAATAATTGAATGTAAGTCAGTTTAATATAAACCAATTGGAATTAAGAGTGTTGAACCAAATTGAATGTAAATTGAATAAATTTGGTTATGTTGAATATACATTGGTTGTTATTTGATTATAAATTAATTGTATATAAAATTCATTAAGTGTTAATGAAATTGAATTAGTGAAATTGAAAGCTAAAGTAATTGAATTCAAATTGGAAGAAAATGAATTTGAATAGAATTTAATTTAATTTGGAAGTGAACTAAATTGAATGTAAATTAGTGAATGTATACTAATTGGAAATGAATAAATGAATATTAGTAAAAATCCAATGTTAACAAATCAAAGCTAATTAAATTGAAAATCAATCCAATGAATATTAATGAAAAGTAAATATATATTGATTTGGTTATGAATTGATTTGGATAGACATTGATTTGTTGGATGTTAGTTGGATGATAGTTGTTTGGTGGTTGCATTTATTGTTTTAGTTGCATTTGCTATATTGGCATATGTACTTGCTATGTTGCTATATGTTGTATATTGATATTATTTTCATATATACATGCTCTCATTTGTTTGATTGAGTGTATAGTAGGTACGGATGGCTTATGCTTCGCATTTGGAGCTTGCTTTCGCGCTATATTAGCCGTATACGCTCGCTATCTCGGATTACATACCGTACTTTTACACTTTTTTCCCTACGGGATGCCTCATCGCTTGATGAGATGTATATTTGTGATGTATATATACTGTCATTTTTTTTGGATCGAGCCGCGCAAAGGAGGTTATGGCGAAATTTTCCGAAAATTTAAGGCGTTAGAATATTTTTGAGAAATTTGAAAATTTTGAAAAGTAAAATTAAGTACGATTTGATAACTTAGTAAAGATTTCGTATGAAGTTTAACTAATGGATTTTGGGAAAGCTAAACACTTAAGAGATTTGTAAATCAAACATGAACGGTTTGTTTTGAAAAGTTAATGGATTTCAAAACTCTTTCTTACTTGGTAATTTCGAGGACGAAATTCTTTTAAGGGAGGAAGTTTGTAACGACCCAGAATTTCTGTCAATCAAAAATTATGTATTTAATTAATTTCAAATATTAACAAGTCAAATTTATAAGTCGAATAATTTATTTTTCGAATATCTGGATTTAATTGGGTAATTTAATTGATAATTTAATAATTAAAATTCCAGAAACAATTGAAAATTGGGTTTAATGTGATTAAAAATGATTTATAAAATTTTATTTAATCATATTGGAGTTATAGTGATGTTATAGAACTTTTAAAATCGAATTAAAAGTTAAATTGTGAAAATTGAATATTTTAATATTTAATTGACGAGTTAAAATAGCCATTTTTCAAACAGTCTCGGATTTCGACGAAACTTGTTTCATCGGATCCGTAATGTCATATCATTGCGTGGTTTCAAATTTCGTGTCAATCGGATTTACCATTTGTCCGGGGCAAGCCAAAACGCATATAAATTAGTTTAAATCGATTTAATTTAAATCGATCGTTTATTGCCGTAACTCGCACAGATGATCGAATTAGCCTCCGAAACCTTTTCCATTGTGTCCGAACCATGGGGTAAACCCTACAAATGCCAGTCACCGCGCGAGATTTGGAGTTCGAAAATTGGAGATGAACAGTGTTCGTCGGTTGTCTATAAAAGGACCCTTATTCTCATTTTTTTTGCAAAAACCCTAGTTGGTTTCATAGCCGTCGGCTACCATATTCAAAGGCCAGAAATTTATTTCATTCTTCTTCATTTTCCTTTCAATCCACAAGTTAATTCAAGAAACTTTCAACATGAAAGTTGTAGAGCACAACGAGGGCTACGTATCCAACGGTGGAGATCGAATTTAGGCGAATGGATTGATGGCAATTTCCCTTGGAGTGGCCGAACTTCGTGCACGCTGTTCGAGGGCATGGGAGAGCCGAGTTTCACAAGGCTTCGGCCGAGTGTAGTGGTCGTATGGGCGAACGTTCTGGTGGTGGTTGATCGACTTGGAAGCGCTCGTATTGGCCGCGTGAATTAGGGTTTGGGGCGGCTCGAATGGGTTCCTGCGTTCGAAAAAGAAAATCACGATGGGGAAGATAAAGAAATGGGCAGCCTTGATCTATGCAATCGATATTCACGGCCGTGATTGAATTTTAGGTTAAAATAAAAATAAATTTGTAAATAATATATATATTAATTCGTGTAATACTTAAAATGCAATATCTTGTTCATACGAGGTCGGAAAATTACGAAACAAGTTGCGTTGGCTTCGTTTTGACGAGCACTACGCTATGGAGCTGGATTGGAGTCGTTTGGAGCTAGTGAAAATTTTGGGTAAAATTGAACGTATTCGAAATAAAACGCTACAACTGTCATCGGAAACTCAAGGTGAGAAATTCTCACTCAATCGAATTGTTTCGATTTAAATTTTAAGTAGTTAAATTTAAAATAGCTTGATTGTGTGATTGGATGGTAATTTGTTATCTATTGTGTTAAATAGACATTATACGCCGTATGTTAAGCGGATGTTATTTATTAAAAACATATACCGCGATAATTCCATCTTGATTGGAATTGGTATTATATATACTTGGAGTTGATTTCCCGCATTATATAGCGGATGAGACCCTATTGCGCAGCATAATAGAGGATAATATTTTATAAATCCCATATACCGCGATATTCCGTCTCGAAGCGGAATTGGTATTGTGCTAACATCTTTGGATGCAGAGAAACAGGTTGGAGGGATCCAATTGGATTCCTCAAATAATTGAATTGGTTTCAATGTTGTGTGTTGATCTATTTATTGATCTATTCATAATCTGCGTGATTATCTTTGTGATTGGAATCGTTAAAGGCTAAATTTTAGCCGAATATATTTTGGTATCGTTAGATGCCGAAAATGAATTAAATTGGATTTTTGAAAATTTAAGTTGAGAATTCATAATAAAAAATTAATTTTGGAATTTATTCATTTTAGATAAATAAACGTTGAAATTTTTATGTTACAGAAATTATGATTTTTATGAAATATAAACGAAATGTGATTTTTGAAATAAGTAGTTGATTAATTTGTAAAATGGTTTAAATTGGAATTTTTGAATTATTATAAATGATTTATATAAAATATTTATAAAATTGATATTTATAAATTAAAATATTGGAATTATAAAATAATTTTTTATATGTGTTAAAATGGAATATAAATGGATTTTATAAGTGAATGAAATCTATATATTTAAAAGTTGTGAAGTTATAAAATGAATGGATTTTTGGTAAAATAAAATATTTGTAAGTAATTAACTTATGAATTGGATTTTTGCGTGTAAATGGAATATGGATAGAATTTATTAATAAAGTGATTTTATAAGTTGAAGTTGTTATAGAATATAAATCGAACTTATAAACGTTGTTTATAAATTCAAAATCAACTTATTTTAATAAGTTTAATTATTATAACTTATTAAAGGAAATATATCCACGATTTTGGGACAGTGAATAATCCTTTAAATAAAATATGTAGAAATTGAATTTAGTTACTGAAGTATATTCACGATTTTAGACGGTGAAAAATATATTAAAGAAATATTTTGGAAAAGTGATATTTTAAATAGAATTAAAACGATTCAAAAACGTTTTAAAATGCATTAAATGTATTAAGTATTGAAACCATAGATTTCAACATTTATTGTTGAAATAGACGTTTTCGAGAAATAGAAGGAAATGGTGGACTATAACACTGTTGTTATAGTAAATGATTTCCGAAAGGAAATATTTTATATAGTATTGGGATTTATATATCTATTTTAAGTTCGAATCCTTATACTAGTGATTTTGGGTTGTCGTAACGATGTTTTACGCAACATTCGTTTTGACCCAAATAAATGTGTTTAAGAGAATGTTTTCCTTAAAGAATAAAATATATACTTAATTTGGATTTAATTTTATTGAATATTTTCAAAATGTTGAAAATAAATAGATTGGTGAATTACTTATTATTAAATAAGTATGGAAATGTTTTTTCCAATATGAAGTGAACGTTTTGAGATTTTATCTTTTAAAGATAAATTGAAAATGAATATTAGAAATCGATTTAAAAATCGTATATTCATAGATATTTTGGAAATGTAAATTCAATATGGAATTTATAAAAGAAAGGGAAATTTGTTTAAAAATAAACATTGATTTATTTTTGAAGTGTGGAAATTAATTTACGGATTTGGAGCGTAAATTTAATAAATCGGTAAGGATTTATTTAATTGGTTTAAATGAACCATTTTGAAATGAAAGTTGTAAGGGTGTAAATTGATTTGAAATTGGTTTTCAAATGGTTGAAGTGTGGAAAATATATATCTTGTAAAGATATTTTTGGAAAGTAAATAATTTGGGAAATTATTTGAAATCGGGTGATGTTGTGAATATTGATTGATAGTTAAATAACCGACTATCAATATTGACCTTTAAATAGGTATTTGTTTGTGAATTGGTCGAAATTGAATGCTACACTTATTTTTAAATTATTGCGCTCGTTATTCGGATTACCCATTCCGAATAGTGATACGACGTAATGGATAGCATTGAAGAACGGGTATTTGTGAAAACGATAGGATGACCTATCGATTGTCTCTGCACCTTTAGCTACGGTATGGAGATTTCCTTTGTGATGGGAAATTCGATCGGGATTGTGAATACCCGGATTGCGAGGGCTTCTTTTGAAGTGCCTTCGGTTTCGTTCGAACCCGGAACAGACTTGTATGGTTGTATGTCTGACATTACATATTGAGATATAAAGCATATTTCTTTCAAATACATTTCCGTTGGTGGCGGAGAATTTATTCTCTTAGCTTAACACCCTTAGAGGTTATGTAGTTGAAGGTTATCAGCGATATATTCCCAATTCGGTAATGTGGCATGCTGAGTGTTGCTGTGTGATGATTATTTATTGATCATTTGTTGATCAAAGCGTGGCTTTATGAAAAAACGTAGCTTTGTGGACGAGACTTCGTCAGACCTCACTCCCCGGAAATGGTCAAAACAGGAATATGCGGCAAGGTTATGAGGGTCGCGCCCTTTAGGGTATGTCATTCCCTTCTGGAAAGGGTGGTATCATGGTATGGAGCCTAGATACTTACTCATGTTGACACACTATATTTATTACTGTGTAATGTTGGTTATCGAGCGCTCGGATAAAGGTCCAAAGGGACCGAGGGATGGCATATTCGTGTAGTAGTTACCTAGTTACAGAGGTAACCCGGCCTTGTGTTGGCAGAGATCTAACCGCAACGTTAGGTTCTCGAGACGTCCCACCAGAGGTGATCCCATTGACAGTAGGAAGTTCCTTAGCCTGACCATTTGTTGGAAATACAAATAAAACAATACGCATCTTGTACGGTTTTAGTTGTATTACCTGCCATGGAATGTGGTGGTAACCTGCTATTGAACATGGTAGCTATAGTAGACCTACGATAATGGTCATATGTTGGCTAAGATTTATATCTTTACATTCGAAATGGTTTTTTTCTACACTATGCACTAATAATAATATCAAAAATGATTTGTTTTGCGTAGTAAGCATCTTTGACTATCATAAGGAGAAATCTCCTCCAATTCTGCGTTTGCATTGTGTGTGTGCGACGGGGCCTTATGGTAGTTTCATTTTCCAAATGCATTGTGGATATTTTCCACTTTCCTTCTTCTTGTTGTTGTTGTTTTAAAAGTTAAATAACTATTTTAAGTTCTCACACCAGTCCCATGACTGACCTGGAGTTTATTGTTTCCCTTCCTAAACTCTGGGTGCCTAAAATTTTCCACACGGGCAGTTTAGAGTCAGGTTATCAGGTCATTTTGGATTCAGAAGTGCTATGGAGCTCAAGTGGCGAGCTGGATAGCGAGACGTATTACTTGTATATGATATTATCTTTCCGCTGTGAAATTCACTTGTAAGGACATGTTGTATAATTGTCCATTGCCTAGTTGTGTTGTATTTTATTGTTGTATGCTCTGATGATAATGTAATGTAATAACTGAGATAGTTCTTTGTTTTAAAGACTATTCATTTATCTATTATACGTTGTTCCGCTGCGATATGTGAGATTCTGATATTGTTTCTGTTCTGTTTTCTTATTTCTTCTATCTTTTTCTTATACCCCTTCTTTTTAACCCTCATGGTTCGGTTTTCCGGCATTCGATTGTTCGGCAGTTGATACAGTGGACGTATTGATGTCGATTTTCGAAAGTCAAAGAATCGGGTCTTGACAATTTCAGTCTGTCAAAGCAGACTCTTAGAGCTTGTTTAATTTACACACATAATTTTTATTTGTATTATAACCCTGTGGTTGTTCCATATAGATTTCCTCTAGCAACATGCCATTAAGAAATGCATTGTTGACATCCAATTGCTTTGTACACCATTTTTGTGTAAAGCAATAATAAGTATAAGTCTGATGGTTGATGGTTGCTGGTTTGACCACTGGAGAAAAAGTTTCAGTGAAGTCAAATCCATATTGCTGTGTGTAGCCCTTTGCAACAAGTCTTGCTTTATATCTGTTGATAATTCCATCAGGATTCCTTTTGATTTTGTATGTCCACTTGCATCCCATAATGTTTTTATTGTCTGGTGGACACACAAGATCCCATATCCTATTTTTGATGAGTGCATTATATTCTTCACCCATGGCTTCCTCCAGTTTTTGTCCTTGACAACTTGTTCATATGTGACTGGTTCATGAGTACTTAAGCCTGCTGTGTATGTTTTCGGCTTAAAGATGCTACTCTTGGCCCTTGTGATCATAGGGTGGCTTGGTCTTGGTTGAGCATCAGTGTGAGGTAAGCTCTTTATGGAATTGTGATTTGTACTTCTTTGTGACCTTCTTCATGATTGTCTGCCTGATCTTGCTCTTTGTTCTCTATGATTCTTGTAGGTGAAGGACTGGAATGACTGAGACTATCTATCCAGTCTAGGTCATGTTGAGAAGATGCTCTGGGTTGTATATTTTGATTCTCAGTAGCCTCCTTTGCCTTCACTTGATTCTCAATCTCAGAGTATACGGGTATATCTGGTATGGTGTAACAACCCGATATTTTCAGTCATTCGCATCCGCACATGTCGGACTTGAATTGCTCAAATACCGCGTTGTAAATAAATTTGGAGCAAATGAAATACAATCACAGAATCACAGACACAGAAATATCAGAATAACTCGCAACGGAAATAAAAATACCATAGTAGTTCATGAAGCTACTATAACAAACTCTCAAAACATAATACATAATATTAGTCTGAAACATATACAATAGAAATCTCAAATACATAGAAGTTTATAAATACCAGAGCTGAAATAGAACAACGGATACTGAAAGGAAATAGATAACTAGACAAGCAGAATCTCCAGCGATTCTTAGCTCCAGAAAAGAAATCCAAAGCTAAGCTGTAAATACTCAGGCTGACCCGAGCGTAAAGTAAAACACAAAACACTCGAGTCAGGACAATATATACTTATATAATGTAAACCAACTCAAGTGAACTGTAGTAGAAATGCACAATAACTTAAAGGATGCTTGGGATCGCCCATCCTTTAAGAATCAGTTAAACTATAAATTAAATACATCCCGTGGTTAAAATTTCAAAATGGTATTTTATACTTCAAAATCAAATATCATTTCAAAATTCAATATCATTCAAAATCCATTTCAAAATATCGAAAATATAATATCTTCCAAACCACATTCATTTTTATTTAATTTAAATACCATTACAAAACACATTTCAAAATAGTTTATATTTCGAAACAAATTACTTCCTTTTTAAATCATAAAATGAAGTTATTATATTTAATAATTAAATTTTCAAAATTTTAGTCTTTCAAAATTCATTTATTCACTTAATTTATTAAAACAGATGGAAATTCAACTTTCGCAGCATTTGGAAATTGCTACAGAAAGTTACATTCAAAACAGTTCAATTTAACAAAAGATAGCATTTAAAAACGCTATAATAAAGTTACATCAGTTTCAATAAAACTTAGTTAAATTCAACAATTATAACATTTACAAAAATGCTATAATAGCCTTTAATTAAACTTAGCCATTTGGTTCATTATTATCCACTACAGCATTTACAAATACTGTATTATCATTTACATTAGAAATAATAGCATTTTAGAAATGCAGTTAATTAACTTCAAATATTAAGTATAATTTCACAAACAATTTTTTTTATTTAAATCATTTTTAACTTCTAAAATCATATAATTTCACTTTTAAAACAATCATTTAAATACCCTTATATTCATGATTTTATAAAGTTAAATCTCCATTCAAAAATCAAGATTTAATGATAATTCACTTATTAAATTCCAACATTAAATTTAAATTCATTAAATTAAATTTAACTTAACACTTAAGTTTAAATTTCAAATATAACTTAATTTCATTTTTAATTCATTTAATTCAAAATATCATAAATTTATCATATTTTAATATTTAATTTAACTTCCGTTTATCACCAAATTATAATTTCCAAAATAACTTACATTTCAGATTTTCTAACTTTACCATTTATTTATTTCACTTATAAATTTTCAGAAAATCAATAATGCTTTATAAAAATCATTTTTAATCAAATTTAAATCAAAATATTATAATATTTACATTTCTAAAATAATTTAAAATTTTTAGAAAAACATATTTTAACAACGGGTCTGTATTTCATTTTCTAGCCTAGGTAAAGTGATACGGGTAATATATCATTTCAACCCGTAATTTACAAAGAAAACCCGGGTTTGATCATTTCAAACCTGCAATCCCAAGTAAATGAAAATAATTAAAAATCATTCAGGCCTATCATTTCAGCCCATAACGATTTTCTTCTATTCTAAAGTCCGTTCAGGTATGTATCATTTCAACCCATAGTGATTCTAATCTAAAGGGAACTTGCAGTGTGATAAACTGATAAAAATAATAGAACAACATAATATAACAGTAACAGATGTTGTAACAGGTGTTTAAGCACGGGTGCACATCATATAATAATCATAATAAAGCAGGTGTAATATGATAATGCATTTTACAGATTCAAAAGGGGTCAATTTACTAGTTATATATATACATATTGTCTGGTGAGAAAAACTCACCTGTATAAGTTGGAGATAACAGATTCAGACACACAAACAAAGACCCCGAAAGCACGAATGCTGTGACGACCCAAATTTTTTTTAACAATTTAAATTGGAATATTTAATTGATTTTTAAATATTTAAAAGTTAATTTTAACTTGAATTCCAGATATCAATATTTACTTGATAATTAAATCATTGAATCTTATAGTTTAATTTTTGAATTTAATAATTGAAATTGGGTAAATTGTTGATTCTGAAATCTCTAAGCCTGTTTAAAATAATTTGAAGGCTTATAAAATTTTTAATGATCATACTGAAGGTAATAGAATAGTAGAAAATTAATTTAAAGGTGATTTGTTCAATTTTAATAATATATCGTTTAAATCGATATTTAAAAATAGCCTTCAAAGGCGCAGTCTCAGAATTCGACGAAACCAGTTCCATTGGATCCGTAATAATTAGCTATTATCGGATTTCAATTTTCGTAGCGTTTGGATTTACCGTTTGCTCGTACGGGAGAGAAATGCGTTGAAATTAAAATCGATAATTAAATATTATAAATTGATTTAAAGGGCTAATTTCCACATACGATCAAATTAGCCTCCGAAATACGTTCCATTATGTTCGGAACGTGGGTAAAACCTTATAATCGCCTAGCGACATTCCTTAAGAGGAGTTCGAAATTTTTAAGGGAAACCAACGAGACGTTTTTATGGTTTTATAATATAATATAATTTAAAGTCAACAAGTCAAGATATTTTAACAAGCGTATGTAGGAAGCCATCCCTAATCGATAATTTATCTTTGTCCCCTCCCTCCTCTTCAAGCAGAATCGAACTTAAAAAAAAATCCTAATCAAAACAGAACAATGGCAGCAGTAGCCTTCTTATCTTCTTTCTCTCGTCTCAAATCCTCAAGCTCAAATTTTTGAAGCCTAAATCCAAGCGTTCATTCCAGAAATTTCAAATTTGCAGTCTTTGAGCCTTCGACCTATCCAAGTCCACGCTGTCGATGCAACTTCTTTCGATGGATGTAATCAAGGGGAAACCCTGTTTTTGAACACGAAATTGTAATGGGGATAATGAGGCACGTGCGCAGAGCGACTGTTCCAGGAAGTCAAGGCGGCAGGGTATATAGGTTCTGGTGGCGATGTTAGTCGTTTTCGATAGCAGGAAGTTGCGAAATGGAGGGGAAGTGAGGTCGCGGCTATGGCGAGATGGGTTAGTGGAGGCGATCGACTGAAGGAAAAAAGGTCGCACGAGCAGGCGCTCGCAAGGTTGAGGGATTTCGATGGTGGAATCGGCACGCGTAGGGGTCGATGTGCGATTTCAACTATACGACAGCGAGCAAATCGAATGGAGGGAATGTTGCGTGGGTGCGAGTGATCATTTTGGAGCAGCAGCGTGGATTAGGGTTTGATTATGAGGTTTGAAGTCTGAAAGGAAAACAAGCTGGTTGGAATGGGTTGCAAACAGCAAAATCAAAGGTGAGTAAATCTCACTCTGTTGGTTTTTTAAATTTAAATTTAAATGGTTGAATTTAAATAATTGGATGAATGATTGTGTTGTTTGGATGTGTATTGATGATCTGGTGATTTTAATTTTGGTTGGTTCTCGGGTTAATTGTTGTCTGACTCGAAGCATTTGGGTTTTAAAATTGTTTTGAACTTAAATCATAAAACAAGAAGATGGTTCATTTTAAAAGTTAATAAGGGATTAATGTTTGGTGATTCATTAAATAGGTAGGGTAATTTAAAGGGATAACTAATTAGTTTACTTAATGAATGATTTGGGTGAATTAATTCAGTTCAATTAAATCAGAATGATCATTGGATGATTAAATAAGTACTTACCTATTGTAATTAATAAAATACAAATACTATGTGAGATTATTCAAGAGTTAATTAAGATAATTGATTAAGGAGAAATTTATTTATTTAATTAAGTTAATTAAAAGGATAGTTAACTACATGTGGAGATTTATCGAGAATGATTAATATTGTGGTTGAATTAAAGTAATTAATTTAGATTAGAATAAATTGAAATATAAATGGAAAGTCATTAGTTTATATAATTAATGGCGTAATTAAAAAATTGATTACCTAATATAAATTAATCAATGCTAAGTACTTTATGAGAAATTAATTATACAGGTAATTAAAGATTAATGTAAGTAATATAGCTAATTAATTTGTGAAGTAGTTAAAGATTAATTACTGTTTGGGGTTAAGGGTAATTAAATTGCTAAATTAATTCAAATTTATTATTTGAATGTAATTGAGGATAATTAATCCTGAGTGGTTAATTAAGATGAGTAAATGAAGGGATGATTGATTAATTAATTTGAGATTGGTAATTAGATCAGGGTTAATTAAGTTAAATTTGTATGTGATTATGCTTTGCTTATGGATGATTGAATGGTATTGGATGATTTGAATGAGTTAATATCTCTGATATGTAATATTGTGTATTTCATTGTATAACTTGGGTTAGGATAACATGAGTTTCGAAGAGACCGGGGTCGAATATTGGAAAATACCCGAATCCACTTCGAATTTTTATAAATTGATTTGTGAAATAAATAGGCCGGAATGAAATGATTTAAGTGCGTTGGACTATCTAATCTAAATTCGGTAATTAGAAATTGATGGGTGGAATCGGTGATGTTTATAGAAAATTATGGCTTGTGAAGTGCTTTGAGTTACCCGGGTTCTATATAAGTTATATGCTTTGTATTCCATAATAGATGGGTTTACTCACGCTGGTTTCCAGCCTGACCCGGGTGTTACTTTGGTGTAATGCTCGGGTCAGACCGAGTATTACAGATTTTCAGGTAAGGACGTTCGGGAGCTCAAGAGACGAGTTGGATGGCAAGAGCGTATAGAGTATTTCCGCTATGTTATATTATTGTAAATCTGTGATATGATAATTGTATATATTCAGTGACTGTATATATGTGAAACTCTGATGTATTAAAATGTAATCGACAGATATAATATTCTTTTGTAGTCTGTTATTATTTATTATTATATTTTATCCGCTGCGAATGTGAGATGTTGTAGTTTCTGATCTTCTTCTTCTATCTCTTTCTTCTTTTTCATAACTATATGAAATTTTCGGCTTCGGAAATTTCGGGTCGTTACATTTGGTATTAGAGCAGAAAGGTTAAGCGAGAACCTTGGCTCTGGTGGGGACTACTCATTTGATAGAGTCCAAAGTACTCTAGAATGAGTTGAGTGTATATATATGAGCGCGTACTTGTTATTTTCTTATATAAAGGTTTTAAATGATTTTATATAAAAGTATATTTTGATATATAAAGAAATATTCCATTCTAATAAATATTAAGAGATTGGTTGTTAAATTATTGGAATTAAAATTTAGAAGTAATATAATACAACCAAATTTAAAGTCTTGAATTGGAATTAAACTAAGTAGAAATAGAAATACAACCAAATTAAAATTTCATGGATTGAAAATGAAATTCTAAAATTAGAATTCAGGAATTAAATTATTTAAAAGATTTAAATAAAGGTAAGTTTGAAATGAGACTTATTGCAAACAATGGGTTGTTTGAAAATTTGATTTGAATTAAAGAACAAAAGCGGTCTAAAATTTGAGGAATATCTATAAATAAAAAATAGTTTGAATAAACTCTAAATGTTGAGTTTAAAATTTGGAATGGGATGTGATACCCAAAGTGATAAGTTTTTAAGTAGGAAGATTATTATTGTGAAGTTTAAGAATTGAGTGAGGTTGATTGGATTAAGTAAATTGGAATTTAACTTTGGGAAAGTTAAATAAGTGAAGAAAAAGCAAACTGAATTGGAAATTTCAAGATGAAATTGGAATTTAACTTAGAAAGTTAAATGGTTGATTTGAATTGGAAAATTTGTGTGATCTCAAATCGGGTTTGAGATATAAAAATTGAAAATGGAAGGACGTTTTAAAATAAATTGGATAATATCATCCTATTGTTATTAAAAATCCGTATATTGCGAATTGGATTTGTTTAAATGATTGAGAAATGAAGTGTGGTAATATATCCATTATTGAGATAAAAGTGAATTCTAACTTTAGTTTGAAATTAAGGAGATGGAATCACTTTAAACTGGAAATTTGAATAATTGAGTTTATAAATTAAAATTGTTTAAGAAGTGGCTTCAAACAGGAAGATAAAATTTAGTAATAAATTAAAATTTTAAAATAAAATTGCATTGAACCTTGATTTGAACCTTGAACTACATAAGTAAAGATAATTTAAAATGGAATTTTGAGAATTGAACCCAGAAATTAAATTGATTAAAAACTTTGAATAAAAGTTAATTTGGTTTAAAAGGGGTTAAACCAATCTTTGAGAATTTAACTCAAATTTATATAATTCGAGATAGTTTAAATTCTAGATTGAAATTGAATTAGTTCAGAATTGAATTTGGTTTGAATTAATTTGATTGGTGATTGAAGACGTATAAGATTAAGAATTTAAATGGGAAATTGATTTGGATTATATTGAAATGATTTGAATTAGAAATGGGTTCAATTGATAATAATTAAAATTGATTGGAATAATTTGAAATTATAATTAAAGTGAACAGGATTAAAATCAAATGGAATTTGATTTAATTTGGAAAGAAACCAAGGTTGATTCAACTTGAATTTGGATTAAATAAATTTCAATGGAAATTGGAGTTATTCAAATTGGAATTGGATCAATTGAAATGGAAGTGTAAATTTACATTGAATTGTTGGGAAAGTGAACAGTTTGACTCTTGACTATTTTCAATATAAATTGTTTTGATATAAACTTATTTTTCCAAGCTATTAAATATATACAACTGTTCTTTCTTAAAGCAAAATTATTTTACACTTGTTTTACAATTACTTTTGGAGTTATTTAACTATTTTGTAGCTGTTTTATAAACTAATTACTATTTTTCAACTATTTCACAAACTATTTTCTATTTTACAACTATTTGGCAATTATTTAAAATTTCTGAAACTATTTAACTATTTTCCAACTATTTTACGACTAGTTAACTATTTTATGGCTATTTTGTAAACTAAAATTATTTTTCAACTACTTATCTATTTTTAAAATTTTCAAGCTATTTTCTAAATATAAACTGGTCGGAGTTCAAACTGTTATGGATTTAATACCCAACCGTGATAAGAATTGAAGTGATAATCCAAATGGAGATTAAGGCAATTGTAAATAAGTGAACGGGAATTAAAGGAATGTGAATAGAAAGGAAATCGATTTGGCTAATAATCATTGGAGTTAAATACGTAGGATATACGTATATTATTCTATTCGCATAGTGATTTGATCCAGATTCGAGCGTAGAATTTCGAGATAGATATATCGATCCGAGTTGGGATTTTTCACTCGATTTTCGACGGCGAACTTGGATATGGATTGTTGATTGGTTCTGGATATTCTCTATCATAGTTATAGCTATGCAAGGAGAATGACGGTTTCTGATCAAGAAACCAGATCAGTGTCCGCACTAGGAAGTTGGGTCGACGATACTAGTTCGGAAGTGAAATTGTGTGATCGAGTAAGCGATCAGATTTGTATAACGTACAGATGATATGTGTACATCGTACGAATTTAAATGAAAGTGATATTGGAAAGAGTAATCAAATTTGAATATTTTATTTTGAGTAAACAAAGTTATATATCTTTGTTATATAAGATAAATCTCCCCTTGTTGAATCTATTGCTAGAAGGAAAATGATTTTTGAAAGTGTTTGAAGTATAAAGGAGTTTTATACGAGATTGAAATGATCCAAGTTTTTAAATTTTATATGTATGTATATATATAAAGGATCTTATGAGGATTTTGGAAAAAGGTTTTGGAAACCTTTGGATTTGGAAATGGCTTTCGATTTTTTGGGTAAAATCAATATTAAAATTTGGGAAGCCTAGTTTGAGAATTTATCGATTTTGGGATAATCGATTTTATGTAAAGGAGCCTTGTATAAGATCATACTAGGTATATGATTTGAAAGATACTATATTTGTATAGTATAAAGTGTTTTGGTAATGGCTCTGGGGAAAAAGGCGCTCCCTTGAAATGAACTTCTCAGGAGTGCCACCGGGTGGTGCTGCCTTGAGCCCCAAGGGGGGTTCTAAAGTTGATCCTGTGAGGAGTCCGGACATTCCTGCGGATTATGAGTAGTGTATACCATAGCGAAAGTCGTGTGTGCCGCTGAGAGCCAACAGTCTGCGTTTGATTTTATATCGGTAGACTACGACCTATGGTATAACATAGCGAAAGTCGTGTGTGCCGCTGAGAGCCAACAGTCTGCGTTTGATTTTATATCGGTAGACTGCGACCTATGTAGGAGTGGAGAAGTTTCATTTTAACAACGAAAATCAAAGGCCGCAGAGAGCCTGCAGTTACATGTACTTTTGCTGTGATGGGAACGTAACCCTAGGATGTAACCGTGATCTGTTGTGGGTTCCATGGCGTAATCGAGAGGCCGCGGAGAGCCTGTAGTTGCATGGACTTTTGCTGCGATGGCAACGTAACCCTAGAATGTAACTGCGACCATGGATGGGGGTGATGACTCCTAGAGCATTCTCACCAAAGATATTTCCTCTATTTACAAAAAACTGTTTTCTATATTTTCAATAAAATTATTTTCAAAAGTATTTTCACTGGATGTTGGAAACGGGTCTGCTAAGCACTTGTAGATTTTCAGTCTTATGCCTGATCAACGTACGACCGAATTTCTACGAGAACAATGATGGACTGGTTGAGACATCGAGTTATAAAAAGTATTTTTATAAAGAGTTATTTTAATAGTATGATGTTAATTTAAAAGCATTTCTAAATTTTTTAAATAAAGATGTTGAAATTTTGGGGAAATAAAAGGAAATCCAAACTGGAATTTTAATAAAGTGATTTGTAATTAAAATCAAATATTGATTTAGAAGTTGAAAGTAAGCTAATTGGCTAAATAATTATTTGATTGAGTATATTAATAAAATTTAACTTGGGAAAATAAATGGATTGTAAGTTGATAATGAGTTTGGGAATGAATTCGAATTTTAAATAGAATTCAACTTAGATCTAATAATGAATTAAATAAGAGGAGATGTTGTAAAATAAAAATAAAATGGAGTTGGATTGAAAAATGTGATGGTTTGAATTACAAATAAAATTCAAGGGTGATTTGAATAGTATTTAATGAAATTTGCAAATAAATTGGATTATCAGACTGAACTTAAGTTCGGTGGCATATTAATTGAAGTATAAATGAGTTAAGTATGTGCTTGGATATTATTTTGATAAATTGAGAAAATGAATTAAAATTAAAATTTAAATGGATGGGCTAACTGAATTTAATGGAATTTGATTAAATGAGAATCGAATAGAAGTAAACTTAAGTTTGATGTTGGAATAAATTAAAGTAAATTCACTTAAATTTAAAATTTATGGAAGTTTGGCTTCGAATAAGAGTGAACGCCCATTAAATAAAAGCTTGGATTGAATTAATTTGGGAATGGTTAGAAGTATACAAGAATGGAATGTGTTGAGCTAAATAAATGACTGGTTAATAAATTAGAAATGAAATGGAATTAAATTCAGAATGAGTTAAAATTAATTTAAAGTAGTTATAAACTAAAATAGATACTTTATTAAGCGAATATCGTCGAAATTGCATAACAATAATTGTCGTTTGGCTTTAACAAAAGTAATTAAATTTCTGTGAGCTGATAGAGACTAAATAAATTGGTTTTAGAATTAATTAAAGTGAATATGAGCTTGTTTGGATTAAAAATCAATTGGATGTAAGAAATTGAGTTGCAAACCATTGAAACTGAATGAAATGGCTTATGAATTGATAGAAAGCAATTGAATTAGCTTTAAAGTTATATAAATCGCTTATGGTGAGCGTTCGGTGTTTGTTGTTTTTGAAATGCTTGTGTTTAGCTATTGAATATAAGTGAAATGCTAATGGATTTTCTATATATGGCACTTACATATTTAAATTGAGTAAGTACAGGTACCTGAAGGCCGTTTGGCTGGTTTGGATTGCGCTAATTGCTTAAATTAATAAGCTGCTTGATTAAAATGCTAAATAAGGTACGCCTACGCAATAAAAATAGGAAATATGAACTGTTTTTGCTTTCTCCGACCGGGTGGGTCGATGTATATATATTTATATCTCTTGTCAAATTGCAGTAGCTCCTCCGCACAAAGGAGACTCTGCCAAAAAATTTCGAAAATTTTGAGAGTTAGAAAATTTTTTGGGAAACATTTTGTTAGCGACAAAGCAATTTCAAATTGAAAATTTAAAGTAAATTTGTAGATGAACTAATATGAATCAGTTATACTTGAAAGATAAAATTTAATATTCAAAATTTTGAAGTAAATTGAATTCGTATAAAAGTGGGTATGAAACTTATGTAGGAAAATGTATACAATGATTTGGAAGGGTTACGATTGGATATTATTGTCAAGTAAGTTATGCAGGTATAAAAAGGGGAAAAGAAAATTGGATTTGATTCCAAAAGATAAATGTGAATTGCCCGACAAAAAAGTATGTATTTAATTTCTGTATGAATTGGATTGGATTTTTGATCTAGCCACTTGGCTTTTGTTTTCTTTTGGAATTTGGGAGCCCGTAGAGGCCTTTTGTAGTTGTACCGAGCTAGCCGCACAAAGGAAGCGCTGGCAAAAAATTTCGAAAATTTAGAGAGTTAGAAAAATTTTGAGAAAATTTTGATAATTCAAAATTTGGTTTTAAACTGAAATTTAGATGATTGAACGAAGGGGTATTGATTGAAACTATAGGAGGTTTTGGGAAGTTGGTTAAGATGATAGTGGGTTTTAATAAAGGATAGTTGGTAGGATGTTGAATAGTGGGTTTTGGAAAGAGGTAAATGGGTATTGGATCATTCTTCCTAACTAGTAATTTCGGGGACGAAATTCTTTTAAGGGGGAAGGAATGTGACGATCCAGAATTTTTTTAACAATTTAAATTGGAATATTTAATTGATTTTTAAATATTTAAAAGTTAATTTAAACTTGAATTCCAGATATCAATATTTACTTGATAATTAAATCATTGAGTTTTATAGTTTAAATATTGAATTTAATAATTGAAATTGGGTAAATTGTTGAATCTGAAATCTCTAAGCCTGTCTAAAATAATTTGAAGGCTTATAAAATTTTTAACGATCATACTGAAGGTAATAGAAATTTAATTTAAAGGTGATTTGTTCAATTTTAATAATATATCGTTTAAATCGATATTTAAAAATAGCATTCCGAGACGCAGTCTCGGAATTCGACGAAACCAGTTCCATTGGATCCGTAATAATTAGTTATTATCGGATTTCAATTTTCGTAGCGTTTGGATTTACCGTTTGCTCGTACGGGTGAGAAACGCATTGAAATTAAAATCGATAATTAAATATTTTAAATTGATTTAAAGGGTTAATTTCCACATGCGATCAAATTAGCCTCCCAAATGTGTTCCATCGTGTTTGGAACATGGGTAAAACCTTATAATCGCCTAGCGGCATTCCTTAAGAGGAGTTCGAAATTTTTAAGGGCAATTAACGAGACGTTTTGAAGGTTTTATAATATAATATAATTTAAAGTCAACAAGTCAAGATATTTTTAACAAGCGTACGCAGGAAGCCATCCCTAATCGATAATTCATCTTTGTCCCCTCCCTCCTCTTCAAGCAGAATCAAACTTAAAAAAATCCTAATCAAAACAGAACAATGGCAGCAATAGCCTTCTTATCTTCTTTCTCTCGTCTCAAATCCTCAAGCTCAAATTTTCGAAGCCTAAATCCAAGCGTTCATTCCAGAAATTTCAAATTTGCAGTCTTTAAGCCATCGACCTATCCAAGTCCACGCTGTCGATGCAACTTCTTTCGATGGATGTAATCAAGGGGAAACCCTGTTTTTGAACACGAAATTGTAATGGGGATAGTGAGGCACGCGCGTAGAGCGACTGTTCCAGGAAGTCAAGGCGGCAGGGTATATAGGTTCTGGTGGCGATGTTAGTCGTTTTCGGTAGCAGGAAGTTGCGAAATGGAGGGGAAGTGAGGTCGCGACTATGGCGAGATGGGTTAGTGCAGGCGATCGACTGGAAAAAAAAAGGTCGCACGAGCAGGCGCTGGCAAGGTTGAGGGATTTCGATGGTGGAATCGGCACGCGTAGCGGTCGAGGTGCGATTTCAACTGTACGACAGCGAGTAAATCGAATGGAGGGAATGTTGCATGGGTGCGAGTGATCATTTTGGAGCAGCAGCGTGGATTAGGGTTTGATTATGGGGTTTGAAATCTGAAAGGAAAACAAGATGGTTGGAATGGGTTGCAAACAACAAAATCAAAGGTGAGTAAATCTCACTCTGTTGGTTTTTTTTAATTTAAATTTAAATGGTTGAATTTAAATAATTGGATGAATGATTGTGTTGTTTGGATGTGTATTGATGATCTGATGATTTTAATTTTGGTTGGTTCTCGGGTTAATTGTTGTCTGACTCGAAGCATTTGGGTTTTATATTATTGTAAAATAAATAGGCCGGAATGAAATGATTTAAGTGCGTTGGACTATCTAATCTAAATTCGGTAATTAGAAATTGATGGGTGGAATCGGTGATGTTTATAGAAAATTATGGCTTGTGAATTGCTTTGAGTTACCTGGGTTCTATATAAGTTATATGCTTTGTATTCCATAATAGATGGGTTTACTCACGCTGGTTTCCAGCCTGACCCGGGTGTTACTTTGGTGTAATGCTCGGGTCAGACCGAGTATTACAGATTTTCAGGTAAGGACGTTCGGGAGCTCAAGAGACGAGTTGGATGGCAAGAGTGTATAGAGTATTTCCGCTGTGTTATATTATTGTAAATCTGTGATATGATAATTGTATATATTCAGTGACTGTATATATGTGAAACTCTGATGTATTAAAATGTAATCGACAGATATAATATTTTTTTGTAGACTGTTATTATTTATTATTATATTTTATCCGCTGCGAATGTGAGATGTTGTTGTTTCTGATCTTCTTCTTCTTCTATCTCTTTCTTCTTTTTCATAACCATATGAAATTTTCGTCTTCGGAAATTTCGGGTCGTTGCATTTGGTATCAGAGCAGAAAGGTTAAGCGAGAACCTTGGCTCTGGTGGGGATTACTCATTTGATAGAGTCCAAAGTACTCTAGAATGAGTTGAGTGTATATATATGAGCGCGTACTTGTTATTTTCTTATATAAAGGTTTTAAATGATTTTATATAGTATATATTGATATATACAGAAATATTTCATTCTAATAAATATTAAGGCGATTGGTTGTTAAATTATTGGAATTAAAATTTAGAAGTAATATAATACAACCAAATTTAAAGTCTTGAATTGGAATTAAACTAAGTAGAAATAGAAATACAACCAAATTAAAATTTAATGGATTGAAAATGAAATTCTAAAATTAGAATTCAGGAATTAAATTATTTAAAAGCTTTAAATAAAGGTAAGTTTGAAATGAGACTTATTGCAAACAATGGGTTGTTTGAAAATTTGATTTGAATTAAAGAACAAAAGTGGTCTAAAATTTAAGGAATATACATAAATAAAAAATAGTTTGAATAAACTCTAAATGTTGAGTTTAAAATTTGGAATGGGATGTGATACCCAAAGTGATATGTTTTTAAGTGGGAATATTATTATTGTGAAGTTTAAGAATTGAGTGAGGTTGATTGGATTAAGTAAATTGGAATTTAACTTTGGGAAAGTTAAATAAGTGAAGAAAAAGCAAACTGAATTGGAAATTTCAAGATGAAATTGGAATTTAACTTAGAAAGTTAAATGGTTGATTTGAATTGTAAAATTTGTGTGATCTCAAAATGGTTTTGAGATTTAAAAATTGAAAATGGAAGGACGTTTTAAAATAAATTGGATAATATCATCCTATTGTTATTAAAAATCCGTATATTGCGAATTGGATTTGTTTAAATGAACGAGAAATGAAGTGTGGTAATATATCCATTATTGAGATAAAAGTGAAAACTAACTTTAATTTGAAATTAAGGAGATGGAATCACTTTAAACTGGAAATTTGAATAATTGAGTTTATAAATTAAAATTGTTTAAGAACTGGCTTCAAACAGGAAGATAAAATTTAGTAATAAATTAAAATTTTAAAATAAAATTATATTGAACCCTGATTTGAACCTTGAAATACATAAGTAAAGGTAATTTAAAATGGAATTTTGAGAATTGAACTCAGAAATTAAATTGATTAAAAATTTGAATAAAAGTTAATTTGGTCTAAAAAGGGTTAAACCAATCTTTGAGAATTTAACTCGAATTTATATAATTCGAGATAGTTTAAATTCAAGATTGAAATTGAATTAGTTCAGAACTGAATTTGGTTTGAATTAATTGGATTGGTGATTGAAGACGTATAAGATTAAGAATTTAAATGGGAAATTGATTTGGATTATATTGAAATGATTTGAATTTGAAATGGGTTCAAATGATAATAATTCAAATTTATTGGAATAATTTGAAATTATAATTAAAGTGAATAGGATCAAAATCAAATGGAATTTGGTTTAATCAAATAGAATTTAAATTAAGAAAATGGCTAAAAATTGCAAACTAGGCTTTAAAAATTAGAAATAACTTCAATAGACTTTGGAAAATTTTATTTAAATTTAAATACATGTAAAATGAATAAAATAAAGTAAAACACATCAAATAAGAGTGAATTCATAAAATAAATAAATAAAATTTAATTATATATAATTAAATTAAGAAAATAGCAAGGAAAAATGGAAACTAGGCTTGAAAATTAGAAAATAGATTAAATAAGCTTTGGAAAAATTCTATCAACACTTTAAAAATATTTAAAAGGCAAAATATATATAATATAACATATTAAGACATATTAAAATAAAATATGACAAAGAAAATATAATTTATATAATTTAAAATAAACAAAATTGCTAAATAAAACAAATTGCATTCAATATTGAAATATACATAACTTTCACAATTTAAGTCCGTTTTCAACGAAACGAAAAGCAGTATCCAAGTTATTAAATCTATTTTCATAATAAAAGATAAAATTTAAGAATTTAAATATTTAAATTTTGAAATTTAAAACTCGATGTTTGAACATTTTGAACAGAAATACACTTTTCAGTAAAATATCCAATTTATACTAGTTTGAAATTATAATTCCCGTAATAATCAACATTTATATTTAAAAATGAAATGTTTGAAATAAAACAAGTTTAAAATAATTTCAAAATGAAATAAATTCGAAATTAAAATATACATAAAAATCTAGGGTTGTTACACTCTCCCCCACTCAAATCTTTTCGTCCACGAAAAGGAAGGAAGCAGAGAAACAACTAGAATGAACAATAGGTTGGATGAAATCTCGAAAGAAGGTAGGAAAACGTAGCTAAGAAGGAAAGCGGGTTGGAAGACAAGGGTGAACCATTATTTAAACCATTATACGTTTCAATTAAAATTTCATAACATTTTATAATATAATGAATAGTCATTTGATTCAAATCTGATGGTTCAAGGTAAACAATATTTAAAACATTTTAAATTTTTTGAAGGGAAAATAACTGATCAAAATATTCTTTATATAGTACTTTATCAAGATAGTTTTATCAAGATACTTTTGTAACTCGATGTCTTAACAAGTTTACTTTCGTTCCTGCAGACTCTGGCTATGCGTTGATCAGGCGCAAAGCTAGAATTCTCCAGGTACTTGGTAGACTTGTTTCAACACCCAGTGAAAATAATGAGAACACTTTTAAAAACAGATATGGAAAGTACAATCTAAACAAATCAACCAAACCGAAACAGTTGTATAACCATGGATCGCAGATACACAATGGTTACGCATGGATCCCCCAGGAAATAATCTGTATCCGTAAGCTTTCTCAGCCCTGAGAGTTACGCCATGATGACGAGTAGAATGCAGGATACAAAATGGTTACGCCTGGATCCCCTAGAAAACAATCCGTACCCCTAGGCTAGCTCAGCCAGGCAGTTGCGCTACGCAGTCGCGATCATAAGACCATGGAGATCGCCATGGAATTCGATGGACACTCGAGTATCATATCCGAAAAACCCAAATCAAAGAGAGAGAATAATATCGATAGAATGAATCCACAGTGTGGCCACAAAGCGGATATCAAGCAGAAGGCACTTTCCATATCTTTACTTCGAAAATATGTATCATATAGTACCTTTCAAAATCACTTTCAAATATCATACTTATATAAAGTCCATTATATATAAGATTTCATTTCAAATCAAATACTTTCCAAAATAATAGTATATCAAATCACACTTATATAAAGTTCGATTATATAAGATTTCATTTTTCAAAATTGAGTACCTTTTCAAATCAACAGTTTTCAAATCAATAGTTTTCAAATCAACTGCATACTTACACAAATCAATTTTTATATAAGTTCGATAACTCCCAAATCAAAGTATTTAAATAAACAAGGTTCTCAATTTCAAACCATTTCAATATTAATTCAGCTTCAAAATCATATATGATTTCACCAAATCATTTCTTCCAAATTACATAAATTTAGTTTGAAAGTTTCTTAAACAATAGATTTAGAAAATAATCCAAATTTCCAAATCAACAAAATTTAGGTCAAATAAATTCATTTCCATTTCAAACATGTATTCACTTCAAAAATCATAATACTTTCAAAGTTATAAATCTTTCGAAACCAAATACTTGAAATCATTTCACTTTGAAAATCATAACATTTTGAAATCATACATTTGAAATCATAAAACATGCCCTTAATTCTTTACATTTCAAAAATTTATTCAATTAAACCAAAATCTAAAATTTCCAATTTTAATTCAATTCAAACCATCGGTTTCAATTTAGTTTTCCAACCAAACCATTTCAAATATTATCAAATTTCAAATATAGGTTTGATTTACAAAATAAACTATTAAATCTTAAATATATTTCAAGGCTTAAATATACCATATTTCAAAAATAAATTTCATAATTTCATATATCTCAAATTTTACTTCATTATTACTTAGTGTTGAAATATTTATTTCATAAATCCATTATATTTAAATAAACTAAAATTACAGGTAAACCAAATATCCTTTCGTACTAATATAAGCTTCAATTATTGATTTATCAAAATCAATGGTTTTCAAAATCATTTTATACTTACATAAAGTTTATCTTATATAAGGATCAATATTTTCAAAAAAATAAATTTCGCTGCATGAAAAGCCATATGGGATTGAACATCTTTGCTTACTAAAAGATTTTTAATTAAGAATAGTTTTGTATATAAAATAGTTTTTATGAAAAATAGAATAAAACAGTTTGTTTAAGAAAAAGAAAAATAGTTTTGAAAAATGGTTTAAATTTGATAGTGGTTTTTCATAAAAGAAAAATTCCAATTAAATTACAAAGATATCCAACCCAACAACTTTCAATTTCAGCGTCAAGTATACCAATGATATTAGGATATAAGATGTACATATGTCATCATTTCACAACATTACGTTCGATCGCTCGCTCGATCACACAAGTTCGCTTTTGAACTAGTATTGTCCATTCGACTTCCCTAATGCGGACTTCGATATGGTTTCTCGACTAGAAGCCATCAGTCTCCTTGCATAGCCATATACTATGATAGAGAATTCTAGAATCAAGCCCAAAATCCATATCAAATATTCGCCATCAAGAATCGAATGAAAAATCCTAACACGAAATGGTGTAATTCACCTCGAACTTGTGTACTCAAACTTGGATCAGATTAATTATGCGAACAAAACAGCATACATACAACTTATGTATCTATTCCAACTTGTTAAATAAATAGTTTCATAAAGATGTTACTAAGTTAAAACATTTAAAACCAAATTTTTCTCAAACATTTGAAGACTAATTTTTATCCAAAACATTTCAAAACTAAATTTCATATTAGTATAATTAAAAATAGTCTTATTTATTTACTTAACAAAACAGTTTCAACTTATAAAAATCATATTATTTCATACTTGAAACATACAAACTAAACTTATATTCTTTATCAAATACCTTATACCTTTCAAAATTTCTTAGCTTTGAAAAGTTAACCTTGATTTGGAAGTGCTCGAACCTTCAAAATAGTTGAAGAAATCATATTTTCAAATCCAAGAGTGGGAAATCACTAACAAATCAGTAAATCAATTCCAATAGATAAGGTTATAACAAAAACCTGAATCTCGAGGACCGAACACCGACTTACTTTAAATCATTTCAAATATATATATACATACATATATCTTTCGAATATCAAACCGTATTTCAAAATCTGAAATCAAAATTGGTTTCACAAAATCACTCGCATAACAAAGCTACTAGAGTGGCCTCTCCCCCACTCAGAAACTCGAAAATCAATGTCGATGATGCATGCATTCATCACCGAAATTATTTTCCAGCGACATAAGTGAGATCTGGACTTTTATTTTCTTGAAACTTCTTTAAAATCTCTTCGAAATCTTTGGAATTCATTCGAATACATTTAAAATATTTCTTATTCGAAAAATATCTTTAAATCATATTATTATTATTATATATTTTTCAAAATCTTAAAACCGATTTCAAAACACTGGAATTCGATTCCTCGAAATTCAAAACCCTTCAGTAATAAATCATTTTTGTATAAATCACGTTTCTTATAAATTTCAAAATTTCAAATCCTTTCAAAGCTTCCAATTTTCATTTTAAAAGGTATATAATCCTTATCGGAAACATTTTACTTTTTATATACAAAATATGGTCATCGTTAATAATTTCGATGTATGCACAATTTCAAAATACAACCAAACAAAAATTTCCAAAGGATGATTCAAGGAAGGATTTCAAACAAACAAAGATTCAAAATTAGAGGAACTCTAATCAAATAGAATTCTAGTTCGAAGATAAACTCAAACGAAGATGAGATAATTTAATTATCGAACAGAAGATGGATAAGCCTATAAAAATCGCGGGCAACCTTAACCGGTCAACCGTGACTTCCGGAATATAACCAATTTGGAAATCCGAGGCAAATCGACATTCGACCGCCAGATATAGGATCCAGACAGAGCTGGAGATAGATAGTGTAGCGACCCGACTTTCCACTCCCGGAAAATCGCATCACTAATTAAGAAAGAAAGGGATAGAAGAAGAAAAGAAAGAGAAGAAAGAGAAAACAACACATCAGAATCTCACAGCGGAACGATTTAAATATAATATAGAACATATACAGAGTATCATATACATCAGAGTACACAACTAAACATCTCAATTTAGACAGTTATATCATTTCTGTCTAATACAATACAAGACATCATACAGACAACAACACAGCGGAAACTCTAATCATATCTACACGCTGAAGCCTCCTGCTCCAAAGCTCCTCCAGAATTCGTCAAGAGATAACCTGAATCACTTGACTACTCATATATAATATGAGTACCCAAGAGTTTAATAAAACAGAAAATAAACACTCGGGTCAGACAGGGGTCTGGTGTGAGTAAACGGTTTAAGATTGCTTAACTTTAGAAAATCCTTTGAAAACAAAAGGTATCACGTAAGACTTCCCACACATAAACATGGAAAAGTTTTTACCTTACGCTAACCAAAACATTTGATAGGAAATCCAGTGATATTATAATAGTGTCTAGGGTTTTCAAGTAAATAAGAAATAGCCGAAATTGTTACATTCATTAAATTCCAGCTACTAGCCACAAAAGTGGGTAATACAAACAAAACCGTAGGGTCTCGTAGGGAAAATGGGTTTCCAACAATGGCAGGGCTACTGGGGTACCGCCCGTCACAGTACGTGGCCTAGATCACCGTACCAAGGATTACTCCCTTCATCCCCTGCAACACAAGACCGGGACCATTCCTTACTGAATAGTCCCGAACAAGACCACCCCGCAGTTGGCTGCAGACCAACTGCCCACACAGCCGAAATATAAAGGGACCTCTAGACAGGGATGTATCTTGCCCTCCAGTGGGCGCGACCCACGAAGCCTTGCTGCACCTCCCCTGTTTTAGCCATTCCCGGTTGATGAGGCTTGAGGCTGCGATTACCTTTATAGGACTAATTATCTTAGAATGCTCATCGTCCGCCTGACGATGTGCTGAAAGCATTCAATCCATACAAGTTCGTTCCGGGTTCGAACGAAACCGAAGGCACTATCTCGTTGCACTCATTTTGGAATCACCCTCAGAGTCAACGACCATAGCCCTTGCACTCTAATTCACCATCTCGAATCTATAAGCACTATTCCGTCAAACTCATTACGGAATCACCCACAGAGTTATACTGACGTATAGCCCTTGCACCTCGAGTCTTCACTTGCTCCACTTGGATTAACGACCTAACGTTTAATTGGAATCAATGTGGTTTTCGGATTCCAAATATGGAAACCCGATCCCGGTCTCATCGAAACCAAACGCCATTTTAATGTCTAAGTTGTACTTAAGGGATTTAAACAATAGATATTTAGAAATATCACTTAACATAAATGGATGATTCACAACACAGATAGATAAGCATCTATTATCACATGCATCTATACATATCACAAAGCAGCATATATATCACAATCAAATATAGCATATACATATCATCATCCATCAATCAATGCCATCCAACAACATCCAATATCATTAACTCATCCAATGATATATCATCCAATCATTAATCATTCATAAACAAGTTTGATTCAAACTTGATTAATTTAATTAATCCTTAAATTAAATTAATCCTTAATTAAACACTTGGATTATCTTCAATCCAACTTCTTATTCATTAATTAATTACAAATTAATTAATTAACATCACTTAATTACCCAACTCAATTAATCTTTCCTGATTAATTATCACTTGATTACCTTAAGTAATTATTACTTAATTACTATATTAATTAATCACCTTGATTAATTACTCCAAATTATACTAAGTAATTACCTCTTAATTACCTTTAAAAATTAATCATACTTGATTAATTATCCTCTAATTATTCTGGTAATTATTCCTTAATTACCTTTAATTAAATTTACTTGATTAATTACTTTTAATTAATCACACTTGATTAATTACTTTTAATTAATCACTTTAATTAATTACTTTTAATTAATCACCTTTGATTAATTACTTTAATTACATTTAGTAATTAAAACTTAATTATAAAATTAATTATTCTTAAATTATTAATTAACAATTAATTAATTATTTTCATTAATTAATGATTACATCATTAATTAAATTCTATCTTAATTAATTACTTTTACAAGTAATTAATAACTCTTAATTCTTTCTCTTAATACTTTAATTAATCAATCATTAATCAAATAATTTAAACCTTTAATCAATTATTAATTAATTCTCTAATTAATAACTAAAGTGATTATTCCCTAATCACATTTACTTAATTACTTTTAATAAAGTAATTATCCTTTATTTAATTACCCCAAATAATTAACCACTTGATTACTTGATTACCTCCCAAGTAATTATATTAGATTAATCCAAAGTGATTATCTTAATTAATCACAAATTAATTATTTAATTAATTATTTAACTTAATCATTTAAAATTAATTAAATGATTCTTAACTTATTATATTAAAAGATACTAAATTAAGAAACCATTTTCTTAATTAAATCATTTATTAACAAATAAAACTTGATAATTAAAAATGATTTAACTATCTCAATTATCTTTACAAATTTAATTATCTTTAATTAAATCAAATTCAAAATAACTAAAGATAATCTTTATTACAATTGATTATCAAATTCTAAATCATTAAACTTTATTTAAATAAAATATAATGATTTAGAAATCAATTAAATTTAAACATATTATAAATTGAACTTTGAAATCTTTAAAACCTTTCCCAAATTATTTATTAAAGTTTAATATAAACTTTATTTTAAATCCATTTATTTTATTTAAAAAAACTCCATATTTTAAAATATATAAACTTGTTTTTAAAACATAACTTTGAAAACCATTTCAATTTGAACTTGTTTAACCCTTTGTTTAAAAAACTTCATTGCTAAAATAAAATTTCTTTGTATTAACGACTTAACCAACTTGTTTAAATCCCTAAACACATAATACCCGAGCTAACCCACAAAACTCACGCGACAATCCCCGAGCAAAACTAGCAAAACCCTGAGTACCCCACTGCTTCGAGTCAGACCATCAAAACGCTGAGCCTACTTCGAGTCTTCTATCTCTTCTCCCACTCCCAATTCCAGAACCATCATCAAATCATGTCACCGTGCACGTTAACGTGCACGGCACCGATGGACGCCGGCGATCACCATGCCGACCCTCCCCAAGTCACTCTCGTCCTCCACATCTAACTGCATCACCCAGAACACCCAAACTCGATCGAGAACAAGAATTCGACCTCCACCCCAACCTGTTCGAAACACACCCACAACAAAATTAACCACCGCCGACCAATTCCTTCACCAGAGACCACGCCGTCGCTACCTTAGCTCCACCTTACTCCCCTGCAACTCCAGAATCATATGCGATCGCCTCAAATTGCATTGCGTCATCGCGGCGTCTAGATGAACATTGACAGTAACATCAGGAAGTAAAACCCTATTATCTCAAACCACGATCACCACATACCAAAATAAAATACAATAGTATTTTTCACAAGATCACCGAAGCTTCCCCCTCCTTTGAGTTCAACGACGACGACCAATTCGTCGTAGTTTGCCGTGATTTGGCAAAAATACCCAAATCATTAAATCCCAAAATACTCACAACATACTCCATTAAAAATTGTGATTCCAGCTTCTAAAATCATCATTTACCATTTACAATCCAATCATGAAATCAAAACTTGAAATTGATTTCATCAAATTTTGACCAAATATTGTATTTTACTGTAAACTTGCAATTTACAACTAATTATTCAAATTTAAAACTTGCATATATTTTTAGATGATATGTTAGTTGATTACAAACATCTTTTATTTACACAACAAAGGCTCATATGAATCCAGAATTAAGTTATTGAATTTAATGATGAAACTGTAAATTTTAAACATACACGGATTATAAATTTCAACTACCCAGGCATTCAACTATCTTAATTCAAACATGCACTCAATTCTAAACTAAGTACTCAATAATATTAAATACCCAACCATATTAACATGATGAAATTCAAGTTAAACTGTTTTTAAAATTCGTTTTACTCACCTGAAAATTTTCCAGAAAACAGAACTGCATGTTCTTTTCTTCCCAAGCTTTGTTGAAATTTTCTGCATTCTTTCCTGAACTTGTTGCTTGATTAATCATTAGTTGCATGTTGATTAATTGTTGCTGCATGTTGATGTTGTACATCCTGATGCTTATTTGATTTCCAGATTGCATGTTTGTATTGATGAAGAGCTTGCATTTGATTGAGTTCCAGGTTTCAGATTTTACAGTTTCTTCCTTTTCTTTTCTTTCTTTTGTATAAAGTTTTGAGTTGAAGAGAAAAATGTTTTCAGCTGAAAGTAAACTTTTGTTTTATATTTACAAGTTAAATTTTAAATTTAATTATTAAAGAAAATGACATTTGTCACCTTCAAGTTCTAATTTACTTACACCTATACCAATTTATTTACAAGTGTCTTTAATGTAAATTGATATTCTTACATGTGTTATATAAGTATTATTTATATGTTTTATTAATGTTTTCTTTTAAATGTTATTTTATTTTTAACAATTTATTAAATCCTTATATACATGTATTTATGTAATATAAAATGTACATACTTATCCTAATAAATATTCATATGAAATCAAGTAGCTTATATTTTTAATTCAATCATGTTTATATGTTTTGAAACATCTATTTTAATTTAAATCTTATTTAAAAACTTAAAGTACATATTTATCATAAATAAGGAATTAACTTTTATTATTTTAAATTTAAATCTCAATTATCAATTCAAAGTCATTAAATCAAATTATCATTTTAAATTCAAAACTAAATATATTCAAGTTTGAAAATTCTTATTAGATTCAAATTAATAATTCCTATTTCAAACATATATATACAAATATATATACACATTTCAAATAGAAACATTCTAACATTAAATTTATTAATTTCCAAAGTCATGTTTTTAAACAAATATCAAATCACAATATATACATTCATATATATTACAATTTGAATATAAAGTTTTATTACATTAAAACTTCTTATTTACCAAAATAAATATTTCCAAATCAAATATTATTAGCTTTCAAAAGAATTTAATCTTGCTTATTTATATTGTTAGAAAAAAAATATTAATAGATATTACCAAATTGTTATCATTAACCTTTAAAATAAATTTAACTTGTCAATTTATAATATAAAATGATCAAATCAATTTAATTATTATCAAAGATTATTAAATTGATATTGCTCAAAATTCCGGGTCGTCACATTCCTCCCCCCTTAAAAGAATTTCGTCCCCGAAATTTAAAAGCAAAGATAATTTAATAACCCAGCTAAAGAATTTAAATTCCAAACAGCAATCAAACAATCAATCATACATTATCAATCATAGCAACCAATTCAAACAAACAATTTTATCTATCCAGAAAAATTCTGAATAGAATTTTCCTAACATTATCTAGAGTTTCCAGATACCTATACTGGAATACTCGCTCTACAGGATCTTAACTAACTACTCTACTAAAAACCAAGAACTCCCTCATCTGATTCTACCAATCTGAACAAGATATCAGACTAAACCCAAAACCAGCTCAACCACCAGATTCCTTCTGAACTGCTGATTCTATCACTCAAAGAATCATACACATACCTCAAAGATATGTGAAATACAATGAATTACAGCTGTCCAAACTGGCAATTCAATCCTGTAGATCAAAATCAAATCTCTAGAGAACACAGAAAACTCAAAATACCTCTGGAGCTAGCTTTCCAATTTTATCCAGTCTCTTATAATTCCTTTGATTGGATAAAACCAAATCAATACCCAAACTCTAACTGCACATTCCAAAATTTCCTCAATTCTAACTGCCCAATTCTTCAGATGCTCTAATCACCTCCAATATTCCTGATCAGCCTAACCCTTGCTGATTGCTCCATGAAACAACAGCACCAACTCAAACCAAATCTCCAGATCCTACTCAACAAAATGGCTTACCCAAAAATAATTTGCTGAAATCCAAAATACAACTCTATACCACAAACATCAATGGACTTCAAACCTGCATCTCAAATTTGAATAGCCAAACAGTTGCACTAGACAACCAAACCTACCAAATCCAGAAAAATCCTTCATACTTGAATTTCCTGTAGAAATCCCTTACTGCAACTCCCGGTTGCTCCATACAAGAATAACTGCCAACTTGCTTCCGCTGCACAACTCTGATCCAGAGCAGATAAAAATGCTATCGAAGAACACAAGCACAATCTATCCCCATACACTGTTCATCCGACTCATAAAATCTCAGTGACCATTCACTTGGTCAAAATATCTCAACAGAATCTCAACTTGGAATAAGATGATCAATCCAAAGAATCCTGAGCTGCCTCACCAAACTCTTGTCGCTTCAGGAGTCATCTCATTATATGGTTGAATCATCAATACTGCTCCTAGAAATCCAAGTCGATAAGAAATCTCAGTCCCCGAATCGGGTCAACTTCTAATTCCCTCAAAAACATCTGGAGAATCCTCCGACTACTTCCATAGCTTCCATATCTTACCTCTACTCGAGATGCCTCAATCTCAAACCTAGAATACTCCAAGATTCCCAAACTAATCGCAAGTCACTTTTGCGATCCAACTCAGTTCAGACTCCCAAGAACTGTCTTCACCAACTAGAACAGCTTTTCCTATCCAAGACTAATCTTCAAGAATGGCTTACCTATCAGAAAAAATGATAGATCACTTCCAACAAATATCTCGCTCTGCTGAGCCTTCCCAAAGAAAAGAATAAGCCTTCACCATCTGCCTAGTCTGTCGATAGTAGAATTCCAAAGATTTCAGAATCATCGAAGAAACAGATCCATGCTGCTACTTCCAAACTTTACTTCAATGATACAGCTAAACCAAAGGTCTTTCTTAACCCAAAAGCTCCTTGAAAACTCAATACTAACATCCAAATCCTCTAAAACATCCTTGAGACGAGTAGACATCTCCTCAAGAAACTCGGCTCCAAACTAAACACCAACCACTTATCTTCTTAAGAAAACAAATGAGACCATGTCCGAAATGAGGTAACTCATCGACCTTAGTCTCCTACTTCAATAAAGATAAGACATCCTTACTTAAGATCCAGAAAATCTCTAAACATCTGAATCTTCGTTGCAATAGACATCAATGCTCTTCCAACACCATCTAAATCTGGCTCCAAAAGAAACATCTTCAGAACCATCTATGGATACTGCATCCCATCTCACAGCTGTTCCTTCTTGAAGCTATCAAGATACCACCACTAGCTTCGGCTCAGCTGACAACTCAACTCAAGGAAATCCCGCTCACTCGAGAGCAAATCAACCTCACACTTCAAGAATATACTTCAATTCTTGAAAAAGACTTCCTTTGGACTCAAAGAAATCCTTTCTACAATCCACAAAACTTATTCGAGACGGTATTAGATCTACAATCTCGATAAACACCTCCAACCACAACATATAAACCTCAACCAATAGTGGTAGTCGTGTTCCACACACTCCTACCTTATCTACCTTTTATACCCTATGTTGGAAAATCCAAACAGATAACCCAACAGATTAGGTAGTTATATAAATATATATTTATATAAAAAAAATTACAAGTACGCTCTCTCAAGATAGACACCACTCCAGAGCCTAGGTATTTACTCAACCTAACGCTCTGATACCAACTGTAGCGACCCGACTTTCCACTCCCGGAAAATCGCATCACTAATTAAGAAAGAAAGGGATAGAAGAAGAAAAGAAAGAGAAGAAAGAGAAAACAACACATCAGAATCTCACAGCGGAACGATTTAAATATAATATAGAACATATACAGAGTATCATATACATCAGAGTACACAACTAAACATCTCAATTTAGACAGTTATATCATTTCTGTCTAATACAATACAAGACATCATACAGACAACAACACAGCGGAAACTCTAATCATATCTACACGCTGAAGCCTCCTGCTCCAAAGCTCCTCCAGAATTCGTCAAGAGATAACCTGAATCACTTGACTACTCATATATAATATGAGTACCCAAGAGTTTAATAAAACAGAAAATAAACACTCGGGTCAGACAGGGGTCTGGTGTGAGTAAACGGTTTAAGATTGCTTAACTTTAGAAAATCCTTTGAAAACAAAAGGTATCACGTAAGACTTCCCACACATAAACATGGAAAAGTTACCTTACGCTAACCAAAACATTTGATAGGAAATCCAGTGATATTATAATAGTGTCTAGGGTTTTCAAGTAAATAAGAAATAGCCGAAATTGTTACATTCATTAAATTCCAGCTACTAGCCACAAAAGTGGGTAATACAAACAAAACCGTAGGGTCTCGTAGGGAAAATGGGTTTCCAACAATGGCAGGGCTACTGGGGTACCGCCCGTCACAGTACGTGGCCTAGATCACCGTACCGAGGATTACTCCCTTCATCCCCTGCAACACAAGACCGGGACCATTCCTTACTGAATAGTCCCGAACAAGACCACCCCGCAGTTGGCTGCAGACCAACTGCCCACACAGCCGAAATATAAAGGGACCTCTAGACAGGGATGTATCTTGCCCTCCAGTGGGCGCGACCCACGAAGCCTTGCTGCACCTCCCCTGTTTTAGCCATTCCCGGTTGATGAGGCTTGAGGCTGCGATTACCTTTATAGGACCAATTATCTTAGAATGCTCATCGTCCGCCTGACGATGTGCTGAAAGCATTCAATCCATACAAGTTCGTTCCGGGTTCGAACGAAACCGAAGGCACTATCTCGTTGCACTCATTTTGGAATCACCCTCAGAGTCAACGACCATAGCCCTTGCACTCTAATTCACCATCTCGAATCTATAAGCACTATTCCGTCAAACTCATTACGGAATCACCCACAGAGTTATACTGACGTATAGCCCTTGCACCTCGAGTCTTCACTTGCTCCACTTGGATTAACGACCTAACGTTTAATTGGAATCAATGTGGTTTTCGGATTCCAAATATGGAAACCCGATCCCGGTCTCATCGAAACCAAACGCCATTTTAATGTCTAAGTTGTACTTAAGGGATTTAAACAATAGATATTTAGAAATATCACTTAACATAAATGGATGATTCACAACACAGATAGATAAGCATCTATTATCACATGCATCTATACATATCACAAAGCAGCATATATATCACAATCAGATATAGCATATACATATCATCATCCATCAATCAATGCCATCCAACAACATCCAATATCATTAACTCATCCAATGATATATCATCCAATCATTAATCATTCATAAACAAGTTTGATTCAAACTTGATTAATTTAATTAATCCTTAAATTAAATTAATCCTTAATTAAACACTTGGATTATCTTCAATCCAACTTCTTATTCATTAATTAATTACAAATTAATTAATTAACATCACTTAATTACCCAACTCAATTAATCTTTCCTGATTAATTATCACTTGATTACCTTAAGTAATTATTACTTAATTACTATATTAATTAATCACCTTGATTAATTACTCCAAATTATACTAAGTAATTACCTCTTAATTACCTTTAAAAATTAATCATACTTGATTAATTATCCTCTAATTATTCTGGTAATTATTCCTTAATTACCTTTAATTAAATTTACTTGATTAATTACTTTTAATTAATCACACTTGATTAATTACTTTTAATTAATCACTTTAATTAATTACTTTTAATTAATCACCTTTGATTAATTACTTTAATTACATTTAGTAATTAAAACTTAATTATAAAATTAATTATTCTTAAATTATTAATTAACAATTAATTAATTATTTTCATTAATTAATGATTACATCATTAATTAAATTCTATCTTAATTAATTACTTTTACAAGTAATTAATAACTCTTAATTCTTTCTCTTAATACTTTAATTAATCAATCATTAATCAAATAATTTAAACCTTTAATCAATTATTAATTAATTCTCTAATTAATAACTAAAGTGATTATTCCCTAATCACATTTACTTAATTACTTTTAATAAAGTAATTATCCTTTATTTAATTACCCCAAATAATTAACCACTTAATTACTTGATTACCTCCCAAGTAATTATATTAGATTAATCCAAAGTGATTATCTTAATTAATCACAAATTAATTATTTAATTAATTATTTAACTTAATCATTTAAAATTAATTAAATGATTCTTAACTTATTATATTAAAAGATACTAAATTAAGAAACCATTTTCTTAATTAAATCATTTATTAACAAATAAAACTTGATAATTAAAAATGATTTAACTATCTCAATTATCTTTACAAATTTAATTATCTTTAATTAAATCAAATTCAAAATAACTAAAGATAATCTTTATTACAATTGATTATCAAATTCTAAATCATTAAACTTTATTTAAATAAAATATAATGATTTAGAAATCAATTAAATTTAAACATATTATAAATTGAACTTTGAAATCTTTAAAACCTTTCCCAAATTATTTATTAAAGTTTAATATAAACTTTATTTTAAATCCATTTATTTTATTTAAAAAAACTCCATATTTTAAAATATATAAACTTGTTTTTAAAACATAACTTTGAAAACCATTTCAATTTGAACTTGTTTAACCCTTTGTTTAAAAAACTTCATTGCTAAAATAAAATTTCTTTGTATTAACGACTTAACCAACTTGTTTAAATCCCTAAACACATAATACCCGAGCTAACCCACAAAACTCACGCGACAATCCCCGAGCAAAACTAGCAAAACCCTGAGTACCCCACTGCTTCGAGTCAGACCATCAAAACGCTGAGCCTACTTCGAGTCTTCTATCTCTTCTCCCACTCCCAATTCCAGAACCATCATCAAATCATGTCACCGTGCACGTTAACGTGCACGGCACCGATGGACGCCGGCGATCACCATGCCGACCCTCCCCAAGTCACTCTCGTCCTCCACATCTAACTGCATCACCCAGAACACCCAAACTCGATCGAGAACAAGAATTCGACCTCCACCCCAACCTGTTCGAAACACACCCACAACAAAATTAACCACCGCCGACCAATTCCTTCACCAGAGACCACGCCGTCGCTACCTTAGCTCCACCTTACTCCCCTGCAACTCCAGAATCATATGCGATCGCCTCAAATTGCATTGCGTCATCGCGGCGTCTAGATGAACATTGACAGTAACATCAGGAAGTAAAACCCTATTATCTCAAACCACGATCACCACATACCAAAATAAAATACAATAGTATTTTTCACAAGATCACCGAAGCTTCCCCCTCCTTTGAGTTCAACGACGACGACCAATTCGTCGTAGTTTGCCGTGATTTGGCAAAAATACCCAAATCATTAAATCCCAAAATACTCACAACATACTCCATTAAAAATTGTGATTCCAGCTTCTAAAATCATCATTTACCATTTACAATCCAATCATGAAATCAAAACTTGAAATTGATTTCATCAAATTTTGACCAAATATTGTATTTTACTGTAAACTTGCAATTTACAACTAATTATTCAAATTTAAAACTTGCATATATTTTTAGATGATATGTTAGTTGATTACAAACATCTTTTATTTACACAACAAAGGCTCATATGAATCCAGAATTAAGTTATTGAATTTAATGATGAAACTGTAAATTTTAAACATACACGGATTATAAATTTCAACTACCCAGGCATTCAACTATCTTAATTCAAACATGCACTCAATTCTAAACTAAGTACTCAATAATATTAAATACCCAACCATATTAACATGATGAAATTCAAGTTAAACTGTTTTTAAAATTCGTTTTACTCACCTGAAAATTTTCCAGAAAACAGAACTGCATGTTCTTTTCTTCCCAAGCTTTGTTGAAATTTTCTGCATTCTTTCCTGAACTTGTTGCTTGATTAATCATTAGTTGCATGTTGATTAATTGTTGCTGCATGTTGATGTTGTACATCCTGATGCTTATTTGATTTCCAGATTGCATGTTTGTATTGATGAAGAGCTTGCATTTGATTGAGTTCCAGGTTTCAGATTTTACAGTTTCTTCCTTTTCTTTTCTTTCTTTTGTATAAAGTTTTGAGTTGAAGAGAAAAATGTTTTCAGCTGAAAGTAAACTTTTGTTTTATATTTACAAGTTAAATTTTAAATTTAATTATTAAAGAAAATGACATTTGTCACCTTCAAGTTCTAATTTACTTACACCTATACCAATTTATTTACAAGTGTCTTTAATGTAAATTGATATTCTTACATGTGTTATATAAGTATTATTTATATGTTTTATTAATGTTTTCTTTTAAATGTTATTTTATTTTTAACAATTTATTAAATCCTTATATACATGTATTTATGTAATATAAAATGTACATACTTATCCTAATAAATATTCATATGAAATCAAGTAGCTTATATTTTTAATTCAATCATGTTTATATGTTTTGAAACATCTATTTTAATTTAAATCTTATTTAAAAACTTAAAGTACATATTTATCATAAATAAGGAATTAACTTTTATTATTTTAAATTTAAATCTCAATTATCAATTCAAAGTCATTAAATCAAATTATCATTTTAAATTCAAAACTAAATATATTCAAGTTTGAAAATTCTTATTAGATTCAAATTAATAATTCCTATTTCAAACATATATATACAAATATATATACACATTTCAAATAGAAACATTCTAACATTAAATTTATTAATTTCCAAAGTCATGTTTTTAAACAAATATCAAATCACAATATATACATTCATATATATTACAATTTGAATATAAAGTTTTATTACATTAAAACTTCTTATTTACCAAAATAAATATTTCCAAATCAAATATTATTAGCTTTCAAAAGAATTTAATCTTGCTTATTTATATTGTTAGAAAAAAAATATTAATAGATATTACCAAATTGTTATCATTAACCTTTAAAATAAATTTAACTTGTCAATTTATAATATAAAATGATCAAATCAATTTAATTATTATCAAAGATTATTAAATTGATATTGCTCAAAATTCCGGGTCGTCACAGATAGCATCGACATCCGAGGATACAGAAATCTCCGGCGAATCAATGCCAATTATAAAGGAATTTCACCCCTTTACAAATCATTCAAAGATTTACGGAATCATCTCTCTTTAGAGAGGTCATTCCAAAGTGGGGTTACGGAATGCCCAAAATCAAAAGGGTAAAAATAGGGAAGACAAGACTGGATTTCAGAACAAGTGGGAGCGTTCCACAGTTCAAGGAATCCTAACTGATAAGAATCCTAACCAAGAGATTTCTATCAAGGTGGATGCAGAAGTAATGAAGTTCAGAAAATCTTGATTCCAAAATAAGAAAAATTTTATACCAAAATAATCTTTGAAAATCCTTTAAAAATCATTTGGAAATCATTTTATACTTCGAAAATACGTTCTCTTACAAAGAAAGGATTCTAAAATTGATTTCACTCATTCTAGGGTATTTCTACCCTATCTCTAATGAGTTTTTGCTCCGCAGGCTAAGGTTTTCCTAAAACCAAAGCTCTGATACCAACTGTAACAACCCGATATTTTCACCCATTCGCATCCGCACTTGTCGGACTTGAATTGCTCAAAATACCGCATTGTAAATAAATTTGGAGCAAATGAAACACAGTCACAGAATCGCAGACACAGAAATATCAGAATAACTCGCAGCGGAAATAAAAATACCATAGTAGTTCATGAAGCTACCATAACAAACTCTCAAAACATAATACATAATATTAGTCTGAAACATATACAATAGAAATCTCAAATACATATAAGTTTATAAATACCAGAGCTGAAATAGAACAACGGAAACTGAAAGGAAATAGATAACTAGACAAGCAGAATCTCCAGCGATTCCTAGCTCCAGAAAAGAAGTCCAAAGCTAAGCTGTAAATACTCAGGCTGACCCGAGCGTAAAGTAAAACACAAAACACTCGAGTCAGGACAATATACACTTATATAATGTAAACCAACTCAAGTGAACTGTAGTAGAAATGCACAATAACTTAAAGGATGCTTGGGATCGCCCATCCTTTAAGAATCAGTTAAACTATAAATTAAATACAGCCCGTGGTTAAAATTTCAAAATGGCATTTTATACTTCAAAATCAAATATCATTAAAAAAAATTAATATCGTTCAAAATCCATTTCAAAATATCAAAAATATAATATCTTCCAAACCACATTCATTTTTATTTAATTTAAATACCATTACAAAACACATTTCAAAATAGTTTATATTTCGAAACAAATTACTTCCTTTTTAAATCATAAAATGAAGTTATTATATTTAATAATTAAATTATTAAATTTCCAAAATTTTAGTCTTTCAAAATTCATTTATTCGCTTAATTTATTAAAACAGATGGAAATTCAACTTTCGCAGCATTTAGAAATTGCTACAGAAAGTTACATTCAAAACAGTTCAATTTAACAAAAGATAGCATTTAAAAATGCTATAATAGAGTCACATCAGTTTCAATAAAACTTAGTTAAATTCAACAATTATAACATTTACAAAAATGCTATAACAGCCTTTAATTAAACATAGCCATTTGGTTCATTATTATCCACTACAGCATTTACAAATACTGTATTATCATTTACATTAGAATTAATAGCATTTTAGAAATGCAGTTAATTAACTTCAAATATTAAGTATAATTTCACAAAAAATTATATTTTTTTATTTAAATCATTTTTAACTTATAAAATCATATAATTTCACTTTTAAAAAAATCATTTAAATACCCTTGTATTCATGATTTTATAAAGTTAAATCTCTATTCAAAAATCAAGATTTAATGATAATTCACTTATTAAATTCCAATATTAAATTTAAATTCATTAAATTAAATTTAACTTAACACTTAAGTTTAAATTTCAAATATAACTTAATTTCAATTTTAATTCATTTAATTCAAAATATCATAAATTTATCATATTTTAATATTTAATTTAAATTCCATTTATCACCAAATTATAATTTCCAAAATAACTTACATTTCAGATTTTCTAACTCTACCATTTATTTATTTCACTTATAAATTTTCAGAAAATCAATAATGCTTTACAAAAATCATTTTTAATCAAATTTAAATCAAAATATTATAATATTTACATTTCTAAAATAATTTAAAAATTTTAGAAAAACATATTTTAACAACAGGTTTGTATTTCATTTTCTAGCCTAGGTAAAGTGATACGGGTAATATATCATTTCAACCCGTAATTTACAAAGAAAACCCAGGTTTGATCATTTCAAACCCGCAATCCCAAGTAAATGAAAATAATTGAAAATCATTCAGGCCTATCATTTCAGCCCATAACGATTTTCTCCTATTCTAAAGTCCGTTCGGGTATGTATCATTTCAACCCATAGTGATTCTAATCTAAAGGGAACTTGCAGTGTGATAAACTGATAAAAATAACAGAACAACATAATATAACAGTAAAAGATATTATAACAGGTGTTTAAGCATGGGTGCACATCATATAATAATCATAATATAGCATGTGTAACATGATAATGCATTTTACAGATTAAAAAGGGGTCAATTTACTAGTTATATATGTACATATTGTCTGGTGAGAATAACTCACCTGTATAAGTTGGAGATAACAGATTCAGGCACACAAACAACGACCCGGAAAGCACGAAGGCACGACAATGATTTGAGTGTGAGAGAGACAAGGTTAATTTCCTTAAATACATGAGACAAAACAAATAAATATAACATAAGTTTTCAACTCAAAATAATAAAACAATGTTAAGAATAAATGCATAAAACAATTCCAAAGTCTTTGCACTTGCTTTCTACCACCTATGCTTCAGCTATAGATCTGAAATACATGACTAAGGAGTGGGTTAGGATCTGTTTTTGGGTTCCTAAAGGTCGGCCTAGCATGTATGGTGATGGGGCAAAAGTGATGCAAAGAGATAGGCATGGAACTACACTACATAAGGCAAAACAACAATGTTTCAATGCAAATATGGGCTCGGCCAAAGCAAGGGTAGGCACGGCCATGGCTTCAGGTGGGGCAGGGATGATGTGCAGCGGGGTGTCAGGTCTGGAACAATAGGTGGTGGTGGTGTATGGCCGGCCTTGGTGGTGGTTTAGAGGTGGTGGACCTAGGTGTGCTTGGCTTGAACATGTAGGTGATGATTTGATCTAAACTATGGCGGGTTTTCTTCCTCATGGAGCACGGCAATGGGATGGGGAGGGGCTAGAGGAGGTGTTGGTTAGGTGTGGTGGTGGTGGAGGCAGCCTAGGGATTGGAGGAAAGAGGAGCCGTGCCATATAGGTGAAGAAGACAAGTGTAAATCAATGAAAATCAAGAGGAAAGCATAAGAAAACATGAAAAACAAAGTGGTTTTTACCAAAATTTTTGCAACCAATGGAGATGGCCGGCTATTTTGGAGATGAGAAAGATTTGTATTCGTGAATTATGAGAAAAATAAGTGGCTAAGAGAAAGAATCAGGTCGTCCAAAACAATTGAATGCAAGAGGTTGGAAAACGAAGAGGTGGAAAACAAAAGGTCTCAAGCAGCTAAAAAGTCACAAAACTCTTCGAATTTCTTTTATATAAATTTGTAATTTATAAATACATATAAAACTTTTTAAATAAATATAAAAACTCAGATATGAAAATAAAAATACAAAATAAAAAAAATTAAATTTTAATTAAATAGAACTTAAATTAAGAAAATGGCTAAAAATTGCAAACTAGGCTTTAAAAAATAGAAATAACTTCAATAGACTTTGGAAAATTTTATTTAAATTTAAATACGTGTAAAATGAATAAAATAAAGTAAGACACAACAAATAAGAGTGAATGCATAAAATAAATAAATAAATTTTAATTATATATAATTAAATTAAGAAAATAGCAAGGAAAAATGGAAACTAGGCTTGAAAATTAGAAAATAGATTCAATAAGCTTTGGAAAAATTCTATCAACACTTTAAAAATATTTAAAAGATAGATATATATAATATAACATATTAACACATATTAAAATAAAATATGACAAATAAAATATAATTTATATAATTTAAAATAAACAAAATTGCTAAATAAAACAAATTGCATTCAATATTGAAATATACATAACTTTCACAATTTAAGTCCGTTTTCAACGAAATGAAAAGCAGTATCCAAGTTATTAAATATATTTTCATAATAAAAGATAAAATTTGAGAATTTAAATATTTAAATTTTGAAATTTAAAAGTCAATGTTTGAACAGTTTGAACAGAAATACACTTTTCAGTAAAATATCCAATTTATACTAGTTTGAAATTATAATTCCCATAATAATCAACATTTATATTTAAAAATGAAACGTTTGAAATAAAACATGTTTAAAATAATTTCAAAATGAAATAAGTTCGAAACTAAAATATACATTAAAATCTAGGGTTGTTACATATGGATACTTTGGATTGTAGACTTTGCTTGTTGTTTTTATTTCTGGTTTGCTACATGGAAACACATTTTCATTGAAAAAAACATGCCTGCTCACAAAGATCTTTCCACTGTCATCTAGACATTTATATCCTTTCTGATTTATAGTATATCCCAGGAACGTGCATGGTTTAGATCTAAAATTCAATTTATTCGAGTTGTATGGTCTAGTGTAAGGAAAACAGAGACATCCGAAGGTCCTTAAATTGAAATAGTCTGGATTAACTTCATTTAATTTTTCCATGGGACTAATCCCTTTAAGAACTTTTGTTGGAAGTCTATTTATCAGATATATAACTGTATTAAATGCCTCAGGCTAGAATTTTAATGGCATTGAGGCATGAGCCAGTAAAGTAAGTCAATAGATTCAACAATATGTCTATGTTTCCTTTCTACTATGTCATATTGCTCAAACGTATAGGGACATGTAGTTCTGTGTATAATTTCCCTTTTTTTGGAAGTAGCTACTAAGGGTCTTATACTCGGTACCACCATCAGATTGAATAACTTTAACCTAAGAATTAGTTTGCTTTTCAGCCATTGTTATAAAGCGTGTAATTGCATTATATGTCTCAGATTTTGTTTTTAAAAAATATATCCAAGTATATCTTGAATATGCATCAACAAAAGAAATGTAGTATTTATATCCAAAATCTGAGCATATAGGTGCAGGACCCCATAAATGTGTGGCAACTAATTCCAATGGTTTTGAATATTGTGTAAATGAGTCATTAAAAGCTAACTTGTGACTCTTACCCATTTGACAATAAGTGCATATATAGGGTAATGAGATATCATCAAATTTTATTTTATTTTCAACAAGAACTTGTCTTACGACATTAGTACTGGGATGACCAAGTTTGTAGTGCCAAAGATCAAATACATCTCTATTATTTCTTTTCATACTCAAATTACAGTGGTTTTGCTCTTCTGTGACATTTATGGAGTTAGCAGATTTAAATTTCTGGTAACTTAGGATGATCTCTATGTCACCTTGCAATAAAATGTCTCTAGTTAGTATGTCTCCAATTAAACAGTAATTAGGATAAAATTCAAAGTATACATTATTATCAAGAGCAAACTGAGATACACTTATGAGATTCTTTTTTATCTCTGGTACTTTTAACAAGTTATGTAAGAATAACTGCCTCTTACCTTTGATACAAGCATTACCAGTATGAGAAATTTTTATACACTTTCCATTCCCCATGAAAATGGTTTGATTATCTGCTTATTCCTACATCTGAGATTCAAGTTGTCAAGGTTGTTAGTGATGTGATTAGTAGCCCCAGAGTCTGGATACCAAGATTTATCCTTAACATGCTCTGCTCTAGCAATGTCATTTGAGTTTTGACCTTTGTTGTTATTGTCTGATTGACTGTCACAATTTTGTGCCATGTTTACATTGTAGCTATTGCTTCTTTGAATATTACTGTTCTGATTTGGGTATCTAAAATAGCACTTTACTGCTGTATGACCCATCTTTTCAAAGATTTGGCATTTTGGCCTATTGTTGTTGTTATTCCACCTTTCTCTTCCTCTTAATCTGTTATTGTAGCCACCTATTTGGGTTGATTGCTCTGTTTTGTTTTTGTTTTGGCTTTTGTCTCTCTGATTGGTTGTGTAATTGATAATGAGGTCAGAATCTTGTGGCCTTTTGTTATCTATCCTTGCTTCATGTGCCAGCAAGATTGAATGCACGTCATCTATAGATGGTAGAACCTTTTGAGAAGCTATAATAGCAACCACTGCTTCATATTCATCACTTAAGCCATTGAATATTGTTAGAATCGGTTTTGAATTTGAGATTATATGTTCTTTTGCTTCAAGAGATCACAAGTTGACTTGATCTTGGACAAATATTCTCTCATTGTGTGATTTTCTTTCTTAATATTTTGAAGCTGTCTTTTGTGATACATCACTTTCGATGCAGATTAACAGTTAAAGACGTCTTCAACTGTTGCCCATATCTCATTAGCAGTCTTGCATCCTATTACATGAAACAGCAGTTTTGTTTTTATGGACGACAGTAGCCATGAATATATTGACATGTCTTGATTGTGATGTTTTATGTATTCTTCATTGCTGGCTACTTTATCTTCTTGATTAGTGATAAATTTTGGTGGAGTTGGTGTAGCTCCAAGAATATATCCTTCAAATCCATATCCTTGGATTGCTATCTCAACCTGAAGCTTCCACAACAGATAATTGTCTTCATCTAAATGAACTGTTACAAGTTGACTTTGTGGGCTAATGATGGTTTCGACAAGATTCTTAACAGCTGTTGCAGTTTGTTGAGAGTTATTCACATTTTCAGATGATGCAGTGTTCGCTTCATTAGACATAATGAAAATCAGATACCAAAATGATGATAATGAGGGAACAGTGAGGATAAAACTGAAAGACTGATAGGAGGCAGTTAGTTCTTGATCAAGATATGTATTACTGATCACTAACTAGGTTAGATGCAACCGCAAAGCTTTAAATGTTGATTAAAGTTCTGATAATCTTTGCTAGATGACTCTTTTTGATGTTTTGTGATCTGTTCTTGATTTTCTTGATCTGAACTTGATTGATTTCTTTGTTGTTTTTCCTTCACAATTCAGGGATTGTTGTTGCTGCCAGATTGTTGTTCAGAACTGACGAGGCTCAGCACTTTAATTTGGATCTGAATAACTCATATGATGAACAGTTTTCTGATGAGTTTCCTTTTTTTTAAATTGTCGTTGGCTGGAATTTGCTCCGATACGATGAAAGGAATTTGAACGATTTTTATTGCTAAAACTGGGTAGTATACATCAGTACAAGAGTTTATATTTATACAATTTTTAACAAGAAAGATTACAAAGCAAATATATGTCTTATCGAAATAGGGGCCTTGGGCTGCCTTGATGGGCTTTTCTGAACTGCTTTTCCTTGAGAAGGAAATATATTTTGTTTGAAGGGTTTCAGCTGCGTATTATCTCATTATCTAATAATCATCATTCAAAGCAAATTTTGGTTTAAAGTGACATATATGAATATTTTTTGGATATAATGAATGTAGGCTTAACATAAACATAATTACACTGATAGTTTTATATGAGTTGAAAAGTGTGAACTAGAATGAAAACTAAGTGATTTAGTCAACAAAATTAATTTCAATACAAACTTCAAAGGATTTTGAGATGGTGTTATATTTGTGATATATATATATATATATATATATATATTCTTACGGACACAAATACTATTTGTTTAGGTAAGTAAAGATGCACAATGCACAGAGATCCTTTATAAACAAAGCACCAAACATATATAAATAGAGATCTTGCTTAATTTGTTGTCAATCCACTCAAACACGTACACAATCAATTCAATTTCAGTTCTTTAGGTTTTTTCATTTGTATCCAGATTTGTTAACATGTAGAAATTTTCAGGTTAATGGTGATCTTGTATGTTCTTTCGCTTAATTTTGCCGCTTAATTTTGCTGTCAACCCTCATTTCTTTCCTTCTTCAATGAGAATCTAAGTTGGCTGCTAGTTATAACAGACGATTTCCTCCCTTCTAGAAGCCATCTTCACCTTCGCTACACCATCGACCTGGTAAGTGTTATTCCCTTAGTAAGTTTATTGATTTAAGGATTATATTCTTTTTTGCCTTTCTTTAAGAAAAACAGTTTTTGAAAGGCTTATATTTATTAAAAAGCAGTAAGTTATATAATTAAAATGGCTAATCTGTTAGCAAAAATATTCAATATTTTTAATAGAGAAAAGCTGTACTAGTGCAAAAACGCTATCTTCTTGGATAAACTAGCTATGGATGTTGTCAAATTGTTTGAAAAAAGCATGTCGGATTGGCTTCAGCCTCACAATCAAAACATGCAAGAAAATTTATTATTTCTATAGAAATACTGTATGTCTTGAAAATGCAGATAATGTTCTTAACTATAAAATGGCATGTCTTGCAATGAGACTATCAAAACATGCAGGAAAATCATTTTGCAATTTTTAGTTTGTTATCTTGTATTAATATTTAATACGTCAAATTTTAACGTTGTTTTAGTGAGGATTAATCTGCAGAGTTGGTGACTACTGTTATAAAAATTAAGATCAGATCAGATCTAACTTCTGCTTAATTTAGATGTTTTTGGTAGATGATGCATGATTTTACTGTGCTATTAGAGTACAGAAAAAATTAGAGATTGTAAGATGCCATACCTGATTAACTAGCCCATGTTTCATAGTTTATGTATATGCATTATGGGCTCGTGTCCGTATATGTTCGTTGTTACACGTATACATGTAGTTCATGTATGATCTACTCCTTGCCTATTACCTTATAACATTGAATTTTAACATGCCCTATAGAAATGGATTTATACCTTTGTGTATAAATATAGTGAGTGAACTTCATAGAGTACAGAAAAGCTTAAGGTTAGACAACTCAATAGTTAAATATTACTGCATTTCCCTGTGTTTTAATTTTTGTTAGCTTCAAATCTCAAAATGGTAGTTTTTATTATTTAAGCAGAAAGTATACTTTTTTTGGAATTTGGTTTTGAAAGTGTTTCACCCATAATGCAGCATATTAACAAACTTCTAAACAAGCAAATAAAGTCACCTGTAAAATAAATAATTAAGTAGCGGTAGAGGTATTTACTATTATTATTAGCGATGGTGCTATTTCTTTTACTTTAGACAATATTTACCCATTATGATGTACATTTTTGTTGGCAATTGGTTGTGTATGTATATCATCTAACATCTTCTATTTTGATATAGGTTTCTTTTGGACTCTAGTGGATCAAGTGCGGCGAATGAATTAGGACAAACACAATCCGATTCACAAAGTCAATCGAGATTCATCATAGAAAACCTTTAAGGCAACCTAAGTCGATAGTATGGGATCATATGAAAAAGATTGTCTGAAAGAAAGACGATGGAGAAATGAAGACGATTGCACTATGCAAGTATTGCAAAACGGAGTGCCTAGCTGAGTCGAAGCAAGGGACAACTGTTTTATGCTATCATCTTTTCTATTTATGTCCAAAATCTCCTATATATAAGATAAAAGACTAGACACGGGTCAACCTCAAGATGGATTGGGTGGACCTTTGCTTGCACATTCTTTTAATCAAAATAGATGTATGTTAGCACTAGCTAAATTCATTGTTAAAAATGAGATATCATTTAGGATGGTAGGAAGCGAAGGGTTTAGAGAATTATTTGCTGAACTTCAACCCAGATTCATTGTACCTGATAGGAAGAAATGTGCCTTGCCTATTTGGGATTTATTTACAGTAGAAAAGACTAAATTAAAAAGTGTGATAGGGATCAAGAGGTTAGTATTACCACCGATACATGGACTTCAGTTCAAAATTTTAATTACATGGTAATTACTAGGCATTTTATGGATAACGATTGAAAATTACACAAAAGAATTATAGCTTTTACAAAAATCAATAGTTATAACGGTGATGAAATTGAAAATGTATTAGAGAACTGTTTGAATGAATGAGGGATGCATAAAAATTTTACCGTCATCGTTAACAATGCTAGAGCTAATGATACTGCAATTGGTTATATAAAGAGAAGATTAGAACATTCTAATTCTTTATTGCTTAATGGGAAATATTTACACTTAGATGTGTTTGTCGTGTCTTAAACTTAATAGTTAAGGATGGGCTAAAATTTTATTATGAAGCCGTCGAAGGCATTAGAAACTTAGTCAAGTACATTCACTCATCTCCTTCTAGATTAGACAAATTTAGATATTACTCCAACTTGATGAAAAAAGATAAAATGACTATCGTTCCACTTGATTTTCCTATAAGATGGAATGCAATATTTAAAATGTTTGATGCTGCTGGTAAGTTTAGAAAAGTGTTTGATAGGATGTGTATAGAAGATGAATCGATTAAAACTTACTTTAATGAGATGGTCAAAGATAAGAAGAACAATTTGGTAAAAAGAACAGCGCTTCCAAAACAAGAGGATTGGGAAAGGGATCATATTTTAATTGAATTTTTGAATGGATTTTATGAAACTACAATGAAACTTAGTGCAAGTAACAATGTCACTTCTTTGTTAATCTTTGATGATGTTATATTGATTCAAGAAGCGCAAATTGATTCAAGAAGCGACTAGTAATAATATTCATGATTCTAATGTGCAAAGTGTGGCAAAATTGATGAAGGTTAAATTTGACAAATATTGGGGTAGCATCGAAGTAATTAATGAAGTTATTTTCATAGTGCATATTTTGGATCCAAGCTATAAATTCCAATCTTTGAAGATCGGTTTCCTTGATATAGGTTGAAGTAATGGTAAAATAAATGAGTTTCTCAATGTTATAAAACATGCTTTAAATGAGTTATACGATGAATATAGGAAGAGCATGAAACTGAATATAATTGGATCTAATTTGGTGGTAAGAATTGAAGAGGTCGATGAAAAAATTGATGATAACGTTAGAAGTAAAAAGTTAAAAAGACTTCAACAAACAAGAAGAGAAGAACAATCGCTTAAGATAACTAATGAGGTTGATTGATATTTAAATGATCCATTTGAAAATCTTATGAGTAGATATTTCAATTTGTTAGATTGTTGGAAAGACAACCAAACAAACTATCTAATACTTTTCAAAATAGATAAAGATATTCTAGCAATGCCTAGTTCAACTGTTGCTAGCTAGCGAAAGTGCATTTAGTCTTGGTCGAAGAGTCATTAATCCTTATAGGGCTTCATTGGCTTCTAAAATGGTTGAAGCATTAGTACGTCTTAATGATTGGTTGAAAGCGGAGAACTTTAATTTTCATCAAGTGCAGTTTGAAGAAGACATTGAATTATTCATGGATACAGAGGCGATATGTGAAGGTAAATAATTTTCAGTTGGTATTGATATGTTAACAGCTAGAATATGTTAACATGATTCAATTATGTGGAAGAAAACCCTTGCTTGACCTTTTAATTTCTATCACAATTTACATTATTGTTTTATGAGTAAGATGACAAAGTGCATTATAAGTAGTTTCTGTTAGTCTGCTGTGAAATATCAAAAGTAGAAAGCAGTCAATCACTACAAGTTTCTACTAGATTACTACTATTTTGCCTATAGGATTTAAATATAGGGTTTAGACAAAGTAACGTAATTTTAAACATATTAATAGAAGAATCCAATGTGTATATAGATTATCACTGAATATAAATTAACACAGATTTAATATTGTCAAGTGGTTTGTCAAAAAATCATTTAGAAAAGCTGAACCTAATTTATAAAACTTAACCGATCTTAACAAAATTAATGCTGGGATGTAAATGCTAATTAATATTTTGTTTAGGGACTTTTTCTTTAACCTTGGGAGCATCATCATCATCACAACAAAATGAAGCAGAATGAAGAAACTGTTGGCAAGAATTTATGAAGAAAATAAAATGATTTATGATTATAATATTATGTTCAGATCTTATGGTGTTTCGTAATTATGAATGTATTATTTGAATTTAATATTACATGTAGTTCTATATTTCTTTTTCTGTTAATTATGATCGCTTATAGTGAATGATGTCTATATTGGACTGTTGCTCATACCTTAATATTCAGCAATAGTATTCTATGTTGGACTTATTCATGAATGATGCCTTCATATGAATTTTCTTTACATTTGAAGTTTGTAGCAGCAATAGCATTGCATATTCAAAATAACAGCAATAATCTACAAGTAATCTGTTATATTAATATGAATTTATGATTACCCTATTTAGTTTCCATCAACATTGATTCCAAACATTTTCGACCTGCAAATATATATTTCAAGAGTAGTCAAATCATATGCATCTTCCACAACCATCATCCCACAACCTGCATGGTATTCATTATCAGTTTTCTTTATCGGAAAAAGTGGAATTTCTATCTTCCATCCCACCTTTTCTAATTCTTGTGGTTACCGATTATAGGAATTCCAGAGTTCACAAAATAGAAACTGGAACAAATGTCATATTTCCATCAATGCTCGAAAGAAACGGAATATACCCAGTTGGTACAGAAATTTTCAAACCCACCCCTATATATCGGTATTGTATTTTTAATAGTTTTGAATAAAATAAATACTCACATAAAATTTGAAAGCCCAAAACATTATACGGCCCACTCCCTTTTTCTTCTTCCCGAAATTTTCTTTCAAAACATATACACAGATGCAAATGTCAATTAACATGCACGAAAACTTGATGATACAGAACTACGGTCTATGAAATCACCTCTCATCTTAGCCAATGATTCACTTTTCTCCAACTTGACTTATTTACCCCATCGCCAAATACTCCGGTACATAAATTTGAATCCCGTCTCACAAGTGACAGTTCAAGCAATAGTAAATGTTGTGACTTTAACTGGAATCACACTCCTTCAAATTTGCACTAATGAAACGCCTCCCAACCACGAATCCAATGCTTCAATCGCTTCGACCTATTATTGCCTACGTCGTCGTCTATAGCAAACCCTACTTCTCCACTTTCGTTTTTGACCACTGTCGCACGTCCTTAGGTTTTCACCAAAAATTCCTAATCACTAAATAAATCTAACGCCGTAGACATAATCATTTATTCTTTGCGGGCTATGAGAACTTATTTTTCAAAAGGAAAAGTTCATTTTTAGTTAACGAGAAAAACCAGTAAATCAGTCCTCCTTCCTCCTCCTTCAATTTGCAACGGCAGAGGAATGTTAGCATTGGTTTGTAAAGAGAAAGGTGGACATCTGCTTCAGGAGAATGTGGAAAGCAAGGAGAAAGATGAAGCTTCTGCAGTGGAATGAGACAATGAAACAGTGGCAGGTGTATACGTGCACAGTTGATATGCATAGGAGATTGTGATATGGGTTAATGTAGTAGTATCAGTTGTTGATCTGAGTCTTTTGTTTTGTATTGGGCTGCAATTGTTGTTTGGGCTTGTGTGTGCAAGGTGTTTGTAATAATATTTGTGTATAAATAGGCAGAGGTGAAGTTGTAATCAAAAATGAGAAAATTCAATAATAAAATTTGTTCTTCTTCCATATTGATGTTGTTGCCATTAGTGATAATTGATCTTTCTAATCTTAGTATTTTTGCTTATTCCAGTGCCTATATGTTTCAGCCCTATGATATAAGCTCATGTTCAGATGAGAATTGATTTCTGCAATTTGATGGTATCTGTTTTTCATATATTTGTTTTTATCTGATTTGCTTTTACCTGTTCAAGTTTCTCTATATGCAATAAAAGCTTGATTCTTGAATTGATAATTGATATTCCTTGATCCATATTCTGTTGTTGTCAAATACATCATTTCATCAATATTACAATTGTTATACAGTCCTGTTAATAAATTGCTGATTCATCTATATTTGCTAAATTCTTCACGTGATTCTCTGCTGCAAATTATTTCACCAGTTCTTGACCATTTATATGCAGTTTCCGGATAGTGTTGGTCTGTTCTTGATTGTTTCAGATCTTGTTGCCTTACCTCATTGAAGATTAGTTGATTTTTTTTTTGTTATTCAATTTGAGTTTAGTTCTTGTTCAGTGTGTACGCAAATATTATAACTGTTGTTATTTCTTGTGCTTACCTCTTCTTTTGCTTGTAAACTCTGCAAAACTGAATCAGTGCTCCATATACTTGTTAATATATATCAATATTTGATGAAGATTGATACCAGTTATACATCTTGATCATTCTTATGCAATATATTTCCATTCTTGAATTCTGCCCTCAATTTACCTAATTCCTTGTTTTGATATTCATTAGTCTGGATATAAGTGTTTTCTGTTACAAATTCCTGTAAGCAATTGATAATTCCATTATCTTTGTTAAACTCATTCTATAATTCTCTGTTGTAGCAACTTGAAGGTAAAACCTGTTGTTCTTGCATATATCAATCTTGTGTTTGGTATAAGTCCAGATTTACATTTCACAACTGCTGATCATTCATTTGTCTGTAATTCAATACATAATTTCTTGAGCCATATTGGCACATTGATCAATCTTTTATCCAGTACAAACCCAATTTGACATTTCTTGATACACTATTACATCTGAAACATAATTCACTGTCAAATTATCATTTTCTTGCTGTGTACATGCAACTTGTGCACATTCTCTTGTTTCAGTAAATTTTGTTCAGTTCCTTCTTCCTTTTGCTTATTGGATATTTCCACTACCTCAACTTCATTATTCCTCACCATTAAATCCATCATTTCATCATGAGCAAGGAATCTGACCCACCATGTTCTTCCAATTTGGTATCAGAGCCATCTAATGGGGATGAAATCGAACCCCAAGTCGATCCCAACCTCAACAAAAACCACTCTTATTCTCATCCACCTTTTCTTGATCAAGAACTGCTGTGGCAACGGCAAGGAGAGTTTAACGAACACATCACTAAATCTTTAACTCAACTAGAGCATAGCAACCGAAAATTAGAGAATGAAATTACTACCAGATTTGAAGGATTCCACAATGTCCTTACCTCTCTTTCCAATGATATGCAACAACTAAAATTCAAACCTCAAGCACCACCACCTGCACATCCCACAGGCCCTCCGCCCATACTCCAATTTCCTCCACCAAACCAAAATAATGATAATCTTCCCTATATGACATCCACCAGTACCAGAAACCACCCACCACAACCCAGACATATTCCTTATCCATTGAACCCAGACCCTCCTAACTCAAGAAATTCTGGTCCAAACTATTCCAACCCCCTTCCCACTTATGCCAATATGCATTATCCAAACCCTATGACCTCTTACAAACTAGACTTCCCTATTTTTTCTGGTGATGAGGGAGTGGCTGACTGGTTGAGACAAGTCGAACAATTCTTTAAATTCCAACGTACTGAGGAGCAGTATTGGGTAGAGATTTGTTCTTTTTACTTGAAGAAGGAGGCATTGCAGTGGTATCATTGGTATACAAATACAGTGCTTAATCATGATCTATGGCCAGTTTTTAAGGAAGAGATTTTAGTGCGATTTAACCCTGAAGAGATGGAGACACCCTATGAAACATTATCCAAACTCAAACAACATACCACAGTGAGAGCATACCTCAGTCGCTTCGAACAGTTACAAGCAGTAATTGAGACCCTACCACCTAAATTTTTGCTTGATAGATTTATTGGAGGATTGAAGGAGGAGATTCGCTATGATGTTATGACTTCCAGGCCTGTTGACTTCAGAGAAGTAGTAGCACTTGCCAAAATGTTTGAATGCAAATACACACAGACCCGAAGGAACCATAAGACTTCCACTGCTAACCCATCCCATACTTCTATCCCTAAGTCTGCTACCACTCACTCTACCCCTACCTATGTGTTCGTCGACGAAAATTCTATCGGTTTAGAAAACCGTCGAACGAATTTAAATTAAAAAATAACCGCAAGCGCACGGTGTACGAATGTAGCACGCGGCGAATACGGGTCGATCCACAGGGAATTGATGATTTTAAAATTCTATTCAATCAAACTATACCGAAATCGAGAGTGAATAGCTAGAAATGTAAGAAACTAACAAAAACTTAGCAAAAGAAAATGATAAAAATATGAGAGTTAAGAGAACAATTTAGAGATAAATCCACTCTCTAGATCATATAAATCAACAAAATGAAGTTATGATCTCTCTTTTCTTATCATTAGTGAATTAGTTGATGTGCTTATCATAAGTATGGTATATTTGTGCTATTAATTAGCTCAATATAAACCATCAAACTATAACACAACCACTAATAAACATTTAACTCTCATGAAATATGACAACAAAGTTGAAATAAAAATCTATTTTAAGCATAGCCTATTAACTATTGTTTAGAAATATAGGCTATCAAATTTCAATTTCAACATTCACTTCTTTGCCATAATCATATTTAGATGAAGAGGCAATTTGTGTTATGTTTGTTTAAGCATAGCTTATTTGTTATAAACAACATAGACTATAAAATTCAAAGCTAAACAACATCATTAAACCACTTCAATCATTCTCATTAAGCACAAAAAGAGAGCATAAACAACAAAATGTTGGATCTACATACTTGAGAGCTTCATTACCCCTAAATTGAAGGGATTAAGCTCTCATATTTGTTATTATATGAACAAATGTAGAAAACAACATTAAACAAGAAGAGAAAAAGAGAGCAAAATGAAAGGAAAAATTATTCTACTTGCATAAAATAAAAGAGATCTACACTACAACATGAAAGTAAATGAACATGAAAAGGAAAGAGCATTTATTAAATTGCATAAAATAAAAAAGATTACAAGAAATAAAAATTGGCTAAGTAGCCATTAAAAGAGAAAGAGAGCTTTCTTTATTTGATCTAAACTAAACTAAAGAGAAGGAGGCCTAAGAGAGACTAAGAGAAGAGATCATGTTACATGAAACATATGGGTATTTATACATGTATGAAACCCTAATTCATATTTTTGGGGAATACCCAAAATGCCCTTAGGAAGTGTGGAGGCCAAGTAACCATTAACATGTCTTAATCCCCCATTAAGTGTACATGAAACCATTAAGTCCAAAAGCATGTGCATTAGCCTTTAATTTGTACATTAAGGTAGGTGGGTAGGTGGGGTCCTCCATGTTCTTCACTTTGAATTATTTCCATCTTCATTCCTTTGTATTAATTTTGTGCATGCATATCTTCATGAAACCACTTCTATTTGAGATCAATTTCCTACAAAAATATATACAAATTTTCAATTAATTTTTCTCAAAGAAATGTACGCACTTAAATGACCGTTTTGCCCCTATATGAAGATGAATATATGAAAATTTGGAATTAATATGAATTTTGGTTAAAACAAGTTAAAATACCCAATATGATCATTTATTTAATTTAAATAGAATAAATATGGTGCTAAAAATATGCACATTTACGTGCACATCACTATGTCAAAGAATCAACACCACACCAACCTAACACCACATCTCGGGGTAGCAGCAACACTACTGTAGAAAGTATAGCAAGAAGTAGGGGGTTGACTCCTAATCAAATTGTGGAGATGAGAAGACAGAATCTCTGTTGTGGTTGTAAAGAAAAGTGGTCAAAGGATCATAAATGCAAGAATTCTCATGTGTATGTATTGGAAGGGTTAATGACACTTAAGGAAGAGGATGTAGAAAATAATTCTCAGGATGGATCGGGTGAATCTGAAGAGGAGACAGTAGCAGAAGAAGAAGCACTCTCCATTACCTTACAAGCAATGTGTGGAATTCCAGCTTTATCTACCATTAAAGTGAAGGGGATCATCAATAGGAAACCGGTACAAGTCCTCATTGACTCGGGGTCGACACATAGTTTTATCAATGCGCATCTTGCCAAGAAGTTAGAACTGCCTATTGATGAATCCAAAGTTTATGAGGTGACTGTAGCCAATGGTGAGAAGTTGACTGGCTCTGGTATATGTAGAAATGTAATGCTGAAATGTCAGGGGTGCAAAATGCCCATTGATTTATTATTGTTGCCCTTGGAGGGTTGCCAAATTGTATTGGGTGCTCAATGGATGAAAAGTTTGGGTGATGTGACCTTAAACTTGGAGCAGTTGCAAGTAAAGTTTCGATATAATAACAAATACTATACTTGGCAAGGCCTCAACCAAGAAGAAATGAAGATTGTTGATAAAAAGGCTATTGAGAAGGAAAATGCCCATGGTCAGTTGAGTATGTTGCTTTGCTATCAAGTTGAACTGAAAGAAGAACAAACTATAATCCTACCCCCAGCCATTCAAGCCTTGATTAACCAATACCCTGATATTACCTCCACTGTTCCATTCCTACCCCCAAAAAGACAGCATGATCACAAAATCCCTCTTCTGCCAAATACAAAACCAATTTGCCTTAAACCTTATAGACATTCATACCACATTAAAAATGAGTTGGAAAAAATTGTAAATGAATTGTTAGCAGTTGGAGTTATCAGGCATAGCAGCAGCCCATTCTCTTCCCCTGTGGTGATGGTTCGAAAAAAAGATGGTACGTGGAGATTGTGTGTTGATTACAGAAACCTAAATGCTTGCACTATTAAAGATAAATTTCCCATACCTTTGATTGATGACCTGTTTGATGAGTTACAAGGTGCTGCCTATTTTTCTAAACTGGATTTGAGATCAGGGTACCATCAAGTTCGTATGTGTGAAGAAGATGTACATAAGACAGCCTTCAAAACACATGAGGGACATTATGAGTTCCTTGTGATGCCTTTTGGTCTAGTTAATGCTCCATCCACCTTTCAATCCTTGATGAATCATGTGTTTAAACCTTATTTGAGGAAGTTCGTTCTGGTATTTTTTGATGACATTCTAGTCTACAGTAAAGACTGAGGAGATCACCTTGACCATCTCAAGACTACCTTTCATACATTGCAATTAAACAGATTGGTGATTAAGTTGACAAAATGCAGTTTTGGGAAGCAGTCTCTGGAGTACTTAGGCCATATCATTTCCTATCAAGGCCTAGCTGTTGATCCAAACAAGGTTACAGCAATCATAGAATGGCCTTTACCAAAAAATATAAAATCACTTAGAGGATTTTTGGGGTTAACTGGCTACTACCGAAAATTTGTTAAAGATTATGGAAAAATTGCAAGTCCACTTACTGACATGCTCAAGAAAAATGCCTTCATATGGACCGACCAATCAAGAAATGCTTTTGAGAAACTGAAGCAATGTCTCACCAGCCCTCCTATTTTAGCTATGCCAGATTTTTCTATTCCTTTTACTCTTGAGTGCGATGCAAGTCGTCAAGGCGTAGGAGCAGTATTACTTCAGAATAATCGGCCTATAGCATACATGAGCAAAGCTTTACATGGAAGAAACTTGTTGATGTCTACTTATGAAAAAGAGCTATTGGCCATTATTTTAGCCACAAAAAAATGGGCTCAATATCTTGTGGGAAGGCAATTCATAATTAAAACCGATCATCAAAGTTTAAAATTTTTATTAACTCAAAAATTGCATACTGGACTGCAACACAAGTGGCTCATTAAACTGCATGGCTTTGATTATAAAGTAGAGTACAAAACTGGGAAAGATAGTATAATTGCAGATGCTTTGTCGAGAAAGGAAGCAAGCAATTGGGATAATGCAGAGGCACAAGCTATTTCTGTGGTTCAAACACCATGGTTGCAAGAGCTTAAGCACACTTTACAATCATCTGAATGGTATCAGAGACAGATCAAAAAAATTCAGGATGGAGAACTCAGTAGTAGCAAGTATAAAATAGTTGATGGTTTGATTTTTTACAAAGGAAAGATTTTTGTGGATCACCACCTCAGCAGTTTGCAACAATCTCTAATACTGGAGCATCACTCAACACCTCTAGGTGGTCATGCTGGAATCAAGCCAACTTTGAAGAAGTTAAAGCAAGTGTTTTACTGGAAAAAGATGAGAAGAGACGTGGAAATGTTTGTGAAAGAATGTGAACAGTGTCAAAGGAATAAAGGGGAGAATGTTTTGCTACCTGGTTTGCTGCAGCCCTTGCCCATTCCTGAGATGATTTGGACAGATATAGCTATGGACTTTATCACTGGTTTACCAAGGAGTGATAAGTATACTGTTATACTAGTGGTTGTTGATCGGCTAAGCAAGTATGCTCACTTTTTTCCTCTCAGCCACCCCTACACTGCTAAGGATGTTGCTACTGTGTTCTTCAATGGTGTGTTTAAATTGCATGGCCTACCCAAAAGCATTGTTAGTGACAGAGATTCTATATTCACCAGCAAATTTTGGCAAGAATTGTTCAAGTTACAAGGTAGTAGGCTAAAGCTAAGCACTGCCTACCATCCTCAAAGTGATGGGCAGTCTGAAGTGATCAATAAGGTATTGGAAGGATATTTGAGGTGTTTCATCTGCCATAAACCAAATGAGTGGAGTAAGTGGATAGTGCTAGCTGAGTATTGGTATAATACTACCTGGAAAGTTTCGACCAACACCACTCCATTCAAAGCTGTGTATGGTATTGATCCCCCCACACTTTTATCCTATGTCCAGAACACGGCTAAAGTGGAACAAGTTGAGGAGATGTTGTTTACTAGAGACATTATGTTAGAGTATTTGAAGGATAGTTTGAGATTGGCACGTGAGCGAATGAAGAAGTATGCAGATTTGAGGAGAACAGAGAGGAAGTTTGAAGTAGGTGATTGGGTGTTCCTTAAGCTTCAACCTTACAAACAGTTGACAGCTAGAAATCACAAGACTTGCAAACTCTCACCAAAGTACTATGAACCCTATGAAGTAATTGAGAGAATTGGAGAAGTAGCTTATAAACTTCAACTACCTGTCACTGCAAAAATCCACCTTGTCTTTCATGTATCACAGCTGAAGAAGAAGGTTGGCAGTTCTGTTATGGTGCAAGATGACGTCCCCAGTTTTGTGGAGGAGATTGTAGAGCAACCCGCGTATATAATTGATAGGAGAATCATACCCAGAAATAATGAAGCAGTGGTGCAAATTTTAATCAAATGGAAGGAAAAATCCGTTGATGAAGCTACCTGGGAAGATTATTGGCCAATGATTAAAAAATTTCCTACATTGGACCTTGGGACAAGGTCACTTCTTGAAGTGGAAGGGAGATGTAACGACAGAGGAATGTTAGCATTGGTTTGCAAAGAGAAAGGTGGACATCTGCTTCAGGAGAATATGGAAAGCAAGGAGAAAGATGAAGCTTCTGCAATGGAATGAGACAATGAAACAGTGGCAGGTGTATACGTGCACAGTTGATATGCATAGGAGATTGTGATATGGGTTAATGTAGTAGTATCAGTTGTTGATCTGAGTCTTTTGTTTTGTATTGGGCTGCAATTGTTGTTTGGGCTTGTGTGTGCAAGGTGTTTGTAATAATATTTGTGTATAAATACGCAGAGGTGAAGTTGTAATCAAAAATGAGAAAATTCAATGATAAAATTTGTTCTTCTTCCATATTGATGTTGTTGCCATTAGTGATAATTGATCTTTCTAATCTTAGTATTTTTGCTTATTCCAGTGCCTATATGTTTCAGCCCTATGATATAAGCTCATGTTCAGATGAGAATTGATTTCTGCAATTTGATGGTATCTGTTTTTCATATATTTGTTTTTATCTGATTTGCTTTTACCTGTTCAAGTTTCTCTATATGCAATAAAAGCTTGATTCTTGAATTGATAATTGATATTCCTTGATCCATATTCTGTTGTTGTCAAATACATCATTTCATCAATATTACAATTGTTATACAGTCCTGTTAATAAATTGCTGATTCATCTATATTTGCTAAATTCTTCACGTGATTCTCTGCTGCAAATTATTTCACCAGTTCTTGACCATTTATATGCAGTTTCCGGATAGTGTTGGTCTGTTCTTGATTGTTTCAGATCTTGTTGCCTTACCTCATTTGAAGATTAGTTGATTTTTTTTGTTATTCAATTTGAGTTTAGTTCTTGTTAAGTGTGTATGCAAATATTATAACTGTTGTTATTTCTTGTGCTTACCTCTTCTTTTGCTTGTAAACTCTGCAAAATTGAATCAGTGCTCCATATACTTGTTAATATATATCAATATTTGATGAAGATTGATACCAGTTATACATCTTGATCATTCTTATGCAATATATTTCCATTCTTGAATTCTGCCCTCAATTTTCCTAATTCCTTGTTTTGATATTCATTAGTCTGGATATAAGTGTTTTCTGTTACAAATTCCTGTAAGCAATTGATAATTCCATTATCTTTGTTAAACTCATTCTATAATTCTCTGTTGTAGCAACTTGAAGGTAAAACCTGTTGTTCTTGCATATATCAATCTTGTGTTTGGTATAAGTCCAGATTTACATTTCACAACTGCTGATCATTCATTTGTCTGTAATTCAATACATAATTTCTTGATCCATATTGGCACATTGATCAATCTTTTATCCAGTACAAACCCAATTTGACATTTCTTGATACACTATTACATCTGAAACATAATTCACTGTCAAATTATCATTTTCTTGCTGTGTACATGCAACTTGTGCACATTCTCTTGTTTCAGTAAATTTTGTTCAGTTCCTTCTTCCTTTTGCTTATTGGATATTTCCACTACCTCAACTTCATTATTCCTCACCATTAAATCCATCATTTCATCATGAGCAAGGAATCTGACCCACCATGTTCTTCCACAATTCCAGTCGATTCTTTTCTTCTTGCTTGCAAATGCAATATATATAACTTATTAAGTAGCTCAAATTTAAGTTTGGTGAATTATGGAATTTATTTGGATCCAATTTGCTAAGAGGACTTAGAGTTTTAAGTAAAATTTTATTGATCTATTATTTTCCCCTCCTTTCATGATTGTATGGAGATATATTTATAGGGATAGTAGAAATCTCAGGAAAAGGAACAATTTAGTGATAAGGAAAAGAGGAAAGATCTAGTAATAAGGAAAAGAAATTAAGATTAGGATTGTTGGGCTTCATTTCATTTCCTTTTCCTTTCTCTTCTATCTTTTCTTTAGTTTATTTAACAATTCAAATTCAAGCCTAATTAAAAATCACATCTACTACAAAATACTTTCTAATATTTACAAAATAATTTCCCATAATTTGATTAATCATTTTACCTAAATCATTCATTAACTAATTTCAAAACTATATTAGTAAAATTTATCCTCTTTATTAAAATAAACTTTATATTCATAAGATTCTAAATTATCATTATTTCCAAAATAATCAATATTAAATAATTTCAACTTTATTTCCCAATATGTTAAACAAATAATTATTATTAATGCTCTTTAACATTAACTTTAAATATTTTATCATAAAATTTTAATATTCCAAATTAAATCCAAATTATATATAAAAATTCTTTCCAACCAATTAAATAATTGTATTATCTCTTATTTATTACCCCCAAGTACTGGGTTGTTACAGATTACCACAAAAGCTCCAAAGATGATTTATTAGATCATTTCATAGTCTTTAGTGGAGTTGAACACTACAATATAGCATTTGGCTAGAAACTTGAAATTCGAGTTCCATTGCACTTCCAATCATATCGTTGCATCATACATCCGGTGTTGCTAGAGCACCCTCATACACAAAGTTGTCTTCCATGTCTCCTTCATCCTCAATAGTTATATTGTGTAAAATAACACAAGTGTACATTATATTTGTCATTATAAGTGTTGACCAAAGTCTACATGGATTGCTGACTATGACAAATCTTGATTGAAAACATCAAATGGTCTTTCAACGTCCTTTCTTTGGTTTTCTTGCATTGCCACAAACTTTGATTGTTCATTATTTAATGAGTTAGGAATTGTCTTATAATGATTCTCCATTTTGGGTATATACCGTCGCCAAGATAATATCCATGATCATACATGTTACCTCCTAGACTAAAGGAACACAGAGTTGATCTACCATTAGCTAAGTCATTAAAAAAAGTAGATCGATCGACTACGCTTAGGTCATTGTTAGATCTTGACATTCCAAAAAGGCATGCCTGATCCATATGTCATATGAAGCTACCGCTTCAAGAATAATTATAGACCTACGAGACTTACCCTGATAAGCTTCGACATATACCTTTGGACTATTCTTTCACTCCCAATGCATACAATCTATACTGCCCAACATTCCTAACCATTCTCTACTACCATGCACCCACATTGATCTTGCTATATTATTTTCATTTGGTCTTCACAAGTATTGATCGTCATAATTTTCGACGATAGCTTGACAGAAATGGTTCAAAGATTATAGTACCGTGCTTTCCCCCAAACACAAATTCTCATCAAGAGTGTCTGCTGGTCCTGCACATGCAAGCATTCTCAACATAGTAGTCATTTTTTAGATACCAATCAATCCCTGAATATGAGGTGCATTAGGTTTGAAGATAAAGTATTTATCATGTTGTTTAATTGATTGTAAGATTCTGAGGAACAAAGGTCGCACATGCAAATCTTCTTCTACAATCATCATCGGTGTAAGTAGGATTTGAATTAAATAGTCTTTCATTGATCTTTCATTATACCAGGAATGTCTGTGATTTTTGTAGCGACGGCTAAAAAACTAATCCACCATGTTGCCCACCGGGTTGACCAAATTGTAGCACATACATGGCTATTAGCTCTCCTTCATGACGAAAATGGTCGTCTATTATTTCATCAAAGCCATCATCAAAAATATAAGATCTTCAGCTGACATTATTTTGTAGTTTGAAATATATTAGATCTAAATGAAAATGGATGAACAAGAATATCATAGGTATGTGTACAGTAGTAGACATCAAGCTTGGTTAGTAGAGACAGAGTGGCTTAGTGTCCTATCACTATCACACAATGTAGCCACGTTGCATAACTTTTTTCACATGCCGGCTTGGTTAATGGAGGTAGAGTGGCTTAATGTCCTGTCACAATCACACACCGTAGCCACGTTGCACAACTTTCTTTATATAACAGGCTGCTTAATGGAGACAGAATGGCTCAGTGTCCTGTCACAATCAAACACTACAGCCACGTTGCACAACTTTCTTCTCATGTCGGGCTGCTTAATAGAGACAGAGTGGTTTAGTGTCCTCTCATAATCATACACTGTAGCCACGTTGCATAATTTTCTTCACATGCCAGGCTGCTTAATGTAGACAGAGTGGCTCAGTGTCCTTATAACGACCCACTTTTCCATACAGTTTAAGTGGTTAATAAACCATACATGACTCACTCAAATTGAATGGAAAGGAAAATAATTAGGAAAAAAAGAAATAAGATAAGAATAACTAAACAAATAAGCAGAATCTCACAATGTGATGAGCAGACCTATACTATACAAAAAGTCTTTACAAAAAGAAAACCTCTTTATTATATATTTATATATATCTAAATCAGAGTACACTAATCTATTTCCATTTCGGACAGTTATGACAACGTGTCCTTACAACTTGATAAATACAACAAACAGACCCCAAGAATATTAAACAATGAAAGAATATAAGATACATGAATAAGTCTTGGAGAATCCAGCTCCTCTTCTGAATGCTCTAAAGAATCCAGCTAAACCTGGAAAATATGCTCGGTCTGATTCGAGCATTATAGGAAAACAACGTCTAGGTCGGTCTGGTAAAATTAGTGTGAGAAACATAATCAAATGGGTTCCTAATGTTTAAATAAATCTTTCGAAACAAAGATATCTCGTAAGACCACACCACGCATAAACAAGAATGAGTTTTTATATTATGATAACCAAAACCTTTTACTATCGGCAAATCCTGTGATATTATAATAATGTCTAAGGGTGAAAATAATAATAATAAAGTAGCTATGATGCTTGTGAGTGTACATCCCAAAAATACTAGGTATATAATCAAAAACCAACAAGGCACGTTCGCTAATTGATGTACCACAGGAAAAACATAGCTGGTCTCGCTAAGACTGAGTGCATCGCCGCATGCATGCATAACAACTGCAAATAACATCTAGGTGGAGCCGACTATACCCTATGGGTTTGCCAACCCTACTGACCATGCGTCATATCTCTGGTTTCAGCCATTTCCACTAACGAGGCTACGTTTGGCATTCCAACTCACGCGTTGCCACCAAAATAGATATGGAATCCCACGTAGATTCTCATACTCCAACGGGTCTCAGAATCACACATAGATTCCTACATCTCAAATAGATCTTAGAATCACGCATGGATTCCCACACCACAATGGATCTCGAAACCACACATGAATTCCAATATCTCAATATATCACAAAAATCCTCCTTAGAACCGTATATGGTTTTTGGAGTGGTTAAGGTTTCGAGTCATCTCTACGAGTACACTCTTTCGCTTCCCGGGTACCCCAAAAACCAATCGTCGATTTTTTGGAATGCTCAATACCGGTTCTTTAGGAAATAATTAGACAATATATAAGAGCCAGGATCACCCCCTAACCGTTCAAGTGGACAGATCTCCTTATCATTCGTCCTAGAAGAAGAAAATGAGTTTGTACGTACAGTATAGCACCACCGACGGTAACTGTACCATATGTTCTCCATGTTTCTCCTAGATATTTCCAGAGTTAAAATCCTTCAGTGTTAAGTAGGAATATTTCTGTACCACCAAAATTAAGAATTTAGGCCAATATTTGATAGTCGGTTATTTAACTATCAAATAATCAAACATTCAAACAAAGATTACATATCCCATGGAAATCACTAAGCCTCTTAGATTAATCTTTCATTAATTTAAAATCACATTTCAAATATTTATTAAAATCTTCATATACTTATCTCACAGGTATAAGTATATTCACAAACCAGTTCTTTTAAAAATACTTGAAAACGTTTAAAAATAGATATGGAAAGCACCGTTCAGTATCGATCATGGATCGTAGTTTATTCAATGGTTACGTCGCTATACCAGTGAATCGATATTAAAATGTAGGCAATCTCTGCCCCACGAATTACACCATGAAAACCAACCATTTCTTTCCAAATCTCTTTATTTTATGAATATCTCCAAATCTATTTATAAAGTTTTGTTTATAAATCTCCAATCTATTTATAACCATTCTTTATAAATCTCAAAACCCATTTATAAAACTTCCCCTTTTAAGATCTTTAAAACTTATTTATAAATTATTTTATAAATATCCAGAACCATTTATAAAACTCTTCTCATATTTAAAAAAACTTGTTTAATAAACTCTTTAAGTTAGTAAGGTTCCCTTGATAAACCATAAATTATTTAAAATAACCTTAATTATCGAGTTATTATTTAAACATCCTTCTATTCCATTTTAATTAAATATTATCCAAAATAATAACTCTAGCCTCGTAAATAATATTTTAAATTAATTTTTAAGCACTATTATTATATTAATAAGTTAACTTCAAAAAAATATTAATATAATAATTAATTAACTTTAATACATTATTAATATAATAATCAATTAACTTTTAACCAATATTAATATGATAATTAATTAATCTATAATATAATTAAATAACTTTGATTAAAAATTAAAACATAGTTAAATCACTTTAAATAAATTATCAATTTTTTTTTAAATAATTAAATAGATTTTAAAATAATAAATAAAAATTCTTTAATAAGAAATAACTTATAAGAATTGTATTAATGAAGTAATTAACTTTAAATCATTATTAAAAATAATTATTAATTATCTTCATAATATTATAGAAAAAAATTTCATTACTTTCTTTTAAATCCTATTACTAATCATTAATTTTCTTTTAAATTATATAATAGATAATAATTATTCTTAGAATAACTTTCTACTCAATAGTTAAATTTTCAAATTTTGAATGTGGCTTAACGATCACAATGGTACTTAAATATGCTACCATGTCATTTAATTTAACTTTCCAATTTAATTACTGACATTTACATAATCAACATCTATGTAAACGATTAACCATCACTGTTTAATTCGTTACCTATCAAATTGGCTTATCAATTAACGATATATATTAGATGCCCAAATCTATAAGATAATAGAAAGAGAATTTATTCTGCTAATTAAATGACCAATTAATTCAATTAGCGGAATGATATTTTGTTCCGCTAAAGAGGTACCCTATTCAATTACTTTAACATAGTCGTGTTTATTTGGTCAAATAGATAACATCCCTAAGATTTAATTAATTAAACTATGTAATTATTCAAATTATCATAATTAAAATCAAGCGGTATTAATTTATCATTAAATTCTACGACATCAAAACTAACCACAAGTTGTATAAAAGCATTAGGCTTGTCAATATGAACACGATACAAAAATTCATATGTCGATCGGATTTGAAATGAGTGAGATATGACTTCTAAAGTTAAACATATTATTTATAAACTTTAAACAATCAAATTTATGATTTCTCACCATCCATACATGCATGGCCCAATGAAGCCGCAACAAACAATAGTTCCCTAAAAGACCTGAAACCCGCTTCAAATTGTAGCCTACACCTCCTCCAACGCATGCAATTAGCCATATTAAAGGGGACTAAATTGCAAAGTCCAATGCAATGAACAGTAGCTCAATCTTCATGCTGCTTCTTTTAAATCGCATGAACATGTATCACGAACTCGAAGCCCTGCCTTTCCTCCCATGACCAACACCTCCACACCCATAGCCAGCCAACACCGCTGCCTCCAAGAGCTTCGCCACAGCATCCCCCAGTTTTCTCTCTCTCCATATACAGACCCTACACCCTGCTAATTCACTTCACAGCCAAATGTCCAGGCCCAAAGTCCCAGCTATTGTATAGCACCTCTCCTCCTATTTGCATGAACACCTACACGGCTACACTTCAGGAACATCACACCATCTTTTTGTCCACTGTCCAACCCAGCTTGCCTCCCCCCCATCATTCCTTAAGCTCCAATTCACCAGTCACACAACACATATATCTCTATATGCTAGGATACACACATACGGTGTTATTTTATAAACAAAGAAAGACAAAGAAGAAATAGAAAATTGTTCCCTGTGTATATTTTAATTATAGAGAAAAGGTGTCCAATTTCTTGAGGACATGAAAATAATATGCGAAAATGAAAATTGGTTTCTCTGTAAAATGTGTCTCCCTATGTGTTGCTATGTACAATAAATGCAGTGAAGAAAATGTAGAATGTATGCCTCTCTATGCTATTATGTTCAAAAATATATAAAGCAGACACAAGGACGATTCATTAAATGCAAGAAACAAAGGTCATGAGCAAGGACCGACAAATGTGTGCGCGCCACGATTTTTAAAAAAATTGTTTGCGCATGAAATTTTCATGTCTACCAAGTCTTTACTCAAAGGATACTATTAAGTCTCGGCATCTATGGTATCCCTTTTGTTATGTCCTCTCTCCTTAAGAAATTTTGCATATCATACTTGCATTTTGAGTTTAAGGACGGAAACAATTCCATTGATTTAACGAGATCGATGGAGAGTTTCAGCTTTTATAAAAATACTAATTCTATCAATAGTTTCTTTCTCAAAGTTGGATCAAACCTTCTATCGAATGATGTGATTTATAAACTGTGTGATTTCGAAAGTCTTTCACAAATAGTCCGAAAGCACTCTTTTCGAAGGATTCATATTTCCCTCTACCAAGTTATAACTAGTGTTCCATTTGAGCGTTAACTTAAAATAGTTTTTGATGGTTGACACCCCACCAAAAATGGTTGTAGATGGCCGACACTGCCAAAAGTGGTAGATGGTCGATGCATGCCAAAAGTGGCTGCAGGTTTGGATCCAAAAGGGCTCCCTCATAGTGATGTGCTACAAAGTGTAAGGCCAGATCGCCTGGGTTTAAAACGACATCAAAAAGTATTTCGCCACACAATATCACGTTCGGCCACGAACGACAGAAATGAAAATATAGTCACGTACAACGTGGTGATACGATCATAAAACAACAATAAAATAAACAGGTTATTTTATTACGTGAAGTGTAAAAAATGCTCATGTTTGCTGTAAATACGTCAAACAGAAATTTATTTATTTTTCAAATTAAAAATTTTGAAAAAAAATCTATAAATTAAATTAAAAATATGTCATTGAAAATCAAGCGGTTTTTTACAACATAGGTTTTGTTATTAAACCCTAAATCAAATATTTAAAACTATTTAAATATTCCTAAATTCAAAGTTATAAAATATTAGGTTGTTACATTCTACCCACCTTAAAAAGAATTTCGTCCTTAAAATTTTCATCATACGAACTCCATATATTATTCATAAACCCGCATGATACTCATAGATCATTCATATACTAAATTTGATTCGATCACCACTTAAATACATAACTCCACTTCTAAACTAGCATCACTCCTTCGATTTTCTAATGCAGACTCTGATCATACTTTATAACTAGAAACCTCTTTACTCATTCAATCTGGTAAGTAGCTAAGAAGAGTAGGATGCTGATATCCAAACTCCATCTCAGAATCTACTTTTCTTTGGATTTAGAGGTAAAAATGTTTATTAGCCGGCCCAAGAACATCAAGCACTTTTAAAATCCCAGACGTTAAAATCCAAAGACACTGTTTATAAAACAAAGTTTAATCATACCTTCTTCATAAATTTTACCCAATTAAAATTTCATTTATTTACCTACTCTTTAACCAAAATACCTTATTATTTTGAAAATTTTACACTACTAGAACTACAGTGTATTCCAATGCCCAGTTTCCAACGGCCTCCAACGACATTTCCAACGGCTCGTTGGATCTTGACGTAACCGTTTGAAGCCGTTGGAAATTAGCCGTTTGCGGCCGTTGGAAGCCGTTGGAAAATTTCCTGCATATTTTCCAGAGACCGATCTTCATCTCATTCCATCCTCTTCTCTTCACAACTTTTCCGCCAATTCCACCATTCCACCACCTCCAATCTTCAGCTGCCGGTCCAAACACCATCACAACCACCTCCGACGCCATCTAGAAGCTGCTCCGCCCATCTCCACCCTTCTAGCTCTCCAAATCGGTAATTTTGCTAAACCTAATATTTAGGTTTTTTTTATTTAGGGTTTAATTCGAATGTTGATTGATTCCTACTTGTTAGTGTATGCATATTACATCATGTTATCCCCTAATTGCAACTATTATACCATAATGAACAAGTTATTGTAACCGATTGAAAATTTTGTAACTTAGGATATTGCATTATAGTTTATGTTGATTTGGTTAGTATATTAAACGTATGTGCGTGATAGAGTTTATTGCATTTGAAAGCCGTTAGAATGGATATTGCATTTGTGCGAACACGAGTTTTGTATTTGTGCGAATACGTGAATTGATTTAGTGTGTAAATGAATTTGTAATAAATGAATTTTGTGTACAAATTTTGTGTATAAATGAATTTAGTTCTTATGTAATAAAACGGTAAAATATAAACCAATATTAATTAAACGAGTTATATATTTAAATTTAATATAAACAAATATTTAAATCCTTAGATATATTTGGCCCCGTCTGACAAGTGTTGTATATGATCGTTTTAGGGATATTCGTTTTTTCCACAAAACGGACAACTCTAATCATCTGATACATCACTTGTCGGATTTGTCCCTGTATTGGACAAGTTACGAACACTATAAAGTAATTATATTCCGTTAATCATATCACTTTAAACGGTTCACAAAATTTCGATGGCATTTCCTTTACGTTCCTTGTGTACACGCATTTGTGTATGATACAAGGAACACGGGGGAAATGCTGTCGAAATTTTGTGAATCGTTTAAAATGATATGATTTACGGAATATAATTACTATTGTGTTTGTAATGGGAAGTAGGATGACCGACCATCAAAGAAAGACACATAAGTGGCAATGAAACAATAGTTGCTTATTTAAAATAAAGTTTGTGAAATTAGCAGTTTGCGGCCGTTGGAAAATTTCCTGCAAAATATAAAATGAATGATTTATAACATTTTTACTCCATCATAGGTTTTCTAGTAGGGAAACATGGTCAATTACTTTAATGATCGGAGCTGGATGTATCAAAGAAGGAAAATTAGTGGCGCAATAAGCGAACATTTCTAAAAGGGGTACAAGTATTCATCGAATTTGCTATAAATAATATTGCAAACGATGAAGAAATTCGTTGTCCGTGTAGTAGATGCAAATTGTTGAACTATTTAGAACCGAATATGGCTAAGGTTCATTTGCGCCAATTCGGTTTCGTACCCAATTATTTGCTGTGGGATCGTCATGGAGAAATTGTAGCCCCTAATAATCAAGAACAGTCGGTGGAGGTCATCAGCGAAGAAGGTAGTACGAATCTCATAGAACATATGGTCGAAGATGCAACACGATCAATGTTCCCTACCGTTGTAATTGATAACGACGATGTTAAAATCGAAGAGGAACCAAATGTTGGAGCTAAAAAAATATATGATTTATTGGATCATGCTAAAAAACCCCTTTGGAATGGATGTTTAAGCGGCTCTCAATTATCGGTAACTGCAGAATACATTGCAATGAAATCAAAATACAACCTTGCAGAAGCTGGATTTACGGCTGTTGTGCAAGCTGCTAAACGTCATATGCCATCCGATAATTTAATGTGCGAAAATTATTATGAAGTGAAAAAACTTATGTCATCTTTCGGTTTGCCATATCAAAAAACAGATACATGTTTAAAGGGTTGCATGTTGTATTGGAAAGAAGACATCAATCTTAGAAATTGTAAAATATGTAATCAAGAAAGATACAAATCGAGGAAAAAGAAGGAAAAAGAAGTTCCGTACAAGCGTATGCATTATTTGCCCCTCACCCCTAGACTTCAACGATTATATGCATCATCTGTAACAGCGCATCATATGAGATGACACAATGTGAGAACACCTCAAGAAGGTACGTTGACATACCCAGCCGATGGAGAAGCATGGAAACATTTTGATAAGAAATATCCCGATTTCGCAGCGGAGAGCCGAAATGTTAGAGTAGGTTTATGTACAGACGGCTTCTCACCGTTTTCTCAGTTTGGTTCTAAATATTCATCTTGGCCTATAATAATCACACCTTACAATCTACCTCCGTGGATGTGTATGAAAACTCCATATATGTTTCTCACGATTGTCGTCTCTGGTCCTTATGATCCGACACAGGGCATTGATGTTTACTTACAACCGTTAATCGAAGAGTTGAAAATATTATGGTATGAAGGAGTTGAAACATACGACATATCAAAAAAGAAAAAATTTCGGATGTTCGCTTCTTTCTTATGGACTATTAGCGATTTTCCTGCATATGCAATGCTTTCGGGTTGGAGTACGCCCGGTCGTTTTGCTTGTCCTTATTGCATGGAAGAAACACGAGCATTTTTTTTGCCAAATGGAAAGAAAATTTCATGGTTTGATTGTCATCGATGTTTTCTTCATATTAATCACCCTTTTAGAAGAGACAAAAAAACTTCATAGCTAATAGACATGAGACTCTACGACCACCAACGGTTTGGTCAAGCGAGGATATATATGAACTTGTAAAAGATTATCCAAAGATACACGAGACCGGACAACAAGAAGAAATTCAAGGTAAATCGACGTTTCATAATTGGTGCAAACAAAGTATATTCTGGGAATTGCCTTGTTGGAAAAATCTATTAATCCGTCATAACATTGACGTGATGCATAACGAAAAAAACGTATTTGATAATGTGTTTTATACAGTTTTGAATGTGAAGGGCAAGACTAAGGACGATTTGAAATCTAGACGTGATATAAAGCAAATATGCAATCGTCCTGAGCTTCATATGACTCCTGACAATAAAAAACCTAAAGCATGCTATGATCTAGACAACAACCAAGTTAAAGTACTGTTACAATGGGTGGAAGGATTACGATTTCCCGATGGAATTTCCTCTAATCTTCGTAGATGTGTCGACTATAAAAATGGGAGACTGAGTGGAATGAAAAGCCATGATTGTCGTGTAATGATGGAAAATTTATTACCCATCGCTTTCAAAGAATTGTTACCGGTAAAAGTTTGGACGGTAATAACAGAACTTAGTTTATTTTACAAGGAGCTTTGTTCAACTACGTTAAAAGTTGACCGTCTACTTAAACTTGAAGAAGAAATTCCTATACTGCTCTGCAAACTGGAGAAAATATTTCCTCCGGGTTTCTTTAATGTAATGGAGCATTTACTTGTTCATCTTCCATATGAAGCACGTCTTCGAGGTCCTGTGCAATATGGATGGATGTATCCATTCGAAAGGTATGTTACTATATTGAGTATGTAAATGTTGATTTAAGTATAAATATAGTAGTTAATACTTAACCCAAATATTTTTTATTAGGTACTTAAATCATTTAAAGAAAAAAGTGAGACAAAAAGCTCGAGTTGAAGGTTCTATTTGCAAATCATATATCGAAGAAGAAGCTTTTTTCTTTTTCTCTCATTATTTTAAAGACCATGTGAACTTACCATTTGTAAGTGTTCCGCGTAATGACGATCATGCCGTTGAACAAGATTCTTCTTCTGAATCAATATTATCTATTTTTAAACAACATGGCCGACATGTTGGAAAATGTGAGGAAGTATGGCTAGATGATAAAGAATACCATGTAGCACACACATATATTCTTCTTAATTGTCCTGAAGTTGCACCATTTGTTAGGTAATTAGCACATTCCAAGTTTTGTTAAATTTAATACTACACGTGTGAATAAATAATAATGTAATATATCATGTTTGTGTTTGCAGTATTTATGAATCACAAAATCCAGGCGGCGATTTAAGCAAAGATTTCAGTACTTGGTTTTCGAAATACGTTTCTGATCCCACAAATAATGTGCTCGATAAAGGACTGAAACATTTGGCGTTTGGACCGAAAAGAAAAGTTAATACGTATCCAATATTTTTTGTTAATGGATATAAATTCAACACCAAAGAATACGGTGCTGAAAAATTAACAAACAATACTGGTGTATTTGTTAAAGGCAGTGATGACCCTAATAATCATATAAATGATTTTTATGGCGTGTTAACTCGGATATTGCAGTTGACATATTTTACAAGACCCGTGGAGGATATTTATTTGTTTAGATGCAACTGGTTCAGAATGTTCCAGGTTCTGGTATTAACGTGCATCCAAAATATAATCTTATAGAAATTAAACATACCTCGCGTTATCAAAAGTACGACCCATTTATACTAGCCAAACAAGCCCTACAAGCTTATTATGCCCCTTATCCATCTCTAAAAAGGGATAAAGCAGATTGGTCTGCGGTTTTTAAAACCAAAGCAAGATTTACGTTCGATGGACAAAATATTCCAGACGAACAAGCCTATCAAGCAGATCTGGAGGAAGATGCTGAAATAGCAATTACAGACGATCAAACTGATTTTGGACCTTTAAATGACGAGACAAATGTATTAGTCGCAGCATTTGAGAGTGTAGAGGAAAACGACATAGAGCACGAAACCGAGTCTGAATCAGAAAACGATGAGGACGACTGAGTAATATCCGGTAATTTTAAAAAGTATTCACATTACATTGATCTCTGATTAATAATGCATTTATCTAATTTATACAATTTTAATGACAATAAGTGTATACTCACACACTCAACACATACATAACATGACACGTTTGTAGCATATTGTATTACATTTTTTAATGGTTCATCATATCATGATTATTATGAATTGTATATGTATGTATATATGGCAGGTATATATATTATGTCCGGTTCCGCTTCTGGTTCTGGGTCTCGGCGACGTGGCTCTTCACGTTATATTGGAGAGAGTAGTGGTGAACCACCAGCTCGATCACTTGTTTACTTGCAGCCTAAGGCTGATGAGACGTAAGTATCATAATTAGCAAGCATAGCATTTTAATTTTTTAATTGTACATGATATATCTATAATTGTCTAAAGTTCAATTTTATATTTAACGCAGTGGATTTGAGTTGGAGCCATCCAAAGTGGTTCTGAACATTTCGAAGCAGGCGTACATGGCTAGGATGACCGATTGCTGGCCCAAGTGGGGCAAGATCCCCGACGACGTGAGAGAGACGATTTGGCAAGATTTTTGGTAAGTTTATACCGCTTTACAAGATGATTAATTAAATACAAGTAAATAATTAGTAATATTTTCTCATTGTACAGGGCGCCATAGATTTGCAAGAGCCTGACGTCAATTTAGTTCAGCGACACTGGAACTCCAGGATCGCGAAGAACTATAGGGAGACTATGTCGGAGATTAAAAAAGTAGGAAAGAAGCCCAAACGGATGAGCGCGACTGTATGGGAGAAGTGGTTGAGTGGTGGAACTCTGAGGAGTTTAAGGTAAATCTACAATAAATCTCAGCAATTTTTTACCGTTTAATAAATAATTAATCATTGTAAATTTGCAGGAGGAGTCAGCTAGGAACTCGGCAAACAGGAGCAGGAATCCTGTATCACACCGTGGAGGCTCCAAATCTTTCCAGCATCACCGCGAAGATTTGGTAAATTTATGTATTATCACATTTGTATATTGATCAGTTCAGTAATTAGTTATGTACAGTTAAATTATCCAAATTACCAATTGCAGGAACGAGCTCGTGGAGGCTCTGTTGGCTTAGTGGACGTGTTTGCTCACACCCACGCGTCTAGGCAAGTAGATGAGGCTGGCAATATCATATATCAGTGGGGTGATCAAGATAGGGCGACCGAGGCATATGTATGCATTTTTTAATTTCTAATACGTACACCGATAGGTTTATTAATTTCTAGCTATGCAAAATAATTACATGCTACTATTTTTCAACTGAAATTGTTTTTTTTTCAATATAGTCGAGGTTGCAGGAGGCACAGACTTATGCGCTTGAGCAGTCTGGTCGTGATGCGCTGACACAGGAGGATCAGGATAACATTTTTACCACTGTTATGGATCCGGCACAACGGAGAAGACGTTTTGGCTTCGGGAACCTAACGGTAATTAATCCTTTTACATATGTACAAAAAATCAGCGTTTAGATATATAATGTTATAATATTTTATATGCTGAGACAACCCTTTTGCTATTATTTCTATTTGCAGGCTCGACAGGCTCGACAAGCTCAAAAAGACCAAGACAAAGAAGAAATCAAGGAGCTTAGAGCTATGGTTGAGCAGCTACGGGAGGAGAATTGTCTACGAGCCATCCAGGTGGAGCAGCTGGATCAAAAGCTTGCGTAGTATTTGCAGAATCATGGTAACCTTCCTTCGTCGTCTGGTGCTTCTGGAGGCGACGAGGATCCTTGAGGAGGTATGTTTTTGAGTATTTGTGTTTGAACAATGTATATATTGACTTGGAGATGTTTTGATGTTGATGGTGATGTTGTATATATTGGTACGGAGTGGGTGAGAAATATTTTGATGGTATGTACATGGTTTATCGACATTTGTTGATGGTATGTACGTTGATGGTATATTTTGTGATGTTTGATCGGTTTGGTTTGTTTATATTGGTGTTTTATTGATTTATGTGTGTTGTTTGTATTGATATTGATATATATATGTGTGGAATTGATTGGAAATGGAATGGAAATTGAATGGATTAGAAATGGTGTGGGTGGAAGGTAAATAGGCTTGCTGTTTCACAGCAAAATAAACCCAGTATTTCCAACGGCTTCCAACGGTTTATTGGTCATTTTATTGTAACGGTGTCTAACGGATTCCAACGGCTCGAAGACGTTAGTGGCCGTTGGAAATTCCGTTGGAAATGGTCCGTTGGATCCAAGCGTTGGAAGGCGTGGGATTTATTTCAACGGCTATTCCAACGGCTTCCAACGGCCGCCAACGGTTAGGAGCCGTTGGAATAGCTGTATTATCTTGTATAAGAGTCAAATACCCGGATTTTTATTTCAAAAATCTTTTGAAATGATACTATAAATATTTTAATCCATAGAAGATATATATAGCCCAAGTAACAAAAAATGAAACGAAGGAACTGGGTATTACCAAGCAGTATTATGTATTCCGTTACTTGAAGGATAATACATTCGAGAAGCGTTTACATCCGAAAACATCCCATTTTTAGTTATTTTCGAGCCACTTGAGCTAGTTAATATAAAACCACTTCTCTCTTTTCAAATCCATTTTGAAACAATACTAAATATATTTCCAAATAAATAGTTTTTATCATATCAAACTATCAATTTTCAACTTACTGTGGATTCGTCTGTATTCGAACCTATCTCGAGTGTACAATGACATTTTTTTACTAAGTGCACAATACCTTTCACCTAAGTAAACGTCTGATCATCACTTAGAAGACTGTTCTGATCACCATAAAAGAAATCGATGTTCATTCCCCAAACCAAACCAAGAAACACACCTTTCTATAAAATTCCCTTTTTAAAGATATTTATACTTAAATATATTTGCAAAGCAAACTATTTCTAAAAGATTGATGCGCTAAAAACCCCTTTAAGAAAACTATTATTACCATTTCCAAAATCATTTATACTCTAAAACTATGTCAACTAATATTATTATTTCTTTTTCCACAAATCATTTAAAATGATAATATACATATTTACTCTATGGTAAATCAAATCAAAATTTATTTTATCAAAACAATTATGTAGCGAGATCCTAATGGTAATAATTCCTCCTCTTAGAACTCGAAAATGAATACCGATGAGTTGCAATCATCGTCGGTATTAATTCTCAGCGACCGTAGTGAGTTTAGTGCTTATATCCCCTTGAAAACATTTAGAAATATTTTTATCCTGAAATTAGTTTCAAATACTACTATTACCTTCTAAACCTTTAAACCTTTTTTTTAAATATTCACTAAGATATAAACTCACAAACTCCTTTCATTTACAAAACACATTTTTATAAATTAATTCTTATGAAATTAGCCCCTTATGTAAATCATTTTTCAAGTATTTATCTTAGACATATTCTAGCTTCCTTTTAACAAACTTCTTTTTTTTAAAACCCAATTTAATAAAACTAACTTTTATATTAAATCATTTCTAAATATTTATTTCAAAATATTCCAAATTCCTTTTAATAAAACAACATTTATTAAAACCCAGTTTTAGCCGAACATTATCAACGAATGCCTTATATTCAAATTGTGAAACTGAATTCATAAGGTAATCGTTTCAATGTTTTCAAAATTCCTATCTATCCAACCCAAGTTTCAAAAGGAAGATTTTAGATAGATTAATCGATAATTACCAACGCAAAAATGGGTGAGCATAACCAATCAAATCCTAGATGATAATGATGGAATATTATCATTTCTATCAACCAAGCAAAACAAAGAAAAAAATACTTCTTTTATATATGAAATATAATTCTTGGTAAAATTATTTTGTTTACCCATTTTAAAATAATACTATGCTAGTTGGTCTTGTACGAGTGTTTAGGAAATCCCTATCGCTAACATTGGTTAAACGCATTGACCAGAATTCTTAAGCCACTCAACAGATCAAACAACACAATATAAAACATTTTTATATTACTAATAATTACATGCTCTTATGTACAGACACTCTCAAACTCATCCTACCGTCGCACTTATCCTATCCTAAATGAGTCAACCCCACCAAATCCTAGGTTCGCTCAACCTAAGCTCTGATACCACGTGTACGACCCACTTTTCTATACAGTTTAAGTGGCTAATAAACCACACATGACCCACTCAAATTGAATGGGAAGGCGGATAGTTAAAGAAAAGAAAGAAGATAAGAAGAACTAAACAAATAGGCAGAATCTCACAATAAACAAATCATCTTTATTATATACATATATGTTTATCAGAGTACACTAACATATTTCCATTCCAAACACTTATAGCAACATGTCCTTACAACTTGATAAATACAATAAACATACCCAAAGAATACTAAATGGTAAAAGAATATAAGATACGTGAATACGTCTTGGAGAATCCAACTCGTCTTCTAAAGCTCCAAAGAATCCAACTAAACCTAAAAAAATTGCTCGGTTTGACCCAAGCATTAAAGGAAAACAACGTTCGGGTCAGTCTGGTAAAACCAGCGTGAAAAACACAATCAAATGGATTCTTAATCTTTAAATAAATCTTTCAAAACAAATGTATCTCTTAAGACCATGACGCATATAAACATGGACGTATTTTTATCTTACGATAACCAAAACATTTTATATTAGAAAATCCGGTGATATTATAATAATGTCTAAGGAAGAAAATAATAATAATAAAGTAGCTACGATGCTCGTGAATGTACATCACAACAATACTAGGTATATAATCAAAAAACGATAAAGCGCGTTCGCTAATTGCGTAGGATTCCATGGAGGTACCCTCAGTACTTCGAGAATGGTCCTTCTGCACAAGGAACAGAGATATCATTCTAAAACAACATACATCCCTAGTGATGTACCATTGGAAAAACATATTTCTAAGACCGAGTGCATCGCCCCATGCATGCATAATAACTGTAAATAATGTCCAGTTGGAGCCGACTACACCCTATGGATTTACAAACCATACTGGTCATGCCTCATATCTTTAATTTTAGTTATTTTCGTTGATGAGGCTATGTCCAGCATTCCATCTCATGCATCACTACCAAAAAAGATCACTTAATCCCACATAGATTCCCATACTCCAACGGGTCTCGGAATCACACATAGATTCCTACATCTCAAATAGATTTTGGAATCACGCATGGATTTCCACACCCTAGTGGATCAAGGAACCATAAATGAATTCCAACATCTCAATATATCACGAAACTACTCCATAGAACTGTATATGGTTTTAAGAGTGGTTATTGTTATGACTCATCTCTTACAAGTACACTCTTTCGCTTACTGGACGCCCCTAAAAGCAATCGTCGATTTTTCAGAATGCTCAATACCGGTCTTTAGAACATAATCAGATAATACATAAGAGCGGGGATTACCCCCTAACAGTTTAAGTGGACGGATCTTCTTATAATTTTTCCTAGAAGAATAAAACGAGTTTATATGTACAGTGTAACACTATCGATGGTAATCATACCATATAATCTTCGCATTTCCCCCAAATATTTCTAGAGTTAAAATCCTTCGGTGTTAAGTAGGGAATATTTCCTTACCACCAAAATTAAGAAGATTACATATTTAGGTAGCCAAGATTTGGTAGTCAGTTATTTAACTATCAAACAATCAAACATTCAAATAAAGATTTCATTTTCAATGGAAATAACTAAGCCTCTTAGATTAATCTTTCATTAATTTAAAATCACATTTCAAATATTTACTAAAATATTCATATACTTATCTCACCGGTATAAGTATATTCACAAACCATTTCTTTCAAAAATACTTGAAAATATTTAAAAATAGATATGAAAAGCACTGTTCAGTATCAACCATGGATCGCAGTTTACTCAATGGTTACGTTGCTACCCAGCGAATCCATAGTAAAATGTAGGCAATCCCTGGCCCTCGAATTACGCCATGGCGACCAACCATTTCTTTCCAAATATCTTTATTTTATAAATATCTCCACAATCTATTTATAAAGTTTTATTTATAAATCTCCAATCCATTTATAAACATTCTTTATAAAGCTCAAAATCCATTAATAAAACTTCCAAGCAACACTCTTTGCATATTATTCTCATTAATCTTAGTGATAATTCCTTTTTAAATATTTATAAGTTTATGGGCCTAACCCAAAAATGGATCGTCGGATTCTATGGAATGAATGTCTAGGGTCTAGATCTTTAGCTCTGGGTTCTTGGATTTTGAGGGGTGATTTCAGCGTTGCGCGTTTTATAGGAGAGTGTTTTCCACAGGAGGGTGATTTATCTACTATGGAGGAATTTGACCAATTTATTATTAATTCTAATTTGATTGATTCTAATACAGATTTTACTTGGAGTAATACTAGGGAGTCTCCATCTATGGCTCTTCTTGATAGGTTTTTCATAGTGATGAAATCGAGGATAAATTTTCTATTTTAGAGTTTCTGGTTTGCCTTACACTTATTCTGACCATTGTCCTATTATTCTCACTTATGGGCAACATAGAGTGATTAATAGATCTTTTAAATTTGAAAAAAATATGGTTATTAGAATCCAATTTTCTAATTTAATTAAAAATAGAAGGATTTTATGAGTTTTTATAATATTAGAAATAAGGATAATTCTGCTAAAATTTTGTTTTAAAACCGAGGAATATTAGAATATTTCTTAAAAATTAGAATAAGAAGGTTTTTGGTAGTATTAAAATTAAAAAAGAAAATATACTTTTTGAGATGCTAAAAATAAACAGGATAGAAGAAACTAGACAACTAAATTTAGGTGAGCATAACGTTCTCGCTAGTCTAAAAGAAGAGATTTACTCTATTTTAGAAAAAGAGGAGGTTATGTGGAAATAGAGATCTAGAATTCAGTGGATCAATGAAGGTGACAATAATATCACATTTTTCACAGTATGGCAAATGGTTGAAAACGTAGTAATATGATTAATCCTATTTTTGTGAATAGTGAAGAACTAGTCGATCAAAGAGATCGTAAAAAGGGTTTTACAGACTATTATAGAGATATATTTGGTAATAAAAACAAACATAGAATTAATGCTAGATAGAATGATCTTTATCCTTCTGATTCTAATGTTGATCTTTCTGAGTTAGATAATCCTTTTACCAAAGAGGAAATTCGAAAAGCTATTAATGACATGCCAGGTGATAAATCCTCGGGTTCGGATGGGTTCCCTATTTTCTTTTATGAAACATTTTGGGATGTTTAAAATTTGATTTAATTAGCATGTTTAACGAATTCTATAATGGAAATTTGCAGTTAGGAAGATTTAATTTTGCTAATGTTATTTTATTATACAAAAAAGTAGGTGCTAATAATTTAAAATATTTTAGACCTATTTCATTTATTAACTGCTCCGTAAAAATTATTTCAAAGGTTTTAGCTAATAGACTTAGTATAAGAATGAACGATCTAATTGACTATTCACAATCTCTTTCATTAAGGGGAGAAATATCACCGATGGGGTGGCTGTTGTTTAAGAATACATTAATCACTATTGTAAGAATAATATAACCAGTGCAATTTTAAAATTGGACTTCGCAAAAGCTTTTGGTTCAGTAAATTGGGATTTTTTAGTAGATGTCTAGATCTTTCAGTCATAGATGGATTAGTTGGATCATGAATTTACTTAGAACGGGTAACTCTAGTATTATGGTTAATGGTATTTTAGGTAATAAAATTCAATCTAAGCCAAGTTTACGGTAAGGTGATCCTTTATCGCCTCTTTGGTTTAACTTAGCTATAGATGTTTTCCCTAAAATAATTAAAAAAGCGATTGATAGTGGATCTTTAAGGAATGTTGGCAACGATATCTCACGTAACGGTATATCTGTCCTTCAATTTGCAGATGATACCTTGCTTTTTTCTTCCCTCTTCCCTAGACACATTATTACTCTTAAGTTTATTTTATATAGTTTTGAACTACTATCAGGTTTAAAAGTAAATTTTGATAATAGTTCAGTTTTAGTATTAAATGATTTTGAAAAGGTTGAAAATTTAGTTGCTAATACGCTTGATTGTAAAACTATGAATTCTCCTTTTGATTATCTTGGTTTTTGATTAGACCTACTAAACTTAAACATGATGATTGGTGTATAATCATAGATAAAGTCAAAAATAGGATTTCTAACTCGAATGGGAGATTTTTATTGAGAGCGGGTGGATTAGTTCTAATAAACTTTGTTTTATCAGCTTTCCAAATCTATTGGATGTCCATGCATATTTTTCCAGATTAGTAGATCGATATAATAGATAAAATAAGAAGTGACTTCTTATGGAGTGGAAAAACTCCAATAACAGTATTAAATGTTTAGTAAATTGAAAAACTATATGTAAATCCAAAAAGGATGGTTGTTTAGGAGTCACTAATATGCGTAATATGAATTTTTCTTTGTTAGGTAAATGGTTATGGAAGTTTAAGGATATTAATGATAATTCTATTTGAAAAGAAATCATTTCTAAATATTACTACAATGGTAGTAATAATTTATATCAAATTACTCCTACAGCCATACGTAAACTATCTAATTTTTGAAAATCTATTGTAAATTATGAGATTTTTAGCTTAGGCACTAATGCAAAAGTTCATTTGGGTAATAGTACTTCTTTTTGGCATGATCGTTGGATTTCCGTTATTCCTCTTAGGATCGAATTTAAAGAGCTATATGAAATCTATAATTTTAAGAATGCTTTAATTATATAAATTATTTTTCCCAAAAATGACCCTCCTTGGAATTTCAGTTTTAACATAATTTAGTAGGTTCAACTCTTAGGCAGCTTTCTTTGCTTTATGCTAGATTAAATTTATATAACATTGATAATGATAATATTAGTTGGGAATGAGATAAGTGTAAGAAGTATACTCCTAATTCTTTTTATAGATTTATTAACTTTTTGGGTGTAACCAATAACTCTTTTAAATTTATTTGGAAACCAAATGCTCCTCCTAAATCTAAAATTCACATGTAGTTAATTATGCATGGAAAAATAAATGCTATAGAATTTTTAAAAAGAAAAAATATGCAAACTGATAATAAACGTTATTTTTGTAATCTACATATTGAAGATATTAAACATCTATACTATGATTGCATCGATACTTATTTCATTGTGAATAATTCCCTTAAAATCTTTAACTTTAATATTACAACTAAAATTTGTGATTGTGAATTCTATGGAATAGTTTTAGATTTAAATTCAAAAGGGAAAGTAGATTCTTACTTGCACTTTATTCATTATAATTTGTTGGTTTATTTGGTTTGAAAGAAATCAAAGAATTTTAAAAAAAAGTCACTTTAATAAATTGATTTTTATAATTTCTTTATTTTGTTTTAATTGGATCTCTAATCCTAAATATAAATTACCTATAAATAATCTATTTAAAGAATATCTTAATATGGTTAATAATAATATTAAACTATTTAAACATAAAAATTATATTTTGACATTAATATGTAGTATTAATATTTTTTCAAACTTAAATGATGATTTCACTGTGTATCATAATATTCTTTTGATTAAAGGACCGCAAGGATAATTTTTGATTTGTTTTTGTTATTGTTTTAGTTTTCGTTTGTTTTAGTTTATAGATCTTTAAGTTCATTTGATCATGGATGCGTTTTAGTCATTTTCTAACCTTTATTTTATTCTGTCCTATTAGCTTAACTTTTGTATCTTTGCTGCTATTTCATTTATACATATATATGTGTATAAATTTCATTTATATACATATATGTGTATTATTCGAACTATCTTCTTTAGTTCCTTTTCAGATATAGGTTTGTGCTAGATATGGTGTATGTTTCTTTTTGTAGGTACATATGATTGCTGATTGTAGGACTGCTGTTTGCAGTGAGGGGTTCTTCTTTGTACATCTTCATCTCCATTATTGCGTTCTACTTTCATGAGGATTCACTTTTCAGCTGGGTGCTTCTTCCAGGTTTACTGAGTAGAGTTTTACATTCCAAATCATTCACAGTTCCATTTCAGATCATTCACATTTCAATTCCTTCCAAGTCAATGGTATGGAGCAGCAATGAATTTCCTTCTTATATAGAGCTGGCTTCCAGTATCATTGGCTATGTGATATTCCATAGTTTTTCAGGTACCTCTAACACCTTAATATCAGATGGTGGTCATGCCGGAGCTTGGTATTAGGGTGTAATGGGCGGTGGCTATACCGGAGCTCATTTGAGGGGTACCTGAGTCTTTTCTTTGATACTTGTACTTAGGTTAGCTACCTATCAGACATGTTGGTAGCATCTTGTCTTGTGTTATATACATATTTACATGTGTGCTCCCCTCTATTTTAGAGGGTCACACATTTTTCTCAAAAAATTTATAAACTTCCCCCTTCAGGTCTTTAAAACACATTTATGAATTCTTTTATAAATATCTAGAATCATTTATAAAACTCTTCCCATATTTAAACTAAATTATTTAATAAACCCTATAAGTCAGTAAGGTTTCTTTGATAAACCATAAATTATTTAAAATAACTTTAATTAACAAGTTATTATTTAAACATACTTCTATTTCATTTTAACTAAACCTCATCCAAAGTAATAAATCTAGAACCTCATTAATAATATATTAAATTAATTTTTAAGCACTATTATTGTATTAATAAGTTAACTTCAAACAATATTAATACAATAATTAATTAACTTTAATAAGCTATTAATACAATAATCTATTAACTTTTAACTAATATTAATATGATAATTAATTAACCTATAACATAATCAAATAACTTTGGTTAAAAATTTAAGTATAGTTAATTCACTTTAAATAAATAATTAAATTAATTTTTTTTAAAACAATAATTAACTAACTTCTAAAATAATAAAGAAAAATTCTTTAAAAATTTTAAGAAATAACTTTTCAAAATTATATTAATAAAGTAATTAACTTTGAATCATTATTAAAACGATTAGTAATTATCTTCAGAATATTATAGAAAAAATATTTATTATTTTTTTAAAATCTTATTAATAAATATTAATTTCTTTCAAACTATATAATAGATAATAATTATTCTTAAAATAACTTTCAAATCAATAATTGACTTTTCAAATTTTGAAAGAGGCTTTACGATCACAATGGTACTTAAATATGCTACCATGTCATTTAATTTAACTTTGTAAGTTAATTGCTGGCATTTATATAATCAACATCTATTTAAACAATTAACCATCGCTGCTTAACCCATTTGACCCATTACTTATCAAATGGGCATATCAATTAATGACATATAATTAAATGTCCAAAACTATAAAATAGAAGAATGAGAATTTATTTTGCTAATTAAATGACCAATTAATTCAATTAGCGTAAGAGTGTTTTATTCCGCTAATAGGTGTTCAAATTACCCTATTCAATTAATTAAACATAATGGTATTTATTTGGCCAAATAAATAACATCCATAAGGTACAATTAATTAAACTGCGTAATTATCCAAATTAACGTAACTAAAATCAGACGGTATGATAAATTCTATTATATCAAAACTAACCACAAGTTGTATAAAAGCATTAGGCTTGTTAATGCGAACACGACGCAAAAATTCCTATGTCAATCGGATTTAAAATGGGTGAGATATGACTTTTAAAGTTAAACATATTATTTATAAACTTTAAACAATCAAATTTATGATTTCTCACCATTTATACATGCATGGCCCAATGAAGCCCGCATCAGATAACAATTCCCCAAAAGACCTGAAACACACTTCAAATTGTAGCATACACCTCCTCCTAACGCATGTAATTGGCCATATTAAAGGGGACTAAATTGCAAATTCGTTTGTAATGAACAATAACTCAATCTTCGTGCTTCTTTTTCTAAATCGCATGCACAAGTATCACAAACTCGAAGCCCTACCTTACCACCCTCGACCAACGCCTCCACATCCATAGCCAGCCAACATCGTTGCCTCCAGGAGCTCCGCCACAGCCTCCCCTATTTCTCTCTCTATATACACGCCCTACACCTGCTACTTCACTTAACGGCCAAATGTCTATGGCTCAAAACCCAAGCTATTGTATAGCACCTCTCCTCTTATCTATTAATAATAGTAAAGCAGAAGAATTTAAAGCTCCCCTGATAATTTTGAGAATTTCCTCCCATCTCTTTAATTCTCTCTATATATTTTATTTTCTCTCTAGATCTTTAATTTTCACATCCTCACAATTTATTGTTATTATAATTGTTACCATATTTCTACCAGTTCTCTCTTCTATCGTTAGAATTTAAGACTAATTTCTACAATTATATACAAATTTCTTCCAACTTTTTTATGTTATTTTATAATTAAGTCCATATATATTAAATTTAGTTAGGTGATCTAAAATTTAAAATTTTTAAATAAATACAATTAACGAATATTCATTAACTGATCCAATAAATTTTTAAAACTAACAATCCAGTACATTGACAAGCACCTTTGTCCAAGTGGTTAATTGATTCGGCTTTGGTGCAAGATGTCACAAGTTCGAAACTTGCTTTCGAACGTTTATTTGACATGGGATATGTTGTTCCAATGATTTGTTGTATATAAAGTACCAGTTCAAAAAAAAAAAAAAAAAAAAACAATCCAGTACATTCATATTGACAAAAATGGTAAAACTAATTTTTCATTCAAGTCCAAATAGTTTTAAATTTCTACAATTATATACAAACTATTCAATGTTTTACAAATATTCTATTCTATCATTTTACAATCAAATTCCAATATTCAATAATTTTTACAATTATTTACGGATTTCTCCCAAGTTTTTTAATACTATTTTACATTCAAGTCCATGTATTTGAATATATTAATTGAACCTGAATTTAGTTTTTTTAACTAAATTCAATTAACAAATATTTATTTATTAATCTAATAAATCATAAAAAATGATAATTCAATGTGTATACCACATTTGTACTGACATAAATGGTAAAATTATATTTTCATTCAAGTCCATATAGTTTAATATTTTCACAGTTATATACAAAATTATCTTTGATTCTTTTACATTTTTTTACATTTAAGTTCATAAATTTTTTTCTTTCTAAAATTAGTTAATTAATACAAAGAAATATATATAATTTTTTCTTTCTAAAGTTGGTATTTCATTGCAAACAAATATATACAAAAAATTTGTTTTCAAAATTGGTACATCATTACAAACATATATAACGTTTTTCCTTCATAAAATTGGTACGTCAGATTGACTTTTTTACCATTATTAAATTATATTTTGTGAAGAATAACATTACAATTATTGATAAGTGATGAATGTTTGTATTCTGTAATATTTAAAAAAGAATACATAATTTCAATTAGTACGTTTTTGTACAAAAAGTTTCATTTTAATTATTTATATTCTTAATCTAAGTTAATCAACGGACAAAAATATTACCATATTTTGATCAAAAATATTTTTCTTTCATATTTTATCATCTTTTTTTACATAAATGTTAAATATCTTATGAAAATTTTTATTATAAAATAAAAATCGTAAGATAACAATGGATTAAAAATCATTTTTTACATAATTAAAATGATAATATGATTTGTAATGTTTCGGGCCTTATTTTCACTTAATATTTATTTTAGTAGTTAAATAAATATTTTTATCGCCCTGATAATATCATATAATTATTTTGATAAACACGTGCTACAAGAACTATAAATGCATATAAACAAATTGAGTCTTTGATATTGCACTTCTATTTTTACGTATTTGTCGTCATTCTCTCAAGTAATATTTGAAACTTAATGTATACATCATTTATCTTTTAGTCAAACATATTAAAATCCAAATGTCAATTTCATAATATATGTACATGAATATTTATCAATGAAATTTTATAAAAATATTAATTTCAAAATTTACTAAGAATACTTATTTTCATTTATTTGATTGATAAACAATGAATCGAAAAAATAATAAATCGGTATATAACTCATTTTTTTCAACAAAAATGATAATTTAATTTTTATTCAAATATAAAAATATACTGATCTCGTAACAAAAATACACCATTATAAATATAGTAGTTTAAATTTACAAGTCATTTATCCTAACAAAATTCATCAGATATTGCACGATAAATTCAAAAACAATTACAATATTATTTTTCTACAACATACCGTATGCAACGCATGGGTAACACACTAGTTTGCATGAACGCCTACACTTCAGGAACATAGCACCATCTTTTTGTTCACTGTCCAACCCAGCCTGCCTCTCCCTATCATCCCTCAAGCTCCAACTCACCCATTCACACAACATATATATCTCTATATGCTAAGATACACACATACGGTATTATTTTATAAACAAAGAAAGAAAGAGAAGAAATAGAGAAGCATGCTCTGTGTATATTTTAATTATAGAGAAGAGAAAAAGTGTCCCACTTTCTTTTTTTTCCTTGAGGAAATGAAAATAATATGTGAAAATGAAAGTGGTTTCTCTGTAAAATGTGTCTCCCTATGTGTTGTTGTATACACTAAATGCAACAAAGAAAATGAAGAACAAATGTCTCTCTGTGCTATTATGTTCAAATATATATATATATGTATATATATATATATATATATATGTATATATATATATATGTATATGTATATATATATATATAAAGCAGACACAAGGATAATTCATTAAGTGGAAGCAACAAAGGTCTTAAGTAAGGGCAAACAAATGTGGGGCACCAAGAATTAGAAAAAAATTGTTTGCATGTAAAATTTTGTTAAGAAAAAATTTACTTTTGGGTACTTCGCCGCACAATATCACGTTCGCGTACGAGCCGCGAACAAAAAAAATAAAAAAAAATGATCGCACACAACAAGGTGACACAGTCATAAAACAACAATAAAATAGACAAGTTATCTTATTCCATGAAGTTCAAAAATGTCCACATTTTCCATAATATACGTAAAATGAAAATTTATTTATTTTTGAAATTAAATTTTTTGAAAAGATTCTGTAAATAAAAATAAAAATAAGTCATTGAAAATCAAGTAGTTGTTTACAACATAGATTTTGTTGTATTTTAAATAAAACCCCAAATTGAATATTTAAAACTTTAAATATTCTTAAATTCAAAGTGATAAAATTCTGGATTGTCATAGTCCTATTACAATCAAACACTGTAGAAATGTAGCACAACTTTATTCATATGTCAGGCTACTTAATGAAGATAGAGTGGCTCGGTGTCCAATCATATTCAAACATTGTAGCCACGTTGCATAAATTTATTCACATGTCAGACTACTTAATAGAGACAGAGTGACTCCTCTTGGTTAATGTATTCCATTATGTATATCGTATTGCTTGCTATACTGCTCTGCAATCCTATCATCACCGTAACATACAAAAAAATGATGGATCACAACCATACTTTCTTGACCTCATCTTACTCATATGAAGGTCCTATAAGTCAAGACACTCCACCGAATATGTCTTCCCTCTAACCACCAAAAGAGTAGTATGATGAAATAGAGGGAAGACACTATAATGATGTAAAAGAGTACGGGAGAGAATTGCAAGAGCACAGGCTTCTGGAGGATGGAAGAAAGCAAAGAGAAGAGCGACATAGCCGTAATGGAAGAATTTAAAGAAGGCATGAAACACACCACCAAGTACCTCAAACAGATCAAGAGGTTGACTCTGGAGCAATATAATGTAACTGTGGAGTTTATGTTCTGTATTCTACCATAAGAAACGAAACTAACATCGGTCGATGCCACTGTAGATGCCATGATTTTTTGGATAGTTATGGACTTTGGCAATGGCTTGTAGACCCTTCACCTCATCGAGCAATTGTGTATGCAATCGAACTTAGAGAACAAATTGAAACACTCTAGAGGACACTGGGTTCAATTCAGTTACCAGAGGTCGAAGATGGTTTTTTAATCAGTCCGTGTTTGTTTTTGATCTATGTTATCATTTCTATTTCAATGTTGGTTGTCTTGTTTGTATTGTTTTAATTAAGTATTTGTTAGTTTCTTGTCTTAAGTATTTACTTGAAAGTGCATACAACTTACTTAATACAAATAACTTAGCTAACCTAATTGAATTTGAAAATATATAGAACTTACTAAACGTAAATAACTTAATTAACTTATTTAATTCGGATAGCTAACTCAAACATCATTCAAATTGTCGAACATAGCTAACACGAGGTCGTATGCAACATGTCCTACGAAAGTAATATGATACTCCCACAAATATCTTGAATCAAATGCAGACCATGTTAACTGAAATAGATTTTCTTCCTCCACTATATTTATAATGCTTCTATATCTTCGACAAGCTCTAGTAAACGTGACATAAATACTCCAAGTTTTTATAATCCTTTGAATTAATGTATAATTAGAATGATTATTAAATGCTTCATTTAGAGTAACCAAAAAATATAATCCAACTTCTCTTCTATGTGTCCACGGTCGACTTCTATGTACGCTTTGATTAGCACCAAATAATCTTGTGGAGTCGAACTTTCATTTTCTATTGAATATATTGTGAACTTTCACTCAAAGAAACATCTCATAATCCGCATCATATGAATCAAGTGTGATGTGAATGACCATATGGAAAACATCCATGTACTAGTGGAGAAACAAACACAAGCGTGTTTGTTTCTTTACAAGTATTTTTATTCACTATATAGATATAGTACAGAATATCATCATCAACAAAATATCATCGTCAATAAAATATCATTATCAATAGAATAAGAAACATCAACAAAATAAGAATACATACAAGAGCATAAATAAATATCATCATTGACATCCTAAATTCACTAGTCTGAAATATATGCATGAAACGACAAAACATGTATGAAACAAAAAAACACCATCAGTCTATGTAAGGGGAAATAATACCACTCCCCTTGTCATTGCTATCATCATTGACATCATCAAAGTCATATGGCTCTGGAGGCGGTGGCTGCGGCTACTGAAATTGCTGAATCCAAGTCTGGTACCCACGTATCTTAGCCTCACACTGAGTATGCTGCTATTGAAAAGTAGTTTGATACCCCTGATACATCAACTGAGTATAATCAAGCGTCACATACTCAAATGAAGAAACCACCCCTCTATCCTGATCCATGTACTGAGCAAACTACAATGTAGAAAAAAAGTATACATATATGGGGAATGTAATTGATAGTGAATTATACAAAAATTTAAATTCGTACATACTTGATGCGGATGATATAAACTAGCAGAGGGTGCACCCTGAACATCGTCATCTGCAGGAAACTACAGTGGATACTCAACGACCACGCCCTATGAAGTATATACTCAGAATACATGCTGAAAAATAGTTAGTGGTAATGGAACTCTACCGGAAGAGATACGCAGGAGAATTTAGTCGAAGTTCGAATCCCTTATATAATCAGGTTACGAGTAAGCATGTAAGGCTACTCGAGCCTAATATGCATCAAAATCTCCTGGTACGATAAAAGGCTCAGCATCTACCCATCCCATATCTCTCATATCAGCAGTATAATCTCGGACAACTTGAATAGATCCATACATATCATTCCTCCAAAGCGGATCAATGAGAATGCAAACTATACCAACAATTGCAACCAACACCGCTCCCTTAAATACCATATGAAAGGACATGTAGAAACTTGAAAGCAAACCCTACATCTCGAAAGAACAAACTGGAAAGTGAGGGTATAATAATTGTTGGTCTCCATAAACTGATTATATTCTTGCTAGGAACGAATGATAATGTTGCTGCGCCGCCTCATATCCATCTGTTGTCCAGCCTCCATCAACTCATTATGCACCCCCTGTGCAGCATGGTACACATGCATACTATTCCCCCAATAACATAATATGAGGAAGTGAATATAAGTTGTAGTGTTCACTTCAGCAATGAGTCATGGATGCATGTTAGTTGTATACTTGTAGTATCAAAAAGGGAGGATGTATCAAAAACCATGCATTTGTCGGAACTGCCATAGCGCATAGGTATCCAACACTACGTATAGACAACCAAGGATGGAAGTATCATAGTCATATTTATAAAGTCCATTTACATCTACCAATCCAGCCAAATGTCCAAGTCTAATCGTGCCTTTATTATTTGAGAAAAATGTAGAACCAAATAGATATAATAAAAAGACACGAATAACAGGAGTGTGCATCTCCTCAATGTCCCTATAGTCTACTATATACTGCTATAGACATGTAAGTGTAACAACACCTCCACTAACTTCATCATCTGCTAAAGCCGTTAAATAAGCAGAATATGACTCAAAATCCTCAAATGAACTATTAAAGGGTAATAATGCATGGTCTGATCGACCAACCTCTGTACCAGTCAACATAAAAAATCTAAAGGAGTCGGTCTTAATTCAAAATTTAGAAAATATAATGTGTGAGTGATAGACCATTATCTCTCAGTAAGGGCCTCTACTATTCAATGGTCGACGTGTGCAAATGTAGGTAACTTAGAAAATCACCGAAAGGTGATGTATATAGCCTAGCCTTGATCGGCTCAAGTAATGTGACAAAATACTTAGTAATGCACCTACACCATTTTTCATGCATAGTTACGTGACGAACCAATAATAATTATTTAACGTCAACAATAGGCTAAGCAAACCAATAACATTCATTTGTGACAGACATGTTCATCTAATGATTACATATTAAAATTATAACTACGGCCTCGCTAGTGTTGCAATACGTCAATATGCTCTGTCGAGGGCGGCTTCTGCAAGCATCATAGATTATCTGCATTCATGATAGTACTAGAATGATATAAGCTGCAACAGCATTGGCATCTGTCGTGTAACAGATTGTCCATCTAGCAATTTTGAAGGGTTATGTCAGCATTTCGACGTCTTGGTGAATTAAGAAATGAAAGTGTAAAAAAGAGGTAAAAAAAAAATTTGAACAGTGGGAACTTACACCTCATATGGGCACTGTGTTCAGCCGCTTGTTCAACAAGTACCTATGCTTCATGCGCTTGTTGAACAAGGACCTGAAGCCTAAGTTTCATTTTTTATTGGATAGTTCGCATGCTTACATTTTGTAAGCGAATAATGTAATATCTACACCCATTTTTGTTGAGATGTCTTACAAACAAAACATCTTGTTAAGGATCTCTAACTCAAGTGGATAAATCATAAATGCATGGTGCTTTAGATTGAAATTGTAGATGTCAAGAGTTTCGAGCTTAAAAGACATAAAAATGAGGGTTTTGGTTAGATAAGTATCACTTTAATTCTAAAATAAAAACATATCTTTCTCTATTCTTACTTCTATTGCCCCTTCATTCTTAAAAAATCCGTACGAATTTAATCAAAAAAAATATCCAATAGCCCAAGAGGAAAGAACCTAATGAATTTGACATATCCAATGTTTCGATCAAGTAACCAAAATTCAAATTTCTACTATGATTCTCCATAAAACCGATAGAGTAAACAATTTTATCAACAAAAGTCTCAAGTACACGCACATCAACAAATGAAATAAATGAGTCACGGATATAATGTAGTAGATTTATTGATGAGAGTAATCTCATTAAGTACAATTGGTAAATTAGTGTAGAAGTTTCATGGATCAATGTGCTTGACCTAATTTGGATTCTTCTGACAAAATTATCTCCCATTATGACTTTGAATTTTGGTACATATTTATTGAAATAGAAATTATGAATAATGATCCAAAATTGATTGTGTGCACATGATAATTAAAATGTCATGACATTAGTGGAAGCAATAACTGAGTTTGTGAGTGTTGGATAGGATCCTAGAATTGGCATGACAGTATCTTTGACTTGCATCAGAATTGAGCGATTATTTTTGATAGAGAAATCAAATAGTTTGATTTTTAGTTAAAATACAGAGGATGCATGTGCTTATTATTAAAAGGCACTAAAAATTTTATAAACTATTTGTACACAATATGCTATAGATTGTTAACGGTATACCAATGTTAAAATAAATTTTAGTTTGGTTATTTAATTCTCGCTATAGGATTTGAAAATGACATCTTTTATAATCAGTATAAAATAATGTTGGGACTGTCCCAAACGATATTACATAGACCACATATTAAAATGTCTGATATAAATCATATGAGATGGATTTCTTATACATCAATAATAGAAATTATCATATATGCTATATTGTCAACTGTATTGCATTTCTCTTGTGTACCTAGTGTAGTAAGAAAGTATCCAATTCATATAAATGCTAAATGGTAGTCAGGAGTATTCTCGAGTATTTACAAAATACAAGAAAATTGTTTATTGAAATAACAAATTAATTATGAAGGAGTATTCAGACTCGAACTTCATATAGAATATGCAATGTCGATTTTAAATTCATATTCAACATTAGTTAAGGAGATTTGAGTTGGAAATGTGCCAAATGAGTGGTGGGGCTAATTCAACCAAAGGCCAAGTAATCACCTTAAATAACACCGCAATAAAAGCAATATACGTAAATGCACAAATTTATTACCGAGGTTGGGGTGATTTCAAGTGTTGAGAATCCCATGACATTGTTTTGGAAAACAAAGTCGTAATACAAACCATAAAACAACCTAGGGCTCACAAGATGTATAGGTACATGCTTCAAAAGTTCTACATGATAAAGACAGTTTACCAACGATAGAGAGATGTTGATAAAGCAGGTGGTAAAACAATATAGTAGATCCATTCACTAAGGGATCAACTAGATCATTTCTAAACTGATCGGAGGAATGAGATTGAGATTTCATAATTGACCCTAAATGCAAGTAGGGTATTGAAAGAGTTAGTAGTGTACCCTAGGAGAATTATATGATTTGTTACATATATCTTACTCTGTAGTCATTCTTTTTAGTAATTAAGGTGTTTGATTTCTGTTACATACTTTGTTATATAATTATATAATTAATAAATAAATAATTTAATGTTTATCAATAAGAAAATCCTTATTAAAATATTGATTGTGCTTGTAAACAGTTGCAGTCAGGAGAAATTAATCACAAAATAAAATAACATTCTATTTTAAATTTCTTATCAAGATTTTTCAAGAAAGGATATCAATAGATCCATTAAGACCATAGTACATAACATTCTTCAAATGTTAGGCAATGTATTACTTATGACTGTTAGGGGAACCAAGTAGTTAAATACTCGAAGTTATTGAATTACTATATAGTGATGCAACCGACCGTATTCTATTGGTTGATAACAACCAGGTCAAATAGAAAATCTCAGGGTGACGATGGTACATAATACCCATGATTTGAGAATACTTGGAACTTCAATGTGGATGCTTCACTACAATTATAATTAAATCATGATATGGTGATACATCAAGTGACTATAGTTGGATATAAATTGAAGCGTTGAGAGTTAAGCACTATTCAATAGAGAATTCATCTCCTTAGTTGTATGAGGTTAGTGTAACAATCAACTATAGTCAACTTAAAGTCAAAATATTTAGTCGGAGTAGAGTGGTTAACAGTAGAGGTTATTATTAAACCAAGGACGTTACTTATGGACTAATCAAGTTGAATATGGATAATATTGTAGTTTCAACCAATACCAAATTCCATACACCCTAATGTGATATAGTGTTGGCAAAGAGATATGTGCAAATTATTACCACTATTGGTACCACTTAAGATAATGTAAAATATGATTTTATTGAAAACGTCTGTAAGCACTGGATTTGTCCAAACTGTCACATTACTAGACAATGTGACGTGTAAGCATTAATTTCAATTGTTCAATATCAATCGTTGATTGAATTCACATCTTTGAGTCACACAGCCGCATTTGTAAACTCTTCGAAAAACTACATGATTTAATTTGTTTATAAAGTGTTATAAACTAATTAAACTAACTTATATTTTAGAAATATTAATTATTTATTTATTTGACGTTTTTGCTATTTATATTATTTAGATGTGTATATAGAAGTCATAAATGCACGTATTGATATACGATATCGGTATATATTTAAACGGGCATCAAATATATTTGATTACTTAATGGGTTTTTGGAAAAACTAATCTATGTAAGGAGAAAGTATTGGTTGGCCACACAAAGGAAGAGAGGAGAGGCTTGGCTTAATTGAGAATTGATTGGAAATTAAAAAAGGAAGTGTTATAAAGAGAATGATAAAAGTTTCTATTATTTCCATAAAACATTATTCTCCCACTCGTTTCTTTTCCTCATTTCCTGCTTCATCCATGGAAGCCACCCCCTATTTTCTCTCATGGTCTAAAATTTTCACCCAAAATCAAATCATATAAAACAAAAACTAAGATAGTTCATTCGACTCTAGCAAAATTAGATGGTGGTTTAAGGAGTTTTGGTGGCAGTTCACAAATCAAGGTGTTACAAAAGGGATAGATCTACTAAGGTAATTATTCATCTCTTAATTTTAATATGTCACCTGCCCTAAAATACATTTGTATTGCTAAATACTTATTTATGTGATTTTTCGATTGTTGAAATTTTATTGTAACCTTTGACATTTTTAAATTGAAAATTACTGCAATTACAAATGAGAAAATTCTAAACACGTATATTATTGATGTTTAGATTTTAGTCATTAATTTTGTAAGATTAGATTTAAATTTATTTAGACCTAGTTCAAAAGAACAATCTATTTTTTCAAAATTATACGAACATAATCATTTATATGCATTTAATATAATGTGTTACGTTAAGCTATGCTATAATTAATATTATTTCATATATGTAAATATATACATGTTTAGATTCGAAATATTTCATATTTAATTTAATTCCTTATTCTATTTTGAACTCATTTATTCTTTAATACATGTTCGACAAATGTTGAAACTGTATGTGAATATTGATACGAAAATTTAAATGTTTGAATTATCTTAGTTGTAACCACGTTTAAAATGTGATTTGGTTCATAAATCTTTATACTATGTTTCAAATCTAAGAAGTTCAATGTTAAACAATTTTGTTTATGGAAATTTAAGGAATCATATTTCCTCCTTATCCTAGATGTTAGTCTTATTAGAAGAATGTAAACGAGGAAGGTGATAAATGCTTTCTGTTTTACTATTTATTTACTAGATCTTCACATATATATTAAGGTACCTAATTAATATATAAATTCATTTTCAAACTACGTATAATAAATAAATAGATGGAAGTACATAGTATATATAAGCATTTATATTCCTAAAATTCGTATGAAATTATCATATGTAAGTATGATATATATGTATATATAGTAGATATAAATCCCAATATCTATATGTGTGTGTGTGTATGGTTATACACATGATTATACATAATTACATGTTAGTGGTTGGTGTAGTCAGCACCACTCCTATACTATATTCTCTATAGCCGTAATGGTATTTCAACCATATACCTAATTTTTAATATTTAAAAAAAGTGGTATGACCACTATAAAACCCGCTTGCTTAGGAAAATTATACATCATTGCACTATCATTTCATGTTATGAATATATAAGACATATTTAAAACAACCATTGACTAAATTAAATTAATACGATTAATTAGATAAATACTAAACATTTTAAAATAAATATGATTTTATTGATCTAATGCTAGTTGGTAGACCTTATGAGCCTATTAAGATCCAAATGGGGATTTTTTTTGAAATTTACCTATCTGCCCTTTGGAAACAGATCGGGTTCAATAATAATTAGCGGGCCTAATTATGGACTATAAATTACCCGCTAATATGCCTAAAAACCATCGAAACTTCAAATGGCCGTATCTCTTAAACCGTGAGTTTAAAAATCGATTACGACCACTTTAGTGAAAGAGAAAGTATTATATTTTCCTTTTGAAGTGGTTTCAGACCCTACTTCGGTTCCTATTAAAAACTATATGCATTACTAGATTTTTGAGGTCAAAACCGTTCATAATTTACTATATAGGTCAAAAATATAAATACTCGACAATCCCAAAGTTATAGTTAATTGTACCCAATTTGGTTATAAAAATAGTATCTTTAATCCCAGTACATAAAAATGTTGGTTGTCACACTTCTATTCAACGGAGACGAATCCTCTCTTGAATGTTGAATATATGCTTCTGGGCCAATTATGGTGACTCATAACCATACCCTCGATTAGTATTCTTAGACAAAATTTGAGAAATAGTAGTTTGTGGATCTGTATTATTATTATTATTATTATTATTTCATATCTACTTTTCATTTATACTTTTATGTCACTAATAAACTCTTTTATGAGCTATTAATTATCAAAAACATATTTCGACCTCTTATCATGCTATTAGTTCCTATTGCAACCAATACAACATCATTGATATTACAGTACGTTATCGGATTCTCAATGATGGGAGTAAACCATAGATTTGTTTTAAATCTGTACATATACCTTGCTTTCATTGTGGCGCTATCCATGAAGACATACTGACCCTTTATAGTTGAATCAATTACAACCTCTCGTTTGGAATAGTTCCCACTTAAAGCTCATTCGTTAATGGTAAACATTAAGATGGACTTATTATATTCGATGTCACTTATGAAGTTCAAGTCCGAAAACTCCTTTATAAGAAGATCCTTGTTTCCATAAACAGTTTCTTGTATTTCAAAAATACCCAAGAACACTCGTAACTATTATTTAGTGATTTTAATTCAGATTTGATAATTTTTCACTACTCCAAAGGCGGTGGCGAATTCCAATCTAGTACACAACATAGCATATATGTGGTTCTTATTGCCGATGCTAAAAGAATCTATCTCATATACTCCATATTAAATAATTTTATATGATGTTTATATATATTGACTGGGACAATTCCAACATCCTCTTATGTCGGATATAAAGAACGTCTCTTTCAAATCCTTCATTGGAAAACAACCAAACTTTAAGCGATCTTAGCACATGCAAATCATTACCAATTGGTAGCATGTTGTATACTTATAGTATTATAAATTTTTTAGTACCTTCAATTTTCTTTCTAATAAACACACGCTTCCTCTACATTTTGAGTAAAATCAAAATTTGATTTTTCTATTGAAATACTTGCTAAACCTTTAGATGGTTGTTTATCATCATATCTTAAAATTCACAAGCTATGTTATTGGTCACACTGACTTCGAGACACTTTAGCTATTTTGTGCAAACATTTTCCTCTAAATCAAAATTTAAAAGTTCTGTTTATACGTCATATGCCAAAACTCAAAGTAATATTGTGCGATAATTTACTGTCATAATCCGAATGGAATTAAGCACCTTGACTGGTGAAACTGCTCCACTGTTTTCAATGTCGATGAGGTCATTCTAATCTTAGAGAGTTAGGGATATATTCCATGAGAAATTATGTAATTTTCTATATATATCTAAGTCTATAATCAATCTTGTTCATAATAAAGCCATTTGATATATATTATATACTTGGTATATGATGATATAATTAATTAAGTAATTGACTTAAAGTATATTAAATAGAAATTCCTTAAATGATATGTTATGTGATAATAATTACAAGGAGTTTTAATCATGAGGAAATTATCACAAAATAAAATAACATATTATTTTAATTACTCCTCATCAAGATGTTTCAAGAAGAATATCGATGCATCTGTTGAGATCAGTGTTTGTAACGCTCTTCAAATGTTAGACAATGTATTACTCTGTAAGGAACCGATTCTTCAACTTACGAAGGTCGACATTAATACGTCCACTGTATCAACTTTCGAGCAATCGAAGGCCAGAAAACCAAGCCTTTAGGGTTAAAGAAGAGGTAGAAGATAGAAGAAGAAAGAAAGAAAAAGAAAACAGAAACAATAACATAATCTCACATTTCGCAGCGGAACAACATATAATATATCAATGAATAATCTTAAAAACAAAGAATCATATCTGTTATTACATTACATCACATTACATTACATTATCAAAGTTTACAACAACAAACAGCGGAAAAGAAATACTATATACTAGTTGATACGCCAAGCCATCCAGCTTGCCTCCAAATCTCTACAGCAACTCCTGAATTCCTGAATAACCTGACTCTAGACTGCCCGTGTGGAAATTGGTGGGCACCCAGAGTTTAGGAATTGAACAATAAACTCCAATTCAGTCATGTGACTGGTGTGAGAACTTAAAACAATTATATCTTTAAAAATAAACAAAGAAATATTTTAAAATAGATTCGCAATGCTTTTGGAAAATGTAACTACCATAAGGCCTCCTGCCACACACACAATGCAAACGCAGAACTTGGAGGAGATTTCTCCTTATGATAGTTAAAGATGCTTACTACGCAGAGAATTTCTTTGATATTATTACTATAAGTGCAAAATGTGGAAAACCATTTCGAAAGTAGAATATAAATCTTAGCCAGCATAGGTACCATTATAGTATGCCTACTATAGCTACCATGTTAAATGACAGGTTCTACAACTAAAACCGTACAAGGCTCGTATTGTTTGTTTGGATTTCCAACAAATGGTCAGGCCAAGGAACTTCCCATTGCCATATGGAAGCGCCTCTGGAAAGACGCCCTGAGAACCTAACCGGATCTCTGCCAACACATGGCCGGGTTACCCCTAACTGGGTAACTACTGACACGAGTATGCCATCCCCCGGTCATAACCGACCTTTCCCGGGATCCCGATAACCAACAACCACAAAGTAATAAATTCGCAGTAACTACATAGGTTAAATATCTGGGCTCCATACCATGATACCACCTCTATCCAGAAGGAAATGCACATACCCTAAAGGGCGCTACCCCCAATAACCTTACCGCATCTTTCCTGTTTCGACCATTTCGGGGTGTGAGGTTCGACGAAATCTCGTCCACAAAGCTACGCTTTTCATAAAAGCCACGCTTTGATCAACAAATGATCAGCAGCACTCAGCATGCCACACTACCAAATTGGGAGTATATCACTGATAACTTTCAACTACAAAACCTCTGAGCTCGTACGTCTCAGAGAAGGGTGTTAAGCTAAGAGAATAAATTCTCCGCCACCAATAGAAATGTATTTGAAAGAATCTGCTTTATATCTCAAAGTGTAATATCAGACATACAATCCATACAAGTCTGTTCTGGGTTCGAACAGAACCGAAGGCACTTCCAAAGAAGCCCTTGCAATCCGGGTATTCACAATCCCGATCGGACTTCCCATCACTTAGGGAATCTCTATACCGGCGCGACTCAGTGCAGAGACAATCAACGAGTTATCCTCTCATTCTCGAAAATACCCGGTCTTCACCACCGGTCTTCAATGTTATCCATATACGTCGTATCACTATTCGGAATGGGATTTATGACCCAAAGGTCCTCTTCCGGCCAAACCGAATAATGAGCGCTTATTTTAAAAATAAGTGTAGCCTTCAAATTCAAGCAAATAACCACAAATACCCATTTAAAGGTAAATATTGATAGTCGGTTGTTTGACTATCAAGGCCAATAAACAAATATCCAGCACCATAACAATCACTAGGCCCTTTTTATTAATCTTCCATAAATTAAATAACTTGCCAGATATTCACTTCAATTTATTTTTAAAAAGATATATTTTCTAAAACATTTCAATTTCTACATTGGAAAACATTTCCAAATACTTATTTAACAATAAGTACTTCACTAATCTATTTATTTTCAATACTTAGGAAATATTTAATATACTTAAAACACGATTAAGTATATATTTTATTCTTTTAAGGAAAACATTCTCTTAAACACATTTATTTGAGTCAAAACGAATGTTGCGTAAAACATCGTTACGACAACTCAAAATCACTAGTATAGGGATTCTAAATTAAGATAGATATATAAATCCCAATACTACATAAAACATCTCCTTTCGAAAATCATTTACTATAACAACAGTGTTATAATTCACCATTTCCCTTTATTTCTCGAAAACATCTATTTCAACAATGAATGAAATCTTTGGTTTCGACACTTAATACATTTTAAAACAACTTCAAATCGTTTTAATTCTATTTAAGAGATCACTTCCTAAAACATTTTTTTTGATATATTATTCACTTGTTCAAAATCGTGAATATAAATCGTTTACCAAATTCAACACTTCTACATATTTAACTTAAAGGATTATCCACTGTCCAAAATCGTGGATATATCTCCTTAAATAAGCTATAATAGTTAACTTATCAAATTCACTTGGTTTTGAATTTATAAAACAACGTTTTATAAATTCACATCTATATATATTTTATAAACTTCAACTTATATAATCCCTCAATTTACAAATTCTATCCATATCCCGTTTACACGCCAAAATCCAATTTATAAGTAATTTACTTATAATTCTCTATTTACAAATTCATTCATTTTATAACTTCACAAATCGTAGATTCTATTCTTTTATAAATCCATTTATATCGTCATTTTAAAACATTTTCAAAACTCCTTTATAATTCCATCACTTTGATTTATAAAAATCCAATTTTATAAAATTTATATATATAAAGCTTTTATAATAAATTAAAAAATCTCTATTTAAACTATTTTACAAAATCATTAACTCCATATTTTCAAAAATCAATTTTCAACTATATTTCTCAAAAATCATAATTTTTGTAACATTAAAATTATAACGTTTATTTATTTAAAATGAATCAATTCCAAAATTTAATAAAACGTATACTTTCAAAAATCACTTTAAAATCCTCTTAAATTTGAAAATCATCACTTTAACACTTTTAATTTTTTCCAAAATATGCCCAATGCTGCAATAGCACTAAATATAACAATCACGGCATCCAAACCATCATATATCATATGATAACAAAATATATCACAATATCTGTAAATAAATCAATACCGGTGAGGAATCCAGTTGGATCCCTCCAACCTGTTTCCCTGCATCCATAGATGTTATCACAATACCAATCTCGTTTCAACACGGAATATCGCGGTATATGGGTTTATATAAAATATTATCCGCTATTATGCGGCGCAATAGGGTCTCATCCGCTATATAATGCGGGAAAATCAACTCCAAGTACATATATAATACCAATTCCACTTCAAGGTGGAATATCGCGGTATATGTGTTTAATAAATAATCTCCGCTTAATATACGACGTATAGGGTCTATTTAACTACAACAGATAATAATTTATCATCCAAGTATACAAATCAACACGATCAAGCAATTTTAAATCTAACTATTCAAAATTTAAATCAAAACAAATTCGATTGAGTGAGAAGTTGTCACCTTGTTTTCAATAACAGTCGCAGTGTTTTATTTCGAATAAAATTAAACGCGCGTTTAATTTTACCCAAAAATTCACACTAGCTCCTAACGACTCCAATCCAGCTCCATCGCGTAGTGGTCGTCAATACGAAGCCAACGCAATTCGTTTCGTCCAAAACGGACCTCGTATGAAAGAGATATCGCATTTTAAAGTTTACACGAATTTAAATATAAAAATTTACAATTTTACTTTATATTTTTTTTTCAAACCCACATCATAGTCGTTCGTTCCCTGTGATGAAAATCTGGCCGCGAATTCCTTCTTCTCCCCTTCCAGGTCTCATTCGAACGTAAGAAACCCACGGCCGCCTTCGTTCAAGAAATTTTCGCGACCAAACAATCAATTTATATACACATTAATAATTTCTGAAAAATTATTCCATTTATATGTAAAATATAATCAAGGTAAAATTATTTAATTTACCCACTTTAAAACAATACCACTCAACAAACCAGTCATCACAATATAAAAAAATTATATTCACTAACAAATACACTCTCATAGCTATTATCACACTCACACTCATTCTAGAGTACTGCTGACTCTATCTCCAATGAGTAATTCCCAACAGAGCCAAGGTTGTCGCTTAACCATATGCTTTGATACCACTTTAATGTGCGTCATGAGCTCCATCCCCAGCCATGACAATGGCGAACTCAGCCTCATCCTGCTCTCGAAATACGTGACCGAACGATGGCCCCTCTTGGCCATTTTCTGGCTTCAAACGTTGACGATGACTGAGATCTGGATATGCTCGCCGTGAAGAGCTCTTCAATTTTGTAGTTGATGATTTTTGCTAAAAGCTGATGGATTAGAAGAAAATAGAGGAGGAAGGAGGTGAATTCTCGGCCATAGACAAGGAGGTGGCGGCTGAAGACAATTTAGGGTTAGGGTTTGCTTATGTTGCAAATGAAAATAAAGGGGTCCTTTTATAGAAAATTTGCCAAAACACTATTCATCCAAAATTTTCCGAACTCCAAACGAAGCGTGGCGCCTGCCATTTATAATGTTTTACCCCTATTTCGAAAGCAATGGAATATATATCGGGAGCCAATTCGATCATATTTGGAAGATAAGTTTCCGAATCGATTATTTAAATTCAAAATTCACTCGAATCGATTTCTACGCGTTTTAGCTTGCCCCGGACAAACCGTAAGTCCGATTGATACGGAATTTGAAACCATACAATAATATAACATTACGGATCTGATGAAACTAGTTTCGTCGAAATCCGAGACTGTTTGAAAAATGGCTATTTTAACTCGTCAATTAAATATTAAAATATTCAATTTCTACAATTCAACTTTTAATTCAGTTTTAAAAGTTCTATAACATCATTCTAATTCCTATATGATTTAATACAACTTTACGAATCAATTTTAATCACATTAAATCCAATTTCCAATTATACCTGAAATTTCATATATTAATTACCGATTTAATTATCCAATTAAATCCAGATATTCAAAATAAAACTTATTCGACTTACAAATTTTACTTGTTAATATTTAAAATCAATTAAATATACGAATTTCAAATGACAGAAATTATGGGTCGTTACAATTACTCATGGCTATTGGGGCACCATGGGGTTATGCACTGATAGTTATTATATAACCATGGAATGACTCGTCTGAGTGTTTCCTGTTGGTTTATAACAACTAGGTTAAACAGAAAATTTTGGAGTGATAACGTTACACAGTTCTCTTGACTTTAGAAAATTGTGAAGCTTATATGTGGATACTCTACTTTGATTAAAGTTAAATCGTGACATGTCGATCTATCAAGCGACTATAGTTAGGTCTGGGTAGAAGCATAGGAAGTGAAACACTATTTAATAAATAATCCGTCCCTTGGTTGTATGAGTAGAAGCGTAGAAACTGAAACGCTATTTAATAGAGAATTTGTCCCATGGTTGTACGAGTAGGAGCATAAGAAGTGAAACACTATACAAGGGTTGTTCACCTAAACCTTCGATTGCTTAACTTGTTTTGTGTTCTAGTATATTTATATACAATAAAAACCATAGTAGCATGATCATAATAACTTAGTTATTGCATGTCAATCACTGAAATAGGAAGAATGAGGAAAATTCTCATAATGTAAACTAAAATCACACACATTTCTTCTTAAAGCATAAATCAAATTATTTTACAAAGGAAGTACATGTAAGATGAGCTTGTTAACCAAATTATACATGATAAGTGATAAGTAATAAAGAGATATCCAAAATAGTAAACATAGAAAGTATAATTGTTCTTGTAGAATGTAGGTATTAAAGGGAAATGACCATCTAGCTTTGTCATGCTCAATATATGTTTATTAAGAAAAAAACTATCAAGTGATGTTTTGAGAGAATTTTGATGGTGTGTCAATGCCTACGAACCTTAACACTTAATACTTTTGATCTCATCCTCAAATTGTAAAACAATTATCATGCTTTAATAAATGTATCACGCTTCATCAATCTATACTGCTAACAGTCATCTGGAAAGATGTTTTAGGATAACATCCATAATTTATATGGTAATGCATTTCATAACATCTTTCTGAATATCAAATGATGTCAGTATAAGATTTCATGCTGCATTTTTTAAACGACAGTATTGGAAGGTTTTTCGTTAGCTAATATATTGTTGTTTAGATTGATGAATTTTGGATGGATTGATGGAAGCTTAAATGCATGTGTAAACCCAGAAATTGTTAAAATAATTGGATAATAAAGCATGCATGAATTTCTTATTATTTGTATACATTTTGGACAATCTAATGGGTTGGATTTCCCTCGTCGAAATAAAAGTAAAAGAATAAAATGCAAGAGGGTGAACATAAAAATAATTAATTTGCTTACTCAAGAGATAGCCTATATCAAAATGGTACAATGACAACTAAATAACAACTCCACCAAACCTTTTATTTAATAAATATATGTTACAATAATTGATTTAAAATTTAATCACAATTATTGTTCTTCTCCGTCATGTTACCCCAACTCGAGGAATTGCCTGATTCAATTGTTTTATGGGATTTGCCCTTGGAACGGCCTAACTTTGGATTCGGTGATATCTCAAAACATAATCAGTGCACACATGATTGCATTTACAATGTTTATGGAGGTTAAAGTCTCGTAATGGCAATTACATACGAAGATAAACTTATATAGTATATACAATTATAAATTTCTCTCAAAACATTACTTTGGTTGATATAAAGAGAGACATAAAGAGAGACAAGGACTCAAAGTTATAAATTTGTAATCCCCATCATTATTAATAGATGGAATAAAAACTTAAATTTTGATCCGACCGTGAAATTACAAAAATATCCTTATGCGTATTACTTTATTAATAGTTGTAATATATTTAGTGCGACATTCTTTTGGTGTCGCATGAAATACAAAATATACCTCTCTAAATATATTATCAAAATTTATTATCACTTAAAAATAGGATCTGACAATTAAGCTTCCTTTACAGACTTAAATTTTCTCCTATAAATATTTATTAAGTCTTATATCACTTAAAAATAATATCTAACAAATAAACTACTATAATTCGTTTATTTGTAAATTAATATTATAAATAAAATTTTAAACAAACAAAAAATTAGATATTGTAACTTAAAAATAAAAATTCAAATAACTACGTATGATTCAATACAAAAATATAACTAATTATTTATGAATTACATTTTCTTTTAAATGTATTAAACAAATACAATTTGTACAAAAACAATGTAGGTGTCTTCATCACGCACAAAGCACGTGCCGTAACAGGGATCCAAAGGCCCGAATATGCAGTAGAGGTCCGATGAAGGCATCCTTCTATTTTGCATTTCATTTCATGCTTATCGTTTGGGCTCTATCGCTTTTCTTTTCAGATAATAGTATAGTTCATTTCGTACAAAAAATTGATTCTTACATGAAAAAATAGTAATAATAACAGTAATAACAACAACAATAAATTTGATTTTTCCTTACATATTAAACATTGGGGGAAATAATTTTAAAGGACAAATTAAAGTAAACAATTTCTCACAAGGACACGCGCAAAAAACTTTTACCGTAAGGACAAAACCCAAAGCCCAGATACAAATAAAAACAAAAAAAATAATTCTGTCCATCTCCTCCTCCTCGCTTTCACTCAGAATTTGACGAACTTTCTTTTAAAAATAAAATTAAATCAAAACAAATCGATTTCTCGTTCAATTGCTCAGAAGCAAAATCAATTTCCACAATCTCTCCAAAACCAAAATCACTTTTCCTAAACCAAAATTACAATTTTCAATTTCTTTGAGTCTGTGTTTGATGTCGCGGTTGTGGTTGGTGTTTTACAGGAGGCGGTGAGGAGAAAATTTTGATTAGGTCGCGGTTTGGTGAGGTTGAGGTCGAGAGTTGTTGGCGATGATTGTGTTGGTCGAGGAAGATGGATTGGAGTCTGGCCGTGACAGATGAGTTGGGTTTTTGGGCAGTGAAGTCGGAGAAGCAATTTGTTATATATGCAGAAAGGAGGAGCAACCTACTTGAAAAAAAATGATACATACTTACAGAAAACTGATACCTACTTAATACAAATTGATACCTAATTGCTGCAAACTTGAAATCATTACATATTTGACTGAAGATATTTCACTGCAACAACCTATTGTTACATTTCAACATAATTTGTTTCAAAAATTACTTATTGTCTTTATTTTGAAATAATAGGATGATGATGATTTTGTTAATCCACATCCAGTTTAAAAGAAGCTATAAAATTGGTATGAGTAATTGGTATGAGATTTCTTTTTCTTTTAAAAAAATTACTTATTACAGATAAAAAAGGTGAATATGACCTAACTTTTTAACTTTTGTCTTTATTAGAGACAAAAAATATAAGAAATGCTCAAAGAAATCTGGAAAAGCAATAACATAGCAGGCATGGAGGTGAAACTAGATGATATGCATCAAATAAAGTATGCACAACAAGCAGAAGACACAGAAGTTTTTTTTGGTTAAATTGATATCTACTGACAGCAAAATGAACAATACAATTGAAACTACTAGTCATAATCAATTGAAAGTTGCTCACTATTCAAACTATCTGTGTTTTTGCATTATAACATTTCATACATAATTCTATACATCATTGTATGCCTTTTATATTTAATTGAATTTGATTCATAACAAAATATTAAAAAATATTATCTCTCAATTTCAAAAACAGTTAGTTCAAAAATAAACAGTTGCTACAGAAAGAAAACTGATACCTATATAAAAGAAACTGATACCTACAGAAACAAAACTGATACCTATATAAAAGAAACTAACACCTACAGAAACAAAACTGACACCTACAAAAACAAAAAAGATAACTACATAATAAAAAATAAAACAAAATATTTAGCAAATATATCTTAAAGTAATAGCTACAAACGCAAAAATTCATACACAAATCGATACTAAGTGTGCTAGTAATACTGTTAAATATTTTAATTCAAAGCATACTATATGCTTGTACCATTATCCCTGAAATTCAATGTTTTGTATTAATTGTAAACCTGATAATACAACTTATGCAAACTGATACTAACATTACATTTTGGTTTCGACAGGCTTGACTATGGAATATTTGTAATGACATTCATCGTTTCACTGAACAAAAGCAGAATACCAATGAAACTTGAAAAGAAGGAAATATTATCCACAAAAGCAAGAATTGTACATGTAATATTGACAAATGATGAACATTGCTGTAGTCTATCTAAATACATATCAAACTTAGAAAAAGAAAGAAAAGAACTGAATTCACATTGTGATGTTTCACAATTAAATTTGATACCTGTAAAGTAATGTAATTCTGTTGAAATTGATACTTGTGAAGTAATGATGTTCTGTTGCAATTTGATACTTATGAAGTAATGATGTTATGTTCTTAAAACAAAGCTGCTCTTACTGGTAAAAACAAACACCAGAACTGATACTGTAAAAATATTTAACTGATACTAAAACTGATACTATCACTTATACTAAATACTTGAAATTATAATCAATTTGATAATACGCTATACTGAATACAAATTAATAACGAAAGGTTCAATTATAATAAACCACCAAAACAAGTCACACATCCACTTATTAATCTGAACAAATTCAAAATGAAAAATCAAATCATATCCTCTTCGAAACTTGACAATTCCATTTATTATGACCAAGCTGCTTTGCACTTGCCACATCTGTTATGTTTGTTCTTAAAATATGAAAATCCTCCTTTAAACTTAACTGATGGTCTACCTACGCCACATTATCACCACTGCCAAATAAAAAAACATTAGTAAAAATATGTTCAGTTTAGAACATTAGTTTTTCCATTTCAGAAAACTGATACCTAAGGTATACAAAACTGATACCTAGTTACTGATAATCAAAAAAATTGATACTAAGAAAAAATAAAAATGATACCAGAAAACTGATCCTAACGTATGATACTTTTCCACTCTATCACTAGCTACAATCCAATCAATGATACTTTTCCAATCATCATAAGCTTACATCTCATTCTTCAAATCATACAAAGAGCAATCAATAGACAATCTAGTGCTAAAAGTGTTATTATTCAACACAAACAGATAAAGAAGACTGTTATCCCCACTGCCAAAAAAATAAAAAATAAACATTAGCAAAAATATGTTCAATGTAGAACATTAATTATTCAATTTCACAAAACTGATACCTACCTTATACAAAACTGATACCTACTTCCTGATAACAAAAAAAGGATAATAAGAAAAAGGACAAATTTTCAAAAGAGACCAATTTTCAAAACAATTTGCAGATATAGGCTGGTTTTGAAACTAATTGCAGAAATAGGCTTGTTTTGGCCAGCTCAACGATGAGCTGGCCGAAGTTTAAAAAAAAAATAACGAGGCGCATTTCAGAAATGCGCCCCTATGTATTTGCACTGGCGCATTTGGTAAATGCGCCCCGTGTTGTATTTATGGGCGCATTTTGCAGTAGCGCCCACAAAAATTTATGAGGGCGCATTTGGTAAATGCACCCCGTCCTGTTAACATACCAGTCCAGCCAACCTACCTTCCTCATTTTCTCTCATCCCACCATTTCCCTCAAAATCCCTAAAACCCTAAATCTACTAAATTCGAAAATCCAACATCAATTTTAGTTATTTCTTCGTCAAATCTGTTGACCAATGGAAGGATCATCATCATCTTCTCAAGTTAGAGGTATAATCTTCAACTTTGTTTATCAATTTGGAATTCTAGCAATTTGGAATTTTATTTATCAATTTAGTTTTGCACCACCAAAATGAACATTGAGGCAAGTACATTCACTTACGTCAAAGCAATTACATTCGTTTACATCAATTTGTTTAGATTTACATTCATTTACATCAATTTGTTTATATTTACATTTATTTACATCATTTGTTTACTTGAAGAGTTGGTACCTGGTCCCGTGAATGCAAGTGTTTTGTATCTTCAGAATGAACATCGAAGCAATGATAGGAACTTGATGCAGGTATTTTTCAAGAAAATTAAAATTACCATTGAGTGTTTGTTTATGCAAGTGTTTGTTTATAAACTTGATGCAAGTGTTTGTTTATGAATATGTAGAGTGATGAGCCACTTGAGTGTCATGATCATTCAAGCAAGTTAAAATTAATCAAGTCGAATACTCCTAGAGTTCAACTTGCATTACAAAGAGCGGGATTCAGAGAAATATCTAGATTGGGTTTTTTCAAAATAGATCATGCACTAATTACTTCATTGGTAGATAGATGGAGACCAGAGACTTCAACTTTCCATTTCCCTACCGGTGAAATTACCATAACATTAGCAGATGTTAGTTGCCTTCTAGGTGTTACGGTAGAAGGAAATCCTGTTACAATCAGACAGCTAAGTAATTACGAAGATATTTGTCAACAGTGTTTAGGTGTGGTTCCACCTCGGAGTGAGATAAGAGGTGCAACAGTTAAGTTGACATGGCTTCGCGACATGTTTGCAGATGAGCCATCACCGGATGCTTCGGATGAAGAAATTGAATATCATGCGAGAGCTGTTATTCTACATCTGATATCTTGTCGTCTATTTCCCGATCATTCTAAAGGACGACTAAACCTTTTTTGGTTATTGTTTTTGCGAAATCTAGATGAGTGTGCACGATATTCTTGGGGCAGTGCTATATTGGCAACATTATATAACGAGTTAACAAATGTTGCACTCATGAAATCTAAATCGATAGCTGGTTGTCTCTCGCTTTTACAGGTACAATATGCATAGATATATTTGCTATAAACTCATATGTAATATTTAATTCTAAAGTATTCAAAATTTTAATTTATTTCACAGCTTTGGGCATGGACACATCTTCCCATTGGTCGTCCAAATGTGACTTCATCCATGCAAATCGACAGAACATTGCCTTATAGTGCAAGGTAGTGAATTTCCAACTACATTTACATGTGTGTATTTTTGTATTAATAAAACTCTACTTGTATAACCATATATATAGGTGGTTTAGTTCGACGAGTTGGGTTGAGTCTCCAAAGCAGGTGGCCACTTACTATCGCGACCAGCTCGACATGTTAACAGATGAAGCTGTTATATGGAATCCGTATACACAGGATGTGCTAGTCGATCTTCTGCAGATATGTCTAAGTGGGATGCATAGTTGGCTTTGTAAGACACATATCATATGCATGCGAGATCTAGAAATGTATAATCCTGATCGAGTGATGCGACAGTTTGGTCTTCAGCAACACATACCCGATCCATGCGAACCAAAGCCGGATTTGGAGTTTGCTATCGTCCAGTGGAACGATAGACATAACCTTATCGTACACCAACAGCTTCCTACGATTCCTATTTCGAGATACATGACGTGGTATTGGTCGATTACTCGAAGATTCATTGTAGCAGATCGGACTTCTCACGAAAGAGCATACACCGCTCGTGCACCGCTTGAGCGAGATGTGGTAAATCTTCATATTATCGTGATATTTTTAGTTTGTTCGCTTGAATTATATTTCTAATTTTGAATAAATAACTTTAACTTGTAGGTCGATGTACTAGAGACGGTAGCAGGAGGGTTAGCTGATATCGGACATGGTAGAGTACCCGAACGAGAAGTCCAACCACGGTGCCTTGATTTGAAGAAACTTATTGACACGCTCCTTTTTAGAAATCGATTAGCACGGCCAAGCTCTTCCGAACAAGCTATGCGGACTAGAGAGCGAAGAACTAAAAGAAGGCAGGATACACACCAATCGCAACCTGCTGGACCATCTCAACCTCCACCTACTCAAGATGATCCAACTTAACCATGAGCACTCCTATTTTTAGTTTACTATTAATTTGCTTTTGTAATCGAACTATAACTTCTGCTTTAATTTGAATGTAATCGGAATTTAATTATGTTATGCTGGAATTTATTTAATGATAGTTTTATTCGTTGGCTTGCATATTGATAAATGTTTGTTATCACTTAAGATGGTCCAATTGAATTTCGATTTTATGTATTTTAATTCGAATTCGAATTGAAATATATAGTTTGTTGTCCAGGTTTGGCCAGCAAGTATTTGCACTGGCGCATTTTGCAGATGCGCCAGTGCAAACACAAAGGGGCGCATTTTAGAAATGCGCCCCTTTATATTTTTTAAACTATGGATATTTGCACGGGCGCATTTTGCAAATGCGCCAGTGCAAATACATAGGAGCGCATTTCTGAAATGCGTCCCGTTATATTATTTTTTAAACTTCGGCCAGCTCATCGCTGAGCTGGCCAAAACAAGCCTATTTCTGCAATTAGTTTCAAAACCAGCCTATATCTGCAAATTATTTTGAAAATTGGTCTCTTTTGAAAATTTTTCCTAAGAAAAAATAAAAATGAAACCCAAAAAAACTGAACCTAAAATATGATAATTTTCCACTCTATCACAACTTTATATACAACCCAAACAACTTAATATCAAAACTTTGAAGAAAAACGAGATCATAGTGGAAATATGAAAAGAACGAGATCGACAAACGCGCATGAGAAAAATATGATAGATCAACTATAATTTTCAGAAGAACGAAATTGAAATGACCGAACAAGGTTGATCGATATTTTGATTGCAAGAGTAATATTGGATCGCGACAAAAAAAATTAATCGAAAGAAAGAAGAAGAAGAAGCAGCGCGCAAAAATGGACGGAAAGGAAAATACGTGCGTGTGTCCTTGTGAGAAAATAATTAGCGGACTGTCCTATATCTAAAAAAACCCTAAAAATTGTACTTGAGGAAAATTTCCTGTAAACATTATTACTTAGATTGAGATAAAGAGAAACAAGGCCGGCTCAGAAATATAATCACCATTTAACAAATAATAATGTAATTATTTTTTTATTAAAAAAATAAAAATAAAATTACAGCCTGATATAGAAAAACTAAACACCTCATGAGTATAGTTCTTCAAAGGAATAGTACATGCCCTGCTGAGTCCAAGATCAGCTATTTTCAGCTTCATCGTTTCACAATCCACTAAAAGGTTGTGTGGCTTCAAATCTTTGTCCAAGGTGGCAAAAAATTTGATATATCTACGCGTTAATGAAATAATTTTATTCACCGACTTACCTATGCAAAATACCATGGCCATGGCAGAAAGACATTCCCTTGCATAGCTCAAACATCAAAGTCTGCATATAAAATAAGTGTCATAAATCTTTAAACCAACAAATGAATTTCCCATAATTCTAAGATACTTCTGAAATGATTACCTTAACAATCCGAGGTGGAATCGAAACATATTTTGCCCCGAAACTTCTGATGTATTTCTTAACATCAGCGTCCATGTACTCAAATACAAGACACAGAATTGACTGGCCTTCATTGTTTTCTCCTTGCTTCAAACCCAGCAACCTGCAATTAAATTTTAGTCACATTCATCGATAAATCCATCAAGCACGCATCATGTTGATTGAAAATTTCAGTGATCGCACGGATTAATATAAACCGGAATCTATTGAAAAAGAGAATAAATCACCTGACAACATGTGGATCGTTGGAGGGCCTTCGAAGAATGGAAACTTCTCTGGGCATGGTGGCTGGAACCCCTTCATCATCTTCAGGAAGCTTTTGTTTTTTAGAGCAACAAATTTTCCAGTACTTTCGTCGATTGCTTTGCAAACCTTTTCCATAAGTTCCTTCTCCAACTTTCTCTAATTTCTCGTAGGTATCCATTGCTTTTTGATTCGACATCTCAATGAATTTTATTTTTATTTTTTGATTGTTTTGTTCGCAAAGAGTGGCAGTTGGGATTAAGGGAGGGATATGAGAAGATATTATAAGAGAGATACGAGATACTATGGTTGATTTGATTTAATGAACAAAAAGAGACATGGAAGATTTGGGGACTGTGCTAACGGCTAGTTATAAGTTTGAACGAGGATTGACTGGTAGATGGCGATGGGGATAAATTTTTGAACAAACTAGAATAATACCCATGCTTCGCATGCGAGTAGTAGGACATTGAGACATTGAAAAAGGCGTTAGATAGTTAAAAGAATCAGTCAGAATTTAAATAAGCAATTAAATTATACACCTATTTTATGTAACGAGCGTGACAGCGTGCGCTTCGCACGCGAATTGTTTTTTCTACAGATGATAGATGTTTTAACTCATTAAAAGAAAGCACAAATATTTAATCATATTTTGCGTTAAAATCATGTGTGATTTGTTTGAATTTTTATTTCAAAGTTCCAATATCTGTTTTTTTTGTAGTTTGAATTTTTATTTCTATTATTAATTAATAAATAAAGAATTTGTAAATGAAGTTTATTTGTTAGATCATATTTTAAAGTGATTAAGATTTTATTTTATAGAGGACGTTTTGAATTTGTAAAAATTTTTATAATAGATTCTATTTTTAAGTAAGATTAAGGTTTGTTAATATTTGTAGAGAGACGTTTCAAATTTAGAAAGTGGATTTATTTGTTAGATCATATCTAATATCTATAGAAGGGCATTTTTGTTAATTCACGCCGACGCCAAAAAAGTGTGACAACAAATGTATTAAACTATTAAAGAAAGATATGCCAAAGAAGAGGGGAAGGGAGAATGAAAGATAACCACAACAAATAGCAATTACCTAAAGTTATATATAAGTGAAACAAACTTGTACTCATAACTCACATCTCAAAAGAAACTGGCCAAATTACGTTGTATGTTTTGCCTGATACTTCAGCTTAACATGAGGCTGTGTTGTAATGGCTTCAGATTGCAATCAAGTGGATGCAGCTAACGACGGTAGCAACAACAACAGTCAGATTCAAGAATGCCCAAGTACGCCCTTATTAGCTGGTAAGCAGCCTGTTACTAAGGCAGACAGCTAATAACAGCACCAGCTAATAATGGCAGTCAGCTAATAATGATGTTAGCTAATAACAATGGTGTCTTCAGATTGCTCCGAGAATGCCAGTTTCTTTTATTAAGGCAGTCAGCTAATAACATGGCAGTTGGCTAACAGCAACAGTTAGTTTGTGCCTGTTAGCAGCTGTATAGATGGTAGCTCAGGGAATGCCCAAGTATATTCCTTAATGCGTACCCTTCAGTTTACATTGTCTCTAATCATACAGGTTAATGTATGTCCAGTATCTCGAGCTCCTATGGTTCTAAATGCATACTGTAAGGTGAGGAGATGTGTACAAACAACTATATCGAGCAAAAAGGAAATGTTTATTCATGTATTATGGAATATATCTTATATATCAGAACTTAGAACCTAAGCGTAAATAACATGCTTTGTTTTAAAAGAAATTGTTCCAAAAAAAAAAGGAGTATGGAACAGCTTTTCATTGCAAACCTCAGGCAACAAAAATAACGAAGAGTAACAAATGAGAACCAAGCAATCTTTCAGCTCAGGGCAACTAACTTCAGTATAGTAAACTACTTTTTAGTGCTTCTTATTTCATACTATGATATGTAAACAAATATATACATAGTTTACAAACAAAAACATAAAGATATATGCATAGTAGTCGACAAACAGAAACATGATGGACAAATGCAGATGAAAAAAAGATAGATACAACCCTGAAAGACATGTATTATTTTCCAACCACATAAATGTCATATTTCCTATTAAATCAAGTAGAATTGAAATTTTGTATACCTTTGTCAATATACAGCCATGAGCATGCTATCGTGTAGGAGCCTCATGCATTGGGTTTCACCTTTTGTTGTGTCAATATACAACCATAGAGTGGGCCTAAAACCTTATAGAGCTGTGATTGTTTCATCCAGACAAATTCACGGTACAGCATGCAGTTCGAAAATACAAAGTGAGTTAAAACTGAGTATGTTAAGTGCAGGTAATGTAGCAAAGCAGGCATATTAATGGAGTGCAGACTATTTTTATTTATCGATTTGCAAGTAGAAATTGGATAGTGATGGCTGTGGAAAAATACTATGTTGAAATTTTGAATAAACCTGCAAAAGACAAAGGTCTACTACCACAAGGCAAACTTCTATTACTGTTTGACAGTTCATTGTTCCAATAGTTCGCCAACTTCAGTAGTTGATTGCCAGTATCCTACACGTTACCTGTACAAAACGTGGTTCTAAAGATGTTAATGTTGATACTGAATTTGTAAGGGTGCTTAATTGAAAACAATGAAACCCATCAGTTATATAAAATTGATTCCATACTTAATTAAAAACTACACTGGAATTAAATATTCAACGAAATGCCTCATGTAATATCATGAATTATACCAAAAAATAAAATTTTGACACGTTCATTTTTTTCAATAAACAAATATAAATGTTTACCATGAAGAATACAATAACAATCAGTGAATATTAAAAGGTAATCTTAGTCCAAGTCTAAAAGTGAATCATACTGAAAACAGATAGTATACCCTCTAAATATGTATATGTTCAAACCAGTAAATATCGTGGTTGTTTCATTCATAAAAAATAGACGGGTTGTAACTCAGTTTACATATACCGAAATATACATCATGCTGCTCATTTGATAGATATATTTTCATTGTTATTTGGCTATCTAGCTTTCATCCATCATCTGAATTTGACTAATATTTGTCTTCAGAAGCTACCAAGACTAATAGGAAGAGGGATTCGAATTTTACTTTTTTTCTCAAATGATCCGAATGCTCGACATTTTAGAGGACTTATTTGTGTACCTTAACATATTTCAGGTAAGCTGTAACTTTTCATGAGAACACAACATATCTATCTCTTTGCACCTAAGTAGTGATTATAACATGTAATAAGATGGCTAGAAAGCTCGCCAGTATTAGTATTGTTATGCTGTACAGAATCCTTTTACATCGAAATTTAACCACACCACCAATAATATGATGAATTTACTATTGTACAAACTTTTCCACTACCGCTATTAAAAATAGTCGCTATCATAAAACAAACGAGATTCCGATTTCAATCGATTTATGGGTTTGCAAGCACAATATAGGGCACACAGAATCGGCTTTAGCTAATTTATTGCAAGTACATTCTGATTTCAATCCATTCATGCATTTAATGACGCACTTCAACATCTCCTAAAAATTCCACCACTTTTCAGCTACTATACAGACAGGTTTTGGTAGGACAGAAATGGTGCATGCTTTTCCCATCACTGCATATCAAGTCTGAACACATTTAATAATTGCAGCCATCATGCAATTGGCACATTCTATTCAAATCAGTTCATTTAGTTAACATACAGTTCTCTATGTTCAGCCATACTTGGAGCATTTACAGCTCAGTTCAGCCTTTATCAGTACCTGCATAATTTTTTATAAGTGCAATTGCAGCTCAGTTCAGCCTTTATCAGTACCCGCACAATTTTGTATAAGTTTAGTCCCAGTACTCAGTAATAGGATAGTTTAAAAGTTTTATAAGTTTTATCAGCGTGGGCATAGTTTCTCTTGAAAAAAAAAAAAAAGAAAGAAAAAAAAAAGAAAAGAAAAAGAAAACACTGTTATGATATTTCAAAATAAAGAGGGTTTTACTGATGAATACCTCAACTTGACAAGCTCTCTCATGATGAACAGGTCTTCGATCCGTAACCATAATTCCAAATATTCTACTGTCTGATCTGGAAAAGAAAGAAATAATTTATTCCAAAGTAAAATCGAAGCAACAACTCATGCACCGCACTTGTATTGTAGTCCAACCTGTGCAGTTAAAGTGCTCATCAGATTCAATACGATAGAAGTGCAAAAAGTCATAGCGAGGATACAGCGAGGATATAGCGGATGACTCTAAAATAGCATATAAAGCACGCTTAATGTTTTTACAGATATATAAATGGTAATTAGATGAAACAATAACATTCAATTGAATTATAATTAATACATAAATAATTCTAAATAAAAACATGTGCGAATATACAATAAATAAACGTAAAACTGTTATATATAACATAATTGAATTTAGTAGACCATTAGAGTATTTTCATTTCTGAAAATATATGAAAAATTCAATCAAATAAATTAATTTTATAACTTTTATAATGTATGAATATCATTTTTCAATTCATTTCTTTTGAAGAAAATGTAGCAGAAATAGCGGGAATAACAGGATATAACGGAAATGACGGGGCTTAAAGCGGAAATACTATATTTGAAGCTTATATGGAAAAATCATAGCGGTAGAAATCCACTGAGATATAGCAGAGTTGTAGCGGGCTAATAGCGGGGCATTACTTGCACAGAGTCCAACCCACATAATTCAAAAATGTCACATGGCTTACGTTGCATAAATTTAAAAAAATAGTAGCAAGCAGTACATGCTATTACAACCACAAAATAGATGTCTACCGCAAGCATTTGTATCCACAACTATCAAACTCAACTGGTATGCGTATTTAAACTCAAGATATTCAACCTCCTAGACATAACAACACTAATTATAAGCAATCATAATATATAATAAACAAATGTTTATCAACCCTGTAATATAAGGCTGAAAGCGGTATTATGTAAGTCAGCCCTAAGGCGTAAGAAAAGTTTGACATTACCATGTAAGGCATATAATAAGAAGGAAAATATAATTTATTAAAAAAAGTATTAGAAATTGTGAAATATCGATACGTAAAGAACAGAAGAAAAAATTTCAAACAAATGGGGTTAAACACAACTGAAATTTGGTCGTATTCGTAGACATATCCAAATTATCTCCAAACATCCCCCTGTTGCAGTTATACACATGAGGTTTTTTTTTTTTTAGAAAAAAAAAATACAATGTTGAAAATCTATCTTTTTACCTAATAAATTATCATTACCAGTAAACTTGAACATCAACACCGACTACCACATGTCAGTTTCACACATTACCGCACAATGAGAACGTCAGCATGTCTACAGAAGTGGATTTATGTGTATATACACATCCATATACACACATATTTATACACGTACACACATACACCCCCAACATCAATTTCTCAAATTATTTCTAGCTTACATCATACATGCACACTACGGAAGGCAAAACAGGCAGTCAGAGCAGTAACAAAGTATTCAGCAAAAAGTTTTACCAAATTTGGTAGTTAGTTATTGCAAAGGCAATGGTGAACCCCATAGAACCTGATATGTCGATCAAACATATGCTAACCTATCCAAGCTTAAAAACACAGGAGTTGGAAACATGACAGAGAATAGATACAAAGTAAATCACATCACAGATAATTAAATGATCATAGACATATAACATCAAACTAGAACGGATATACAAAGATAATTAAGCATGAAAATCTACTAACGATTTAGCACGTACTAATTCACCGAGGAAGGATAGGGCCAAGTAGGGTAACTGTATTTGCAATCCTTCAAGCAGTGGTCTATGAATCAGAAATTTACAATTGTCAGTCTAAATGACCTTCAAATAGAACAACCATTATCTTGTTGTAAAGACACAATGAAGGAACGTTAAAACATATCCAAATCATATGAATTAACCCACAAGTGTGTAAATTATAAAACAACTTGTCGGCATAGCTACGATATTTGGGAAGGAGTTACACAAAAAATGGAAGATAGAAGTGGAATAATGACCAATTTCTTTGTAATTGACCAGGCAATCAGTTCCCACTCCAACATGATGGCTGACTAAGATCGGTTGCTGTATTACAGAGAAGATCAAATCGAAATTGAAGGGCAGAGAAGGGTTGATTTGGGAAGGTCAGAAGAAGTAGTTGAATGATCAAGAGCTGCAGGTTAAGAAATCGATTGGTAGGAAAAAGGACACTAGGGGAAGCGGTGGTAAGACCATTACCGACAGGCCGACTGTTTTTCAAGTGAATGAACGGGCTGCGCGTTGATCGCGAATCTAGCCACGGATCAGTGTTTAAACCGTTAAATTTCATTGTATTATAAGCGTATAAGGGCATTATAAACTTATACCCTAGCCCTCTCAACTGTTGTCAAAAAATTCATTTCCTCTCCTCCTTCGTTAGAAGCTCAAACTTTCATTCCTTTTCACCAATTTAGACTTCCAAACATCCAAATCTGTATGTCTATACATAAATTAAAGTCTGTTTTGGTATCTATACATGTAGAAATATCTATATTACTTAAAAAATTCGCGAAAAGTTCGCGCATGAAGAAAGCAGCAGTACCGACACTCGCGGTGACGAAGGTCGGATTATTGTGCAGTATGGTCAGGAGCATGAAATAGAAGATTTACTCGAGGTCGCCGAAAATCTCGAGAATTAGGGAGGAGTCGAAGGCGGAGGCGAAGGCGGTTGTCGAGGTCATGGAGGCTGTAGAGGTGGTCGAGTAGACAGGACGCGCAGGAGAGTGGGACAGACTTCCGTCAGAGTTTCCGAGCTTAACGGCTTTCAAAATGTACAAAGGGTGGATTATATGGCATCCATTTCATGCTGGTATATCAATCTATCTTGATTTTACATAGATTGCTAGGATGCTTGGCTGGCGGAGATTTCTACTATTATCGTATCGCTCGGTATTTGGTGCATATTGGTATCTTGGTGAGATGTGTTGGAGAAAATTTTACGACTATAATGTCATTCCTGATGATCCATGCCCTCAAAACTATCGATGTATAATTTGTCATAGATCAGCTAAACCTGGCGAGAGCAGCAAGTTGGCGGCCGACGGAGAGCTTTATTATTATCGTTCCATCATACATTGACCTCTGGCGCAGATTTTACACTGCATCTGGTGATACCATTACCCACGCAGCAGCGATAGATTTGGTGGGTCCATCTGTTATGTCATGGTTTAGCACTTCCGGTTATCGAGGATCTTATCCAACCTAGTCAGGAGTATCGTGCACCAGATCATGTGTCAGCTGCTTTTCATTTTGATTGGACCATGATAGTGCTCACTACTATTGGAGCAAGCCACTATGTTGACATATTTCATCCTTCAACACACGATCGGTATTTGGATCCCACTCAGATATCATATGCCGATCTATACGACATGCAAATGGGAATCTGACATACATGATTCGTAGAGCACGGGCGTAGCATTGACTATTATGATGCTAAGCTGCGCCGACAGACAGAGGAGACAGCATGACTACAGGCACTGCTAGAGACAGAGCGTTAGAGATTTTCTAACTTTGGTATGTACTATGACCATTTAATTGGCACAAGCGGTAGCAGAGACGATGAGGACGAGACACGTCACCGTCGTCATACACGTCCACGTATGGATGAGTGATCTTATGTACCGTCTCTTGTTTATGTTGTTGTTGATATTATTATTCACGTACCATGACAGATGATATATCTACTGCATTCATTTTAAACATCGATGTCATTATTTTTCATGTTTCTGTTTCGTTGATGTTATAGTTCACATACTGTGACAGATGTTATATCTAGTATACCCATTTTATACACTGATGTCATTATTTTTCATTTTTCCATGTGTGATTGCTTATCATTTTGTAGTATTACTATGTACTACATGACTATGTATTTGTTGTCAGTTATCATTATGACAACTAAATGTGAAACAAACCATGGTACTTATATATTTTTTGTCAGATATCAGTACGTGGATGTTTATTGAAAAATGTGAAATGAACCATATATATTATCTACCCATAGTACTTCCATAATTAAAATTATTCCACGAAAAAAAAGTAAGAATGAAAAGAAAAATCTAATGGAAAATTGCCTTAATTGAAAAGGAACAAACACTCAATAAGAACTTTTTCACCTGGCCAATAAAAACAAACCTATATATTATCTAACCACACTCCAAAACTTTAATAATTACTTGTATCAGTTCTCAATGAAGGCAAGTGTATCAATGTTGAGCAATCCATAACCATTCAATGTTGTGTCATATCCGACACCGTAGAAATACATTCACAATAGCGACGACTTGCGAATTTTCTGTGCAATGGTAAAATTTACGTACCCCTTTATCAGTATATTACCGTGTTTTTATGGCAGATAGCATTCAGTGACAAGTCTTATTGATACTATAGCCACGTTGTTGTTTTGTACAATCCCTTGTGAATATTTTGTCCAACGGTAACATATACTTACTACATAGGCTCTTGTTTCATTATAAATAACATGCTTGTGCCATTGAGATATATACGCTCTTCTTCCAACTCATATAATAACTCATAATGGTGGACTACAACCACATTTCATTGTCTTCTTCATAATTGTATGAAGGTCCATTGAGTTACGAACTCCCTCCAAATCCTTCTTCTCTGCAACCACCGATAGAATGGTATGTGGAAATGTAAGAAAGGCATTATGAAGATCTGGGGAAGCATGAACGAGAGGAGCAGGAGCGTTAATTGAAAGAGGAGAGAATAAGACTTGCATATGAACAAATACTCCACCGTAGAAATAGACAAGAACGCTGGGAAGTCCGTAATCAACATATTGAGATGGAGCAGGAGGTTGATTCTCCTTCAATATTTTGTTTTTGCGGAGTATCAGTTACGTATTCCGTGTTATGAAGCAGAAATGGCATTGGTTGTGTTATTATAAATGCCAAAATTTTCCAAATGGTGGTGGGTTATGGGAATGGATTGATGATTAATTCCTCGTCAAGCAGTGGAACATGCATACGAACTAGAACAAGAGCTAGTCGCACTTCACAATAGGGGAACTTCACTAGAATTTCAGCATGGTGGTGGACATACTAAGCATTGTTTATCTGATGTATGGTTAAGTATGTGGATGTTTATATATGTGGTATGTTTAACTATGTGGTATGTTTAAGTATGTCATATGTTTAAGTACATGGTATGTTTAAGTATGTCATACGTTTACGTATATGGTATTTTTAAGTATGTCGTACGTTTAAGTGCATAGAACAATCCCTAAATTACATAGAACATAAACAACTTGTATTAATACATGTAGACTACACTAAACTAATATAACTCATAGAATAGTGACTTGGAAAAAGCACAACTCATAGAAATACCTATGCCATTGTTACAAATACATAGAATATAGAGAGTTTCACCCACAAATCATAGAGCTCACTCAAACTTTCTAATATAGCTCACCCACAAATCATACGTAGCATGACCAACAAAGTTGTTTGATGATCCATAAAATACATGGAATCAAAAGTTAACCAAATCATTTGAAAAACATTTTCGCATTCCACCTCAGTTATAATTTTCCGATACCTTCGCAAGCTCTAGTAAATGTGACAAATGTACTTCTAGTATCCAATTTTCGTCTTCTTAACCTACAGTCTGGAAAGCTTCATTGATGGTTACTGAAAAATCATCATCAACCTCCTTTTCCATGTGCCTGATTAGCCTGAATATAATATTTAACCAACACCAAATAATCATGGGGAGTTCATGTCTTATTTTCCATATGGAATCTTATGAACTTATAATACCAACACTTAAAGTATAAATAGTAACAATAGGTAGTGCAGTTGTAGCCACGCTGTGCATTTCATAGCCATTCATTGTACTCTACGTAGACTATAGCCAGCCTTGTCCTATCCCACACCGCAGACACGTTATGAAGCCAATGAATGCCCTTTGCCAATGTACATTGTAGCTATTATTTCCTTGTCCAATCCTAGCCACGTAGAGCAAACTGTAACCATTCAATGTTGTGTCATATCCTACAATGTAGAGGTACGTACACTGCAACCATTCATCATCTTGTATATTTCATATCCTTTCAGCTCCCACACTTATATATACTTGCATTATGAGCTACTCTAACGCACAACTGTAGAAAACTAAAGCAAATCAAGAAATCAAATTACTTACTCCTCTCAACAACAACGGATCATTACCTTTACTACCAGTATAACCAAGACATGAACCAAAGCTTCGATGGTGAACAAGAAGTGGATGATGAAACCGTAGATTTTCAAATGCAACAAGCCGTAGCATGATATTCTTACTTTTTGGTTAATGATCTACGATAAACCACCATGGTAGTATGTTTGGACGAATTAACTGTTGATATAAGAGGGACTATAAGGATGGACATGAAAGGCCGATGAAGGATTACTTCATTAACAATTCAACCTATGATATAATTTAGTTACGTCATCGATTTCGCATAGGCTGGATGTTTTCTCCAAAGTTTATCTCAACCTTTATGAAAACAACCTGTATTTCACTTACAGGTTAAATGGAGCACTAGAACCCGAGTTTTCATCCCACATCAAAATCTCGGTTGCTTTACGTATGTTAAGCTATGAAACATCTGGTGATCAATTAGGCAAATATTTAAAATTGCATCATTAACAGTGATAGAGTGCTTGAAGGAATTCTGTGATAGAGTGCTTGAAGGAATTCTATAAGACAGTGATCGAATAGTTCGACGAGGAATACTTACGAACGCTGGGACCAAATGATGTAGCCAGAATACTATCCAGAGGAGAAGCTAGAGGTTTTCCAAGTATTCTTGGAAATTTGGACTGCATGTATTAGGCATGGAAAAACTATCCGACTGGTTGGAAAGGAATGTTCGTCGAACACAAAAAGGTGCCAACAATAATCCTAGAAGCAGTAGCTTCAAATGATTTATGGATTTGGCATGCTTTCTTTATCGGTTCGCTAAATGACATAAATTTTCTAAAATAAATTATACTTGTTCTCTGAACTGTTTAATGGACAATCAACGGACGTTACATACAAAGTTGGTAATGTCGTGCATCGAACTGGATATTACCTAGTGGATGACATTTATCCAAAGTAGAGAACTTTAATGCAAGGTTTTAAGGTCCCAACAAATGATAAAGGGAGCTATTTTACTGAAAAAGTGGTAAGAAAAGACATCGAACAAACATTTGGTGTCTTACAAGCAAGGTTTCAACTTTTACAAAACCCTGCTCGATTTTCATGATGCAAGAGTTCTATACGAAATTATGTATGCCTGTATAATAATTCATAACATGATTGTGGGGTTTGAAAGAGGTGGGTATAAAACCACAAAACTAATTACCCAAACATGTTTAAGGGATCTAACAAAAGATTTATGAGAAATATTAATTTGATGGAGGAATATGTTTCTATGGTGTAACATATTGAAGGTCAAACAACACACTTTCAATTGCCAGACCAATTGGTGCATCATTTGTGGGCACACAAAGGAAGGAACAGCAGGAATTTTTGGTCATGCATATGATAGTTGTTTATGGAATTATTGATCAAATTTTATGTTTACTAGTGTGTTTACTGTACCATGTTACAAAGTTTGTATGCTAAGCATTTCGTAATATTAACATGGAACTTGTTTAGTAAAATGTTGTACAACCTTACTTCGAAATCCACAATGATATGATAATACTATAAAACACACAACAAACACCAAATACACACCTAAACCTAAAGACAAAAAAGCAACACTAAAAAAGTACAATACAAATACATATATAAAACCCATCCCTAGATGTGCCACTTTCACTTCCGCTTCAATTGTTTCTTACTTTCTTATAAGTTTCTAACTGCTCAGTTACAAGTTCTTGCTGCAAAGGAGATAGCTTACTGAAATCACAGGTCATCAGTCTGATATAGTTCTTCTCTCACACCAAAGCTTCCTTCCGCTCTTGGGCTTGTCTCTTGAACTCTCGATCTTCCATAATAGCCTTTTGAGACTCCATTTTGTCCTGACTTCTTTGTGCTGAAAATTTGGCTCTATGCTCTCTTCTTTCTCTAGCAGATGTCTCTAATGTTCCTACGAATCTTGAAAATTCCGCACTATGCTGCTCCAACTGAATTGGCCTGTTTCTACCAAGAGAACGTCTGTCATTGTTTCCAAATAGTGATGATATTTTCTGAGAACTAGAATAGCTCTTGGACTTGAATCCGAATAATTCATTCTTCTCGCCTTATTTTATTGCTTGGACATGAAGTTGTTAGGGTTCTTCCATTTTTGGCAGAGAGGAAAGAAGCTCAAAGAACGCTTGAAACTTGAATGGATGGCTATATTAAGTTGATATGCCTTACGCGCTTCTTCTATCTGTAGAACAAAGCCAAACGTATATGAATATACAAAAAAAATGAAAAACTATACCATTTAAAAAAAATATACAATAAAACAATATTTCACTTACAACGTCATAAGAAGTGGCACTGCTTTGCTGTATATTCTCTAACCTGGTAAGTATTGCCAAATAGTTTTGGCATGCTGAGTTCATAACTCGATATCCTCCTTTAAGCAAACCTCGAGTTCTCTTCAACGACTCCAAGGTGTTATAAAGATCTGCCACTCTTTCCCAAAAAATTTGGCCTTTCATGTTATTGGTAGTAATGCTATCTAGTGAAATTCACATCCATGATTTAGCAAGTGAAACATATTGTTGAGTAGTAAACTTAACTTGCTTTTTTCTGGCATCAGTTGCTACCGTTTCCTCTTAGGCATTTTCCGCGTCAATGTCTTCTATGCCAATGTCCAGTTCTGCTATAATTGAATCCCTACACCGATTGCTAAACATGCCACTTAAGGATTTCCACTTCTTCTTATTCTCGTTGTATTCTAGTCTCTGAGGCATAGGCATCTCTTCAATGGCTTCATCGTTGCCGTCTTCCGTATTTTCTGCACTTCTTAACTTCGTCTTCTTCTTCCTCCTCCTCCTCCTCCGAACTGCTAATGATTTCTTTTATTAGTAGGAGCCGTGCCTGCATAGGAATATTGCCTCGAGAGATTCTGTATTACTTCACGATCGTGAGCCTCTAATTGTTGTGCACTAAGATGATGGTGTTGTAATGGGTCATTTTGCATCATCAAAGACATATATGAATAATGATCTTCGTATGCGCCAAAAGGAGGACGATGTTGGTAATACGGTTGTGGAGCGGTAGAATGGAAATAAGGTGTTTATTCACGTGGAAAGCTAGGAGGAGCATGCGGTTAGTAAGGTTAGCTATAGGGAATATTTGAATATGGTGTATATTCATATTCATACGATGGAAAAAGTGTTTGTTGTTAGTTAGGTGGACGTTGGTCGAAAAAGTTGGTGGAAGGGTATATGGACACAGGTATGGGTTTTTTGCTCACAATTTTTTGCGGGACGTTTGGATGAGGAAGACATTTGCAAAATTAATGTGATTAGAGGAGAAAGAAGTGGTAAAAGGTAGTGTGGAAGGAGGAGGAGGGGAGGGGTTTATAAGGGGAGAGAAGGAGTCGTTGAAACTAGACGTTTGGAATTAGAACGGCTGGTTTTTATATTGGCGAAAATTTCGCTGTTATATGTTTATGATGGCGAAGTCTTCACCATTATAAACATATAATGGCGAAAGCTTTGTCGTTATAAAAACTAGTCACCGTTCAGTGAACTAGCCACGAAATTGGTTTGAACTAGCCACGGAGAATTAAACAAGCCACACATAGTTGCTCCATGGCTAGTTTTTCAACTGAACAAGCCATTGTTGATTGTGCCCTAATCCAAGAGAGTGGAAATGAGTTAATTTTTCAAGCGGTGTTTTAGAGTTTCAAAAAGTAAAAGGTATTTATGCAGACCTTATTGTGAAATGCCTAATTTTAGAGGGGTCACATCACCGCTGTTTGGTACTTGTTTTCTTGTGTAAGTAATATATTTTAGGGCCTTTATTAGTGAGTGATATGTCCAAGTATATCCAGTAGCTAATATATCACTTATCAGCTACTAAGTCCAAAACAGTTCAAGGGCCTATGAATAAACTTATTAATATTCGAGAAAATAGGCTCACTAAGCATTAGCTGGTGCAAATGGGTAGTAACCTATACCCAATTCTCCAAATTTCCATTACTTCATTACTCAGTAGTTCATTTACTCCACATCCCAATTAACCTAACTCTTTCCTTATGCTTCTTTTCATGATGGAACAAAAAAGAAATTATCTAGCCATTCAATTCATGTTTTTAAAGGAAAAAACCTTCACATATGAGTAGATCTGTCAGATCTAAGCACTAGCAAGGTAAGAACTCTTACATTTTTGCTTCTTGGACCATAAATGATTCGATATATGTTTGCATAAAAAGTGGACAAACACCTCCAATCTATGTGGTGTACAATACAATTGCTATATTTGTATTATGATTGATTTTCAAAGAGCGGATCACATATAGTTATGTAGAAAGTAAATTGCAGTAAAATAAAGAACAAAAAGATTTATAGTAGTTCGACCAGAATATTCCTATATCCACTGCTCATTTTATTATTCTTCTTATAGATCTTTGATACAATGCCTAAGATACAAAATACCATGATCAGTCTCTCAACAGAAAATAAGATATAGCCCAAGGAAGTCCGTTCGGCTATTCTTGCCCGTCTATTCTTGTTCGGATGTTCCTGTTAGCCTATCCATGTTCGGATGTCTCTGTTAGACAGTTTCTGTTAGGCTATTTATGCTAGGCAGTTCCTGTTAGGCTATTCCTATTAGGCAATTTCTACTAGGTCGTTCTTGTTAGGCAGTTCATGTTAGCCTATTTCTAGCTTTCTTTGATTTTTCTATCATTACTGTTATAAGCTTGACTTTCCAGAATTCTCTCTTGTTGTCGTTATAAGCTTTGGTAATTATAAGAGTGAAGGCATAGGATGGTCTTGCCAATAAGATAAGCAATTTCGTTATATAACATGCTCGGTTTGGTTATTTCCATATATAGACGACACACTCTAGAACTTTCATATATTAGGGATTTCTTTTCCATATATATGCTTTGTTTGATCCAGTAGTAGTTGGCTCGGTGGTGCTTAGTTTGGTGGTCATGTCATGGTTCATCCATGCTTGGGTTCGGCAGTAGGCTACCGAACAGGAATCTTTGTTCGGTAGGTGGTGTTCGGCTATGCTTGGTTCGATGGTGCCTTGGTTCGGTGATGCTTTTGTTTGGATGTGCCTTGGTTCGGTTGTGCCTTGATTTTTCTCGATCCATATCTTGAGCATATGAACTCCGATTGACTTGAAATTTGGAATGTTGGCTTCTATGGCTTATTGTACCATGTTAATTGTGAGTCGATCCGGACTCGGATAAAATTTACCAGTATCCATAGTAGACCTATGCATAACCGATCTTCGGGATGGACTGCTTTTGGTTTCTATTTAATTTCCTGGCGTCACGGCCTTGCTAAAAGGAATGATAACATTTTCCCCCCAAAGTACGTCTTGTGTGAACATGACATGCTTTGAAAAGTTGCAATCTCCATTCTGAAGAGTGCTATCTAATTTGCTGAACAGTTGTTGTCTTTTCATCGAAAGATGTAACCTTTGATTAATGTCCAGTTATATAAATGTTGTATTGTTGACTACCAACGATCATGCAGCGTTTTGTTGTAACTGAGTGTCGAGTGCAAGCATTTTGTTCTTCACTGTTTTGATTGTCATCAGGTGAGCATTCAATTCCTGTCAATTTTGAGAATTGAATATTAGTTCATCATACGTGCACGTATGTTAACTTGACATCTGTTCACATTTACAAATTCACGGGTCATTATTTCTTTAGTTTTTTCATATCGATCTTCTCTTAGATCGATGTGAAATTCAAGTTGTAACAACGTTCGACGGTCATTTTAAGTCCTTTCTCCTTATCGATCCTCTCCTAAATCGATCTGAGAAGTTGGGATACTTGCTTCGTATTGAAGAAAGTCTTTGAAATGCTTCGTATCGATTGATACGACGTCTTGTAGTCTTCAAAGGGATAATATGAAATTGTCACTTCATATCGATGGGAAATGAACAGTTTAAACATGACTTGGCAATGGCGTTCATATCGATGGCATATGTGGTCGATCATTGGTGGATACGAACAATTGCACCCCTGACCACTATGGGTAGATGGATACGAAGAAAGCTCTTCGTATATATGATACTAAAGACCGTTTCTACCGGTTTTTAGCACTTGGAGATGAAATGTTTTTTTCTTCTTGGTTTTGCATCCATATAAATTCATTTTGGACTTTTCCAAATTTTCACTTGCTCTCATTTCGCTTTCGTATCGTTCAAAAGCTTTGAGGAAGAGAAACTGCCTTCATTCCCAAGTCATTCACTCCGCTAATCTTTCGAACTAATTACGTAAATTAGGCAATTAATTAATAAATTCACATTAAAATGATGGGACTCCTGTTCTAATGCCAAACCATCCAGAGTCGTGGCCAATTTAGTTGGTGTCGAGGCCAGAGTTAGGCCATGGCAAGGTCAAGGAAGGAAAGAATGGCGTTTTATGTCGTTTGGAGAATGAGGGTAGATGTATATGAAGGGGCCATTCGTATCGATCATCGATAAGGAAAATAAAATCGTATCATTCCAAAAACAATGGAAGTTCATGTCGATTGAAAATGATGGAGATTTGTATCGAGGGAGGGAGCGGCTTCATATCGATCGAAGATGGTGGGAGTTCATATCGATTTGGAGCGATCGATATGAAAACCCAACTGTTCGATCGATACGAAGTATCAGTTCTGTCGATACAAAGACACGGCCCGTGATCGATACGAGGTGAAGGGCTTAGGATCGATACGAACTAGCCTTCTAGTGATCGATACAAAGTTCTTTCTTTCACGATCGATAGGAATGGAGCTTCTGGCGATCGATCCAAGCTTTGATTCTGGTCAGTACGAAATCTTGCTTAGTCGACCACTTGACTTCGACGAGCTTCAGCCTTGCATATCTGAACTTAACTATTTCACTGCATATCTGATTGCCTTTCGAAGCTCGTCGATGGAACTGTAACTTGAAAATTTTGACGAACTTTAACTTGGATCAATTTCTGAAATCTGGATGGCATGGTTGGGACGGTTAGCAATGAGGTCACTTCGGTTGAATCTCAAAATCTTGTCATGTGAACATCTCACAAATTCCGTAGACTTCTTAAGTAGTATGTAGCACTGCACTGCACAACACATTCACACACTTTACACTAGGGGAACATGGGTATATTGCCATCTGATGATGATTTTTACTGAGTTCAATAGCAATGGATCCTGAAAGCTTGCAATCACAGGATGTCCAGAGTCCATCCCTTCTCGCGACTGAAATGCTGGTTATTGCAGCCGATGCTATTATCCCTGCTCCGAATGAACTACTGGGAGCAATTTTTATCGCACATCCACAATATTTGTTCCTTCCAACATTTCTGAAGATACGTTGGGTAGAATTTGTCTATGGCATGGGTTGTCACTGGACGATGTCTTGCTGTCAGGATCAGAAGATAGAGCCCATAACACCTGAAAAGGGTATACAGCCTGCAATAGATTTATGTGTTGCCATGACACTTCCTCCTTTCAACCAGTTCATCCGAGAAGTTCTACTTTTTTTGAAGATCGTTCCGTCTCAGCTGCACCCAAATGGATATGGCTTGCTCAATAGTTTGTTTGTCATCTTTGTGGAGCACCTCTTCCGTCCTCTGACGGTAGAAGAGATCAGATACATATTCAATATATAGAGTCGCAGGGACAACCCTTCCTTTACTTTCCTAGATGCAGTTAGAAATTGTCAAGTCATGACCGAGGCTTGGAGCAAGCTGAGTTACTTTAAGACCGAATGGTTCTACATTCAGTGTCCACCGGGGTTCGCCAGACGGTGGCTAGCAAGACGTAAGTGCCCCAGCCTTGTCGCTGACTAACTGCATAGTAGTAATTAAGGTCGAGTCTAACATTTTCTTGCTTTTACAGCTTCAATTCCACGACTCGAAGGTGCTCAGTTTAAAGAAATAGTATGAGTTCTTCAAGAGGTGCCTACCGAATACAAAGAGATTGATAAAGTCCTTACGGATGAGAATCAGGTTGCTGTTGGGATAATTTACAGAGCATTGGACTCGCAGGAGTTCTTAGGACGGCCTTGGTGAGACAAGCTTGAAGGAGAGCTCCTGGGATAGTAATTATTGAACAGGGCGATGATGAGAATATGACTGTTGTGGATGAGCCCGCAGTTGAGCCTTCGTGAAGTCCTTAATCTTTAGTGCAGAAGAGAAGAGGCAAGTCTACCGCTCGAAAGTCTGTAAGGAGAAAAACCGTCATAGTCTCTTTGCCTGCTACTAGCCAAGAGATTCCTTTCTCGTAGATGGAGAGTTCCTTTGCGGGATTAGCGGACATCCCATTCTGTATGACTTGCCTTTGCACCAAGATACTAGATTAGAGGGGCTTCAAAGCACCTTAGACATTGGGGAACCAACTCCTCCAAATATGGCTATTACAACTGGTTGGTTGGGGGGTATGCACATGCATACACACACTTCATAACATCACACGATTTCTAGTTACAAGCTATTCATCTCTGGAGATTACCAACTCGGTTTCTCTTTTCATTTTACAGATACGATGTGGAGGCGAGAATCTATGCTTGGTAGCCTCCGGCGCGCCGTTCATCTAGCTCATATTCCGAGTCTCGCAGACGTAAGGCCGATAGAGAACACGGTTGAATATGCGAGTATAATGATTTTTGTTTGATGATAGTAAATACATACATTCATTTAAATGTATTTGTCAATGTACTATTATATTTTCCACATAATTAAATAAATATTTGCTGAATAAAATAAATAACACAGAATTTGAATTCAAACAGATATTTTTTCAAACAAATATTTATTACAAGTTTGAATAGCACAAATTCAAGCTCTCACTATATATATACACAATTTCAATTACAATACAAATTTGATTACATCACATTTCTATTTACATAATTGTCCTCACTACATATCGCTCATTCACTCGTATTTATCTTCAACTTTATTCTAGATTGAATCTAGCATCTGAGCAATCTGCAAAAATAAATACTGACGCAGTAAAATTGAAAAGAAAATATATTTGCAGTGTAAAAGAAAATGTAAGTTTGAAAATATTATTTGCCTCGGTTATTTGGGTTGTTCGTCGTCATTTAATTTTGAATACATCATACACGAACAGCTTGTGACATGCACAGTGTATCACTATACATGCCACAAGGCCGTGCACACCGATATACACCTGATAAAGTTACAGGGACAGGTGAGCTAACCCAAATCAAAATCCGGGTTCAACTCAAGTGCAATAAAAATAATGTCACATTATCAGCACAAGATCAAACCCAAGCTTTAAGCCGGATTCAACACAGGTGATATTCAAAATGCAAATAATTCTCGAGTGAAACAAAGGCCACACAAGCTACATACAGTATCAAGTGAAAGGCTGGACAGTCCAATCGAAATAAGGTACAAATATGGATACAGCCATATACAAGTTCAATGCACCGGGGCTCGAAGGAGCAGCAGCCTTAACAAGTGAATGACCAAGAAAAATAAACAGTAAAGCAACGACGATGCAAGTGCATACAATGCAACATGAAATCAACTCAAGATCAATGCACATGTTATATATGCAAAGTCGACTTGCACATAACAAGTCAGTCGAGACAAACAAACCATAGTACTGTAACCAGATGAACCAAACAAGTGCACATATATACACATGACACTGAAACACACTAGAGACATGACACAATGAATACATGAACACAATATCCACAACAAACAATATGGTGCAGCAACCTAAGTATACAGTGAACAGTGCAGTCATGATATGCAAGCATCAAGTAGCAGTTTTGATCAATAACATATACAAAGTCAATGCAACAATGGACAGTGCAGGATAGAAACAGTGGTCAGATCAAGTGCAGCCTTTACATGAAGTATACAAGTAAATGAAAAATCAAATAATCAAGTACATATTCAAGTACACATGAACTACACGGCTAAATGAAACAACACTTCAACCTGAACCAGACACAGCGTAGACACAAGTGGTACAAGGCCGAACCAAACACAATACAACTGAAATGCAAACTGTCTTAAATAGGAATGCAATGACACTGCAGCTATGTGTCTAATTAAAAGCAACAACTCAGTCAAGCTCCACACAAAGGTACAGACCAGACTTTGAGATATACCTACAGATTTAAATGAAAACAGTGTGACACACTTGTATACATTTATATTATGAACCAGACAAGGTACATGATCACTAACCACATATCAAACAACTATATGCAGACAGTGAAAAATATGCAGTGCAGTGCAACTCAATGCAAACCAGGAATGCAACATCTCTACAAGGAACATGTACAACTACAAAGTGAACAATATGTACCAGCTCAACCTACTGTGCAAACATAAAACAGTGAATTACAAAATCAAGACAATGCCAAAATCAAAATAGTATCAACTGGCCGATGAAACAGCAGTGTCAAACCAAAAATAATGTCGCAAGGGATTTCAAAAATAGCCAAAGTCATAGCATTAACTTCGAAACAAGAATAATAGTCAAAGAGAAATAATTCAAAGCAACAGCCGAGTCAAAGGCAAAGAATCGAACAATGTCAGGTTCAAATGTAGAAACCCAAAGCCGTGGTATTCATAAAATCAGAGAATACATCGTCAAATCAAGTCAAGCCGTGGTGGCCACGAAATCGATCAACACCGTGTGAATCAAGTTACCCAAAAAAATACAAATTTGAACATATCAAATTATACGACATTGACAAAGTCAAAGAAATAATCAACAACCAAGCAACATCGAGTGGCCGAGATGAATTCAAGCAAAAATAATTGACGAATTCGTATAAAATATACGAACGAAAATATAGGGAATCAAACCCTATATAAACGATGAACATCATTGGCAAATTGATTATTCGAGTTCGAGCAAAATAGATACCAAAAATCAAATTAACATCTCGAATCTGATAGAGTTCAAGCAAGAAAAACATTAAAGAAAAAATAAAAATTACATATCGTATTCACAGTTGAACTCAAACTAAATCGAAGGAGCTGTATTCGAAGTAAGGAGACGATCGATTGCCAAAGCAAATCAGAAGAACTACTGTAATCGATCAACAATCAATCGGGTTCTTCGATAACCGAAGCCCATGTAAGTGTGTAGGATCGTGTAATATGGAATATAATTAAATCTAAATGTGCAAATAGATGATAATAGCAAAGTAAATGGAAATAAAAACAAAAACAAGCACACCAGGAATTTTTATACTGGTTCGAACTTCTCGTTCTACGTCTAGTCCCAGAATCCTTCTGGAATTTCAACTACAATAACCGTCACTTAACCCGAAGGAACAGGTATATACAGTCTGAACAGCAGAACAGACACCTGAGCAACTGAACAGGATTTTCGCCTCAACAGCAGAAGAGGACTTCCCTAATACAAAATAATATCCGACATTGTGTGTTCTTGATAACACTGATTTGTCACTGATAGTACAAACCGCCTATAATCGAATCCTCAAGTATATGAAGTGTATGTGAAGATATGAAGAGAAGGTAATGCTAAGAATCGAGGATTATGAAAGTTATTTGTAGATTCAAAGCAGTAAAAACATATGTTCGCTGTTTAAATGCAAATATTAAAGCACGGAAAGAGTATTAGATAGTTAAAATGAAAATCGGTGATTGTGAAGTGTTTGGGAGTATCTATATATAATAGTTGAAGAGTTACTGCCATTGGTGAAGGGTTCTAACGAAGAGGAGCACCCATTTTCGTTCAGAGAAGAGTTGCATCCTTTCGGAGAAGAAGACGTCTTTTTGAAAATATGGCAGTTGGTCTCGGGTCAGTCGACTGGTCGTTTATGGTCAGTCGACTGACTATGCAGAATGTTTAAAAAATAAACAGTGCATATGTATATATGCACAGTTAGTCGACTGGATGGTTACGGTCAGTCGACTGGCTGTGACATTTTACATAGTTTGCTTTCTATTTTGAATGTTTTTGTGAAATATGAAGTGCGGACTACTTGAGGATAGATTTTAACATATTTCTAAGACTCAATTATACATACTAGACAGTGAAAACATAGATTAAAAGTCTTTGATGATATAGCCATAGTCCGTTTTCTTTTTGTCGTGAATTCTCTTTTTCTTCTAACTTGCTTTGTCATGAATCAAAACTAGTGATTCAACGTTCTCCCCTTTTTTTATTGATGACACACACACACACACACATATATACATATATATATATATAAAATCCTAAAGAACAGATAAATTGTGACGACCCGAAATTTTGAGCAATATCAATTTAATAATCTTTGATAATAATTAAATTGATTTGATCATTTTATGCTATAAATTGACAAGTTAAAATTATTTTAAAGGCTGATAATAATAATTTGATAATATTTATCAACATTTTTCTTAACAATATAAAATTTGGCAAATTTAATTCTTTTGAAAAATAATAATTTGGAAATATTTATTTTGGCAATTTAAAATCGATAAGATTTTTTTTCAAAAGCTAATCAAAAATATTTTCTATTCATAATATATATATTGATATATCTTGTAAATAGGAAGTTTTTAAGCAATAAAAGCTATCTACTCAAATTATAATATATATGAATATATATATATATATATATAAATATATATTGTGATTTGAAATTTGTTTTAAGATTTAATACAGTAATTATCAAATATAATGTTAAAATGTTTTTCTATTTGAAATATATATATATATATATATATGTATTTGTATATATGTATATATCAAAACTAAGGAAATATTGATTTGAGTTTAATGAGTGTTTTCGAACTTTATTATAAACATATAATTTGTAATTTGAAATGCTAATTTGATTTAATGTTTTTGAAATGATATTTGAGATTTAAATATTAATAACAAAGTTAATTCCTTATTTATTATAAATATATACTTTAAGTTTTTATTTTAAATAATATTTAAATAAAAGTTCATTTGTTTTAATATTCTTTCATTTTAATTTTAACATAAGATAAAATTGTTTTAAATTTTTTATATAAAGAGTTAAAATCAATTTCTCAAGTTTATAAATATATAATACCATTAAAATTAAATCAAAAGCATAAATAATTTATAATTGTTAACATGAATTCACTTTTGTATGTTTATTAAATCTAAAAGCTTATTTATATAAGATAAAATACACTTTACTTACATATACATAAATACATGTATATTGCTTAAATAGATTATTAAAAAGAAAATAACATTTTAAATATTAATAAAACATTAGAGAATAACTTTTGTAAATATTAATTAAGCATCATAACACTTGTAAACATTATAGAGTATATTAAGGACATTTGTAAATCAATATGTATAGGTGTAAGCTAATAAGGATATAAGGTAGACAAATGTCATTCTTTTAATAAAATAAAATTTAAATTTTAAGTCGTAAAATTAAAAGAAGAAATTAATCTTCAGCAAAATTACTTTCTTCTTTCAGCGAAATGTAAATCAAAACAAAGATAATAAAAAATGAAATATGTGAAAAACTGTGAAATCTGGAACATGAGGATGAAAAGCAAGTTCAAATCAGAGAATATGCAGAAAAAATTACAATAGCAAGATGTAAATTTCAATTGCAAGATCTTCAAGTCAATCAAGAAAATTAGAAATCAACATGCAATCTGAAGTCAACAAGCTATAAAACTAACATGCAGTGAATTTTTGAAGCCTGGAAGCAAACTGTTCTAATTTTCTGCAAACAAGAGGTGAGTAAATGATTTCTTTAATAAAAACAGTTTTAAATCTGGATTCAACTTGTTATTGTGATAATATCATGATGTTATAAGAAATATTTGATTTAGATTTGATGCATGTTTGGATTGTATATATGAATTGCCTGTACAGTTTTAATAAAAAAGTCACTGTGTTTGTAAAAACAGTTTCAATCTCATAATAAATTCAATAACTTGATTTTGATTTCAAGTTGGACTTTGATTTGTAAATAAAAGATGATTGTAATCAAATTATCTAACATCTAAAAATAGTTATAGGTTGTTAAAATAAATAATTAGCTCAAATTTTTAAAATTTAAAGTAAAATTTTAATTTGGGTCAAAAGTTTTTGAATTCAAACTTGAGTTTTGATTTTATAATCATATTGCAAATAAGAAATCATGATTTTAGAAGTTTGAATCACGAATTTTAGTTGGGTAACTTGTGTGAATTTGGGGTTTTACTGTTTTGGGCAAATTGTTCGATTTACGGCAAACCACGGTGAGTTGGTCGACGACATTGATCATGGAGGTTGAGTGAGGGTAGAAGATCATCAGAAAAATACTTGTGTATTTTATTGATGATCGAGATGGTCGGATTTTCTCGAGTTAGGGTTTAACATCCTGTTAATGTCTTGGTTGATCATTTGGGTTTCGCGGCGTCGTGATGCAACTAGAGGCGATAGGGGTTGTAGCCGAAAGATCTGGAGGATGTGGCGTAGCTATGGTGGTGCCGGTGGGTCTTCTCGATATTTGTGTTGCCGTGGATGTAGGTTTTACCGGTAATGGTGTTTCGAACTAATGGATTCGAAGGTGAATTTTCGATTTTCGAGCGTAATTGGTTTTCTGGGTTGCGTGATGCGTGGTAGGGGTCGTGAGCGACTTGGTGGTGGCCGGAGAGGAGATCGCCGTCGACCAACGGCGATGTACACGTTAACGTGCACAGTTTCGTGCTTCAGTGATGGGTTGTAGGAGAAGATGGGTTGGAGCTCGAAGCATGCATCGAGAGTTTGAGGTTCTGGCTCGAAGCAAGTGAAGGTCTGGGCGACTCGGAGGTTGTTGCGATTTTCTGTGGGATTTCTCGAGTTGTTGGGATTGTTTTAGTTTGGGTTCAGGATGTTTTAAAAGTTTTAATAATGTTAGCAGTAAAGTTTTTAAAGGTTTTGAAAAAAAATAAAATATGATTTGTAGATCATTCAAGTTTTAAAACCAAAGTAAAACAAGTTTTTATTTTATAAAACAAATTTGTTCAAGGTTAAGTTTTAAATAAGATTTATATATATTGAAATAGAATTTTTTTAAATAAAATAAGAGAATGTTTGAATAAAGTTTGTATTAACTTTTATTTAGTAACTAGGGAAAGTTTTAAAGATTTAAAAAGGTTTGATTTGAGTATTTAAAATTGTTTTAATTATAATTGACTTTTAAAATATTTATTTTCCAATAAGGTTTAATGATTAAAGTTTAGAAATCAATTATAATTTAAGAAATTATAAGTTTTGATTATTTAAAGATAAATAAATTTGTGAAGATAATTAAGGTAATTAAATTTGTTAACCCTTAAAATGTTTTGGTTAATATAAATGATTCAATTAAGAAAATGATTTTCTTAATTAGGGATCTTTTAAATATAGTAAATTAAAGAATCATTTAAAAAAATTATGATTAATTAACAATGAATTAAATAATGAATTAGTGATTAATTGATGATAATCACTTGGAGTTAATTAAGTATAATTACTGGGTAAAGTAATTAAATGATTAATTACAGGAGGTAGTTAAGTAAAAGATAATTACTTTGTGAAAGTAATTAGGTGGATGTGATTAAGGATTAATCACTTGAGTTATTAATTAAAGAATTAATTAATAAAATTAATTAAAAGGTTTAAATTATTTAATTAATGGTTAATTAATAAAGGATTAAGAGAATTTAATTAAGTGATTAATTACTTGTTAAAGTAATTAATTAAGTAAGAAATTTTAATTAATGAAGTAATCATTAATAAATGGAAATAATTAATACATTGTTAATTAATAATTAAAGGATAATTAATTTTATAATTAAGTTTCAATTACTAAATGTAATTAAAAATAATTAATCAAATGAGATTAATTAAAAGTAATTAATTAAATATGATTAATTATAGATTATTAATCAAGTGTGATTAATTAAAGGTAATTAATCAAGAGTAATTAATCAAGTATGATTGATTAAAAAGTAATTAATCAGGTTTGATTAATTTAAAAGATAATTAAGGAATAATTATCAGAATAATTTAAAGGATAATTAATCAAATGTGATTAATTTTAAAAGAGTAATTAAGAGATAATTACTCGAATAATTAAGAAGTAATTAATCAAGATGATTAATTAATATTGTAATTAAGGAATAATTACTTAAAGTAATTAAGTAATAATTAATCAAGGATGATTAATTTAAAATGGATAATTAAGTGATGTTTATTAATTAATTTGTAATTAATTAATGAATGGTAAGAATGATTGATGATAATCCAAGTGTTTAAGTAAGGATTAATTTAATTAAGGATCAATTAAATTAATTAAGTTTGGATCAACCTTGTGTATGGGTGATTTTTGATTGGTTGATAAGGATCATTGGATGAGTTAATGATATTGGATGATATCGTATGCCATTGGTTGATATGTGATGATATGAATATGATATATCTGAGATGTGGTATATATGCTGCTTTGTGATATGTGTGGATGAATGTGATAATAGTGGATTATCTACCTGTGTGTAACGAATCATCCATTTATGTTAAGTAATATTTCTGAATATCTACCGTTTAAATCCCTTAAGTACAACTTGGACATTAAAATGGCGTTCGGTTTCGGTGAGACCGGGATCGGGTTTCCATATTTGGATATCTGAAAACCACACTGATCCAAAATAACTGTTTGGTCGTGAATCCAAGTGGAGTGCAAGTGAAGACTCGAGGTGTAAGAACTATACGTCAGTATAACTCTGGGGGTGATTCCGTAATGAGTTTGACGGAAATAGTACTTACAGGTTCGAGATGGTGATTCAGATTGCAAGGGCTATGGTCGTTGACTCCGAGGGTGATTCCAAAATGAGTGCAACGAGATAGTGCCTTCGGTTCCGTTCGAACCTGGAACGGACTTGTATGGATTGAATGCTTTCAGAACATCGTCAGGTGGATGATGAGCATTCTATGATAAATGTGTGCTACAAAGGTAATCGTAGCCTCAAGCCTCATCAACCGGGAATGGCTAAAACAGGGGAGGTGCAGCAAGGTTAAGTGGGTCATGCCCGAGTAGGACGAGATTCATCCCTGTCTATATGTCCCTTTTTATTTCGGCTTTGTGGGCGGTTGGTCTGCAACCAACTGCGGGGTGGTCTTGTTCGAGACCGTTCAGTAAGGAATGGTCCCGGCCTTGTGTTGCAAGGGAGCGGGCGTACTCCTCGGTACGGTGATCTAGGCCACGTACTGTGACGGGCGGTACCCCAGTAGCCCTACCATTGATGGAAACCCAATTCTTCCTACGAGACCCTACAGTTTTGTTTGTATTACCCACTTTTGTGGCTGGTAGCTGGAATTTAATAAATGTAACAATTTCGGCTATTTCATATTTACTTGAAAACCCTAGACACTATTATAATATCACTGGATTTCCTATCAAATGTTTTGGTTAGCGTAAGGTAAAAACTTTTCCATGTTTATGTGTGGGAAGTCTTACGTGATACCTTTCTTTTCAAAGGATTTTCTAAAGTTAAGCAATCTTAAACCGTTTACTCACACCAGACCCCTGTCTGACCCGAGTGTTTATTTTCTGTTTTATAAACTCTTGGGTACTCATATTATGTATGAGTAGTCAAGCGATTCAGGTTATCCTTGACGAATTCTGGAGGAGCTTTGGAGCAGGAGGCTTCAGCGTGTAGATATATAGATATAGTTAGAGTTTCCACTGTGTGTTATTCTGTATAGTTGATCTTGTATTGTATATTAGACAGAAATGTTATAACTGTCTAAATTGAGATGTAAGTTGTGTACTCTGATATGATACTATGTATACGTTATATATTATATTTCATTCGTTCCGCTGTGAGATTTGTTGTGTGTGTTGTTCTTTCTTCTCTTTCTTTTATTCTTCTATCTCTTTCTTTCTTAATTAGTGATGCGATTTTCTGGTGATAGAAAGTCGGGTCGCTACATAAAAACTCCCTCTGAATATATGATACTTCTTGTACCTGCATAAAGATGATTAGGACAATTTTTCTCCCCCTTTGTCATCGACAAAAAGAGATATAGCAAAAATAATTTTAACATAAAGTGCAGAAATAAATATTAACATGAGACTATTTAGTACAAGTCCCAAAAGATAAATAATTAGCAAGTTCCAATATGTTTAAATAGGCAACAATTTTATAGACAAGCAAATAGTTCATACCCAACTCACTCACCAAAAGACTCACTCATCAAGATCCCAATTGTATTATCCCTCTGGTGCTGGCTCTTTTCCTGGTCTAGAAGCACCACTGCCAGCTCCACTAGTGTCACTACTAGTATGCTCTTCGGATGTTGACCATGTAAATCGTTGTGCAGGGGTTTTCCTTGGGCGACAGATGTGGCAGCGGTTGAAGAAGAACATGATAATTCATCCCATAATGTAGAAAAGAATCCTTTGATTTTATCGAGCTTCTTATCCATTTTTTTGAGTCTAGAATCCAAAATAAGTTGATTACGGGAGAGAATTTCTATGGATTCACGGGTGCTAGAGGAAGTAGTAAGCGAATATCGCCTTCTTCTTGTTGCGCAACCGGTTCTCGAATTGTAGGACCTTCAGATTGTTGTTGTTGAGCCTGTTGATGCTTCCAATCTTCAAATGAAGTAAAAGGTGGTGGTCGTGTTGGTAACTTCATAAGACTTATGGTCCTTATATTTATCATTTCGACAGTTGAGAATTCTGAATCCGGTTGACGAACACATGCATCTAGAAGAAGTCGCATAATATATTCTCTAAAGTAGATAACATACATATTCCCATGTGTGAAGATGAGAAATTCATCCATAATACGACGCATCCAATTAACGCGTATATTTGCCAATATGGCATAAAGAGCTTTGAAATTTTCTGGATATATTAATTCATATGATCCGGTTCGGGGAAGAATAGATCGCATAAGCGTCTTGTGTAAAATTCTTGCTTTAGGACGAAAAAGCTTAGAACGCAATTCAATCATGTCATCGCCCATGAACATATGACTTATTCTATCTCTTTTTCTTGGATTGCATTCGACATCATTTAAATCTATTCCTTTATTCGGAGATTGAAGTATATGTGACATTCTATCAAGGGAAAAGAAAAATTGTTGTCCATATACTAAACTCCACACACAATTATTTGGATTCGATGGTTGTTGGTGACCAAGATTTAAATTGCGAAGAAAAGTTTTACCATAAGATGATTGATATTGTGGTGGTTTGCATTGTAGTCAAGGAGTGACTCTAAACCACATCTTCGCATTAATTCTTGAAGGGAGTAAGCACTCAAAATCAGAATAAACCATGAAGGAGCCTTCAAAGATCCTAGAGTTCTTCGTCTTCTCCCATCGTTCAATTGCAGTTGCATCATATAGCCAATCAGCAACGTGAGTATCAACGAAGGATGAAGAGCTTTGTTTTGAGCGTTTAGATCTAGGAGGGGCCACTAAATTTGGTGTTTTTTGAGGAATCTATAAAAAAAAATGGGGGCTAGGGTTTTGGAGGCAGTAAAAACGAAGAAGGTAAAGTGAATAGATGATGAAATAAAAGTTTAAAAAGACACAAGAGCAGTTGTTTTTGTACAGCCAGTCGACTGGTCGGGGTAGGTCAGTCGACTGGTTGATAACCTGAGAGTTTTTTACTCTGTAATCAGTCGACTGACCCATATGACTCGGTCGACTGGTTGACATCCCGAGAGTTTATTCACCCTATAAACAGTCGATTGGTTTGAAATGTCAGTCGACTGACTGTAGATAAGAAATGCAGTGAAGCTTTAAAAAAAATTATTATTAAAAAGTCATATACATAATTGAAATTCAAGTAAGCAAGAACAATAATATACTAGAAAAGAAGATTATTTAGGATTTTTTGGAGAGCATTCATGTGGTTCAACCTTGGTGTTCTCAACATAAGGTTGCAAAGGAGATCAATAATTTTGTTGTTCCCATGAGTTTGGAGATGCCGGAGGTTGAGATGGAGTTTGCTCCCATTGTTTCCAGCCGGATGAGTTTGGATGACGAGATGTTGAAGGTTCAACAACATCATGCTTAGATGACGAATGAAGAATAAGACTCAACGGGAAAAACATACATAGCACAACTGGTAAGACATTGAACTACCAGCTAGGAGACCCAAGTTCGAGCTCCAGTAGCTATGTATTTAATATAAAAAATTGAACGAAAAATTTCCGAATTATTAAAACCAAACTTTTAAATTGAAACAAGAAACAACCATAGCTCAATTGGTAAGAAGCAATTGAAATACAATAAAGGAGAGGTCATTGGTTCAAGTCTCTCTAGAGTCATGAATTTTTTTTATTTTGATAAAATTTGAGTGAGAGTTTTATATATATATATATATATATTGTCAAGTTTTGTTATGAAAAACTACAAATACAAATAGTATAAATTTACAAATTTTTAAAAGAGATAATTCCAAGTTCTCGTCATAAATTAATGAAAGTGTTTTCATTTAAAGGTTTTGTAAAAATATCTGCCAATTGTTTATCAGAGGAAACAAATTCTAGTTTTATCAAATCCTTGTCAATATTATCACAAAGAAAATGATGACGAATGGCAACGTGTTTTGTTCGTGAGTGATTAACAGGATTTTTAGACAAATTAATAGCACTAGAATTATCACAGTAAATAGTTGACTTAGATAAATGAAAACATAAATCTTGTAGTGTTTGTTGCATATAGATAACTTGAGCACATGCCAGAGCTGCAGAAATATATTCTGCTTCACATGTCGATAATGAAACGCAGTTTTGTTTCTTACTAAACCAAGATACAAGAGACCGTCCAATGAAATGACAAGTCTCACTTGTACTTTTTCTATCTGTTCGGCTTCCTCCAAAATCAGCATCACTATATTATACTAATTCAAAAGAACATTCCTTTGGATAGAATAGTCCTAAGTCCTTGGTTTTATTAAGATACCATAGTATGCGTTTCACTGCTCGTAAATGTGATTCTTTGGGATCTGCTTGAAATCGTGCACACAAACAAACACTCATCATTATGTCTGGTCTATTAGTTGTTAAATATAGTAACGATCCAATCATACTTCGATATAATTGTTGGTCAATACTTTTACCATTTCATCTTTATCAAGATGTATGGTTGTACTCATAGGAGTTGGTTTGGTAGAAGTATTTTCCATACCAAAGCGTTTAATTAGATTGTTACAATATTTTTCTTGATTAACAAAAATACCATTTTCAAGTTGTTTTATTTGTAAGCCAAGAAAATAATTTAACTCATCCATGTGTGACATTTCAAATTCATTGGTCATTATTTTAGAAAATTCTTGACAAAGTCTTTCATTTGTAGATCCAAAAATTATATCATCAACATATATTTGAATAATTAAAATATCCTGTTTATTTCTTTTAATAAAAAGAGTTTGATCAACCTTTCCAATTTCAAAACCAGAATCTATTAAATATCTTTTAAGACGATCGTATCAAGCATGGGGTGTTTGTTTCAAACCGTATAAAGCTTTTTTAAGCTTATAAACATGGTCAGGAAATTGTTCGTGTATAAATAACGGAGGTAGTTCAACATAAACATTTTATTTTATAAAACCATTTAAAAAATCACTTTTGACATCCATTTGATATAATTTAAAGTTATGAAAACATGCAAATGCTAGTAAGATTCGTATTGCTTCTATCTAGCAACTGGAGCAAATGTTTCTTCATAGTCAATTCCTTCTTCTTGATTATATCCTTGAGCAACTAATCTAGCTTTATTTCTAGTAATATTTCCTTGTTCATCTGCTTTATTTTTGAAAACCCATTTTGTACCAATAATTTTGATTACTAGGACGTGGAACTAATTCCCAAACAACATTTCTTTCGAATTGGTCTTCTTGCATAGCGATTAACCAATTTTCATCGGTAGATGCTTCTTTAATATTTTTAGGTTCAATATGAGAAAGGAAAGCTACATGACCCATTTGATTTAATTGACTTCTTGTTCTAACGGATGAATTTAGTTCTCCAATAACATTAATAGAAGGATGATCTCTTAATATTCTAGGTGGAGATCTTAATTTATTGTTATGTGAACAATGTTTTCATTGATTTCAAAATTTGAAGTTTCTGTATTTGTGGTATTATCAGGGAAATCTTCATCATCTCTTATACTTGTAATTGGTTTAAAATTCTCATCGAAAGATACATGAAGAGTTTCTTCGATGATATTTTTTCTTTTATTATAAATTCTATAAGCTTTGCTTCGATCCGAATATCCTAAAAAGATTCCATCATCGGATTTTGGATCAAATTTACCAAGCTGATCCTTTGTTTTTAAAACAAAACATTTTGAACCGAAAATTTTAAAATAAGAAATATTTGGTTTTCGTCCATTAAGAAGTTCATAAGGAGTATTCTTAGTTAGTGGTCGAATAGAAACACGATCCAAAACATAACAAGCTGTTACACCTGCTTCAGCCCAGAAATGTTTTGGTAACGTACTTCCATTTAACAAAGTCCTTACACATTCTTGTAAGGTTCTATTTTTACGTTCTACAACTCCATTTTGTTGTAGAGTTCTAGGAAACGAAAAATTATGGAATATTCCCTTTTTCTTGCAAGATGTTCAAAGGCTACGTTTTCAAATTCTCCTCCATGATCACTTCTTATATTTTGATTTTCAAACCTTTAAATTTTTAAATTCTTTTGACAAACGTTTTGAAATTATCAAAGGTATCACTTTTATTTTTCATATAAATAGTCCAAGTATACCTAGAAAAATCATCAACAATAACAAACACATATCTACTACGATTAATGGATTGTACTTGTGTTGGTCCAGATAAATCCATATGTAGTAATTCAAGTGGTTGTAAAGTTGAAATGACCTTTTTAGATTTAAAAGATGACTTAGTTAAATTTCCTAACTGACATGCATCACAAATATGATCAATTTTAAACTTCATTTTTGGTAGACCTTTTACTAAATCGTTTTTAGAGAGCTTGTTTATAGTTCTGAAGTTAATATGACAGAATCGTTTGTGCCATACCCAAGGATCATTTTCTTTGGCTATTAAACACATATCTGAATTATGATTTATTTTCATATTCAGAACACAGATATTTCTGTCTCTATTTCCTTCAAAAATAAGAATTTGATTTTGATCAAAAATACAACATTTGTTTTCAGAAAAAGTGATTTTGAATCCTTTGTCACATAATTGGCTGGTACTAAGTAAATTATGTTTTAAATTTTTGACAAGTAAAACATTTGAAATAAGAGGTAAATTTGAAATACCATTATTGCTCACATCGCCTTTGCCGATGATATAGCCTTTGGAGTTGTCTCCAAATGTGACAGAGCCTCCATTTGAGTAAATAATATTTGATAGTATATCTTTGTCCCCTGTCATATGTTTTGAGAAACCACCGTCGAGTATCCATTTTCCTCTTTTCTTGGGTGGGACCTACAAAAAATATAAGATAACATTGGTACCTACCTTTTTTTATAGGGTCCTAAGAGTTAAGCCTTAGGAAACCAAACCCAAGAAGGTTCAGTATCCCATTTAAAAATGTAATCTTTATTTTTATGAACAGTTTCAAAAAAGGTGTTTATATATCTCTTCCTAATCAAATGTTTTAGGAACCCAAACTTTTATGCTTTTTGGATAAGAATTCCTTTTGTCTGTATTATAGTAGGATTAACATTTCTCCTAATTTTCCTTTCAGGTGGAGCTGTTGTTTTCTTAGCATGTCCTAATCCTTTCCTACTTGAAACAGATTGAGAACTATCAATAATTTTTGATAGAGTTTCTCTTCCTTTATTAAAGTTCGAAACATTTTTGGTGATGCGTTCTAACTTAGTTTTGAGACTAGCATTATCTAATTCTATCAATTTTACCTTTGTTTTTAGTTTATGATTTTCATAAACAAGAGCGTCATTATTCTCTTTTTGAGTTTTAATTTCTTGACTCAAAAGAGTGATTTGAGAATTGATATTAGAGAATGATTATTGTAATTTTTCAAGTTCTTCCTCTAGTATTTTCTTCTCATCTTTAAGCATATCTCTTTCGAGTTCTGCTTTGTTCTGATGTTCATGAGTCTCCTTATATTTTCTTTTGAGATTTTTTAGAGTGTCAACTAGTTCTAAATTTATCTCAATTATATCATCAAAAGTAAAATCACTAACCTCGTTTTCAATAGCCATGAAGTAGACATTTGCTTCCTCGTTCTCACTTTCACTACTGTTATCTGATGAAGAAGTATCTGAATCATCCCATGTTACGGAGAATGCTTTCTTTTTCTTATCTTTTCTGCTCTTGTTGAGGTATTTTTTTCTTTAATTTTGGACTTTTTTCTGGATATGACCTTTCTTATGGCAATTAAAGCATTCTAGAATTGAAGATGATGGTTTGTTTCGAAAGTTTCTTTTTCCATTACTTCTATTGTTTTTCTTGAATTTCAAGAACTTTTTGAAATCTTTGGCAATAAATGCTAGATCTTCTTCATCCGAATCTTCATCTTTTTCTTCTTCAGCATGGAAAGCTATGTTCTTTTTGTCTTGTGCTTGTACTCGTTTTGCCTGCTAATTCACTTCATAGGACATTAGATTTCCTATTAACTCTTCAGGTTTTATGTTAGAGAGGTCATTAGCTTCTTCAATAGACAAGACTTTTCTTTCCCATTCATCCGTTAAAGAGTTTAGAATTTTTGATACAATATCAAAATCTATGTACTTTTCTCCTAATCCTAATAGTGAATGATAGATATCTTTAAATCTAGAGTATATATCATTGATGGATTCATCTTGTTTCATTCTAAAGTTTTGAAACTGATTTTTGAGCGTGGAGATTTTGCTTTGTTTGACCTTGTTAGTTCCTTCATAAGTGATTTTAAGCGTTCTCCATATTTCATAAGCAGTTTGACACATGCTAACACGATTAAATTCATTTCTATCTAGTGCACAGAATAACATATTCATAGCTTTAGCATTGGCAGTAGCATCTGATTTTTGTATGTTTGACCAAGTGGAGTATTCTCCAGTAGGAAGAGTGTATTCATTCTGTGTGATATTCCATGATTCAAAACTACTTGATTGCATGTAGATTCTCATATGAGTAGACCAATAATTATAGTTTGAACCATTAAAAAATGGAGGTCGTGCAGTGGATTGACCTTCAATAAAACTAGTGTTAGTGGTAGTGCTGGTGTTATTTTCCATATTAGCAAGTATCAGATAACTTTGTAACGGTTATAAAAAACCTCGCTCTGATACCAAATGTAAGCGTGTAGGATCGTGTAATATGGAATATAATTAAATCTAAATGTGGAAATAGATGATAATAGCAAAGTAAATGGAAATAAAAATAAAAACAAGCACAGTAGGAACTTTTATACTGGTTCGAACTTCTCATTCTACGTCCAGTCCCAGACTCCTTTTGGAATTTCAATTACAATAACCCTCACTTAATCCGGAGGAACAAGTATATACAGTCTGAGCAGCAGAACAGACACCCGAGCACCTGAACAGGATTTTCGCCTCAACAGCAGAAGAGGACTTCACTAATACAAAATAATATCTGACACTGTGTGTTCTTGATAACACTGATTTGTCGCTGATAGTACAAACCTCCTATAATCAAATCCTCAAGTATATGAAGTGCATGTGAAGATATGAAGAGAAGGTAATGCTAAGAATCGAAGATTATGAAAGTTATTTGTAGATTCAAAGCAGTAAAAACATATGTTCGCTGTTTGAATGCAAATATTAAAGCACAAGAAGAGTATTAGAAGTTAGAATGAAAATCGGTGATTGTGAAGTGTTTGGGAGTATCTATATATAATAGTTGAAGAGTTACTGCCATTGGTGAAGGGTTCTGACGAAGAGGAGCACCTATTTCCGTTCAGAGAAGAGTTGCATCCTTTCGGAGAAGAAGATGTCTTTTCGAAAATATGGCAGTTGGTTTCGGGTCGGTCGACTGGTTGTTTATGGTCAGTCGACTGACTATGCAGAATGTTTAAAAAATAAACAGCGCATGTGTATGTGCACAGTCAGTCGACTGGATGGTTACGGTCAGTCGACTGGCTGTGACATTTTACATAGTGTGCTTTCTGTTTTGAATGTTTTTGTGAAATATGAAGTGCGGACTACTTGAAGATAGATTTTAACATATTTCTAAGACTCAATTATACATACTAGACAGTGAAAGCATGGATTAAAAGTCTTTGATGATATAGCGATAGTCCGTTTTCTTTTTGTCGTAAATTCTCTTTTTCTTCTAACTTACTTTGTCGTGAATCAAAACTAGTGATTCAACAGCCCTAATTAGACAAGGCCGAAGCCCTAGCAAATCTCACAAGAGCGAAGATAAGAATGAAGCCCTAACTAATCTCACAGGAGCGAACGCAAGGCCAAAGCCCTAATTTCGGAGCAAAAGAGGAACGAGATCGAAGCTGCCATTTTTTCTTCAAACAAAGAAGAAAGCAGGCCGACATATTAAAATAAAGAAAGGATATTTATTTTGGGCCGACTCCTTTATTTTATTAATTGGGCTTTAGTTTTATATATTAGGGTTTTGTGTTTAAATTTTTTTAAAATTGTATTTTCCTTTTTTAAACTTGTGAATTGTCTAGTCGTATGACTAGGGGACGAACTACGGCGGTGTAGTTGGAGAATTCACAACTCAGTGGCTGAGTTGTGATAGGGTTTTGAGCGTAGAGTTAAGGCTAGTCGATAGCGGGTGTCGCGAGTTTACGTGTGTAAGCGTCTGACTGCTTAATTTCTAGTAGAAACCTTGGGGGCCGCACGTAGGCAAATTTTTGCCGAAGCTGTGTAAATTCTGTGTCGTTCTATTTCTGCATTTATTATTCTGCTATTATCTGTGCTGCTATTATTTTGATATATCTGTGTTGAAATAATTTTGTGTAAATCTCCGCATTAAATTTTTATAATTAATAGCATCACCATATTCACCCCCCTCTAGGGTGAAATCGATCCTGTAAGTGGTATCAGAACTAGGTACAAAAGCTATTTTTGTTCTAAAAAATTGATTTTTTTTCAAAAACCAATTTTTGTTTTAAAAATTTGAATTTTAAAATGGTTTCTTTTAATACTTCTTTTGCCGAGGGTCAGTCTATAGTTAGACCACCAATGTTCAATGGTGAACATGCTTACTGGAAAAATAGAATGAAATTTTTTGTGAAAACCATTGATGCTTGGAATATTGTTGAGATAGGTTATAGAGCACCCACTATAGTTGTAAATAATCAAGAAATTGAAAAACCATTTGATCAATGGACGGATCTAGAAAATAAGTTACAGAATGCTAATGCCAAATCTATGAATTCAATTATTTGTTCATTATATCAATTTGAATTTAATAGTGTCTCAGATTGTCTAACTGCGCAGGAAATATGAAGCACATTAGAAGTGACTCACGAAGGAACATCTCAAGCCAAGGAATCTCGCCTTGCAATGCTGCGTAGTGAATATGAGAATTTTACAATGGCCAAGGAAGAAAATGTTAAAGAGATGTACAGACGGCTTTCCAACATATAAAAATCAAAAGCTCCCGAAAAATCATACATGGAATTGGAAATAATCCAAAAAAATCCTCAGAGTCCTTCCATGAAGTTTTGAAGCAAAGGTGACTACCATTCAAGAACCGAAAGATTTAATACAAATTAAAGTTGAAGAACTCATCGGAAATCACACCACTTATGAGCTAGAAATGAAATTCAAGAAAGAGCGTGAAGGAGGAGATACTCGAAAGAAATCAACAGCTCTCAAAGGAAAAACTAAAAGTGGTGATGATGATGATGATGGAGCAACAGAGCTGAAAATGGTAATAAAGAGATTTAAAAAGTGGAACCGCAAATACAAAAATCCAACTCTAAATCAAAAATTAAAAAGCAGAATAATCAAGTTCTAGATAATCCATAATAGCAAGAGATCATCTGTCATAAGCGCAACTAACCCGGACAAATCAAGCCCAATTGTCCTCAAAATTGACACGACTTAGAAAAAAAATCAAAAAGGAGAAATTTTGCAGCCACGTGGAATACAAGTGATGAAGATAATAAAAGTACTAGCAGTGAGAGTGAGAAAGCAGCTATGTGACTTCAAGGTAATATAACCGATAGCGACGATGACGAGCCAAGCGAGGTATCAAAACTCACTCACTCAGAATTACTTATATATTTCCACGAAGTAAATGGCTGTTTCGAACGACTAAGGGAAAAGTATGCCAAACATGAATCATAAAAAGATACTTTGATATATTTAAATAAACAACTTGACCAATTAGTTAAAAACTATCAAAGTAGGATCCCTTAGTGTGATAAGTGTCCAACATTCGAAGAAGAGATTAAAAAATCAGAAATCAAAATTAATTCGCTTGAAAATGAATTTCTGATTTTGAAAAAAAGTGAAAATACAAGAAGAGAAAATTCTATTAAAAAGTGCACACAATTATTAAACCGAAAATGAATCTCCCAAAACACAAGTCCAACAACTGTCAACGACTTTAGGAAAATTTTCCAAAAGTGAAAGATCATTGAATATGTTATTAGGGAAACAAACAGTTAATACAGTTAGTCAAGGACTTGGATATAATCAATCTGAAAATGTTAGAAATGAAATAAATCAAGTCAATTCAATGTGCACAATTTGTAGAAAATTTGGACAAAATCAAAACAATTGCTGGTATAGACCCAAACACGTGAAAACTATCCCAATTTGGGTTCCAAAAGGCACAAATATAAAATCTCTCAAAGTTAACAAATCTGGGCGCCGAAAGGAACATATATAAATAGTTTTGGGTCTCCATAAAATTATTTTCCAAAATATTCTACCACTAACAATCATGGACCTATAAAAACAAATAGGTCACAAAAATCTTTCATCGTGTAGGTGTGGTGGCAAGTTAAGGAACTACAATAGTGTTACTTGAATTCTGGCTGTTCCAGGGACACAATGAGTGACAAAGTAAAGTTCCTTAGCCTAGTATAAAGGTGACAGAATCACAATGGGAAACAATGAAAAATTATCATAAAGGTAAAATAGGTAATGACATATTTTGAACGAATATTAAATGTGATAATTTGCATCGTAATTTGAATTAAATCAGTCGGTAATGTGATAATGAAGTGAATGTTGATAATTATTCTGATTTTTTCAAAATTGTTGGCCAATTATTTTTTTATGCCAAGAACGCTATAAATAATTCTAGAGTCTTTGAAATACTTCATATAGATTAGTTTGGATTAATGATAGTGTTTTATTATTTGATGATAATACCTTTGGTTATTTTACGGCTGACTCAATATTCACGGTTTTTGATTATTTACACGGCTTCAATTCAAATTCAAGAGAATTTCATTTAAAAAGCTGTTAAAAATGATTTTGAGATATTTTGTTGCACAACTCATGATTTGGTTTGTAACATTCAACTAATAATAAATTTGAGTGAAAAGAAATTCTGATGCAGATTACACGAGTAATCTAGTTGATAGAAAAATTACTAGTGGAACGTGATTTATAATGAGACATGTAGTAACTTCATCGTTTTTCAAAGAAAATATCTGCATATTTTTCACTTCAAATAATTTTCTAATTGTAGACATTTTTTTAATAAAACCCCTTCTAGAAAATCATTTTTGTCCTTGTTTCAGATTAGTCATTTTGAAAATTTTGGTTTTATAATTATTTTTGGATCTGATTTTAAATTATTACACTGACTAATCTGGCTCCCTACTAATTATCGAAAAGATAAATAGTGATTGAAAAAGCGATGAGTGTTGACATTAATCATATATTATAACTTAAGACGGTATAATTAGTAAATTTATTTAGAAATTTAAACAAGAGTTATAAATACTTTTTGTTGGTAAAAATTCCATGATCATTTCTATTTCTATCATATTTCTCTCGACCATCACTCATCGTAATCCAATATAGTATGTCAATATGTGGTGATTTAAATAGGATCATTCGTTTTTCATTTCATATTTATAAAAAAAGGAAAGATCCAAAGTATTCACTCTCATTTAAAAGTCCTCACGGTTATGCATGGGTGAATTACTTAGAATATTTGATTATTTGCTTTCATGCTCATTTAAAAGTCCCCATGGTTTTGCATGTATGGAACAAACATCAAAATCGATTTATTAAATTGTAACATTCCATCTTTTTGTACGCTTTACATCGACGATAAACCACACACGTCATACTCAAATCATACAAAAGGCGGATTGTTATGGGGTAAATAAGAAAAAGCAGAGGAAGAAAACAAATAGAATCTTGTAGCGGAATGACAAAATATAATAATCAAATAAACAGTTTGTGAAACTATTTTACAAAACATTTGATTACACTTATACAACACATATCAGAGTTACACATACCAGAGAATAATCACTAACAATGCAGCAGAACAATGTGATGCAGTGGAATATAATAAATAATAGTAATACAAATCTTTGTCTTCGTCCTCCAAAGATAAAGTCTTCGAATCCTGAAATGCTCAGACTGACCCGAGCGAATTGAAAAGACAAAACACTCGAGGCAAAACTAAAATATCTTGTATGAGTTAAATCAACTGTAAATAAATATGAGTGTAAACGGCGTCAGAGATGTTTACGAGATTTGACATTTCCTATCCAGTGTCTAACGTGAGTGCAGTAACTTAAGAGATGCTCGGGATTCACATCTCCTAAGGATTCGTTAAACTATTTACCATGTAATAATATTTCGCTATTATAATAATGTCTATAGTAAAATAAACTTACTTTTAAATAGCATTAAATAGTTACCCAATCTCCCCCTTAACGCAATAATAGTCCCAGTAGTCCATCCAGTATCAGCGTATCTCCAGATCAGGAGACTACCCTAAATACTCCATGGGCTACGGGAGAAAACCAAACTCGTACAAGGCACGCTAGGGTAGGTGACACGGCACAACTAGGCAATGCCAGGGTAGATATACCAATTACGCTTCCGGGCCGGTGGTAACGCGTAGCGCGCAACTACCGCCCACCTCGAGCCACACCCCCAAATCAAAATAATCAAAAGTGGCCACCGAATCAATCCAAAAATCAGAGTATAATATCGAAGGGATGTGTCCAATAAAAGGTGCTACTTTCTTAGCCCGTCAATCACTCCTGTTTTAGTCACCTTATGCCAACTCAAGGGAGTCGAGTCCGCGTATATACCTTAAAGAAACGCCGCCACCATCCTACTTCATTCTTGAATCTCCACCACGCACATGATTGTTAAAGTGGTTTTCGGAGTTGGCAGAGAGTAAGACAACTTCCGATGCAGGTCTTTTTAACAACCAAACGCTATTATAACACCATGATCATTTCAAAATAATTATACTTCAAACCAGAATATAATATCCGTTCCAAAACCATATAAATATGATATCATTTCCATTTCAAAAACCAAATCAATATTATATTATTTTTATTAAAACCCAATCAATATAGTATCATTTTTATTTCAAATATATCCGTTTCCAAAATCATAGCACTTTCAAATTTATACACTTCGAAACCAAACATTTGAAATTATAACACTTTTAAAAACATAGTACTTTGAAATTCATAACTTCGAAATATTTCAATCTCGACAAAACATTTCAATTTCGATATATTTCAAGGCTTTAAATATTCCAAAAATTCAAAACTAAATTTAATAATTTCGATTCAATAATTAAATTTTCTATTATTTAGTTTTGAAATAATTTACATAATAAATCCATTATCATTTAAATAAAACTCAAATTACAAGTAACTAAATATTTCCTTCAATTCATTTATACTTGAAATAATCATTTAATTCGCCTTGACCCCAAAATCAAGTTATAATAATTATACCATTTAAAATTTCCAATTTAATAAAGTTCACATCAACCCTTTATAATTTAATTCTTAAATAAATTTAATTTCAAATAAATCTCCAATTTATCTCCCAACCTTAATTTATTTAAATCAATATACACTCTATATTAAAATAAAATATAAATACTTACTCACGTTTATTTTAATAAAATCAAACTCTATTATTAAACTTAATTTCTATTTAACAAACTTATACATAGCTTAAATTCAAGCATTTAAATATATATAAAAATAATATTTACATAATATCAAAAACCAATATTCATTAAACCATATATTTCTTTCCAAAACCATAGAAATCATTTTCAAAATATTTTAGATATAGACCAATGTGTCTGTATATATTTCTGCCCTATGGTCAAGTGATACGGATATTTATCATTTCAATCCGTAGTTTAAAATAAAAATATGGTTATATATCATTTCAAATGCAATCCCGGATGAAATAAAAATGCATAACAAATTGCAGTTTATAACAATATAAATAAAACATCCATTTATCCAATATCAGTCATCAACCATTTATCCCAGTCATCATCCAATTCAAATAATAACATCAATATAGAACAGATAATAAATAACAGGTATTTACTGGCAGTTTATATTCAATAATAAATTAACTGATTATTTAACTGGCAGTTCATATGCAATAATAAATTAAATAACAATTTAATTTAAATAAATTTAATTTAATTGATATGATGATTAAAATATTCCAAACAGTCATAAATAAATTTCTAATCACATCAAAATTAATTTAACACACATAAGAAATTTTAGAAGTTGTGAGTGAGTTAAAATACTCACCTTTTTGAATTTAAATTGAATTTAAATACAATTTAAACCCAAAAATTGAACTGTCTCAGAATCCATCCAAACTAACGCTAAAATGTCTAGAATTTCGATACGAACCTAGCGGAGAAAACCACACGTGAATTCGACCTCGTATGCGAAAGTTATTATCGTTAGAAGAGTTGAAATTGAAATTAAATAAATTAATTAATTATAAACTAATAAAAACCTGACACCTCACCACTGTGTTTGAAACCCTAGCATGTTAAGTCATGAACGTGCCCAGGTAATAGCCGCCACAGCCAAAACTCGCTGTCGCCTTTGCTCAGAGCAAACTGAAGATGATCCACGCACGCCACACGACACCGCACCTCAGGTCGACCCCACATGCCCCATGCGCGACCTCCACGGCCACCGCTACGCGCGGCGCCGCTGCCTACTTTTGTGGATTTTTTGACGAAATCACGGCCACTCCGAAGTAAGCAAATGCCACCAATGCAAAGCCCCGGTACTCCTCTACATACCGCAACCCCGCGATCGTCACATCGTTGCGAATCCATCGAACGATCAAACTCCCATCAATAGATGGCCGGGAATAAACCAATGATTTCTAGCCAGACAGAGACCTAAATTGAAAAATGAATCATATATTTGACTTATGCTCGTTGAGGGCTTCAAATCCATATATAATTTGATATAATTTGAGGAGATTAAATTTTTGACGTTGAATTTTGAATTGAAATAGAATTGGATAATTTAGGGTTTGTCTGTCATTGAGAAAGAGGAGCAATTGGAATTGTACGTATAGAAAAATGAACATGAAAAATAGACTAGGGTTTATAACAAGGTATATATAGGTAGGTCAGAAATAGAGATGAATGGGCACGATTGGTTCGGACCGTTGAACGATAAATGGCCCAAAAAGCCCGTTCTGACTCCAGAACGAAATTGGATCAATCCATATATCAAAATAGATGTTTTTGAATATTTTAAACTCGATGGAACAGGTTTCAAGTCCAAATTCCATTGTGTGAATAAGTTATGAAAAAATCAAATTATTTCAAATTGATTTCAATTTGATTCAATTAATCGATTTCAAGGCGTTTCAAGCCCATACGATCAAACGACAAGCCCGATCGTTATAAAACTTGAAATCCTACAATAATTCACCGTTACGGATCCGATGAAACTGGTTCCGTCGAAATCCGAGTCAGTGGCCAAAATGGCTATTTTTACATTAATTAAATAAATTATAATTAATTAATTAAATCAAAATTTCAGTTTCAATTCTATAATTGACAATTCCTATCATTTTTAAATTTCTTAATCATTTACAATAATTTAGATAGCTTAGATATCAATTCAACGTTAACTGATTTACCCATTACCGTAATTATTATTTTTTTTGGCAAGGCCAGTTGGTTTTATAGTGGACCGTCCACTTTTTATTACGAACGTAATAAAAGTTGAAGTACAGGAGTAAGGTAGAAGCACCTTAACTACTAAATAAAATGGAAAATACGGCACAGGTATGTGACAGACGTGTCACAAAACTAAAGAATCACGTGAGCTAGGGCTCCTCCATAATGGAAGAGTCACCAATGACAATAGAGACCAAAGGGTCCTTGCCACAACGACCAACATAGGGGCTGAAATGGATAGCATGACTAGGGTCGTAACCCATAACATCAGGAGAGTAAATGAAGGAGCGATCCCAAGAAGAGTCAGCTAGTATGGAAGAATTCTCGCTCGCATAATCACCATCCATATCAAGAACAAGAGCATCCCCAGACGGAATGTAATATAGGCATCTAAGGTCCATCTGATCATCGGAAATAAATCTAAAAAAAAAATCATTCACTGGGCTAAATCTCACATCAGAAATAAGGTCAACCCAACACCTTTCAGAATCTTCCCAAACAATCCGGGAAGAATCAGAAACATCCAGAGGATTAGCTGGGGCAGCAGAAAGATCCACAGCTATATGAGAAGAGGCACGCCGAACAACGGGAGTAGGAGGACAAAGATCAGGCAAGGAGGCCGCAATGGAGGGGGCAACCTGGGAATCAGGGGAATCATAAGCCTCTGCAGGAATATAAGAAACATCACAAGGGACAATCAAAGTAGTAGGTGAGGCAGGCCTAGCATCAGGAACCATAGGCGGACCCTGGTAAGGAAAAGGAGCAACAGGGGTTTGGTCAGAAGGAGGGACAACCTTGGGAACCCATTTCCTAAGCAGGGGCCGAGGCAGAGGGATCTTGGGAGCAGCAGCAGAGACAACAGAATGCGAGCAGGCAGGAGCTAGATGGCCGAAGGAGTGACAGGTGGAACATATATCAGGAACCCAACCATAACGAACACGGACAACCACAACATGTCCAACAGCAAGCTGAACAGGTATTGCCGATGGAAGAGGCTTATCAGGGGAGATCTCGGCCAAAGCCTTAGCATACACCAACTTCTCCCTCGCTACAGTGTTCGTATCAAAACATTTCAACTTACCAATGTTACAAGCAAGCCAATTCAAACCAATTAATGGTTAGAGAGCAGAAGGAATTTGCGAAAAGAAAACCCAAGTAGGGACAGATAGAACTTGCTCACGGGCACTAGCCACAGTCGGAGACCAATGAGTAATAATAAAAGGCTGTCCATCAAAAAAGGAAGGCTCGGCCTCAAGAACACGACGGTGTTCCTTAGGAGAGGAAAATTTAAGGAAAAACATGGAATCAACTATTTTGACACTCAATTCGCCACGTAGTTTCCAGGCCCTACGGCATACCGAAATCGCTTCACGCAGGCGATGATTAGGGTCCAGAAAGAAACCAACTAGATAATCTGACCAATAACCCATACCAGCTTGCATAACAATAGGGGGTGGGATCATAACCCCATTTTCCTCAACAATGTCAAAAACAATCGGTTTATAGTTACCAGCATTACTCGGGAGAGAAGAGAAAAGAGAGGACCAAGTTTTTGAGCCTACCGTAATTAATTTCAATTTTAATAAATTCATTAATTATCAATTGAAATTCTAATAAATCCCTTAATTTGATTTAAAATCTTGCTATTCAATAAATTGACACCTTATGGGTATAATTAACATTGATTTATATTACATTTCATTAATGTATGTCTCACTTCATATTAACTCCCATTAACATAATATTTTATCTCATTTAATTTCAATAATCCATTTATTACAGCTCAAAATCCAATAAATTAATCAAATATGAATTTCAATTGTTTTCATTACATCAATTGTCGTATTATGGATAGAGTTTACGTTGGTTACTTCTTGTTGAATTAACAATCTTCAATGAGAAATCAAATCTACCCTAACTGACCAAATTAAGTCAATTAACTGCAATTGATTTCATATTAAATTTTAAATTCCATTTATTTGCAATTAATTCAATTAATAAATTTAAATTCCAATAAATTAATGAATCTTGAATTTCCATTCCTTTTATTCAACCAATTGTCATATTATGAATGAAGTAAAAGTTATTTCCCACTATTACCTAAATTCACATTAACAAAATATTTAATTTAGATTTATTGTAATTTTTACCACATTTAAATTAACAGGTTAAATAAATAGGTACCCTAAAATATTTGTTACCATTTACTTTCAATCACACTTATGAGTTATTATTCCCAAACAATTGTTACAATTGTTTACATCACACAAGTTTCATTCAATCATCATTAACATACTATTTAATTATATTTACTGAAATTTATTTCCAATTTACTAAATACAATCAACTATAACCTTGCCATTGTTTCAATTAAATTGGGATTATTTAACAACTAGCATTAACATTACTGCCTTAATTTACATTCAGTTACTATTTATCAATATATTATTGCATTGGTTAATTAATGCTTACTTTTATTTACTTATTTTAAAGTTTATACCCAAGTGCAACAATTAACACTATTTCTTTATTGGGATTTTACTCCGATTGTCAATAATTAATTTTAACTACCATTGCTACATTTCATTTTTAACATTTACTTCATTATAAATTATTATTTTTTTATTTCTTTCCAAATTTAATTACAAAGATCTAATTAAATTAACTCATTTATTTATCAAAATTTACGGATCGTTACACTCTCCCCCACTCAAAACTTTTCGTCCCCGAAAAGGAAAAATAAGGGAAAAGAAGAATTAAGAAATCAATATATTTTACTTAAAATATTAAATTTATAAACAAATAAATTTACAAAATTAATTATTTAGATAATATATACCAATTTATAACGATTAAATCTTTTTATACTCAAATTAATAAGGTTTGGAAAACATTTTCAAAATATTTTCAAAGTCCAAAATTTATGGAAAATTTCGGCAGAGTCTCCTTTGTACGGAGAGGCTCGAGAGAAAAATACAATATCAAATATAACAATATACAACATATATTTTCCAAAATAATATATATCCCAACATGAAAAAAATAATATAATAACACTATAAAACCGTAATCCGAGAACCGTAATCCGAGAATGTACCTATTTGTCGGGCAAACAACGCTTAATTATGAAACCAAAAGCAGTAGCAATTGCTACCATAACCCGTATTTCATTTATATAATCCAAAAGGAGTTAATAATTATGTAATGAAGTATTTAAAGTTGTTTCAAACAACTCAATATAAAACAACAACCATTGCAACCAACAGCATACACATCATATACAAATCAACCATTCAAGCAAAAAAACAATTGGTTGGTTCGGGTTAAGACACTTTAAAACACATCGAATGACAAATAACTATGAAGTATTCTCTTAATCAATAGTCGTAGATAAACTCAATAGATTATTCATACATCTAAGCAACTAAAAGTATCTTTTACCCAAACAGCTTATAAACCAAAACAAACAACAATTTCAAACAATAAATCAAGTTTATTCTTATTAATTCCATTTCATAGCATTTATTGTTTAAACTCCTTTTCATTCATATAATGATTCACCCTTTAATTTTACATTTGTTTCTTACAAAATTTTAATTTCATCCACTCATTCAGTGTTTGTTTCATTTATTTTCATTTATTACTTACAATTATTCATTTTCATTTATTCAGGTCATGTCAGTTTCAGTTTCCTTTTTTTGCATTATATTTATTCATTCATTCATTATTGCATGACTTCGTTTATTTACCTTCATTTATTTATCTTATTTATGTTAAATTCAATTTCTTAGTATATCAATTCATCTATTTAAGTTTTTATTACTTTCTTATAATACTTTCTTTCTATCACCATTTATAATAGTAATATTTTAATTATAACCCAAGTTTATATCAACTACAACATCAAATTCTTGTTTATAAAAGAAATTCATTGAACCTTTCTATTACATAAGCTTTACTTATATAATATCCATTACGTTTCTTATTAACATTTCAACTTTTTACATCTTTTGGTAAGTTATATATATGCCTTTAAGAATGTAATTGAAAGTTATACAAGTTTTCTCATTTCCTTTAAATTAACTTAATGTTCAATACTAATATCCTTTGTTTCATATGTTACAATTTCAAATTTCTTTTAAACTCATTTATAACTTAGCATTAAATCTCTTATTTCATTTAGAGGTTTCAATTATTTGTTAAATTTCATTTCACTACACTAATTGAAACTATTAATTAATGGAAACTTAAGAATTAAATACTGGGTTTTATTCAAAAATCATTTTAAAATAATAGATAAATGTATATACTTATGCCTTATATATATCTAACTATATTTTAAAACAATTTAAAATTTATATTTGTTTATCAAAATGAATCTGCAGTAAAATTACCACAGTGGCCTTCCCACTTTGAACTCAAAAATGAATGTCGATGATGCATGCACTCACCACCGAAATTATTTTCCAACGACAGAGTAAGGAGTATATAATTTATTTCTTTCCTAAATTTCTTTAAAACAATTCTTTCAAATTATATTGAAATATTTATTTTAGAAAATACTTCTAAATAATATTGTTATTATATTCCAAAATCATTCAAACGAAATTTTCAAAACCTCGAAACTTAAGTTCTAAATTCCCAATTTTCATTTATTTTATTTTCAATCTCATTTCAACTATTATTTATAAATTTCATTACCTAACGACCAATATATTGCAACCAAATATATATATATATATATATATATATATATATCATTTATCAAAAAATTTATTTTATATATATAGAAAATATAATAGGCAAAATTATTTCATTCACCCATATTCAAAACAAATATTATGTCGGTTTTCCCTATTAGGTGTTTAGAAATCCATATTGATGTCATAGCGTCCTATGCACGAACCAGAATTTATACATATAAAACGGAACAAATTAACACAACATTAAAACCTTTTATAACACTAACAAATATGGTCTCTCATATATATACGTTCAGCGACTTATCATAGGGTATTACTACACTATTAATAAAGAGTCAGACCCCACAAAGCTAAGGTTTCACCAAACCAAAGCTCCGATACCATATGTAACATCCCACTTTTTTGTACGCTTTAAATCGACGATAAACCACACAAACCATACAAAAAGGCGGATTGTTATGGGGTAAATAAGAAATGGCAGAGGAAGAAAACAAATAGAATCTTGTAGCGGAACGACAAAATATAATAATCAAATAAACAGTTCATGAAGCTATTTTACAAAACATTTGATTACACTTATACAATACATGTCAGAGTTACACATACCAGAGAATAATCACTAACAATGCAGCAGAACAATGTGATGCAGTGGAATATAATAAATAATAGTAATACAAATCTTCGCCTTCGTCCTCCAAAGATAAAGTCTTCGAATCCTGAAATGCTCAGACTGACCCGAGCAAATTGAAAAGACAAAACACTCGAGTCAGAACTAAAAGATTTTATATGAGTTAAATCAACTATAAATAAATATGAGTGTAAACGGCGTCAGAGATGTTTACGGGATTTGACATCTCCTATCCAGTGTCTAACGTGAGTGCAGTAACTTAAGAGATGCTCGGGATTCACATCTCCTAAGGATCCATTAAACTATTTACTATGTAATAATATTTCGCTATTATAATAATGTCTATAGTAAAATAAACTTACTTTTAAATAGCGTTAAGGAGTTACCCAATCTCCCCCTTAACACAATAATAGTCCCAGTAGTCCATCCAGTATCAGCGTATCTCCAGATCGGGAGACTACCCTAAATACTCCCTGGGCTACGGGAGAAAACTAAACTCGTATAAGGCACGTTAGGGTAGGTGACACGGCACAACTAGGCAATGCCAGGGTGGATATACCAATTACGCTTCCGGGCCGGTGGTAACGCGTAGCACGCAGCTACCGCCCACCTCGAGCCACATCCCCAAATCAAAAAAAAAATCAAAAGTGGCCACCGAATCAATCCAAAAGTCAGAGTATAATATCGAAGGGATGTGTCCGATAAAAGGTGCTACCTTCTTAGCCCGTCAATTGCTCCTATTTTAGCCACCTTATGCCAACTCACGGGAGTTGGATCCACGTATATACCTCAAAGGAACGTTGCCACCATCCTACTTCATTCTGGAATCTCCACCGCGTACACGGTTGTAAAGGGGTTTTCGGAGTTGGCAGAGGCTATAACAACTTCAGATCTCGGTCTCTTTAACAACCAAATGCTATTATAACACCGCGGTCATTTCAAAATAATTATACTTCAAACCAGAATATAATATCCATTCCAAAACCATATAAATATGATATCATTTCAATTTCAAAAACAAAATCAATATGATATCATTTTTATTAAAACCCAATCAATATACTATCATTTTTATTTCAAATATATCCCTTTTCCAAAATCATTGCACTTTCAAATTTATACTCTTCGAAACCAAACATTTAAAATTATAACACTTTAAAAAAACATAATACTTTGAAATTCATAGCTTCGTAATATTTCAATTTCGATAAAACATTTCAATTTTGATATATTTCAAGGCTTTAAATATTCTAAAATTTCAGAACTAAATTTGATAATTTCGATTCAACAATTAAATTTTCTATTATTTAGTTTTGAAATAATTTACATAATAAATCCCTTATCATTTAATAAAACTCAAATTACAAGTAACTAAATATTTCCTTCAATTCATTTATACTTGAAATAATCATTTAATTTACCTTGACCCTAAAATCAAGTTATAATAATTATACCTTTTAAAATTTCCAATTTAATAAATTTCACATCAACCCTTTAGAGTTTAATTCTTAAATAAATTTAATTTCAAATAAATCTCCAATTTATCTCCCAACCTTAATTCATTTAAATCATTATACACACTATATTAAAATAAAATCTAAATACTTACTCACATTTGTTTTAATAAAAACAAACTCTATTATTAAACTTAATTTTTATTTAACAAACTTATACATAGCTTAAATTCAAGCATTCAACTATATATAAAAATAATATTTACATAATATCAAAAACCAATATTCATTAAACCATATATTTCTTTCCAAAACCATAGAAATCATTTTCAAAATATTTTAGATATAGACCACGGTGTTTGTACATAATTTCTACCCTATGGTCAAGTGATACAGATATTTATCATTTCAATCCGTAATTTAAAATAAAAATACGGTTATATATCATCTCAAACCGCAATCCCGAATGAAATGAAAATGCATAATAACTTGCAGTTTATGACAATATAAATACAACATCCATTCATCCAATATCAATCATCAAACATTTATCACAATCATCATCCAATTCAAATAATAACATCAATATAGAACAGATAATAAATAACAGGTATTTACTGGCAGTATATATTCAATAATAAATTAACTGACTATTTAACTGGCAGTTCATATGCAATAATAAATTAAATAACAATTTAATTTAAATAAATTCAATTTAATTGGGATGATGATTAAAATGCGCCAAACAGTCATAAATAAATTTCTAATCTTATCAAAATTAATTTAACACACATAAGAAATTTTAGAAGTTGTGAGTGAGTTAAAACACTTACCTTTTTGAATTTAAATCCAATTTAAACCCAAAAATTGAACTGTCTCAGAATCCAACCAAACAAGCGTCAAAATGTCCGGAATTTCGATACAAACCTAGTGGAGAAAACCGCGCATGAATTCGACCTCGTATGCGAAAGTTATTATCGTTAGAAGAGTTGAAATAGAAATAGAAATTAAATAAATTAATTAATTATAAACTAATAACAACCTGACACCTCACCGCTGTGTTTGAAACCCTAGCATGCTAAGTCACGAACACGCCCAGGTAACAGCCGCCGCAGCCAAACTCACCATCACCTCTGCTTGGAGCAAACTGAAGATGATCCACGCACGCCACAAGACACCGCACTTCAGGCCGACCCCACATGCCCCATGCGCGACCTCCGCGGCCACCCCTGCGCGCGGCACCGCTGCCTACTTTCATGGATTTTCTTACAAAATCACGGCCACTCCAAAGCAAGCGAATGCCAACCGATGCAAAGCCCCGGTCCTCCTCTACATACCGCAACCCCCCGATCGTCACATCGTCGCGAATCCACCGTACGATCAAACTCCCATCAATGAATGGCCGGGAATAAACCAACGACTCTTGGCCAAACAGAGAGCCGAATTGAAAAACGAATAATATATTTGACTTGCGCTCATTGAGAGTTTAAATACATATATAATTTGAAATAATTTGAGGAGATTAAATTTTTATCATTGAATTTTGAATTGAAATTGCATTGGATAATTTTGGGGTTGTCTGCCATTAAGAAAGAAGAGCAATTGGAATTGTACGTACAGAAAAATGAACGTGAGAAATAGACTAGGGTTTATAACAAGGTATATATAGGTAGGTCAGAAATAGAGATGAATGGACACGATTGGTTCGGACCGTTCAACGATAAATGGCCCAAAAACCCGTTCTGACTCAGGAACGAAATTGGGTCAACCCATATATCAAAATAGATGTTTCTGAATATTTTAAACTCGATGGAACAGAATTCAAGTCCAAATTCCATTGTATAAAGAAGTTATGACAAAATTAAATTATTTCAAATTGATTTCAATTAATCGATTTCAAGGCGTTTCAAGCCCATACGATCAAATGACAAGCCCGATCGTTATGAAACTTGAAATCGTACAATAATTCACCGTTACGGATCCGATGAAACTGGTTTCGTCGAAATCCGAGTCAGTGGCTAAAATTACTATTTTTATATTAATTAAATAAATTAATAATTAATTAACTAAATCAAATTTTCAATTTCAATTCTATAATTGACAATTCCTATCATTTTTAAATTTCTTAATCATTCACAATAATTTAGACAGCTTAGATATCAATTCAACGTTAATTGATTTACCCATTACCATAATTAATTTCAATTTTAATAAATTCGTTAATTATTAATTGAAATTCCAATAAATCCCTTGATTTGATTTAAAATATTGCTATTCAATAAATTGGCACCTTATGAGTATAATTAACATTGATTTATATTACATTTCATTAATGTATGTCTCATTTCATATTAATTCCCATTAACATACTATTTTATTTCATTTAATTTCAATAATCCATTTATTACAGCTTAAAATCCAATAAATTAATCACACATGAATTTCAATTGTTTTCATTAAATCAATTGCCATATTATGGATAGAGTTTACATTAGTTACTTCTTGTTGAATTAACAATCTTCAATTACAAATCAAATCTATCTTAAATGCCCAAATTAAGTCAATTAACTGCAACTGATTTCACATTAAATTTTAAATTCTATTTATTTGCAATTAATTCAATTGTTAAATTTAAATTCCAATAAATTAATGAATCTTGAATTTCCATTCCTTTTATTCAACCAATTGTCATATTATGAATGAAGTAAAAGTTATTTCCCATTATTACATAAATTCACATTAACAAAATATTTAATTTAGATTTATTGCAATTCTTACCACATTTAAATTAGCAGGCTAAATAAATAGGTAACCTAAAATATTTGTTACCATTTACGTTAAATCACACTTATGAGTTATTATTCCCAAACAATTGTTACAATTGTTTACATCACACAAGTTTCATTCAATCATCATTAACATACTATTTAATTATATTTATTGAAATTTATTTCCAATTTACTAAATATAATCAACTATAACCTTACCATTGTTTCAGTTAAATTGGGATTGCACTAAATTAGTTATTTATCAACTGGCATTAACATTACTACCTTAATTTACATTCAGTTACTATTTTTCAATATATTATTGCATTGGTTAATTAAATGCTTACTTTTATTTATTTATTTTAAATTTTGTACCCAAGTGTAACAATTAACACTATTTCTTTATTGGGATTTCACTCCGATTGTCAATAATTAATTTTAATTGCCATTGCTACATTTCATTTTTAACATTTGCTTCATTATAAATTATAAAATATTTATTTCTTTCTAAATTTAATTACAAAGATCTAATTAAATTAACCCATTTATTTATCAAAATTTACGGGTCGTTACATAAATAGACAAGTTGATTCTAATCCCATTTAAAAGTCATCACAGTTATGCGTGGTCGGAAGATACTTGAATGCATTTTTTTATAAAAAGAATTGGAATACTACTAATCTCATTTAAAAGTCACAACGGTTATGCATGGTTAGTTGATATTCAAAAACATGATATAAATATACCACAAATGGACACAACTATATGGTTTTATATGATGACATTATTCCTATCTATCTAAAGTGGAATATGCTTCAAAAAGAGTATTTATGATTTTTATTTGATTTTTTATTGAAGTTTAATATTTATATTGGATTGATTTTTAATGTTGTATTAATGTCTATCACTTTATCTCTATTTTTCTAACACCATTACTCTTTTGCTGATAACAAAAGGGGGAGAGAAAAGTTAAGATTTTGACAAATAAAGTTCTAATTTTTTCTATTTGCATCTAGGCTTATTTGCTTATTTTTATTTACATGCATATATGAAGGGGGAGCTTTGTGTAGAGAGGAAGCATTCAAATAAGGGGAGCAAATTGAATGATCAAATACATTTAACAAATTCAAAATCTTAAATATATGTTTGTTATCATCAAAAGAGGGAGATTGTTGAATATGCAAGTATATGATTTTTGTTTGATGATAATATATATATATATATATAATATATTATATTCATTTAAATGTGTTTGTTAATGTACTGTTATATTTTTCACATAATTAAATAAATATTTGCTGAATAAAATAAATAACACAGAATTTGAATTCAAACAAATATTTACTCAAACAAATATTTATTACAATTTTGAATAGTACAAATTCAAGCTCTCACTATATATATACAATTTCAATTATAATACAAATTTGATTACATCACATTTCAATTTATATAATTGTCCTCACTACATATCACTCATTCACTCGTATTTATCTTCAGCTTTATTCCAGATTGAATCCAGCATCCGAGCAATCTACAAAAATAAATACTGACGCGGAAAAATTGAAAAGAAAATATTTTTGCAGTGTAAAAGAAATGTAATTTTGAAAATATTATTTGCCTCGGTTATTTGGCTTGTTCGTCATCATTTAATTTTGAATTCATCATACGCGAACAGCTTGTGACATGCATAGTGTATCACTATACATGCCACAAGGCCGTGTACACCGATATACACTTGATAAAGTTACAAGAACAGGTGAGCACAAGGTCAAACCCAAATCAAAAGCCGGGTTCAACTCAAGTGCAATATAAATAATGTCACGTTATCGACACAAGGTCAAACCCGAGCTTTAAGCTGGATTCAACACAGGTGAAATTCAAAATGCAAATAATTCTCGAGCGAAACAAAGGCCATGCAAGCTACATACAGTCTCAAGTGAAAGGCTGGACAGTCCAATCAAAATAAGGTACAAATATGGATACAACCATATACAAGTTCAATGCACCGGGGCTCGAAGGAGCAGCGGCCTTAACAAGTGAATGACCAAGAAAAATAAACAGTAAAGCAACAACAATGCAAGTGCAAACAATGCAACATGAAATCAACTCAAGATCAACGCACATGTTATATATGCAAAGTCGACTTGCACATAACAAGTACAGTCGAGACAAACAAACCACAGTATTATAACCAGATGAACCAAACAAGTGCACATATATACACATGACAGTGAAACACACCAGAGACATGACATGATGTGCACGTAAATGTGCATATTTTTACCACCATATTTATTCTATTTAAATTAAATAAATGATCATATTGGGTATTTTAACTTGTTTTAACCAAAATTCATATTAATTCCAAATTTTCACATATTCATCTTCATATAAGGGCAAAATGGCCATTTGTGCGTGTATATTAATTCGAGAGAATTTAATTGGAAATTTCCATAATATTTTGTAGGAATTTAGCTTCTCATATTAGTGGGTTCATGAAGAAACATGCATGCACAAAATGGATATAAAGGAATGAAGATGGAAATAATTCAAAGTGAAGATCATGGAGGACCTCATCTACCCACCTACCTTATTGTACAAATTAAAGGCTAATGCACATACTTATGGAGTTAATGGTTTCATGTACACTTAATGAGGGATTAAGACATGTTAATGATTACTTGGCCTCCACACTTCCTAAGGGGCATTTTGGGCATTCCCCAAAAAGTGAATTAGGGTTTTAAAACTTGTATATATACCCTTTATGTTTCATGTAATCTCTTCTTTCCCTCTTAGTCACTTTTTAGTTAGTTTTAGGCTCAAAATAAAACCAAGCTCTCTTCTTTCTTTTCATGGCTACTTGGCCATTTCTCTTTATGTAATTTTTTTTATGCAACTTCAATACATGTTCTTTTCCTTTTCATGTTTATTTACTTTCATGTTGTAGTTTAGATTTATTTTTCATGCAAGTAGAATAGTTTTCCTTTTTTTGCTTTCTTTTTCCTTTTCTTTTTCTTTCATGTTGCAAGCTACATTTGTTGTTTTAATGACAAATATGAGAGGCTAAACCCCTTCAATTTAGGGGGTAATAAAGCTCTCTAATTATGTAGCTTCAACTATTTGTTGATTCATGCTCTCTTTTTGTGCTTAATGATGATGATAGAAATGATTTACTAGTTGTTTTTGCTTTGAATTTGATAGCCTATATTGTTGACACCAAATAGGCTATGCTTAAACAATCACTAACACTAATTGCCTCTTCCTCAAAATATGATTATGGCAAAAGAAAGTGATTTGAAATTAAAATTTGATGGTCTATATTTCTAATCAATAGTTAATAGGCCATACTTAAAATAGATTTCATTTTCATTTTCTTTGTCAAGTTTCATGAAAGTTAGTAAGTGCTTTAAGGGATGTGTTATAGTTTGATGGCTTATGTTGGCTAATCAATAGCACAAATATGTCATACTTATGATAAGCACATCAATTAAAGCAGTAATGACCATTAAAGAGAGGTCATGATTTCATATGTGTTGAACTACATGATCTAGAGAGTGGGTTTATTCTCTAAATTGTCATTTAACTCTTATATTTGTTTCTCTTTTCTTTTAGTTGGTTAGTTAATTCTCTAATTTTCTAGTAAAACTTTCCATCGACTTTGGTATAATTTGATTGAATAGATTTTTAAAATCAACAATTCCCTGTGGATCGACCCGTATTCGCCACGTGCTACATTCGTACACCGTGTGCTTGCGGTTATTTTTAATTTAAATTCGCTCGACGGTTTTCTAAACCGAAAGAACTTTCGTCGACGAAAAAGTTTTTGGCGCCGTTGCCTGGGATTTGCTTTGATTTTAATTTTCTATTCTTCGGATTATTTTTGTTTGATTATTGTGTGTTTATTTTGTGTGTTAGCCTTGCATTTTGAAAAAAAAATTGTGTGTTATGTGATTTTTTTTGTGATTGTGTGCATTTCTAATTTTCCAGTTTCGTTTTGCATAGAATTTCTATTAAAAAAAATTCACTATTCCATTTTTCAAAAAACAAAGAAAGAAAAAAGAAACTTCTTTTTATTTAATTGCTTTTTCACATTTTTTTATTTTATATTGTCATTCACATTTTCATTATTACATACATCTTCATTTTCTTTTCACTGTTATAATTTTTTTCTCTCTGTTCACAGTTTTTATTTGCATTCTCTGTCACACTTCCACAGCACAACTTGCTTGCTTACATTCAAGACCACAATCTGCCTTCACTTCCACTCCATACCACTATCTGCCACCACCACTGCACAACACTTCGCCTACCACGGTAACTGCTCCTCTATCTTCAAGAACCCATTGTTCTCTGCATTCCCACCTCTGCTTATCTTCATTCCTGCCACTTCACTGTCAACCTCATTCCCCTCTTTCACAGCCTACAAAAAACAGTGCAACTGTGCACCCTACATCCTCCTACACCCATCCCTGTACACAGCACCACCACATCAACAGCATTCACCACCCACAAACAAACAATTGCCCACCTCCTTCACCATTCAGTTCCAAAGAACATTCAACAACCCACGCCATCCATCCTCCTCTATCCATGATTTCACTTCAGTCAAGCGTCGAATCCACTCCATCCATCACCTGAATCGACATAGCCTCCTCCTGCAACATTACCGAACACTATCCCAAAAATTGCCTGAACCCACTGTACGCCCCACCACTTCCACCTGCTCCTTACCGTCCATATCCGCCACTGCCTGAATCTCTGCCTTCTGGTTCACTGCGACAATCTCCAAATACACATCGCCGCTTCCAATTGACACTGCCTACAACTGCAGTCCTTCCAGTCACACAACACCTTGCGACCAGCAATCCCACTTTAGTTCCCCTGTTGCTGAAACCTTCTTCTTCAACTAAACATCTTCACCGCAGTCACTTCCATCACCACTGAACAAAACAACCTGAACCACCTATCGAATAGCCTGCCTTCCACCTTTGTCTAATCGCCATCTCCACACGAGCAACCGATAGTGATCCAACCTACATCCCTCAAACCCAATCGTGAGCAAACAGCAGCGACCGAAACCACGACCTCGAACTCAAGACCACCAAGCAATTCTGTGGCTCCTAATCCGTTGTTTAATTGATTTTGCAAATTGCGTGAATTTCCATACTCGCAAGATTTTGTTTTAATTGATGATGAAACGTAATTGTGTCGTCTGGTATTTGTAATTGAAGAAGAAAGAAAGGGGATTTGTTTTTGTCAAGAATAGAGAACCGAAAAACTTGTGAAAGTACAGTGGGTATATGTTTTCGTATCGGGTCGGGTATGGGTTGTTGGGATAATTATAGTTTTTTTCTGTTTGTTTTAGTTTCCTCTATTAAGTTTAATTGGGCCGGGTTTTAAAGTTGAGTGTTTCGTTTGTTCAGTTTTAGTTCACTTGATAAAAGTGTTTTCTTTTGTGTATAGATTTAGTTGTTTTAGTTTGTTTCCTTTCAAAAAAAACAAAAAAAAAACAAAAACAAAACAAAAAGGGTTTCACTTTGTTTAATTTTCATTTGTTTGAGCCTTACTTGTTTTAGTTTTCATTTATTTTCTTTTCATTTGTTTTTTCTTGCCTCACATGTTTTGTTTTCTTCTAGTTTAGTTTTATTTTACCCTTAAAAACAAAAACAAAAACAAGAAAATTAGTTTGAATTTGTTTTGTTTTATTTCATTTTAATTTGTTCTTAATCTCCAACTTTATACATAACAAAAAAAACTTGTTATCTTGTCTTTATTTTCAGGTTGCCAAAGCAGATTAGAGGAGAAGTTTGCTTCGCTCTGCTGCCAAAAATAAATTGCTAGCTTGCTTATAAAAATAATTGCAGCTTTTATCTCTACTTTTATTTGAATTGCATTGTTGATTGCTTGCATTTGCATTTATATATTAAAAAAAATTCAAAAATTCAAAGACAAAAACAAAATCCATTCGTAGTTGCAATGTTAATGCACATTTTATTTCTGCTTTGCATTTCATCCTAGTTTTTGATTAATAATAACGGTTAGACATCGATAGCTCTTAATTATATATTGCCAATTTGTCTTCTTTGAACAATTTATTTTCTTGGTGTTTAGGCTACGGCAGAGTAATAACTATTATAAATATTACGGTGATTCATAAATATTATAGTGGTTGTTCCTCTTAAGGTACTTAAACCTTCGGCTGCATTGCTACGGTGATTCGTAATGCACCAATAAATCCTGCCCGTTACCTGGCTGAGAACTATCTTGTTTATCTAAGACAAAGTGTGAATATACAATTTTGGGTTAATTTAGGATAAATCAATTGTAATCAACCACTGCATTCATTTAGTTACATTAGTTCATGCATATTTAAAAAAACAAAAAATTCAAAATCCGAAACTAAAAAAATTGTAAATATTCCTTTTATTTTTCTTTGAATGTTTTAAATTTTGTTACTTTGAAATTTCAAAAATCCGAAAAAAAAATCTTTTCAAAAGGCAAAAAAAATTGAAAATCCAAAAACAAAACAAAAATTATTTTTTCAATTTGAAAAATAAATTCTATTTGTAAATATTTTTTCTTTAAAAAAAACCAAAAAAAAATTCTCAAAAATGTCCGAGTTTCCTTTTTCTTACTCACTTGATTTTAGTTTTGAAAATCAATATAATTCATATAATTTCACTTCAAATTCTTATGGATATTTCAACAACTATTGTTTAAACGATTCAAGTTTTGAACCATAATGTTTTCAAAACGATCACCAACCCTCGACTCTTGAAAATAACGTTTCATCTTTACTTGAACTCTCTACACAACAAAATCAAAAGATAAATTAAAATAGTTGTCATTAAAATAACATTTCATCTTTACTTGAATTCTTATGGAGTCGGAGCAAAAGAGGAACGAAATCGAAGCTGCCATTCTTTCTTCAAACGAAGAAGAAAGCAAGTCGACGTATTAAAATAAAGGAAGGATATTTATTTTAGGCCGACTCCTTTATATTGTTAATTGGGCTTTAGTTTTATATATTAGGGTTTTGTGTTTAAATTGTTTTAAAATTGTATTTTCCTTTTTTAAACTTGTGAATTGTCTAGTCGTGTGACTAGGGGATGAACTACGACGGTGTAGTTGGAGAATTCACAACTTAGTGGCTGAGTTGTGGTAGAGTTTTGAGCGTAGAGTTAAGGTTAGTCGATAGCGGGTGTCACTAGTTTACGTGTGTAAGCGTCTGACTGCTTAATTTCTAGTAGAAACCTTAGGGGCCTCACGTAGGTAGGTTTTTGCTGAAGCTGGGTAAATTCTGTGTCGTTCTATTTCTGATTTATTATTATGCTATTCTCCGAGCTGCTATTATTTTGATATATCTGTGTTGAAATAATTTTGTATAAACTTCTGCATTAAATTTTTATAATTGATAGCATTACCCTATTCATCCCCCCTCTAGGGTGAAATCGATCCTACAAACACGATCGTGTCTATTCCATTCAAGAGAGAGGGCACTACGAGAGGGAAAGGATAGGGAGAGGGAGTGGCAGTATAGGCACCGTTTTTAGTCTCACTCTCCGCCACATAGAGGTCCAGCACAACTTCTGGTTCTGGCAAACAACCCTCAGAATCTTCGCGTCAAGCACCACCTTCTCAAACTTCACGACCCGATAAACAACATCGAAGGACCGAAATTGAGGCCCTCGTCACCACTGAACAAGCCGTTACAAAGCCCACTAGAGAAGAGGCGATTAGAATCACTAAGTTAGAAAAGGATTTTTTTGAATATCTGCTTCGACAGTTTCATATTTCCCCCATATTTAAAGAGAATTTCCAATGAGGCAGAACAGATGATGCATGACTACATACACGATGTTTAAGGCCAATACCGGGAATGGACGAAGACCACAAACAAAGTATTAGTGATGGCCTTTGAGCAAGCGAAGACAATCGAGAAACTAGGAACCAATCTCGCCATCAAGGACCGCATAATTTAGATACTTAACGATGAAAACGAGTCTTCGAGAAATTCAGAAATGGAGGCTAATAAAAAAGCCGATGAGGCAACCCGAAAGATGGAGGAGATGATGTGGACACATTTATCCTTGGTCGAAGAAATGGGGAACCGGACCATCACAGTCATGGCTGAAAGAGATGTGGTGCTAAAGGAGCTTAAAGCTAAATTTTCCAAAGTCGTTAAAGAAAAAGACGATGCAAATAATGTCGCTCAGGAAGCATGCGAGCAGGCTGTGGCGCTCAAGGATGAGAGGGATGTAGCAGCGCTAAAGGTTCAGGAAGCCGAGGCTAGGGTTGAGGGTGAAGTGGGAGCGACGGAGGCCAAGTTGGAAGGTGACAGTGAGGATCTCCTCGTTACATATAATGTCAATGTACTGAAGCATCGAAATCTGAGCTGGCTCGAAGATTACCCATCGCATTGATATAGCACTTGGTGCCACTTGGTTGAAAATGAAAAGGTAGAGCATCATACTTAGTCCACGGATGAGTTCGAGTTAGAGAATCAGATGCTGAATGAGGATGGGAGAAGAGTTCTCCACGATGCCACTATCATATTTGAAAAAGAGAGACTCGATACTCAACATCCGAAGGCTAGAGAGGGTTTTGATATTGAGAATCATGATACGGGCTCTAAAATTCCTACGGCAACCCAGTCTGAATCTACTCCTGCAGTTGATCCTCCATATGTGCCTGCTTACATCCTGATCAACCACAATTGTCTCCAACTCACAAGCATGCCCCTGAAGCTGCTCCTGCTCCACCTGTGAGCCAATCTGAGGAAGGTATTCTGAACATTTCTCACATTTATTCAAAGTCGGAAGCGTTGCTTGAAGTAGTCACTTACACCTTTTCTTTACCTTTATTCAGCGATAGGAGCCGCACCGGCCGTGCCCCCTGCAACCCAAGAGCTATATCATGAGCAGGGGGTCCTTATGATGGAGGCAACTATAACAACGGCCATTGGACCAACTTATGGAGCACAGGGGAGTGCAAGGGAGCGCTTTTACTTTTGATGAGCAGATGATGGAAGATCTCCTTGGTCATCAAAGTGACCCACTAACCAACCTGCCATTCATCATGGGCGAAGGCGCATTCATAGCCAGCTCTTCGGGCCCAACTGGTAGCATCCCCGTGGATGCTCAAGCAATTCATAAAGAAGAGAGAATAGCAAAGATTAATGCTGAGATGGAAGTAGCCGCACATGCCAGTGGTATTGGAGGTGGTATGGCGGGTCCTGGTCCGGCTCCTCTACGAATGATTTCTCCCGGCAGTACAGTTGTCGACATTGGTGTGCCACCCTCGTCTTCCAGCATCGAGAATGTTTCTATCCCTCCGACTCCGCATTTAGAAAGTATCCAATTCCTGTGAGTTCGGAGGAAGAGATTACCATAATTCCCCTGGTTGGAGATCAACCACAAAAAGGCAAAGGCTCAAAGAGGCACCCGTGCGGTAGCTCCAGTGGGTCAATGCCGAGGAAGAAGAAGAAGAAATCGAGAGAGTAGACATGTATTCTTGCTCCCTTTTTCTAGTAGATATGTAGGAATTTATTTTTGCTTCCCGTAGGCCGTGTATAGATGCGGGTTCGGCTTCTGCTCCTACGGGTTCTTGGAATAAATTTTGACTTATCCTTCTCTTTCAAAGAGTAGTTGAAATAAAATTCCATTTTGTTTTCAACACAGTTTTGTGTTTATTTGCTGAAGTGTTTTAGAGCTTGAATTTCCATTCAATGTACTTATGAAGCTTTAGTCTGTGAATCGGACTTGAGTTCGATTATCAAGTCCTAAAGTTATGGCTTCAGGTCATCACCCAATGTTAAGTCGAGTTCCAAAATTGTACCATCTCAATCAGTAGCTGGTACTTGAGTTTTTCCCCTAGTCCTAGGGACAAATCAAAGTGGTCGGTCGGAAGCCACTTCCGCCTTCGATACAACGAGCTTAACTTTGTTGAGACGAAGTTGAAATAAGGAGAGTTCGAGTGGTCGAATCACACTCGCTAATCTATTAGTAATTGCATCCACACTCTGGGGATTGCTCTTGTACGTCAACGGTCGGTCACGCCCGTTCAATGTTTAGAGATATGTCCGCGCTTCGGGGACTTAAATTATTTTATGGGCGGTCAGTCACACCCGTTTGATATTTAGGATTTCGTCCGCACTCTAGGGACTTAGATTGATTCATGGGTGATCAATCACTTTAATTTGTGTTTATACTCCGATCTGCACTCTGGTGACTTAGGGTTGTCTCACGGGTGATCGATTCATGCCCGATTTGTGTTTATACTCCAATTCGCACTCTGGGAATCTGGGGTTGGTTAAAAGACGGTTGATGACATCTATTCTGAGTTTTAGGATTTTGTTCGCACTTTGGGAATAATAGATTTATCAGGTACGTGGATGGTCGGGTCACATCCACCCTGAGTTAACAAGTGAGATCGTTAGATGAACGGATCCATCCTCCTCGAATTTGGATTAAACACGGGCAAAGTTGTCAGGTGGACGGATCCACCCTCTTCGAGCCTGCATTTGTAAGTTTATACTCCAGCTTGCACTCTGGGAGCCGGAGTTAGTTAGAGGATTGTCGTGTATCAATCCTTTTTTGTCTTCAGTGTGATGGCTTGCCCCGGAGCTTGGGTTTCACTTAGAGAATGACCGTTCGTATCATAGTCACTCCCTATTTGAATAAGTCCCACCATAGGATGGAATTTAGCTCTCCATGCATTGAGATGGTCGCACGATGCATTTCAAGAATCACTGCTCTAGCTCAAAGAGATTGCATTTTATTGCTGAAATAAGAAAGTATGGCAAAGTCAATTGCCTTATTAAAAATTCAAATCTCGAAATGCATAAACAAATTGCTAATGAAAAGTAGACTGAATGAATAAACAAAACCTGCTATGTGTAGTAGCGACGAAGAGTCTTGTTGTTTCAGGCTCTTGGCAAAGCGAGCCCATCAATGGTCGATAATTTGAATGTGTCATCTCCGAGTCTTCATTCAATAACATATGGTCCCTCCCACGTTGGCTTCATATGTGAAGGGACCGATTAAATTCTCTTGAGTACGAGATTGCCGCGTTCAAAGATTCGGGGTCGAACCTTAGCATTGTACAATCGTGCGACTCGACTTCGGTGCGCCGCCGCCCTTAAATCAGCCTCTTCACGCTCCTCATCTAGTAAGTCCAGAGATTTGACAAGCGATATAGTATTTGTCTTTGGATCATAATATGTCACACGATGAGAATGCACTTCCAACTCGATTGGAATAACTGCTTCTGAACTGCAGGAAAGTGAAAACGGAGTGTGGCCGGTCGCGGACTTATGGGTTGTTTAGTAAGCCCATAGGGTCATAGGAAGTTCATCGACCCATTTTTCCCAGGCTTTTTCCTACCTTTTTCCAAGATGTACTTTACAACTTTATTAACAGCTTTGACCTGTCCTTTCGCTTGAGGGCTTGCAACCGCAGAGAATTTCTTCTGGATATGGAATCGCCAACAAAAAGTAACTCGAAACTATCGAATTGGGTTCTGTTTTCAGTGAAGATGGTATGTGGAAGACCAAACTGACAGATAATTTTGCGTACCACAATGTTGATCACTTTCTTCGTTGTTATAGTGGCAAGGAGCTCGGCTTTCACCCATTTGGTAAAGTAATCAACTACAACGCTGGTACGTTACGCCACCTTTGGATAGTGGTAAAGACCCAATAATATCGATGCCTCATATTGCAAACAGCCATGGACTTACCATCTGGGTTATTTTGGTAGATGGGGCTCTCGAAATCCAAGCATGTTTATGACATCTATCACATTTCATGGCATAATCTGATGCGTCGCGATTTACAGTCGGCCAATAATAAACATATCGAAGCACTTTCTTAGCAAGAGCTTGTCCCCCGGTGTGATCGCCACATCTTCCTTCATGCACATCATGTAATACTTGTTTGATTTCATCGTGGGCGATACACTGGAGTAAAGGAACAAATTATCCTCCTCTATACATAACCCTATCCTAAATAGTGAATTGTAAAGCCTTTCGAAGAACTCATCTTTTCTCACTCCTGCGCTCCGACAGGGTCCCATGCTCAAGATAGTTTCTGAGCGGAGTTATCCATGATTCCTTATCATGTACGACTTCAAGTACCCAGTCGATCCCTATTTGACCAACACTCATGGAAGAAAATGTCTCAACGGGAACGAGTCTCATTTGTTGTGCTTCACCAGTGCTGACTAACTTTGCCAAGGAATCGTCCTTTTGGTTGTGTTCTTGGGGTATGCAATAGATAGCATAATAATCAAGCTGATTCAATATTTCCAAGATCCGAGCAAGATAAGCAGTCAGTCTCCAGTCTTTGGCCTAGTATCCCTTCCGAACTTGACACACAACTAATTGCGAATCACAATAAATCTTTGCAGTAATAATTCTTAAATCTCTGGCAAGCCTTAGTCTGACGAGCGGCGCTTCCTATTCGGCATCGTTGTTTGTCGCACGAAAATCGAACTTTAAAGCATAGCATATAGATCGACCTTCGGGATTTTCAAGCACAACCCCAGCACCTGAGCAGCGATCATTTAATGCACATGAGTGTGAACACCTATCGAATTTAGGCATTATTAGTAAGATAATTTTTATATACATACACCTAGCTCAGATAAATTGAGGTCGGATATACCGATCATGCACTGCCTTTCGAGCTTACGTGAGAAAGGTACAGAGCATGGCGATTGTACACATAAGTGTGTACACCTGTCGACCGTAGGTGTTAATAGAAAATATTTACATATATACGAAAAAATTGGAAAGAGAGAGTTTTGCAAAATCATCATAGCACCACTTAACTTAAAAGACAAAAAAAATGTGTCTAGAGTAATCAAAAATCAATTCAAGACAATATTTCTTATCATCTGAACTTGCAATATCATTAGTCCAAACGAATCCATATGAATTAATTCAGAGACTCTAGTGTTCTCGGCATAAAAAGATAAATGACCAACAATTTTGAATAGGTTCAGAATCAAAATCGACATTCATTTCTTCATCACAAAACTGGCTGGTTTAATTCAGATTATGGTGCAGATTATCACATTTAATATATCGTTCAAGATAGATGTACCGTTACCTATTTTACCTTTACGATAATTTTTCATTGTTGCCCATTGTGATTCTGCCACCTTTATACTAGGCAAAGAAAATTTGATTTGTCACCCATTGTGTGCCTAGAACAGCTAGAATCCAGGTAACACTGCAGTTGTTTCTTAGCCTGCCACCACATCTACACAAGAAAAGATTTTTGGGACCTATTTGTTTTTATAGGTCCATGGCTGTTAGTGGCAAAAGATTTTAAAAAATATATTTGTGTAGACCCGAGACTATTTATATTTGTTCCTTTTGGCACCCAGATTTGTTTGAGTTTAAGGGATTTTATATTCGTTCCTTTTGGAACCGAAATTGATATGGTTTTCACGTTGTTAGGTCCATACCAACAATTATTTTGATTGTGTCTAATTTTTCTACAAATTGTGCACCCGGATTTGACTTAATTAATTTTGCTTTTAACAAGTTCATATTGATTATATCAAAGTCCTTGTCTAACAGTATTAATGGTTTGTTTCCCTAATAGCATATTTAGTGATCTTTCTCCTTTGGAAAATTTTCCTAAAGTTGTAGACTGGACTTGTGTTTTGAGAGATTCATTTTCATTTAATAATTGAGTGCACATTTTAGTAGAATTTTCTCTCCTAGTGTTTTCACTTTCTTTTAAAATCAGAATTTCATTTTCAAGCGATTTAATTTTAATTTCTTCTTCGAATGTTGGACACTTTTCACACTTAGGGCACTTGTTTTGATAGTTTTTAACCAACTGATCAAGCTGTTTATTTAACTCTATCAAATTATCTCTTTGTGATTCTATTTTAGCATATTTCTCCCTAAGCCTTTCCAAATAGCCATTTACTTCATGAAAATATATAAGAAATTTTGAATGAGTAAGTTTTGACACCTCGCTTGGCTCGTCATCATAACTGTCAGCTGTTTCTCCATGAAGGCACGGATTTCCTTTTTCATTCTCACTATTAGTGCTTTTATCATCTTCATCGGTTTCATCCCCAAGTGGCTGCAAAACTTCTCCTTATCGATTTCTTTCCTTGGCTGATTCGATTCTAAGGACAATTGGGCTTGATATGACCGGGTTTATTGCACTTGTGACAAATGATTCTCCTACTCTTCTGAGTTGTCTAGTGCTTTGACTATTCTGCTTTTCAATTTTTGATTTAGAGCTAGATTTTCCGTATTTGTAGTTCCACTATTTGAATCTCTTTATTAGTCGCGCCAGCTCAGCTGCTCCATCATCATCATCATCGTCACTTTCGGTTGTTCCTTTGAGAGCTTTTGATTTCTTTCAAGTATCTTCTCCTTCTTGTTCTTCCTTGAATTTCATTTCTATCTCATAAGTGGTGAAATTTCCAATAAATTCTTCGACCTTAACTTGTTTCAAATCTTTTGATTCTTGAATGGCAATAATTTTTGCTTCAAAATTTCATGGAAGGACTCTGAGGATTTTTCGGACTATTCACAACTCTGTATATGATTTTCCAAGAGATTTTGATTTATATACGAGATTAGAAAGTCATCCATACATCTCTTTGACATTCTCATCCTTAGCCATTGTGAAATTTTCGTATTCGCTACTAAGCATGGAAAGGCGACATTCTTTGACTTGAGATGTTCCTTCGTGAGTCACTACAAGTGTGTGCCAGATTTCCTGCGTAGTTAGACAATGTGAAACACGATTAAATTCAATTTGATCCAATGAACAAATAATAGAATCATAGCTTTAGCATTAGCATTCTATAGTTTATTTTCAAGATCTATACATTGATCCATCGGTTTATCTATTTTCTGATTATCTACCACTATAGTTGGTGTCCTATATTCTGTCTTAATAATATTCCAAGCATCAATGGTTTTTAGAAAAAAATTCATTTTATTTTTTCAGTAAGCATATTCACCATTGAACATTAGTGGTCTAACTATGGACCGACCCTCAATAAAAGCATTATTAAAAGAAGCCATTTAAAAATTTTAAAGCAAAAATTTCTTTTTGAAATAATCAAATATTTTAAAAAAAAATTGGCTTTTGTGCCTCGCTATGATACCACTTGTAGGATCGATTTTACCCTAGAAGGGGGTGAGTAGGGTGGTACTAAGAATTACAAAAATTAATGCGAAAATATATAAAATAATTGCAACACAAATAATAGCAGAATAATAAAAGCCAAAATAGAACAACATAGATTCACCGAGCTTGGGCAAAACCCTGTCTACGTGTTGCCCGCAAGGTTTCTACTGAAAATTAAGTAGTCAGACGCTTACACACGTAAACTCACGACACCTGCTATTGACTAACCTTACTCTACGCTCAAAACCTTGCCACAACTCAGCCATTGAGTTGCGAATTCTTGATCTACACCATCGTAGTTCGTCTCCTAGTCACACGACTAGAATTTTACAAAAGTATGAAAATAAATTAAAAATAAAAACAACTTAAAAACACAAAACCCCAGTTTGAAAACATAAGCCCAAAAGCTATTAAAGATGCCAGCCCAAAAAATAAATAACGTGATAAAAAAGCATCCCCTTCTCTTTTTTATTATCGGACTGTATCCTTTGCTTTGTGAATAATGTCTGTCTCTTTGCTCGTTCGTTCCTCTTTAAGAAAATTGGGGTTTCGTGAAGTGAAGTTGCTGCTCTATAATAGATAGGTTGAGTTGAGTGATTGTCTTTGCATTGCTTTCTTGATCGTCTTCTACCTTAAGCACATGTGCATTTGCTTTAATTCGTCGAGTTCGATTTGATTAAATCTGGTATGTGATTTCCTTTGTTGTTCACTTTGATATGCTTCGATTCGATTCAATTTGAGTTTATTGATTTGAAACTTTGCTTTGTGATATTGTTTGAACTCGAATGCCTTTGAATGCCGACGATGGTGGTGATGGGTTAAATAGGATTCAAAATCCTATAATCTCCTTTGTAATATTTTATTTGATTTCTTTAATTGATATGCTTGGCCGTTCGATTTAACTTGAATGTTGGAGATGTCCTGACTAGTTCAATTCGTATATTTCAGTTGCTTGATTATCACATCTTTCGTTTCTTCCCTCTCTTGTCATCTCTGATTTCGTTCTTTACTAGCACGATCTAATTTTTGACTTTAGCCATTTGAAATTGTGATGTTTTGACTCTGACTTGTTTAATTCTTATTATCACCTTGGCCATCATGGCTTTGACTTCTTTGGTATTTTTAACTTATTTTGACTGTTGTTTCATTCACTTTTAAATCGTTATATTGTTCTAATTTTTTTGTGTTTCTCTCTGACTTCTTCGACTTGATCAATTTGTGAAATAAAAACTGCTGTTTTTCTTTGAACAGTGACTCGTATCATGTTCATGTGGTCTCCACTTGATTCATGTGCGTGTATATATATATATATATATATGTATATTTATATATATGTATGTATGTATATATGTATACATGTGAGTATGTATGTGTATATATATGTATGTTTAGTCCATCATGTATATACTGGACTTGTCTTCGAACTTATCCGGTTGTGTTCATGGAGTCTGGTTTCCACTGCTTTTGTGTGTGTGTTTATGTATGTATGTATGTTGTGATGCCTGTAATATTTGCAACTTGATGCTTGTAGTTGTTGTGTGATATTGATCTAGGTTGATCTGCACTCCTCTGTCCACTGCCGTGTTGCCTCCGTCCTTGTTAGACTTGATTGCACTTATATGCAATGTGCTACTTGCTGTATGAACCTAAACTGATGTTTCCATTATACCTGCTTGCTTCGTTGTATCTGCGATGGTCTCTGGTTCCTTTTGGTTTGTTGTTCCACCAGCATGTTTGAAATTGCCTCTGGTCATTTTTGCAGACCAATTGATATATCTTTTGCCTACCAATTGATATATCTTTTGCCTTTTGGTTCATGCGCATAACATATATATGTATACATGTGTGTATGCATATTTATGCATATGTTGACATTTGTATTGTGTTCATATTTGGGTTGTTTGTGTCATGTTGTCGACTTATGCACTATGTTGCATACATGTTGACTTTGCATATATATCTTGTTGTACTAAACTGTTGAGTTGTATGCATGCATATAAGTTTGCCAGTTAGTCCACTGTTCTAGTGTTTGCATTTGCTTACTTATTCCAATGTGTAGTGATTGTATATTCATATAGTTCACCACTTTTCATTTTGATTTCACTTGAATTTTTGGTCGAGGCTCGATTATGTTGTACTGGTGGTCCTTCTTGGTTGAAGTTTCTTTGAGTCAAAATTTTCTCTTGTCCTTGTGGTCTTTTCTGTTGTTGGTCTATGTGATACTGAGTTCAAGCTTTTGGATTCTTCTGGTCTAATGCATTTTTTCATATGTTAAGCCTAGTGTTCCTTGTATCTTAGTCTGATGAAATGTTGATCAAGCACTCCCATATTGGTCAGTTTGCTACATATGCTTGCATTTGAACTTGACTGTGCAGTCTGCACTTGTATAAAGTTGAGCTGCTATCTCATTACTATTTGATCTGAAGCTTGATTTAAGGTTGTGTGACCTTCACTTGTATTCAGTTGCATTCATTAGTTCACTGTATTTTGGAATATGATTTTGAACTTAAGTCTTGCATATGTGCAATCTGATTCACTGTAGTCTTGTATTCTCTGGTCTTCACCTGAATTCTCATATTGCTTTGACTCCACTGTTTAGTTTGTTCTCATGTGTACACATTTGTGCACTTGTCAGCTTGGTCTGGTTTTGACTTCTTGTTGCATGTGAACTTGTACTCGACAATTTTGTGATGTATTTGTATTGCACCTGAGTTGAATCCAGCCTCGGCTCGAGTTTGACTTTGTGCTTACCTGTCCTGCAGTTTTATCAAGTGTATATCGGTACGCACGACCTTTGGCATATACAGTGATACACTGTGCATGTCACAAGTTGTTCGTGTATGATGAATTCAAAATGAACATGATGACGAACAACCCAAATAACCGAGGCAAATAATATTTTCAAAAACACATTTTATTTTACACCGCAAAATTATTTCTATTTCACTTTTACTGCTTTAGTGTTTATTTTGCAGATCGCTCAAATGCTGGATTCAATCTGGAATAGAGTCGAAGATGAATACGAGTGAATGAGTAATATGTAGTGAGGACAATTGTGTAAATTGAAATGTATTGTAATTAAAATTTTGTATATATATAGTGAGAGCATAAATTTGTACTATTCAAAACTGTAATAAATATTTGTTTGAATAAAATGCTGTTTGAATTTAAATTCCGTGTTATTTATTTTCAGCAAATATTTATTTAACTATGCGAAAATAAAATAGTACAATAATAGATACATTTAAATGAATATATGTATATATATATATGTTTATTATCATAAAAAATCATATATTAGCATATTCAACAATCTCCTTCTTTTGATGATAACAAACATATATTTAAGATTTTGAATTTATCAAATGTATTTGGTCATTGATGACCTCTATTTGCTCCCCTTGTTTGAATGCTCCCTCTCTATAAAAAATCTCCTCCTTCATATATGCATGAAAATAAACAAAAATAAACAAATGAATCTGGATGCAAATAAAATACAAAATAAAATATTTGACCTTTATTTGCCAAAATCTTAACTTTTCTCTCCCCCTTTTGTTATCAACAAAAGATTAATAGTATTAGAAAAATAGAGATAAAGTGATACATATTCATACAACATTAATACCAAATCGAGTATAAATATTAAATTTCAATGAAAAATCAAACAAAAATCATAAATACTCTGTTAGGCGCATAATCCATTTTAAAATGATAAGGATATTATAAAAACATATAGCTTTGCCTATTTGTTGTATATTTATATCAAGAATTTGAATATCAACTAACCATGCATAACTGTTAGGAATTTTAAATGAGATTAGTAGTATTTTCAAATTTAAAAAAAATAAAATATGAATTCAAGCATCTTCTAACCATGCATAACCGTGAGAAATTTTAAATGGGATTAGAATCAACTTGTCTGCTTAATAATCAATTTTGATATGTGTTATGTACATGCATAACCGTGTGGATTTTTAAATGAGCATGAAAGATATAATCAAAAATTCCAAGTAATTCACCCATGCATAATCGTGAGGACTTTTAAATGAGAGTGAATACTTTGGATGTTTTTATTAAAAAAATAAAATGAAATAAAAATGAATAATTTCCCGTTTAAAATACCACATATTGACATACTATATTGGATTTTGATGAGTGATTGTCGATAGAAATGGAGATGGTCATGGAATTTTTACCCATCAAAAGTTACTACAAATCTTGTTTAAATTTTTAAAGAAATTTACTAAATATGCTATCTCAAGTCATAATATATGATTGATATCAACACTCATTTCAATCACTATTTATCTTTTCGATAATCAGTAGGGAGTCAGATTAGTCAATGCAGTCATTTAAAATCAAATCCAAAAAGTAATTATGAGATCAAATTTTCTTAAATGACTAATCTGAAACAAGGTCAACAAAATCTATTTTCTTAAAAGGGTTTTATAAGAAAAATGTCTGCTAATTTGAAAATCAGTTGGAATGAAAAACTTGCAGATATTTTCTTTGAAAATGTGATGCAACTAATGAATGTCTATACATAGAACTCGTTCCACTAGTAATTTTTCTATCAACTAGATTACCAGTGTTACCTGCATCCGAATTTCTCTTTGACTCAAGATTATCATTAGTTGAATGTCATAGATCAGACCGTGAAGTGTGTAACAAAATACCTTAAAATCATTTTTAACGGCTTTTAAATGAAATTCTTTTGAATTTGAATTGAAATCGTGTATATTTACAAACAGTGAACATAGTGTCAGACCCAGAAGCAGTAAGATAAGCAAATATATCCACATGTATCTAGAGTAATCAAAAATTAATTCAAGACAATATTTCTTATCATCTAAACTTGCAATATCATTAGTCCAAACAAATATATATGAATTAGTTCAGAGACTCTAGAGATACTTATAGCGTTCTCGGCATAAAAAGATAATTGGCCAATAATTTTGAATAGGTCAGAATCAAAATCAACATTCATTTCTTTATCACATAACTGGCCGATTTAATTGAGATTATGGTGCGGATTATCACATTTAACATATTGTTCAAGATAGATGTACGGTTACCTGGTTTACCTTTACGATAATTTTGCGTTGTTCCCAATTGTGATTCTGCCACCTTTATACTAGGCTAAGGAACTTTGATTTGTCACCAGTTTTGTGCCTGGAACAGCCATAATTCAGGTAACACTGTTGTTGTTCCTTAGCCTGCCACCACACCTACACAAGAAAAGATTTTTGTGACCTATTTGTTTGTATAGGTCCATGGTTGTTAGTGGCAAAAGATTTTGAAAAATATATTTGTGTAGATCTGAGACTGTTTATATTTGTTCCTTTTGGCATCCAGATTTGTTTGACTTAAGGGATTTTGTACTCATGCCTTTTGGAATACATAATGGTATGGTTTTCACATTTTTTGGTCTATACCAATAATTGTTTTGATTGTGTCTAATTTTTCTACAAATTGTGCACTCGAATTTGACTTGATTAATTTTGCTTCTAACAAGTTCAGATTGATTATATCCAAGTCCTTGTTTAACAGTATTAATGGTTTGTTTCCCTAATAGCATATTTAGTGATATTTCTTCTTTGGAAAATTTTCCTAAAGTTGTAGACAATTGTTGAAGTTGTGTTTTGAGAGATTCATTTTCATTTAATAATTGAGTGCACTTTTTAATAGAATTTTCTCTCCTAATATTTTCAGTTTCTTTCAAAATCAGAATTTCATTTTCAAGCGATTTAATTTTAATTTCTGATTTTTTTATTTCTTCTTCGAATGTTGAACACTTTTCACACTTAGGACACTTGCTTTGATAGTTTTTAACCAATTGATCAAGCCATTTATTCAACTCTATCAAACTATCTCTTTGTGATTTTATTTTAGCGTATTTCTCCCTAAGTCTTTTAAAATAGACATTTACTTCGTGAAAATATATAAGTAATTATGAGTGAGTAAGTTTTGATACCTTGCTTGGCTCGTCATCATCACTGTCAGTTGTTTCTCCTTGAAGGCACAAATTTTCTTTTTCACTCTCACTGCTAGTGCTTTTATCATCTTCATCGGTTTCATCCCAAGTGGCTGCAAAACTTCTCCTTTTTGATTTCTTTGCTTGGCCGAGTCGATTTTGAGGACAATTGGGCTTGATATGACCGATTTTATTGCACTTGTGATAGATGATCTTCTGCTCTTCTGAGTTGTCTAGTGCTTTGACTATTATGCTTTTCAATTTTTGATTTAGAGCTGGACTTCCGTATTTGTTGTTCCACCTTTTGAATCTCTTTATTAGTAGCGCCAGCTAAGCTACTCTATCATCATCATCATCATCATCATCACTTTCCACTATTCCTTTGAGAGCTATTAATTTCTTTTGAGTATCACCTCCTTCTCATTCTTCCTTGAATTTCATTTCTAGCTCATAAGTGGTGAGATTTCCGATGAGTTCTTCGACTTTAACTTGTTTCAGATCTTTTGATACTTGAGTGATAGTAACCTTTGCTTCAAAATTTCGTGGAAGGACTCTGAGGATTTTTCGAACTATTTCCCACTCTGTGTATGATTTTCGAGGGCTTTTGATTAGTATACGAGATTAGAAAGTCATCCATTCATCTCTTTGACATTCTCAGCCTTGGCCATTGTGAAGTTTTCATATTTGCTACTAAGCATTGACGGGCGAGATCTTTGACTTGAGATGTTCCTTCGTGAGTCACTTCAAGTGTGTGCCAAATTTCCTACGCAGTTGGACAATGTGAGACAAGATTAAATTCAATTTGATCCAATAAACAAATAATAGAATTCATAGATTTAGCATTAGCATTCTGCGGTTTATTTTCAAGATCTGTCCATTGATCCATTGGTTTATCTATTTCCTGATTATCTACACTATAGTTGGTATCCTATATCCTGTCTCAACAATATTCCAAGAATCAATGGTTTTCAAAAAAAAATCATTCTATTTTTCCAGTAAGCATATTCACCATTGAACATTGGTTGTCGAACTATGGACTGACCCTCAGCAAAAGCATTATTAAAAGAAGCCATTTTAAAAATTTAAAACAAAAGTTTCTTTTTGAAAAAATCAAAATTTTAATACAAAAATTGACTTTTGTTCCTAGCTCTGATACCACTTGTAGAATCGATTTCAACCTAGAGTGGGGGTGAATAGGATGATATTAATGATTATAAAAATTAACGCGGAAATATATAAAATAATTACAGCATAGATAATAGCAGAATAATAAAAACAGAAATAGAATAACAAAGATTTACCCAGCTTTGGCAAACCCTGCCTACATGTTGTCCCTAAAGTTTCTACTAGAAATTAAGTAGTCAAACGCTTACACATGTAAACTGATGACACCCGCTATCGACTAACCAAATTCTTCGCTCAAAATCCTGCCACAACTCAGCCATTGAGTTGCGAATTCTCGAACTACACCTCGTCCCTTAGTCACACGACTAGAATTTTACAAAAGTTTGAAAGTGAATTAAAAATGAAAACAACTTAAAAACACAAAACCCCAGTTTAAAAATACAAGCCCATAAGCTATTAAAGATGCCGGCCCAAAAAGTAAGTAACGTGATAAAAAAGTATCCCCTTCTCTTTTTTATTATCGACCCGTATCCTTTGCTTTATGAATAATGTCTGCCTCTTTGCTCGTTCATTCCTCTTTAAAAAAATTAGGGTTTCGTGAAGTGAAGCCTCTGCTCTATAATAGATCAGTTGAGTTGAGCGATCGTCCTTGCATTGCTTTCTTGATCATCTTCTAGCCTAAGCACATGTCTAATTGCTTCAATTCGTCGTGTTCGATTTGATTAAATCTGGTATGTGATTTCCTTTGTTGTTCTCTTTGATATACTTGAACTCGATTCGATCCGAGTTATTGATTTGAACCTTTGCTCTGTGATATTGTTTGAATTCGAATGCCTTTAAATGCCGATGATGATAAAGGGTTAACTAGGATTTGAAATCCTATAATCTCATTCGTATATATTTTATTTGATTTCTTCAATTGATGTGATTGGTCATTCGATTTAACTTGAATGTTGGTGATGTCCTGACTAGTTCAATTCGTATATTTTCATTACTTGATTATCACGGCTTTCGTTTCTTCTATCTGTTGTTATCTTTGATTTCATTCTTTGCTGGCATGATCTCATTTTTGACTTTAGACATTTGAAATTGTGATGTTTTGACTCTGACTTGTTAGATTCTTGTTATCACCTTGGCCACCATGGCTTTGACTTCTTTGATATTTTGAACTTATTTTGACTGTTGTTTCTTTCACTTTTAAATCATGACATTGTTACAATTTTTTTATGTTGCTCTCTAACTTCTTCGGCGTGATCAATTTGTGAAATAAACGCTGCGGGCTTTCTTTGAACAGTGACTCATACTGTGTTCATGTGGCCTCCACTTGATTCATGTGCACATATATATATACATGTGTGTATGCATATATGTGTATATGTGTATGTTTGTGGCATCTTGTTTATACTGCACTTGTCTTTGAACTTATCTGGTTGTGTTCATGGAATCTGGTTTCCACTGCATATATATGTGTGTGTTTATGTATAAATGTATGTTATGATGCCTATAATATTTGCAACCTGATGCTTGTAGTTGTTGTGTGAAATTGGTCTAGGTTGATCTGCACTGCTCTGTCCATTGCCATGTTGCCTCTGTCCTTGTTGGACTTGATTGCACTTGTATGCAATGTGCTACTTGCTGTATGAACCTGAACTGCTGCTGCTATTATTCTGCTATTATCAGTGCTGCAATTATTTTATATATTTTCTGATTAAATTTTTATAATTATTAGTATCACCATATTCACCCCCTCTAGGGTGAAATCGATCCTACAGTGAGTGTATGTAATGTTGTGGTAGAGTGGCACAGATTAGAGTAGTCGAGTATCGGTATCGCTCCTTTCAAAACCTTATACAGAAGGCCATGTCGATCACCTTCTTGTTGGTTGGAATCTGGTGAGAAGCTTATTCTCCGATTCTACTTATGATTCTTCTAATAAGATTATTTTTATTCAGAAGAGAATGAAAGAATCACACAGAGCCGCTAGAAATCCTACGCGGACAACCATAGAAAGCCTCTCAAGTTCTCTATTGGTGATTTCATCTTTACTCGTATTTTTCCTTTAAAGGGGGTTATGAGCTTCAGTACGACTGAGAAATTAGAACCTCGCTTTATAGGACCATTTCCTATTACTGAATTTATTGGCCCTATGGCATATAGAATTTCACTTCCAGCTCATCTATCTTGCATTCATGACGTGTTTCACGTCTCTCAGTTTCGGAAGTGTGTTCAAGAGTCAGATTCCATTATGATTCTTTGGATTTGTAAGAGCTTGAGATCTCATTGTACTTATCTGTTGTGCAGCAGCCTACTCACGTACTTGCTTTGGAGGTGAAACGCCTTCGAAACTAGGATGTGTCGTTCGTTAAAGTTTAGTGGTCCACTAATCCTAATGACTACACTTGGGAAACCAGAAATTTTATCGAGCGATCCTATCCCGATTTTCTACCTTCGCACAGCGATGGTGAGAATGTCACTTTATCTCAAGCTTATTCTTTTTTCTTTCTAAGCGATGAAATTAAATAGTTGAATACCAATTCTTCTCTAGGAATTGCGAGGACAAAATTTTATTAAGGAGGGAATCTATAACAAACCTAGTTTGGAGATTACCCGTCAACATTAAAAATCGAATTATAATATAATTATAATTTAATATTGTGATTTAAATTAAAATTGGAGAAGTTAAATTGTTTATTTGGAATAAACAATGAATTTTGACATTTAAAATGAGAAAATGAAATTCAAAGCTTTATTTTATTTTGTTTGGAGTGATAATAAATGGAATATGGGATTCAAATAATGAAAATGATTTAGTTTTATAGAAAATGCAAATAATTATATTAATTATTGTCCATTTACTTCTTTTAATAATTTTTAAAGGAAGTAGTTGATTTTTAAAGGTATTTAATTAAATAAAAAAGGTGGAATTTGGTTTAAAAATGAGTTTTAATTGTAAATATGAGTACAAAATGTTTGTCTTACTTTTCTAAGTAAGAAAATAATTTTTGTAGAATTTTTGAAGTTAAAAATAAGGACTTGTGCAATTATTTGGTGTGAATTGTGTATTTTTGTAAAGGGAGAATTAATTTAAAGGACAAAGATTTGTATATTTTTTGCCCCAAGGACACGACCTCAATATTTTTGCCACAAGGACAAACATTCTTCTAAAAAGTATTCATAAGGACAAACATTTCCCAAAATTATTCATAAGGACAACAAAACTGCTACCGAGCTAAAAAATGATACCTAAAAACTACTACCGATGACTACAAACTGATATCTAAAAACTGCTATCAATAACTAAAAACTGATACCTACAGAAAGTTGTCCTTTAGGATAAAATATTGAAGGTCTGTCATTGAGGCTAAAAAGCTGTGAATTTTTGTCCTTCACAATAATTTCCTGTTTTGTAAAATAGGAGAATTTAATAATAAAAATGTTTTAAAAAAATAAATTTTATTTTTATATGGAGCAAAATATTTTTATTTAATATGTTTATAAGTTTACATATTTATTAGTATTGAAACTTGAAGAAAAATGTAATTTGTTTTATAAAATAGTGTAAACATGTGCATTTTTGTCTAAGTGTTGATTAAAGCCTTAGGCTGATTAATTTATTCCTTGATTTGGGTCCAAATGCCCATTAGCCAACTTAACCTGATAGAGGAAGTGAGAAACATTTACAGTACGTTCAAAACCATTCTCACCTTCTTCCTCTTCAGCCAGTAAAAGAAAATAGCCATTTTTCTCAAAACTCAAGCTTTCAAACTCAAATTTCTTCAAAGCAAGCTGTAATTGTATCGAACTAGAGTAAATTAATGGGTAATCTATTCCCAAAACCTACATATTTCATCCAAACCTTGTTTTTAGAAGAGTTTGTTTGTTGATAGTCTTTTTCTTCTTCGCATGCATCGTTTTCTTCTTCTACAGGTGTTTGAAGGCTGAAATCATGCCAAAACTTCAATCTTTCAGCTCTAATCCAAGATTTTGCACAACTGCAACAATGTGAGTTTAAACACTTACATAATCTAGCTGAGCCAAGCTCAAAAAATTGCAAAAGCGATCAAAATTTAGCATTTGTTGATAAATTTTTAGTTTCTCTGTTTGAAATCTATTTCATATTGCCTCTTTGAAAGTTTATATCTTTTGATTCCGGCAATGAAATACTGCCGAATTTCTTGTATTTGGTAGCTTGCATGTTGAACTTCATCTCTGTAAATTTTGGTTGAAAAATATTGTAATTTCAATGTGTAAAACATTTGTAGAAAACTGACTCAAACGCAAATTTTTGCTAGTAGAAATTTCGTTGAATTGCTATAAACATGGCCTGAGTCCATGTTTGAGATAGCATAACTCTTTCATTCTTTATTAAAATTCATCGATTCTTTTTTTTTTGAAAGATAAAGTTTTTTTACTATATGCATATCAATTTTTAGCTCAATATGAGGTCGTTTGATCCTCTGTTTTAGGTCTGTAAGTTGGACCCAAGATGGTTTTCAGGCCTGCATATATTTTTGTTTTTGAACTGTTGCAAACATGGCCTGAGTCCATGTTTGAGACATCGTAACCTTTTCATTTCAAGTCGGAATTCATCAATTCTTTTTTGTTTGAAAGTAGAAGTTTTCTACTTTATGGTCACCAATTTTTAGCTCAATCAAAGGTAATTTGGCCACCTGTTTCATGTTTGAAAGTTGAACCCAGAGAAGATTTTAGACCTGGGTATTATGTTGCCGATGCATTTTTATGTTATTTTTCCTTCCGACTTTTGATTTTTACTTCATGTCTTCATGATATTTCTGAAAATTTTGAGACCATGATGTTTATAAGTAGACTAGCAAAATTTTGGAGAATTTGAAATTCAAGTTTTGGATTAAATTTGAATTGAATTCGAATGTCGATTTGAGTGATTTTTTGGGTTTTTATTTGTTTTCGAGCACAGATTTTTCCAAATCCTTTTGAAATAATTTTCAAAATAAATGGTCATTTTAAATTATTATTATTATATGATATTTTTTAAAGTATTTTCAAATATAGAATCTATTTTTCTCGATAATAAGGGAATTTTCAAATATGGCTTTCAAAATTTGTATTAAAAGCTTTCTTTCTCAAGTAAATTATTTTATATATAAAATACACGTTTTTCCACTATCGAATGAATGAGAAAGAGAATTAAATGGTTTTGTAAAATTTGTGGTATGGGACTTGTGTGTTTATCTAATCGGTTAATTCCCGACTTGTCTGTTTGATCATTGCGACCTACAGATCGAGTTTACCGATGAGATAATGGTAACTTTTATTGCTTTAAGTGTGAAATTTACTAGTGTTTGGTCAACCGTTAAGTGCAAACATGTGGTATGGGACAAACATCAACACTGTTCGGATTCCTGTCTGAAAGTTTGTGACACGTTTGTCTAAGAAACGTATTTGCCAGTACTAGACCTTCGGGTCATTTGTCCTTTGGGACGTTTGTCTAAGAGACATATTTTTCCATTGTGACATATTTGTCCTTCGGGATGTTTGTCTAAGAGACATATTTATTAACCTTCAGGTCATTTGTCTAAGAGACGTGGCGCCTTATTTTGAGAGAGCAGTACTTGGCGGGCTTCGGCCATAAGCATGTGATATATCTTTGAGATAATTTCATTGATGTTTGTGATTTTTCTAGTGTATCGCCCTTTTTCGAAATTGGTCCTTTGAACCATTCGATATATGTTTGTAGCGATTACCTTTTGGGAATTTGAACTCTTAGAAGTTCTACTTTTGAGATTTGAATTGCCTATACTGGCGTTATATGAGATTTTTCTTTTGACGTTTAGTTGAGATTTTATTCTCCTCTTTGGAGATACTTATGGTGTGTTTGAGATGGGATCTCCTTATGCATGTTTTGGGTTTGCCAAGATGGTAGGTTTAGGTTTTCGCTGAACCATATTTGATGTTTTGTGAATGCCGATGATGCGAGGCTTGCTAGTTTTAGCGTTTTATGGGTTATTTTATCTCTTTTAAGATTATATGTTTGCGTAGTGATACCATTTTATCACTTGATGTAATCATACACTTTAATTGTCCCTTCTCACTTGAGAATATTATCACATTATCCTTATTTTCGTATTATTGCTTATCCTTGTAAACTGATTGGTTTAGCTAGATTGACCCGTGTATTTTATTCTCGGGCAAACCGAGGTGTTTCGGGTTAGGTACATTTGGACTTAGCCTATTCTGCTTCCGCATGGACTATTATGCACGCTCTTTTTGTTATAGCTTTTTGTGTAGTCCTTTTTGGTTGCTACTCTAATATACTTTTGACTCGCTTGTATAGTGTGGTTGCTATACCACTTAACATGTATCATTTTGTATACTCTATGATGTATTTGTATATGTATATATATGTGATGATCTACTGTTCTGTGATGTGTTTTGCATTCAAGTTATTGTATTTTATTCTGATGGATCCTATGGCCACATATGGCTTTGTATTAAGTATTAATTGGATATGTCGATCTACTCGATATAGAAAAAAAATATGGCATTTGTCGACGTATTCAATAGGTATTTAAGACATGGCTATAGATGGTTGCTCCTAACCAGCCCTATTCTCCGCATTAGCAGACAGTGTTACCCAGTAATACTTTTTGTTAATGTGAGTGTCGGGATGTGGCGCCATAGCTAGGATGGTATTGATTGTTTTGCACTGTTGTGAGGTGAAGGTGAATTGATGTGTGACTGCGGTTTGGAATAGAAAAGGTTAGGATTGTTTGTCGAAGTGGAGCAATGTTTAGAAGGGGTGGAGGTGCATAATGTGCAGGCTTGGTTGAGGTAGGTTGCACTGGTATGCTGGTGGGCTTTGTATGTTGCGGAGGGAGGTTGTAGGAGTAGTTTTGAGAGGAAGTTGTGAGCAGTAGAGATGGAATGGGTATATGATGTTGAAGATTAGTGCAAATGATTGAAGTATGTTGCTTGTTGGCAGTGTGGGTTGACAGAACAGAGAGTTGAAAAGTGAGGAGTGTGTTGTAGTGGATGGCAAGGCAGTTTGATGAAGTCTTGTTTTCTGATGATGTTGAAGTTGGATTAGGTAGAGGGGTGGTTATGAGTTGAAGTAGTAGCAGTGGTAGATGGAGGCAAGTAATTGTGTTGATAGTCGAATAAGTGTGAAAACAAAGAGGGTGAGAGTGATATACAGTGAATTTTAATAACAGAACAAAACGAAGAAGAAAAAATTGTAAATGTAAAATATGCAAATGTGAATGAAAATGAAATGATAATTTTTTCTAATGAAATTGTGTAAATTTTTTAAATATGCAAATGTAAATGCAACTAGAAAATTAGAACAACATGCACATAAACAAATGCAAACAAAAATCACACAAACACACAATATTTTTTATTTTTTAATGCAAACACACATAAAATAAAAGGACAAAAAAATCAAATAAAACATAATTTGAAGATTAGTAAATTAAAACAAAAACAATTACCAGGCACGGCGCTAGAAACTTGTTCGGGCGACTAAACGTCCATCGAGTTAGAAAATAGCCGAACGAATTTTGGAATAAAAATAACCGCAAGCGCACGGTTTACTATCGTAGTACGTAGTGAGCACGGGTCGATCCGTAGGGAATTGATAGATTTTAAATCTCTATTCAATCAAATTAAGCCAAAACTGAGAGCGATTGGCTAAAAATGTAAGAAAAATGACAAAAAGAAAGTGATAAAAAATATGAGAGTAGAAAGTCAATTTAGAGATAAATTCACTCTCTAGATCACATAGTTCAACACAACATGAAATTATGATCTTTTTTTTTTCATTAGTATAATTAGTTGATGTGCTTATCGTAAGTATGGTATATTTGTACTAATAATTAGCCAAATATAAGCCATCAAAGTATAACACAACCACTAATATACATCTAACTCTAATGAAATATGACAATAAAGTTGAAAGCAAAATCTATTTTAAGCATGACCTATTAACTATTGTTTAGAAATATAGGTCATCAAATTTTAGTTTCAATAATCACTTCATTACCATCATCATATGTAGATGAAGAGGTAATTATTATCTGTGATTATTTAAGCATAGCCTATTTGGTGTCAACAATATAGGCTATGAAATTCAAATAAAAACAACAATTTAAACCACTTAAAATGTTTCATTAAATACAAAAGAGAGCATAAGCATCAAAATGTTACATCTACATACTAGAGAGCTTCATTACCCCTAAATCGTAGGGATTTAGCCTCCCATATTTGTTATCATATCAACAAATATAACTTGCAACATAGAACGAAATAAAGAGGAAAAGAGAGCTAAATGAAAGAAAAACTAATCTACTTGCATGAAAAGTAAAATAAGCTACTAACAAAATAAAAAAGAGAGCATGTAAATGTAAAAGGACACTAAATAACATTGCACAAAAAAGAAAAATTACATGAAATAAAAAAAGGATAAGTAGCCATGAAAAAGAAAAGAGAAGAGCTTTGTTTATTTTTGTTCCTCAACTAAAACTAAGGGGAAGAGAACCTAAAGAAGAGACTCAGAGAAGAGGGTTACATGAAACATAGGGGGTATTTATACAAGTTTAAAACCCTAATTCACCTTTTTGGGGAATGCCAAAATACCCTCTAAGGAAGTGTGGTGGCCTAGTTATCATTAGCTTCAAATAATCCTCATTTAGATGTGCATGAAGCTTTAAACTCTATTAACATATGCATTAGTCTCTAATTTGTACATGAAGGCATGTAGGTAGGTGGGGTCATCCATGATTCAAATTCTTTCCATCTCCATTCCTTTGTATTCACTCTTGTACATTGCATATATCTTCATGAAGCCACTTGTATTTGTATTTAAATTCCTATAAAATAACAGATAAATTTTCAATTAAATTTTAGAAAATTAATATATGCACAAAATGACCATTTTTTCCCTAGATGAAGATGAATATGTGACGATTTGAAATAATTTGAATTTTGGTTTAAACAAGTTAAAATACCCAATATGATCATTCGTTTAAATAAAAATATATAAAATATAGATGTAAACATATGCATATTTATGTACACATTAAATACCCCACACTTTTATTTTTATTTGTCCTCGAATAAAGGAAAACTAAGATAAATCCGTTTTTGTAGGGAGCACGATTTCATTGAGCATGTACAACAAGTCGTTAAACCCTTGGGTGTCCCCAGTATAAGGAGTGTTGTCTCGTGAGGGTTTTTAGCGATTCTACCCACAAAATCGAAATGCAGGATGAAAATATTTACAAAATGCAAGATTTATTTACGAAGAGATGCATGCGAGTTTTTGAAAATATTTACAATGAAGGATTTACTTTTAAGTTGACACAAATAAGTTAAATATAGGTTTTGGTTACTATCACGAAATTTAAGACCTTATTTACTTGTAAAAATTTCCAACAAAAAACAAGTTATCATAACAAATATACTATTGTTTAACTCGTTGTTTCGGTTTTTAACAAAGTGTAACTATGAGATAGATCCTTAATCGATTATCAAAGTTTATCAAAGTGGTATATTCATTTCTTTTCAATAACAAATCAAATCAAATAAGTTTAAACGGTGCTTGGTTTTCATTAGCTTACTCTCTTTTTTTTTGAAAATTTTATTTATGTTTACAATATTTACATATGCCTAACTTAAATAAACTGAGGCCGGATATATCATCCATGCACTGCCTTTTGGACCTATGCGAGGGGAATATAGAGCGTGGCGAGTGAACACACGAGTGTGAACACCTATTGACTGTAGGCATTATTAATAAGATAATTTTATATACATATACCTAGCTCAGATAAACTGAGGACGGATATACCGATCATGCACTGCCTTTCGGGCTTACGTGAGAAAGATAGAGAGCATGGTGAGTGTACACACAAGTGTGTATACCTGTTGACTGTATGTGTTAATTGAAAATATTTACATATATACAAAAAAATTTTGAAAAGAGAGAGTTTTGCAAAATCATCTTAGCATGACTTAACTTAAAAGATAAAAAAAATGTTATATCCTCTACTTTAAATCAACCACTTTTTAAAATAAAGATTTTCAATTAAAATATATTTCATAATTACCACGTATGAACCTTCCGATATACTAGTTAAATTATCGTTATTTGTAATCAAACTTCATTTTTATTGTTGTTAAGACAAATAAATTTTCAAAAATTTTAATTTAATTAACCAAAACCGCACATTTACCTTACGATGTTTCTTTTAAAAATAAATCAGAAGGCTAAAAAATATATTTGTTTTTGAGTTTTTTTTAATTTTGGAAAGAAAATGAAAAAATAAACATTAAAAATTAAAGATGAAGAGGAGACTCCCCACGCACTTGATTTTGACCGTGTCCCCATAATCAACCCAAGTGGAAGGAGAAAAATAAAAACATGACCTTTATTTAAATAAAAATGAAAAGACGATTATTTATAAGACATCAGAAAGTATATTGCTAAAAAGTAAATGAAATGATCTTCCAAGACCTATTTATTTGTCTCGTCAAGTATGCGAGACACAGCTTAAGCTCGGAAAACCAAACCGTAAAAGATTTCATAATTGAATGTTGATATAGAAAAACAAATGTCATTTTATTAAAAATCATACGAGTTGTTTTATTTTCAATGATTTTTGGGGTTGATAAAACAATTGATTGAAATTTAAGTTTATTTTCACCAAATTAAAAGTTAAGCTCATCATCAACAAATTTTTCAAAATTATTATTTTCAAAATTGAAACGGTGATTCAAATCTTCCCCCTCAGAATTCAATAGCTCATTTTCGAAAAGTCCAAAGAAATCATGTTCATTGAATTAGTTTTCCTTTATTGACTTATCCATAACTTTATTACATGTGTCAAGTTCAAAATCCAAAGTTGTTGTGTTCAAAATTTCAAAATCATAAAAAGGAAGATCGAATTTAAATAGAGTTTCTCACCCTCAAAAGAATTGAAATCCAACTCAATTACCGAATTTTCAACAACTTCATTAAGATTTCATTTTCAATTTCAAAAGTTGTTGTTTTAAAATCATCAATTTTGGTAAAAGATGGTTTATTACTAAACTTGTCACACGTTGGAATTTGATTTTGTTTTTCACATTGTTTCATATATGTTTCAAACAATGAATCCGTGTGATCATTGTAAATTTCGTTCATTTGTTCAACAAAATCTAATCTGTAGTTATTACAATGAGGATTTTCACTTTGAAATTGTTGAGAACAAAGATTTTCAATCGTAACATTGTTAAGATTATTCCCATTGCCAAATTCATTTGAAAAGTTGTTTCCATTTTCATTTTGAATTTGAAATTCATTTTGGAATTCGAAATTAAACTGGCATGGGTTATAATCGAAATCTTTTGAATTTTGAATTGAATTCAAATTTTGAAAACCTTGACTCGAGTTATTACACAAATAAGAATTACACAAATTATTTATACTTCGATTTTGTTGTGTAGAGAATTCAAGTAAAGATGAAATGCTATTTTCAAGAGTTGAGGATTGTTCATCATTTTGAAAATTTTATGGTTCGAAATTCGAATAGTTAGTACAATAGTCGTTATTAAAACATCCATAAGAATTTTGAGTGAAATTATATGGATTATATTGATTTTCACAACTATTGCAAAATTCATGTGAGGAAGGAAATTCGAACATTTTCAAGAATGTTTTTGTTTTTTTTTAAAATATATTTACAAACAGAATTTATTTTCAAAAGGCAAATTGATTTTGTTTTGTTTTTTAGGTTTTTAAATTTTTACTTTGTTTTTGAAAAGGTTTTAAAAAAATTGAAACTTTTTTCTAAATTTTTTTGGATTTTTGAAATTTCAAAGGAAAATGATTTAAAATTTCAAAGAAAAAGAAGAGGAATAATTACAATTTTTTTTAGTTTTAGATTTTGAATTTTTTTTCAAAATATGCATGAACTAATGCAACTAAATGAATGCAAATGTTAATTACAAATTATTTATCCTAAGTTAACCCAGAATTGTATAATCACAGTTTGTTTTAAATCAACCAGATAATATTGAGTCAGGTTACAGACAGGAGTTATCGGTGCGTCACAAATCACCGTAGCAATGCAGCCGAAGGTTTAAGTATCTTTAGAGAAATAATTCAATATTAAATTAAATTGTTCAAAGGAGACAACTTGTCTATACACAATTAAGTGTTATCGATGTCTAATAGTTATTTTTAATCAAAATCTAAGATGAAATGAAAAGGTGAAATTAAACATGTATTAACAATGCAACTAAGATAAAAAATTTGTTTTTGGTTGTTTGAATTTTTTTTAAATATGCAAGCAAACAAAAATGGAAGACAAATAAAAGCAATAGATATGGGCTAAGAGCAGCCATTTTTTTTTATAAGCGAGCAAGTAGTTACTTTTTTGGCAAGTTAAGCAAAGCAAGCAACTTTTTCAGTCTGCTTTGGCAACTTGAAAATATATATATATATATATATATATATATATATATATATATAATTTAGAATAAAACAAATGGAAAAGAGAAAGTGAAACAAATAAACAAAACAAAAGGAAGAAAAACACATAAAAACAAAACGAGACAAATGAAACTGCAAACTTATATGGTTTTTTTTGCAAACGTCTTGTAACCTAGAAATTGAACGATATATATATATATATATTCAACTTTTAAATAAGTAAATTTAAACACAACACTGAAATAACTCAAACTCAACGCTCAAACTATACTAAACTCGGGCCCACGAAACAGGCCCACGAACAACCCCAATTATATGCTACATAAATCACAACTTATCCCCACAATCTAGTTCTTCTCTAAAACAAAAGACAACAGGAAAATTTTTGTTTCTTTTATATTCGGTCAAAATCAACCAAACCCAAAATCGATTGAATCAAAAACCACGATTGCATTCAAAATCCAGGATTGAATTAAAGCTCGGTTCCTATTTGATTGCTGAGAGGATCATGAGTTGGAGAAGTAGCGGTTGCGTGTGGAGTTATGAAGTGGGTGGAGCGTTGTAGGATTCAGGAATTGAGGTACTGGAGATACTGTAGGGATGTTGAGTTGCGGTTGGTGATTTGAGGTGCGATGGCTGTCAGTTACGAACTGCAGCTCGCGTTCGTGGTAAGGTTGCTCTGAAGTTGAACGATGTTCTGCAGGCAGGGGGTATGGTTTGATGTGTTGCTAGTAGTTGAACAAGGGAGTGCAGTCTGCAGTGTAGTGGTTGAAGTTTGGAGATGGCTGTGAACTATAAGTATGTGTGAAGAAGGCGATGCAGCAGTTTTATGAAGGAAGTTGTACAGTGATGGATGTGCACTATTTCTGGGTTGTGAATGTCGTATGAGCAGTTTATGGAAAGGGGTTGATATGCAATGGAGGCTGGTCTGTTAGTTGATGGACCAGTTTTGTATCGGCAGTGGTTGTGTAGTGGTGATCAGATGTGATTGGTCGGAAGGCAGTTGTAATCAAACAGAGAAGCAGTTGTGAATTGACTGTGATGATATGCAGTGGTAGCTGGGGTGGTTTGGTGGATAGTGATAGGGAGAAAATAATTGTTGTGCAGTGACTGTTTTGTAAAGCGACACAAAAGTACAGTGAAAAGAAGTGCAGTAGGCAATGTAACAGCAAAAAGAGCACAATACCATAACAGAAGTGCAGTAGGTGGTTGAATTGTTGAATTTGATAATGGCAGTTGCGGGCAATAAAGGTGGCTGCATTGTGAAACAAAAGTTTCAATGTAAATGGAGATGGCTGTGATGCAAATAACCGGTCAGGTGAGTGTATGTAATGTTGTGCCAGAGTGGCACAGATTAGAGCGGTCGAGTGGATGGTATCGATTGTTTTCCATTGTTGTCAGGTGAATTGATGTGTGACTGCGGTTTTGAATAAAAGAGGTTAGGATTGTTTATCGAAGTGGAGCAGTGTTTAGAAGGGGTGGAGGTGCATATATGTGTAGGCTTGGATGAGGTAAGTTGCACTGGTATGCTGGTGGGCTTTGTATGTCGCTAGGGGAGGTTGTAGGAGCAGTTTTGAGAGGAAGTTGTGAGCAGTAAAGAAGGAATGGGTAGATGATGTTGAAGATTTGTGCAAATGATTGAAGTATGTTGCTTGTTGGCAGTGGGGGTTGACAGAACAGAGAGTTGTAAAGTGAGTAGTATGTTGTAGTGGATGGCAAGGCAGTTTGATGAAGTCTTGTTCTGTTGATATTGAAGTGGGATTAGGCAGAGGGGTGGTTATGAGTTGAAGTAGTAGCAGTGGTAGATGGAGGCAGGCAGTCGTGTTGACGGTGGAATAAGTGTGAAAACAAAGAGAGTGAGAGTGATACACTATGAAGTGTAATAAAAGAACAAAATGAAGAAAAGAAAAAAAAAATTGTAAATGTAAAAGATGCAAGTGTGAATGAAAATGAAATGATAATTCTTTTTTCCAAATGCAATTATGTAATTTTTTTAAAAAAAATATGAAATGTAAATGCAACTAGGAAACTAGAATTAAATGGACGCAAACAAATGCAAACAAAAATCACACAAACACATAATATTTTTTTTGAATGCAAACACACACAAAATAAAAACACACAAAAATCAAAAAATAAAAATAAAAAATCGAAGAATAGAAAATTAAAACCAAAACAATTCCTCGGCAACGGCGCCAAAAACTTATTCGGACGACTAAATGTCTATCAAGTTAAAAAATAGCCAAACGAATTTTGAAATAAAAATAACCGCAAGCACACGACGTACTGTCATAGTACGTAGTGTCTATAGGTCGATCCGTAGAGAATTGTTAGATTTTAAATCTCTATTAAATCAAATTAAACCAAAGTTGAGAGTGATTAGCTAAAAATGTAAGAAAAATGACAAAAAAAAGTGATAAAAATACGAGAGTATAGAGATAAATCCACTCTCCAGATCACATAGTTCAACACAACATGAAATTATGATCTTTTTTTGTCATTAGTGTAATTTGTTGATGTGCTTATCAGAAGTATGATATATTTGTGCTATTAATTAGCCCAACATAAACCATCCAACTGTAACACAATCATTAATACACATTTTTCAGAGATGTATTTAAAGGAGTATAAGTGTCAAACATGGGAGCTTTACATCGCGGTTCGCGATTCTGATCCCGCTTCCTACCCTGATTTCCTTCGTATTTCTGCTGATTATGTTTATTCTGTATATTTAACTGCACCTTTTCGGAACTCTGCTCAGTTTATTTCACAACGATATTGCTTTTCATTCCTTCCACACTGGGTCCTATGTCATCCTTTTTTCTAGACTACTTCGCATCCTCTCTTCTCAAGAACTGAGCTGCCTTGTAATAGAAACGGTCCAATGACGCAAGGGGTTTTTCGGCCAACCAGTTGCCAAATTCGAAATTGGGATCGATTCCCTTAGTCAGTGCCATCGGAATGGAATTGTCATTAAGGTTACTAATCTCAGTGCATGCAGCATGGAACCTCTCCAGGTAATGTCTAAGTGTCTCTTCGGGAGTTTGAGTGACACTGGACAAGGTATTAACATCTTTGGGCCTTATGACATACACGCGAAACTGTTCAACAAATTTTGTTGCCAATTGGTCCAAACCTGAAATAGATTGGAGTCGTAGGCGAGTAAACAACATAGTCGCAATGCCCCTTAGGAAGAATGGGAACCTTCGGCATTTGAACGCATCATCGGCCCTTGCGGCATTCATCAACCATTTATACTTTAAAATGTGTTGGTTAGGGTCAGAGCTTCCTTCATAAATAGGTAGGGTTGGCATTCTGAATCGCTGAGGCGATTCAACGTAAAAGATGTCACCGATTAACGGGTATGACTCCGGGAGATTCCCCAACCTTCATTAGTGAGGCCTTGGATTTCACGGATCATCTGAATGATCATTATCGGGATATCTGGCATCTGGACATTCTAGGAATGTTGAGTCAAGATGTGGTCGGGTTCCACAATGTGAGGATTGGCCATGCACGGTCGACGGTCCATATCTCGCCTCCTTGGCTCTAGGTCTTAAAGAACATAAGGCTCAGAAGTATAATCACGCTGGAGATGGTTCGAATCCGTTCGGTTTCGAGTGTCATCTCCCAACTCAATGGCAGTGGTAGCGGCGCGATTGTCAATAGTGTGTTAAGGAACTGTCCCTCCTCGGGAGGAGGGTCCGGTCTAGTGGCTGGTTGACGGACTAACTCTCGGTTGCCCAAGATTCAAAGTGTGATTATGTCTGTAGCCTATGTATTGCTTCCATCCAGCCATGGACGCGTGGATCTTTGATTGTAATTAGTAGAAGCTGAACTTTCAGTAGATGAGTAGGAAGCCTGATCCTTTCTGCATCTCCTTCGTCTTTCGCGGTTCAGCCGATTGGTTAACTCCGCATTGGCACGGAGCTGCTGGGTCAGCTACTTGCGGCTTTGAGTCAGCTCTTGCATCAGTAGTTAGAACTCCTCCCTGGTGACAAGGCCTTGTGGATCCGAAGGTCCAGCAGCGTTCTGCTCTGCAGGGGGAAGTTGTGCGAGGTTCTACCTATTCCGTCCTTCTGGATCTACAACGGTTGAGGTAGTCCTAGTTACGAGCATGGTGAACAGTGAAGTTCTCTCCTAGACTTGGTGCAAATCTGAATAGGACAGAAGAACTTCTAGGCTTGAGATTTGGATCTTCTCCTTAGATTCTTGCAATCCAATATCGGCAGTAGATGCAATAACTGGAGAAAAGCTGGGTTTTCTCAGTGAAAGCACCAAAGTGTTTGTACCAAAATTGGGCACAACACTCTTCAGATGTGTTTAAAGAGATAAAATGAAGAAAATAAATGTAAAATGAGGCATATCTAACAAACATACCAATCAAAAGATTGTTGGAACTTCGTATTTACGATATCTCGTAATTACGATATTTTGACTATAGCAACTATATTATACTAACTTGTCTTTACAGGAATCAATCAAAGATCAGATTCAAATGAGCTTCGTCTTTAAGTATGTATCGAGTCTGTGTCTAGAAGTTAATATATGTTAAAATCTCTCCTATATGATATATATTGCATTATCCTTTCATTTATTTGGTTCAAAAAGAAAATCTCATTTTTTATGTTACATTCAGACGTCTGAATGCCTCGTTCCAGAAGTATGATTCTGGAAGTTTAAATATTGTAAACTATAATATTCAGACGTTTGAAACTTACATTTTAGACGTCTGAATATAACAATTTTTTGCCCATTTTCTTTCTGTTTTGATTTTGTTGCATTTCAGAAGTCTGAATTTTTAATTTCAGACGTCTGAATATTTACAACGACTATTTTTTTGAAAAGACATTTCCATTCATGAAGAAGTGCGATCTTTAATCCAACAGATAAACATAACTCTTGATGATAACTCTTCATGAATAATTGCAACTATTTACTATCTATATAAACACATTAGAATCAAGTTTTAAAAACACCAATTCTATTAATTATTATTCTATTCTTGATTCTAATATTTTTGTACCTTCAACATCATTCAAATTTATTTCCTACTTCTTTAATCTTCACGCATTTACACATATATCATAAAGGAGAAAGATTATAGGAAATTTGTACTATCAAGAGACAAATTCGTGTTATTAAGAACACATTGTGTCACATACATTCTGTATAAGTTGAAGTCCTCTTCGGCTGTTGAGGCGAAATCATGTTCTACTGCTCAGGTCCCTTGTTCGCCTGTTCAAGGGTTGTATAAACCTATTCCTCCGCGTTAAGTGAGAATTGTTGTTAGTGAAATTCCAGAAAGGAGTCTGAGACTGGACGTAGAACGGGAAGTTCGAACCAGTATAAAAATTCCTGGTGCGCTTGTTTTATTTTTTACTTACTTTTCATTGCTATTGTTTATTTTCGCGCTAGTATAATAAAATTCCATATAGCACGATCCACGGTAACTTTCATTTGGTATCAGAGCAGGCATCTTATAACCGTTACATAGTAGTTATTTTCAAAGATAAGAAAAAATGCAGAAAAACACAAATTTAGAGTGTTTCAACGTATTGTCTACGTCCACTGTGAAACGATTGATGTTTATTGAAATTGACTTGCTGAATATAACAATATAATTGAAGTATAGTAGTGATTTCGGCAGAATGTCAGCATAGAGAAGCCAAAAGAGACCATTTTTCGTAAGCCCAGAGTCACCACTTGTAGGTGTAGGCTGCAAATATCTCGCTAGATCTCGGATAACTTCTTTTCTCACGTGGGTGGGCCCACATGATCGACCCTCGAACATTTGGGCTCGATCCATGATCGGAACGTATGGAATTCGTATCGGTCAAGAAATGATCTTTTTGGGCTGAGATCGATCAGGCACATTCTTGAAATAGTACACAAGCTCCTGTGAAAATTTAGTGGCATTTCAACTTGTAGATTTTGAGTTATGGTCGATCCAAGATTATTTTGTAGTTGGCTGAACCGTTTGTACCGATACCTTCGTATCGATTGATATGCACATCGGTCATCTGCGTATCGAAGCAATGACACGGAGCAATGGTTTAGGGGAGATCAACATTCCATACCGAGCGATCGCTTTTTTCACTTGACTATGCCTTCTTTGTATCGATTATGTGAGGTTTTGCTCGTATCGATGATCACATGCCATTTTGTATCGATGGCTGGAGGTCGCTTCGTGTCGATGCTTGCTGCTGGTTTCCTTGTATCGATCATGGGGATTGCTTTTCGTATCCATGCTTGTGTACGCTCTTCGTATCGATCTTTTGGATACTGCTTCGTATCAATGGCACTTGATGGATTCGTGTTGATTACCGTGGGCCACTTCGTTTCGATGGAAAGCATTAGTTTCGTATCGATCCGCTGGCTGATCGTTACAAACGGATTGATACGAACTAGGTAGGTAGGAGATCGATCGAAGCACATGTCAACGGAATCGATACGAAACGTCAACCGTCGGTGGATACAAAGAAGATGAATCATGATGGATATGAAATGGAGAAAACATGATGGATATGAACCAATGCGTTTTGCCTTGATTTTTGCTAGATCAATATCTTAAGTATACGAACCCCGATTGACGTGAAATTTGGAATGTTGACTTCTACAGCTTTGCTCATTGTACCAAGTTAATTGTGGGTTCATCCAGACTCGAATAAAATTTGCCAGTATCCATAATAGATCTGTGTATAATCGTTCTTCGGGATGGACCGTCTTTGGTTTTTATTTAATTTTCTGGTGTCATGGCCTTGTCAAAAGGCAGGGCAACACTATGAACCTGTCTAAATTGACAACTTCTTGATCAGGCTTTGGGCATTCTATGTTCTGGTCTACCTGATCTCCTAGATGTAATTCTACTCATATAGGAGTTAACTCAATTTATATTCACTATTGGGTCAACCTAGCTGGTTATTCTGCCCTTCCACACTAAAATACAGTTATGGGTATATTTTATAGGAAGAAGCATATACAATAACATAATATTACCAACATTTATGGTTTAATATCCTTGAAATCATTTCCACGTGAAATTTGGTCAATCCCTTTAACCTATTATTTTTATCAAGGCAAGCTTCTTCAAAAACTCCAAATTTAAAAGACATTTCAAAGCACTTTTATATTGCCATGGGTTTTTCATTAGAAATGAGATTGGGTTCTTTGTTTTGAAAACTAAGGCTTTCAAAACCTTAGAACTTTACTTTCGAAACCATTAGAATATATCTTTCGAAAGCATTCAAATCTTCTTTTCAAAACACTTAAACATATGATGTTCGAAACATTTTAAAATATATCTTTCGAAAGCATCAAACCTTCCTTTCAAAATCATCAAAACATTCCTTTTGAAAGTATTAAAGCATACCTTTCCAAATTATAGAAGTACAGCTTCGAAGCCATTTGAAAGTATCTCTTTTGAAATCATTGGGTTTAATCTTAAATGTAACTTTTGGGTCAAAGTGAACATAAGCGAAAGTACCCCTTTCAAAACCATTAACCTTAAAATAAAAGAGTTTGGGGAAAATAGATGGCTTAAGAACTAATCTTTTAAGTAAACAATTGGATGGATAGCCGCGAAACCCCGTTCAAAGCCATTGCCTTTGAAACCTTTAGTACAAGTGGCTATTAGAGCCCTTTCGAAAGCATTGGGAAGCAGCTTATTATATTTATAAAACAAAGGCTTACCTTTCGAACTTATTGAAAACTTCAACCTATTCGAAAGGTATGAAGACGGCAGCAAGACTTCGACTTGGTTCAAAACTACCTTTTTGAAATCTCCATTTTTAAAACATAAAACCGACAACTCATTCAAAAGCTACCCTTTAAAACCAAAAGGAGGCAACCGTTCGAAAGCTACATAAAAGTGATTCAACCCTTTCAAAAGCATCCATTAAAAAATAGGCAAGCGACATCTCACTTGAAAGCAGAATAAAGACCTTTGAAAGCTTTTTAAAATGGCTCCGACCCCTTCAAAACCATGGTTTCGACTCTATACCTTTCTGCTTTTCTCCAATCCACTATGTACCAAAGCATTAATACCATGTGTATTGGTTACGACTTGGATAGGGACAAAGGTATGGGGTTGAAATGTTGCTACTAAAAGTGGTGAAATAATAAATATATGCAAAACTGTTTTATTGCCTTTTTAAGCAAATTATATTCAACTAACTTGCCTATTTGTAAAAATATAATTGGTTTACATAAACTGTACAAAAAATATTTTCTAAAAGACTACCAATTCATCTAGAATTTATTAAAAATAATTAACAAAGAATAAGCCCTTCCCTTTAACAAATAAATTAAGATATTTAAGTCCTCCAACCTAATTAATTTAATTCCCATAGCAAATCACTTAGGAAAAATCTCCAAAAATGACCAAAGTTCACTTTTAATATGTTATCCAACATATATAAATTTTGGACTCAAATCCTTTATATAATAACTAAAATAAATTTTTAAACCCAATCATTTATTTCTTCCTTCAAAAATTCATAGTAAATTATCCATAGCTTGCATAATTACGAAAATTTAAACCATCGCCAATATAATGTTTTTTCATAACATATTCAATTCTCATGGCATTCTAAACGTAATATATACAATTTTAGCCTTAAAATCCAATAAAATATTTATCAAACATACTTGTTTGAATCAAATATATCATGTAATCCAAGCATATCATCATTAAAATCATCATAAAGGTTTTAAACTTAAAACCCGAAATCAAATGTTCTTTAAAAACAAAAATGAGATGGTTTTGATTATTATTCATCTTGCTTTGGATAAGGAATTTGAGATTTGATCTTGATTAATCCTCCTTTGCTTGAATCCTAAGCTTTAGTTCATTTTTAATCTCTTTTCCCCTATGTTGTGGCTGGCTTTGAGCTCCCCTTTTCTAATGTTTTAAATTATGAACATACGGAATTAAAATGGGAACAAAGGTTTAGGGTTAAGAGGTTATGGTGGATAGCTATTCCCCATAATACCCTTGCCTTATTCTCTTATTAGTTAGCTAATAAAACCATTTCTATAAACTCATTCTTTAAATCGTATTTGGTTAAGCACGACCTCTATTTTGATTTTCAAATCTCAATCTCCTTATCTCTCTAATCTTTACATTATTCTATTTAATTTATCTAATTAAATCTCCTAAATAATGTTATTTAAAATTAAGGGTGTTACAGCTCAACATGAGCTTAGCGGTGTTGTTGTTAAGATAAACCAGCTTAAGAACCAAGCGAATAAGGAGAAATAAGATATGAATTCCACTCTTTAATAGTTCTTCGCAAATGTCATTGAAAACAAGAACATGATGTAGTTAGGAAGTAGCTATCCCATGACTATGGTAGACGCATGGGAAGAAATCTTGCATCATGCGGCTACATTCAGTGATGGCCTCACCGAAGACTAATTAAGACCTAAATATTTGGAAGCCGATGACATAATAGCCTTAGAGAAAGGCAAGGCAATTCTGGTAGAAGATGATGTGGTTGCAAGCAAAGCATCCATCGAGGCTTCTGTCGGTCCAAGCACATTGGGCCAAGCAGAATTGTCATCTCCAAAGTTTAAAGAACATCATATTGAAATTCCAACTTTCGTGACAACTCCTGCTCTACTGCCATGACCACTGATGAGCCATATATTCGTGTTTCTATATCTCAACGCATTTAATGGAGGACGAAGCCACTACATCCCTTTCTAAAGAGATACCAACCAGTGAAGCTATTTCTCTCATCTCTCTAGTGTTTGAAAAGCTTCAATTCTCGCCCGAGATCATCACTAACTTTTACATAACCGTTTATGAACTTACAGGTCATCCATGCTTCCTCCTCCTTTGCACCAATTACTCAAGGCTTGGGTCCCATTGCTATCTCCACCGAGTCAACCTCCATCGTCATAGGACTAATCATCAAGTCCTTCCCTCCAGTTACATCCCCAGTCCTGATTCAAAGAAGATTGAGGCTTTGGAGGTATTAGACGACACCTTGCAATCCCTAGGTGAAGATATGACAATCACCAACTCTATAAGCACAACCGATCCCATTTCTATGGTGGAGAGATGGAAGCTAGACTTGTCAAAAATCAAAGTCAAGGAAGAACCTGGAACCGAAGAAACCGTCGGCTCATGATAACCAGATCCTACTCTAAAAATTCCTCCCCTCAGAATCATGGCTCCAAAGGGTAGTAGTACTGACAGCTCCTCAAGGTCCTCAGACCCTACAGTCGACATGCCTGTCGACCCTATCATCATCACTACCGAGGGAGAGACCACTCACTCAAAAGGCACCACTCTTGGGAATGGGATATCCAAAGCCAAGAAGGGTCAGAAGGAACCAAAGAGGCCACATGACAGTTTTGGATCATAAAGGTGGGAGGCCAAAGAAGAAAATGAATTAGGCGTCCAGCTCAATTCCAGTGAAGACAGTGTCTTTTTGTCTCCTTTTTGATTTATATTGTTTCCTTTTGTACATAGGCCGAGATAGTGCGGGACCGACACCCACAACTTTTGTATGAAAAGTGGCTGTAAATAAAGATTGTTGTTTTCTGTATAACATTTGTTCGTATTTATATTCCTACACTTTTACTTTACTTGCTTATATACAACTTCCTGCAAATATAATATAACTTCATGTAATGTGATCTTCTTGTATTATACATGCCTGTTTTTATGCATTTTATTACTTATTGTAGCTTTATACGTATAAATAAATTTCAACGATAGCTCAAGTACATTCATTGCATGCTACAGTTTACCATTGCCAAAGTATTTCTATCTTGGCCAAATAAAACTTGTTATTTATATGGCCATCTCCATGGAAGACATGCTCATCCTTAGTCGAGTTTTGTCCAACCATGAACAAGGTCATAGTTAAAGGAATGATCAACTTCTTTCATTTCCTATCTTTGGGAAATGACGTTCCAAGGGTCTATCTCAGGATAACATATTTCGATCTGGCCTAGCTTTGGGCATTGATCGAATTCATTCACTGCTCTTTATCACTCACCGTCTGCCAGGCGTATCTCACTCGACCGTAAGTGTTATATAGTCCAGTTACCCATCAATCCCAGACTCTAGGTATCAAAAGTTCAGACGCTTATCTCTGAACATTAGTGTTCGACCTTTCCGATTTCCGGATGTTGATCAAAATAGCCCCTCGGCCGTCATTGTTTTATCCTTAATCGAGCATGTCTTGCCGAATCACAAATGTAGTCGTGGAAATTCCAATTATACACCGATTCCTATCTTTGGGAATTAATATTTTAGGCACCTATCTCGGTGCGCCCATTCTCGATCTCACCTATCTCTAGGAATTAATCGAGAGCACTCATTGATCATTCTCGTTTAACCTCAACCAAGCATGTCCTGATAGGACGCAAATGCGGTCATGAAAGCCTAGGTTGTATACTAGTTCCTATCTCTATGAACCAGTTCTTATCTTCTTAACTCTGGGCAGCCTTCATTGATTTTGCTTATATATAGGCATTAGGAAATGCCAGAGGGATAAGAGCGAATTATCCAATTGATCCTTACGATTAACTCCTCTGTCATGATCCTAGATCAAAGAAGTTGGTTGGTACCTATCTCTAAGTACCTGATTGTATTTCTAATCACATAGCACAATATTTTGTTTACAAGAACATTATTCCATTGGTTTAGGGAGTTAACTTTATTTATAAACAAAAGAAGCGGCAAGTCCCGCCTTATTACATTGCCCCTAACTCAGTAGGGTAGCTTATTTGTAGAAAATAATCTAAATAAATCTAGGTTAAATAGCATCAAAACAGATCACTATTCCAAGCCTGTAGAATCGGATGTCCATTAACATTAGCTGGCTTGAAAGTTCCATCTCCAAACTTTTTTCAATCACATATAGACCTTCCCAATCCAGACCAAGTGCCCTTGTACCCATGAGAATTTGTTTCAGAACGAGGTTCCTACTTTGAAGGTATAGCTTTAGACCTTAGTGTTGAAATGCCACGCTACTCTGTTTTAGTGAAGAGCTACCCTTACTCGACCTCTTCTCATTTTTCATTAATCAAGTTGAGGACTCAAGAAAGAGTTCCTCGTTCACTTAAGTGTCATAGTGCCATTTCTAGTAAGAAGGGACTTCCAGTTCTATAGAGATCATGGCCTCATCTTCAAAGGCCAAAGCGAATGGAGTATGCCCAGACGTGGACTTGTGGGTTGTCCTATAAGCGACCAATGCAAGTGAAAGCTCATTAAACTAGTTGCCCTTGGCTTTGGTTAACCGTTTCTTCAAGATGGATTGATGATTTTATTCACCACTTATACTTGTCCATTCTCTATGGGTATGCTACCATCGAAAAGATTTTCTCGATCTTATACCTATTGCAAAAATCCTTGAATTCAGTACTGTTGAGTTGAGTTCCATTGTTAGTTATAATTTTCTAGGAAACTCAAGATCAACATGTTATATCCTCCGTCACAAAGCTAATCACTTTCCACATTGTGATCGTGGCAAGCGATTCCACTTTGACCAACTTTAAGAAGTAATTCACTGCAACAAAAGAGTAGTTAGCTCCTCCTTTTGACATCAATAGCACACTGATTATATCAATTCCTCAAACTTAAATGACTATAGGCTGACCATCTGTGTAAGCTCTGTCAATAGGGCTCTTGGAATTTTCGCAAACCTCTAGCATCCATCGCACCATTTGGTGTAATCAAAAGTATCAAGGTTTATTGTTCGCCAAAAGTATCTGTAGCGAAGTACTTTCTTCGCTAATGTCTATCCTCTGGAGCGGTCATTACAACCACTCTCATGTATTTGCATGAAGATTTCCTAGCTTTATCCTTGGTTATACACCGAAGCAGGGGGATTGAGAAACCTCTCATGTACAACACTCCTTCTTGCATTATAAACCGCGACACTTTACGAAGGAGTTTTCGTAGTTTGTTCCTTCCTTCAAGGAGAGTTCCCCTCAGTAAATAGTCTATGATTAGAGTCATCCATGACACCTTTTCCTTCTTGGCCTCCAAGACCAAGTCGATATCTGTCCAGTCAATGCTCGGGGCTGATAAAACCTCCACTTGAACTAATCCCATCAATTGTGCATCTCTATAGCTAGCCAGCTTGGCCAACGAATCGGCCTTCGTATTCTCCTCTCTATGGATATATGTAATCGTGTAATGCTCTATATCGTTCACAAGTTTTAGTGTCCTTATCAGGTAAGGGGAAAGCCTCGCACCCTTAGTCGGGAATTCCTTTTTTACCTTGTAGACCACCACCTAGGAGTCGCTAAATATATGATGCGTCCTTACCCTAATTTTTTGCTATCTCGCATCCCACTATCAACGCTTCATACTCAACCTTGTTGTTTGTCGTGGGGAACTCTAGCTTTAATGCATAACAAATCAATCATCCATTTAAGGTCACAAGTACCACCCCTGCCCCCGAAATATGTTCATTGTAAGCTCCATCTACGAATAATTTCCATTAAGAAAGTGGGAACATATCATCTTTCTCTTCTCCATCTCAAACGATAAATCTAGCAATGAAATTTTCCAACACTTGTTCTCTTATCACCCTTCTCAAATAGTAAGTGATGTCATACTAGTTTAGTTTGATGTTCCATTTCAAATATAATCCCGAAGTCTCGGGTTGGTGCAATACTTCCTTTAAGGGCCGATCCATCAGCATCTTTATCGGGTGAGCTGAGAAGAATGATCGCAACTTTCTCGATGCAATCAACAAGAAATAAGTGGGCTTTTCCAGCTTTGGATAGTTCTTTTCAGCTCTGGTAAACCACTTACAAATGTAATACACTGGCTTTTGAATCTTTGCATCCTCACATACCAATGCTGCACTTAGTGCTTAGCAAACACCACCAAATAGATAATAGGTCTTCTCCATCTAAAGGCTTAGATAGGTTTGCTGGTCTTTCCACGTACCTTAGTAATTCCTTGAAAGTGTCCTGGCATTCCTTTGTTTAGACAAATTTTCCTTTCTCCTTGTTGAAGGCCTCGAAGAATGGTATACACTTATCAGCTTCTTTTGAGATGAACTGACTCAAAGCGATAACCTTCACATTCAAACTCTGCATTTCTTTCCTCATCCTTGGGGTTGTCACAAGCATTAAGGCGTCAATCTGATCCGTATTAGCCTCAATACCCCTTGAATTCATGATAAATCCTAAAATTTCACCGTATACGACTCCAAAAGAATACTTTAATGGATTTAACTCCAACACGTACCTTCATAGCATGCTAAACATTTCTAGGAGATCATACATGTGGTTCATTGATAGTCGTAACTTCATGAGTAAATCATGCACATAAACTTCCATCATACATCTGATCTGTTCCTTTAATATAGAATTCACAATCTTTGGTAGGTAGCTCCAACGTTCTTCAATTTAAAGTACGTCACCCGGTTGCAGTGCAATCCCAAATCCATTATAAAACTTATGTGCTCTTGATCCAAAATGTGTATCGATATCTAGTTATAGCCGAAGTAAGCATCCATAAAAGAGAGCAACTCATGTCCTACAGTCTCATCTACCAGCTAGTCAATTCTGGGTAACGGGAAGTTGTCTTCCAGGCGTGCTTTATTCAGTTCCGAGTAATCAATCCACGTCTGCCACTTCCTATTTTCTTTCTTGACCAACATGGGATTGGATATTTATTCAGGGTCTAAAGCATCACAGATAAAGCTATTTTCCTTTAGCTTATTCACTTCCCCCTTCAACATAGTGGATCACTTTGGACCCAGACTAAGTCTCATTTGTTTTATAGGTGGATATTTCGGGTCCATATTCAGTGCAAGACAAGTTATCTCCGACAATTTCCTGCACATATCCAAATGCGTTCAAGCAAATACATCAAGGTTTACTTAGAGAATACTAACCAATTCCTACCTCAATCCGGCGTTGAACTAAGATCCGATCTTAAGTACCTAAGTGGGATTGTCCATATCGATTAAAATGCTAATCGTCGACACAGCTAGTGCTGCCCGCACTTCCTCCAATTGCTTCCTAGGATCCATATGCTTAAAGAATTTGCTATGTTTCTTGAGCCAGGGCATGGGCATTGGTTACTATGCATCCGAATTCTTGATGTAGAGAGATTTCACTACACCTTTCCCTTTCTCCCATCGCTTTGCCTCTTTAAGCTCAGTAATGTAACATTCTTGACTAGTGCTTTGGCAGTTTGAATCGATCTGATCCCATTCTTCATGGGAACTTCATCGTCTAGCACTAAGGTGCTAGTGGTATTCTTAAACTAGCTAGGTTCGGTCGACCCAAGACTAGCTAGGTACAATCACAAACTTTTGAACGCCAAGATCTTACGGTCTCCATCTCCCAGCTCCACGAAAATCAATGGTCCTGATAGGATCCTTTGCCTCTCTAGTATATCCTTGAATCTTAGATTTACAAGGCTTAATGTCCTTTGAAACTATTTTCATCTGACCAAAAGTCTTTTTGAATAGAATGTTTACTGAGTTTCCACAATCCACTAAAATTCGATGCATAATAGTTAGGGCTACAGTGGCCATTATCACCATGCGATCAAAAGGTCGATGCTTTAACACTGCCAAAATCCCTATTATCAGTCATCAGCCTTTGTTGCTTAGTCAGAGCTCTATCCTCAATGGTAAAGCGGCTCTCCTATGGCATGTGCTTCAAAGAACTCACATATTTCTCCATCTCATTCCATCTTTTCTCCACTGCATAAGGCCGTCTAATGATTGTGTTAATAACAATCCTTCCATCAATATGCCCGGAACCCTCTCCATTGGGTCATGGTTAGTTCCCTTGGGAGATCGGACCTTAGGGTCTAATATTTTATCCCCATCCTATGGCTCTGTAACATATTACTGCAATTTCATCTTGCCGATCAACTCCTCAACAATATCCTTTAAGTGACGGCACTCACTCATGTTATGTCTTTGGGTATCATGGAAATGGTAGTACTTACCCGAGTGTCTTTCGACTTTCATTGCCTTCCTCTGCAGCGGCTTTTTATATTTCTTAGTCCCTTGCATAAGAAGATGTGTATTTTAGAGAATAACATTTAGAGGCACATACTCCTTTGGTCCTATAATCCTTGTTCGCCTTTTTGGCACCATTCGACTAGCTACTTCCCAATATCATTGTCTGGATGTATCCCCCAGGCCAAAGCCATTAGCACTTTATCCTCATTCGAATTGTTTACTATAGTTACTGCAATATTAAACTTGCTCAAAAAACCCTTCGACGGCTCTTTAGGTTATTGAGAAATGCCTGATAAGGACATCACATCCATAGGCTGAGTGGTATTGTGTCTGAATTGCTTCAAGAACTTCTTAGATAATTTGTCAAAGTTGAAATGGATTTGGAACGAGTCGAGTAAACCAGAACGACGCAACTCCATCTAAAAGAATGGGGAAATACCTACCTAAAGTTGCCCTGGTACCGTCCATATGTCATTCATATTTGAATAAACACCCACAATAGCATTAAGGACATTTCAAACTTCCTAGGCTATTCTTTCCACGGTATGTTCTCCAATAACGGAGTTCTGCTAGGTGCAAAACCCCAATCTTCGTTCATTCAACAACGGTTTTCTTCCATCAACCATTTTTCATATCAACAATATGCTTCTTACTATCCTGATGATCCGAAAGATGACTATTATATGCAACGCCGAGTGTTTGACCCCGTAAGTGGTCTCGGTTCGATCATTGGCATTTAGGCTCTCTTGACTTCAAGAGAACCACTTTTTGCATCTTATTTGACGTCTGGTTGGCTCTACAGTTGTCATTTGAACACAAGCTTCCTGCGCTCACATTTGGCCCATCCTCATTGCTAGTATTCATCAAATCATCCTCGTAATCTAACAGAATAATGACTTCGGTCCATAGCACCATAGAATCCCTCAAATTTAAGTCGGTACAGACCTGAATTTAGTTGGTACCGATATGAATTCCTTTAGCTGAGGCTCGACTACTTCCTCCCACGTTATTCATAGCTGCTCCAATAGGCCGTTCCTTCCTCTTTTGCTTTCCATCTCCTTTGTTCTTACCAGAAGCAGATGTATTTTCCTCTTTAAAACCAAAAGTGACACTTCTCTCCTACTCTTCCTGGGCCATTAAAACTACTAGGTTAGCAAGGTAATGCTAGCATCCATCTTGTCAAGGAGAGACTTCTAGTTATCTGCCATCCTTTGATTTAGGACCGCCATCGTCCTGTCAGACTCCATTTTTGTCACCCTATCCTGAAGGGTAGATGGTGCTGGCAATACTATTGTCAGTTGGTTGGTCCGTTCATAATGGTAAGATGCTTCATCTTCTCCACTAGTAATGACTCCAAATCTTCTAAGGGCCATTACTTCTAGTATGAAATTTCTTAAGATACAAAAAACATTTTGTATCTATCTCTTGGATGCTCTAATCCACAATAGACAGCTATATCTATGCTAGAGAATCTCTGCTCTCAATGAAAACATAAAAAATTTTGAGTAAAAAGTAGCACAACACTCCAATATGAATTATAACAGATAAATCCAACTAAAAATAGAATAAAAATAGTAGAAAACACATGAAATTAATAGCGGTTGAGGTAATTTGAGGCCTTCATCGACTTTAATCTTATTATGGAATGCTTTTATCACAAGTATAAGGGATTGACAGTTCAAAATAGCCAAGAAGAGTAAAACTCCTTAGCTACAAACTTGAGTAAAGAAAGAAGATGATTTCCTTCCCAAGTAGCTGTAGGCCTGCTATTTAAAGAGGAATCGCCCAATGAATTCATGAAATACTAGTTCAAACTCTAGATTCGAAAAAGTAGAAAGGAAGACAAAGTCCCTTGCACCATAAAATAATATCGGTACCAACATGATTAGGTTTGTGCTAATATGATTTGCTGGCAGCAAACTATGCAATCTCCTTCGATTCCATCTTCTAGCGCCGATTCTTCAAGTACCAAGCACTTTTGTCTTAAAAATCAGGTTGTCACTGAGAGATTCTCACATACCTAGTGCTTGTCCTCTTCCATAATTTTTTTTGTAGTTGATCAACTACATCTTTAGAAATAGGCTACAGGACGATCACTTTATCGAATCATTCGTTGACCATAACTCCAGAGTTCACCAAAGTGCTTGAAATCATGTGAGTACTGACTTGAAAAGATGTCAGTATCGGGCACTCACTTAACCAATTCTTCCACTTTAACTTCTTGAAGCCTCTTCCATTGTCCTTCCAAGCATGCCTTTAAGTCCTTAAAGTAATTCATCTTAATCCTAACATCTAGTTTCATTTAAAATCTGCTTGATCTAAAAGATGGTTAATGACTAACTTACTCATCCTTTACCATTTGTAATGGGATTTAGTAGCAACTCTCCAATAGATAGATAGCTTAACTAGAACAGCTAGAAGCATATCCAACTTATATTTATATTATATATCTCATAGAAAATACAAATACGCTCTCTCAATATGTTCCTAATTCATTCCTAGTTCCTAGCCTATGCTTTGATAACAAATGTAATAACTTCCCTTTTCTACGCTGGGTCTGATGCACGAACCGATACGGCAACCCGAGAAACGAAAGGATTCGTTGGGGTTTGAGATATAATAAACATATACATACACATATAGATATCAGATATAGTTCTGACTAACACTATCTACTTTCAAAGTATCACAATGAAAGGAAATAAATATAATACATAAGCAAATACCATAGTCACATCAACATAACTTTGTCTATAATGTCAAATACATGTGTCTGACTAATACAAATACAACCCAATCCACATACACTGTTGACTCCAGGTCACAATATCTATGTATACCATATACATAATATACGAATGAATCTCTACTCATGATATTGTCCCATCTCCAAATTCCAACAAACTGGATATATATAGGAGAGGGTCAGGCATAAGTCTAGTGAGTGAGCCATACTCTACTCGATATATATTACAAAAATAATACTATAATATGATATGAGTCCATTGCTCAACCACCACATGTTATGTTTTCACGTCATACGTAACCATTATATAATCTAACCATATTGTATCACATTTATATGTACTCACTTCCCCAGACTTGCCCCATGAGCAATAGGTTAGTCTATTGTCTATCGTCATGTCAATCGCATATAGGACTCAAACCCTGGATTAGCCTTATGCCGTACATTGTTGCTTGGTGTCCTCGTGCTACCTAAGTAGACTCACTCCATAGACTAGACTCGTGCCCTATAGGGTTTACTCTTGTCCTCATGTCACTTAATTGGAATCATGCCTCGATTAGCATCATGCCTTGACTAGCATCATGCCCTACAAGGTCGCTTACATCCACTCCTCTATCTAGGCCGCCGAACACTATAGAGGAGTAAAGCGTCATGCCTGGACCACCTACTAAGTGTCACATGACTGCATTCATATTGCATACACTCTTTTAGCAGTCTACTTGCACCCCAGACTCGTTCACATCTACACTATCATCATATAACGTTTCTATATCACTACTCATATACATATCCTCTACGAATAACAACCAAACCAATCCATACACTCATTCATTTCATAGAACCCATCATTCATCTTGCTATGCCTCATATCACCTTCCATAAAAAAGAGAAAAAAGAGTTGGACCATTTATTATTTATTTATATAGACCTTTAAGGTTGAGGTTCATACTGACAATTTTAGTATGCACCGGTGGACCAGTGCACCATTGTGCATTACTACCGCGGATTTCAAATTTTGAGGTTCTTGTAATTTCGTCCTTGTTTCCACCTTCAATTCACACCACCGTTTAACAGAAAATTTTCTATCGATTGGAAAAGTGCGGAATTTTTTTGAAATAAAATTAACCGCAAGCGCACGGTGTACAATGATAGTACGTGGTGAGTACGGGTCGACTCATAGGGAATTGTTAGATTTTATAAATCTATTCAATCAAATTAAAGCAAAGTCGATGGATTGTTAACTAACTAAAATAAAATATAAACAAGCTAAAACTAAGGAGAATAAAAATGTGAGATTAAAGAGCAGTTTAGAGGCAAATCCCCTCTTATGATCACATAAATCAACTTAATTAAATTATGATCTCTTTTTGGTCATTTGTGAGTTTAGTTGATGCATTTATCATAAGCATGGCCTAATTGTGTTATTAATTAACACATTTAAACCATAAAACTATAATGCACCCTCTAACCCACTTACTAACTTTAAAAAAATGACATGAAATTAAAAGTAAAATCTATTTTAAGCATGACTTATTAACTATTTAATTAGAAACATAAACCAAATTTTGATTCTAAATCCACTTCCATTCCCATGATCATATGCAGATGAAGAAGTAATTAGTGATTCATATGACTAAGCACAACCTATTTGTTTTGAACAACATAAGCTATCAAATTCAATATTAAACACAAAATCACTCAAACATCTAACTTTCCATTAAGAACAAAAGAGACATAAATGAAAAATTATATTGCATCTACATGATTCAAGAGAGTTTCATTACCCTAAATTGTAGGGATTAGCCTCTCATTTGTGTTATCATATCAACATAAATAGCATGCAACATAAAAGAAAAAGAAAAGGAAAAAGAGATAAAAGTAAAGAAGAGCTATTCTACTTGCATGAAAAACAAATCTATCCTGCTAACAAGAATGGAAAAGAACATGTAGTTAAAAGGAAACTAAAATTAACATTGCATAAAAAAAAGGAAAAATACATAAGATGAAAATGGCTAAGTAGCCATGAAAAGAAAGAAGAGAACTTGATTTATTTATGAGCTAAAAACTAACTAAGAGGAGCGATACATGAAGATATGGGGTATTCATACATGTTAGAAACCCTAATTCATTTTTTGAAAAATGCCCAAAATACCCTTAAGGTAGTGTGGCCACCAAGTAATCATTAGCATGCCTTAATCCCCCACTTAAACATACATGAAACTTTAATGGCCTTTTAGCATGTGCATTAGCTCCCAATTGAAAATCAAGGTAAGTGGGTGGGGTCCTCCATGATCATCACTTTGAATTATTTTCATCTTTGTTTATTCTCTTCACTCTTGTGCATGCTATGAAACCACTTGTAAAATTCATCAAATTTCCTACAAAACAACATAGAAAATTCCAAGTAAATTTTCACAATTTTATAAATTCATAAAAATGACCACTTTGCCCCTATATGAAGATGAGTATGTGGCAATTTGAAAATAATTTGAATTTTGGTTTAAACAAGTTAAAATATCCGATATGATCATTTATTTAATTTAAATAGATTAAATATGGTGGTAAAAATATGTACATTTACGTGAATATCAACCGCTTTGCCTTAGATCATCGAAGCATGTTCCTATGCCCTAACACTAAGTTTCTATGGTCAGTTTAACACTTTATTACATCAATTTGGGTGCATAATCATTAAATTGCAATAGCTTAGTATAAACCTAGTGTCTACTTACTATAATTAGTGCATTCCCTTCCAAACCTAATTAAATCCAAAATAAATCATTTAAACATGATTATCTACACTATTTAGCCTGCAAAGCGTCTTTTATTATCAAAATTGCATTATACAGGGAGGAGAGCATAGATTACTCATCGAAACTCCAAAGTTGCTCCTACCTTTGTTGTTCCTTCATTTTCCTAATAGAAAACTTCATTATTCGCCCTAACTCCTTTTACGTATCATATTTCTTGTCCATACGGTTGTTTGATGGGTGCAACACTAAATTCCATTAAGAAACGAAGGAGATAACTCAATTGAAGTTGGATGTTGAATTTTGAAAACTATGTATGAAAATTCTTCACTTTCCTTCGCTGTCCAAGCTTACCACAACCTCGTGCTCTAGAATTTTGCCTCTTAATCACTATAGATTTGCAAGTTTTCTTCAATAGCTTTGCAATGCCACTAATTCTTTTAAATTTGTTGAGTTTTGAGGAAGATGTGGTTGTTTGATCAAGGTAGGTTTAAAAAAAGGAGGAGGAGGAAGAAAGAAAGCGATGTAATTATTTTAGAATTGAAATTATACTTGATGGTTTCTTATATCGAAAGAGGGAAAATAGTCCACTCAAATTCAAATTTCAAATCTCATGTTTTGACATCCGTTCGATTCAATGACTTTTTCGACCACAACTCCACTATACAAAATCCAATTGAGCCAAAACAAGATATTACATGAATTAAAAAACTGAGACGGTGGCAATGACGCTAGTTCCATTGTTAAATTCGAACATTTGAAAAATCACCGTTTTGCACTCTTTATATTTGATTTATTCAATTAATTCATCAATTCCAATTATTTTCGTATATCATATAATTAATATTTAATTAATATATTTACCAAATTATTAGGGTATTACAATATTGTTTTTAAGAGAATTTAAATCATGGATGGGGCTATCATTGTTGTTCTAGTGACATGTAATTTTGAACACGTCGTCTTTAAATATACGAACCTTTCAAGTATGGCCAAATGTTATAAACATGATTTCATAACCTTTTTAAACACCTCTTAATCAATAACTGATAATAGGAAACTTGTTTTTGAAATTTGTTTACGAAAATAAATATTTAAAGAAATATCGATAATGTGACCGAAAATAATTTTATCGATAAACGGATTTCTATTCAATATATGTTGTTCAAACTTTGTGTACATGTCTAAATAACATATGAAGTTATTAATAGTAATAAAAATAATTTATCTTAGTATGGTTAACCAAGCTTTCTTTGGAAAGCTTCTAGAAGGTCAAAGGTAAAAGATATTTTGAGTGGAGATATTTCTTTAGCCTATGAGGTGGAAAGTAAGTCACGTGGGGGAACACGGAGAAGGGATGGGGCTTTGGCCGACTAGAGGTGATGGGGTAAGGTTATAGCCTTGTTGCGTATGCAAGTCCACTAATATTACATAAAAACCCTTTTACATTTTTATGCAAGAAATAGAAAGCTCTTCATCTCTTATTCTCCTCTTCATAACTTCATAAAAAAAGTTATCAAATTAACCCAAACTCTCTCCAACTATAATCCTTAAACAACGTAGCAAACATTTCATCAACTTGGATCTTTAAGAATTGGAGCACACAAGCCCTTACACATCAAGGCCATGAGCCTTTTGAGCCTTTTAAGCGTAGGAAGTGAGAAAGTTGAAGATAAGAGGAGTTTTCGAAGCTTGCAAGGTTGAGGTAGGAACTAGAAGCTAGGTAGAGTCTTGTGGTTGGTTTTTTACTTGTTGAAGGGTGAGAAAACTCACCATTTGAATGTGTATTAAGTGTATAATATGGTTGTTTAAGTTATATTAAGCTTGACTATTCGTTGCTATAGTTTTGTGATTCTTGCTTTGTAAAGCTAATAGCATATGTAAAATGATGTATTTGGACTTGTATGGCCTTCTATGACTTATTGCATAGCCTTGAGATGATGCATATAGGTTTGGTTAGACTTTGATTGAATCGGATATGAAAGTGGAATGGTTTCTACGGCGAATAATCGCTATAGAAGCACTTAGAAATGCCCTGCGTTTAGCAATTTCTATAATACTTTGTAGAGAGATCCCTAGGGGGTTCTTGTCGTAATTGTAATGTATATTAAGTGTATTGTTTATTGCAAAAAATTGGATATTAAAAAGATCTTATCATATCAAAAAAGGCAAAACTTTCATAGTATAAAACTACCTATTTCATGGTCGGTTACATCACTTATCGATAGTTATTTCTGGCCATTGCAGTGGCTCTGAATCCTTTTTGCAGCATTCTTGAAATGATGCAGTTTCTGTTTTGAACTTTAATTGTTTCAAAATGACTTTTAATTTAAGTATTTATCTTCGGTCTTTTCTATAGTATTTACTACATTATATTGGAGTATTATAAAAGTTGTTTGGAATTAAATATATTTTTAATAATTAATTATGAATTATTAGAGTAGAAGATTTATTTTAACAAAATAAAAGCATGCATTTTGAAGTTTTCGAATAAATTTTAAAATAGTTATTTTAAGTAATATTTTAAATAAATGTTTAAACTATAATTATAGATATTTTAAAGTATTTTTTAAGTGTATATAGTTTTAGAAATTAGTTTAACATTTATTAAATTAATAAATATCTTAACTTACAAATATCTTAACTTACAAATATCTTATAATTTTTTTTAGAGTTTTATGAAATATGTCAATGTAAATAATTTAGTATACATACATACATACATATATAAAAATTTTCAAAAGGGTTTTAAATTATAAACAAATGTTTTACAAAGGGGTTTAGGAGTTTCTTAAGTTGCTTAATCATGCTTTGTTTGTTTATTTATTTATAGAAAGTAATTAATCTATACTCAAAGCTAAAAGCTGATGAAGTAGGATTGTCTATTTGTGAGAGTTAAGAATGATGTTTGAGTAGGTTTTAAAAGTAATAGTGCTCTAACCTGCCGGTTTCACTCTTAACCGAGAGATAGAGTAAGTTGAAAAGGCCAAAAATGCGATATGTATGTGAAACTTTATTTCGATAAGCGATCATTTTTAGAACTATATATTTGATTAGTCGACTATCAAACTTGACCAAATTTAACTTAGGAAGTATATGAAAATTTTATGGCTTCATATGTTTTGAGATCCCTCGGTGAGGGCTCATTGATATGAAACATCTTTAGCTTTAAGAACATATATGTACGAGATCCCTTGGGGAGGACTCTTTATATATAGTTCGCTTACTTCTAAAAGAATCAAAATTAAGTTAACTGAAAATTTATTGATTTAGTTTTGAAGAGTCCGAAATTGGATAATTATGCTTATGTATTACTTACCGAAAAACACTTCGAAACTAGTATACGAGTCTAAATTTTGAAAGCGGTTGTGAAGTGGAATGTTATAGAGTTCAATTGTTTATCCCAAATTTAAGTTCAAGGGAGAGGTCAACGTTAACATTTCAGAATAGTACTATAGAGTTTAACTATATATCCTAAGATTAAGTCCATAGGTGAGGTCAGTGTTAACATTTGTCGGATGACTTGTGTTGGAAACCATAGAGAGATTCGTGATATGTTCGAGTGATGAAGATTCGTGTGAGAGATGCCGAACATGACCTCGCCATTGAAAATGACAGAAATAGAGTAGGATCATAGCTGGGTGTTAATCTAACCCAAAATGTACATCAACTCCAAATCTGGAGATGCTTATCATTGTTGGTAGCGGGAGTAGTTAATATTCAGTACCATCTGTTTGGGTGTGGACCAACTATGTTAACCTTAATGGTATATTTTACCTAGAGATATACATCCCTTAGAAGGTAGATTCTTACCCTTGTGTAGGAGGTCAGCTTTTGGTTTATACCGAATTGAGCTCCATGAAAAATCCACATGCTAACATACCTTAGTGGTTTTAGATGTACTTCTAATATTGTTATGTTGTAAGATACAAATAGCACAGCTACTTTTTGATTTATATACTCTAGACATTATCTATTATACCTCCTTATGTACATATTAGAGGGTCTTGGTTCTTTTTTCAGTGATTTGGTCAGTCTCAAAGGTATTGTTTTTGGTTTGTGCATTTCTTAGTTTCTCATGCCAAACTTATGTATGATAAGTGGCTTTTTTCCTAAATTCCTCGAATACACTTTCGAGTAGGACGAGTAAAGCGTGTATGACTTTGGATGCTTCAAAGCTTCAGGAGACAAGCTGGAGGCTTCTACTTATCTATTTATTTCTTTTCCATTGCACTACTATTATGTATGCATCAGCATTGTAAGGATAAGCAACTATAACTTTCTAGGCTAATGATAGTACTTCACTTTAGTAATTCTAAAATTATTCTATAAATAGAGTAACCTTTTGTACTATCTTTTTGGATATTGTATTTTATCGTTCTGCTTGTGAGATTCTAATACTATGTTCTTTTTTTCTTTTTTATTTCTTTTTCCTTTTTTACTTTACCATAACAATCTGTCTTTCCAACACCTTGGTGCTCGACATAAGAGTACCGCGAATGTATTTGTGTCGACATTCTAGGGTCAGAAAGTTGGGTCATCACATTTGGTATCAGATCAAAGGTTTGGTGAATACCTTGACTTTAGTTGGTTATGACTCATTAGAGATAAGGTAAGTGATACCCTAGACTGAGTTGAGTGTATTATATATATAAGAGTATATTTGTATTTTCCTATAAACCTGCCCTTTTATAGTATTTCCTTAGTAATAACTCTTTCTTAGAAGCAAATCTAACCTTAAGTATTCTAATGTTTTACTATATTCAGGTAGTGTAAACGATGAGTACTAGAGTTGCAATTGATAGAGGAGGAGGTAGAGGTGGAAGTAGTAGTATTGTTACTAATGGTGGGAATCAGTCACAAAAGAATGCTGCTCTTATTGAGGAACCGATGTTGAATGTTGTGGAAGAGGTTGTGCAGGTTTTCCCTTAGCTGAACTTTGCTTCGTTATGTCGTGACTTTGAGTGGTTGGTTGGTAAGAGGTTCAATGTCACCGAGACTATCAACGAGGTTTAGACTTGGCATAGTTTTTGTGATAGGATATTCAGAGACATTAAGTTTGATGATGCAATAATGTGTCGTTTGGCATCATGACATTTGACTGATGCTGCTGTGGATTGGTGGGGTTCGATCATTGTAGATGTCCAAGAGAATGACTTCTCTTAGTCCCAATTCAAGAAAGTATTTGAGATGAATTTTTTTCCGAAGCCTGTAAAGGCTATGTTTTTTAGGAGTTTCCTAGATCTAAAGTAGGGGCTATGTCAATTTCTTAGTATGAGAATAGGTTCAGTGCATTATCTTGGTTCGGACTTGGGTTGGTAAGTACTCCACTGAAGAAAAAAACGAGAAGTTCATTGCAGGTATGCATCCAGATTTTCAGATGGACATGACAAATCATATCTAAGGATCATCCGTAAATCTAATAGGTATGGGTTTGATGATCAAGAGTTTAAGTCCAAAGCCATCTAAATCTGCACTAACTGGAAACAACAACAAACGTAAGTTTCAGCCATTGAAGGATGTTTCCAATTTAGCTTGCTATAAGTGCGGATAGAAGGGACATTTTGCTAGGAATTGTAAGTCATGTGGTGGAGGACAAGTAACAAAAGCGCTGATAGTTAAAGCACCGATTGTAAGGGTATCAAAGCTTGAGCCATAGATAGCCAAGAGACAATTTGCACCAAAGAGCTGTAATAAGTTCCACCAGCTAGGTCATTTTGTTAAGGATTGTTCGATACTTCAAAAAGGATAACAGCCTAGAGGTTTCGCTCTTGCTACACCACCTTCCACTTCTACAGCCACTAAGGGGAAGAAAATTCTTTAAGGTATATTGTCTGTTTATGGCATTCATGTTTGTGTTTTATTTGTTATTGGTGCTTCTCTTAGTTTCATATCCCGTAACCTTGTTGATAGACTAAAAATAGAGCTAGTTATGGCTTTAGACTCTATTTGTATTCTAACCCTATGGGGGGCTCGACCAACCTTAATATGATATGTTTGGGAGCTTCAATCACTTATACCGACTGACTCTTTCCATACGGTATGTAGTTCTTTGTTTTTTGGGGTTTGATGTATTACTTGGGATAGATTGGTTGTTTTGAAATCATATAGTATTAGATTATGTTAAGCAAACTACAACATTTAAGACAGGGTAAGGGAAGATTATGTTAGTGAATTGTCAAGGGCCTAACTTGCTTATGAGTAGTTTTCTTTATTCTCTTGATATTGAGGAAGAGGTGTTGGGGTTGATTTTTTTTGTCTAGGAATTTGCGGATGTGGTTGAAGAGGGTCTAGTTTACCACCTTATCGTAAGATTGAATGTTGTGCCGATTTAGTTCGAAATGCTAAACCTATCGTGTTGCCTTCTCATATGCTATCAATGAAGAAGTAATAGCTAGCTAACCAGGTCAGTGATTTGTTGTGTAAAGGCTTCATCCAACCTAGTCGAACAAACTGGGGATTGCTCATCGTCTTTTCTATAAAGGCAGACGATTTCTTAAGACTTTGGGTGGATTACCATAAGCTCAAGTAAATTGTTAGGAACAAGTATCATTTGCCTAGGATAGATGACTTGTTCGATCAGCCTCATGGTGCTCAGATATTTTCTCAACTAGTTCTTTCCACAAGGTTTCATTAGTTAAAGTAGTAGACGAGAGTGTACCCTCGACAAATTTCACATATAATAGGTTTTATGAGTGGTTGTTTGGCCGTTCGACCTAACTAATGCTCTAGAATATTTTGCATGCTTGGTGAATTGGATTTTTAAGGATGTGTTGAATATGTTTGTTCTTGTAATTACTGATGACATTCTAGTCTACTCCAAGACCGAGAATGAGCAAACTCACCATATGAGGATTGTACTTGAAACGTTGAGAAAGCATGTGTTGAGAGCTAAGTTCTCGAAATGTCACTTTTGGCGGTCTAAAGATAGGTTCTTAGGACATGTTTTCTCGGCGGAGGGTATTTTTTTGATCCAATAAAGGTTATGGGTGTTCAGGATTGGATGAGGCTGGAAAACGCAACCGAGACCAAATGCTTATTGGGGCTAGCAGGTTATTACAAGAGATTTATATAGGATCCTCTAAGATTGCTTCACGCTTGACGAATTTGACAAAGAAAGGCATCAGGTTTGTTTGAATTGATAAATGTAAACAAACATTCAAAGAGTTGAAGGCAAGTTTGACTAGCACTCTTGTTCCGACTATTTCAGATGAAGGTGAGGATTTAATTGTTTATATAGATGCTTATGGGACAGGTCTAGGTGTAGTGTTGATGTAGCATGAAAAGGTTATTGCTTATGCCAGTCAACAACTCAAGCCGCATGACTCGATGTATTCGAACCATGACTTGGAGTTGTTAGCAGTTGTTTTCGCATTAAAGATGTGGAGCCATCACATGCTTGATGAGAAGTTTGAGTTGTACACGGACCACAAATTCTTGAATTAACTTTTCACCCAGAAAGACCTTATCATGAGAGAACACCGGTGGTTAGAATTTCTCACGGCTTATGATCTTGATATTTTTGTACCGAGAAAGTGAATGTTATAGCTAATGCACTTAGTAGGAGGTATGCGGTTTTGCTGAATGTAGAAGTGCATCCAACTCTTATTAGTTTTATCGAAGGCGATCAACTAAGAGATCTCTGTATTGTAAGGATAGCTAAGGTTGTGGGTAAGAATGAGGCATCGGAGAGGTAGAAGTGATTCGAGGTTAATAACCATGGTATATTGAGAATGAATGAAAGGTTATGCATTCTAGATATTGATGGGATTAGGCATGAAGTGTTAGCAGAAAGTCGTCACTCGATACTTACAATACTTCTAGGTATACCAAGATGTATTAGGATATGAAGAGAACTTTCAGGTGGCAAGGTATAAAGAGGGATATTTCCATATTTGTGAGCAGGTGTTCTAACCCCCAACAGGTTAGAAACCATCAAAAGAAAACTGGATTGCTTCGGCCACTTGAGACTCTGAAGTGGACGAGGGAGCATATATCTACGGACTTTATAGAAGGGCTACCAAGGTCGAGGAAGGGTAATGAAGGCGTTTGGGTTATAGTCGATTGATTAACCAAGAGTGCACACTTCATACCAGTGAAGACAACGAGGACTTCTTCGAGTTTAGCTAAGTTATATGTTGAGGAGATTATTTGATTTCCTAGAGTTCCTTGTGATATTGTGAGCGACAGAGATCCGATATTCAATAGTCAGTTGCAGAAAAGGTTACATGATGCTTTAGGGATGGAGCTGAGGTTGAGTATAATTTACTATCCGCAGACTGATGAGTAGACAAGAGAGTTAACCATGTATTAAAGGAATTTCTTTGGGCTTATATCTTAGACTTTATTGGTTCTTGAGAAGATCACTTACCCGCTGTTCAGTTTTCATATAATAAAGTTACCAAGCTAGCATTGGGATGACACTTTTTGAAGCACTATATGGTAGGCCGTGTAAATCTTCATCGTGTTTGTAGAACCTAGAGATCATTTAGTAATTGGGCCAGATATGATTAGGGAGGTGACTGATAAGGTAATAGAGATTCGAAAACGTATAAAGGAGCATAGAATAGGCAAAATAGTTGTGCAATTGAGAGGCATAGGATTTGGAGTCCTCGGTTGGAGACTTTGTTTTCATAAAGGTTTCTCCGATGAGGAATGTTGTTTAGTTTGGGAAGGCTGGAAGGCTCCTTGCAATATAGGACCATTTTCGATTCTGGAGAAGATTGGTATGCTTGCTTATAGAGTCAAGTTACCGATTAGACTATTGGGTGCACATAATATGTTTCACGTATTGCATTTGCACAAGTATGTGCACCATCCTTCTTTGATAATGGAAGCATAGCAGCAAAAAGACTTGGAGATTGAGCTTAACTTGATTATACTAAGACAAGCTGTTCGCATTATTAACCATGATCCAAAGCAATTGAGGATGAAGATAATAAAGTTGTTAAAGTGTAGTGGAACAATAATGCTAGAGATTGTACTTGGGATAAAGAGGATAGTGTGATGGAGTCCTATCTGGAGTTGCTTCTAGATTAGTGGTTTCTTAGTGTAGTGTAGCTTTTGTAGTGTACTTACTGCCTGAGGTGCAGGTGCTTAATATGCATTTTGGTCTATTTGTAATTTCAATAATATATATGTGTGTATGTGTGTGTGTGTGTGTGTATGTATATATTCCTTCTGTTTAGTTGTGTGTCGTTCTTTTTTGAATTTCGAGGACGAAATGTTTTAAATGGAGGAGAATGTGGCAATCCGTGATTTTGAACACTTCATCTTTGAATATCTGAACCTTTGAAATATCATTAAGTATTATAAAAGCAGTTTTATAACCTTGTTAAACTTCTTTTAATTAATAACTAATGATACGAAACTTTGTGTTAAAATTTGTTTACAAAAATAAATACTTTAAAGAAATATCAATAATGTAACCGAAATCATTTTATCGATAAATGGATTTCTATTCAATATAAGTTGTTCAAAGTTTCATACATGTCTAAATAACATATGAAGTCATTAATGGCTAATAAAAATAATTTGTGTTAATATGGTTAACTAAAATTACTTTGGAAATCTTCTAGAAGGTCATAGGTAGAAGATATTTTGAGTTGAGATATTTCTTTGGCTCATGATGTGGAAAGTAAGTCACATGGAGGCACATGGAGGGTGGATGGGGCTTTGGCTGGATAGTGGTGATGGGGGAAAGGTTATAGTAACCCCTTATTGCTTATACAAGTCTATAATATCGCATAGAAACCCTTTTACATTTTTATGCAATAATATAAAGCTCTTCATCTCTTGCTCTCCTCTTCATAACTTTCTAAAAAAAATTATCAAATCAACCCAAACTCTCTCCAAAATATTGCTATTAGCCTTAAACAACAAAGCAACACCTTTCATCAATTTGGAGCTTGAAGAGTTGGAGCAAACAAGCTTGAAGGTAGGAAGAGTTTAGGGAGCTTGCAATGTTGAGGTAGGAAGTGGAAGCTAGGTCGACACTTATGGTTGGTTGTTTACTTGTTGAAGGGTAAGAAAACCCACAATTTGAATATATATATGAAGTGTGTAATGTGCTCATTTAAATTATAGTAACATGCTTGACTATTTATTGTTATACTTTAGTGAGTCTTGGTTTCTTGCTTTGGAAAGCAAAAGGCATATGCAAATTGATATATTTGGACTTATATGACTTTCTATGACTTGCTGCATAGCCTTAAGATGATGGACATAGGTTTGATTGGACTTTGATTGAATTGGAATTGAAAGTGAATGGTTTGTATAGCGAATAGTCGCTATAGAAACACCTAGAAATGCCTTGTGTTTGGTATCTTCCATAATATTTTATAGAGAGATCCTTAGGGGTTTCTCACCATAATTGTGATTTATATTGAGTGTATTGTTTACTGCAAAAAAATTGGATGCTAAAAGATAGTTGTCATATCGAAAAATGGCAAAACATTCATACATATAAAACTACCAGTTCATAGTCTATTACGACACCTAAAGATAGTATTTCTGACCGCTCTAAACCATTTTTACAGCATTTTGGAAATGCTATAGTTTCTATTTTGAATTTTAATTATATTAAAATGACTTATGATTTAAGTATTTCCCTTCAATCTTTTTGAGCAGCATTTACTAACTTATATTAGAGTATTTTAAAAACAATTTGGAATTTAAATATGTATTTATTAATTATGAATTATTAAAGTAGAAGGTTTATTTTACTAAAGAAAAACATGCTTTTTGAAGGTTCTAAATAAATTATAAAATAGTTATTTTAAGTGATATTTTAAATAAATGTTTAAACCATAATTACAAGTATTTTAAAGTATATTTTAAGTATATATAATTTTTAGAAAATTAGTCAAATATTTTATTAAAGTATTAAATATCTTAACTTAAAGTATCTTTTAAATTGTTTATAGAGTTTTATTAGATATATTAGCTTATAAATAAATTAATATACATATATATAGCATTTTGAAAGAGTGTTCTAGATTATAAACAAGTGTTTTACAATGGGGTTTAGCAGTAGCTTAAGTAGCTTAATCGTGCATTGTTTGTTTATATGTTAATGGAATTTTCTTTAACTATACTTGGCAATAAATGCCGACGAAGAAGACTTATTTATCCATAGGAGTTAAGAATGATGTTCAAGTAGGGTCAAGAAGCAATAGTGCTCTAACCTGCCGGCTTTACTCTTTCCCGAGGGATAAAGTAAGTTGGAATAGTCGAAAACATAATAAGTATACTAAACTTGATTTCCATAAGCGATCGTTCTAGAACTACATAGTTGATTAGTCAGCTATCAAACTTGACCAAATTTAACTTAAAAAGTATACGAAAGCTTCCCAGCTTCATACAGTTTGAGATCCCCTAAAAAGGACTTATTGGTATGAAACGTCTCAAGCGTTAAGAATGAATATATGCGAGATCCCTCAAGGAGGACACCTTTTTATATAGTTTGTTACTTCTAAAAGAAATGAATTGAATTAACCAAAAATTCACCAATTTAGTTTTGAAGAGTTCAGGATCAGATAAGTATGCTTATGTATTACTCATTGAAAATCACTTCGAAACTAGTGTACGAGTCTACTTGGAAGGATTGTGAAGTGGAATATTATAGAGTTGAACTATCTAAACTAAGGTTAAGTCCAAGGAGAGGTCAACTTTACATTTCATACTAATGTTGTAGAGTTGAACTATCTATCCTAAGGTTAATTCCAAGGAAGAGACTAGTGTTAGCATTTGTTGGATGATTTGTGCTAGAAACCATGGAGAGATTCGTGATTTATTTGAGTGATGAAGACTCAAGTGGGGGATGCAGAACATCACCTCACCATCGGAAGTGACAGAAATAGAGTTGGAGCATAGTTAAGGGGTTTAGCTAACCCAAGGGTATATCAACTTCTTATCTAGAGATGTTTACCATTATTGCTAGTAGGAGTTGATGATATTCGGTATAACATGTTTGGGCGTGGACCAGCTATGTTTACCTTAATAGTATATTTTATCTAGAGATATACATCCCTTAGAAGGTAGATTCTGACCCTTTTGTAGGATGTCGACTTTTAGTTTTTACCAAGAAGACCTCTATGGAAAATCCATATACGAAGGTACCTTAGCGGTATCAAATGTACTTATAATATTGTTGTGTTGTGGTTGTAAGTAGCACAACTATTTTCTTATTTATATTCTACACCCTAGACAATATCTATTATACCAGCTTATGTACATATCAGATTGTCTTGGTTCTTTTGAGGGAAAAATCATTCCGATGCTTCGGTTGGTCTCAAAAGTACTGTTTTATGGTTCACACATTTTTGAGTTTCTCGTACCAAACTTATGTTTAACACATGTTTTCCCTAAATTCCTCATATACTCTTTCAAGTAGGATGAGTAAAGCAGGTCTGACTTTATTTCTGTTAATCTATCAAGAGACGAGCTGGAGGCTTCCGCTTATCTATCTATTTCAATTTCCATTGCACTATTATTATGTACATATCAACATTGTGAGGACAGGTAGTTATAAGTGTCTAGGCTGATAATAGCACTTAGACTTAGTAACTTTGAAATTATTCTGTATCTTGGAACAACCCTTTTTACTATCTTTTTGGATATTGTATTTTATCATTCCGCTTGTGAGATTTGGATATTATTCCTTGTTCTATTTCTTTTTTCTTTTTTACTTTACTCTAATAATCCGTCTTTTCAGCACTTGGGTGCTCAACACACGAAGGATGTATTAGTATCGACATTCGATGGTCGAAAAGTCGGGTCATTATAATTGTCAATTACACAACTGATAGAATTCCTGTTTCTCATAGCACACATGCTTGCATAGAAAAATTTATTACCTTTTCCAACTTCATTTATCCACCTAATTTTTTATTTTTTGTTTGATTTATGCAGCATGTTCATGCATAATGTTCCAGTTTGAGTAAGCTATCCTTATATTCACTACCACCAGCTCATCTGAAGGATCCTCCAATAATTTCATATAGAGAACATTATTTCTTTCCCTTAAGTTTTCCAACAGTGATTTAAAGGAAGATAGGCCTTTATTTCATTCTTTTAGTGACCACTTCATATTTTTTAGTTTTTACATGAAACAAAAAAGTGGGGAGCCATTATACAAGGAATTCCAAGCAGTGTCAATAACTTCAACATACCCTTGGCAATTAATCCATGCATTCGATATCTTAAAAGGTATATTCTTTGTGGCTGTTTCATCACATAGCATCTTAATTAAAATACGATAGTGATCACTTAAAGAGGGATGTAATAACTGTGCAAATGTAACAGGGAATTTAGATAAGAAGTCAAAATAAATAAAATATATATCTAATTTACTTTGATTAGCTAAGTTTTTCCCACCTCTCCATGTGAATTGACCTCTAATTATCTGTAATTTCTTGAAGTTCAGTTTCCATCATTGTGTTTTAAAAATCTTCACCAAAATTAATGAAATTATTTATAGGTCTGATTCTGTCTTGATCATATAAAACATATTTAAAATCCTCGAAAACAGGCTAGGGAATTTCCACATTTCCATGGATTTCCTTTAAGTAATGCCATGGTGTGTTTCTCTAGGTTTGAGAAGTAAACCACATATTATAGTAAAGACTTGATTTAAACCTCCACTATTTTGACGTAAATAGTAAATGCTCGGGAGTCACTAGCAAGTACTTTCCCACTCCAACTTTTTTGGTTCCAAACGACTAAAATTCTACTTTTATCACCACTAATCACATTGCATACAAACACTCAATTTCATTTAAAACTCTTCATAAACAAAATATATTGTTATCCTTTAGTTTGTGTTATAGTAAAGCTACAATAGTAGGTTTTAGTCAATTAATATATTCCACGACATCAAGTTTTCTTATAGGGGAGTTAAGACCCATGATGTTCCAAAAAAGGAACATCATATCAAATTACAAGTGGATAGTCCCCCATTTTCTAAGACATTAGGGGGAGAACTCGCTTTTCATCTTTTATTTCCTTCCGCCTTCTTTATAACTTGAAAAACTAGGTTTGACTAGGCATGATTGTCAATAACATTTGTAGGTGCCATGGATTTGAATTCAAAGGGACTTTATTTGAAACGACCCTACCATTATTCCCATATTATTGAAGAACATTATGAATAATGTCATCCAATAATACAGAGAATGCGGCTTGTTAAGGGATACCAAATGTGAATGTATCTTTAAACTAACACTGACACGTCAAACTTACTAATTTTACCGAATATTTGGAATCAAAATTTTGACAGTACAGTCTTATTTCAAAGTATTAAACAATCTCCTCAAAATTAGAACAATATATCATATGAAATAATAAATATAGATCACAGCGGGATAACATAAATCATATGCAATACATACCATGAGTCTACAAAATATACAACTAGGATCACATAATACACATCCAAAATAAGTGTCTATCTCAAATAATACATCTTATAATACAACATATAAATATCCTACAGAAGACAAACTGAAATGTCAAAATATCTATCATCTGTTAGCACACCTACCCAAAAGCCTGAGCCCCATGAATTTGAAAAGTCTCGGCTTAACCTAAGTATTATAAAATAATAAACGATTAGACTATCTCTAAATATCCAAAAACGTGAAGGCAAGATATAACGTAAAGCTATATGACATGATAAAAATATACTAATCACTGAAATGATTTAACTCGGAATTTATCTCAAGGTACATGAATATATGTATAGAATAAGAAACACAGGATAGTTAATAAACACAGAATTCCAAAATAGAGAACAATATTTCTAATATATAGAAACCAAATCCGAATCAATCATCCTGATCGTCCATGCCAATCTTAATGATTATCCATACCGTGGCAAACAACAAAACAAATTGGTATCTTCTATAGCGATAAGATACCAAGGATCGCCCATATGATAGAAACAGAAACAACCGATCTCAAGAATCATAGCAACCATGAATCGAAGATTCTAGATTATTCATTATTATATATGTTTACCTATATATATATATATATAACTCATACCGATTAAGATCGTTGTAAAGAAATCCATGAGTATATTTCTTAAGGATATATCAGCCTCTGTCGAACACCAAAAGGAAATATATTCTAAAGTGCGAAACACTATCACCTTCAGTGATTACTAAAACTTAACCAAAATATCCTATACCGCATGGTGAAATTCAAGTATTTACTAGAAGCTAGTAAATCTTCCTCGTTATAGATACCACTGAAAACCAGAACTATTTTCTCTAAAGGATATATCAGCCTCTGGCCGAACACCAAAAGAGAGTACAACTCTAAATTATTAAATATTACCTAAAAGCGGTCACAAGAATTTAACCTAAATATCCTATACTACGCAGTGAATTTCAAGTATTCGCTTAGGGGCTAGAAGTACCACTCAAATATTCTATTCAATAAGTTGTACAGTATTCGATGAAGCATTACTCAAGAGCATTTAAACCAATCGGTAAATCTAAGTCGATTATTAGCACTCTCCATGTTATAGAGCTAAGGCTCTCAAAATATTTACCTTATGAGAGCCTATAATTTAGAAATTCAATAGTATAAATTTTCATATTAGGAAATGATATCTAAATAATTAATTTATCATTATATAAAATAAATCATATATTCCATTCGACCTCATTATATATATATATATATATATATATATATATATTTGTTTGTGGTTATCTTAAATTCTATATAGTTATATTATTCACAACCATATTTCAAAGATCACATACATACATACATATTTGTTTAAATTGCCATTTATTATAAAACTATACTTATTACTCTTCCAAACCCATTTTGATATAAATAACCATTTATTTAGAAATAAATTAGTTTTATATTTCGTAAATCATATTTCCAAATCCCATATCCATTTTACTAACAGTACATAATATATAAACAATTTGTTAAAATCATTTATAATAGGAATTAGATCAATTTAGAAATAAGTTTGAAATTTATAAATATAAATAAACTCTCTTTTATAAAATCACTTATATGCCAAATATATATATATATATGTATATATTTAGAAAATAGATAGATATAAGTTTATGAATTTCCAATCCTTTAAAATCAAGGTGACTCCATGTACATAACACAAGAGAATACACAACTATACATCACAAGATCGTAACAACAAATTGGTCTATAGGGTTCAACTTCTGTATCATATCCTAATATATTATTATAATAAATAATTAATAACTAGAAATGGCTACTATAAGAGCTACAAATGGTCACTCATCACATAAAAAACAATCAACACAAAGCAATGTAAAAAAAGAGGAAAACAGATGAGTTGGGGAGATTTCCTAGAGCCGAAACCGCCCTAGGATATCCCCACCGGTGCACTGATGGCGCACAATAAGTCCACCGGTGGGGATGAATTATAGAGCTGTTCCTGCTCCAGAATTCTCTCCGGCGTATCCCTGGTGAAGGCGGTTTGGTCCTAGGTCTTTAGTGATTGTTCTAAGGTGATTTCTGAGTGCATGCATCCATATGAACAACTATAATTACCAATTAAATAAGATCATAAGGCTAGGGTTTCAACAATTTAGAGTTGAGAAATATGAAATACAAACAATTCCAAAAGACTGAGATCAATACAATCATATATTCATCCAACTCAACCAAACAACGAATCATACTTTCATTTGGAGATAGTTGTGTGAGGTAAAGTCGCGTATATAACTTGATTTGATGAGTAAAATTCGGATTCTCCTAGGTTAGCTTTGAATAACTACCTAGGTTATTTTCATAAGTTTCATAAAATGATTACAACTAAGAAATAAAATTGAGATTAATAACCGTAATTAATGTACTAGGAGGTTAGGAGATTCCTTCTTTTGATTTCTACAAAAATTAGCTAAAAGCCCTATGATTTGCAACTTGAATTGGGGATTATTGAGATAGAGTTTTTAGAATAGGAGAAAGTTGATTATCAGATTTTTAGCTGAAGAATGAGAATGAGAATGCAACATACAGAACTTGTTTCTCATTCCTTATTACTACTACTTGACCAAAAAGGGTAAGATTTGGACTCAATAAGAGAACTGTTATTATTTCTTTTGTTTTTACTTAGTATAAAACACTATTTTCACCTTAATCAATGTTTTTTAATCATATTTGATTTATCAAATTTACCAAAACCAATCAACAAGCTAAAAATTCCCATTCCTACTAGTATTAAAATATCTTGCAAAATTAAATATCTTTTGAAAATAATAGTTATTCTCATTGTTTTTATAAGAAAATAAAGTATAAACTATAAATTCTCATTTTAAGTAATAAATTTCCATGATAACATTTTATCCTACATGACAAATTTAGATTATTGATTTTTAATATTTCAAATTTAAATTGGAATCCTCTTTAAGAAATAATACTCATTTATTAAAATAAATAAAATCAACAATTCTCAAAAACAAGATTTAATTTCATAATTAAATTTCACAAACCACACTTAAAAATTGATTATTTTTAATTAAATTTAATTAATTATATAAATAATAACAGGGTTGTTAGGGACCTTCCTTTAAGCAAATTACGTCTCCACAGTTCCCTGAACAAAAGAATTCTATAAATTAAAATTTCAAATTTTAATTTAGCCAAAATATTATATCACAAACTCTCTCGAGAAATTTTAGTTAGAACTCTTTACCCTCAAGGTTTGAAATAAAAGAAAATCCTTTTTAGATTCAATCCTTTCCTCCCTAAATTTTATCTTTTACTTATTCTTTATGAATAATTATTCCATTGATTTCTTTTTATTTATGAAAAGAATAAAAAGTTTTATCCCAAGTTTATTAAGCACTTAAGGATAGTTAAGAGACTCTACCTTTTTATTTCTCAAAGAACTCTTAAATTTTTTACAACCAATTCATAAATTATGAATTAAAGTTATCTCATTATATAAAATAATATTAAGCCACTAATTATTGTGATTCACTTGGTTACTTACAAAGTTGACCGCATAAGCTATAAACAATATCTTACAAAGTCCCTCCGCTTCACACAATTATTTTGTGGGAAAAATGTTATTTCTATTTTATTTTTAGCTCAAAATATTTTCCATTCTTCCAAAAACAATTATCTTTAAATTATCATGTCAAAGTGTCTCGATCGATGTTTAAGAACTCCTACCAATAATATGGTGTCCCATATATCGATTAAAATCCTTAATTATTTACCGAACAAGTCAACACTTAATTACAAGTATATATTTTATAAATAAGAGCATCGATTCATCCAATTCGAAATAAATATGTATAACGATCAATTCCTAACAACCAATCAACCAATAGCAAACAACTTTTATCCTAATCCTATTGGAACTTAATTAATCTTAGTCACAAAACACAAGACTCGTATAAGGTGTTTAACTTATTCCTAAAACTAATTCTAATGCAATCTAGCAGAAGAAAGAGCACTTTTATAGAATAAAAAGAGCTATACCTAGCTATGCTGATCTACTAGAAGTCCTAACTATGTAAACAAATGTTAACTATGTTAGTTAAGTAATACTTGATTGAAGTTTGGAATCAAATAAAATCAAATTTATTAGAATTAATTTGTAGTTGATTGGATTAATTACAGTTGACATTTGAACACTGTATTTATTGAAATAATTAACACTAAAATTGATATGTGAATTTACTTTTAGTTACTATAAATATCTAAAGGATCAAAAATGATAAAAATCTGCTAGTTTATAAATATTGAATTAAAAGGTGATTAATTAATTTAATATTAATTTATAAGTAATATAAAAATAACCATTTTGGCAACTGTCTCGAATTTTGACGAAACCAGTTTCATCTGATGCATAATAGTGAATTATTATAGGATTCAAGTTTCGTAGCGATTAGACTTGTCGTTTGATCGTACGGACTTGAAACGCCTAGAAATCAATTTAACTGGAATTAATCGAAATCAATTTGAAATAAGCTGTTTTAAATAATTTCGTCATACGATGGAATTTAGGCTTGAAATCTATTCCATTGAGTTTAAAATCATCAATAACATCTATTTTGATATATGGGATGATCAATTTTCGTTTAGGGAACGAAACAGGCTTTTCAGGTCATTCATCGTTCAACTTTCCAAACAAATCCAGCCCATTCTTTCTTTTTTCAGCTCTGCCTATAAATAAATCATTATGAACTCTAGGTCATTTCTTATTTCTGATTTTAGTACGTACGATTCTATTTGCTTCTCTCTTCTCAACGACTGCAAACCCTAATTCCCAAACTTCAAATCCAAATCAAAAATCAAATTGAAAATCAAACTGCTCAAACTATATTGAATTATATATCGATTCGAAGCTCTCGATGACGCATCTCAGATCGATAATTTGTTTTCCAATTTGAACCACTATTCTTCTAGAAATTGAAGAACTATTCTCGATCGTTCGTTGATCGTCGATCAACTTTGTCTGATCGACAAATTGAAGGCACATTTTTGTGGAGAGGACTGAGCATTGTCCATCGGAGTAGGTTGTTCGATGAAGCGATGGTTGGATCGAGCGTATAATTCGACCACGGTTTCTTAGTAAGGTTGCGGCTACTGTCATTCTCGGTCTTGGTGACGTTCGGCAATCGATCGTGAGGCAAAGGGGCACTGCGCGGTGTTAGCGGCGAGCCTAGATGTTGGCATTCGGCGAGGCAACGTGGCTAGAGGCGCGTGTTCTTCATGTGCGAGAGTTGCCTAGGGTGGGTTAAGCGATGACGTGCATGGGTTCCTAGTTCAGCTGAGAGCACGAGTGCGTGGTCAACGAAATGACGTGGTGAGGTATTACTGGCCTGCATTCTTTGTTTATTTATTTCGTATTTTAAAATCGTTGAACTTCTAATGATAATAACTTTTACATACGAACTCGGATTTGGGCGCGGTTTGCTTTGCAGGATCGTATTGAAATTCCGGACATTTTGACGCTGCTTTGGACGAATTCTGAGACTGTTTGAATTTTGGATTTAAATTGGATTTAAATTCAAGGATGAGTGTTTTGACCCACTCACAACTTCTAAAATTTCTTATGTTTGTTAGATTAAATTTATGATAGGATTTGAAACTTATTTATGGTTGTTTGGCAATTTAAATTTGTTATTTCTATTAAGTTGTTGTATTTTGAATTAAACTGTTATTTAATTTATTACTGAATTTAAATTGCAATTAAATACCTGTTATTGAAATTAGTTATTGTTGAAACTAATTTATTGAATTGTATGATGATTGTGATTGATATTTGATTGTTAATATTGGATGATTGGATAATATGTTTGATTTATATATTGTTATCACTCTACGAATTCCCTATGGGTTGAAATGATACATACCCGAATGATCTATAGATTAGGAAAAAAATCGTTGTGGGTTGAATTGATAGACTCGAGCGATTTTATGGATTTTATTGTTAAATTTGGGATTGCAGTTTGAAATGATATATGATCACAAAATTTAAATTGCGGATTGAAATGATAAATATCTGTATCACTTGACCCTAGGGTAGAGAATTATATACGGACATCAGATTGGTTAAATTAAATGATTTTAAAAACCTAAATTTTCAAATTTAATTAAAAGGTATTTTGAAATAAAATTTGATTTATATAAATTGAAGTATTAATGGAAAACCAAGTTTTATGTTGAAATGTAAATTGGTTTAAAGGAATTGCTTTAAGAAATTAAATTGAAAGTTTAAAATTAAATTTTAAGTAAATGAAATTCTACCGAAATTGAGCTATTGAATTTGTTTCAAATATAACTTTGAAATATTTTGAAATTGGGGTAATTCGAATTGATATGTAAACATGGATTGAAAACGATATGTAATTCAATGTTTATTGAAAATTAAAATTGAAAGGTTTGAAATTTGGTTGTTGATTTGGAAATCTAAAATTGTCCAAATGTGTGAAATGAAATGAATAGTTTAATTTGATACTAATTCCAAATACATATCTTAATATAAACTATTTTAAAAATATATTATTTTAAAATTTTCTAATTATTAAGATTTCAAATTTATTAAACTATTTAACCAATATTAACTATATAAATTATTTTAACCTATTTTAAACCAATTTAATTTATTTTAGATCTAATAAATCTATTTTAAAGCTATTTAATCTATTTTAAATCTATTTAACTATTTAATTAATTTAAAAATATTTTAAATCTACTTTACATATCTTAGAGTATTTTAACTATTTAAAAATCTATTTAAACCATTTATAACTACCTAAACTATTTTCAAAAAAAAAGAATTCAAACTAAGTAAAGTTGATGTGGTTATATTCAAATTCATCGATTTAAAAGCAAATACAGCTAAATGAAGCTATAACCTAAGTTGGAATTTACATGTTATAACTAATTGAATATGATATTTTCAAGTAAGGATTTAACCTATTTTGGAAGTATGAATTTTGAAAGAAATTATGATTTCAAAAACGATATGATTTCACAGGTAAATATGATTTCAAAGTGAATATGGTTTCGAAAGTACTATGATTTTGAGAATATGATATTTTGATATAAATTGTGAATTGATTTTTTGAAATGTAAAAGAACATCCGCTGTGTAATAAGCAATTGGTTGTTAAAAAGACTGGGATCGAATATTATCATACTCTCTGCCAATACTGAAAACCTCTTTAACAACTGTGTACGTGATGGAGATTCCAGAAATGACGTGGGATGCTTTGGTGAACGATTTCTGTATGAGGTATGACGTGACCCCGACTTCCGTGAGTCAGCTTAGATGTGACTAAACTAAGGAGCCACGCCGTGCCAAGTGAGGTCATTCCTCCTATCGGGCACACTTCTTCGATATTATATTCTGATTTTGTGGTTGTTGGTCGCCACCCCTTGATTTTGATTGGGAGTGTGTTCCAAGGTGGGCGGTAGTAGCTGCTATGTGTTACCACTAGTCCGGAGAAGCAAATGGTATATCTACCCTGGCATTTTCTCGTGTGCCGTATTCGCATACCCTAGCGCGCCTTCTACGAGTTTGTTTTGTACCATACCTATGGAGGGGGATATGGGTGACGCCTTAACACTATTTTAATAGTTTACTTTACTATAGATATATTATAATAGTGTATTGTACTACATAGTAGATAGTTTAACGGATCATTCGGAGATGTAAATCTCGAACATCTCTTGAGTTACTGCACTCATGTTAGACACTGGATAGGAGATGTCAAACCCCGTAAACATCTCTGACGTTGTTCCACTCATATTTATCGTTGAGTTAACTTATATAGGATCTTTTAGTTCTGACTCGAGTGTTTTGTCTTTTCAATTCGCTCGGGTCAGCCTGAGCATTTCAGGGTTGAAGACTTGATTTCTGGAGGACGGAGACGAAATTTTGTACTACTACTACTATTATATTTATTCCACTCCATCATGTTGTTCCGCTGCAATTTATTATTTATTTATCTCTGATATGTGTAAATCTAATTTCGTGTTGTACAAGTATAATCAAATATTTTGTCAACAGCTTCATGAACTGTTATTTGATTATATTTTGTCATTCCGCTGCGAGATTCTGTTTTGTTTTATTTATTTTCTTCCTCTGCTTTTTCTTATTTACCCCAAAAACAATCTGTCCTTTTGTATGGTTTATGTCGACATGTGTGTCTGCTTAAAACGTCCAAAAAGGCGGGATGTTACAGTTGATATTAGAGCTTGTTAGCGATAACCTTAGCTTTGTGGGGTCTGATCATATTACATAGAATAGTAATACCCTATGATGAGTCGCTGAGTGTATGTATATATAAGAGAGTGTATTTGTTAGTATTATAAGATGGTTTTGATATTGTGTTAATTTGTTTCGTTTTGTATTTATAAATTCTAGTTGGTGCATAGGACGTTATGACATCGATATGGATTTCTAAACACTTAATAGGACGAACCGACACAATATTTGTTTGAAATATAGGTAAATAAAATAATTTTACCTATTGTATATTTTTATATATATAATAATGATTTATAAATGGTATATATTTGGTTGTAATATGCCGATTGTTACGTAGTGAAATTTATAAATATTGGTTGGAAATAAGATTTGAAGATAAAATGAATGAAAATTGAAAATTTAGAACTTAAGTTTCGGGGTTTTTGAAAATATCTTTCGAACAACCTTGGAATATAATATTATTGTTACTTGTAAGTACTTTCTAATATAAATATTTCAACATAATTTGAAAGAACTGTCTTAAAGAAATTTTGGAAAGAAATAAGTTATGTACTTCCCTCTTTGTCGTTGGAAAATAATTTCGGTGACGAGTGCACACATCATCGATATTCATTTTTGAGTTTCAAAGTGGGAAGACGGTTGTAGTTGTTTACTACATACTTGTTTTGATAAACAAGTAAAATTTTATTTCCAAATATGATTTAATATACATAAAAGATATGATATATATATATATAATTTTAAAATGGTTTGAAATGGAACCCGGTATTTAGTTCTTAAGTTTATGTTAATTAATAGTTTCAATTATTGTAATAAAATGGAATTTAAAAAATTAATAATTGGAACTTGTAAAATGAAATAAGAAATTAAATGCCAGGTTATAAATGAAACTTCAAGAAAATTTAAATTTGTTACCTATGAAACAAAGGATATGATTGTTGACCATTAAGTTAGTTACAATAAGTATGTCAAACTTATGTAACTTTCACTTGCATTCTTAAAAACATATATATAACTTACCCCAAAAATTTAAAGTTGAAATATTTAATAAGAAAATGTAATGGAATATTATACAAGAAAAACTTAAATAATGAAAATGTTCAATGAAATTTATTTTTATAAATAAGAATTTTGATATGAAAATAGTTATAAACTTGAGCTAAAATTTTAATGCTGCTAATTAAATGAAACAGAAAATGAGTACGGTTAGTAAAGGATTTTTGAACTTAAGATTAATATTGAAACTATTTATAATTAAAGTAAATAATAAAATGAATGTAATGCAATAAAATAAATTGACATGATATGAATAAATGTAAATTAATTTTGCAAGTAATAAATGAAAATAAATGAAATAAACACTAAATGACTGAATAGAAATAAAAATTTGTAAGAAATAAATGTAAATTTAAAAATATAAATCATTGGATGAATGAAAAGGAAAATAAACAACAAATATTGTGAAAGAAAATTTACAAGAATAAAGATAAATAATGTTGGAAGTTGTTGTTTGTTTGGCTTATGATTATTTGGGAAAGGATGTTCGTAATTATTGGATGTATGAATAATCTATATAGTTTTACCTAAGACTGTTAAGTAAATGGTATGCTTAGTAGTTATTTGTAATTCTATATGATTAACAGTATCTTAACCCGAACAAACTATTTGTTTTGGTTGATATGGATGAATAATTGATTTCATATGATGATTGTATGCTATGGTTGCAAGTGATTGTAGTTTATATTGATTTGTTTGTTAGTGGTTGAAACAACTTTAAATATTTCATTTATATAATTATTAACTCATTTTGGATTATATAAGTGAAATACCATATGGAAGCAATTGTTACTGCTTCTGGTTTCATAATTAAGCGTTGTTTCCCCGATAAATAGGTATATTCTTGGATTACGGTTTTCTAACGATGTTATGATGTTTTTCCCGCTGTTGGGATATATTATTTTGAAAATTTTGATATATTGTTTTTATTGATATTATAAATTCTTCCGACCCTCTCCGTACAAAGGAGACTCTGCCGAAATTTTTCATGAATTTTGGACTTAGAAATTTTTCTGAAATGTTTTTCAAACTTTTGTTAACTTGAAAGTAAAAGATTTAATTGTTTATAAATTTATATATTTTGTTTAAATTATTTTATTTTTTAAATTTATTGTTTGTAAATTTAATATTTTGAATAAGATATATTGACTATTTGATTTCTCTTTTCCCTTCTTTTTCCTTTTCAAGGACGAAAAGTTTTGAGTGGGGAAGAGTGTAACGACCCGTAATTTTCGAAGATTTAAATTTGTTAATTTAATAAGATTTTGGTAAATAAATTTGGAAGAAATAAAAAATTGTAAACTGTTAATGAAATAGTAAATAGGATGAAAGGTAACCATGGTAATTTAAGCCAATTATTAACAACTTTAATGAAACTCCAATCAATGGAAATAATGTAAATGTTATACTTGGTTATAAAATTGAATATAAGAAACAAATGTAAATATGTAATTATTGTATAAAATAGATAGTTAATGGTAAAATTAGTATAATACAAGAATTATAATATTTGTTTGTGAATAATGAATTCATAAGTGTAATTAAAAGTTATGCTAACGATTATTTTATATTACCTGTTTATTTGGTCTATTAAATTTAATTGGAAATCAATTGCAATCAATCCACTTCATTTGTGCAGTCAATGTAGGTTAACTTGATAATGCAAATATTGGTTAATCTACGGAATAAGGTGCAATTAACTGTGATATAAATTAGTAGTAGTATGACAATTTATTTGTAAATAATAAACTTGCATGTGTTAAAATGTAGTAATGGTGTCTTTCCTTCCTTCTTTTCCTTGTATGAGCAGCTACAAGCTACTATCATGTGCCCCTCCTTCTTGCAATAAAAGCAAGCATCTACTGGAGTAGAAACTCGATGCTTCCTACACTCACTCGAATAGTGGTCCTTGGTTCCATAGTTGAAACATGCTACCCAACTCCTATGTGGGGCTGAAGAACCGAACTCATCCTGCTTCCTCCTCTTACCTGTTGATTCAGTATTTCCTTGCTCGATAGACCGTTCCTCTTCTGGTTTGAATCTTGCTTTTGCTTTATAGAAGTGTCCTCCTTGACATGAAATGCTGAATCAACTAAATACTCAAAAGATATATCCAACTAAAGTAACAAGACTTTCTTCAATGGCTTGCATAATCCATAAATAAATTCCTAATTTTTCTTCCTTTGGGTATTAATGAAATCTAACCCATGCTTGGATAATCCCTCAAATTCCGCTACGTACTCCATAATGAAAGACTAATTTTGCCTTAGATCAGTAAACTTCCTAGCCATTGCTTACTTCTCTGCTTTTGGCAAAAAAATTCCGCTAAAACCTTTGCCTAAACTATGCCTAAGTAAGATGAGCCTCTTCGACCTCTACCGCTAACAAGTCATACCATTCCAGTGCACTTTAATTGACTAGATGCCACAGAACTCTTTGAGTATCCAAAAGGTTCAGGTGGTTAAAAATCCTTTCGCATGTCTTTATCCAAGCCTGCATCTCAATAGGCTTCTCTGTTTCCTTAAATGGTCTACCTCCCAAATGCCCAAAGTCATCGCATAGGTAAGAAAAATCAACACGAACCAAATGAGCATCGGGATCAGCGGTCCAGGGAGCACGGACAATCTCTAAAATCTATTCGGGAGTCAAAAACATTCCTCCTATGCCAGGATTACTGGTCGGTCCTGGTATAACTCTATGTTTGTCTCCAGCCATAATTCTATTCTGCACAATCCAAACTCTAATTTTTTTTATATAACCAGTTAAAAATCAAAAATATGTATCAAATGATCATCCCATAAGCATTTTATACTCCTATCATTAATTAGATAATTAATATAACTATCAACCACACACCCCAGGGGACAAGATTCTAAGTCATCTTGGTCTCAGATTTGTGATATTATATACAATAATGTTCCGACTCTATTCCGATACTAATTGTAACGATCCTATCATTATACATATATCATTAAAGAACATTATAAATATCATCGTCTAATAATACAGAGAATGAAGCTTGTTAAGGGAGACCAAATGTAATTATATCTTTAGACTAACACTAATACGTCAAACTTACTATTTTTGCAGAATATCGGGATTAAATTTTCGACGTGTATCGTCTCAGTCAAAAGTAATAAACAATCGGTTTCTCAAAATCAAAACAATATATCATATGAAATAATAATCACATATCACAGTGGAATAATATACATCATATACAGTACGTGTTGTCTACAAAATATACAACTAGCCTCACATAATACACATCAAAAATAAGTCACGATCTCAAATAATACAACCCATAATATAACATGTAAATATCCTACATAAGATAAACTGAAATGTCAAAATGTTTATCATCTACTAGCACACCTACTGAAAGCCTAAGTTCCTTGAAATCTTAAAGTCTTGGCCTGATAAGAGTATTATAAAATAATAAATGGGTCAGACTATCTCTAAGTATGCAAAAAGGTGATAATAAGCTATAACAAAATGGTATATGACATGATAAAATACAGTACTCACTGAAATGATTTGAATTGGAATTTATCTCAAGGCATAGGAATATATGTATAGATTAAGAAACATATGATAATCACTAAACACAGAATTCCATAATAGAGAACAATATTTCTAATACACGGAAACCAAATCCATATTGATCATCCTAATTGTCCATACCAATCTTAATGATTGTCCATACTGTGGTAAACAACTAAACAAATTGGTACCTTCCATGCTGATCTGATACCAAGGATCGTCCATAGCATAGAAATAGAATCACAACCGATCTCAAGAATTGTCCATAGCGATCTAAGTGATCGTAGCAACCATAACTTGAAGATTCTAGATTATTCATTATTATATATTTTTACCTATATATACATACATATAACTCATACTGATCAAGATGATCGTAAAAAAAACCAGGAGTATATTTCTTAAGGATATATCAGCCCCTGCCCGAACACCAAAAGGAAATATATTCTAAAGTGCCAAATACGATGGCCAACAGTTTCACTAGAACTTAACCAAAGCATCCATACAACATGTTGAAATTCAAGTATTTACTAGTAAATCTCACTTGTTACAGATACCGCTAGAAAAACATGAACTATATTCTGTTAAGGATCTATCGACCTCTGGACGAACACCAAAAGAGTGTACAGCCCTAAAGTGTTAAATACCTACCAAAAAGCGGTCATTAGAATTTAACCAAAGTATCCCATACTATCCGGTAAAGTAAGTATTCCTAATAGGCTAGCAAGTACCACTCAAACATTATATTCAATAAGTTGTACATTATTCGATGAAGTGTTACTCGAGAGCATTTAAACCAATCGATTTACCAAAGTATCCCATACTATCCGGTAAAGTTCAAGTATTCCTAATAGGCTAGCAAGTACCACTCAAACATTCTATTCAGTAAGTTGTACAATATTCGATGAAGTGTTACTCGAAAGCATTTAAACCAATCGATAACACTAAATCGGTTATTAGCACTCCTCATATTATAGAACTAAGGCTTTCAAAATATTTACCTTATAAGAGATTATAGTTAAGAAATCCAATAATATAATTTTTCATATAGGAAAGGATTTCTAAGTACTCTATTTATCATTAGATAAATAAAGCATATATTCCATTTGATCTCAACATATATACATATACATGGTTATCTTAAATTCCATAAAAGTTATATTATTCACAACCATATTCCAAAGATCACACACACACACATATATATAGCCATTTATTTTATAATACCATACTTATTACTCTTCCAAACCCATTTTGATATAAATAACAACTTATTTGGAAATAAATTAGTTTTATATTTCCAAAACCATATTTCCAAATCCCATGTTCATTTTACTAACCATACATAATATATAAACAATTTGTTAAATTCATTTATAGAAGGATTAGATCAATTTAGAAATGAGTTTGATATCTATAAATGTAAATAAACACTCTTTCATAAAATCACTATATCCCTATATATATAAACACATTTAGAAAATAGATAGATATAAGTTCATATATTTCCAACCCATTTAAATCAAGGTGATTACATGTCCATAACACAAGAGAATACACAACTATACATCACAAGATCATAATAACAAATTAGTCTATGGGGTTCAACTTCTGTATCATCTCCTAACATATTATTATAATAAATATTTAATAAGTTGAAAGGGCTACCATAAGAGCTACAATAGGTTACTCATCACATAGAAAACAATCAATACAAAACAATGTAACAACTAGAGGTAAAATGGGCGAATCTGCAGGGAGATTTCCTGAGGCTGTAACAGCACTAGGATACCCCCACCGGTGCACCATTGGCGCACCACTAGTCCACCAGTTGGGATGAATTCTAGAGCCGCACTAACTCTAGAATCCCCTCCGGTCGATCCTTGGTGAAGGCGGTTTGGTCCAGGATCTTGAGTGATTGTTCTAAGGTGATTTCTAAGTGCATGCATTCATATAAACAACTACAATTATCAAATAAATAAGATCATAAGGCTAGGGTTTCATCAGTTTAGAGTTGAGCAATATGAAATATAAATAATATCAAAAGATTGAGATCAATACAATCATATATTCATCCAATTCAACCAAACAGTGAGTCGTACTTTCATTTAAAGATAGTTATGTGAGGTAAACTCACCTATATAACATCAATTAATGATTAAAAACCAGATTCTCCTAGGATAGCTTCTCTTGATAACTATCTAGGTTATTTTCGAAAGTTGCAAAAAGAAAATTACAACCAGGAAATAAACTGAGATTAATAACCCTAACTGATGTACTAGAAGGTTACCTTCTTTTGATTTCTACAAGAATTGGCTAAAAGCCCTAAGATTTGCAACTTGAATTGGGGATTATTGGAGCTAAGGTTTTGTGAATAGGAGAAAGTTGATCAACGGGTTTTTGGCTGAAGAATGAGAATGAGAGTGAAACATACAGAACTTGTTTCTTATTCCTTATTACTACTACTTGGGCCAAAGGATAAGATATTGACCCAAAAAGAGAAGTGTTATTATTTCTTTTGTTTTTACTTATCATAAAACACTATTTTCTCCTTAAACAATGTTTTTTAAATCCTATTTCGATTTCTCAAATTTGCCAAAACCAATCAACAAGCTAAAAATTCCCATTTCTATTACTATTACAATATCTTATAAAATTATATATAACTTTTGAAAATAAAATTTATTCTCATTATTTTTAATAAGAAAATAAACTATAAACTGTAAATTCTCATTTTAAACAATAAATTTCCATAATAACATTTGATTCTGAATGCCAAATTTATATTATTGAATTATAGCACCCCTTTAAAATGGGAATAATAGTCCCACATCGTAGAAAAACACAATGAAGTGGGTGCTTATATACCAAAGTCTTTACCTCATAATAACGTCGAGGCCCTTTGAGGAACAAAGCCCCATACCTTGGCTTGGTCCATAAGGCGGAGGCGACTAAAATTGGGGACAATATCCGCGTTAAGTGAGGTGCGGGCAGTTATAATGGTATCAGAGCCATACCCAGCCGGAATTATGGTCTGTACGTATTACAGCCACGACGCCTAGGTGGTGCTGTGTTCATGAGCCAACGAAGGCTTGGGCTCTAAAGGAGGGCAGATTGTAAAACCCCTTTAAAATGCGAATGATAGTCCCACATCATGGAAAAACACAACGAAGTGGGTGCTTATATACCAAAGCCTTTACCTCATAATAACGTCGAGGCCTTTTGAGGAACAAAACTCATACCTTGGCTTGGCCCATAAGGCGGAGGTGACTGCAATTGGGGACAATATCTATGTTAAGTGAGGTGCGGGCTGTTACAAATATCAACAGAATTACAAACAACTAGAATTCGAGATACTTCATCATCTCGAAACTCATTGAACTCTTGGAAGTTCTATTTAGAATTTCCTACACTGACGTTATATGAGATTTGCCTTTTCACATTTGCTTGAGATTTTATTCTCCGCTTTGGAGATATATTTGCCTCCTAGCGTGTTTGAGATGGGATCTCTAAATGCATGTTTTGGGTTTGCCAAGATGGCGGGTTTAGGTTTTCCCCTAAACCATATTTTATGTTTTATGAATGCCGATGATATAGGGATCGCTACTTTTAGCGTTTTCTGGGTTATTTTATCTTTTTTGAGATTATATGTTTGTGTAGCAATACCATATTATAACTTGATGTAATCATACACTTTAGTGGTCCCTTCTCACTCGAGAATATGATCACATTATCCTTATGCTCATATTATTGCTTATCCTTGTTAACTGATTTGTTTAGCTAGACCGACTCATGTATTTTATACTCGGGTCAGACCGATGTGTTTCAGGTTATGTACATTTGGACTTAGCCTATTCTGCTTCCGCATGGACTTTATTCTGCTAGCTCATTTGTTTATAGCTTTTTGTGTAGTCCCTTTTAGTTTGCTACTTTGATATGTATATTCTTTTGACTCGTGTTTGTATTGTGGTTATCATACCACATATGTGATGTATCATTTTGTATACTCTATGATGTATTTGTATATGTGTGCATATATGGGGTTATCTGCTATACTGTGCTGTGTTTTGCATTTGAGTTGTTGTATTTTTTCTAATGGATCTTATAGCCACCTATGGCTTTGTATTAAGTATTTATATGTCGGTCCACAAAAAAATGGCATTATCGACGTATTCAATAAATATTTAAGACAAGGCTATAAATGGTCGCTCCTATCCAGCCCTATTCTCTGTATTAGCAGATAGTATTATCCAGTAATACTCTTTGTTAACGTGGGTCTCAAGATAGGGCGTCGTAGCTTGGTATCAGAGTATATTTCAAATAATTGGAATCCTCGTTAAGAAATAAAACTCGTTTATTAAAATAAATCAAATCAATAATTCTCAAAAACTAGATTAAATTTCACAATTAAATTTCACAAACCACACTTTAGAATTAATTATTCATAGTTAAATTTAATTAATTAGGTAATTAATAACAGAGTTGTTAAAATCTTTAAATCTCGTTCTCCTTGTGGTTCTTTAGGAATGAGAAGCACCGTCTACCAAAGTTTGGGAGCCATTATTTGGTTGATCAACGGCCTTTAGTATTTTTTCCAAAGAAGGACTGACAACATCTTTAGGATTTAAGAGATTATTAGTATCCCCCATGTATTCGCTCCTACATACACACAACTTCATTGATTGGACATGGAAATTGATTATGGGAGGAAGTAGTAGGGAACTCTTTTGCGGCAACCATGTCATCAATGTTAATATTGTTGTATGATTCTTCTATATTAACTACTTAAGTATTATCTTTTACCATAGATTTTATTGGCCTTGTACGATTAGGATGTTTAATAGAATGTATAACTCTAGACTGTATGACCTCAGTCGAAAATTCATAACTGTTATTATTTGTTGAGTTGTTCTGTATAATTATGTTTGGTATTGTACTATTTCGTCGAGGTTGAGAATTATTAAGACCACATTCGTCAACTTGCATATTTCTGCTATTAGATTTGTCATCTACTTCATGTTTACGTACCAATTTTTTCTGAAAACAACAGTTTCTTTCCAAATGTCTAAAACAAGAGAAATTATTGTTTATAGTAAGACTCCACCCATAGACAACATCTTGCCAGATAATGTTATCATCAACATCCAAAACTGGAATCTGCCTTGGGAAAGAAAAACCAACACCAGTTTCAACTAATACCCTAATGAAAGAAATTCGAATCATGCCTTCAGTAAGTGGATCAAGCTTGATGGGGTTACCAATAAATGATGCAATTTTTCCAATCGCTTCTTCGGTCCAAAAATCAACAACTAGCCTAGGATAATGAACCCAAATCGGGATCATTTATAGAAACTCTCTCGAGAGATTCATGCCTAGCTTCCACTTTTTCATAATGATAAGCCTTTTGTCATAATAGTAAGGTCCATGATAGACACTTTATCACAATCTTCTTATTTACAAATTTAATTAGATAAAAAACCATTGTCTTTAGAGAAGATTTGAAATTCACCACTAGGTTTCCATACTCTTAAGATTTGTGCCTTAAAATAATGATAATAGGGCTTTGGCCCCATCACATGCAATGCTATTGCATTTTTCCACTTTACTCTCCCTATGTAAACATTTTGCGTTGTGGTTTTGGAACACCTCAAGTTGTTGAATAAATATGGAGGTGACTATGGGATTAGTGAAAAAGAGGAGACCTAAAGATCAGCTACTATTTCCTTCCATGCTTCGGGGTTTTCAGCTTGCATGAAGTAGTGTTTTTCGAGGCTATAGCTTGAAATTGATGTTAGAAATGTAGATTACGGATCCTAAGGTTAGAGTAACACTAGAGGAGGGGGTGAATAGTGTTTTGTGGATTCAATAAATCCTTTTCAAACTTATGTAATTTAATCACCAACAAATGCAATACACAAACACAGATATAATCACAGAATCAGACATAAATGCAAACAATAAGTAAAAGCAGTAAAGGAAAGAACACACTAGGATTTTATACTGGTTTTGAGTTACCCTAAATCCAGTCATGCACAAGTGTATGGTTTTCTTTTCAAAATAATCTTTCATATTACACCCTCGATTTCAAGACCATGAGGTACACCCTCTTGTATTCGAGTTTAAGGAAAACTCTCTTGATTTACTAGGCCACAAGATCACCTAACCGATTTCTAGGGCAACAATCACAACCAACTGATTTCAAGGCTCAACTGTAGGTTTTACTCAACAGATTGATTTACAAATAATCCTATAACTTTGAATAGCACCGAGATCATATGGAGAGAGTGGTAGAGAATCAAACAAGAAATATTCAAGTTTGATTCACTTGGTATTTCGGTAGAGTATAATTTTGGGTTTCTTTAGAATAAATGTGAAGATGAAGAGGAGAGAAAATAAGTGAAATCTGATTAAAATTCTTTTAGAACTATTTGTATTTATAGAAGATCAACAGCCATATCTATTCGTGAAAGCATACGACGAATAGACACTACTTTTGAAAATTTGAATTTGAATATTAACGGGCACCATGTCAACGTGAGGAGGGGGGGTAGGAGCATGTCGACATGCTCTAGACAAAAATGGTGATTTTGATTTTCTTATTAAAATTGGTTTTATAATTTTTCAAAACAATTTCTAAACTTCTATAAATATAATTGAATATAGTTTAAACATATAAAAGAGTTTAGAAAGTAATTTTTAATATATAATCTTAATCTATAAAGTGATTCAAAATCAGAGTTTATAAATATTTAAAAGCTAAATATTAAAACAAGATATGGTTTAAAATCAAGGACAATTTTGAAATAAAAATATTAAAAATGATAAAGATAATTTTGAAGCTAAAGTATTTCAAATAGGAGGGATGTCTTTTTGAAAAGAAGGTTTTGAAAAACATTTTAAAATAAGAGATATTTTTGAAAAGCACTTTCATAAAATTAGTGGATATCAAAATAGGACCACTATATGTTCCACTAGATATTATCGTGGGTTCCACCCACTAGGGTTCCATCCTTTTGACATGCTCGAAGTGGATTCTATTCCACGAATAAATTTCGAATAAAGATGTAAGCGCTTTCAAGAAGTTTTAACATAATTCTAGACTCAATACTTATCTTGTACTTTGAAATCTTTAACTCTTGATATCTTGATACTCATGAGTCTTCAATCTTGATATCTTCGATCTTTAAATTCATCAGTCTTGTATCTCTATACTATAAAGTCTTCATTCTTGATACCTGCATGTTTATATCCTACATATACATATATATCTAAACTATAATGTTAGTATTTATATTTTATAATAATTCCTAAGGTTGTTGTCATCAAAATCATCCTTTTCAAGGACTAACAATCTCCCCCTTTTTTATGATGACAACCTATGTTTATAAAATATACTTCACATTTACTATAGCTCCCCCTAAAACTAATCACTCTCTCTTAATCTAAGCCTAACTACTCTAATTACTCTTAACTCTAGGCATGTTAAACGGGTTGGATCGGGTCAAAATAGGTTGGGTCAAGTTTGACCCAACCCATTTATGACCCGTTCTTTTTTATCCATTTATGACCCAACTTTATGACCCAACCCACTTAATAAGCGGGGTACCATTTAACCCATGTAAAGAATTTAATTTAATTTGACTAATAAAAAACAAAAATATAAAATAATTCAAATTATAATTTTTATGTTTTGAGTTTTGATAAAAAATTAAAATTTTAAATCTAATTTTCATCAAAATTCAAATATGGGGATGCGGTAGCTTATTATTTTTTAAGTACAACTGTTACTCCCCTTGGAGAACTGCAGTGTACATTCACACGATAATGTATCCGAGTATTCCATACCGTCCGTAATTTAGGTGGGAGTTAATCGGTCGAAGTCTCACCTTATTCGGAGCTAGAACGAAGGAGTTATTGCAGTCTGAACAAAAAAATAGCGGCGTCTACACTAGGCGGAATTCATATATATGGATGTGGTAGCATGTTATTTTCTAAGTAAAACTATCAGTTCCCTTGGAGAACTATAGTGTGCATTCACAGGATAAAATGTTTGAGTGTTCCATACTGTTCTGGGAGTTAACCAGTCGAAGTCTCACCTGATTTTGAGCTAGAACGAAGGAGTTATTGCAGTCTGAACAAAAAAATAGCGGCTTTTGCACTAGGCGGAGTTCAAACATGGGGATGTGGTAGCCTGTTATTTTTCTAAGAGCAACTGTCAGTCTCCTTGGAGAACTACAGTATGCGTTCATATGATGAAGTATCCGAGTGTTGTATACTGTCCGTAATTTAGGTGGGAGTTAATCGGTCGAAGATTCGCTTGATTCCGAGTTAGAATGAAAGAGTTATTGCAGTCCGAACAAAAAAAATAGTGGCTTCTGCTCTAGGCGGAATTCAAATACGAGGATGTGTGAAAATGTGCTATGGATCATGTAATATGGATATATGATAATACAGAGTATAATGATGATAATAATACTGTAAATAGTGCGGAATAAAAAGCAGTATAGTAAAATGACACTAGAGATTTTTATATAGGTTCATAGCACTATCCTACGTTTAGTCCCAGACTCCTTTTGGAATTTCACTAAAACAACAACCCTCACTTAACCCAGAGGAACATGTTTATATACCCCTGAGCAGTCGAACGGGGACCTGAGCAGCAAAACATGATTTCGTCTCAATGGCCGAAGAGGACTTCACTTGCCTGAGTAGTAGAATAGGACTTCAACAAATACAGAAAATAGTTTTGACTTTTGTGTGTTCTGATAACACAGATTTGTCACTTGTAGTTCAACCTTTCTATAATCTTCTCCTCGTGTCAGGACCCGATTATTCGTCTTCCGAAAATTCAACATCGATACTCACTTTATCGACTGCCGAGCAATCGAACGACGGAAAACCGAACACTGAGGGTTTTAAGAAAAAGAAAAAGGAAAGAAAAAGAGAAGAGAAAAAGATAGAAGATGGAGAGAAAAGAAAATAGAAAAGAGAACAGAAAATTTAGAAGAAAATAGGACGGAACAGAAAACAACAGAACAACTGAATCTCACAATTCGCAGCGGAACAACATATAATAGATAAATGAATAATCTTTTAACAAAGAACTATCAGTTATTACATATTATACATTTCATTACATCATATCATCAGAGTATACAACAACAACAAAACATCAAACAGTGCAGCGGAAAAAGAAATACTATATAGCTAGTAATACGCCATGCCATCCAGCTTGCCTCCAGCAATTCCTGAATATCCAGAATATCCTGATAAACCTAACTCTTAACTGCCCGTGTGGAAATTGGTGGGCACCCAGAGTTTAGGAAGGAAAACAATAAACTCCGAGTCAGTCATGTGACTGGTGTGAGAACTCAAAACAGTTTATTTATCTTTAAAATCAATAGAGAGATATTTTTATTTCAATTCGCAATGCTTTTAAAAATGAGACTACCATAAGGCCTCCCGCACACACACACAATGCAAACGCAGAATCGGAGGAGATTTCTCCTTATGATAGTCAAAGATGCTTGATACGCATTTAAAATAATATTTGATATTCTTACTAGTGCATAGTGTAGAGAAAAATCATTTCGAAAGTAGAATATAAATCTTAGCCAACATACGACCATTATCGTATGCCTACTATAGCTAACTATGTTCAATAGCAGGTTACCGCCACATTCCATAGCAGGTTATACAACTAAAACCGTACAAGTTTCGTATTGTTTCTTTGGATTTCCAACAAATGGTCAGGCCAAGGAACTTCCCATTGCCACATGGAAACGCCTCTGGCTGGACGTCCCCGAGAACTTAACCAGCTCTCTGCCAACACAAGGCCGGGTTACCTTTATCACTAGGTAACTACTACACGAATATGGCATCCCCCGGCCCCATTGGACCTTTTAACCGAGCGCTCGTAATCAATTCACACAATCATAACAAAGTGTTTTCAATATGAGTAAGTATCTGGGCTCCATACCATGATACCACCCTTTCCAGAAGGAAATGCACATACCCTAAAGGGAGCTACCCCTCATAACCTTGCCGCATCTTTCCTGTTTTGACCATTCCGGGATGTGAGGCTCGACGAAGTCACGTCCACAAAAACATACTTTATACAAAAGCCATGCTTTGGGTCAACAAATGATCAACACAATGATCACAAGGATAGACGATCAAATAAACGATCCTATCACAAATAATCAACACAATGATCATTTCAGCATCACTCAGCATGTCACATTACCAAATTGGGAATATATCGCTAATAACATTCAATTACATAACCTCTAAGCACGTACGTCTCAGAGAAGGGTGTTAAGCTAAAAGAATAAATTCTTCGCGACCAACAGAAATATATTTGAAAGAAATCGGCTTTATATCTCAACTTGTAATGTCATACATACAATCCATACAAGTCTGTTCCGGGCTCGAACAAAACCGAAGGCACTTCTTACGAAGCCCTTGTAATACGGGTATTCACAATCCCGATCGAATTTCCCATCACTTAGGAGATCTCTATACCAGGAGCTACCCAGTGCAGAGACAATCGATAGGTCATCCTATCGCTTTCACAAATACTCGGTCTTCAACACCGATCTTCAATGCAATTCACAACGACGTATCACATATTCGGAATGGGTTATACGACCCCATGGTCCTTTCCCGGTTAACCCGAATAGTGAGCGCTTATTCAAAAATAAGTGTGGCATTTAAATTCAAACAAATCACATCAATTACCCATTCAAAGGGAAATATTGATAGTCGGTTATTGAACTATCAATGGATATGCATACATCACCAGATTCCAAATAATTTTCCAAATTATTTATTTTCCAAAATATCTTTACAAGATATATTATTTTCAATACTTCAAAAATAAATCAATATTTATTTTTAACAAATTCCACTTTCTTTTATAAATTCCATAGTGAATTTATATTTCACAATATCCATGCATATGATTTCAATAATTCATTTCAATCTATCTTCAAAAAGATAAATTCTCAAAACGTTTCATTTCACATTGGAAAAACATTTCCATACTTATTTATTCATAAGTAATTCACAACCCTTATTTATTTTCACCCTTGGAAAATATTCAATATACTTAAATCGAAATTTAGTATATATTTCATTCTATTAAGGAAATTATTCTCTTCAACATATTTATTTGGGCCAAAACGAATGTTGCGTATAACATCGTTACGACAACCCAAAACCACTAGTATAGGGATTCGAAATTAAAATAGATACATAAATCCCAATACTATACAAAACATTTCCTTTCGGAAATCATTTACTATGACAACAGTGTTATAGTCCACTATTCCCTTTTTTTTCTCGAAAACGTCTATTTCAACAATAGATGTTGAAATCTATGGTTTCGAATGTCAATGCATTTAAAACAACGTTAGATCGTTTTAATTCAATTTAAAACATCAAATCTAAACATTTTCTTTAACATATTATTCACTATTCAAAAATGTGAATATACTATGTTAACAAATTTCATCCTTTTATTCATTTTATTTCAAAGGATTATTCACAGTCTAAAACGTGAATATAACTCCATTTATAGGTTTCAACAATTTACTTATCAAAATAAGTCGTTTGCAAATTTATAAAACAACGTTTATAAATTCCTTTACTATTTATTTTATAACAACTCCTTTTATAAATTCCTTTATTAACCTATATTCAATTCATAACTCAATTATAAACCAAAAGTTCACATTATAAGTTAAATGCTTATAAAATGATTTTTTACAAAATTGTTTCTTTGAACTTCACAATTATAAATCTTATAACTTATAAGATTCGATTATTCATCCAAATATATTCTTTAATAATTTCACAAAATCTATAAATCTTACTATTTATAAATTTCATTTATAACTTCACCATTTATAATTTCATAATTTCCATTCATTTCTGCAATCCATTTTCACTTCATTCAAACACTTATAAAAACTCGTTTTATAATTCAAATGTTTTTAATTTATAAATATCAATTTATAAATCCTTTATAAAATCAATTTATACTATTATTTTAAAACATCTTTAATCTCCTTTATAATTTCATCCTTTTGATTTATAAAATAATTAATTTTTATAAATCCTATAGTTAAACTTTTCACAATAAATTCAAAAATCCAATTTAAACTATTTTATAAAATCATTAGCATCATATTCTCAAAAATCAGTTTTTAACTATATTTCACAAAAATCATAATTTTTATAACTTTAAAAATTATAACGTTTATTTATTTAAAATGGGTCAATTCAAAAATTATTTTATAAAACGTATACTTTTCAAAAATCACTTTAAACATCATTTTAAAGTTTCAAAATTTGGTCCAATGATGCTACACACCAAATAGTCAATCACGACAACAACGATATCACATATCGATATGATAGTCCATCAAATATTAAAATATCTGAAATCAAATAAATACTGTTGAGGAATCCAGTTGGATCCCTCCAACCTGTTTTCCTGCATCCAAAAACATTAGCACAATACCAATTTCGCTCCAGTACGAAATTATCGCGGTACATGTTCTTATTAAATATTATCCGCTTAATAACGGCGTAATAGGGTCTCATCCGCTAAAAAAATACGGGAAATCAATCAACTGCAATATATACATATGCCAATATATATATTGATATTATTTATAATACCAATTTCACTGTTTATGAAATATTCGCGGTATATGTTTTTAATAAATAACATCCGCTTAATAACGGCGTATAATGTCTATTTTAACAATCAATAGATAACAATCATCATTCAAACATGCATTCAAATATTTTAAATCTAACTATTTAAAATAAAATCGAAACCGATTCGATTGAGTGAGAAGTTCTCACCTTGGTTTTAAATTCCGTTTTAGCGATTCATTTCGAATAAAATTAAACGGACGTTTAATTTTATCCAAAATTCTCACTAACTCCAAACGACTCCAAACCAACTCCATCGCGTAGTGCTCGTCCATACGATTCCAACGCAACTGGTTTCGCGCGTTTTCGACCTCGTATGAAAAAGTTATGAATTTTTGAAGTTTGTACACGATTTATATACACAAATTTATAACTAAATTAACAAATTTAACACCCTAATCAACCTGGGCCCTTGGATCTGCACTGCTCAACATCAGGCCGTGCGTCCCCTTCTCCCTCTCACGTTCTTCCTTCTCCAGACATTCACACGCACAAACTAACCCAACATCAAATATTAGGGTTAAATTATGCATCGCCTACGTCGCACTTGAACGCAATCAGATAGTTCCAAATCGAAGCCACTCACCTCCTCTACGTTCGGCCCCAATAGGGTGGAGCTCGGCCATCTTTCTCACCTTGGAGTGCGTGCATGACTGGCCATGAACGGCCTCGTCTATCTCCCCCTCCGTTGCACCATTTCCGATCATCACCGTATGGAATCGAAGCTCTCGTCGAGCTCTTCGACTTCCGTGTTGAACACTTCGCGTAATTCCTTACGGATTGAGAGAGATTGATGAAGAAGTGAGAGACAATTCTGGCCATTGGTCTTATCATAGGCGGCTAGGGTTATAAAATTAGGGTTTTGATATTTTTTTTTTTAATTTATGAAGGGTGTAGGTGTGTATTTATAGAGAACCGATCGACACTATTCACCCGGAAATTCCGAACTCCGATTTAGGCGCCGAAACTGACGTACCTAGGGTTTATCCCGCGTTTCGGACACAATGGAATAGGTTTCGGAGGCTAATTCGGAAGTATGTGCGAGTTATGGCTGTAAACGCTCAATTTGAATTAAACCGATTTAAGTCGATTTCTAGGCGTTTTAATTTGTACCGGACAAACGGTAAATCCAATTGACTTGAAATTTGAAACCCTACAATAATATCATATTACGGATCCGATGAAACTAGTTTCGTCGAAATCCGAGACTTTTTGAAAAATGGCTATTTTAACTCACCAAATTAAAATTAAAAATAAATCGATGCGTTTCGAGCTGCCACGATCAAACGATAGCTCCGATTGACACGAAAATTGAAATCCGGTAATAACTAACTATTACGGATCCAATGAAACTGGTTTCGTTCAATTCTGAGACTGTCCAAAAATTGGCTATTTTACAGTCGATTATTAAATATTAAAATATTCAATTTTCACAAATTAACTTTTAATTCGATTTTAAAAGTTCTAAAATATCATTCTAACTTCAATATGATAAAATAAAATTTTACAAATCATTTTCAATCATATTTAACTCGATTTTCAATTATTTCCATAATTTAACATATTAATTTATCGATTTAAATTATCCAATTAAATTCAATAATTCAAAATAAAATTTATTTGACTTATAAATTCACTTATTAATATTTAAAATTAATTAAATATTCAAATTTTAATTTCTAAAAATTCTGGGTCGTTACACCTCGAGTATAATTTTTTTTGAAGTGTATGAAGAATAGAAAGGTATAGTATTGCTTTAATGCAGAATAATTAAAAGTATGATAGCAAATAGATTTTAGAAAGTTAGATCAGAGAATAAGAGAAATCGATTGTGATTAAGTAAGTGAAATGAAGTTGGAGTTTGTATTTATAAAGGTTAGAAAGAAGCGACTGTTGGTGAAGAGTTTCGATCGAAGTGTTGCGTCCGAATCTTTTCGGTAAAGGTTCGCAACTCTTCACAAAAGTCATGTCCTTTCAAAAAAGTGGCTGTTACAGAAATTCAGTCGACCGAGCCTTTGGGTCAGTCGACTGAGTATTCAAAATAATTTTAAATTCAAAATTTGTATATTTATGTAACTCTGCATGCTGCAAAAAAAATCCTAGTGTCAGTCGACTATCTCAGGTGGTTAGTCGACTGACCTGGTTATTTTTGTGCAGTTTCCACAATTAATACTAGATATCAAAAGTTGTAAAGGAATTGTTTATTTGTCGATTGTTAGTCATATAATGTATACAATTTTCCTTTATTGTGTTTAATTTTACTCTCGATTGTGCTTAAGTGATTATACCATGACCATATACCTCATATTTAACTCACGGCTACTTATATTGGTTTTCAATGTGTAACGTTACTATTGATAATATGTATTACTTACTCTTTTGTTCTGTTACTATTGATGTTCATAATTATGTTTGCAAAACTTACTATAATTTCTCTTATATATTGTTGAGTAAATGAGGAAATTAGGTTCATAATTCATATCTGATTATTCATTTGGATCTTTATGTTATGTCATTCAATTGTTTTGCAATTATCCCTATGAAATCTTTGTTTTTTTACAACGACTCGATATCATAAATTCAAGGAAAATATAAGATTAAGTGTTGGAGCATGAATAATTTTGCTGTAATTTTGAACATTCAATTCTAGACTCAACTATCATTTTAACCTCCTCTCTATTTTCCTCTGAAATGGTGCATTATAATTAGGTACATATTTAGTTTATGTTATCCAAAACTAGTTCGTGCCCGTGCTTCGCATACGGGCTGTTTGCGTTATTGTATGCGTTGATATTTTATTTGAGCGCCACAAAGCAAGGGTATTTTTGGAATTTCAAAAAGACACCAAGTAACTTAGTTCAACTAATTTTCTTTATTAGTAGTAGATATATATATATATATATATATATATATTAACTTCTATAACTTAAAACACTTTTTAATTTAAATGTGTGCTTATATGTGTAAAAAATATTTATATAATGATTAAATATATAAGCTAGTGTATACATAATCGATGAGAGATTTTAACAAATATTGACCTAGGGCTTAAAAACAAAATACCATAGTTGATGCACCGGTTTTTAAAGTCTCGTCTCCTTGTCTTTTTTTCTTCGTAGCAGTCATTAAATCTGTATGTCATAGTGATAGCTTCGTGTCATGAATCAAAACAAAGTCTCAAAATTATCCTACTTTTTGATTAATGACAACCTGTAAATAGATATAATTAATTAATAATTATGGAATAATTAATCAGGGTAATTAATTAAGTAATTAATTACTCAAAGTAATTAATTAAGTTGATAATTTTAGTTAATTAATTAAGTTTAATTAATTAAAGGTACTCATTTTATGTTGGGTTAAGTATAATTACACAAGGAAATTAATGAGGTGTAATTAATTAGTATGTAATTAATTAAAAAGAAATTTCTTGTTGGGAAGTAATTAAGGTATAATTACTTGGTGAAGAAATTAAGTGATAATTACTCAGTGTAATTAAAAGATAAATCAATGTAATTAATCAAGGAGTTGGTGTAAATTGATGAAGTAATTAAAGAAGGTTAATTTTTGATTGAAATTGATCAAGGTTGATTAATGAATGTAATTAAGTTAAAGGTTAATTATTAAATAGAATTTAAGAATAATTAACTAATGAAAGTAATTTTGAGGATCATTAATTTGATTAATGGAAGTGATCAATCTTGTTTATTAATGATTGAATGATGATGAGTGTTTTGAATTGGATGGTACCTCTGATATGAATTGTTATGTGATATGATATGTTGGATGGATGGTGATAATGTAATTATCTATCAATGACAAATTGCTGTATAAAAGTGTTATCCGGACATTAAGTTGAATGGTATTTAATTGGATAAACTGGATTTAGATGACATTGGTTTCGAAGAGACCGGAGTCGGGTATTAGTGAATATCCGAAACCACTTCGATTCTTTATAATTGATATATGAAATCAATAGGGTATAATGGAAAGATTTAAATAGATTGAACCATATAATCTAAGTTTTGGCACTTAATTGCTTTATGAAATAAGTGATGTCTATAACGACTTATGAAGTTATAAATTGATACCCCGGGTTTATATGAGTTGTATACTTTTGTATTACATGTTAGATGGGTTTACTCACGCTGGTTTTCAGCCTGACCCGGGTGTTACTTCGATGTAATGCTCGGGTCAGACCGAGTATTACAGATTTGCAGGTAAGGATGTTCTGGAGCTCAGAAGGAGAGCTGAAGGACAGGAACGTATAGAGTGATTATCCGCTGTGATATATATTGTTATTTATCTAGGACATGTTGTTTAAAACTGTCCGGTGTTGTAAAATTGTTGTAACTCTGATACAGTTCTTCTTTATAAACTGTTATTTTATTTGCTATTATATTTTATCCGCTGCGAATGTGAGATTCTGAGTTTGAGTTTTCTGTTTCTTCTTCTTTCTCTTTCTTCTTTTCACTAACTATCTGGAAATTTCGGAATCGAAATTTTCGGGTCGTTACATTTCGACTGTATATATAGAATAAATACTTACTCCCCCTGAATCTTTGACGCTCTATATCCTGCATTCTTATCAGTAGCACTAATATTTCTCCCCCTTTGTCATTGACAAAAAGGAATAAGTAATATGATATTATAATGTGAAAGATAGTATAAAATAAAAACAAGAACAATCATTCACACATTTAACATCCATAGTCAAGAGTGTTCAAAATAAATAAACTATATAGACCATTTAGTACAAGCCATGTGAATTGAAAAACAAATGTCTTGAATAAAAGTAAATGAACATCTTATGCCATCGGTTGCTTACCCCTACCACTGTAACCTTCATCACCATCATCATCACTACTGCTAGCTTGATCATCGTCAGAAGAAGAAGACCATATAAAGACGGATTGCTTACCCGGATCGCCTATACTAGCAGTAGATGTATCGAAAGAGCATGATATAGCTTGCCATAATTTGGTAAAAAATCCTTTGACCTTATCGAGCTTCTTATCAACTTTGATGATGTTTGATTGTAGAATTTGTTGATTACGGCAAAATATATTGATGGATTCATGTGGTTGAAGACCTTCATATGGAATCATAATTTCTTCTTGTTGATAATGAGTCGATCTTTAACGAGATGGTCATTGAGATGGCTCGCCGTGTTGTTGTGGTTGGTCTTGAGCTGTTTTCCTTTGGGTCCATTCTCCAAAAGATGTTATATGAGGGGGTCGGGCAACTGGTAATTTCATCAAGGCTAAAGTCCGAGCGTTTAAACATCCAATGGTAGAAACTGGTGAATTCGATTTCGGAACTTCACAAGCTTTGAGAAGACGCATAACATATTCGCCACAGTAAATTGTATTCATCCTACCGTTGTTGAAGCTTAAAAATTCGTCAAGAATTAAACAGAGCCAGTTTACTTTGATGTTCCCAAAGATAGCCTTTAAAATTTCTTTTGTAGACAAGTTCATAACTCCCAATTCTAGGAGTTACAGATTTCATTAGAGCACGATGAATAATTCATGCCTTTGGTCGTAAAGACATCGATTTTAGTTGACGCATGTCGTCCTCTAGAAACAAATGGCTTACACAGTCTCGAACAACCAAATAAACATCAGTAGTAGCTAATTCAATACCATAATTTTCTGTTTGTAAAATATGAGACATGCGGTCTAGAGAGAAAAAGACGGGTTTTCACATACGAGACTCCATACACAGTCTTGTTAATTTGAAACATCCTGGTACCAGAATTTAGGTTAGCGTAGAATAATTTCACCATAATTTGGTTGAGTTTTTGTTTGTTGTCGTTGATGTTAATTAATGACTCTAAATTTCTCCTTCGAGCTAACTCTTGGATATGATAAGGGGAAAAATCAGGGAATTTGATGAACGAACCTTCGAAGATCCTTGAGTCTTGCATCCGTCTCCACCTCTTCATTGCGGTGTCATCAAATAGCCACCTTTGAATTTGTTCATTCGGCGGAGGTTGAGATGATGAGGAAGCTTGTCCCTTACGTTTTGGAGCCATTTAATTTTAATTTTTAAGAATAAATATTGAGTTTTGGAGAGCCTAGGGTTTTTGAAAATTTGGAAATCTGAAATGATAATGAGAAAGAAGGTAAAGTGAAAGATAAATAGAGTAAAGGAGGTAGGTTAAAAGGTAAAAAGTAACTCAGATCTACGGCTCAGTCGACTGGCTCAGGGCTTCAGTCGACTGAAGCAGAAGATTGAAATTTTTAGATCTTCTGGTCCAATCGACTGAGGTTCTGAGACAGTCGACTGGCCATGTGTAACGACCCAACTTCCTACGCCCAGGAAGAAGTATCGTTAATAAGAAAAGAAAGAGGTGAGAAAATAGAAGAGATAGAGAAGAAAGAATAACAACATTCAGAATCTCACAGCAGAACGAATAAATTATAATATTCATATAAATAATTATATAATATGCAACATCAATCAGAGTTATACAGATAATCCATCTCATTCTAGGCAGTTATAAACACCTGTCTAGTTAATACAACTCAACTCAAACAAACGACTCAGAGATACCAACACAGCGGAACTATATATATATCTACAACGCTGAAGCCTCCTGCTCCATTGCTCTTCCAGATTTCGTCAAAGCTAACCTGAATCCCTTGGCTACCCGTAAAAATTTGGGTACCCGAGAGTTTATGAAAAACAAAAATAAACTCCGGGTCAGACATGGGTCTGGTATGAGTAACAGGTTAAAGTTGTTTAACTTTGAAAATCTTTTGAAAATAAAAGGTATCACGTAAGACTCCCCACACATAAACATGGAAAAGTTTTTACCTTACGCTAACCAAAACATTTGATAGGAAATTCTGTGATATTATAATAGGTCTAGGGTTTTCAAGTAAATAGAAAATAGCTGAAATTGTTACATCTATTAAATTCCAGCTACTAGCCACAAAAGTGGGTAATACAATCAAAACCGTTGGCACTTATTGGATTTTGGATTCCATACAATGGCAGGGCTACTGGGGTACCGTCCGTCACAGTACGTGGCCTAGATCAAAGTACCAAGGATTACTCCCTTCATCCCCTGCAACACAAGGCGGGAACCATTCCTTACTGAAAAGTCCCGAATAAGATAACCCCACAGTTGGTGTACGTCCAACCGCCCACAAAGCCGAATAAAAAGGGACATCTAGACAGGGGAAAATCTTGTCCTGCTTGGGCATGACCCACCTAACCTTGCTGCACCTCCCCTGTTTTAGCCATTCCCGGTTGATGAGGCTACAGGCTACGATTACCTTTATAGAATACATTTCTTAGAATGCTTATCGTCCACCTGACGATGTGTTGAAAGCATTCAATCCATACAAGCTCGTTCCGGGTTCGAACGAAACCGAAGGCATTATCTCGCTACACTCATTTTGGAATCACCCTCAGAGTTAACGACGACAACCCTTGCATTCTGAATCTTCATCTTCACTTCAGATTCACGACCTATCGTTAATTTGGAATCGATGTGGTTTTCGGATATTCCAAATAAGGAAAACCGATCCGGGTCTCATCGAAATCCAAAACGTGTCTTTTAAGGCCAAGTTGTCTATTTAGTCTTAACAGTTTAATTCAACATAATCAATATACACACAGATGGATAATTCATAATATCACAGTAGATAATCATATCATCATCATAAACAGATAATCAATATTATCATTCATTAGATAATTAAATATTATCCTACTTAAACCAAGCATCCATATCATAAGATATTACCCGTCTCATATCTCAATCATCAAATGAAATATCATTATCATTCATTCATAAGCAATGATTTATAATCTTACCATTTGTAATTAATTTAAAATGAATGAAATTAACTACTTCTATCTCTAATTAGTTTAAAGTAAATTAAATTAATTACTTCATTCATAAATCCTGCTTATACAACCAATTATTAAATTTATACAAATTAATAAATTAATCTCTAGATATTTATCTTGATTAACTCCTCTAATTAATCATTTTCTAATTACAGTAAGTAATTAGTCTTTTAATAAATTTTACAAATTAATTATTCTAAATCATTCCTAGTAATTAACTTTTAATTACTTCATTTATAATTAATTACATTTATTCTTAATTAATTACGTAATTTAATCTCCACATTATTAATTATTTCTTAATTAAACAATTCTTAATTTACATCATTAATTATATTAACTAATGATCTCTAATTCAGATTAAATTACTTTATTAATCACATTAAGTGATTAATCTTTAACTAAACACAATTATTAATCACCTTTGATTAATAACAACCGGTAATTAATTATCCTTAATTACTCATATAAATAAATTAATTATCCCATAATTAATTATCTCTATTAATTAATCCTCTGATTAATTTCAAAAGTAATTATCCAAATTACTTTATTAACATATAATCTTTCACTAATTACATTCAGTAATTATCATTAATTACTTTCTTAAGTAATTTATGCTCCATTGCATACACTAGTAATTAATCAATTTATCAAATGATTTCCTTAAATTAATTAAAATAAATTAATTAACTTAAATTAATCATCTTATCAAAATTAATAAATTTCTTAATTACTTTTACCAAGTAATTACATTAACAATTTACAATAGATTATCCAATTAATCTGATTAATTATCCAAAATTAATCCTATATATTAACTAATTAATAATCCTCAATTAATTGTCTACAGTTAATATCATTTCTTAATTTACTTCTTAATTGATCTTTAGTTATAAATTAATTTAAATTATTAACTTTAATACATAAGTCATTTCTTAATTATCCTATTATCCTTAAGATAATTTATTCTTTAATTAATGACATCATTAACATTACATTTTAAATTTTAATATCATTTGAATTGAAGATTCAAAATGATTATAATTTATATTCAATTTAAAATCTTTTAAATTAAACTGTTTGAATTTTTAATTCAAATTTAAATTTTCAAATTACATTAACATTTAACTTGCAAACCTCAAGTTAAACAATTCATTTATTTTCATTCAAAAATCTTAAATCAAAGAATTCTCAAAAATCAAGTTAATTCTTATTGAAACAAATTACTTATCAACTATTTTATTTTGAACTCATTCTTAAAACGTTCATATTTAAACCGATTTAAATTTTTAGATTTTTGAATTCTAAGTAAACTTGGATTTCTCAATTTATTTTGATTTAAAACTTCGATTTAACTTCCTTTTAACAACTAGAGTCAGAAACTCGATTTTTGAACCCAAATTCATTTTAAACTTTAATATTCAAATATTCATTTGAATCAAAACTTTAACAAAAATCATATTTAACTGCAGCAACATTTTGTCTCAGATCTAATTTTAAAATCTAGAAATCATCAAGTTTAAATCTGAAAACCCTTTAAATATTTTAAAAACTGCATTTTTAAGACTCAAAATATAAATTTGAATTTATACTTCTAATTAGATTTAGACTTTGTAAAATTTTAGTTGACAAACTTAAATTCAATTCATCATGATTTCAACTAACTTACATTTCATTTTGCTTTAAATTTAGTTTAAATTTAAATGTACAGGTTGTTTATACAGCCTGTAACAATTTAACTTTCACCTGAGACCAAAACAATGTTGCTTCGGGTCAACTGCCTCCGTGCTTCGAGTAAAAATGTAATTTACTCGAGACTTCCCCGAGTCCGAAACCCTGCATACTAAAAACTGCAACCATCAAACCTGGAAACCATCACAATTATCAACCCTATTCACTGCTTCGAGTCCTCCATCACATTGCTTCGAGTCATCTACTCGAGTGACTTGAGTATTCACTAAGACCAAATTCTGCACACCAAAAACACAACACCACCATACTTCACTGGCACGGTGCACGTGCACCGTGGCCCAGCCACCACCGGCCATCCTCTGACACTCCCACACGATGCCAGTCACCTCCAGATCCCATCACAACCACCAGAAGCTAACCACTTGCTCGGAAACAAAAACAAGCCTTCTCCTCTACAACCTGGAAACACCAACACATCCCTCTTCCAAACTTGTCACCCTCGTGTTCTCCACCCTCCGACCATATGAGGGTCTACAACTCCGGCAACTTATTCGACTACAACCCAACTACCACCACCCCAAGTATCCCTACATTCGATCACCAGCATGGGCCGTGGCGATCAATTCTTTATACACAGCAAAACTTTAGGGTTCTAGGTGAAAAACCACTACCGCATCACCCTTGATGAACTTCATCACCGCCACCTATTTTTCCCAGCATCCTCAATCACTCCTCCATCGATCTGAAGAACCCCGACCCCTCCAGTCCACTTGATCTCCAGAAATTGCCCAGAAACCAAAAACAGAACAACTTATGACTACACCACCAACCCTTAACTAAAAAATAAAATTTTAGTTTCAAAAATCCTAATTTTGATTTAGTGATCAGTTCATAAGCTGGAATGGATAATTTAAGACATTCGAAATTATCACTTGTATTAGATTTAGACCGCTCCTAAAGTTTTACAGAGCAAATCAATTTTGTTTAGCATGAGTTAAATTTTAAAATTTTCTTTATAATCAACAAAACATATTTTATTTAGATGTTTTGTCCTAACAATCAATAGGTTGATCAATAAATATTTTTGAATTAACTCAGGCTTTTGAAAATTTTAAACAGAGGCAAACTCCAGATAACATGCAGGCTTCATTTCATCATGATATAATGCAATGCATATACAATCAGGCATCTCTACTATTCTTCATAAAACTAAAATAAGTTACTCACAGCAATAGGGAAAACAAAGCAAGTTTATAGTGAATCAATTTGGATTTGCAGGCTTTAACATACAATAATACCCTTTTCAAAATAATCCAGAGTAAAAATGAATAAATAAATATTCAATCAATATATTCAGGCATTCAAATATTTGCATCTAACAGGTTTAAAAACTTAAGAAATTTAAAAGTGTTACTCACAATTGCATTTGGAAGAGACAGAGCATTCTTGTTTTGCAACAGCTAATACTTTAAAAACTGGAATTGCTGTAAAATAATTTTTTTTTTTGCTTTGACTTTGCATTGATGCTTCAGTTATTAAAATATAAGTGTTTGCTATGCTATGCTACGTTTGAATGAACTGAAATAGTAGGATATATAAATAGGAAAACTGTTGAACAGCTGTAGGTTACCATATGTACAAGTTTAACTTGTTTTGAAATGGGCAGATTTTTGTATCAGAGAGGTATAGATTTATATTCATTTGAATTGACAAAATTATGTGCTGAGATGATAGTGATTAAGATTTGGTTCCTCTATTAGTTAACATAAGCATAATTAGGTACAGCTGCAAAAAGATATGTGTAAGTGTACAATCTGCAGGCCAAACTTTAGCTTGTATACGAAGCTACATGTTTATAAATATCTGTTTATTGTTTCTAGTTCAAACTATAATATACATCTTAGTGAACTGTTATTTTCAGACTTTGACCAATTTTATTTGACTAGAATGAAGATATTTATTTAGCTTTGCATACTTGTCTTTTTCTTTCCAATTCTTGTCTGCATACTTCAATTATTTTGTCTTGTATACTTACAAGTATGTGTTTTAAATTTTCCTTTGCATTAGCTTGCACTACACATTTCTTACAGGCCTTATTCTTTTTTTCTTTTTTATTAGCTTAGCTTTACTTTTACTATTTCCTGCATGTTATATCTTATGTCCAAGTATATATAGTTGTTGTTTTAGTCTTTGCTATGAATTAAGTCTTAATATTTAGTTCTATTTTCTAACATGTGTTTTACCTTTATATTTTTTTTTCTTTTATTTTTAACATAGACTAACAAATATTTGATTACTTATTATTATTTTACTTTATACTTATATTAATATTAATAAATGTTTATTTTAATTTGAACATTTTTAAACCTTTATTTTTAATTTCCAAATCATAAATTTTATTCAAACACACATATACATAAATAAAGTTGACATGAAAATTTTATTAAAAATTCATTTGTAAACATTTACATAATTAATAGAGCTCATTATTAAGTCAAATGATTTATAAAAGTATTCATCTATTAATAAACTGTTTATTTTTATCAAGATAAATTTGAAACAAATTAAACCAACCTTTTTGCTAAATTTAAATGTAAGCTAAATTTATTTTAAACAACTAAACTTAAATCTTGAGTAATTTAAAATCATATAATCATTTATTAAATAGCTTAAATATCAAATTTCTAAATTTTTAAAAATATTAGAATTAGAAAACATATCTATTTATTAAATTAAAACAAAGATTTTCCATGTACAATATATATACAGATATATATACATTATAAATAGAAGGCAATTTGATTAACTTCTAAAAGATAAATTATCAGTTAAATATTTATTTAAAAGAAGATTATTAAATCAATTCATATATTATTTACAAATATAATCAAATCAATTTAATTTTTAATGTAGATTATTAAATTGATATTGTCCCAAATTTTCGGGATATCACATTCTTCCCCCCTTAAAAGAATTTCATCCCCGAAATTTAAAACAAAGGTAATTTAATAATCCAATTAAAAATTTAAATTTGAAACACAAACATATATCAACATAAACTAACAATCATAGCAACCAATTCATTCAAACAAACAAATCTAACTATCCAGACAAAATTCTAAATAGAATTTTCTCGAGTTTCCCCAAGTATAAAATACCGGGTTACTCACCCTATAGAATCCAAACATCCAATACTACTACTAAATTACAGAGTTCCTACTCATCTAAATCTACAAAACAAATCAAAATATCAGACCAAACTCAAGTCTGACCCAACAACCGAAATTCCCTGAACTGCTGATTCTAAAATCAAAGATAGATCTTACACGTACTCCCTCAGAGATACGTGAAACACTCCGAATTCCAATTATCCAAACTGACAATTCAATCCTGAAGACCAAGCACTTATCCAAAATCAGATCCCCGATTTCGGACTCCAAATTCCTTCGTCTCTTATTCACAAAATTCTTCGGACGATCCTGGGCTTCCTTCATCTTTCCTGATCAGCTCAATCCTTACTGATGTCCTTATAAACAAACTGAACCAAAGACAATCCAACAAATGGATCTTTCCAAGATCAACCAAAACTCAGAACATAATTCTATTCCAAATTAGAAAATAGAACTCACTTCTCGCATCTAGGAAAGATAGAACATGAGCACTCCAAACTGGCCTCAGATCCTGCAAAAATTTCCTGTAGAACTCTCTAAACCAAACACTGCAATATCCAATTGCTTCCAAACTAAAACATCTGCCACCATGCTTCCACTGCGCCACTCTGATTGAACAGATGAAAATGCTGATGATGATCTCAAGCACAGACTGGTCAACACATTCCAAAAATAAAACTCAGGAGTTCCTCCAAAATTCTGAGCTGCTTCACCAACTCAATTTCCAGATGACATCTAGAAAAATCTCTGAACCCCAAAAGAACACCCAAACTATCGCAAGTCACTTTTGCGATCGATACAGCCAAATTCCAAAGAAACTGCTCTCTCTTTACAAATCAGAACAGCTTACACTTATGTGGCCAATCCATCGAAGAAACAGGTCTACATAATTACTTCTGAATTCCATTCCAGAAAAACCGCTAAACCAGAAGATCTCTTGCCAACACCAAAAACATCCCAAGCTGAATTGCTGCCACGGATGCTAAGATTTCCTATCCAAAGCTCTTCGAGAAACTCGGACCTCAAAGCAAACAGAAACATCCTGCTGAACTCAGCCACAATACCGAAGCGGTCACACTTCCTTACTTGTTCCAAAGAAATTTCATCGGAAATATCCATAGTCACTATGTCTCATCACACATCTACTACACCTTGACGTATCAAAATATCTTGACTTACTTCTGTCTACCCGACGGATCCAAATTCTAGCTCAACCAAACTCTACATTTCAAAGATGAACTCCGAACCTTAACAGGTTTCCTTCAGAGATCAATGAAATCCTTACACCGTCCAGAACTTACTCGAGACAGTATTAGGCCTACAGTCTCGACAATTACACTTCCAACCATTGATAGTTGTGTTACAGACACCACTACCTATCTACCCTTATAACATATTGGAAAACCTGAACAGGTAACCCAACAAATAGGTAGAAATAAATATAAATATATATATATCAAAATTACAAATACGCTCTCTCAAGAAGAAATCACTTAAGAGCCTAGGTATTCTCTCAACCTAGCGCTCTGATACCACTGTAACGACCCAACTTCCTACGCCCAGGAAGAAGTATCGTTAATAAGAAAAGAAAGAGGTGAGAAAATAGAAGAGATAGAGAAGAAAGAACAACAACATTCAGAATCTCACAGCGGAACGAATAAATTATAATATTCATATAAATAATTATATAATATGCAACATCAATCAGAGTTATACAGATAATCCATCTCATTCTAGGCAGTTATAAACACATGTCTAGTTAATACAACTCAACTCAAACAAACGACTCAGAGATACCAACACAGCGGAACTATATATATATCTACAACGCTGAAGCCTCCTGCTCCATTGCTCTTCCAGATTTCGTCAAAGCTAACCTGAATCCCTTGGCTACCCGTAAAAATTTGGGTACCCGAGAGTTTATGAAAAACAAAAATAAACTCCGGGTCAGACATGGGTCTGGTATGAGTAACAGGTTAAAGTTGTTTAACTTTGAAAATCTTTTGAAAATAAAAGGTATCACGTAAGACTCCCCACACATAAACATGGAAAAGTATTTACCTTACGCTAACCAAAACATTTGATAGGAAATTCTGTGATATTATAATAGGTCTAGGGTTTTCAAGTAAATAGAAAATAGCTGAAATTGTTACATCTATTAAATTCCAGCTACTAGCCACAAAAGTGGGTAATACAATCAAAACCGTTGGCACTTATTGGATTGTGGATTCCATACAATGGCAGGGCTACTGGGGTACCGTCCGTCACAGTACATGGCCTAGATCAAAGTACCGAGGATTACTCCCTTCATCCCCTGCAACACAAGGCGGGAACCATTCCTTACTGAACAGTCCCGAACAAGATAACCCCGCAGTTGGTGTACATCCAACCGCCCACAAAGCCGAATAAAAAGGGACATCTAGACAGGGGAAAATCTTGTCCTGCTTGGGCATGACCCACCTAACCTTGCTGCACCTCCCCTGTTTTAGCCATTCCCGGTTGATGAGGCTTGAGGCTACGATTACCTTTATAGAATACATTTCTTAGAATGCTTATCGTCCACCTGACGATGTGTTGAAAGCATTCAATCCATACAAGCTCGTTCCGGGTTCGAACGAAACCGAAGGCATTATCTCGCTACACTCATTTTGGAATCACCCTCAGAGTTAACGACGACAACCCTTGCATTCTGAATCTTCATCTTCACTTCAGATTCACGACCTATCGTTAATTTGGAATCGATATGGTTTTCGGATATTCCAAATAAGGAAAACTGATCCCGGTCTCATCGAAATCCAAAACGTGTCTTTTAAGGCCAAGTTGTCTATTTAGTCTTAACAGTTTAACTCAACATAATCAATATACACACAGATGGATAATTCATAATATCACAGTAGATAATCATATCATCATCATAAACAGATAATCAATATTATCATTCATTAGATAATTAAATATTATCCTACTTAAACTAAGCATCCATATCATAAGATATTACCCGTCTCATATCTCAATCATCAAATGAAATATCATTATCATTCATTCATAAGCAATGATTTATAATCTTACCATTTGTAATTAATTTAAAATGAATGAAATTAACTACTTCTATCTCTAATTAGTTTAAAGTAAATTAAATTAATTACTCCATTCATAAATCCTGCTTATACAACCAATTATTAAATTTATACAAATTAATAAATTAATCTCTAGATATTTATCTTGATTAACTCCTCTAATTAATCATTTTCTAATTACAGTAAGTAATTAGTCTTTTAATAAATTTTACAAATTAATTATTCTAAATCATTCCTAGTAATTAACTTTTAATTACTTCATTTATAATTAATTACATTTATTCTTAATTAATTACGTAATTTAATCTCCACATTATTAATTATTTCTTAATTAAACAATTCTTAATTTACATCATTAATTATATTAACTAATGATCTCTAATTCAGATTAAATTACTTTATTAATCACATTAAGTGATTAATCTTTAACTAAACACAATTATTAATCACCTTTGATTAATAACAACCGGTAATTAATTATCCTTAATTACTCATATAAATAAATTAATTATCCCATAATTAATTATCTCTATTAATTAATCCTCTGATTAATTTCAAAAGTAATTATCCAAATTACTTTATTAACATATAATCTTTCACTAATTACATTCAGTAATTATCATTAATTACTTTCTTAAGTAATTTATGCTCCATTGCATACACTAGTAATTAATCAATTTATCAAATGATTTCCTTAAATTAATTAAAATAAATTAATTAACTTAAATTAATCATCTTATCAAAATTAATAAATTTCTTAATTACTTTTACCAAGTAATTACATTAACAATTTACAATAGATTATCCAATTAATCTGATTAATTATCCAAAATTAATCCTATATATTAACTAATTAATAATCCTCAGTTAATTGTCTACAGTTAATATCATTTCTTAATTTACTTCTTAATTGATCTTTAGTTATAAATTAATTTAAATTATTAACTTTAATACATAAGTCATTTCTTAATTATCCTATTATCCTTAAGATAATTTATTCTTTAATTAATAACATCATTAACATTACATTTTAAATTTTAATATCATTTGAATTGAAGATTCAAAATGATTATAATTTATATTCAATTTAAAATCTTTTAAATTAAACTGTTTGAATTTTTAATTCAAATTTAAATTTTCAAATTACATTAACATTTAACTTGCAAACCTCAAGTTAAACAATTCATTTATTTTCATTCAAAAATCTTAAATCAAAGAATTCTCAAAAATCAAGTTAATTCTTATTGAAACAAATTACTTATCAACTATTTTATTTTGAACTCATTCTTAAAACGTTCATATTTAAACCGATTTAAATTTTTAGATTTTTGAATTCTAAGTAAACTTGGATTTCTCAATTTATTTTGATTTAAAACTTCGATTTAACTTCCTTTTAACAACTAGAGTCAGAAACTCGATTTTTGAACCCAAATTCATTTTAAACTTTAAAATTCAAATATTCATTTGAATCAAAACTTTAACAAAAATCATATTTAACTGCAGCAACATTTTGTCTCAGATCTAATTTTAAAATCTAGAAATCATCAAGTTTAAATCTGAAAACCCTTTAAATATTTTAAAAACTGCATTTTTAAGACTCAAAATATAAATTTGAATTTATACTTCTAATTAGATTTAGACTTTGTAAAATTTTAGTTGACAAACTTAAATTCAATTCATCATGATTTCAACTAACTTACATTTCATTTTGCTTTAAATTTAGTTTAAATTTAAATGTACAGGTTGTTTATACAGCCTGTAACAATTTAACTTTCACCTGAGACCAAAACAATGTTGCTTCGGGTCAACTGCCTCCGTGCTTCGAGTAAAAATGTAATTTACTCGAGACTTCCCCGAGTCCGAAACCCTGCATACTAAAAACTGCAACCATCAAACCTGGAAACCATCACAATTATCAACCCTATTCACTGCTTCGAGTCCTCCATCACATTGCTTCGAGTCATCTACTCGAGTGACTTGAGTATTCACTAAGACCAAATTCTGCACACCAAAAACACAACACCACCATACTTCACTGGCACGGTGCACGTGCACCGTGGCCCAGCCACCACCGGCCATCCTCTGACACTCCCACACGACGCCAGTCACCTCCAGATCCCATCACAACCACCAGAAGCTAACCACTTGCTCGGAAACAAAAACAAGCCTTCTCCTCTACAACCTGGAAACACCAACACATCCCTCTTCCAAACCTGTCACCCTCGTGTTCTCCACCCTCCGACCATATGAGGGTCTACAACTCCGGCAACTTATTTGACTACAACCCAACTACCACCACCCCAAGTATCCCTACACTCGATCACCAGCATGGGCCGTGGCGATCAATTCTTTATACACAGCAAAACTTTAGGGTTCTAGGTGAAAAACCACTACCGCATCACCCCTGATGAACTTCATCACCGCCACCTATTTTTCCCAGCATCCTCAATCACTCCTCCATCGATCTGAAGAACCCCGACCCCTCCAGTCCACTTGATCTCCAGAAATTGCCCAGAAACCAAAAACAGAACAACTTATGACTACACCACCAACCCTTAACTAAAAAATAAAATTTTAGTTTCAAAAATCCTAATTTTGATTTAGTGATCAGTTCATAAGCTGGAATGGATAATTTAAGACATTCGAAATTATCACTTGTATTAGAATTAGACTGCTCCTAAAGTTTTACAGAGCAAATTAATTTTGTTTAGCATGAGTTAAATTTTAAAATTTTCTTTATAATCAACAAAACATATTTTATTTAGATGTTTTGTCCTAACAATCAATAGGTTGATCAATAAATATTTTTGAATTAACTCAGGCTTTTGAAAATTTTAAACAGAGGCAAACTCCAAATAACATGCAGGCTTCATTTCATCATGATATAATGCAATGCATATACAATCAGGCATCTCTACTATTCTTCATAAAACTAAAATAAGTTACTCACAGCAATGGGGAAAACAAAGCAAGTTTATAATGAATCAATTTGGATTTGCAGGCTTTAACATACAGTAATACCCTTTTCACAATAATCCAGAGTAAAAATGAATATATAAATATTCAATCAATATATTCAGGCATTCAAATATTTGCATGTAACAGGTTTAAAAACTTAAGAAATTTAAAAGTGTTACTCACAATTGCATTTGGAAGAGACAGAGCATTCTTGTTTTGCAACAGCTAATACTTTAAAAACTGGAATTGCTGTAAATTTTTTTTTTTTTTTGCTTTGACTTTGCATTGATGCTTCAGTTATTAAAATATAAGTGTTTGCTATGCTATGCTACGTTTGAATGAACTGAAATAGTAGGATATATAAATAGGAAAACTGTTGAACAGCTGTAGGTTACCATATGTACAAGTTTAACTTGTTTTGAAATGGGCAGATTTTTGTATCAGAGAGGTACAGATTTATATTCATTTGAATTGACAAAATTATGTGCTGAGATGATAGTGATTAAGATTTGGTTCCTCTATTAGTTAACATAAGCATAATTAGGTACAGCTGCAAAAAGATATGTGTAAGTGTACAATCTGCAGGCCAAACTTTAGCTTGTATATGAAGCTACATGTTTATAAATATCTGTTTATTGTTTCTAGTTCAAACTATAATATACATCTTAGTGAACTGTTATTTTCAGACTTTGACCAATTTCATTTGACTAGAATGAAGATATTTATTTAGCTTTGCATACTTGTCTTTTTCTTTTCAATTCTTGTCTGCATACTTCAATTATTTTGTCTTGTATACTTACAAGTATGTGTTTTAAATTTTCCTTTGCATTAGCTTGCACTACACATTTCTTACAGGCCTTATTCTTTTTTTTTTCTTTATTAGCTTAGCTTTACTTTTACTATTTCCTGCATGTTATATCTTATGTCCAAGTATATATAGTTGTTGTTTTAGTCTTTGCTATGAATTAAGTCTTAATATTTAGTTCTATTTTCTAACATGTGTTCTACCTTTATATTTTTTCTTTATTTTATTTTTAACATAGACTAACAAATATTTGATTACTTATTATTATTTTACTTTATACTTATATTAATATTAATAAATGCTTATTTTAATTTGAACATTTTTAAACCTTTATTTTTAATTTCCAAATCATAAATTTTATTCAAACACACATATACATAAATAAAGTTGACATGAAAATTTTATTAAAAATTCATTTGTAAATATTTACATAATTAATAGAGCTCGTTATTAAGTCAAATGATTTATAAAAGTATTCATCTATTAATAAACTATTTATTTTTATCAAGATAAATTTAAAACAAATTAAACCAACCTTTTTGCTAAATTTAAATGTAAGCTAAATTTATTTTAAACAACTAAACTTAAATCTTGAGTAATTTAAAATAATATAATCATTTATTAAATAGCTTAAATATCAAATTTCTAAATTTTCAAAAATATTAGAATTAGAAAACATATCTATTTTTAAATTAAAACAAAGATTTTCCATGTACAATATATATACAGATATATATACATTATAAATAGAAGGCAATTTGATTAACTTCTAAAGGATAAATTATCAGTTAAATATTTATTTAAAAGAAGATTATTAAATCAATTCATATATTATTTACAAATATAATCAAATCAATTTAATTTTTAATGTAGATTATTAAATTGATATTGTCCCAAATTTCCAAGATATCACACCATGTGATATAAAATTTTATATTGTTGCGTCAGTCGACTGGCTCAGGGATTCAGCCGACTGATGCTGAAGGTTGAAAATATTCAACCTTCTGGTCCGGTCGACTGAGGCCTTGGGACATTTGACTGACCATGTATATATAATTTTTTTTGTTGGTGTGTCAGTCGACTGACCTCCTGGTCCAGTCGACTGATGTAGAGTATTTTCTGCAATGAATTTATTTTGGTGTAAAATGTATATATATTATTTATGTTTGTTAATTCTTTTAATACGAGTAATTTTTAGTTTCATGAATGATATAGAAATAACTTTATTTTTTAGTTAAATGTTAATATTTTCTATATGTGAGATATCGATTAATGCACCAGAAATAAATTTATTTAAAAACAGAAATGTACAAATGTAGAAAATTTATTTGAAAATACAACGAAAGATAATTAAAACTATGATTATTTCGAGGGGCTAGGCATCTTGAACTCTTTCAGTTGCTTACGACGAACATTCGATTCCTCGTTGCGATCCCACGAATTCGGTGAGTATAGTGGTCATGGTGGAGACGAAGTCGATGGTCGTCTGATAGGCGAAACAACATGTTTGTCTATAGGATGTGACGATGCCCCACAGAACTTTATAGCGATGTGCTTACTTATTCCTATCCGTCTGTAGTTTATTTTTTATTCGTAATACATCTCCGATTGTAGCATTAGAGATTCCTGCTGATAATGGTGGAGATCGTCGATCTTTTATTTTGTGTTCGGAGGAATATCAATAGTCTTCTTCCCCTTTTTCTTGTCCGGAGTATATCCGGTGTGGTAGACCAATGATGGTGAATTTTTATGATCGGGAGTTTATGGAGAGTTGTTCGAGGCAATGAATTCAGTAGAGTCTGTGGAGGATTTGACATTGTTGAAATGTAGTTTGTTGGAATAAAGAACGAATGATAGCTTTAGAGTTAATTTCAGTTTGATTTTAAGAAAGTAGAATATGTAACTATTTATAGCCTAATTCTAAGAAAAAATAGGAATGAATTTAGTGGGTTATATTAATTCTAGCCAAGAAGTATGGTGAAACATTAGCTTTTCTGTTGGCTGAGCTATTTTGTATAATTTTAAATGTTTATAAAAAGTAGTTTTATATATTAATAAAATTAAATGTGACATGTAATGTAGTATAAATTAATGTTACCATACAATAAGATGGCATTACTAGACTAAAATAGAAAACATTAATAGCTTAGGTGGTTAAGACACTTGAGTTATTTACACAGGACACAAGTTTGAGTCTCAGCATGGTCAAAATTTTGAATTTTTGCGAAATTTTTTATTTTTGAGTTTTTAATTAATAATTTTTATGTATTATTTATATATCTTTACTAGAAATTATACCGAGCTCATGTCATAATTTTATAGACGTATTTTCTAATAGTGGTTTAGTAAAAATATCGGCTAATTGATTTTCTGATGGTACGTATTCCAAATTTATTACTTCTTTTTCTATAATATCACGTAAAAAATGATGTCTAATATCAATATATTTAGTTCTTGAGTGGTTTACTAGATTTTTAGATAGATTTATTGCACTAGAATTATCATAGTAAATTGTTGCTTTTGATAGATTGATTCCAAAATCTTTAAGTGTCTGTTGCATATAAATTACTTGTGTGTAAGCTAGTACCGTAGAAATATATTCTGCTTCACAAGTTGATAAAGAGACACGGTTTTTTTTTCTTACTAAACCATGATACTAAAGATTTACCAATGAAGTGACATGTATCGCTTGTGCTTTTTCTATCTGTTCGTGATCCTCCAAAATCAGCATCGTTGTATGATACTAATTCGAACGAACACTCTTTCAAATAGGAAAGTCCGAAATTTGTAGTTTTACTAAGATAGCGTTTTATACGTTTTACAGCACGTAAATGTGATTCTTTTGGGTCAGATTGAAATCGTGTACATAAGCACACACTCATCATAATATCTGGTCTACTTGTTGTTAAATAGAGTAGTGATCCTATCATACTACGATATAGTTTTTGGTCTACACTTTTATCGTTTACATCTTTATCCAGATGTGCTGTTGTGCTTATAGGTGTTGGTTTTGGCAGAAGTGTTTTCCATTCCAAAATGTTTGATAAGATTATTATAGTATTTTTCTTGATTAATAAAAATTCCATTTGAAACTTGTTTTATTTGAAGTCCTAGAAAATATGATAATTCTCCCATTTGGGACATTTCAAATTCTCTAGTCATTATTTCAGAAAATTCGTTACATAATTCATTATTAGTTGAGCCAAATATGATGTCATCGACATATATTTGAACTATTAATATATCATTTTTCGAATGTTTTATAAATAAGGTTTGATCTATTTTTCCAATTTCAAAACCAGAATTAATTAGATAACTTTTTAGTCGTTCATACCAAGCACGTGGTGCTTGTTTTAAACCATATAAAGCTTTCTTCAGTTTATATACATGATCTGGATATTTTTCATGAATAAATAAAGGAGGTTGTTCAACATAAATGTTTTTTTTAATATAGCCATTTAAAAAAGCACTTTTAACATCCATTTGATAGAGTTTAAAGTTATTAAAACACGCGTACGCCAATAAGATTTGTATTGCTTATAGTCTAGCAATTGGAGCAAACGTTTCTTCGTAGTCTATTCCTTCTTCCTGATTATATCCTTGTGCTACTAGTCTTGCTTTATTTCTAGTTATATTTCCTAATTCATCTGCTTTATTTTTATAAACCCATTTAGTTCCTATAACAGTCTGATCGGTCGGTCTGGGTACTAGTTCTCAAACTTCATTTTGTTCAAACTGATTTAGTTCTTCTTGCATAGCAATAATCCAATTTTCATCGGATGATGCTTCCTTAGTATTTTTAGGTTCTATAGTAGAGAGAAAAGCAACATTACCCATTAAATTTAATTGATTTCTAGTTCGAACATTTGAATTTATTTGTCCAATTATATTTTTTGTAGGATGATTTCGTAAAACTCTTCGAGGAGATCTTATTGTATTATAGTATTTATGTTTTCTAAATTATTAATAATGTTTTCATCTTCTCTAAAATTATGAATGATTTCGTCATCATCTCTTGAATTGTTTATTATTATATTTGTTTTATTATTATTAAGTAAGTCATTTTCATTAATTGTATTAGAAACAAGTTTAGAGTTCTCATCAAAACATACGTGGAGTGATTCTATTATAGTATTTGTTCATTTATTAAAAATTCGATAAGCTTTTCTTGGATCTGAATATCCAAGAAATATTCCTTCGTCACATTTTGAATCAAATTTGCCAAGCTGATCTTTGGTATTTAATATAAAACATTTCAATCCAAATATTTTAAAATAAGATATGTTTGGTTTTCTACCGTTAAAAAGTTCGTAAGGAGTATTTTTAGTGAGAGGTCTAATAGAAACACGATTCAAAACATAACAAGCAGTTGCAACAGCTTCTGCCCAAAATTGTTTTGGAAACGTGCTTTCATTTAGTAAAGTTCTTGCATATTCTTGTAGAGTATGATTCTTTCGCTCTACAATTCCATTTTGTTGCGGAGTTCTAGGAAACAAAAAGTTATGAAATATTCCTTTCCTTTTACAATAGTTATCAAATTGTATATTTTCAAATTCACCTCCGTGATCACTTCTAATATTTTTAATTTTAATACCTTTAAATTGTTAATTTGTTTAACAATTGGTTTGAAAATTTCAAAGGTATCGCTTTTATTTCTCATAAAGATAGTCCATGTATATCTAGAAAAACCATTAACTATTACAAATATGTACTTATTATGATTTATGGATTGAATTTGGGTAGGGCCAAATAAATCCATGTGAAGTAACTTGAGCGGTTATAAAGTCGAAATAACTTTCTTAGATTTAAATGAAGATTTAGTGAATTTACCTAATTGACATGAGTCACATATATTATTAACTTTAAAATTCATGTTTGGTAATCCTTTTACAAGATTGTTTTCAGAAATTTTATCTATATTTTTGAAATTGATATAACAAAATTGTTTGTGACATATCCAGGGATCATTTTCTTTAGCTATTAAACACATATTTGAGTTATGATTAACTTTCATATTTAAAACGTAAATGTTTTTATCTCTATTTCCTTCGAAAATAAGATTTTGATTTTGATCAAGAATACTACATTTATTTTCAGAAAATGATATTTTAAAACCTTTATCGCATAATTGACTTATACTTAATAGATTATGTTTTAAATTCTTAACTAATAAATTTTTTATAATAAGAGGTAAATTAAATGTACCGTAATTTCTCACATCGCCTTTGTCGATGATATATCCCTTGGAATTATCTCCAAAAGTGACAGAACCTCTATATGAGTATGTCATATTTATCAGCATATCTTTGTTTCCTGTCATGTGTTTTGAGCAACCACTGTCGAGTATCCATTTTCCTCTTTTATTGAGTCCTGCAAAAAATATGAGATAACGTTGGTACCCACCTTTTAATGGGTCCTAAGAGTTAGGTCTTAGGAAACCAAACCCAAGAGGGTTTAGTATCCCTTTTATAAATATAATTTTTATTATTATGAACATTTTCTGTGAATGAACTAATATACTTTTTTCCTTATTAACTTATTATTAGTTTTAGGTACCCATATATTTATAGTTTTAGAAACTAGTCTGTTTGAAGACATGGATGTTTTATCATTTTTAACTTTGTTTAAATAACTAGATTGTGACTCTTTAACTTTCTTCTTATATCCTAAACCATGTTTATTACTAACAGATTGTGAATTCTCAATAATCCTAGATAAATTTTCTCTTCCTTTATTAAAATTTGAAACATTTTTAGTGATTCCATCTAGTTTGGTCTTTAGACTTGAATTTTCTAGTTCTACCATTTTAGTATTAGTTTTTAAAACATGATTTTTAGAAACAAGACTATCATTCTTATCTTTTTGATATTCAATTTCTCGACTCAATGATATAAGTTGAGAATTAACATTAGGGAGATTCTTGAGTTTTCTCAAGTTCTTCTTCCAAAATTTTCTTCTCATCTTTAAGCATATCTCTTTCGAATTCTGCATTGTTCTGATTTTCTACAGCTTCTTTATATTTTCTTTTAAGACTTTTTAAAGTATCTAATAATTCAGAGTTTATTTCTATCATATCATCAAAAGTAAAATCATTAACCTCATTAGCTTTGGTCATAAAATATACGTAAGCTTTTTCATTATCGCTATCACTTTCACTTCCTGAAGAAGAAGATGAGGAATCTGAATCATTCCATGTGACTGAAAAGGCTTTTCTTTTGAATTTGTCCTTCCTTTTATTTCGATATTCTTTCTTTTGATCTGGACAGTCCTTCTGCATATGCCCCTTTTTTTGACAGTTAAAACATTGCATAATTGATAAAGATGGTGGTTTATTGCTGTTTGAGCTTTTCTTACCATTATTTCTGTTTCCTTTTCTATGTTTCAAGAATTTCTTGAAGTTCTTTGCAACAAAAGCTAGATCATCTTTGTCTGAGTCTGATTCTTCTTGTTCTGCAAGAAATGCTATATTCTTTTTATCTTGAGCCTGAACTCTTTTTTCCTGCAAATTCACTTCATAAGACATTAGATTTTCTATTAATTCTTTTGGAGTTATTTTGGGAATATCGTTCGCTTCTTCAATAGCGAGAACTTTTCTTTCCCATTCTTCCGTTAAAGAATTAAGGATTTTGGATACGATATCAAAGTCATAATATTTTTCTCCTAGTCCTACTGATGAATGATAAATATCCTGAAATCTTGAGTACATGTCATTTATGGATTCATTTTCTTTCATTTTAAAGTTTTGAAACTGACTCTTGAGCATGGATATTTGCTTTGTTTAATCTTGTTGGTTCCTTTGTGTGTAACTTTGAGTGCACGCCGTATTTTATATGCAGTAGTGCACATGCTAACACGGTTAAACTCATTTTTCTCTAAGGCACAAAACAACATATTCATGGATTTTGCATTAGCTGTAGCATCTAATTTCTGTGTATTTGATCAAGTGCAATATTCTTCAATAGGAATAGTATATTCTGTCTGAGTTATATTCCATGACTCAAAACTACTTCCTTGCATATATATTCTCATTCATGTGGCCCAATAGTTATAATTCATGCCATTAAATAGTGGTGGACGTGCAGTGGATTGTCCTTCAACAAAGCTAGTGTTAATACTAATGCTAGTGCTGGTGTTAGTGTCCATATTATTAGATTATCGAATAACTGTGTTACGGTTATATAATGACCTTGTTCAGATACCAAATGAAAGTGTGCTATGGATCGTGTAATATGGATATATGATAATACAGAGTATAATGATGATAATAATACTATAAATAGTGTGGAATAAAACGCAGTATAGTAAAATGACACTAAAGATTTTTATACTAGTTCGGAGCACCGTCCTACGTCCACTCCCAGACTCTTTCTGAAATTTCACTAAAACAACAAACCTCACTTAACCCGGAGGAATAGGTTTATACACCCCTGAGCAACCGAACGGGGACCTGAGCAGCAGAACAGGATTTCGCCTCAACAGCCGAAGAGGACTTCACTCGCCTGAGCAGCAGAACAAGACTTCAACAAATACAGAAAATAGTTTTGATTTTTGTGTGTTCTGATAACACGGATTTTTCACTTGTAGTGCACCCTTTCTATAATCTTCTCCTCGAATATAAATATATATATATTTGAAGTGTATGAAGAATAGAAAGGTATAATATTGCTTTAATGCAGAATAATTGAAAGTATGATAGAAAAGAGATTTTAGAAAGTTAGATCAGAGAATAAGAGAAATCGATTGTGATTAAGTAAGTGAAATGAAGTTGGAGTTTGTATTTATAAAGGTTAGAAAGCAAAGACTGTTAGTGAAGAGTTTCGATCGAAGTGTTGCATCCGAATCTTTTCGTTAAAGGTTCATGACTCTTCACAAAAGTCGTGTCTTTTCAAAAAAGTGGCTGTTATAGAAATTTAGTCGACTGGGCCTCTAGGTCAGTCGACTGAGTATTCAAAATAATTTTAAATTCAAAATTCATATATTTATGTAACTGTGCATGCTGCACAAAAATCTCATCGTCAATCGACCGTCTCAGGTGGTCAGTCGAACGACCTTGTTATTTTTGTGCAGCTTGCACAATTAATATATATATATATATTAATTTCTATAACTTAAAACACTTTTTAATTTAAATGTGTGCTTATATATGTAAAAAATATTCAGTAAATATAATGATTAAATATATAAGCTAGTGCAGACATAATCGAGGAGAGATTTTAACAAATATTGACCTAGGTCTTAAAAACAAAATACCATAGTTGATGCGTCGGTTTATAAAGTCTCGTCTCCTTGTCTTTTTTTGTCGTAGCAGCCGTCAAATTTATATGTCATAGTGATAGCTTCGTGTCATGAATCAAAACCAAGTCTCAACAACGTGGTAGCCTGTTATTTTCTAAGTACAACAATCAGTCCTCTTGGAGAACTATAGTATGCATTCATACGATGAAGTATCCGAGTGTTTCATACTGTCTGTAATTTAGATGGGAGTTTGTCGGTCAAAGTCTCGCCTGATTCCGAGTTAGAATGAAAAAGTTATTGCAGTCTGAACAAAAAAAATAGTGACTTCTGCACTAGGCGGAATTTAAATATGGGGATATGCTAGCCTGTTATTTTTTAAGTACAATTGTCGGTCTCCATGAAAAACTACAATGCATGTTCAAAATTCTTATTTTAAAAATTTATGTTAAAAGTTGATGTTTTTAGTAAATGGGTAAATGGATTACCTATTTATAGCCCTTTTAAAAATAGGTCAACGCAACCCATAACCCATTTGATAATATTCATAAATGGGTTGACCTAACCGATTTATAAGTAGGGTAAATGGGTTGGGTCATATTTTGACAGGTCTACTTAACTCCCCCTAAAACTAATCACTCTCTCTTAATCTAAGCCCAACTACTCTAACTACTCTATTTTATAATTCTTCCCCTTTGTCATCAACAAAAATCTAATCCTATACTTATATATATAACTGCCACTTAATCTAATACTATCTAAACTAAATAGTAATAAGGAAGTATAATAAGCGAAATAGAACTTATTATATATCATGTTATATTTACATATTTATATGGATTATAGACACAAAATATATTTAAGAACATAAATTATAGAATTATACTTCTAATGAGAGTTTTTGATAATTGGAGATTTGTGAATTGAACAATTTGGATAATGAAAACAAAAGTTTCCACGTTGTTCAACCAAATTTCCATCTTTTTCATAACATATTTCGCCTTCGCAGACCACCTTGTCGTCTTCTTCCATATGTGATTCTTCTTCTTCATCTTCTTCTTCTTCTTCGCTGCACCCTAAAGGGTTGTGCACTTGAATGTTGGGAGAATTTTCTTCAATCACAATAGGATTTTCATGATTATCCATTAGGAATTTTTGCAAATTCCGAAGAATTTTGCGTTGCTTTTGTTGTTCTTTTTCCATCTTTATTTGCACAACTTGAAGTTCAGTAAATATTTATATGGCATCATTTAAAGATTCCTCAATCTTTATTACACATGCCAGTGTAGTGCGTCGAAATGGACCAGAATGAGGAGAAGGAAATGATATTGTATCATTTTGGTTTGATTTTATGGAGGAGGCCATTAATTTTAATTTTTAGAAGTTTAATACAGAGAAAGAGAAGTGAGAAGACAGAAAAATTCGAAATACATAGGTTTATATAACTACCAAATTATTTTTAGAGGGAAAATCAAATTTTCAAATTTTGTCGTTGTATGTCGACATGGGTGATAGAGGTATGTCGACATACCTATGAGAAAATTTTGATTTTTCTTTTGTGCCTTTGTTTAAGTGTTAATATGTCTATATTCTATAACTCAGTTACTAAACAAATGCCTAGTTCTCTTCTTAATTTAGTAAATATAGATTGATTTAATGGTTTGGTTGAAATATCAGCAATTTGATTCTCGAAGTTGATAAATTCAAGAGAAATATCTCTTTACTTATATTATCTCTGAGAAAACAATGTCTAATATCAATATGTTTATTCTTAGCATGATGAGTAGGATTTTTAGATAAATTTATTGCACCAGTATTATCACAATAAATTGGTGATTTCGAAATTGTTAATCCAAAATCTTTTAAGGTTTGTTGCATATAAATGACTTGAGAGCAAGCCAAAGCAACAAAGATATATTCTGCTTCAGTTGTTGATAACGAAACAGTATTTTTCTTTTAATCAAACCAAACCAGAGAATTCTTCAAAAAGCGACATGTTCCACTTGTACTTTTTCGGTCAGATTTGCAACCAGTATAGTCAACATCGCAATAAGAGATTAGATCTAATAAATCATTTTTAGGGTAAAATAAACCATAGTCAAAAGTATGCTTAACATATCTTATGATACGTTTCACAGCTTTTAAGTGAGTCTTTTTGGGTTGAGATTGATATATTGCATAGAGGCAAACACTATGCATGATATCAGGTCTACTCGCAGTGATATATAGTAGTGATCCACTCATTCTCGTATATAGTTTTTGATTCACATCTTTTGAAAGATCTTCCTTATCTAAATCTTCATTGATCGCCATAGGAGTGGGTTTTCTACTTGCAGTAGTCATACCAAATTTATTAACTAGATCCCTAGCATATTTTTCTTGACTAATGAAATTACCGTGATCTAATAGTTTTATTTGTAAACCTAAGAAGAAAGTAAGTTCATCCATATGCCTCATCTCAAACTCTTTTGTCATTATTTCAGAAAATTCTTTATTCATTTCATGATTAGTTGATCCAAAAATTATATCATCTACATAAATTTGTACTAGTTGGATATCATTTTTACTTCTTTTAATGAAAAGAGTATTATCTACTTTACCAATTTCAAAATTTGATTGCAATAAAAATGATCTTAGTCTATCATACCATGCTCTAGGAGCTTGTTTCAGACCATATAGAGCTTTCTTAAGTTTGAAAACATGGTTCGGAAATTTTTCATCTTCAAAGAGTGGGGGTTGTTCAACATAAACTTCCTATTTAACAAATCCATTTAGAAAAGCGCTTTTAATATCCATTTGAAATAATTTGAAATTATTATAATTTGTGAAAGCAAGTAGAATTCTAATTGCTTCTAATCTTGCTACGGGCGTAATGGTTTCATCAAAATCTATTCCTTCTTCTTGACAATAACCTTGTGCTCCTAATCGAGCTTTATTTCTAACGACCTCAACTAGTTCAGTCATTTTATTTTTATAAACCCACTTAGTTCCTATTATAGTTTTATCCTCCGGTCTAGGAACAAGTTCCCAAACATCACTTCTGATGAATTGATTCAGTTTTTCTTGCATAGCCAGAATCCATAAATCATCAGATGATGCTTCCTTTGGATTTTTAGGTTTAATAGATGATACGAAAACTACAATACTCATGTTATTTACTTGATTTCTAGTTCTAAAAAAAGATTCAATGAAAGCTTAACCTTTTTATTTGGATGAATGAGTTTATTATTTGTTTCAATTGATTCGTTATTTATTGTAGAAAAATCCTCTTCATCATTAATTTGTTCAATATCTTTGAAATTTTCATCAAACGAAACATGCATTGTTTTTTCAATGGTATTAGTTTTTAAATTGAAAACTCTCCATGCTTTACTTCTATTAGAATATCCGATAAAGATTCCTTTATCGGATTTAGGATCATATTTATCTAAATTATCTTTGTAATTAGAATAAAACATTTACTTTCAAAGATTCTAAATTAAGATACCTTTGGTTTCTTCATGTAAAGAAGTTCATAGGGTGTTTTATTAGTTAATGGTCTAATTAATATTCTATTTAAAATGTAGCAAGCTGTAGCAACTGCTTCAGCCCAAAAATATTTTTGTAAATTACTATCTGAAAGCATTGTTCTAGAACACTCTTGAATCGTCGTATTTTTTCGTTCCGCCACTCCGTTTTATTGTGGAGTTCTTGGAAAAGAGAAATTATGAGTTATTCCATTTTTATTGCAGAATCTCTCAAAATTTTCATTTTCAAATTCTCCACCGTGATCACTACAAATAGTTATAATTTATAAAGAGAGTTGGTTTTGAAGTCTTTTTTTTTAATTTTAAATGAATCAAAAGTATCACTTTTATGTTTCATAAAAATTGTCCATGTAAACCTAGAATAATCATCTACAATTACAAAAACATATTTATTGTGATTTATTAATTGAATTTGAGATGGACCAAATAAATCTAAATGAAGTAACCAAAGAGGTTATGAAGTCGAGATCATATCTTTTAATTTGAAAGAACTCTTCCTAAATTTTGCTAATTGACAAGCATCACATATACTATCTATTTTAAAATTCGTTTTAAGGAGACCTCTTACTAGATCAAGTTTAGAAATTTTAGATAAGAGTCTAAAATTCAAATGTCCAAATCTTTTATGTCAAATCCAAGGGTCACTTGTGTTAGCCAAAAGACATAGATTATCATTTGAGATTTTCATACTAAGAATATAAATATTTTTCTTCCTAATTCCTTCAAATATAATATTTGAATTATTATCTTCGATGTGACACTTATCTTTTTTAAATTTAATTTTGTATCCTTTATCGCAAAGTTGACTAATACTAAGTAGATTGTGTTTTAGTTTTTTAACTACTAGAACATTAGAAATAGTAGGAGTTTTAGAGCCACCGACATTGTCGATGCCGATCACATATCCTTTTGAGTTTTCTCTGAAATTAACCAATCATCCATCTTTGTAAATAATATTATTTAGCATATCTGGATTACTATTTGTATGTCATGAACATCCATTATCAAGTATCTACATATTCTTCTTAATTTGTACAATTTGTCCATTGAGAGTTGATTTTTCAAGGGCCATATAACATTTTTCTTCCTACATAGAATACAAACTTGGTAGAAAATTTGATTTTATATAATAACTATGCAAACTTATGAGATAATGATGATTTGAACAGATTTAAACTAGGGTTAACAAAATTCCCAAAAATAGCCATTTTTCAATTTTTCAAAATTCAGGTTATGAAAACCTTGCTCCGATACCAAATGTTAGAAATGCGGATTACGGATCTTAAGGCTAGAATAACACTAGAGGGGGTAAATAGTGTTTTGTGGATTTAATAAATCTTTTTCAAACTTATGTAATTTAATCACCAACAAATGTAATACAAAGACACAGATATAATCAAAGAATCGGACACAGATGCAAATAATAAGTATAAAGCAGTAAAGGAAAGAACATACCAGGATTTTATACTGGCTCAGAGTTACCCTATTCCAGTCCCACATAATTGTACGGATTTCTTTTCAAAATAATCTTCCAGATTACACCCTCAATTTCAAGGCCACGAGGTGCACCCTCCTGTATTCAAGTCCGGGGCAAACTCTGTTGATTTATCAAGCCACAAGATTACCTAATCAATTTCTGGGACAACAGTCACACTCAATTGATTTCAAGGCTCAACCGCACCTTTTACTCAATAGTTTAATTTACAAATAATCCTATAATTTTGAATAGCACTGAGATCTTATAGAGAGAGTGGCAGAGAATCAAACAAGAGATATTCAAGTTTGATTCACTTGGTATTTTGGCAGAGTATAGTTTTGGGTTCCTTTAGAATAAATGTGGAAGATGAAGTGGAGAGAAAAATAAGTGAAATCTGATTAAAAATTCATTTAGAACCACTGGTATTTATAGAAGATCAACAGCCATATCTATTCATGAAAAAATACAATGAATAGACACTTCTTTTGAAAATTTGAATTTGAATATTAACGGGCACCATGTCGACATGGAGGGTAGGAGTATGTCGACATGCTCTAGACAAAAATGGTGATTTTGATTTTCTTATTAGAATTGGTTCCTATAATTTTTCATAACAATTTCTAAACTTTTATAAATATACTTGAATATAATTTAAACATATAAAAGAGTGTAGAAAGTAATTTTAATATATAAGCTTAATCTATAATGTTATTTAAAATCTAAGTATATAAATATTTAAAGCTAAATATTAAAATAAGAGATAGTTTAAAATTAAGGACAATTTTGAAATCAAAATATTAAAAATGATAAAGATAATTTTGAAGCTAAAGTATTTCAAACAGGAGAGATGTATTTTTTAAAAGAAGGTTTTGGAAATATTTTAAAATAAGAGATATGTTTTTGAAAAGCATTTTCATAAAATTAGTAGATATCATAATAGGACCACTATATGTTCCACTAGATATTGTCGTTGGTTCCATCCCACTAGGGTTCCATCCCTTTAACAAGCTCGAAGTGGATTCCATTCCACGAATAAATTTCGAATGAAGATGTAAATGCTTTCAAGAAGTTTTAACATAATTCTAGACTCAATACTTATCGTGTACTTTGAAATCTTGAACTCTTGATATCTTGATACTCATGAGTCTTCAATCTTGATTTTTTCAATCTTTAAATTCATTAGTCTTGTATCTCTATACTGTATAGTCTTCATTCTTGATACCTGCATGTTTATATCCTGCATATACACATATAAATCTAAACTATAATGTTAATATTTATATTTTATAATAAGTCCTAACGTTATTGTCATCAAAATCATCCTTCTCAAGGACTAACAGTTGAGTCTTGCCATGAGCAGAGGAAAGGGATGGGAAGTCATTATCGTTAAAGTCATCATCGCTCCTTACGAAACTATTGGCTCTCCAAATGTTAACCTTAGGATGACATGATGCATTACGATAAATTTGATTCGTAGCTTGCTTGTAATAGACCTTTTGGACTTGCATGAGACTACATCAATGAAGCCATCATCTTTTCTTTTATCCAGTGGGATTTTCGAACGCTGTTTGTCCATGGATCGACTGAGATCTGAGGAGAAGAGGAAATCCTAAACACCTTTATCAAGTTTCAAGAGAAATTTCAGTTTGTTATATGTTGTTGTTCATACTATTTGGCCAGCGATCTCGATAGTGTACAATATGGTAGGCGTTAGGGTACACTATAAAGAGGAAATGAATTGTCAGTGTAACCAGTGTAGTCTAACGATGGCAATTACAATAGGGTAGGCACTACGATACACTTTTTAAATGAAATCGGTTCTTAGTGTAACAAATGACATCCAGCAAGGGCAATTCCAATAGGGTAGGTATTACGGTATATTTTTCAAAGGAAATGAGTTCTCCATGTGGGCAGTGACGTCCAACGACTACGTGTTAGAACTTTGGGCTCTATTATGTCGCAATTATTTCAGTGCTTTAGTTGTGACTTTGAGCTTAATAGAGTGTATATGCTTAGGCGACAGTATGTTGGGACTTTGATTTCAATTGATCCGTAGTTGTTTCGGCATCCGAGTTGAGAGTTTGAGCTCAATAGCAGGCATACGATTAGATATGGAATAAATTATAGCAATACCTTAACATATGATGTCACTATAATGTTGTACCATATTTAGCTTACTTGTTGGGTGTAGGAGACATAAGTTGAGGTATGGTTTTTGAGTATAAGTATTGATTTACTAGCTTAAAGGTAATATGCACTTATATGATGCGTTTCACCCACCAAATGTATGTTTGACCCTATCTATTTTTTTTTTATATTATTTTTTACCATGACAGGTAGATAGAGACGACCGATAGTGATCCTGGAGATGTGCATTTACCTATTAGCTATCTACTAGTATTTGATATTTTTCCTAGACACTTAGTTGTTATTTCTTAGTTTTTTTTATATTTTGTAATTGAGGATTATTAGCTATAGCTGCAGTTTTGTTTTATCTATATGGAATCATAGAATTTTTCAGTATTATACTATTCACTCCGTTGCGAATTTCAAAAGTGTAGATTTTTTGTAGATAGTCGTTTTATATATTTAACCTTAAAACGTTCTACCGCCAACGACATCCACGATGCCAATGTCACTTTTAGACTTGGGTTAAGACATCGTAGATGGCAGGTTGTTACATCTTGAGAGTGAGCCTTACTTAGACGAACATGTAACTGGGCTATATATGGCTTAGGCGACACTTATTAAGCAGATCTTGATGGTTGGGCTTCAGACATGCTTGGTACGATTTTTATTTTGCTAGAAAAATGGGCATCGGGGTTGTATTGTAAAATTAGTTTCGCCTTGAGCCTATAAATATAACTCAAGGCTAGTGCAGTTACTATAAAAATGGAAGTGAATAAAATCTTCTCTCTATCGCCTTAACTTCTTTCTCTTTTATATTATTGTCCTTTACTCTTCTTTATACAATATTAAATCATAAAAATCGATAATTTCAACAAACCCTAAATTACTTTTAATAAAATTGGAATAAATAAATTTTCAATCAAAATACATAAATCAAATGACAAAAAAGTATATGTTTTGGCAATAATAAAAGGTTTACATTATAATTCATTTATCTCATAAATTTGTCCTACATTTAACAAAAAAAAATCCGTTTCCTTATCATATATTTAAATATAAACTAAGGTTCGACATTTCACTCGGCATAATGAAATTCTGGCATTACGGTTCAATTTCAGAAGAGATAAGACCTGAATTTGGTTACAATTTTTGTTAATTGACCAACAAAGAGAAGGAATAGTCACTTGGCACCACCTAGTAAGAGAAAGATAGAAAAAAGCATGGGAAGCATCTAACACCAAAAACCAAGCAAGAGAAATTTCCTAAATTCTATGGCTTATTCGATGTACGAGTTGAGCGCACGAGAAATTAAGAAAGAGAAATCGAGCATGACAGAGAAATCGAGTAGGGAGAAATGAGAATCGAGAACAAACACAGGAATCAACTAATAGAGAGGTTTTGTTTGGTTGTCTGATGAAGACGATATTTGTAGGGTTAATAATTTAGGATTGCAGTAGATGATACAGTCCATTTTGATAAGACGGACTAATTGGGTTTGTTTATTATAAGAATAATGTTAAAGTAGAATTTATAATGAAGTGGTTGGGCGGTAGCAAATAAAATATGGTTGTTTTTCATAATTTGAGGGTTGGAACTTGTTAAAATAAAAGTATAGCCAATAACATATGCAATTACATTTACATGTGTTAAATTTCAATTAGGACCATACAAAATTATAGTGCCTACTGACAAACTTCTGTAAGAATATCCAAAATTTCATCCTAATATTCGGAATTTTGATACAAACTGAAACTAAATATTTAATTATAGTTGTAAGCTTTGGTGTCACGCATTTTTTATATCAACGTGAACTATCAAAATGTCTCTCTATATATTATCAAATCTTAATCACTTAAAAATAAAATCTAATGTTAAACTTCTATTACAAATTCAATCGCTCAAGAAAGTAGAATCTAACAATTAAACATGCTTTACAAACTCAAAACGTTTCTAAAAATAGAATATAAAATCAAACTTTCTTCACAAATTCAAAATACATCTTTACAAATATACAAATCTTAATATTATTTGAAAATAAAAAATTATTTTTTGACTGATTTAAACATATACATTTTATAAGAAAAACAGTACACGTGCTTCGAGCATGCAGTAACACTGATAGAAAAATGGAGTGATTGGAACGGAAAGTTAACTTCGCATAAACACGGGTTTCTTTTTCAACATTACCGAATCCTGTGATTTTGAGCCTATCGCCTATTTACAACCAGGATTCACCAAACTTCTTCCAGTATTCTCCAATTGGCAAAGCTTGAATCACCAAAACCAGTCCTATTCCAAACCCAAAACCAATGCCTACGGAGAGCGCGGACTCAACTTCATATCTCCAGTGAGACGGTTCATCACTGTCAAACTCCGATTGATTCGATCCTTCACTGCTTGGAGTCAAGACATTGCATGGCTTCGGTAATGGGTTGCCACACAACCCCTTATTACCTTGAAACGAAGCCTTTGTGAAGGTAGAGAACTGGTTTCCTTCTGGTATCTTTCCAACCAATTCGTTGTTCGATAGATTCAACGAAGATAAGAACGTAGGCAATGTTAGCTCTTTAGGGATTTGCCCCGAAAGACGGTTATCCGAAAGATCAAGCGACTCGATCGACGACAAATTCCCAAGCGATTTTGGTATCTTGCCCGTCAGTGCATTGTGAGATAGATTTAGTACTGTAAGAGATTGAAGCTCTCCCATAATGTCAGGTATATCCCCTTCAAATTTATTGTTTGAAAGATCAATATAATTGTATATTGTTAATATCTTCACTAGCTTCGTGTCCCGACCTTTGCTTGTAACGACTATTGTATCTTGGTAGAAGTAGCCTTCAAATAATTGCTTTATTTGCGGATGCACAAACTCTCCCACTATTGACGTGGCGTTGGACTGAGATTTAACCATCATTGATCTTAAATTTGGGAAACATTCTACTGGCAGAGCACCATTGAAGTTATTCGAAGAGAGGTCTAGTATTTGTAGCTTCGTAAATGTGTAATTGTTATGAGGGATATACGATGGTAGAAACATTGAACCGTAGAATTTATTTGATCTTATAACAAGGATTTGAAGAACAAATATGTTTCCCAACCAAAAAGGAAATATATCCGATATGTGATTGTTACCGAAGTCTATAACCTCTAGCTTATTGCAATAAGCCAATGATTTAGGAACTACCCCTGTCAAATTATTACGATTGAAATTTATAGTCTTTAAACCACAGTATTCCTTACTGATGAGCTGAGGAATTATTCCTTGAAGTTTGTTTCCACTCAAGTTTAGCACAATGAGGTTGTTTTTGCCTTGTAAGATGCATGAAGGGATTCTGCCGCTTAAGTGATTATCAGATAATTCGATGACTTGGAGATTTCTTGCTGTGCATATTGTTGTTGGGATTTCTCCAGTGAGTCTATTTTTGGCCAGCGAAAGGAAAATAGTGATGTTAAGGTAGAAGGATATGTCATACGGGATGATAGAAGAGAAGTTGTTGTTTGAGTAGTCAAGTAGAGTAGTGTCTCTTGGAGGAAGTGGAATTGATCCTTGAAGAATATTTGAACTAATATCAAGAATAATTGGAGAATACAACGAATTATAAGTGAAATCTCTTGTGAAGTCTTCGACAAGTGTGAGCATGTTATAGGAAAGATTCAAGTTCATCAGTGTTTGGTTTCCAATACCCCATATCCATTTTGGTATACTACCGACAATTTTGTTGTTTGAAAGGTCAAGGTTTATCATAGTTTCTTGATGTTTTAAATGATGAGGGATATTAACAAGATTACATGAAATCAATTTTAGCGTTTGGAGCTTAGGAAATAAGGTGGAAGAACTAGTGTTACCATCACGTATCATCAACTTATTATTGGAAAGATCCAAATATTTAAGTTTTTTAAGCCTGAAAAAAGAGTCTAGTTTTAACACTCCAGTAAAGTTGTTGGATGCTAGAGCAAGAAATCTAAGATTTGTAAGACTATACAATGAATTTGGAATTTTTCCTTGTAAATGGTTGTTGCTCAAATCAATTGTTTTCAAAGTGGAAGAGGCTGGAAACTCTTCAAAATAACCCTGAACCCCAGAATTGGAGACATTCAGGTTGGTTAGATTGGAAAGTCTTTCAAGCAATAATGATACATCGATTGAACTAAAACGATTGTAAGCAAGATTAAGATACTCTAAAAAAGTGAGGTTAAATATGCTATCTCCTATAGAACCTGAAAAGTCATTCATGCTTAGATCTAGACCTGTTACTCGAGTAGAGTAAATATCGCAAGTAACACCTTCCCATTTGCAACAGTTTGATCCGAGTTTCCAAGAATGGAGCTTGTATGGAGAGACGGATAGGCTTTTCTTTATCTGAAGCAGTGAAGAAGCATCCTCTGTACTACACTGTCTGTTTGCGCTGCATCTACTAACAAAGGTTATGCATAAAAATAACGTTAAGATGCATTTTGCAGCAGTATTCATTTTCTCTCTCTTCCCTTTGATTTTGAACAAAAAATTAGGAAGTACGTTGCGTGTAAATAAGGAAGGATTGTTCAGAATTTTCAACGAAAAAGATCAGTGCATTAGTTACAGGTAAAACATTGATTACTCGTACAGTGACTTATCCAATGGACGAGCCACCAAATTAAATGGGTACAGTTGCCACATAACAACTCGCAAACATCAGTTTCATACAAAGGTGGAGTGAACCAAATATTTTGATTAGAATGGTTAGTTGAAAATTCTCCATTTTGTTCGTTAGGCGAGTAATTAAATACAGACATATTACTGTCATTTGATGTTTGATGATAGGCTAGTTGAAAAAGATATGCACGCAGTTTTGTCTTTTAAAATATCAGCGAAGACTATTGTTATATTAGAATGGAATACTCATACCAAATGCATATTGTGCAGGAATATTTGTTATTAGTGAAAAAACAAATTAGATATGCATTTTTATTTTCAAAGTTGCAAATGGTTGGGACTCGTGAGTCGTGCATTCTGCATGTCTGTGTGTATTCCTAAGCTAATAATATTTAGTTTGGTAAAATGGTTGCACGGAATTACAATTGAGGCTTTCTTTGGCGCAGACATGAAACATGGATAGTTTAACCCTGGCATGAAGTGTAAAAGAAATCTCGTTGTCGGGTTTTGAAACTTGTGTAAGGTGCAACGGTATTGGATCAAAAGCTGGCACAAATATTAAATGTGCACTCACATTCTTGCTACTGCATGATAGCTACACTTGCCTGTCTTAAATGGAAAAAGCGAGATTGTATTGCAATTGTGTTATTTTGTTGAATATTACACATCCCTTTAGGCTTTAATGATATGAGAATGTTTTCTTCAACTGTTTGGTTAAGTCTAATTATTCTTCTTTGCAGTTCCGGCCCAAACAATCCGTTGCCCAAGCCATCCTTGAATTTTGTTGCCCATTCCTATATACATATCCATGCTTATTCATGCATATAAACGATACATATAATTAAATAAATCAAACAACAAACGTGCATTAAATAAAAACATCAAACAAAATGCAATAATAATTCAAACATATCCATTGCCCAAAGAGCATAACAAACAAAACTGCCATCTTGCATTCAAAAGACACTGCATGACGTAGGCTACAATATTCAATTCAAAAAACATAAACCAAACATCATCTTTTCGTACAAAATAATGACCAACTTTCTTCAAGCGGTTCAAAGAAAAATGCTTCTTCTTGCATTTTTTGTAGCAAATTCTTCATTCAAATTGTCATAATTAAGTTCATCCAAAAACGCATTTTCAATTGATATCATTTTAAGTCCGTTCAATCTTTCTTGTGACATAGTAAATTGAAGATAATTTTTAATCAATTTCAACTTTGAAAAACTTCTTTCCGCGGAAGCAACCATAGCCGGAATAGTTAACAAAATCCGATAAACAACCCATGCACATTGGAACCACTACATAAGATCTTATAAAATCAAGAATGTCAACTGATTAATTATTCCCTTTGGTAACATAGTTTGCAAATCTCTAAGATATTGAAATAAATCTTTTCCACATATATCATATTGTTCATTGTATTTCAAGTAGCTTTCCAAATGAATGCAATGCTCCATTAAATCCTCTTTGCCTAGATTTACAACTTTGCATTTAACAAAAATCCAAAGATGTTGTCATAAAGTTCAATTTGTTTGAATCGATCTTTGAATGATGATAAAGCTTGGTCGATGATATGAATGAAGTATGTGACCCTAAAAATTTCTTTTGGTGATTGACTTTCTTCATTATTAGTTGCAATATCCTCATCGAAATGTTTTTTGCTACAAGCAAATCTTTTCACCTCAAATTTTGGTTCAATACCAACATCCATAGCAAGTTCATTAGTCTCTTTCACCATTTCTTCAAACCCATGTTCTCTAAAGTTTTGGAAGAATTCAATAAGTTCTTTTAATCTTGTAATTACATCGTCTAAATTCATATCTTCATGTTGAAATGCTTTGCTTACTTGATTCACTTTATTATTTAATAACTTGTACCAAATACAAAGACTTATCAAGAACTCAAAATTCTCTAAAACATTAACACATAAGCGTTTAGCTTCTGCCATTACCATATCCTCTTTAGAACTATTACCAATTTCAACTAAAGCATCTCTTATCATTGATGATTGAAATCTAATAGCTCTTACACTTTCAACATGACTTTCCCATCAAGTAGCCGATAACGTTTTTGGTGCTAAACCTTTCACATATCTTTTTAAAACATCCCATCGATGAGTAGATCCCAAAAATAATGTATAATTTTTTGTAAGAATGCAAAAGAATTTCTTACTTTAATACAAGATTTGGCCATATTACATAATGTAGGGTTTAAACTATGACAACCGCATAGCATATAAAATGCTCAAGGATTTATATCAACAAGTCTTTTTTGTACACCTTGATGTTTACCTTTCATATTAGATCCATTGTCATAACCTTGGCCTTTTACGTCATCAATGTTAAGTTTAATTTCATGTAAAACATTTTCAAGTTGTTTGAAAAGGCCAAGCCTCGATGTATCATCAACCACTATAAATCCGATGAAAAACTCTTCCACCTTCACCTCATTAATATCTTCAATATCTACACATCTTATAATGAGTGACATTTGTTCTTCATGACTTAAGTCTGGAGTACATCAAGAATAACAGAAAAGTATTTTGCTTTTAAGATCTTGGTTATTATTTTCACTTTGATCTCATTTGATAATAGAAGTATTATCTCATTTTGAATTTTATGACTAAGATAATAATGTTGAATTTCTTTATCTACTACACATCGAAGATGATCTTGCATAATTGGATCTAATTTAGCAAGGAACTCAACAAGTTGGCAAAAAAGTCCGTTATTCTTCTCATATATCTTCTCATTGCTTCCATGAAATGGCAAACTATTCTTACAAAGTGTTTTCACAACTTCAATAATTCGAATCAATATCATCTTCCAACAGATTTTCTCCTTTTCAATTTGAGCTTCCATTTTTTAATCCATGGTTGCTTTTAGTTTTAGCACTTTTTGCAAATCAACCCATTTCACAACATTTTCACAATGTTCCGGATTAGTTTCATGCTCTATAAGTTTACGTGGAAGATTATGCCAATCATCTATACCGTCTTTCGATAATTTGCTTGCCATTGGTCTATTTTTGAATAACTTGCAACAAAAACAAAATACTTTGTTTAATGCATTTGAATATGTTAGCCACTTCCTTTCATGTTCTTCGCCATTTGAAAGACGACGAATATAATGCTTGGATGAGAAACTTCTACTTTTCCCAAACTTTATTACGCTTGGAAACTTGTCGTTTTTTTTTTTAATTTTGATTGGGCTCATTTGAACAATTATTATTCTTTTAGTATCACTTATGATCCCCCATAAACCCGGATCATGATCAACGTCAACGTCTTTGTTCAAATCAAGCACACTTTATTCCTTTTCATTACTTACTTCATCTACATCGATGTCGTTGCCCAAATCTACATCAACATGATTATCATTGCTTGTTTCTTCATCAACAATTTCAATCGCATTAATAACTTCATTAGTATGCACTTCATGATCTACATGGTCCTCAATGACATTATCAACATTTTCATCAATAGCTTCGCTTGCTTATTTAATTTGGCTTGAACCAATAAATTGTTGTGCTTTTGCTTTGAATAGTTTAGAAATTGAGCCCACTGACGATGTAGATATTGCATCTTGACGTTGTTTTACCCTTCTATTGTAAGCTCTGGAGGTTTGCTTTTTATTTCTCACTCGTTTATTATCGTCTTCCTCTTTTGTCATATTATCCACTATCTAACAATATTAACAACTAAACCAATTAACATATAAATTAACAAACTATTCTATTACTAATGAAGTAAGGTACGCTGTTTGCACCAAAATTGGTCACCAGCACCCAATATCGTGAAAACACCCGTTTATCAACACAGATCAGCAATAACAACCACAGAACTCAGATTTAAGAGATAATAAATGCAGCAAATCACAAATAACAGTAAACAACACAGGATTTATAGTGGTTCGGCGTTCGTGCCTACGTCCACTTTGAAGGTTCTCTCTTTATTGCTTCACTTGATGATGATATTAATCAATTACAATAAACTATAGTTGATGATAGCTTTGAAATCCGAATACAACAACGATGGTGATGAATAGTGTTGAATTCAGCAGAGTCTGGACATGCTATCTCTCTCCCAATCCTCCCTCCTTCTTCTAAATGACCAGGGGCTCTATTTATAGGTGTGGAAGGCTGAAATCCCACCTAAATCCCGGGGAGGCCGCTTGTCACGTGAGGGGGGCCCACATGCCCGCATTTTGGGAATCCATGCCCAGTTTGGGATCTATTCGAAGTGAGGTTCGAATCGATCAAAAGGCATCCAATCGAGGCGAAATTTGGTGTGGACATTCTTCTATGTATACGCAAGCTTCTGTGAAAATTTCATAGCATTTGGATCAAAGGATTGAGAGTTATGATCGATTCAAGATGGTGCTCTTCGGTACGCAGTTTGCTTCGACTCGATCCTATGGATTCGTTCGAATCCATATGGTTCGAATCCATATGCCTCGAACCCATAGGTTCGAACCCATATGGTTCGAATCCATAGGTTCGAATCCATGCTTTCGCATGTGAAGGCGGCGACGCGGTGCTTGCTGTGTGGATGGATTCGTAGCAAGGTGGCTTGGGCGGATTCGAACCAATGTGTGGTCGATGGGTTCGAACTAAGGCATGCGTGTATGGATTCGAAGCATGGCTGTTGAGGGCTTGCTCGATGGAGACGAAGTGAAAGTGCTCCTCGTGGATTCGAAGCAAGGATATGGAGTGGCTTCAGTTGGATGGATACGAAGGAAGGTCATGGGATGGATTCGAAGGCAGGTCATCGTGATGGATTCGAGGGAGATGGAGTCGAGGCCGATGGAGTCGAAGCTGGTGGATGCGAGGCTGATGGAGTCGAAGCTGATGGACTCGAACGACGTCCCCGCATATGGATTCGAACCTAGATGGGTTCGAACTAATGAAGGGGTGATGGATTCGAACCGGGCAAGTTTTACCTCTCTCAACTTGAATCCATCATAACTTGAGCATATGAACTCGGATTGTCTTGAAATTTGAGATGCGGACTTTTATGATCTTTCTTGTCATGCCCTATCAATTGTGGCCTGATCCGGATTCGGACAAAATTCATAGATATCCATAGCGAAGTGAAGTGCAACCAATCTCCGAGACGAACTGCCTTTTGTTTTTAACCAATTCTTTTGGTATCACGGCTTTACCAAAAAGCGGGATAACACTTGCCCCACCCCCCCAAAAACATGCCTTGCGGTAGGAAGGTGTGTTTTGCAATGCCTTGAGTTGGATGTTCATATCCTGTCATCAACCTGTAAAGAATTTGATAGTTTCATACGTCCTCAAATAACGATCGTTCAGGATCGAGCTATTTGGGATGAAGCGCGGCCGTTCATGGTCAAGCGCCTAACTTCAAATGACGATCGTTCGTGATCGAGTCATTTGAGGTGAAGTGCGACCGTGCGCGGTCAAGCGTATAAATCCATGCGTCGATCGTTCGGGATCGAGTTATTTGTGGTGAAATGTGACCGTTCAAGGTCAAGCGCTTAACTTCAAATGACGATCGTTCGGGATCGAGTCATTCGGGGAAAGTGCGACAATGTGCGGTCAAGTGTCGGGCCTCAAATGACGACCGTTCGCGATCGAGCCATTTGAGAGGCGAGTTGTGCCGTTCGAGGCGAGTTGTGCCTGTTCGAGGCAAGTTGTGACTGTTCGAAGTCGAGTGCCGTTCGAGGCGAATTGTGATCGTTCGCGATCGTGTGCCGTTCGAGGCGAGTTTGTGACTGTTCGGAGTCGAGTGCCGTTCGTGGCGAGTGGTGACTGTTCGAAGTCGGGTGCCGTTCGCGGCGAGTTTGCGTGCCCGTTGGAGGCGAATAAGTGTGCCCGGGAGGGCTTGGTACTGTTGATACCAGGTTCACGTTCGAGTGGGTCCCTGGATCATTTGTTGGGGCATATCACTATCTCAGAGCATGCCTAAGGACCGTTTGCGACCCCGTACATGTGCAAGTAGCCTGGCCATTTCAGAGTTATCAGAATCAAATATCTATTCAACAGTTGAATTTTAAAAACAGAAATGTCCAAACAAACCAAGTCTAAATGTCCAAATCAAAACGAAACAAAAGCAAAGCAAGGATGTCAAAGTGTAAGTTCCCACTACGAAGCAATCAATGATCATTCAGAGCATGCCTGGAGAACGTTCACGATCTCGTACATGTGTAAATGATTTAATTGTGTTAGTGGAAGCTTGCGACTTGTTCATCGTTATTTTAATTAATTGATAACCAAAAGATGTCCTGGTTCAGGGTTGCCCCTGGCTGATGTAGACGGTGGCCGCTCTGGCTCCACCGTTGAAGCTCGCCTCCTCACATATTAAAGGAGCATACCATTTCTGATATGCCCTTTCACCTCGTCCTTCAGATGCCTACAATCATTAGTGTTATGACCATTTAATTCATGAAATACACAAAACTTATCTGATCTCCTTTCGTCAGAAGTTGGATCCCTTCGTATCGGTCTACGATAAGGAACCTGCTCTTTGGTATCCTGATAAATTCGCTCCAAACTCTCAGTCAGCTCGGTGTAAGTAGTGAATCGCGGCTCCCTCCGTTGTCGCTTCGACCGGTCGTTATAATCTTCATCCTTTCGTTTTCCTTTATCCTTGCCTGAGTCCTTTTCGATATGCTTTTTGTCTTTAAGCATATAAACTTCTATTCCTTCTCCTTCTTCTCTTTCTGCATTCGCATCCTCTAATCGTAAAAACTTTTCTGCCTCGTTGTAGAATTCCTCTAGATCAACAGGTGGATCTTTAGTCAATGAATTTTTGAACTCTGTGCCGTCAGCTACTCCGGACACAGCTGCCATCACCACCATAGATGGATCTGCTCGATCCACCGAAGCTGCCGCTGCATTGAATCGCGCTAGATAACTCCTTAAGGTCTCTCCGGCTTTCTGCTTTAGGGTTGCCAAAGTCATCACATTCTTGGGTCTCGTAATGTGAACCCTGAATTGCCTCATAAATCTCTCAATTAAACCATTCCATGTTCCGATGGATCCATTCTCCAATTGTCTAAACCACAACGCTGCAATATCCGTTAAGTACAATGGAAAGCACCGGGCCATAACCTACTCTGATGCCCCCAGCACTTCCATATGCCTCATATACTTCGTTAGATGAACCGTGGGGTCCGTCCTCCCGTCATGCATGTCCAACGACGGTAACTTGAAATCCGATGGATTTCTAGCTTGTCTGATTGCTGGAGTGAGAGGACTCCTATTAACATCCTTCAAGTCTTTGTTTACCAAACCGCCTCTTATAGCTCTTCTAACCATCTCCGCCAATCTGTCTTGTCACCGAGATGCAATCTTCGTTCATTACTTTCAACCTGCCCCCCGAGCCCACGAGGGAATTCTGGGATCTGCCCCCTTGACTGAGAGTTCACTCCTCTGCTATTCCCGGGTTGCGTAGATGTTCCTCTTTCTCCCTCTGAAACTGGGTCAACGTTCTCCATGGGTGTGCCTCCTAACCCAGGTGCTACGCCGGATGGTCCTGCTTCGTTCTGAACCCCATCTGTTCCTCTGTTCCGTGCTCCAAGTTGTCCAATTTGCTGAAATAAGCTCTGAATTAACTCCTCCCGTCTCTTCATCATTGTCTCCATTTCATCCCTAGTGATGAAGATCGACGCTTGATTCCCTTCTGAGGAAGCCTCTTGACTCCCTTGGTGTTCACTTCTCTCTGGCCTTTGCCTTCTACTTGTTTGTCTCGTCATAACTCTTAGATCTGAACTCCTGGATTCCCAAATTCAACCTCTCCTGAATCAGTTTCTCAGTGAAAGCACCAAAATGTTTGCACCAAAATTGGTCACCAACACCCAATATCGTGAAAACACCCGTTTATCAACACAGATCAGCAATAACAACCACAGAACTCAGATCTAAGAGATAATAAATGCAGCAAATCACAAATAACAGTAAACAACACAGGATTTATAGTGGTTCGGCGTTCGTGCCTACGTCCACTTTGAAGGTTCTCTCTTTATTGCTTCACTTGATGATGATATTAATCAATTACAATGAACTATAGTTGATGATAGCTTTGAAATCCGAATACAACAACGATGGCGATGAATAGTGTTGAATTCAACAGAGTCTGGACATGCTATCTCTCTCCCAATCCTCCCCCTTCTTCTGAATGACCAGGGGCTCTATTTATAGGTGTGGAAGGCTGAAATCCCGCCTAAATCCCGGGGAGGCCGCTTGTCACGTGAGGGGGGCCCACAGGCCCGCATTCTGGGAATCCGTGCCCAGTTTGGGATCGATTCGAAGTGAGGTTCAAATCGATCAAAGAGGCATCCAATCGAGGCGAAATTTGATGTGGACATTCTTCTATGTATACGCAAGCTTCTGTGAAAATTTCATAGCATTTGGATCAAAGGATTGAGAGTTATGATCGATTCAAGATGGTGCTCTTTGGTACGCTGTTTGCTTCGACTCGATCCTATGGATTCGTTCGAATCCGTATGGTTCGAATCCATATGCCTCGAACCCATAGGTTCGAACCCATATGGTTCGAATCCATAGGTTCGAATCCATGCTTTCGCATGTGAAGGCGGCGGCGCGGTGTTTGCTGCGTGGATGGATTCGAAGCAAGGTGTCTTGGGCGGATTCGAACCAATGTGTGGTCGATGGGTTCGAACTAAGGCATGCGTGTATGGATTCGAAGCATGGCTGTTGAGGGCTTGCTCGATGGAGTCGAAGTGAAAGTGCTCCTCGTGGATTCGAAGCAAGGATATGGAGTGGCTTCAGTTGGATGGATACGAAGGAAGGTCATCGTGATGGATTCGAGGGAGATGGAGTCGAGGCCGATGGAGTCGAAGCTGGTGGATGCGAGGCCGATGGAGTCGAAGCTGATGGACTCGAACGACGTCCCCGCCTATGGATTAAAACCTAGATGGGTTCGAACTAATGAAGGGGTGATGGATTCGAACCGGGCAAGTTTTACCTCTCTCAACTTGAATCCATCATAACTTGAGCATACGAACTCGGATTATCTTGAAATTTGAGATGCGGACTTTTATGATCTTTCTTGTCATGCCCTATCAATTGTGGCCCGATCCGGATTCGGACAAAATTCATCGATATCCGTAGCGAAGTGAAGTGCAACCAATCTCCGAGAGGAACTATCTTTTGTTTTTGACCAATTCTTTTGGTATCACGGCTTTACCAAAAAGCGGGATAACACTTGCCCCCCCAAAACATGCCTTGCGGTAGGAAGGTGTGTTTTGCAATGCCTTGAGTTGGATGTTCATATCCTGTCATCAACCTGTAAAGAATTTGATAGTTTCATATGTCCTCAAATAACGATCGTTCGGGATCGAGCTATTTGGGATGAAGCGCGGCCGTTCATGGTCAAGCGCCTAACTTCAAATGACGATCGTTCGTGATCGAGTCATTTGAGGTGAAGTGCGACCGTGCGCGGTCAAGCGTATAAATCCATGCGTCGATCGTTCGGGATCGAGTTATTTGTGGTGAAATGTGATCGTTCAAGGTCAAGCGCTTAACTTCAAATGACGATCGTTCGGGATCGAGTCATTCGGGGTAAAGTGCGACAGTTTGCGGTCAAGTGTCGGGCCTCAAATGACGATCGTTCGCGATCGTGCCTTTCGAGGCGAGTTGTGCCGTTCGAGGCGAGTTGTGCCTATTCGAGGCAAGTTGTGACTGTTCGAAGTCGAGTGCCGTTCGAGGCGAATTGTGATCGTTCGCGATCGTGTGCCATTCGAGGCGAGTTTGTGACTGTTCGGAGTCGAGTGCCGTTCGTGGCGAGTGGTGACTGTTCGAAGTCGGGTGCCGTTCACAGCGAGTTTGCGTGCCCGTTGGAGGCGAATAAGTGTGCCCAGGAGGGCTTGGTACTGTTGATACCAGGTTCACGTTCGAGTGGGTCCCTGGATCATTTGTTAGGGCATATCACTATCTCAGAGCATGCTTAAGGACCGTTTGCGACCCCGTACATGTGCAAGTAGCCTGGCTATTTTAGAGTTATCAGAATCAAATATCTATTCAAAAGGTGAATTTTAAAAACAGAAATGTCCAAACAAACCAAGTCTAAATGTCCAAATCAAAACGAAACAAAAGCAAAGCAAGGATGTCAAAGTGTAAGTTCCCACTACGAAGCAATCAATGATCATTCAGAGCATGCCTGGAGAACGTTCGCGATCTCGTACATGTGTAAATGATTTAATTGTGTTAGTGGAAGCTTGCGACTTGTTCATCGTTATTTTAATTAATTGATAACCAAACGATGTCCTGGTTCAGGGTTGCCCCTGGCTGATGTAGACGGTGGCCGCTCTGGCTCCACCGTTGAAGCTCGCCTCCTCACATATACCGTTCCTGATATGCCCTTCCACCTCGTCCTTCAGATGCCTACATTCATTAGTGTTATGACCATTTAATTCATGAAATACACAAAACTTATCTGATCTCCTTTCGTCAGAAGTTGGATCCCTTCGTATCGGTCTACGATAGGGAACCTGCTCTTTGGTATCCTGATAAATTCGCTCCAAACTCTCAGTCAGCTCGGTGTAAGTAGTGAATCGCGGCTCCCTCCGTTGTCGCTTCGACCGGTCGTTATAATCTTCATCCTTTCGTTTTCCTTTATCCTTGCCTGAGTCCTTTTTGATATGCTTTTTGTCTTTAAGCATATAAACTTCTATTCCTTCTCCTTCTTCTCTTTCTGCATTCGCATCCTCTAATCGTAAAAACTTTTCTGCCTCGTTGTAGAATTCCTCTAGATCCACAGGTGGATCTTTAGTCAATGAATTTTTGAACTCTGTGCCGTCAGCTACTCCGGACACAGCTGCCATCACCACCATAGATGGATCTGCTCGATCCACCGAAGCTGCTGCTGCATTGAATCGCGCTAGATAACTCCTCAAGGTCTCTCCGGCTTTCTGATTTAGGGTTGCCAAAGTCATCACATTCTTGGGTCTCGTAATGTGAACCCTGAATTGCCTCATAAATCTCTCAATTAAACCATTCCATGTTCCGATGGATCCATTCTTCAATTGTCGAAACCACAACGCTGCAATATCCGTTAAGTACAATGGAAAGCACCGGGCCATAACCTCCTCTGATGCCCCCAGCACTTCCATATGCCTCATATACTTCGTTAGATGAACCGTGGGGTCCGTCCTCCCGTCATACATGTCCAACGACGGTAACTTGAAATCCGGTGGATTTCTAGCTTGTCTGATTGCTGGAGTGAGAGGACTCCTATTAACATCCTCCAAGTCTTTGTTTACCAAACCGCCTCTTATAGCTCTTCTAACCATCTCCGCCAATCTGTCGTTGTCACCGAGATGCAATCTTCGTTCATTACTTTCAACCTGCGCCCCGAGCCCACGAGGGAATTCTGGGATCTGCCCCCTTGACTGAGAGTTCACTCCTCTGCTATTCCCGGGTTGCGTAGATGTTCCTCTTTCTCCCTCTGAAATTGGGTCAACGTTCTCCATGGGTGTGCCTCCTAACCCAGGTGCTACGCCGGATGGTCCTGCTTTGTTCTGAACCCCATCCGTTCCTCTGTTCTGTGCTCCAAGTTGTCCAATTTGCTGAAATAAGCTCTGAATTAACTCCTCCTGTCTCTTCATCATTGTCTCCATTTCATCCCTAGTGATGAAGATCGACGCTTGATTCCCTCCTGAGGAAGCCTCTTGACTCCCTTGGTGTTCACTTCTCTCTGGCCTTTGTCTTCTACTTGTTTGTCTCGTCATAACTCTTAGATCTGAACTCCTGGATTCCCAAATTCAACCTCTCCTGAATCAGTTTCTCAGTGAAAGCACCAAAATGTTTGCACCAAAATTGGTCACCAACACCCAATATCGTGAAAACACCCGTTTATCAACACCGATCAGCAATAACAACCACAGAACTCAGATCTAAGAGATAATAAATGCAGCAAATCACAAATAACAGTAAACAACACAGGATTTATAGTGGTTCGGCGTTCGTGCCTACGTCCACTTTGAAGGTTCTCTCTTTATTGCTTCACCTGATGATGATATTAATCAATTACAATGAACTATAGTTGATGATAGCTTTGAAATCCGAATACAACAACGATGGTGATGAATAGTGTAGAATTCAGCAGAGTCTGGATATGCTATCTCTCTCCCAATGCTCCCCCTTCTTCTGAATGACCAGGGGCTCTATTTATAGGTGTGGAAGGCTGAAATCCCGCCTAAATCCCGGGGAGGCCGCTTGTCACGTGAGGGGGGCCCACATGCCCGCATTCTGGGAATCCGTGCCCGGTTTGGGATCGATTCGAAGTGAGGTTCGAATCGATCAAAGAGGCATCCAATCGAGGCGAAATTTGGTGTGGACATTCTTCTATGTATACGCAAGCTTCTGTGAAAATTTCATAGCATTTGGATCAAAGGATTGAGAGTTATGATCGATTCAAGATGGTGCTCTTCGGTACGCTGTTTTCTTCGACTCGATCCTATGGATTCGTTCGAATCCATATGGTTCGAATCCATATGCCTCGAACCCATAGGTTCGAACCCATTTGGTTTGAATCCATAGGTTCGAATCCATGCTTTAGCATGTGAAGGCGGCGACGTGGTGCTCGCTGTGTGGATGGATTCGAAGCAAGGTGGCTTGGGCGGATTCGAACCAATGTGTGGTCGATGGGTTCGAACTAAGGCATGCGTGCTTGGATTCGAAGCATGGCTGTTGAGGGCTAGCTCGATGGAGTCGAAGTGAAAGTGCTCCTCGTGGATTCGAAGCAAGGATATGGAGTGGCTTCAGTTGGATGGATACGAAGGAAGGTCATGGGATGGATTCGAAGGCAGGTCATCGTGATGGATTCGAGGGAGATGGAGTCAAGGCCGATGGAGTCGAAGCTGGTGATGCGAGGCCGATGGAGTCGAAGCTGATGGACTCGAACGATGTCCCCGCCTATGGATTCGAACCTAGATGGGTTCGAACTAATGAAGGGGTGATGGATTCGAACCGGGCAAGTTTTACCTCTCTCAACTTGAATCCATCATAACTTGAGCATACGAACTCGGATTGTCTTGAAATTTGAGATGCGGACTTTTATGATCTTTCTTGTCATGCCCTATCAATTGTGGCCCGATCCGGATTCGGACAAAATTCATCGATATCCATAGCGAAGTGAAGTGCAACCAATCTCCGAGACGAACTGTCTTTTGTTTTCGACCAATTCTTTTGGTATCACGGCTTTACCAAAAAACGGGATAACACTTGCCCCCCCAAAACATGCCTTGCGGTAGGAAGGTGTGTTTTGCAGTGCCTTGAGTTGGATGTTCATATCCTGTCATCAACCTGTAAAAAATTTGATAGTTTCATATATCCTCAAATAACGATCGTTCGGGATCGAGCTATTTGGGATGAAGCGCGGCCGTTCATTGTCAAGCGCCTAACTTCAAATGACGATCGTTCGTGATCGAGTCATTTGAGGTGAAGTGTGACCGTGCGCGGTCAAGCATATAAATCCATGCGTCGATCGTTCGGGATCGAGTTATTTGTGGTGAAATGTGACCGTTCAAGGTCAAGCGCTTAACTTCAAATGACGATCGTTCGGGATCGAGTAATTCGGGGTTAAGTGCGACAGTGTGCGGTCAAGTGTCGGGCCTCAAAGGACGACCGTTCGCGATCGAGCCATTTGAGAGGCGAGTTGTGCCGTTCGAGGCGAGTTGTGCCTGTTCGAGGCAAGTTGTGACTGTTCGAAGTCGAGTGCCGTTCGAGGCGAATTGTGATCGTTCGCGATCGTGTGCCGTTCGAGGCTTGTTTGCGTGCCCGTTGGAGGTGAATAAGTGTGCCCGGGAGGGCTTGGTACTGTTGATATCGGGTTCACGTTCGAGTGGGTCCCTGGATCATTTGTTAGGGCATATCACTATCTCAGAGCATGCCTAAGGACCGTTTGCGACCCCGTACATGTGCAAGTAGCCTGACCATTTCAGAGTTATCAGAATCAAATATCTATTCAACAGGTGAATTTTAAAAACAGAAATGTCCAAACAAACCAAGTCTAAATGTCCAAATCAAAACGAAACAAAAGCAAAGCAAGGATGTCAAAGTGTAAGTTCTCACTACGAAGCAATCAATGATCATTCAGAGCATGCCTGGAGAACGTTCGCGATCTCGTACAAGTGTAAATGATTTAATTGTGTTAGTGGAAGCTTGCGACTTGTTCATCGTTATTTTAATTAATTGATAACCAAACGATGTCCTGGTTCAGGGTTGCCCCTGGCTGATGTAGACGGTGGCCGCTCTGGCTCCACCGTTGAAGCTCGCCTCCTCACATATTGAAGGAGCATACCGTTCCTGATAGACCCTTCCACCTCGTCCTTCAGATGCCTACAATCATTAGTGTTATGACCATTTAATTCATGAAATACACAAAACTTATCTGATCTCCTTTCGTCAGAAGTTGGATCCCTTCGTATCGGTCTACGATAGGGAACCTGCTCTTTGGTATCCTGATAAATTCGCTCCAAACTCTCAGTCAGCTCGGTGTAAGTAGTGAATCGCGGCTCCCTCCGTTGTCGCTTCGATCGGTCGTTATAATCTTCATCCTTTCGTTTTCCTTTATCCTTGCCTGAGTCCTTTTCGATATGCTTTTTGTCTTTAAGCATATAAACTTCTATTCCTTCTCCTTCTTCTCTTTCTACATTCGCATCCTCTAATCGTAAAAACTTTTCTGCCTCGTTGTAGAATTCCTCTAGATCCACAGGTGGATCTTTAGTCAATGAATTTTTGAACTCTGTGCCGTCAGCTACTCCGGACACAGCTGCCATCACCACCATAGATGGATCTGCTCGATCCACCGAAGCTGCTGCTGCATTGAATCGCGCTAGATAACTCCTCAAGGTCTCTCCAGCTTTCTGCTTTAGGGTTGCCAAAGTCATCACATTCTTGGGTCTCGTAATGTGAACCCTGAATTGCCTCATAAATCTCTCAATTAAACCATTTCATGTTCCGATGGATCCATTCTCCAATTGTCTAAACCACAACGCTGCAATATCCGTTAAGTACAATGGAAAGCACCGGGCCATAACCTCCTCTGATGCCCCCAACACTTCTATATGCCTCATATACTTCGTTAGATGAACCGTGGGGTCCGTCCTCCCGTCATACATGTCCAACGACGGTAACTTGAAATCCGGTGGATTTCTAGCTTGTCTGATTGCTGGAGTGAGAGGACTCCTATTAACATCCTCCAAGTCTTTGTTTACCAAACCGCCTCTTATAGCTCTTCTAACCATTCTCCCAATCCTCCCCCCTTCTTCTGAATGACCAGGTGCTCTACTTATAGGTGTGGAAGGCTGAAATCCCGAGGAGGCCGCTTGTCACGTGAGGGGGGCCCACAGGCCCGCATTCTGGGAATCTGTGCCCAGTTTGGGATCGATTCGAAGTGAGGTTCGAATCGATCAAAGTGGCATCCAATCGAGGCGAAATTTAGTGTGGACATTCTTCTATGTATACGCAAGCTTCTGTGAAAATTTCATAGCATTTGGATCAAAGGATTGAGAGTTATGATCGATTCAAGATGGTGCTCTTTGGTACGCTGTTTGCTTCGACTCGATCCTATGGATTCGTTCGAATCCATATGGCTCGAATCCATATGCCTCGAACCCATAGGTTCGAATCCATGCTTTCGCATGTGAAGGCGGCGACGCGGTGCTCGCTGTGTGGATGGATTCAAAGCAAGGTGGCTTGGGCGGATTCGAACCAATGTGTGGTCGATGGGTTCGAACTAAGGCATGCGTGTATGGATTCGAAGCATGGCTGTTGAGGGCTTGCTCGATGGAGTCGAAGTGAAAGTGCTCCTCGTGGATTCGAAGCAAGGATATGGAGTGGCTTCAGTTGGATGGATACGAAGGAAGGTCATCGTGATGGATTCGAGGGAGATGGAGTCGAGGCCGATGGAGTCGAAGCTTGTGGATGCGAGGCAGATGGAGTCGAAGCTGATGGACTCGAACGACGTCCCCGCCTATGGATTCGAACCTAGATGGGTTCGAACTAATGAAGGGGTGATGGATTCGAACCGGGCAAGTTTTACCTCTCTCAACTTGAATCCATCATAACTTGAGCATACGAACTCGGATTGTCTTGAAATTTGAGATGCGGACTTTTATGATCTTTCTTGTCATGCCCTATCAATTGTGGCTCGATCCGGATTCGGACAAAATTCATCGATATTCATAGCGAAGTGAAGTGCAACCAATCTCCAAGACGAACTGTCTTTTGTTTTTGACCAATTCTTTTGGTATCACGGCTTTACCAAAAAGCGGGATAACACTTGCCCCCCCCAAAACATGCCTTGCGGTAGGAAGGTGCGTTTTGCAATGCCTTGAGTTGGATGTTCATATCCTGTCATCAACCTGTAAAGAATTTGATAGTTTCACATGTCCTCAAATAACGATCGTTCGGGATCGAGCTATTTGGGATGAAGCGCGGCCGTTCATTGTCAAGCGTCTAACTTCAAATGACGATCGTTCGTGATCGAGTCATTTGAGGTGAAGTGCGACCGTGCGCGGTCAAGCGTATAAATCCATGCGTCGATCGTTCGGGATCGTGTTATTTGTGGTGAAATGTGACCGTTCAAGGTCAAGCGCTTAACTTCAAATGACGATCGTTCGGGATCGAGTCATTCGGGGTAAAGTGCGACAGTGTGCGGTCAAGTGTCGGGCCTCAAATGACGACCTTTCGCGATCGAGCCATTTGAGTGGTGAGTTGTGCCGTTCGAGGCGAGTTGTGCCTGTTCGAGGCAAGTTGTGACTGTTCGCAGTCGAGTGCCGTTCGAGGCGAATTGTGATCGTTCGCGATCGTGTGCCGTTCGAGGCGAGTTTGTGACTGTTCGGAGTCGAGTGTCGTTCGTGGCGAGTGGTGACTGTTCGAAGTCGGGTGCCGTTCGCGGCGAGTTTGCGTGCCCGTTGGTGGCGAATAAGTGTGCCCGGGAGGGCTTTGTACTGTTGATACCAGGTTCACGTTCGAGTGGGTCCCTGGATCATTTGTTAGGGCATATCACTATCTTAGAGCATGCCTAAGGACCGTTTGCGACCCCGTACATGTGCAAGTAGCCTGGCCTTTCAGAGTTATCAGAATCAAATATCTATTCAACAGGTGAATTTTAAAAACAGAAATGTCCAAACAAACCAAGTCTAAATGTCCAAATCAAAACGAAACAAAATCAAAGCAAGGATGTCAAAGTGTAAGTTCCCACTACGAAGCAATCAATGACCATTCAGAGCATGCCTGGAGAACGTTCGCGATCTCGTACATGTGTAAATGATTTAATTGTGTTAGTGGAAGCTTGCGACTTGTTCATCGTTATTTTAATTAATTGATAACCAAACGATGTCCTGGTTCAGGGTTGCCCCTGGCTGATGTAGATGGTGGCCGCTCTGGCTCCACCATTGAAGCTCGCCTCCTCACATATTGAAGGAGCATACCATTCCTGATATGCCCTTCCACCTCGTCCTTCAGATGCCTACAATCATTAGTGTTATGACCATTTAATTCATGAAATACACAAAACTTTTCTGATCTCCTTTCGTCAGAAGTTGGATCCCTTTGTATCGGTCTACGATAGGGAACCTGCTCTTTGGTATCCTCATAAATTCGCTCCAAACTCTCAGTCAGCTTGGTGTAAGTAGTGAATCGCGGCTCCCTCCGTTGTCGCTTCGACCGGTCGTTATAATCTTCATCCTTTCGTTTTCCTTTATCCTTGCCTGAGTCCTTTTCGATATGTTTTTTGTCTTTAAGCATATAAAATTCTATTCCTTCTCCTTCTCTTTCTGCATTCGCATCCTCTAATCGTAAAAACTTTTCTGCCTCGTTGTAGAATTCCTCTAGATCCACAGGTGGATCTTTAGTCAATGAATTTTTGAACTCTGTGTCGTCAGCTACTCCGGACACAGCTGCCATCACCACCATAGATGGATCTGCTCGATCCACCGAAGCTGCTGCTGCATTGAATCGCGCTAGATAACTCCTTAAGGTCTCTCCGGCTTTCTGCTTTAGGGTTGCCAAAGTCATCACATTCTTGGGTCTCGTAATGTGAACCCTGAATTGCCTCATAAATCTCTCAATTAAACCATTCCATGTTCCGATGGATCCATTCTCCAATTATCTAAACCAAAACGCTGCAATATCCGTTAAGTACAATGGAAAGCACCGGGCCATAATCTCCTCTGATGCCCCCAGCACTTCCATATGCCTCATATACTTCGTTAGATGAACCGTGGGGTCCGTCCTCCCGTCATACATGTCCAACGACGGTAACTTGAAATCCGGTGGATTTCTAGCTTGTCTGATTGCTGGAGTGAGAGGACTCCTATTAACATCCTCCAAGTCTTTGTTTACCAAACCGCCTCTTATAGCTCTTCTAACCATCTCCGCCAATCTGTCGTTGTCACCGAGATGCAATCTTCGTTCATTACTTTCAACCTGCCCCCCGAGCCCACGAGGGAATTCTGGGATCTGCCCCCTTGACTGAGAGTTCACTCCTCTGCTATTCCCGGGTTGCACAGATGTTCCTCTTTCTCCCTCTGAAATTGGGTCAACGTTCTCCATGGGTGTGCCTCCTAACCCAGGTGCTACGCCGGATGGTCCTGCTTCGTTCTGAACCCTATCCGTTCCTCTGTTCTGTGCTCCAAGTTGTCCAATTTGCTGAAATAAGCTCTGAATTAACTCCTCCTGTCTCTTCATCATTGTCTCCATTTCATCCCTAGTGATGAAGATCGACGCTTGATTCCCTCCTGAGGAAGCCTCTTGACTCTCTTGGTGTTCACTTCTCTCTGGCCTTTGCCTTCTACTTGTTTGTCTCGTCATAACTCTTAGATCTGAACTCCTGGATTCCCAAATTCAACCTCTCCTGAATCAGTTTCTTAGTGAAAGCACCAAAATGTTTGCACCAAAATTGGTCACCAACACCCAATATCGTGAAAACACCCGTTTATCAACACAGATCAGCAATAACAACCACAGAACTCAGATCTAAGAGATAATAAATGCAGCAAATCACAAATAACAGCAAACAACACAGGATTTATAGTGGTTCGGCGTTCGTGCCTACGTCCACTTTGAAGGTTCTCTCTTTATTGCTTCACTTGATGATGATATTAATCAATTACAATGAACTATAGTTGATGATAGCTTTGAAATCCGAATACAACAACGATGGTGATGAATAGTGTTGAATTCAGCAGAGTCTGGACATGCTATCTCTCTCCCAATCCTCCCCCCTTCTTCTGAATGACCAGGGACTCTATTTATAGGTGTGGAAGGCTGAAATCCCGCCTAAATCCCGGGGAGGCCGCTTGTCACGTGAGGGGGGCCCACAGGCCCGCATTCTGGGAATCCGTGCCCAGTTTGGGATCGATTCGAAGTGTGGTTCGAATCGATCAAAAAGGCATCCAATCCAGGCGAAATTTGGTGTGGACATTCTTTTATGTATACGCAAGCTTCTGTGAAAATTTTATAGCATTTGGATCAAAGGATTGAGAGTTATGATCGATTCAAGATGGTGCTCTTCGGTACGCTGTTTGCTTCGACTCGATCCTATGGATTCGTTCGAATCCATGTGGTTCGAATCCATATGGTTCGAATCCATATGTCTCGAACCCATAGGTTCGAACCCATATGGTTCGAATGCATAGGTTCGAATCCATGCTTTCGCATGTGAAGGCGGCGACGCGGTGCTCACTGTGTGGATGGATTCGAAGCAAGGTGGCTTTGGCGGATTCAAACCAATGTGTGGTCGATGGGTTCGAACTAAGGCATGCGTGTATGGATTCGAAGCATGGCTGTTGAGGGCTTGCTCGATGGAGTCGAAGTGAAAGTGCTCCTCGTGGATTCGAAGCAAGGATATGCAGTGACTTCAGTTGGATGGATACGAAGGAAGGTCATCGTGATGGATTCGAGGGAGATGGAGTCGAGGCCGATGGAGTCGAAGCTGTTGGATGCGAGGCCGATGGAGTCGAAGCTGGTGGATGCGAGGCCGATGGAGTCGAAGCTGATGGACTCGAACGACGTCCCCGCCTATGGATTCGAACCTAGATGGGTTCGAACTAATGAAGGGGTGATGGATTCGAACCGGGCAAGTTTTACATCTCTCAACTTGAATCCATCATAACTTGAGCATACGAACTCGGATTGTCTTGAAATTTGAGATGCGGACTTTTATGATCTTTCTTGTCATGCCCTATCAATTGTGGCCCGATCCGGATTCGGACAAAATTCATCGATATCCATAGCGAAGTGAAGTGCAACCAATCTCCGAGACGAACTGTCTTTTGTTTTATACCTATAAACTTTGGTATCACGGCTTTACCAAAAAGCGGGATAACACTTGCCCCCCCCCCCCCCAAAACATGCCTTGCGATAGGAAGGTGTGTTTTGCAATGCCTTGAGTTGGATGTTCATATCCTGTCATCAACCTGTAAAGAATTTGATAGTTTCATATGTCCTCAAATAACGATCGTTCGGGATCGAGCTATTTGGGATGAAGCGCGACCGTTCATGGTCAAGCGCCTAACTTCAAATGACGATCGTTCGTGATCGAGTCATTTGAGGTGAAGTGCGACCGTGCGCGGTCAAGCGTATAAATACATGCGTCGATCGTTCGGGATCGAGTTATTTGTGGTGAAATGTAACCGTTCAAGGTCAAGCGCTTAACTTCAAATGACGATCGTTCGGGATCGAGTCATTCGGGGTAAAGTGCGACAGTGTGCGGTCAAGTGTCGGGCCTCAAATGACGACCGTTCGCGATCGAGCCATTTGAGAGGTGAGTTGTACCGTTCGAGGCGAGTTGTGCCTGTTCGAGGCAAGTTGTGACTGTTCGAAGTCGAGTGCTGTTCGAGGCGAATTGTGATCGTTCGCGATCGTGTGCCGTTCGAGGCGAGTTTGTGACTGTTCGGAGTCGAGTGCCGTTCATGGCGAGTGGTGACTGTTCGAAGTCGGGTGCCGTTCGCGGCGAGTTTGCGTGCCTGTTGGAGGCGAATAAGTGTGCCTGGGAGGGCTTGGTACTGTTGATACCAGGTTCACGTTCGAGTGGGTCCCTGGATCATTTGTTATGGCATATCACTATCTCAGAGCATGCCTAAGGACCATTTGCGACCCCGTACATGTGCAAGTAGCCAGGCTACGGGGTCGCAAACGGTCCTTAGGCATGCTCTAAGATAGTGATATGCCCTAACAAATGATCCAGGGACCCACTCGAACGTGAACCTGGTATCAACAGTACAAAGCCCTCCCGGGCACACTTATTCGCCTCCAACGGGCACGCAAACTCGCCGCGAACGGCACCCGACTTCGAACAGTCACCACTCGCCACGAACGGCACTCGACTCCGAACAGTCACAAACTCGCCTCGAACGGCACACGATCGCGAACGATCACAATTCGCCTCGAACGGCACTCGACTTCGAACAGTCACAACTTGCCTCGAACAGACACAACTCGCCTCGAACGGCACAACTAACCTCTCAAATGGCTCGATCGCGAACGGTCGTCATTTGAGGCCCGACACTTGACCGCACACTGTCGCACTTTACCCCGAATGACTCGATCCCGAACGATCGTCATTTGAAGTTAAGCGCTTGACCTTGAACGGTCACATTTCACCACAAATAACTCGATTCCGAACGATCGACGCATGGATTTATACGCTTGACCGCGCACGGTCGCACTTCACCTCAAATGACTCGATCACGAACGATCGTCATTTGAAGTTAGGAGCTTGACCATGAACGGCCGCGCTTCATCCCAAATAGCTCGATCCCGAACGATCGTTATTTGAGGACATATGAAACTATCAAATTCTTTACAGGTTGATGACAGGATATGAACATCCAACTCAAGGCATTGCAAAACACACCTTCCTACCGCTTGGGAGGGCAAGTGTTATCCCGCTTTTTGGTAAAGCCGTGATACCAAAAGAATTGGTCGAAAACAAAAGACAGTTCGTCCCGGAGATTGGTTGCACTTCACTTCGCTATGGATATCGATGAATTTTGTCCGAATCTGGATCGGGCCACAATTGATAGGGCATGACAAGAAAGATCATAAAAGTCCGCATCTCAAATTTCAAGACAATCCGAGTTCGTATGCTCAAGTTATGATGGATTCAAGTTGAGAGAGGTAAAACTTGCCCGATTCGAATCCATCACCCCTTCATTAGTTCGAACCCATCTAGGTTCGAATCCATAGGCGGGGACATCGTTCGAGTCCATCAGCTTCGACTCCATCGGCCTCGCATCCACCAGCTTCGACTCCATCGGCCTCAACTCCATCTCCCTCGACTCCATCACGATGACCTGCCTTCGAATCCATCCCATGACCTTCCTTCGTATCCATCCAACTGAAGCCACTCCATATCCTTGCTTCGAATCCAAGAGGAGAACTTTCACTTCGTCTCCATCGAGCAAGCCCTCAACAGCCATGATTCGAATCCATACACGCATGCCTTAGTTCGAACCCATCGACCACACATTGGTTCGAATCCGCCCAAGCCACCTTGCTTCGAATCCATCCACACAGCGAGCACCGCGTCGCCGCCTTCACATGCGAAAGCATGGATTCGAACCTATGGATTCGAACCATATGGGTTCGAACCTATGGGTTCGAGGCATATGGATTCGAACCATATGGATTCGAACGAATCCATAGGATCGAGTCGATGCAAACAGCGTACCGAAGAGCACCATCTTGAATCGATCATAACTCTCAATCCTTTGATCCAAATGCTATGAAATTTTCACAGAAGCTTGCGTATACATAGAAGAATGTCCACACCAAATTTCGCCTCGATTGGATGCCTCTTTGATCGATTCGAACTTCACTTCAAATCGATCCCAAACTGGGCACGGATTCCCAGAATGCGGGCCTGTGGGCCCCCCTCACGTGACAAGCGGCCTCCCCGGGATTTAGGCGGGATTTCAGCCTTCCACACCTATAAATAGAGCCCCTGGTCATTCATAAGAAGGGGAGAGGATTGGGAGAGAGATAGCATGTCCAGACTCTGCTGAATTCAACACTATTCATCACCATCGTTGTTGTATTCGGATTTCAAAGCTATCATCAACTATAGTTCATTGTAATTGATTAATATCATCATCAAGTGAAGCAATAAAGAGAGAACCTTCAAAGTGGACGTAGGCACGAACGCCGAACCACTATCAATCCTGTGTTGTTTACTGTTATTTGTGATTTGCTGCATTTATTATCTCTTAGATCTGAGTTCTGAGGTTGTTATTGCTGATATGTGTTGATAAACGGGTGTTTTCACGATATTGGGTGTTGGTGACCAATTTTGGTGCAAACATTTTGGTGCTTTTACTGAGAAACTGATTCAGGAGAGGTTGAATTTGGGAATCCAGGAGTTCAGATCTAAGAGTTATGACGAGACAAACAAGTAGAAGGCAAAGGGCAGAGAGAAGTGAACACCAAGGGAGTCAACAATTTGGAATAGACAAAGATATTGGGTGTTGGTGTTCCCTATCATAGACCGATACGAAGGGATCCAACTTCTGACGAAAGGAGATCAGATAAGTTTTGTGTATTTCATGAATTAAATGGTCATAACACTAATAATTGTAGGCATCTGAAGGACGAGGTGGAAGGGCATATCAGGAACGATATGCTCCTTCAATATGTGAGGAGGCGAGCTTCAACGGTGGAGTCAGAGCGGCCACCATCTACATCAGCCAGGGGCAACCCTGAACCAGGACATCTTTTGGTTATCAATTAATTAAAATAACGATGAACAAGTCGCAAGCTTCCACTAACATAATTAAATCATTTACACATGTACGAGACCGCGAACGTTCTCCAGGCATGCTCTGAATGATCATTGATTGCTTCGTAGTGGGAACTTACACTTTGACATCCTTGCTTTGCTTTTGTTTCGTTTTGATTTGGACATTTAGACTTGGTTTGTTTGGACATTTCTGTTTTTTAAATTCACCCGTTGAATAGATATTTGATTCTGATAACTCTGAAATGGCCAGGCTACTTGCACATGTACGGGGTCTTAAACGGTCCTTAGACATGCTCTGAGATAGTGATATGCCCTAACAAATGATCCAGGGACCCACTCGAACGTGAACTTGGTATCAACAGTACCAAGCCCTCTCGGGCACACTTATTCGCCTCCAACGGGCACACAAATTTGGTGTGGACATTCTTCTATGTATACGCAAGCTTCTGTGAAAATCTCATAGCATTTGGATCAAAGGATTGAGAGTTATGATCGATTCAAGATGGTGCTCTTCGGTACGCTATTTGCTTCCTCGATCCTATGGATTCGTTCGAATCCATATGGTTCGAATCCATATGCCTCGAACCCATAGGTTCGAACCCATATGGTTCGAATCCATAGGTTCGAATCCATGCTTTCGCATGCGAAGGCGGCGACGCAGTGCTCGCTGTGTGGATGGATTCGAAGCAAGGTGGCTTGGACGGATTCGAACCAATGTGTGGTCGATGGGTTCGAACTAAGGCATGCGTGTATGGATTCGAAGCATGGCTGTTGAGGGCTTGCTCGATGGAGTCGAAGTGAAAGTGCTCCTTGTGGATTCGAAGCAAGGATATGGAGTGGATTCAGTTGGATGGATACGAAGGAAGGTCATGGGATGGATTCGAAGGCAGGTCATCGTGATGGATTCGAGGGAGATGGAGTCGAGGCCGATGGAGTCGAAGCTGGTGGATGCGAGGCCGATGGAGTCGAAGCTGATGGACTCGAACGACGTCCCCGCCTATGGATTCGAACCTAGATGGGTTCGAACTAATGAAGGGGTGATGGATTCGAACCGGGCAAGTTTTACCTCTCTCAACTTGAATCCATCATAACTTGAGCATACAAACTCGGATTGTCTTGAAATTTGAGATGCGGACTTTTATGATCTTTCTCGTCATGCCCTATCAATTGTGGCCCGATCCGGATTCGGACAAAATTCATCGATATCCATAGCGAAGTGAAGTGCAACCAATCTCCGAGACGAACTGTCTTTTGTTTTTGACCAATTCCTTTGGTATCACGGCTTTACCAAAAAGCGGGATAACACTTGAGACCAGGTTCTCCTGAATCACTCCTGAATTAATTGTTTTTGACCAATTCTTTTGCACCAAAATTGGTCACCAACACCCAGTATCGTGAAAACACCCGTTTATCAACACAGATCAGCAATAACAACCACAGAACTCAGATCTAAGAGATAATAAATGCAGCAAATCACAAATAACAGTAAACAACACAGGATTTATGGTGGTTCGGCTTTCGTGCCTACGTCCACTTTGAAGTTTCTCTCTTTATTGCTTCACTTGATGATCATATTAATCAATTACAATGAACTATAGTTGATGATAGCTTTGAAATCAGAATACAACAACGATGGTGATGAATAGTGTTGAATTCAGCAGAGTCTGGACATGCTGTCTCTCTCCCAATCCTCCCCCCTTCTTTTGAATGACCAGGGGCTCTATTTATAGGTGTGGAAGGCTGAAATCCCGCCTAAATCCCGGGGAGGCCGCTTGTCACGTGAGGGGGGCCCACAGGCCCGCATTTTGGGAATCCGTGCCCAGTTTGGGATCGATTCGAAGTGAGGTTCGAATCGATCAAAAAGGCATCCAATCGAGGCGAAATTTGGTGTGGACATTCTTCTATGTATACGCAAGCTTCTATGAAAATTTCATAGCATTTAGATCAAAGGATTGAGAGTTATGATCGATTCAAGATGGTGCTCTTCGGTACGCTGTTTGCTTCGACTCGATCCTATGGATTCGTTCGAATCCATATGCCTCGAACCCATAGGTTCGAACCCATATGGTTCGAATCCATAGGTTCGAATCCATGCTTTCGCATGTGAAGGCGGCGACGCGGTGCTCGCTGTGTGGATGGATTCGAAGCAAGGTGGCTTGGGCGGATTCGAACCAATGTGTGGTCGATGGGTTCGAACTAAGGCATGCGTGTATGGATTCGAAGCATGGCTGTTGAGGGCTTGCTCGATGGAGTCGAAGTGAAAGTGCTCCTCGTGGATTCGAAGCATGGATATGGAGTGGCTTCAGTTGGATGGATACGAAGGAAGGTCATGGGATGGATTCGAAGGCAGGTCATCGTGATGGATTCGAGGGAGATGGAGTCGAGGCCGATGGAGTCGAAGCTGGTGGATGCGAGGCCGATGGAGTCGAAGCTGATGGACTCGAACGACGTCCCCGCCTATGGATTCGAACCTAGATGGGTTCGAACTAATGAAGGGGTGATGGATTCGAACCAGGCAAGTTTTACCTCTCTCAACTTGAATCCATCATAACTTGAGCATACGAACTCGGATTGTCTTGAAATTTGAGATGCGGACTTTTATGATCTTTCTTGTCATGCCCTATCAATTGTGTCCCGATCCGGATTCGGAAAAAATTCATCGATATCCATAGCGAAGTGAAGTGCAACCAATCTCCGAGACGAACTGTCTTTTGTTTTTGACCAATTCTTTTGGTATCACGGCTTTACCAAAAAGCGGGATAACATACGCAAACACTCTTTTGTTGTGAGAATGTCATTGCCATCAAACATGTATTGTGAATTTTTGTGTGCCAGGAATTTAATCTGGCGCGCTTCAAAGTGTTTGTGTGCCTGGAACATTTGATGATGAATAATAACCAATTTCAAATTATAGAGTTTCGCAAATACACACTAGTACCAACCACAAACAAGAATCTTATATGCTCCATGAACAAAAACCACTTTAAACATTAAGCAAGCACAAAACAACTATAGTTCTTGCCTGAATAAAATAAAACCCATGCCTGACGTCCAAATTATTGTTAAGCTGGAAATGGTATATGAATAGTTTGCAATATACAGTGGTTTAGCTGCATTATATACTCCTTAAGTCATAGCAGCAGTTACTCTACAAATTTACATATCATATTATATATACAATTCAGTAAAGTTCGTATACACCTCGTCAAATATGATTCATGAAGAGGAATTAATATGTGAGGATTAAATCAACATTTGAATCTAATTCCCTGATATTGATTTTTAATGTTTATAATAGGAGAAAAAAGTTGAAAAAACTATGAAAGCTTGTATCCAGGCAATACAATTTGTATCAAACATTGTATCAAACATATTTAAACATGCTTTAATATGAACTTATATACAGCATTGCAAAATATTTAATCACCCAAATTTGCAATAACTTATATACATCATTGCAAAATATTTAATCACCCCAATTTGCAATAACTTATATACAGCATTTTATTTTAGACTATTGTATCAAACATTGTAATACAATTGTGTGCCTAGAACATTTAATCACCCAAATTTGCAAACTTGCAACAAATTTGCAAATTTGCAACAAATTTGCAACAAAAACACTTTGTATTAGATTATACATTCCATGTTTAATTCACTCAAATTAAAAACAATTAAATAAACCTAATAAAATTCATTCATTAATTTAGAAACAACTAAAAATAAAAAATTTACCCTATTTCCAAGAAGATGAAGGGAGCAGCCGAGCAAGCGAGCAGTAAACTGCAAATGAAGAATCAAAGATTAGGGTAGAGTAGCAGGAGTTTGAGCGGGAGCCTTGAAAGATGGATCGTCAAAGCGGAAAAACCTAATTTTTTCACGGTGGAAATAGATAAGGAGTATGAAAGAACGATATTTTTTTTGCCCTAGTCGTGAGGGGTTGCCCCAACCCATGGGCTTGGTGGGCTTCCCCTCAGGCCGGCTCTGGTTCTTTGCACCATACGAGGTTCATGCTAGAAGAACACAGTGGAATCCCTAGAATGATGATTTGTCGCTTATTCTTCTTATTCTTTGTCTCTCCATGCTCTTTTAAGTGTCTAAGGTATGACTATGTAGCATGTACACTTGGAGACATATTTATCTCATACACTTGGGTTTACCTATGGTAATACAATTGGTTTGTGCATGGAGACCACAGATATTTTAAGTTGCATGTATTGGCAATCCAGGAGCCAATTTAGGCACGTTGTGTTTTAATTTTGTTTATATGGGTATTTGTTTTAAAGAAAAAATTGTTCGTCTATTTATTTTCGAGACAATTAACTTCCATTATGCACACCATGGCACTCATCAATATTTCACAAATAATAAAAACAGAAAAATAGCATCAAGGACAAAATTTGAGGGTTTTTTAATCATAAGAAAACCTGTTTATTTTTTAGTTGGAAGGATTAAGTTTAATTCGCATCATGTCATAATACTTAATTTTTAAAGTGGATGACAAATCAATGCCAATCATGCTTTTTCAACTCATTTCAATGTCCTACTTCTTACTACTTACATAAAATCGTCTTCTACACAAATTCATATGCTTTGAGTTGTGATTTCCTTTGTATTTTCTTCAAGTTAAGCGTTTGTGTGCTTGCTTTCCTTCCTTTGGTTTGTTTTGTTTGATTTTGATTTGAATTTTATTGTTTATTTTAGGTTTTTTCCGTGGTTTATTTGTGGAGAATTTTGGTTCTATGGCTATGATGGATAGTATTGTTGTGCTTCGGCACTCCAACGTGTCCCAATAAACGCATGCTTCATTGTTTCATAACGGCGTCACCTAATGAAACTTTTGATGTACCAGCATCTCGATTGAACATCCCTTTCATTGCCTTCCGGAACGGAAACATACATGGTCTTGGAAACACTTGCTTGTAATAAAAGGAATTCCCAACGTTACATGCCACCAATTCCACATATATATCACGTTATGCATCATATTTTTTACGATGTGGGACTTAACGTTCAACCCACGCACTCTCAAATGTGAGCCATACCTAACAGATCTCCATATTGGCGAGCATTTCCTCTAACCTTCATTTGGATATTGAAGAAGCTCTGCAGTTGGCCAGGCCACTTCCACGTAGTTGGCAAGGCTGCGTTACCAAATCTCTACCTTAAGGCGAGTACTTCCGCTGAAGCCATCTTGAAGCATCAACAATGCAGGAGAGCAGGCCGAGTATCTAGCAGTCAGGTCAGGCTGCTTGCATATCTCCAAGCCGCAAGGAGTCTTTGCTTCGGTCACTCTCGCATCGTATAATGGTCCCTCTGTAACGACCCGTAAATTTTCGATAATTAAATTAGCTAACTTAATAAGATTTCGGGATTTGGTGTTAGAAAAAAATTTGTAAGTCGTTTGGAATAATAATAACTAGAATGAAATGCAACAAATTTATCTAGTTAATTATTTATGAATTGAATGAAATCTCAAATCAATTGAAATAATATGTAGTCAAAGGTAATTGATTCGAAGTAATATAGTAAACCGACTGATAATGAAATTTTATTTAAAATTCCAATATTGAAATCCGTCAAATATTAAACAATTAAATTGTTAAAATTTAATATTTGGAACTTATTGAATAACGGGTTTAATATGATATAAAAGGGATTTGTAAGATTTTATTTTATCATATTAAAGTTAGAATGATGTTGTAGAACTTTTAAAATCGAATTAAAAGTAAATTTGTGAAAATTGAATATTTTAATATTTAATTATCGACTGAAAAATAGCCAAATTTTGAACAGTCTCAGAATTGGACGAAACTAGTTCCATTGGATCCGTAATAGTTAGTTATTATCGGATTTCAATTTTCGTAGCAATCGGAGTTGTCGTTTGACCGTGGCAGCTCGAAACGCGTTGAAATTGTTTTAATATCAATTTGGCGAGTTAAAATAGTCATTTTTCAAACGGTCTCGGATTTCGACGAAACTAGTTTCATTGGATCCGTAATGTTATATTATTGTAAGGTTTCAAATTTCAAGTCAAACGGATTTACCGTTTGTCCGGGGCAAGCCAAAACGCATAGAAAATCGTTTAATGGTTTAATTTAAAATTGATCGTTTATTTCCGTAACTCTCACATATGATCGAATTAGGCCTTGAAACTAGTTCCATTGCGTCCGGAATGGGGGTAAAACCTTATAAACGCCTGGCGGCACGTCTCGATTGGAGTTCAGATGATTTTGGACCTACCTATATAAATACGCACGCAAACCGAGGCAGTTTTATTATTATCTTAATCCAGAAACCCTAATTGACTTCAGCCCTAGCCGCCATTTCCTGAATCAATGGCCACGAAATTCGAAACTTCTTTCTCATTTTCCTCTCAATCCATCAACAATTAGCAAAAACTCTCAACTACAAAGTTGTAGAGCACGATGAAAGCTTCAAATCCATACGGAGATGATCGGAAACGGAGCCACGGATCAACGGGAAATCGTGTAGGAAGGGGCTGCGTTTTTCACGCAATTCGAGGCAGAGGGGATGGCCGAGCTTCAGGCTATTGATGGTGAAGGTGGAGTTAGGCGGTGGCTTCGAAGTGGTGTAACCTGATCAACTTCCCGACGTTCGTGGTGGTCGCGATTTGGAACCCTAGGCCGCGTTTGATGGGTTCTATGTTGCGTCTCCAACCTGTAGAAGTAACGTGAGAGAGGAAGAAGGAAGGCACGCTTCAGATCTGAGGTAAAAGGAATGAATGGCCTGATTTGTTTCAGGGTAAAATTAAAATAAAATTGTGAATTTATATATATATTAATTCGTTCAAACTTTAAAGATGCATAACTTTTTCATACGAGGTCGAAAACGCACGAAACTTTTTGCGTTGGAATCGTATCGACGAGGACTACGCAATGGAACTGGATTGGAATCATTTGGAGCTAGAGAAAATTTTGAGTTAAATCGAACGTCGTTCGATTTGATTTAAAATCGTAAAATCAAGGTGAGTGTTTTATAACGCTCACACCGTACTAAATATCTTTATGCTAGTTAAATTGACATTATGAAGTGATATGAATTTTATTTGTTGTTGTTTGATATAAATTTAATTGTCGTATAGTTTGTTATTTGAATTAACCGTTGAAAAATTAAATTGACAATTGAAATTGAAATTGAATTGCAATTTAATCACCCGACATCGATAACTATGAAATTGCCTTGAATTGTATTGCCTATTGGACGATGTATTTCGATGGATGTTATTGGTTGATGTTTGAATGTTTGGATGTTTATTTGCTTATATATATCCTGTTATGCATACATATGATACTGTGATTTAATTTAAGTAATATATGCTCATCCCTGACATTTAATTGAAATAAATAATTACTTGGCCATAGGATAGAAAATTATATACGGACACCGAATTGGCTAAATTAATAACTTTAAAATCGTCGATTTGAAATTTATTTATTTGTTTTGTTTAAAAGTTATAAATAGACATAAATTTATAGAAACCGAATTTATCGAAATTTGGGTTTGGAATGTTGAAATAAATTTGGTTAAAAGAAATTGTTAAATAATATAAGTCGAGACTTTGAAATTTAAAAATTGGGATTTGATTTAAATTCGAAAATTGATTTGCTTAAAAGATTTAACCTTAATTCGGGCTTTGAATATTACTATGTAAAAGCGATATAAAATGATATTTGAAATGGATTTGATTTTTAAAGCGAACATGATATTTTGATATCAATTATGAATCGATTTGAAATGTAAAAGAGCCAACGGTGTAATAATACGTAGTTATTAAAGAGACCGGGATCGGATATGGACATACTCTCTGTCGATACCGAAAACCACTTTAATAACTATTATACGCGGAGTGTTGATCCAGAATGAAGTGGATGGTTTGGTGAACGCGTTGATTGAAGAAAGAGAACGATTATTGGATGACCCCTGACATGACTAAAACAGGAGCCGCGCCGGGCCATTGAGGTTCGCCACCTCTAGCGGACACACTTCTTCGATACCATATCTATTACATTTGTGATGCGATTTGGGTGCACCCCTTGATTTGGGAGTGTTGTTTCGCGGTGTTGGGGTAGCTGCTGGCTATGCCCAACATCAGTCCGGATCACGCAACTACTAGTATCCTAGTTGGTATTGCCTCATGTACCTTGTCATACTGATTATCCTATTCGCGACCACTACGTTTTGATTTGTACCTTGAGTATATGGATTGCCCTCTGGTGACTTCCGGTTTTGGGGAAACTACGGTCTTGTATATGCTTTTGGGAATATAAAAATGTGTTAAGGGGGATTATGGTAACGCCTTAACGCTATTTTGATACTTTATATTACTGATAGGCATTATCTACTTAGCGTATATTACTACATAGTAGATAGTTTAACGGATCCTTGAGAGATGGAAAATCCCGTAACATCTCTTAAGTTATTGCACGCACGATGACACTGGATAGGAGATGTCAAACCCCGTAAACATCTCCGACGCCGTTACACTCATATTTATTTACGATTGATTTAACTTTCATAAGGATATTTAGTCCTGACTCGAGTGTTTGTCTTTTCATTACGCTCGGGTCAGTCCTGAGTTTTCAGTTTAGGTTGAAGATCATTTCCTTGGAGGACGGAGACGAAGATTTGGTATATGATCTACTACTATTATATTCATTCCATTCCGCTGCATTGTTGTATGATATTTGCTGTGTATGTAATTCTGATAAATGTTGTATAATAATAATCAAATGTATTCATTTCAAATGTATTCATTTAATTAACAGTTTCATGAACTGTTATTTTATTATTATACTTTAGCCTTCCGCTGTGAGATTCTGTGTTGTTTCATTTCCTTTATTTCCCTTCCTTTTCTTTTCTTAATTACCCCAATAACTATCTGCCCTTTTAATGGTTTGGAATCGACATGGGTATTTGATCGTCGGTTTAAACTGTCCAAAAAGGCGGGTCGTTACACCCTCGAACCATCAACTATGATATCATATTGTATTTCGACACTCCAACGTGTCCTCATAAACGCCGCTTCGTTGTTCCATAATGACGCCACCTAATGAAGCTTCCGATGTGCCAGCGTCCCGATTGAAAATCTCTTTCATCGCCTTTCGGAATGGGCACATACGTGGTCTTGGCAACACATGCTTGTAACAAAAGGAATTTCGAATGTTACGTGCCACTAATTCCACATATATATCATGTTATGCATTATGTTTCTTGTAATGTAGGACTTAACGTTCAACCCACGCACTCTCAAATGCGAGCCACATCTAACAGATCTCCACTTTGGCGAGAATTTCCTCTAACCTTCATTTGGATATTGAAGAAGCTCTGTAGTTGGCCAAACTGCTTCTACTTTTTTATGCAGTTGGCGAGGCGTGTTACCAAATCTCCACCTTAAGGTGGGTACTTCCACTAAAGCCATCTTGGAGCATCAACAACACAGGAGAGCAGGCTGCGTCTCTAGCAGTGGGGTCAAGCTGCTTACATATCTCCAGGCCTCAAGGAGTCTTTGCTTCGGTCACTCTCGCACCGTATAATGGTCCCTCGAACCATCGGCTCTGATACCATGCTGTGTTTCGGCACTCCAACGAGTCCCCATAAACCACGCTTCATTGTTCCGTAACAACGCCACCTAATAAAGCTTTCGATGTGCCAGCTTCCTGATTGAACATCCCTTTCATCGCCTTCCAGAATGAGCACATACATGGTCTTCGCAACATTTGTTTGTAACAAAAGAAATTTCCAACGTTATGTGCCACTAATTTCACATATATACTACGTTATGCGCCATATTTCTTACGATGTGGGACTTAAAGTTCAACCTACACACTCTCAAATGCGAGCCACTACTAACAAGTAGCAGGTATTGTTTATTTTATTTTCTTAAGCTTAAGCTATATTTCTGTGTTATTATGTATTATCATTTTCGTTCAAGTTTACACCATATTGTGTATTGTAACGTGTTTTGTTTGTAATATTTGTAGATTTATTTTTATTGTTGCTATACTGATTTATTGTTTTCTTCTCGTGTTATTCAATGAAGACTTCTTATTATTTTCATGTTGATGGGATTACTTTTAGCAATCTACTTATTGTGGATTTTTCTTTCTATGGCGTAAAAAATGAAATGTGTCGTCATTGGACTCAGGTTACTCCTTTGTCTATTGAGGTTTATTATGTACTTGAGAACAAGGTTATAATGATTGACACAGTTTCTGAACTTCAAAGTATATTTTGTTTTCAACTTTATAAGAAGAATACATTTTTTGCTTTTATGTTAAGGTTAAGATTTGTTAGTTGGAGTTTGATGTCAGTAGTATTGTTAAAGTTTCTTCTAACCATCATACTCAATCGACTTTAGTTATTCATTATCTTCTAATGTTAATATTGGTAGCTGTTATTTGAAAGATATGTTGAAAATATGATCAAAATTATACATATTTGATTTGGTGGTTTTTGCTTTAGAAGCGCTATGTTGGAACTAGGACAGTCCACAACGGAGTAATTGGATAAATTTACTTTTTTTACCTCTTTGGATCTTTATTAGGTCTATGTAGTCTATATATATTTAGAGCTTTTCTAAATTTTGTTTGAAATAAAATCAATATTTTATTTATTTTATAAATAAGATTTTATTTTGCATAATTTTGCATGTTATAATATATATGCGTATCATATATACATGTGTGTATGTGCACGTACAATATAATAAAACGTACATGGTTTGTCATGTGCGTGTATAAGTGTTAAGATTTACACCGCAACGGACATGTTAGCTCCTCTGTATACTTGAGTATTGTCAATATATATTCATATGTATATATCATTTTATAAATTTTACATGTTATAATCATATATATGTATATCATTTTATATATTATAAAATAATAATCACAATATGTTAAATTTATAAAATGATATATATATATATATATTTCAAATTAACATTATTATAATATATATTAAATTAATTTAAGTATTTATATATTTAAAATAATGTCAAATTAACATTATTATGATATATTAAATTAATTTAAGTATAAAATATTTAAAATAATTTCAAATAATACAATAAATTAATTTAAATATGTATACATATGCATGAAATATATTAAAACTATAAAGTGACATATATAAAGTGTGCATATACATAACATTAAATAATGTTTAAATTGTTTTATATAATTATATATAACATAAATAAAACATATATATTTGAGATTACCCCGAATAAACCTTTGTCTTCTAAGCCCAGAGTTCGTATTGTTGATGGAAGGGAAGTTTTTGTTGATGTTACATATAGTTGAAAACCTGATATTTGCACCTTCTGTCATCTTTGGTCACATTGTTGATGCTTGTAAGCATATGAAAGATGATTCCCCGTGCCAATTCCAGTGAAGATCCCTCTTCCTTGTCCTTCGATTAGGAAGTGGGTTCCTATACCTTCGGTCTTTGATCCTCCTGGGTTTATAGTTTCTGATAATTCACCTTTATGCCCAGGTTCTGGGCCCTCTACTACTATTTTTGATGATTGCTCTATGGTTGAACATATAGTGGCTCCTCGAACCGATAACGTGATTGTGTGGAGTTATTATGAGCGTGCGTGGGTGCATGTGAAATCTGAAATGAGATACTCCCTGAAGTATGATAGTTATCATGCAACATCCTCCATTCCGAAGTTCAAAAATAAGCGCTACTGATATTGCAGTCATCAATAGTATATTCTTCGATGACAAAATGAGATCAGTTAATAGTATCATTAACATCAAAGCACATGAATATGAAATTTTTCAAAACATGGATTTCATTAATTAATTTCCATGTTCATTACATAACCAAACGTTGCCTAGGTTTAGATAAAATATAGTTATTACAAATACTCCAAGAGCGACATATAAAGATTCCCCCTTTGTTGATCAGAGTTTGCTACTAGACAGATACAACTTCTTCCATTGAATACATACAGACAAAAACCATAACAACACAGTAGATAAATAAATAGATTCCTACATAGCTAGCTCTGCCTCCTGCACGTCTCCGGGAGCTTTACTTACCCAACCTAATTAACCTGGAAACCCTACTCTCGAATTACTCAAATGAGTACCCGAGAGTTTAAAGGGGAAAATAAAAACTTCAGGATAGATAAAAAGTTTGATGTGAATAATAATACGTCATCTTGGTTGATAAATATCTAGTGAGACAACGCCGTTCAATGGAACGAGTTTTCCTCTCAGTAGTATCCTATAAAAATATGTCTTTTAGAAATCAAGCACCTAAAACCACAATTGTTAAACTAGACAATATAAATAATCATATACATGCATGCAACCTAGGTAATCATGATCAATCTATCTAAATAAATAGATTCTCTTTCCCACATCATTGTTTTCTCAAGATAACTACAAACGTATAAGGCTGACCATTGTAGTTACCGGATATATCAAATTATCCAATTTACTGTTAGAAGGAAACTGGACGGTCTGTTGGAAACTTACTAATCCTAGAGTCACTCTAATCCCAATGGTTTTACAGGCCAACCAATAACCTATCTCATCTCTGTGTATTCCTTTCTATGCGTAAACCTACGTCTAGTCTTACCCTTGAGGAAGCCCTAAGCATTGGAATTTTGGACTAATATCAGCTATGGACTAATAGTTGAAGTATAAGGCGCATGTAACATCCCCCGTTTGGAGGTCCAAAACTAACGGCTATGGATGCTTTCGGTCATCCATAGTTATTAATCCTCGACGACCAAATACGGTAGATGCATTGATACAACAGAAACAAATGGATAAGGAAATTTTTAAAAATCATTAAACAGCTTTCACATTCCATTTCAAATCATTTCAAATTCATTACATAATCCCACATTCGAGAACCATGTTCAGAGAAATTATAATTATTACAACATACGTTAAGAACGACATATAAAGATGCCCCATGGATGATTAGAGTATATATATAGGCAATTAAACAACTTTGCCTTTACATCAAAACACAGCGGAATCAAAACGAAAAAAACTCCTAATAACTAACTTGCCTCCTGCACGTCTTCGGAAGCTTATTCGTCTAAAAAGTACCCAAAAACCTAAACTCTCAGACTACTAAAAATTAATTGAGCACCCGAGAGTTTAAGGAGAAAACATAAATTTCGTGTCAAACATAAAGCTTGGTATGAATAATAGCTTACCATCTCAAACCATTTAGATATCTAATGAGACCACACCGCTTAGCGAAACGGGTTTTTCCCTTACTAGTATCTTATCCAAAAATTATAAAAACCATATACTGCGCTCCTACATCCTAATGGTTAAAACATAGCAATTTAAAATATTATGATGATATGCAAACAAATAAATTATTCTGGATTTCCGATCCCCATTTTTTTGACTATCCGTCTCAGTTACAGTTTTTTGGTTCACTATTAGTCTATTAGTTTTCATGGGATCACTAATAACCTGATTAAAGTTTATGGACAACCTATCCTATTTCATTTTCATGAGATCGCCAGGAACCTATTAGCCACTGCTAATAACTTCATTCTATTATTTCCTTGGTTCTCCCTGAACCTATTGGTATCACCAATAACTTCCCTATTATAATAGTTTTCATGGGTTAACTATGAACCTATTGACTTCTGTCAATAACTTAATCCAGATATAGTTTTAATGGGTTCACTACAAACATGTTGGCTCTCTACCAATTACTCTTACTAAACATAGTTTTCATGGGTTTACTATGAACCTTTCTAAACTGAAAACTTATTAATTAGTCTTTGAGCATCACATATCCTGGTCTTCCTGACCTCCTGGATGCAACTCTATTAATTCAGGAGTTAACTTAATTTATATTCTCTATTGAGTCAACCTAGCTGGTTATTCTGCCCTTACTCCCCAATATACAGTTAAGGGTCTATTATATAGTGAATATATTTATAGAAGAAGCAAATACAATAACATAACTATACCAATATCTATGGTTTCGTATCCTTGAAAGCATTTTCACAAATAACATGGTTAATCCCCTTTAACCTATTATTTTATCAAGGAAAGCTTCTTTAAAAACTCCATACTTAAAAACCATTTCAAAACTCCTTCATTTTGCATTGGGTTTTCCTTTAAAAATGAGATTGACTTCTTTGTTTTGAAAATTAAGGCTTTCGAAATCTTAGACCTTTACTTTTCGAAATCATTGAATTCTATCATTCGAAAGCTTTCAAATATTTTTTTCAAAACACTTAAACCTATGACTTTCAAAACCTTTCGAATGCATCAAGCCCTTCCTTTCGAAACTATCAAAACATACATTTCAAAAGTATTAAAGTAATTTGTAGAAGCATAGCTTCCAAACCATTTGAAAGTACCTCTTTCGAAACCATTGGGTTTATCCTTAAAATAACTTTTGGGTCAAAGTGAAAAGAAACAAAAGTACCCCTTTCGAAACCATAACCTTTAAATAAAAGTGATTGGGGAAAACTGATGGCTTTGGAACCATCCTTTCGAAAGCTTTAATCATTTAAATAAAACATTTGGACGGATAGCTTCGAAACCTCTTTCGAAGCCATTGCCTTTGAAACCTTTGGTATAAGTGATTACTAGAGCCTTTTCGAAAACATTGGGAAGTGGCCTATTTCTTTTATAAAACAAAAGCTACCTTTCGAACTCGTTGATGACTTCAATCCATTCAAAAGGTATAAAGGCGGCAACATGGTTTTAACAGGGTTCAAACTACCCTTTCGAAAGCATTGATTTGAAAACAAGGCAACTCACTCGAAAGCTACCCTTTCGAAACAAGAAGGTGGCAACCCCTTCGAAAGCTATATAAAAGACCATTTCGAAAGCATTCATTAAAAACAAGACAAGCGACACCTCTTTTGAAAGCAAAACAAAAGACCTTCGAAAGCTATTTAAACTGGTCTCGACCACTTCGAAAGCATGGTTCCGAATCCATGCCTACCGCCTTTCTCCAATCCACTACGTACCAAACCTTGATACCTTATGGATTGGTTTTGACTTGGTTGAGGTAGAAGTATAGGGTCAAAAGGCAGCCACTGAAAGTGGCGAAACAATAAACTCAGGCGAAACTGTTTTTATTGCCTTTTTAAGTAATTCTTTTCAACTAACTTACCTATTTATAAAAATCTAATTGGTTGCCACAAACTTTACTAAAATATTTTCCTAAAAGACTGCCTAATTCATCTCCAATTTAATAAAAAATAATCAGCAAAGAAGCCTTTCCCTTAAGCAAAATAATTTAGACATTTGAGTCCTCCAACTAAATTAATTTAATTTTCATAGTAAATTACCTAGGAAAAATCCCCAAAAAATTTCAAAAGTCACTTTTAACATGTTATCTAACATATAAAAATTTCGGACCCAAATTCCTTTATATAATTACTGAAATTAATTTCTAAATTCAATTATTCATATTTTTCCTTTGAAAATTCATAAAAACTTATTCATAGCTTGGAAAATTATGAAAATTAAAACCAATCTCCAAAACAATGTCTTACATGACATATTAAATCTTTGTGGCATTCGAAACCCAATATAAATGATTTTAGCCTTTAAATCGAATAAAACATTTATCAAACAAACCTTTTTGATTATAACATATCATACAATCCAAGCATATCATCATCAAAATCTTCATAATGGATTTAGATTTAAACCCAAAATCTAATGCTCTTTAAAAACAAAAATAAAGATGGTTTTGATTATTATTCACCTTGATTTAGATAAGGACTTGTGATTTTATCTTCTTTAATTCTTCTAGCTTGATCCCTTAGCTTTTAATTGAATTTTCCTCTTCTTTTCCCCTAGGTAATGGTCGAATTGCTTCTTAATTTGTGTTTTTGGATTTTGAACTTATGAAATGAAAATAGGAATAAGGGTTTAGGGGTTAAGGGTAATGGTGGGCTGCTATGCTCCATAATACCCTTGCCTTATTCTCTTATTAGTTAACTTAGAAAACCTTTACATAACCCATTCTCTTAAGTTTATACTTAGTTAAGCACGACCTCTATTTTAAGTTTTCAAATCTCAATCTCTTTATCTCTCTAATATTTACATTATTCTATTTAATTTATCTTATTAATTCCCCTGAATAATGTTATTAAAAATTAAGGGTGTTACAACATGATCCTGCATCAGTTCTATCTGGTTTTCTAATCTCTAAGTCAATTTATCCTATCACAAATTTTCTAAAGGTCATAAGAACTATAATCTCTTTAGTAAAATCTTTGGTTAAATACCCTTTTTATTTCCTTAAAAACATAAGTCTTTAAAATTGAATTAACCCTTGAAATCATACTTTAAAATAAAGAAATTATAGCCCTTTACTTTACCTAAAATATTATGCCGAGATATGTATGCTTTATAAAATAACATCGATGAATTCCAAAATCACTTAGAGGTGGTCGCACCTTAAAACTTTAAGCTATGAAGCCATATAAAATAAACTCATTTATAATGGTAAAGTGTGGCATTAAAATTTCCTATATGGGTAATCGCACCACTTCTATATCGAAACAATGTTAAAGCATCCAATTTATAAAGTGTAAGGCAATAAGACCAAAATCATTATGTCGCACATCATAAATGAATATAGATTGCCGACTATAAGTGGCATAGTTATGGATTTGCATAGTACAAAACTTTAAAAATTTGGGAATGCCGAAATTTAGGTTAGGCGGCATCATTGTCATATAAATCAGTGTTAAAAATAGCCTATAGTGGCATTATGGCCAAAACACGGCTGCATAAGAAAACAGCGGCAACATTGCCATATAGAACCAATGTCTAAAGTAATAATAGCGGCACTACAACTATAGTATAGTCAATGCTTTAAAGGTAAACTAGAGGCATGGACGTCACGCGACATAGAAATCATAAGGAGTTGATATTGAAAGCTGGCGGAATCATTAATGCTGACATTAGTAAGTGGCATGCAGGATCAATATGCGTTATTGATATGTGGCATTGAAACTGTGGGATAGCCAATGTCCAAGCATCAATGTCAACATCAGAGCTTTACTTCCCACTTCAACCAACGTTGATTCATTGCATACCAACCTTGGTTGATATCGTATGCATTACCATTGGTTGATGTTGAAAAGCTTAGGTGCGACATAGAGGGGTTGCGGCATCGATGAGGAAATGACAATTCCCATAATTATTATAAAAACTGTAAATTTTAATATAAAGTAATCTTTTTATCAACTCCAATTCTTTGTCAAATTTTTACTGGATAATAAAAAAATTTATCAATTTTTTTCAAAAAAACTGCTATTGGTCAAAAATTACATTCCCAAACATTTTTGCAAACCATAATTTTATTTTAATATTTTAATATAATTATCAAGCCTTTCTAGCCTAATAAATTCAGATAAAATCATAAACACTTGGGAAAAATCCTCAAAAGCTACGATAAATCAGAATTATCATATTCTTTAACATATAAAATTTCGGCACCATAATTAAAAGTCGAAATAAACTATTTTCTTCACCTAAGATATTCATAAAACATTCATACTTGATTGGAAAATTATGAAATTAAAAATCCACTTCTAAAATAAAGTTTCTAACATCATATCAAAATTTCAAATCGAATAGATGTCATAAACTAGGTTTTCACTCTTAAAACCTATTAAATAATTTCATAATAAGTTAAATAATTCATCACTCAAGCACATAATCAATCAATCATTCAAAACATGACATAAAAACAACATAAGGTTTGGGTTTGATCACAAAATCAAAATGAACATGCAAATAGTGAGTTGGTAACTATTATTCACCTTTATTTGATAAAGAAGGATGAGATTCGAGGGTTGATTTGGTTTCCTTAAGCTAAATCTTGATTTTCTATCTTTTCTTCCTCTTTGAACTCCTTTGTAATGGATGGCCTTGTATTTGCTTTAATTTGCATAAATGAATGTGGATGAGGGAGATGAAAATGTAAGGGTTTATGTTTAGGGAATATGTCTATTCCTATTTTACCCTCCATATAATTTCCTCCTTCTAATTTAAGTTATAACCATGCTTGTTAATTCATTAATAAGGACCGACCCATATTAATTCCTAAATCCAATTATCCTTATCATCTTACATTATTTTATTTTATTTACCTAATTAAATATCATAAATAATGTTAATCAAAATTAGGGGTTTACATACTCCTAACCTTAAAGAATTTCATCCTTGAAATTACGATAAGGTACCTAGCAAACATATAACACAGAGATAAAACATACCATCAAAACAAATCAGGTTAAATGTCTCCAATCATGTCTTATGTCTTTCAAGTACAGTCTCTTTTATCGTCACTCCACTGAACTTTCACTAATGTGGCTGTCTTGTTCCTTAGCTTCTTTTCATCCTTAGTCACAATATGAATTGGTTGCCTAACAATAGTCTTGTCAGGTTCCATTATCAAACCTTCCAATGCAGTCGAAGTGATAGTAGCTTTTGGATCATGAACACACTTCCAAAGATAAGAAATATGAAAAACATTGTGGACTCCCACAAAACTGCTCGGGAATTCTATGCTTCAAGCGAGTTTCCCGATCATTTATATAAAAGGAAATGGTCCAACAAATCTAGGTGCCAATTTAGCCAACCTTTTGAAACTTACTACACCCTTTATCGGTGATACTTTGACGAAGATATGATCGTCCACTAAAAATTCTAAGTCTTTTCGTCTCTTATCCGCATAACCTTTCCTGCCTAAACTGAGCTTTCTTCATCCTAACTCAGATTAGCTCAACCTTTTATGCAACTTCTCTTACTAAACCTAGACAAAGAATCAATCTATCTCCGGTCTCTAATCAACATACGAGTGATTTACAGGGTCTTCCATACAAAGCTTCAAAAGGTTTCATCTCTATACTAGTATGATAGTTATTGTTATAGGAAAATTCGACTAAGTGTAGGTCTTCCGTGATCCTCTAAAATATAGCATAAAATCTATTAAAAAATCCTCCAAGTCTTTGTTAACTCTTTCCGTTTGCCCATCCGTCTATGGATGATAAGCGGTACTCCTCTTGAACTTTGTGCCCAAAACCTCTTGTAAACTTTTTCAGAATTCGCTAGTAAATAAAGAATCTCAATAATGAGCTATACTACCATAAATCCCATGCGATCTGACAATATTCTTCACAAATAACTTGGCTAAAACAGATGTTGTTTGCGCCAAATGGTCACAAACCCCGGATATAATGAAAGCACCAGTGTTTACACACAAATCCTTAATTTCCAGTCACAGATCATAGATCCAGATAATGTAGAGAGTAAGAATGAAGAAATAGTAAATGTAAAATGAAAGAAAGTAAAGAACACAAGAAATTTATAGTAGTTCGGTTATCTCCTGCCTACATTCACTTTGAATTGATCCTTTTATTTCTTTTATACTGTGATTACAGTTACAATCCTTTGAATGTCAATAGCCAAAAAAAGGCAGGGTCTACCCAAAAGAGAAGAAGATAAAGAGGAGCCGAGAGAAAAAGACCCCTTTTAGTTGCAATGGGAGTGCTATTGATAGGTGTGGAACTGGAAGTGTCTACCTTGAATCTAGGAATACTCCTTCTTAAGTCCAGATGGGACTACATGATCGATCTGGAGTCATTTGGGATTGATCCTTGATCGATCCATAGTGAGTTCGTATTGATCATAAACTGCTCCAATTGAGCTGTGATCGATCATGGATGTTCTCTGTATGTTATGCAACTTGCTGTGAAAATCTCATTGCATTTGGAGTTGTAGATTGTGAGATATGATCGGTCCAAGATCGAGTTTTCAAGTGTAGGATGATGATTTCGTATCCATTATCTTGTATCCATCAGATTACCATCCATTCGAGTCTTTCGTTGTGACCATATTTTACGCTCCATCTCGACCACTTCTTTCGTATCGATCGATACAAACATGATCGATACGAAATATGCCTCTGAATCCATCCAGTGCCCTTGTCATTTCATCGATCTGATGTGCTCTGGTGAAGTATGCTTTTCGTATCGATCTGACGTCGCCTTCAATCGATATGAATTGGATCGATACGAATCCTGATCAATCTCAAACAAGATGCAAAGTGCGCTATCAATACCAATATCCATCCTAATGTCGTTTGATCGATACGATTTATATCGATACGGAAGCAACGATCCACATCCATTAACCTGTATCCATTGATCCATAACTATTGATCCATATCAGCTTGAGTAATGAGTTGAATTGTGCACATTCGTATCCATATCGATCGATACGAAAGTATCGATACAAAATGGTTTTCCATGAATATTGATTCATCCATAACTTGAGCATATGAACTCCGATTGACCTGAAATTCGAAGTGTAGCCTCAGCGGGCCTTGTGTATCATTCCTTAATGATCTTGCCTCGATTGGAGCTCGGTCCAACTTAGGCGGTATCAATCATAACTTGGTTTTTGATCGATCTCCGACCCTGGTAACCATCAATTTGTTGATTTCCTGGTTTTGACCAAAAAACGGGATAACAGATGTCGTCCTTGTCGACTTAATGGGAATGAAATATGCACTCTTAGCTAGTTTATCCACTATAACCCAAATATTCTTATTTCCCCTACTTGACCTTGGTAATTCATCAACAAAATCCATGAATATAGAATCTCATTTCCAAATCGGTATTTCTAAAGGCTGAAGCAATCCACTTGGCTTCTATGCTCGGCCTTCACTTATTTGCAATTCAAACATTGCTTTAGCCATAAGCTTATATCTCTTTTCATACCTTTCCAGAAGTTACCCTTTTTCATATCTTGATACATGTTAGTTCCTCCAGAATGAATGGTAAACTTCAATCGATGGCACTCTTTAAGTACTTCTTTACTTAGGTCCCAAATCTGGAACACATAATCTTTCCTTCTTTTTTAACCATCCATTTTAATCAAGATAAAAATTCTTCATGTCATCAACCTCGGTTGCACTCTCAATTCTTCTAATTCGTTCAACAATAATGGATCATCTCTTTGCTTAGAAGCAATCTTTTCAATCAATACTGGTCGAACTTCAAAGTAAGATAACACTGCAGTACACTGATTGGAATTAGCAGTGAACTTACCTATACACTACAAGTAGCCAATGCTTCCAAATCTTTCCACTCCGCTATCACCAATATTGCATTCTAATGTTTTTTGTTAAGTGCATCTACGACTTTATTTTCTTTCTTTTTTATGTACTCAATTCCAAAATCATAAGCTGCTATGAACTCCAACCACCTCTGTTGTCTCGTATTCAAACTCCTTTTGAGAGAACAAAAATATCTTAAAATCTTATGATCCGTGAACAACTCGAATCCTTCTCCGAAATGATATTGTCTCCGCGCCTTCAAAGCAAATATCACTGCTTCCAACTCCAAATCATGAGTTAGATACCTAACTTCATGCAATCTAAAGCGTAGGCAATTACTTTATCCCTTCGCATCACTACAGCTCCTAATCCTGTTTTACAATCATTGGTATACACCACTAGATCTCGATTCCCATCCGGAACAACTAATACAGGTGCATTGGTCAATAAATGTTTCAATTTTGGAAATTCCTCCTCACATTTATCGATCCAAACATACTTCACATCCTTCCTTTTTAGTTTAGTCATCGGTGCTGCTATATGAGAGAAATCCTTGATGAATCTTCAGTAATAGCCAGCTAATCCAAAAATCTCTTTATCTATGATACCATCTCGGGTCTCTTCCAATTATTTACAGCTTTTATCTTAGTTGGATCTATTGGCAACCCTTTTTCTGAGACTATATGAACAAGGAAATTCACTTCTTTCCTCCAAAAACGACACTTCGAAAACTTCGCTTTCACCGTCTCAATGTCTCAAGCACTATTCTAGGGTGAGTCTCACAAACTTTATCATTCTTAGAATATATTAGGATGTCATTTATAAACACCGACACGAACCTATCCAAATGCTCTCGAAAGATCCAACTCATAAAATCTACGAAGAAATCTGGTGCATTAGTCAATCTGAATAGCATTACTAACCATTCGTACGAACTATATCCTGTTTGAAATATCATCAACGGAATTCTATCCTCTGCTAACCTCAATTAATGGAACCCTGTCGCTAAATCTAGTTGGGGAAATTCTTTGGCTCCACTCAACTGATCAAATAAACCATCTATTCCTTGCAAAGGTTATCGATTCTTTATCGTCTTTTCATCCAACTTACGTTAATCGATATGTCAACGACCGATCCGATTTTTTACGAACACTATAGTCGCTCCCCAAGGCAAACTGCTTGGCCTAGTAAAATTCTTTCCTTTTGAGTCCACCAATTGCACTTTTAACTCCTTCATCTAAGTATGTGTCATTCTGCTAAATGGTCTACTCACAGGTTTAGCTTCAGATAAAAGATCTATTCGAATAGTAATAGCTCGTTTCGACGGTAGTCCTGTCACTGGCTTAAAGAAATCTACAAAGTCTCTAACGATTAAAACTTGATTCAGCTTGTCTTCCTCCTCCATTGCACCCAATAAAGTGCAAACATCAAAATTCGGGTCCTCTGCTGAGTATATAATTTGATCGCTACTTTTTTAGTATCTTAGAGATATTTTTTTATCTTGGAAAAATATCCTAGCATCATACATGAATCCATACCCAATATAATTCCAAAGCCCATAAAATCAAACACATGCAAACTTTAGGCAAATATTTGACCTAATAATTCAAACTATAAATGGTCGCATCGCATCTTAAGAGTTAAATACCTTCTATCAGATTCTCACCCTTAAGGCTTATCTACCAAGCAATGAGAAATAAAAAAATGTGATGCACCAGTATCAAATGGAGCTGTAATAGGTATGTCATGAATTAAAAGTACCTCTCCTCATAGATTTTCTTTGTTCCTCTGGTGTTGGTCTCGAAGTAGCCGTTCCAAAGCAAATACTTTTTCTTTCTCAGCCTTAGATGGTTCCTTGCACTGATTCTTATAATGCCCAATCTGGTCACAGTGGAAAAACTTGATGTTCTTCCTTTCGATGACCTTCTTTCCATCTCTAGACTATAACAAAGTGCCATTTCTTGTCATACTTATATCACACTACACCTGCTTTTTCCTTTTTTGGCAGCTCCACCCTTCTGAGCTCCCTTCTTTTGAAAAAAAATTCCTTTTCCGACATTGCCCACCCTGAGTCTCTACTACTTTGTTACCACCAAAGAAGGAAAGCATCTTTTCATTCCTCAAAGCCATCTCACTACCACATCACATGTATCCCTGAGATGTGGCATGGTTGCCCTCGCAATCTCTGGTCTTAATCCACGGAAGAACTTTTCATTTCCCTTAATCACTGTGTCAATCGTAGCGTACCCATATCTAGATACCTCCTAAAATCTTGTTGCATTTTCCAATACAGTCATGTCTCCTTGAACTAACCCAGCAAACTTCCTAAGCAAAGTCGACTTGAAAATTTCAAACATGAACCTCTCCTCGAACCTTCTTTTGAACTCAACCTAAGTCAAAGTTTTCTCTAGCACTCCAATAGTAACATTGTTCCACCAGTACAATGCAGCTTCTTAAAATTGCCTAGATGCCAATCTCCTCTTCTGCTCGTCATTCAGACCTAAATCAGCGAAAATCCTTTTACAATGATGTAGCCAATTCTCCACTTCGATGGCATCCTCAATTGCAATGAATGGCTTTCCTCCAAGTATTGAGTCAAAACAGGATAATTATTGACAACCGGAACTCAAGATTTGCACCTGCAGCATTTCCACCAACTAACCCAACTGCAACTCCCTCTTGCATCATGTTGACAAAGAACTGGTACATAGCTTCCATATCCACCGACGGTGTTCCGGTACCCACAATAGTAGCTGTTTGTGGATCCAGATTACTTCTAGTATTGGACCTGACATTTCCATTGGTATTGGTGCTTCCTCCATCGAGATTCTCTCTTCTATTTCTTACCTCCATATCTTAGTTTCCTTAAATCTGCACTCGAACCTTAGTAAGACACGGAAGAACGGTTTAAGAGAGATGGAAGAAAAGGGATAAGATATATACTTATATATAGCAAATGCAAATAATTTACTATATTGTTATCCCATATCCCAATCTCATTCTTTAACTCATGAGGATTATGTTTTAAAAAACACTTTAAATTCAAAATTCCTTTAGTTTTGCATAAACGTATGCATTGATACCAAGTTGTTACAGAGGCTCGAAAATAAGCGATACTGATGTTGTAGCCATTAATAGTATTATTCTCTGGTGAAAAAATGAGATCAGTTAATAATATCATTAACATCAAAGCACAGGATTATGAAAAAATTTCAAAATATATATTTCATTAATTAATTTCCATATTCGTTACATAATCCCAAACGTTGCCCAAATTCAGATAAAATATAATTATTGCAAATACTCCAATAGCGACATATGAAGATGGCCAGCTTGGTTGATTAAAGTTTAATACTAGACAGATACAACTTCTGCCATTACGTACATACTGACACAAGCCGTAACAACACAGCAGATAAATAAATAGATAAATTCTTTCATAGCTAGTTCTTCCTCCTACAAGTTTCCAAGAGCTGTATTCATCCAAGTAATTAACCTGGAAATCTTACTCTCGAACTATTCAAATGAGTAGCCAAGTGTTTAAGATGAAAAACAAAAACTTTGAGTCAGAAAAAAATGTAACACACCATATTTTTAGTATTATTATTTAGGATATTTAATTAGCTAAATAAAATAAAATAATGTGATGATTTGGGGATTGAGATTGATTAAATTAAGGGGTAACTGTGCCATGTAACCAATGAACTAAAGAAGAGTTAAAATGAAATATAGGAAGGGTAAAATAGGAAAAAACCATTCTAATACCTTAAACCTTTAGCCGTGTATGTTGTACATGTTCATTTGCAAAATCAAAAGCAAATAGAGGCCGGTTACCATTAGCAAGAACAGGAGGAAGAAAAAAGCTAAAGGAAGAAGATTAATCAACTTAATCCATTCAAATCTCAAATTCCATAATCTCAAAGCTAAAGTAAATAACGACTACATCTTATTTTTCTAATTATTTTCAGTTTAAGATGAATCCAAAGTATTTTGCAATGTTATGCCATGATTTTGAAGGATTAATATTTACATATGCTTATTGTTGATTTATGATTATTCATATAGGTTTTATGATATGTTTTAATGTGAAAATTCTATTAAATGACATCAAAATTCCATGCGAATTTAGATTCAGATGTGAAATGGTATTTTAGAGAAGAGTTTCAATTTTCATAATTTTCTGAATCAATGTGGATTTTATATTAATTTTCTAATAAGGAAAATGGTTAATTGGGTTTAAAATTATTTACGGTTAAATAATATATGTTTTGGGTCTGAAATTAATATATGTTGAAAACATATTAAAAATGATTTTCTGGAATTTTTGTAAAATTTTCCTAAGTGCTTTGATAGATATATAAAATTATTTAGGGTATGAGACTTAAATGTTTAATATATTTATAAAAGGAAAAGGGGTATTTTATAAATAAATTAATTGTTTATTTCTGAAATATTTGCAGCACTTTTAGAAAAGAAAATCAGCAACCAATAATATTTTGACAAACAAGGCATGTTAGTTTAAAAGAAATTCTTTTTAAAGTAAAAATCAGTTTTTACATGCTTTTAGCATGTTTTGCCACTCTCGGCACAGAGGTTCCGACCAAGTACTGCCGCCTCCATTGCCAGCAAAACCAATGCACATAGTATCAATAACTTGGTATGGAGTGAATTGGACTAGGGAGAAAGGTACTAGGTCGAGACTAAAGGTTCCGATGGAGTCGAAGAATGACTTTATTTTAAATTGAAAATGCACCTGCCTTGCTTTCGAAGGAAGTGTTCTCGACTTGGTTGGCTTTTGGCTGAGTCAAATGTTTCAAAGGAAAGGTTTCACATGGGTTGCGCCTTTTGGTTTAAGTAAATGCTTTCGAATAGGATCGAAACCCCTAGCTATCGCTTTTCTACCTTTCGATGCCATTGGTTTCGGAAGGTATACTTTGTTTTTAAAACTTAACCGCTTCTCCAATGCTTTCGGAAGGTTGGTTTCAACACCCTCTCTTCGTTGCTTAGGAAATGCTTTCAAAAGAATGCTTTCAACTTAAATGTTTTATGACCCTTTTGTTCTGTTGAAGGTAGAACCTAAAGGTTTCGAATGATTTAAATTTTTAATGGTTTCGAAAGGTGTTTCCACATGTTATAAATTGAACCAAATGCTTACGAAAGGTGTAACGACCCCGGATTTTTATGAATTTAAATTGATAATTTAAATGAAATTTTGAATAAAAATTTATAAAATTAATTATAAATGGAAGCGAGTTTCCTCGATTCAAATAGAAAATATATAAAGTCATATGGATTTGAAAATTTGTATATATGTGAATATATATATATATATATGTATGTATGTATTGGATTTTAAATAAAATCTTAAATAAATGATTTTGAAAAATAAATAAATTAAAAGATAAGCTATAAAATATAAGTAGAACATAGAGATAAATTAGGTAAGTTTAAACCACACGTTAATTAACATACATTCAAGAAAGGAAAATAAATAAAAAATGGATAAGTGTAAGCTTATCAACATGAAACAAACAAAGAAATGACAAAACAAAGTTTTAAATATAAAGTGATAAAACAAAGCAAAAAGAAATATAAATTCAAAATATAAATATAAGTTAATAAACAAACCAGGCAAGAACAAGTCAATACAAAGCAACACAAACAAATATATGCTTGTAAGATTGATGCAAAGTTAAGTACAAGAAAATAATAGAACAAATTTTCTTCACACAAATAAACAAATCAAATAAAATGATTTATGTACATGATATCAGCCACCAAACATAAAATCATCAGCCGAGATAAAATCAGGATAGTAAAACAAACCCATGCTCAAATAGAAAACAAGTCATGTATAAGTGTGCTTGTAAAAGAAGATAGCAAATATAATATTTAAGAAGAGATGTAAAGTACTTGGCATTAAATGGTAGTAATGTTTTAGTCATTCGAAATGTTGAAGACTGTTTTCAGCCATGCCTATAACTTTATAATATGTACATAAAGAAAAAGGCAAACCAGGTTTATACAAATAGGAATAAAACCTGTAGATAAGTATGCAGGCAAGTGAAAATTTAAAACAAAGTAAAATTCAACTTTACATCTATATATACAAAGTACTTGTGCATTTAATGCTTCTATCCCTAAGCAAGCAAAGAAAAGATATCACTGATTTATATTTGTACAAAACACAGTAAAATATATCCCTGTAAACCTTCTCCCTATATATCAACAACTTCTTCATTTCATTTCGTTCCATCAAAACTAAGCAAAGAAACTGAAGTGGATATCATCTACAACTTTAACAATACAGATCAACTCAGCAAGTAAATTTCAAGCTTGATTCAAAATAAAGCATTCCTCTGTTCTTTCTTCTTTCTGAAAACTGTGAGTAACTTGTTTTCTTTAATGTTTAAAGTATAAAACTGTTGCTTTTCTATAAATCTGTGGATATGTTTGTTTATGTGTATATATAGACCCTCTGAATATATTTAAACTGAAAGTGTTTTATACATTTCTGTTGTTAGCATATGTTTTTCTATTCTTAAATTTTAAGTACAAAACTTGATTTAAAGATCATTTCTTCAAAAATCTGTGCAATGTTAGGACTTAAGATTAAAATGAATAATATTTGTTTAATCCTAAACTAAGTTCTTAAAATAAATTTAAGTTAAAAACAATATATAAATATCATTGGAAAATCAAGGACTGAGCAAATTTGATTTTATCAACATTTCAAATTCAAGAGCCTGTTCAAATTTAAGTCTCTGTTTCTTGTTTCAGAATATCAGGCAGGATTCCAAAAAAAAAAAGAGAAAAAGAAAATTCCAAATATTAAATCACTTGATCATTATTAGACTTTGATTTCTAAACAAACATATGTATTTAAGTGTGAACTATAATTTAAAAATAGGTTCAAGGAAACAAAAGAATATACAGTATGAATAAATTTGATTTTACAGTGCTAAAGTCAAACTTTGATAAAATTCGACTATAGTAATTTAGAGATTCAAGTATATAATCTGAATCCACATACTTTAGTATGATTTTTAAAGTTAAAATCATAAATTTTAGATGGAGGGTTAATGAGCAGTTGGTAGGTGAACCGAAAATGCATTTCTCCCATTTTCGAATCATTGAATCAATTATAAATGTTGAAAATTGTGTTGAAGCAAGTGTGAACATTGGCGATTTCGAGAAAATTGTCAGATAATTTTTCTATTGTGAGAATTAAGAGGACGAATTCAAATTAGGGCTTAAGTTCAAGTTTTGTTCATGTCTGTAGAAGAGGCGTGTTCGTTATCCAAACGTGACCGAGTTGCATGAATTTTTGGAGGTTGATAGCATTTCGTATTGTCATCGTGTGGCCGCAATATAGGCGACTCCGGTGGTGCCTGCAGCGGTGGTGAGGAAGTTTTGTGGTGTGGTTTGAGCTACAGGTTTCGATCTGTAGGCCAATTTTCGAATTCGATTTTCTGTTGGTAAATCGAGCTTTGATTTCGTGTCGTGGGTGATTTTATGACTCGCCGACAATGTGAGTGTTCACCGGAACTCTGTGGTGCCGCCGTACATGTGCACGGCGGTGGGTTTGGTGTCAGTGGCATGAAGATCGTGCGTCTCGAGCCATGTTCGAGTAGATGGGGTGGTAGCTTCGAGTTTTTGCCGAGTGAGTTCGAGTGAAGTAACGTGTTTCCTGATCTCTTTATTTTGTTTAAAACCTTAACTTACTGGAAAAAAAAAGAAGAAGAAGGAGAAGAAGGCGAGCATGTAGGTGAGTACCTCAGGGAATATTGATGAGGAAACCAAAGCATTAGGAACCAGGAGATTCTCGGGTTTTACTCGAGTTATTCGAGTACTTAACTCGAAGCAATGGGGAGTTTGACTCGAAGCAAGTTTGTTAGCCTTGGGTTATTTTGTATGTTACAGGTTTTATGAAACCTGTCTGCAAAATTGAATTTTAAAGCAAATTTAAATGGAATTTGGATTTTAAATTAAAATTTCAAATCAAGGTTTTAAAAACAAATATTTATTTTGATTTTGATAAAATTCTTTTATAAAGGGTTTCTTAAATTTTAATGAGAAGTTAAATGATTGGTTTCAACTTGAATTTGCAAGTAAGAATATTGATGTATTTTGAAAGCTTAATTTTAAAATAAAAATTAAGTAGATTAGTTTAAAAGCTTTCTCTTATATAAGTAATAAATGTTATCTACATTTATTTTAAAGAATTATAAATTGATTTTTTTTAAATTGGATTAATGTTTAAAAGAATAATCATTTTGAATTTTAAATTCAAAATGTAAATTTAATTTAAATTCAAAAGTGAAATGTTTTTCACTCTAATATTAATGAAGTCATCAATAAGAAATGAATTATATTAGAGATAATTAAGGTATTAAATGATTCAATTAATAAGATAATTAAGGAATGATTTATTTATCGAATTTATAAATTAATGATTTAGATTAATTTATAATTAGAGATTAATTTAAAAGTAATTAAAGAAAGGCTATTAGTAAATAAAGATAATTAAGTAGGAATTATTAAGTGATTAAATTAATGTGAATAATTTTGATAATTAATTTAATTAATTGAATAAGAAAAATCAATTATAAATTGTAATTACTTAATGAAAGTAATAAAGGGGCAAATTACCAATTGTAATTGAATTTGAATATTTTGATTAACTTAATGATAAAGTTAATTGGTAATTAATGATTAATGGTTATGAGGTGATTGCTTAATGAGAAGTAATAAAAAGTTTAATTACTTAAGATAATAAATTAAGAGGTTAATTAATTATGTAATTGGTTCAGAGGTTAATTTAATTAATATGATTAATTAAGAATAAATTAATTAATCAAAATGTTTGATAAATTAATTTATATCAAATGATTTGTAATTAATAAATCAGGATTAGATAATTAAATTCATAAGAAATTTATTTTACTTGGAAATAAATCGAATCGATTAGGATTAATCAATTTAATTTACCCTACTTATAAATGACAATTGAATGCTTAACCTTACTTATGAATGATTGTATTGTATGAGATGCCTTGAATTGATTATCCTATCTGATTTGTGATATTTTGTTCTATAGATTGAACTGTGTATATTTATTGCATCTGTATATTATCTGTGAATCTGTGAATGGACGGTGAGCGTTATAGTTTATATCGCTTATCGACTATATTTCTGTGTTTTTAATCTGTGATGATTGAATGATGTTGCACTATTGTGTTAAACCCTTGACCACACTTATACACACACCAATATGGATTTCACGAGGAAATCGATTAAGTCACAGATTTTTGAAAATAGTTTTGAATTGAATTTTTAAATTCAAATGGTTTGAAATGGATTGGGTTTAAAGTGAAAAGCTTTTGAAATGGAATTTCAAAGATGAAATTTATTTTGAATAACTTGATTGAGTTTTGAAATTTAAATATTTTGATTTAAATTTGAATTCAATATTTGAAATTGAATTCTATATTCAGTATTTAAGATATTAAATGGTATACCGGTTTATATGGGTTTTAAACCATTTTAAGGTGTTGTTTTTGGGAATTTGAGTTAACCCAAAGATTTAACTTGTATAAATGAGATTGAATTTTTTTTCTAAAAACGAAAACTGTTTGTTTTCAAATAATAAAAGCTTTCACATAAGTAATGAACTTCCAATTTGTGTTAAAAAGATTTCTAGTTTAAAATGAAAATGATTTCCAAGTTATAGAAACGGTTTGAAAACTATGAGTTAAATATTTGATTTAAAGATTTAACGAGTTAATCCTATCGAAATGAAATTGTTTTGGAAATCTATGAATTGATCTTTTTGAAATAAATCGTTTTGTTTAAAGATTTGGAATGGTAATTGATTTAAACCATTTGGAAGAAAGTTTTGGGTAATAAGTTGTGACTTAATTGAAATCCCAATATCCATATATTTCTTGTAAATATTGCGCTCACTATTCGGTTTAGCAGGGAGAGGACCTTTGTGTCATATATCCCATTCCGAATATGTCATACGTCGTTATGAATTGCATTTGAAGACCGGTGTTGAAGACCGGGTATTTTTGAAAGCGTAAGGACAACTCGTCGAATGTCTTTGCATCGAATGGCCCCGGTATAGAGACTCCATATGTGATGGGAAGTCCGAACGTGATTAGTGAATATCCGGATTGCAAGGACTTCTTTGGAAGTGCCTTCGGTTCTGTTCGAACCCAGAACAGACTTGTATGGATTGTATGTCTGACATTACAAATTGAGATATAAAGCCGATTTCTTTCAAATATATTTCTGTTGGTGGCGGAGAATTTATTCTCTTACCTTAACACCCTTCTCAGAGACGTACGAGCTCAGAGGTTATATAGTTGAAGGTTATCAGCGATATATTCCCATTTGGTAATGTGACATGCTGAGTGTTGCTGTGAAATGATCATTGTGTTGATTATTTGTGATAGGATCATTTATTTGATCGTCTATCTTGGTGATCATTTCTATGATCATTTGTTGACCCAAAGCACGACTTTTGTATAAAGTGTGTTTTTGTGGACGAGACTTCGTCGAGCCTCACACCCCGGAAATGGTCAAAACAGGAAAGATGCGGTAAGGTTATGAGGGGTAGCTCCCTTTAGGGTATGTGCATTTCCTTCTGGAAAAGGGTGGTATCATGGTATGGAGCCCAGATACTTACTCATGTTGAAACACTTTATTTATGATTGTGTGATGTTGGTGACGAGCGCTCGGTTAAAGGTCCCAAAGGACCGGGGGATGGCATACTCGTGTCAGTAGTTACCCAGTTAGGGGTAACCCGGCCTTGTGTTGGCAGAGATCCGGTTTGGTTCTCGGGGACGCCCTTCCAGAGGCGTTCTCACGTGGCAATGGGAAGTTCCTTGGCCTGACCATTTGTTGGAAATCCAAAGAAACAATACGATCTTGTACGGTTTTAGTTGTAGAACCTGCTTCCTCAGGAGGTAGCTATAGTAGGCATAATATAATGGTACCTATGCTGGCTAAGATTTATATCTTTACTTTCGAAATGATTTGTTTTACACTATGCACTAATAATAATATCAAAAATGATTTGATTTTGCGTAGTAAGCATCTTTGACTAACATAAGAAGAAATCTCCTCCAAGTCTGCGTTTGCATTGTGTGTGTGGTGGGAGGTCTTATGGTAGTTACATTTTCAAAAAGCATTGCGAATTGATTTTAAAATATTTCTTTGTCTATTTTTAAAAGATAAACTGTTTTTGTTGCTCACACCAGTCCCACGACTGATCCGGAGTTTATTGTTTCCTTCCTAAACTCTGGGTGCTCATTATTTTCTACACGAGCAGTCTAGAGTTGGGTTTTTCAAATAGTTAGGTTCAGTAGATTATCTGGAGTTAGTTCAGTCTCTGGATCACACCGCACTTGCTTATCTTTGTGCATCGTTATTGGGAGTTCGAGCTATTGCTGGATTGGTTCTTGGAGATGGAGTTGCAGATTTGAAGTTCTTCCTTGAAGAGTATCTTAGAGTTACTTATTCCACTGCTAGCATTATCTATATTCCTTTTCCGCTGCTATTTTCTTGTATCTCTGATGTATATTGATATTTATTGTATCACTCTGTTGTATCAGATATTGTATCAATGCTGTATATCAATGTATTATTCTTTTTATTCCGCTGTGTTGTTTACTTAATGTTGTTATAAGCTCCAGCGAATCGGATTTGAACGGTCGAATCTGCGGCATTCGAATACGATTTGAAGTATGGATGTCGATTTTCGAGCGGGAAAAATCCTAGTCGTTACAAAAGGTTTGTTGTTTACAAATGTGTTGATGCTTTTGAAAGGTTTTAAAGAAAGGTTTCTAAGGGTTGGCTCTCCAATGGTTTCGAAAGGTCTAAAAAGAAAGGTTTTCCAATGGTTTCGAAAGACAATGTTTAAGTGTTTTGAAGATAAGATGTCTAAGGTTTTATAGCTTTCAAAGGAAAGATTTTTCAAGTGTTTTCGAAAGGTTTATATGAATGGCTTTGAAAGGAGTGTTTTGGCCTTCGGCCTAGGTTATAAAGAAGGGTTTACTTGGTTTCGAAAGGGGTACTTTCAGTAGATTCGAAAGGGGCATTTTCGAAGGTTTAAATATTTTCATCAATGAAGATTTGAGTAAAGTATATATAACATGGCAAGGTAATTTTAAGTAAAACATGGAGTATATGTATTTTCCTTGTTTATGTTTGGTTTAAAAGTTTTAAATCAATTTGTGATGAAAAGGTTTTCAATGAAAATTTTGGGAAGATTACCCTTAAGTAAAATGACTCAGATATTAGAATTTCAGATGAAACTGATATAGGGTCGTGCCCTATACATTAACTATTAGCCTCAGCTAAGTTAGTCCAAAATTCCGGTGGTTGGGCTTTGTCACAGGTAAGTCTAAAATGATGATTACACACAGAAGGGAATATATATTTGTATGCATATAGGTTTGTGGTGAGCCAAAAAATCATTAGTATCAGGTGACCTTGGAAGAAGATAGGTTAGGGACAGACCGTTCAAAAAAGGAGCATCTAACAGCTAAGTTAGGGACAGACTGTCCAAAAGAGGAGAATCTAATATGTGTTAGATTTTTTTGTCTATATTCTCTGGTAAGTCCGAGTCAGCCAAAGGTTAGTAGTTAGCCAAATAAAACTATAGTGTTCAACAGATAGTTCATTTGTTACCTGATATGTATGTTTACATAATAATGCTTTACAGTTTTTACCGGTTATGGTTGCAGGAAATGATTTGCAAATGATATGTTTTAAAAGGATATTAGTGAGGGGAAACCCGTTCCACTAAGCGGTGTGGTCTCACTTAATATCAAATAACCGATATGCATATTATTATTCATACCAGGCTTTATGTCTGACTCGAAGTTTACATTTTTCCCCTTAAATTCTTGAGTGCTCAAAATTGATTTGAGTAGGCCAAGGGTTGAGGTTTATAGGTTTTAGTGGTTGGCGAGTAAAGCTTCTGGGGTTGTGTAGGTGGTTGACAGATAGCTATTTAGAAGTTGTTGTTTTATTTTATTTTATTCCACTATTTTATATTAAGAAAGTTATGAATATACAATACTCTAGTCAACCAAGGAGGCATCTTCATATGTCGCTCTTAGTGTATTTTGTAATAATTATATTTGATCTGAACCTGGGAAACGATAATAGGATATGTAATAGAATATGAAACATGTTTTGTGAAATGTAATCAAAAAAGTTGTTTTTATGAAATTTATGATTTTGTTTCATATTCATGTGCTTCTGATATTATGGATCCATTAACGCTGCCGTGTTTGGTCACTAGAAGTTAATACTATGGATGACTGCAACATATGTAGCGCTTAGCTTTAGGCCTCTAGATAGGGGATGTTAGAACATGCTATCAGAGCATAGGTTTATGAAAAACCTTAAACTAAAATGATTTTTGAAAACATAATCCTAAGGAATTAGAGATAAGATCGGGGTATGGAATAATGCTATAGTGACGTACTTGTATTTGCTATATATAAGTATACACTATATCTCTATTCTCGTATCTCTCTTAGGCTATTCTTCTGTATCTCACGAGACTTGAATATGAATATGGATGCTAGAAGTGGAAGAGTGAATATTGGAGGAAGCACCGCCACAAATAGTAATGCCTAACCGAATACTAGAAGGAACCAGGATCAGGCACAAGTTGGGAATGTTGGTGTTGGAGTCCCACAAGTGGATATGAGAGCTATGTATTTTTTTTTATGAATATGATGCAAGAAGGAATTACTGCTCGTGTGGTCAGAGGAAATGCTGGAGTAGGAGTTCAGGAAGCTTTGGTGGTCAACAACTATGCTATCTTGAGTAGAAATTATGTTAGGCTTGGACGGAAGCCATTTATTGGAATTGAGGATGCTATTGAGGTGGAGAACTGGTTGTTGCATTGTGAGAAGATCTTTGTAGACTTAGGGATCAACGATGAGCAGAAGAGAAGGCTTGCTTCGAGACAGCTTCAGGGAGCAGCTTTATTCTGGTGGAATAGTGTGACAGCTGGAGTGGATGAGGAAACGATGACTTGGGCTGAGTTTAGGAGGAGGTTCCAAGAGAGGTTCATGTCTGTGATGGCGTAGTCTGCTTTGCTTAGAAAGTTTTTCGAGTTGGAGCGGGGGGATGTCTGTGTTGGAATATTCTAGAAGGTTCAAGGAGTTGTCATGGTATGGACATGCCAATGTGGATAATATGATGAATAGAAATGAAAAGTTCAAAAGGGGGTTGAAGCCTGACTTGGCAAGGGCTACATTACCTCATATTAGGGATCCCTGCGATGTTGTAGTTGAGATGGCATCGAGGCATGCGGAAATACTTGCTTCTTTGGAGAAGAATAAGACGAAGGAGGTCCAGGTAGGGCATAGTCAGAAAAGAAAGTTCTTTTATAAGAAGTGTGCTCAGAAAGGTGGAGCAGCAATAAAGGGAAAGTCTAAGTTGTTTGCTTCAAGTATGACAAGAAGGGACATTTTGCTAATGAATGTCATACTGAAAAGGCAAGGTAGTGATTAGGAAGAAGAATATTAGATGCATCAACACCGATCAGATTGGTCATTATAAGAATCAATACAAAGAGCTTGTTAAGGACTGAAGGGGCAAAGTATTTGCGTTGGAACCTGCTATATCAGGACCAACTGTACAGGAGAAAGGGAAGACAGTGTGGGAGGTACGCTTCAGATTCAAGTGTGTCTGTTAGCGTTCTGTTTTGTACTGGTGCATCGCATTCTTTTATATCTCTTTGTTTGGTAGATAAACTTAACCTTGAAACCTCATACTTAGTTACTTCCTTAAGGGTTGCAAATCCAATAGGAGGGCATGCGACACTTGGGATGAAGTGTGCCCACCTAAAGTTTAGTTTGCTAGGTCATACCTTTGTTTGTAGTTTGCATATGTTTGACTTTGTAGGGTTCGAGATTATTTCGGGTATGGATTGGTTAAGTAAGCATGATGCTAGGATATTTTGCCATGATGGAAAAATATCACTTAGACACCCTGATTGTGGTGATCGGATTGTATATACCATAGAAAGCCTTAGTTGTGAGGTGAATGCTTTGTTGGGTGTAGTGGATTTGGAAGATGAGTTGAATCGCGTTTTCATGGTTAGAGAATTCGCGTATGTTTTTGAACCTGTAGTAGGATTGCCATCAAAACGAGCCATTGAGTTTCAGATAGATTTGGTTTTTGGAGCAGAACTAGTAAATAGACCCCCAAGTAGGATGACGCCTACAGAGATGAGAGAGCTAAAGATGCGTTTGGTAGATTTGGAAGGCAAGAATATTATTAGACCTAGTAGTTCACCTTGCGGAGCAGCCATAGTGTTTGCTAAGAAGTCAGACGAATCATTGAGGTTATTTATCGATTATCGTAAGTTGAATGAGAAGTCGATAAAGAATCGATATCCGTTACTTAGAATTGATGATTTGTTCGATCAGTTGAGTGAAGCCATGATATTTTCTCGTTTGGATTTAGCAATAGGTTTCCATCAGCTTAGTAGTAGAAGATAGTATTCCTTTGATGGCGTTTAGAACTAGATATGGATCATGCGAATGGTTAGTGATGTCATTCGAACTAACTAATGCGACGACATTTTTATGGATTTGATGAACCGAATTTTTCGAGAGCACTTGGATAGTTTCATGTAGGTTTTCATAGATGATATCTTGAAATACTCTAGGGATGAAAGGGATCATGAAGTTCTTCTTAGAGTTGTGCTTGAGGCGGTGAGGCAGAATCAGCCGAAGGAAAACTTTTCGAAGTGTCATTTTTGAAAGTAGAAAGTGAAGGTTCTTGGTCATGTAGTCTCAGAGAAAGGGTTGTCTATAGATCCGACTATGATTGAAGCGGTGAATAATTAAAAGAGTCCCAAGACGGTGATTGAGATAAAGAGTTTTCTTAAATTAGCTTGGTATTATCGGAGATTCATTAAGGATTTTTCGCAGATGGCAACACCGATGACCAAGTTAACGTGAAAAGATGTGAAGTTTATTTGGACCAATAAGTGTAAGGAAGCATTCCAAATCTTGAAAAACTGATTAGCCCATGCACCTGTATTAGTTGTTTCGGAGGGAAACCAAGATTTGGTAGTTTGTACAGATACGTATGGAACTGGATTAGGAGTTGTGTTAATGCAGAAAGGTAAAGTGATTGCCCATGCTTCTCAATAGCTTAGACCGCATGAGGTTAGATACCCAACGCATAATTGGGAAGACATTACCTTTTAGGCGAGTGGTTTGAGCTTTATATGGATCATAAGTTGTTAAAGTTTTTGTTCTCTCAGAAGGAGCTGAACATGAGATAGCAGAGGTGGTTAGAGTTTTTAGTCGTTTATGATTTTGGAATTGAGTATACACCAGGGAAAGGTAATAAGGTTGCATATGCACTTAGCAAAAAGCATCAGAATGCAGTGTTGGAAATGATAGCAGAGTGGAAAGATTTGGAAGTGTTGTCGACTTACAGAGTGCAGTGGAGACCTGAAGTTGTGTCTAGTGGAGAATCTGCTATGTTGTCATGATTAGAAGTCTGACCAGTGATAATTGAAAGGATTTCTTCTAAACAGATGGAGGATCCAATATTAGTTGAACGGATCAAGAAGTTAAGGGAGGGAACAGAGAGCGATAACTTAAAGGATTTTATTCTTGACCAGAATGGGTAGTTAAGAAAGAAAGATAAGTTATGTGTTCCGAATATGGAAGACATAAGGAAAGACGTTCTAAAGTAATGTCATCGTTCAAAGTTCACTACTCATCCGGGAGGAACTAAGATATATCGGGATATGAAGCGAGCTTCTTCTGGGAAGGAATGAAAAGGGTTGTAGGCTTATGGGTGAAGCAGTGTTTGAACCGCCAATAGGTAAAAGCTGAACATCAGAAGCTAAGTCGGTTGCTTCAACCATTAGATATTTCGGTATGGAAGTGGGATTCTGTTTCTATGGATTTTATAGACGTGTTGCAAAAATATTATAAAGGAAATGAAAGTGTATGGATCATAGTGGACAAATTAACCAAGAGTGCCTATTTCATTCTAGTTTAGTCGACTAGGACGGCACCTATTTTGCCTAAGTTATTTATGAAGAATGTAGTTAGACTTCATAGAATTCTTAATAGTATAATAAGTGATAGAGATTCCTTATTCACTAGCGAGTTCTGGAAGAGTCTACAGGATATTTTAGGAACCAAGCTCAAGTGAGTACCGCTTACCATTCATAGACCGAAGGGTAAACGGAAAGAGTTAAAAAAGTCTTGGAGGATTTGTTACGAGCTTATGTGTTAGATTTTGGAGCTTCATAGGACGGCCATCTACCCTTCGTCGAGTTTTCGTGTAACTTCAGTTATCAAACTAGTATTGGGATGACACCATTTGAAGCTTTGTATGGAAGGCCATGCAAATCTCCAGTTTGCTGGTTAGAGACCGGGGATAGGTTGATTCTTGGTCCATATTTGGTAGGGAAACTGCAAAAAAGATTGAGTTGATTCGGGCTAGGATGAAGGAAGCTCGGTCTAGGCAGAAGAGTTATGCAGATAGAATACCAAAGACTTAGAGTTCTCAGTTGGAGATCATGTTTTTATTAAGGTGTCACCGATGAAGTGTGTAATTAGATTCAGGAAATCAGGGAAGTTGGCACTGAGATTCATAGGACCATTTCCTATTATAGAGAGGATCGGGAAACTCGCATATAGAGTAGAGTTACCGAATAATTTGGCAGGAGTCCACGATGTTTTTCATGTTTCTCATCTGAGGATATGTGTTAGAGATCCAGAGTCTACTATAGCATCGATTGTGTTAGAAGACTTGGTAGTAGAACTAGACTTGACTATAGTTAGAAAGCCAGTTTGCATAATTGCGAGAGATGAGAAGAGGCATAGAAACAAACAGTCAAATTAGTGAAAGTCCAGTGAAGCGACGATGAGAGAGACTATACTTGGAAAACTAAGAGCATGATTAGAGACATTTATCCTGATTTGTTTGATGGTATGTTTTACCTTTATGTTTGATTTGTTGGGTACCTTATTGTAATTTCGAGGATGAAATTCTTTAAGGAGGGGAGATTATAACGCCCCATATTTTTAGTAACATTATTTAGGACATTTAATTAGCTAAATAAAATAAAATAATGTGATGATTAGGGGATTAAGATTTGTGATTAATTAAGGGGTATCCATGCCATGTAACCAATGGATTAAAAAAGAGTTAAAATGAAATAGAGGAGGGGTAAAATATGAAAGAGACCATTCTAATACGCTAAACCCTTATTCGTGTATGTTCTACACATTCATTTGCAAAATTAAAAATAAATAAAGGCCGATCACCATTAGCAAGAACAAGAGGAAAAAAAGCTAAAGGAAGAAGATTAATCAACTTAACCCATTCAAATCTCAAATTCCATAATCTCAAAGCTAAGGTGAATAATGACTACATCTCACTTTTCAAAAAAAATTCGGTTTAAGATGAATCCGAAGTATTTTGCAATGTTTTGCCATGATTTTGAAGGATTAAATGTTTATATATGTTTGTTGATGACTTACGATTATTCTTATAGGTTTTATGATGTGTTTTAATGTGAAAAGCCTATTCTATGACATCCAAATGCCTTGTGAATATAGATTTAGATCAGAAATAATATTTTAGAGAAGTGTTTCAATTTTCATAATTTTCTGAATTAATGTGGATTTCATATTAATTTTCTAGTAAGTGGCATGTGGCATCAATATGCGATATCTATATGCGACATTAAAACATGCGGGATAGCCAACGTCGCAATCATCAATGTCGGCATCGGAGTTTTACTTCTCACTTCAACCAATGAGATAGCCAGCGTCATAAGCATCACTATCGATATCCAAGCTTTTTTCCCACTTCAACCAACGTTGATTCATTGTATACCAATCTAGGTTGATATTGTATGTCTCATCATTGATTGACATCGAAAAGCTTAGGTGCGACATACATGGTTTGCGGCATCAATGAGGCAATGGCAATTCCCATAATTATTATAAAAACTGAAAATTTTCTATATAAAGTAATTACTTTTTATCAACTCCTATTATTTATCAAATTTTTATTGGATAATAACTTTCTTTACCAATTCTTTTCAGAAAAATTTCTATAGACAAGAAATTACATTCCCATACATTTTTATAAACCATAATATTATACTAATATTTTAATATAATTATCAAGCCTATTCAGCCTAATAAATTCATAAACACTTAGGAAAAATCGCGATAAATCAAAATTATCATGTTCCTTAACATATAAAAATTTCGAGACCAAAAATATCATTTAATTATTTTTAATGATTAAACCCGAAACAAACAGTTTCTTTCACTTAAGAAATTCATAAAATATTCATACTTGATTGGAAAATTATGAAATTAAAACCCACTTTTAAAATAATGTTTCTAACATCATATCAAAATTTCAAGTCAAATGGATGTTATGAACAAGGTTCCCACTCTTAAAACCTGTTAAATAAGTTCATAATAAATCCAAAAATTCATCGTTCAAGAATATAATCAATTAATCATTCAAAACATGACATAACAATAACATAAGATTCGGGTTTGATCACAGAATCAAAATTAACATGCAAATAGCGAGATGGATAATTATTATTCATCTTGATTTTATAAAGAAGGATGAGATTTGAGTGTTGATTTGGTTTCCTTAAGCTAAATCTTGATTTTCTAGCTTTTCTTCTTCTTTGAACTCCTTGTTAATGGCCGGCCTTGTATTTGTTGTAGTTTGTGTAAATGAATGTGAACGAGGGAGATGAAAGTGTAAGGGTATATGTTTAGGAAATATGCATATTCCTATTTTGCACTCCATATAATTTCCCTCTTCCAATTTAAGTTATAACCATATTAATGATGATTAAATAAGGCTCAACCTATAATAATTTCCAAATCTCATTCTCCTTATCATCTTACATTATTTTATTTTATCTACCTAAATAAATATCCTAAATAACGTTAATCAAAATTAGAGATGTCACATATCATATGTTTGTTGGTGGAGATGGTGAGGAGCATAGGCTATATTATCATGTTGAGGGGGACGAATTTGTTCTTTCTTCTCCTGGAGAGGATGGTGACGATAATAGAATCGTCTTGGCTGATGAAACCCGAGATCGGAAATATTTATAATCATGTGATTCAGCAGGCTATATTCTTAATTTGATAGCTCTTTTTGTTTATTTTACTCATGTCATTGGTCCTATGTCAAACAAAGAAGACAGTGGTTCCTCCTCTCAGGAGGATACATAGTCTCTTCTTTGTTTTAGAAGTTTAGGTTCCTCTGCCTAGCTCCTATTCTTTTCTTTTCTTTTTTTAGTTTCTCTAGTGCATGTGTCGAGCATCTGATCTAATGAGTCTTAATCAAGATAAAAATTATCACTAATGGATAACACTTAATTATGTAAGGTTGGATTTACGGAAAACAAGTAGTGATTAATTTGGACATATTGTCATAAAACCTACTGAGTGACATGTGAATTTCAATATCAATTGCTAACCAAATTTACACCTAAGAGTTACACAACTAAATCGTTGAATATACCTTTTACCACCTGAATTAATTAATTTATAGATTATTGTAAATTAGTTAAATTAATTAATATTTATGAAGTATTAATTATAAAAAAAATTGATGTATATTGAACAACGTTAAGTAGTGTGTTTATAATAATTATAAATATACTGATCGATATGAGATACAGTACACATTTAAGATTTAAAATTGCATTGAATGTTGTTCGGACTTGGACCAGGTTTGAGACCTATATAGGCGTGTTATTTTCTGTTGATAACAATGGAAATTTCTATTGGTTAGAAAACCATCGTTAAAAATATAATCATTATAAAAACCACAAGCGCACGGCGTACAATCGTAGTACGTATAAGAGTACGAGTTGATCCGTAGGGAAAGATTAAATTCTAATATACTTAATCAAATTAGCCCAAAGTTTTGAAGTGATTTTAAACTAAGAAAAATTGTAGAATATAAATTAGAGCAAAGGTGAATAAAACTATGCGACTAAAGAACAATTTAGAGCCAAATCCACTTTCAATCATTCATATAAATCAACATAAATGTCATTTCTAATCTCTCATTGAAATATTAAGTAGAAATAATAGATGTGCTTATTATAAGCATGATTTTATTATGCAATTAATTAGCACAACTTAAATCATCAAACTCGAATACACCATTCAAATCCACTTATCAACACTCAAGAAAGTGACATGAAAATCAAAAATAAAATCTATTTTAAGCATAATCTATTTACTATTAATTAGTAACACAGACAATCAAATTTTGATTCTAGTTTGACTTTCATTATCAAAATCACTTAGGCAAATGATCAAACAGTTTATGTTTAAAATGGAGTTAAGCATAGCCTATTTGAGATGTCAACGTAGACTATCAAAATTCACTAAAAAAGAAACATAAACCATCATCATTCATAATTTCAATTAAGGACATAGGAGAGATCACAAATAAACTTATTAGTTTAATATGTTTCATGAGAGTTTCATTACCCCTAAAATTGAAGGGGTTTAGCTACTCATATATGAATAAATGTTAAAATAAAAGAAAGTAAAAATGAGAGCTAATTACAAGAAAAGAGATCTAACTAGTTGCATGCATGAAATAAAACTAAACTAATCACAACAATAAAATCTATGCTACTAACATGAAATAAAAGGAGCACAAAGTAAATAAGAGAGCATAAAATAAAAGAGCAATAAAGGTAAGCATGAAATAAAAATGCAAGAAGGTAAAGAGCAAGGCTAAAAAGCCATTAAAGGAAAATTTTATTTATCATTGATTTGTGGCTACAACATTGCATAAAAAAAAATATGGTTACATGAAACATAAGGGGTATTTATACATACTTAAAACCTTAATTCCTATTTTAGGGGACCATCTAAAATGTCCTTGAGAAAGTGTAACCTCCAAGTAATCATTAGGGAAATAATTAGTCTCCACTAACATGCCTTTAAGCCTCCATTAACATGTGCATGTGTTTTAATTACGAACCATATGTTAATGGGTATGTGAGCTCCTGCATGTTGCGTGAATTCTTTTATATTCCTTTCTTCTTTAACCTTTAACATGTGTGCATGAATTCATCCATGAAACCTCTTCATATTTGCACTTTATTTCCTATAAATAAAAATAAAAATGTGCAAATAAATTTTCTCAAATTAAATCGTGCACAAAATTACCATTTTACCCTCCAAACGAAGATGAATAAACGATGATTTTATAACAATTTAAATTTTGGTTTAAACATGCAAAATATCCTAATATGCTCGTTTATTTAAATAAAAGTAGGTTAAATATGGAAGTATAATTATACACTTTTACATGCACATCAAATACCCTCACACTAATCTTCTTTTTGTCCTCGAATAAACTTAAACTAGGATAAATCTATTTCGTAGGAAACACGATTGCATTGAGCGTATGAAAAAAGCCATTAAACCTCTAGGTGTCCCTAGTATGACGAGTGTTGTCTAGGGTTTTTAGCTGATACTACCGCTTAAATATAAATACGATATGCAAATTCTAATGCGACTACATGATGCAAGTTTTCGAAAATATTTATGAGGAATTTACTTTTAAATTGACATGAGTAAGTTACATATAAGTTTCGGTCATTATCAAAAAAATTTATTCTTTTTGCTCATCAAAACTTCCAATGAAAATTAAGTTATCATCACAATTACACTCTAGTTTATCTAGTTATTTTGGTTGAAAACATAGTGCAACTATGAAAATGAATCCTCTACTGATTATCAAGGTTTCACTAAGTGGTATTTTTATTTCTTTGAATAACAAGTCAAATAAAATAAGTGAAGGTAGTGCTTGGATTTCACTTGCTTGCTCTCTTTATTTTGAAAAATATTAACATCATTGTTATTTACACACCTAATTTCGGATAAACTGAGGCTATATATACTGAACACGACTTTTGGGCTTGCGTGAGAAGAGTACATAGCGTAGCGAGTGTACACACTTGCGTATGAAAACATGACTCTAGGTGGTTATTTTTATTAATTCAATTTATTTACATACACCTAATTCAGATAAACTGAGGCCAGATATTTCGATTATGCACTGCCTTTCGGACTTACATGAGAAGGGTATAGAGCACGGCGAGTGTTCACACTTACATGTGAACACCCGACTCTAGGTGTTTCTTATTTTTATAAAAGCTTTTTTTTAAGAAGAGAGAGTTTGCAAAATCATCTTAGCACTACTTAACTTAGAAGATCAAAAATGTTATTGCCTTTATTTTAAATCAACCACTCTTTTAAACAAAGATTACAATTAGAACATACTTCATAATTATCACCTATGAACCTTCATATATATTAGTTAAACCATAGTTTCTTGTAATCAAACTTTATTTTTATTTTTGTCGAGTCAAATAAATTTTCAAAAATTTCAATCTAATAACCAAAAACATATACTTATCCTATAGTGTTATTCAATAGTAAATCAATATGCTAAAAAAATTAGTTTCGGGATTTTTTTAAGTTTTGGAAAGAAAATGCAAAAAATAAACGATGGAAAATAAAAAATGAACATGAGATTCATTCTGTAACATCCCCAAGTTAGAGGCCCAGAACTAATGGTTATGGATGATGCAGTCATTCATAGTTATTAATCCTCGGCGACTAAATGCGGTAATGTTAGATACATTGACACATAAACACATGAATATGGAAAAAAATTAAAACATGAAACATGTTCTACATTCCATTTCAAAGCATCTAAATTCATTACATAATCTCACAATTGTTAACCACGTTAAGAGAAAATATATTTATTACAAGAGCGACATATGGAGATGCTCTCTTGGATGATCGTAGTATATATAGGCAATTTAACAACTTTGCCTTTACAACAAAAACATAGCGGAATCAAAATAAAAGAGAACTCTAAGTAGCTATCATGTCTCCTGCACGTCTCTGGAAGCTTTATTCGTCTATTGAGGTACCTGAAAACCTCAACTCTCAAACTACTCAAAATCAATTGAGTACCCGAGAGTTTAAGGGGAAAACATAAACTACGAGTCAGATATAAAGCCTGGTATGAATAATAATCTACCATCTCAAACCATTTAGATATCTAGTGAGATCACGCTGCTTAACGGAACGGGCTTTCCCTCACTAGTTTCCTAAAACCTTTATAAAACCATATACCGTGCTCCTGCATCCACAATGGTTAAAACAATTTAAAACAATATGACGATACGAAAAACAAGTAAATCAATTCTGGATTGCCCAACCCCATTCATTTTGACTATTTCTCTCAGTTATAGTTTCTAGGGTTGCTATTAACCAAATAGTTTTCATGAGCTTACTAATAACCTGTTTAATGTTTAAAGACTCCCTGTCTAGTTACACAGTTTTCATGAGATCACTAAGAATCTATCAACTCCATCCAATATCTTTACTGTTTCATGAGTTTTCCATGAAGCTATTGGTAACTCCAATGTCTTTTCTCTTATCCTAGTTTTCATGGGTTGATTAGGAACCTATTGACTTCTGTCTATATCTTAATCCGGATATAGTTTTCATTGGCTAACTACAAACCTATTGGCCTCTGCCACTATCAAATCATAGTTTTCATGGGCTAACTATGAACCTATCTTTATGACATCTTCATTTATGCATAGTTTTCATGGGCTCACTATGAACCTATTGGTCCCTGCCAATATCTTTAATTAATTTATATTCACTACTGGGTCAACCTAGCGGGTTATTCTGCCCTTCCTTAAATTACCGTTATGTACACTGTAAATATATATATGTATGTATGTATGTATGTATGTATGTATGTATGTATGTATGTATGCACGTATATGTGTGTGTGTGTGTATTTGAAGAAGCAAACATAATATCATAACAATATCACTCCTGTGGGTTTAATATCCTTGAAATTATTTTCATATGAAACATGGTTAATTCCTTTGACTTAATATTTTATCAAGGAAAGCTTCTTCTTAAAATCATTTCAAAACTCCTTTACTTTAGCCACGGGTTTTTCCTTTAAAATGAGATTGGTTTAAATAAGGCTTTCAAAACCTTCAAAACTTTGCTTTCGACCTTACTAGATAACCTCCTTCGAAAGCATATAAATCTTTTTTCAAAACATTAGGTCCCTACCTTTTAAAATACTTTAAAACATCTCTTTCGCAATCTTTCGAACGTAATAAAGTATTGCTTATTAACTCTTAAAGTATAGCTTCAAAACCATTAAAAGCACATATCTCGAGACCTTTGGAAGTATCCCTTTCGAAATCATTGGTTTTATATTTAAAAATATCATTCAGGTCAAAGTGAACATAAACAAAAGTACTTCTTTCGTAACCATTCTTTATCATATAAAAGTATTGGGGAAAACTTGATTGCGTTGGCACTATCCTTTCCAAAGCTTCAAATCATTTAAGCAAAACCCGAAGGATAGCATCGAAACCCCCTTTCGAAGCCATTGCCTTCGAAACCCTTGATCCCTTTCATAAGCATTTAGGAGTTGGCTTAGTATAAATGTAAAAGAAAAATTACCCTTCGAAAGCATTGATGACTACAACACACTAGAAAGGTATATAAACGACAGTAGAGTTTCGAAAGCATTCTTTTATAAACAAGGGTTTCGTCGAAAAGCTTACTATTAAACAAAGAAAGGCGGCAACAAGTTCGAAAGCAACTGGGTATCGACTTGGTCGAAAGTACCCTTCAAAAACATGGCAGAAGCATATCTTTTAAAAGTAAGCAATGGTTTTGTCTCTATCGAAAGCAATGCTTTTGACACCATGCCTCACACACTTCACCAAACGTGAATGGCATAAAGAACGGTAATATATAAGGGTAGGAGTTATGTGCAGCTATTTGCCAATATACCCTTGCATAAAATTAATTAGCTTATAAACCATTCTTAAGCCCATTTAATTAATTAATTGAGCACGACCTTAATTTATTTTCATATTCCAACTTCCTTATCACTGTAATTATTTACATTATTCTATTTAATTTATCAAATTAAATTTTCTGAATAATGTTATCAAAATTAAGGGTGTTACAAGCTCTCCTCCTTAAAGAATTTTCGTCCTCGAAATTCAGTAAGGACTAAATACTAAACATAAAAGTCATCTGTAACGACTCCTAACAACCATACTAGCCTATCTGACTAGCAATTGTCAAAATAAATCTAATATAGATATAACCTTAAAGCAGATCAAGCATGTATCTCGAATCATGTCCTATGTCTCCCAAGTACAGTCCTTCTCGTTATCGCTCCACTGAACTTTCACCAACTTGACTGTCTTGCTCCTCAATCTTTTGTCATCTCTCACTACAACCCAAACTTGTTGTCTAACAAAAAAAGTTAGGCTCTATTGCCAAATCTTTCAATCCTGTTGGAGGAATAGTAGTCTCTGGATCATGCACATACTTGCGAAGATGAGACACATGAAATACATTATGGACACCTGCCATACTGCTCCGCAACTCTACTCTATATGCGAGCTTTCCAATTCTCTGTATAATTTAGAATGGACCAACATATTTTGGTGCCAATTTTCTTGATTTTCGAACCGTACCACACCCTTCACCAGTGATACTTTAATGAAAACCCTGTCTCTAACTGAGAACTCTAGGTCATTACGCCTCTTATCTGCATAACATTTCTGTTTGGACTAAGTTTCCTTCATCTTTTTTGGATCAACTCGATCTTCTCTGACACCTCCCTAACCAAATCTGGACGTAAGACCAATCTGTCTCCAGTCTCCAACCAACATGCTAGCAATTTTCATGGCCTTCCATACAAAGCTTCAAAAGACGTCATTCCTATACTAGTCTGATAACTATTATTATAGGAAAACTCGACCAAATGTAAGTGATCTTCCCAAGATCCACTAAAGTCCAATACACGAGCTTTCAATAAATCCTCGAGTATTTTATCGACTCTCCCTATCTGCCATCCGTCCGAGGGTGATGTGCAGTACTCATCTTGAGCTTAATGCCTAACACATCCTGTAGACTCTTCTAGAATTCACTAGTGAATAAAGCATCTCTGTCATTAACTATGCTACTAGGAACTCCATGTATTTAACTGTGCTCTCCATGAACAACTTAGCAAAAACAGGTGTTGTCCTGGTTGACTTAGCTGGAATGAAATGGGCACCCTAGGTCAACCTATCCACTATGACCCATATATTTTCGTTTCCCCTATTTGACCTTGGTATCCCGTCTATAAATCCAAGGATATCGAATCACATTTTCAAACTAGAATCTCTAAAGGCTAAAGCAAACCACTCGGCTTCTGATGTTTGGGTTTCACTTGTTGGCAATTTGCACACTGCCCAACCCATAAGGCAGCATCCCTCTTCATACCCTCCCAATAAAAGCACCTCTTCATGTCTTGATACATCTTGGTCCCTCCAGGATGAATCATAAACTTGGGTCGATGACATTCTCCAAGAACTTCTTTCCTCTAGTTCTCAACATTTAGAACACACAACCGTCCCTTCTTTCTCAACCATCCCCTCTGGTCAAGACCAAAACCTTTTAGACCATCGACCTATGATCCAACCTCAAACCTTTTAATCTTCTCGGCTGATACTGGATCCTCCTTTTGCTTAGAAGCAATTCTCTTGATCAATACTGATCGAATTTCTAAACAGGATAACATGGCAGTACTCTGACTAGAACATCAGTCAATCTTAAATGCACACTACAGGCAGTCAAAGCATCTAAATCCTTCCATTCTGCCAACATAGCTAACACCACATTCTAATGTCTTGGGCTAAGAGAATCTACTACTTTATTACCTTTTCCTGGTGTATACTCTATACCAAAATCATAAGCAGCTAAAATCTCCAACCACCTCTATTGTCTCATATTCAAATCCTTCTGAAAGAATAAGTACCTTAAAGACTTATGATTTGTGTACAGCTCAAATCTCTCCCCTAAGAGATAATGCCTCCAAATATTCAGTGCGAAGATCACTGCAGCGAACTTCAAATCATGAGTAGGATATCTCACTTCATGTGGTCTAAGCAGTCATGAAGCGTGGGCAATCACTTTACCTTTCTACATCAACACAACTCCTAATCTAGTCCCACATGCATCAGTATACACCACCAACCCTTGGTTTCCATCTGGAACTACTAACACCGGTGTATTGGTCAACAAATGCTTTAACTTAAGGAATGCTTCCTCACATTTGTCAGACCAGAAAAACTTCACCTCCTTTTTGGTTAGCTTAGTCAAAGGCTGATATCCGCGAGAAATCCTTAATAAATATCTGATTAATAGCCTGAAAGTCTAAGAAAACTTCTAATCTCAGTCATCGTCTCTGTTCTCTTTCAATTATTAACGGCTTTGATCTTATTTGGATCGACTAACAACCCTTTCTCTGAAACCACGTGACCAATAAACTTAACCTCTTTCTTCCAAAAATGACACTTGGAAAACTTTGCCTTTAGCTGATGCAACCTCAACATCTCAAGCACAACTCTAAGATGATCTTCATGCTCTCTTTCATCATTAGAGTATACCAAAATATCATCTATAAATATCAACACAAACCTACCCAAATACTCCCGGAAAACTCGGTTCATTAGATCCACGAAGAAAGTCGGTGCAATTGTTAACCTAAATGGCATTACTAACCAATCATATGAATTATACTTGGTTCGACATACTGTTAAAGGAATACTGTCCTCTGCCACTCCTAACTGATGGAAACCTATCGCCAAATCCAACCGGGAAAACACTCTGGCTCCACATTACTGATCAAATACATCATCAATTCTCGACAAAGGATACTTGTTATTGATCGTCCTCTCGTTCAACTTACGATAGTCAATATACATCCGCAACGACCCATCTGGTTTCTTCACGAACATCGCGGTCGCTTCCCAAAGCGAACTGCTAGGTCTAACAAAATTCCTTCCTTCTAGATCCACTAGCTGCACCTTCAACTCCTTCATCTCGATAGGTGTCACCCTGCTAGGTGGTTAACTTATAGGTTCAGCTCCTAGCACAAGATCTATTCGAAAATCAACAGCTCGTTTCGGTGGTAGTTTTGTGACCGGTTCAAAGACATCTGCAAACTCTCTTGCTACCTAAATTTGACTTAGCTCTACTCCTACTTCCATTGCACTTAACAAAGCAAAACTAGTTCAGTCAGAATTCTCCACTGAGAATATAATTCGGTTATGATTATCAGGGTATCTTACTGATATTTTCTCATCCTGACAAAATATCCTAGCCTTATACTTACTCAACCAAGCCATACCCAAAATGATTTCAAAATCTACAAAATCGAAAACATACAGACTGCAAGCAAACTTATGACCAAAAAAGTCAAGTTCTAACTGGTCACATCTCATTCCCAAAGTTGCATACCCTCCTATTAGATTCGCAACCCTTAAGGAAGTAACAAAGTATGTGGGTTCTAAGCATAACCTATCAACTTAACACCAGGATATAAATAAATGTGATGAACTGGTATCAAATAGTATCCTAACTAGTATACTCTGAATCAAAAATGCACCGTCCATCATAGTCTTTCCTATTTTTAGTTGTAGTTGGCTTAGCAGATGATGGTCCAACAACAAAAACTTTTCCCTTATCCGCCCTAACCGGTTCTGGACACTGATTCTTATAATGCCCAACTTGGTCACAGTTGAACCACTTCACATTCTTCTTATATGCAGCCTTCTTTCCCTTGTCTGACAGACATTCCTTTGTATAATGACCCTTCTTGTCGCACTTATAGCAAAATAAATCAGCCTTTTCTTTCTTGGAAGCATCTCCCTTTTGAGCTCCCTTCTTCATAAAGAACTTCCTCTTCTTTCCCTGAGAACCTAGGTTTCAACTGGCTTCTCTATGGCACAAACAACAAACATCTCCTCATAGCGGATTGCCATCTCCAAAACCACATTACAAGGGTCATGGATATATGTCAGGGTCGCCCAAGCAAGCTAAGGTCTCAATCCCTTAATGAACCTCTCATTTCTCCTTATGTCAGTGTCTATAGTAGCATGTCCATATCGGGACAACTCATCAAACTTAGTAGCATACTCAATTACCGAAAATTTTCACTGCACCAAATCCATAAACTTTCTCAACAACACCGACTTAGCAAATTCAGATAAATTTTTTTGTTCAAATCTCGCTCTAAAATCTGCCCAAGTCAACTCTTACTCCGAAACCTCGACGGTAACACTATTTCACCAATGAAGTGCGTACCCTTGCAACTGTCTAGAGGTCAACCTTCTCTTCTGCACATCATCCAAATCCAAATTAGCAAAGATTCTCTCGCAATGTAACAGCCAATCCTCAACTTCTATAGCATCCTCTGTTTTCGTAAATGGTTTTCCACCAAGACCGGTGTAATCTCTACTTAGCTTAGCGTAATTATTCCCAACTGGAGCCACATGATTAGCTCCTTTCAACATATCGAGTAACTCCAGCAGCAACTTCTGTTTAAATCATACTGACGAAGAACCGATACATCGCCCTCATGTATATTGTTGGATTTCCAGCACCCACATTGGCATCAGCATTTTGGTTAACATTTGCCTGTCGACCTTAGTCCCTTCTGGTATTAAGTCTAAATTTCCATTGGTTATGGTACTTCCTCCACCAAGATTTCCTCTTCCGTTTCCTGCTTCCATATCTTCTTTCTCGTAAATCTATATATGAGCCTTAGTAAGATACAAAAGAATGGTCTAAGAGAGAGGGGGAAATTTGTACTTATATATATACATATCAAATACAAGAACGTTACCATAGCCTTAACCCAAATCCCGATCATGTTTCTGATTCATTGGATCATGTTTCAAAAAAGCTTTTAGATTTAACTTTTCTTTTAAGTTTTCATAAACCTATGCTCTGATACCAACTTATAACATCACCTACTTAGAGGTCCAAAACTAACGGCTACGGATGCTGCAGTCATTCATAGTTAATAATCCTCGACGACCAAATACGGTAATGTTAGATACATTGATACACAGAAACACATGAGTATGGTTAAATTTTAAAACAACAAACATGTTTTACATTTCATTTCAAAATATTTCGAATTCATTACATAATCCGACAATCGTTAATCACGTTCAGAGAAAATATATTTATTACAACATACGCCAAGGGTGACATATGAAAATGCCCCTTGGATGATTAGAGTACATATATGCAATTTAACAACTTTTCCTTTACAACAATAACAAAGAGGAATCAAAATAAAAGAGAACTCAAAGTAGCTATCATGCCTCCTACACATCTTCGGAAGCTTTATTCGTCTAATGAGGTACCTGAAAACTTCAACTCTCAAACTACTCAAAATCAATTGAGTACCCAAGAGTATAAGGCAAAAACATAAAATTCGAGTCAAACATAAAGCCTGGAGTGAACAATAATTTACCATCTCAAACCATTTAGATATCTAGTGAGACCACGTCGCTTAGAGGAATGAGTTTTCCCCTCACTAGTATCCTAAAATGTAACGACCCGTAAATTTCGACGATTTAATTTATTTAATAGAATTTTGTAATAAAAATTTAGTAGAAATAATAAAAGGTGATAAATATATATTGAACGCTAATTTAACAATGGTAATTTAAGCCTTTGTTTGTAATATGAATAAATTTTTCAATAAAAATTGGTGTAAGTATTGTACCTGAATATAATGGGAAGATAGAGAATATAGGTAAGGCATTTAATTAGTTAAGTGTAAATTTATGGGTATAATAACAATTCGTATACATTACCTAATTAATCTGTCAATTAATTTGTTAAAAAAAATCAAAACCTTTTAATTTGGTAAATAATTTTATGCGTATTGATAAGCGTTACTTTAACGATTAATTTTAAAGTGATGGGAAGAAAATAAGTAAAGTTATGCAGTAATAAATAAATAAAAATATCGCAATAAATAGGAAACTGACATAACATTTATTTATATGAACGTTACTTATTGATTTGAGAGTAACGGAAGTGTGAACGTAGAATAAAATAAGCGTAGATTTATGTTAGGTAATTATTGAGAATATGGGGAATAAGTTGAAATAATATTAATTAAAAATTTATGCGTAAAACATGGTATGTAAGATATATTGATTCCATTTAAATTGAGGATTAATATTATCGAAGAGGATTAAATATAGTCTCAATGTAAATTTAGATAAGTTTTGAAATAAAGACTAATTCCATTCAGAAGATGACAATGGGTGCAATATTTTGATTTGTAAGCAATAGTAATAGGTTACATGTTTAATTGGTTGATAGAATTTGAATTGAAATAAATGTTAATACACTAAATAAAGGTTACATTAATATGATAAGTAATACAAGGTCTAGAAGTTTAATATAGAGTGTGTTAAGACGTAGAAATGGAAATTAGGAAGCAGTTGGAATTAAATGAAATTTTAGGTGTATTTATGAGAAATTTATGTACAATTAAAGAGGCGAATGAAATAAATACCAACCAATTTTAGTGAATAACGGGATCTAAACCTAAATAAATAAATTCCTTGAAATTTAAGTTTTAATTTTTGATAAATTGGATTTGTACTTTAATATTGAAAATTTTGGGATTATGCAAAAATAAATTAATGTAGGAAGTTGTTAAAGGATTCTGAATTTACCAAGTGGTCCAAACTGACAAAATTTGCAAATAATTAAAGTTGGATTGTAAATCTGATTCAATTAAGCTATTATCAATTTATTTGTTTGGAATATAAAAAGTAATGATAGGGTTAATTGAAATTAAGGGTAGTTTCATTTGTATGTGAGCATTCATTGATATTGGAATATAAAAGGGTAAATTTATAGTATAAAATGTAGACATCACCTTGAAGATGATGGGTTTATAATTGATGCATAATAGGGAAATTAAATGAATAGGTTTAATTGAATAACAATTAGCAATTAATGAATGAAGAGAAATTTTAAGGGCGTAATTGTTTTCGTTAAATTAATTTTGGTAACAAATTGTATTGATTATAGATTTAATGTTGTGTGATGTATTTAAGTAATAATTGGAGAACAATGTAAATTATATCCGTGAATGGTCAATTCAATTAAACAACAAGATTTTTAAATAATAAAAACGTTTTTATTTAGGTTTCAATTTGTTTATTTATGAAGTTTAATGGGAAATCAATTTCAATAAATTGCCCTAATTTATGCAGTTAGAGGAGATTTGGATTTGCATTATAGATGGAAGTATAATTTAAATTGATAGGTAACAAACTTAAGAATAAAATTTAGAGCTAATAGGTGGCAAATTTATATAGTTGTTTATTTACGTAATGTGTACGTAAGCTTTGGTAAACCGATTTCTATCGATCCAAATCTAACGATTTGTTAATATAGATTTAAGTATTAGAGCAGTATTTATTAATTAAATTGAAGTATTGCAAAATAAATGAAATTCAACGTTTAATATTACATTATTGTAAGTAAGATAATATGTGTAAGTATTGTTAAGGTTATTCATATCTGACAAATTTATTGAGTTATAAGGAATGATATATAAATTAGTGTTGGTATAGGCTATTTATTTAAGTAATAGTGCGATGCAAAAAAAATGGATTGGAAGTAATTGCGAAATATAAATAAAATATTTTAGTAGGGAATTCAAATGTATATATACATAGAAATGTGGATTTTTATAGTATGAAAACTTAGTCAATTTACAATAGTTAAATCTATTGAGAATGAATAAAAATCTAAGATAATTATTACGGTAATTTAGAAATTTAGTTGAAAATGGAAACTTATCTATGAATTTGGAATTTAATGAAATTGTGAATTTATATTGAAACTTATAAATGAAGCATCTAAATTTACATTTGTAAATACGTTTAAAATTCAATGTAAATGTCTGAGGAAGAAATTAATTTATTTACTAATCCGTAACGTATCCAATTAATATAAAATATTCTGGTGGGCCAACAACCGTTTTGCGCGTTTATGATTCGTGCCCACATATCCTATTTCACTTTGCCTATTTATAGGCTGTGTAAACCCTAGCCTCCATCTATCTTCATTTCTCTCTGTGTGTTCTTTTCTTCAACTTCTTCTCTTCCAATGGCTGCAAAATTTTTAGATCCAATTACATTCCAAAATAAAAAAAAATTCAAACTCCTCTAAAAATTCCAGAAAAATTATATGTCATAATTCTCGAAGAGCGTAATCTGTTGGTACTGTCCGTTTTTTTATTGGTGCTGTAGCGTGCTCGAATTTGAGAAGAAGGACGTGGCCTGTGACGTGGCATGGTGATGGGGTATATTTGTTTATTTTGTTTTATTTAATTTTTGTTTCAATCGAAATTTTCGAATAATTTTCTCATACGTAGTCCGATTCACGCGAGATTTTTTTTGTTAGGATCGTAATTAAATTCCAGATCTTTTGATGTTGGATTGGACAGATTTGGAGACCATCGAAATTTTGGGTTTAAATCGGATTTAAATTCAAAAGGTGAGTGTTTTAACCCACTCACAATTTCTAAAATTTCTTGTGTTTGTTAAATTAATTTTAGATATGAGTAGAAATTTATTTATGACTGTTTGGCATGTTTTATTCATTATCTCTGATAAATCGCATTCATTTAATATAAATGTTAATTAATTTTATTTATTGCATAAATTTGACAGTTAGAATTTATTTAATTGCATATTAACTGCCAGTCATAGTTATGTTAAAAATTTTATTTCATATTAACTGCCAGTTAAATTTACGTTTATTTTTGCATATAAACTGCCAATTAACAGTTATTAAATTTATTTTGAGTATAAACTGATAATTGGTACCATTATTTGTCACCTGTTATATATTGATGATTGTTTGAAATTGGATGATGACTGTGATAAATGGATGTATGATTTGATGGATGAATGGATGATTAATTTTATTAATTGCAAGTTGCTATGCATTTCATTCATTCGGGATTGCGGTTTGAAATGATATATAACCGCATTTTTTTTCATTTTAAATTGCGGATTGAAATGATAAACATCCGTATCACTTGACCATAGGATAGAAAATTATATACAGGCACCGCGGTAAATATATAAAATTATTTTTGAAATGTTTTTCCATGGTTTTGTAAAGTTATATAAATATATATATGATTTATGAGATATTGATTTGGTTATTGATAAAGGCTATTATATATATATAGTAATTTCCGGTTTTTTAGCTTTGTATAAATTTGATTTGAAGTTTAAATAAAGTTTGATTTTAAGATCAAATAAGATTAAACATTTATTTAAAATTTAATTTCTGGAGTTTATGACTTAAATGAGAATAGATTTGGAAGATGAATATTAAGTTAAATTGAAATTTAATAAAGATTAAAATTTTTAAAGTATATGATTTTTATAACTTGATTTTTATGTAAAGTGATTTTAATGAATATCAGGTTGATTAAATGAATATATAATAAATTGAAAGATGATCCAGTTATATGAAGTTAAAGGTTTTCTTAAATTATATTGAATTCATTAAGCAAACATTTCAAGTCTAAATAATAAGTAACTGAATTTGATATATATATATGGAATTGTCAAATGAGTCTGTTTGAAATGGTGAAATATTTAAAGCCTTGAAACATAAGAATTGAAATGGTATTTGGAAGTTAAAATCGATATTTGAAATTGATTTATGAAATCTAAAAAAGCTATTTTGTTTATAAAAGTAATTTAATATTTAACCATTTAAGAGATGGAAATTTTGTTTCAAAGCTATGTTTTCAAGGTAGTATAATTTGGAAATATTATATTCAAGGGTTTTGATTTCTAAATATTTTACTTTCGAAACCCTATGATTTTGGAAAGAATATATATTGGAAAATAAATATTATCGTACTGATTTGGGGTTTTAAGAATAAATGATATCGGGTTTATATGGGTTTTAAATGGATATTTTATTATGGTTTTAAAAGTATAATTTTTTTTAAATAACCACGGTGTTATAATAACGATTGGTTGGCAAAGAGAACGGGATCGGATATGGACATACTCTCTGTCGATACCGAAAACCACTTTGACTAACCGTGTACGCGGTGGAGATTCCAGAATGAAGTAGGTTGGTGGCGGCGTTTCCTGTAAGGTAAATACGTGGACCCAACTCCCGTGAGTTGGCATAAGGTGGCTAAAACAGGAGCGATTGACGGGTTAATGAGGTAGCACCTCTGATCGGACACTTCCCTTCGATACTATACTCTGACTTTGGATTTTTCGGTGGCCACCTTCACTTTTGATTTCTTTGATGTGGGGAGTTTGTTCGAGGTGGGCGGCAGCTGCGCGCTGCGCGTTTCCATCGGCCCGGAAGCGTAATGGGTATATCTACCCTGGCATTTCCTAGTGTGCCGTATCACCTACCCTAGCGCGCCTTATACGATTTTGTTTTGTACCATACCTATGGAGTGCCCTCTGACGACGCCCAGTACGGGGGAGATTACGGTACTGTATAGACTATGGGAATATATAAATGTGTTAAGGTGGAAAATGTAAAGCCTTAACGCTATTTAAAAGTAAGTTTATTTTACAATTAGACACTATTGTAATAGCGCAATATACTACATAGTAAATAGTTTAACGGATCCTTAGGAGATTTAAATCCCGAGCATCTCTTGAGTTACTGTACTCATATTTATTTCTGTTAATTTAACTCACATAAGATCTTTTAGTTCTGACTCGAGTGTTTTGTCTTTTCAAATTCGCTCGGGTCAGTCCGAGCGTTTCAGGATTTGAAGTTTTAGCTCTGGAGGACGAAGACGAAGATGTATATTATTATTATTTATACTAGTGCACTACACACTGTTCCGCTGCATTGTTGTTGGTATGTGTAACTCTGATATGTATTATATGAATGTTTTGTAAACAGATTTATAAACTGTATATTTTATTATTATATTTTATCCTTCCGCTACGAGATTCTGTTTTCTTTTATTTCTTTCTAGTTTTTCTTAGTTACCCCATAATAATCCGCCCTTCCGTATGGATTGAATCGGCATGTGTGTCTGTTTAAATCGTGCGAAAAGGCGGGACGTTACATCTGGTATCAGAGCTTTGGTTTAGCGATAAACCTTAGCTTTGTGGGGTTTGACTCTTTACTAATAGGGTAGTAATACCCTATGGGAGTCGCTGAGAGTATATTTATGAGTGAGCGTATTTGTTAGTGTTATAAAAGGGTTTTAATATTGTGTTAATCTGTTCCGTTTTGTATTTATAAATTCTGGTTGGTGCATGGGACGCTGTGACATCAATAAGGATTTTTAAACACTTAATAGGACAGACCGACATAATATTTTATTTTATATAGGTGAATGAAATAATTTTGCCTATTATATTTTTATATATAAAATAAAAAATTTCAGTTGATATTTATATTTGGCTGCAATAGATTGATTGTCAGGCAATAAAGTGTAAATAGTAATAAAAATAAGATTGAAAAATAAGATAAATGAAATTTGGAAATTTAGAACTTAAGTCCTGGGTTTTTCTTTTGAATGATTTTGAAATATATTAATAATTTTGTTTATAAGTATTTTCTGATATAAATATTTAACATAATTCGGAAGAATCGTTTTAAAGAAGATTTTTGAGAAAATAAGTTTTGTACTTTCCTCTCTGTCGCTGGAAAATAATTTCGGTGATGGCGGCCGCATCATCGACTTTCATTTTCGAGTTTCGAAAGGGAAAGGCCACTGTAGTAGTTCTACTGCAGATTTATTTTCGAAAAAGATATAAATTTTTAATTGTTTTAAATAAAATTAGAGGTATATAAGTTAGAAGAATATATTTATCTAATATTTCAAAATAATTTGAAATTTAACCCAGTATTTAATTCTTATATTTCCATTAATTAATTGTTTAAATTATTGTAGTGAAATAAAAGGTAAGTGATTAATAAATTGAAACCTCTAATTTAGGTAAGAGATTTAATGCAAAGTTATAAAGGAAAATTTGAAATTTGTAACATATGAGATAAAGAGTAATATTGTTGAACATTAAATTTAATTAAAAGATGAGATAAAACTTGTATAAGTTCATTTGCATTTTCTTTAACATATATAACCTACCAAATATAAAAAGTTGAAATGTTTAATAAGAAATGTAGTAGAAATTTGTACAAGTAATAGTAGGTAATGAAGCATTCAATGAATTTGTTGTATTCAATAACTTAAGATATAATTGAAATTTTACCAAGTAAATATAAATAAAGGTAAGCATGATAGGTAGATGATTATAAAACTTAAGGAATTAAAGTAAATAAATAAGGACATGCTATTATAAATGAATGAATAATTATAACAAAATATAAGGAACCAGCATGACCCGAGTTAATGGAATTGAATAATTGTAAGTAATAAGTAAAAATGAATGAGCAAACCTTTGATAAGTAAATGTGAATGAGAAAAAAATCACTATATAAACAAAAAGGGAAATCAAACAACTAAAGCATGAAATTTATAATAAGTTAGTTTGGTTGCTGGTTTGAATTGTTATTGTTTGATTTATGGTTGGTTGGGTAAGGAAATTTGAAGTTGTTGGATGAATAAATAATCTATTTTGTTCCATCTAAGACTGTTGAGTAAATGATGCACTTGATAGTTATTTTTCATTCCGTACAATTTCAAGTTTGAACCCAAACAACTATTTGATTGTGTGATTGTATGGTTGTTTTGTAATTGTATGTATGCTATTCGAGGAAATTGATGGTTGTTGTATTAATTTGGATGATTAGTGATTGGAACTACTTAGATATTTAAATTTTGTACTTAGAAATATTTTGAAATGTTCTCCAAACTCTAATAAATTTAAGTATAAAAAGATAATGTTGTAAATTTGTATATTTTAAGAAAAGTAACAAATATTGTAAATTTAATTGTTTATAAGGTAATGTTTTGAATAAGATATGTAGATTCTAAATCCTTCTTTTCCCTTCTTTTTCCTTTTCAGGGACGAAAAGTTTTGAGTGGGAGAGAGTGTAACGACCCGTAAATTTCAACGATTTAATTTATTTAATAGAATTTTGTAATAAAAATTTAGTAGAAATAATAAAAGGTGATAAATATATATTGAACGCTAATTTAACAATGGTAATTTAAGCCTTTGTTTGTAATATGAATAAATTTTTCAATAAAAATTGGTGTAAGTATTGTACCTGAATATAATGGGAAGATAGAGAATATAGGTAAGGCATTTAATTAGTTAAGTGTGAATTTATGGGTATAATAACAATTCGTATACATTACCTAATTAATCTGTCAATTAATTTGTTAAAAAATCAAAACCTTTTAATTTGGTAAATAATTTGATGCGTATTGATAAGCGTTACTTTAACGATTAATTTTAAAGTGATGGGAAGAAAATAAGTAAAGTTATGCAGTAATAAATAAATAAAAATATCGCAATAAATAGGAAACTGACATAACATTTATTTATATGAACGTTACTTATTGATTTGAGAGTAACGGAAGTGTGGACGTAGAATAAAATAACCGTAGATTTATGTTAGGTAATTATTGAGAATATGGGGAATAAGTTGAAATAATATTAATTAAAAAATTATGCGTAAAACATGGTATGTAAGATATATTGATTCCATTTAAATTGAGGATTAATATTATCGAAGAGGATTAAATATGGTCTCAATGTAAATTTAGATAAGTTTTGAAATGAAGACTAATTACATTCAGAAGATGACAATGGGTGCAATATTTTGATTTGTAAGCAATAGTAATAGGTTACATGTTTAATTGGTTGATAGAATTTGAATTGAAATAAATGTTAATACACTAAATAAAGGGTACATTAATATGATAAGTAATACAAGGTCTAGAAGTTTAATATAGAGTGTGTTAAGACGTAGAAATGGAAATTAGGAAGCAGTTGGAATTAAATGAAATTTTAGGTGTATTTATGAGAAATTTACGTACAATTAAAGAGGCGAATGAAATAAATACCAACCAATTTTAGCGAATAACGAGAACTAAACCTAAATAAATAAATTCCTTGAAATTTTAATTTTAATTTTTGATAAATTGGATTTGTACTTTAATATTGAAAATTTTGGGATTATTCAAAAATAAATCAATGTAGGAAGTTGTTAAAGGATTCTGAATTTACTAAGTGGTCCAAACTGACAAAATTTGCAAATAATTAAAGTTGGATTGTAAATCTGATTCAATTAACCTATTATTAATTTATTTGTTTGGAATATAAAAAGTAATGATAGGGTTAATTGAAATTAAGGGTAGTTTAATTTGTATGTGAGCATTCATTGATATTGGAATATAAAAGGGTAAATTTATAGTATAAAATGTAGACATCACCTTTAAGATGATGGGTTTATAATTGATGCATAATAGGGAAATTAAATGAATAGGTTTAATTGAATAACAACTAGCAATTAATGAATGAAGAGAAATTTTAAGGGCGTAATTGTTTTCGTTAAATTAATTTTGGTAACAAATTGTATTGAATATAGATTTAACGTTGTGTGATGTATTTAAGTAATAATTGGAGAACAATGTAAATTATATCCGTGAATGGTCAATTCAATTAAACAACACGATTTTTAAATAAAAAAAACGTTTTTATTTAGGTTTCAATTTGCTTTATGAAGTTTAATGGGAAATCAATTTCAATAAATTGCCCTAATTTATGCAGTTAGAGGAGATTTGGATTTGCATTATAGATGGAAGTATAATCTAAATTGATAGGTAACAAACTTAAGAATAAAATTTAGAGCTAATAGGTGGCAAATTTATATTGTTGTTTATTTACGTAATGTGTACGTAAGCTTTGGTAAACCGATTTCAATCGATCCAAATCTAACGATTTGTTAATATAGATTTAAGTATAAGAGCAGTATTTATTAATTAAATTGAAGTATTGCAAAATAAATGAAATTCAACGTTTAATATTACATTATTGTAAGTAAGATAATATGCGTAAGTATTGTTAAGGTTATTCATATTTGACAAATTTATTGAGTTATAAGGATTGATATATAAATTAGTGTTGGTATAGGCTATTTATTTAAGTAACAGTGCGATGCAAAAAAAAATGGATTGGAAGTAATTGCGAAATATAAATAAAATATTTTAGTAGGGAATTCAAATGTATATATACATAGAAATGTGGATTTTTATAGTATGAAAACTTAGTCAATTTACAATAGTTAAATCTATTGAGAATAATAAAAATCTAAGATAATTATTACGGTAATTTAGAAATTTAGTTGAAAATGGAAACTTATCTATGAATTTGGAATTTAATGAAATTGTGAATTTATATTGAAACTTATAAATGAAGCATCTAAATTTACATTTGTAAATACGTTTAAAACTCATTGTAAATGTCTGAGGAAGAAATTAATTTATTTACTAATCCGTAACGTATCCAATTAATATAAAATATTCTGGTGGGCCAACAACCGTTTTGTGCGTTTATGATTCGTGCCCACCTATCCTATTTCACTTTGTCTATTTATAGGCTGTGTAAACCCTAGCCTCCATCTATCTTCATTTCTCTCTGTGTGTTCTTTTCCTCAACTTCTTCTCTTCCAATGGCTGCAAAATTTCTAGATCCAATTACAGTCCAAAAAAAAAAAAAATCATACTCCTCTAAAAATTCCAGAAAAATTATATGTCATAATTCTCGAAGAGCGTAATCTGTTGGTACTGTCCGTTTTTTTATTGGTGTTGTGGCATGCTCGAATTTGAGAAGAAGAACGTGGCCTGTGACGTGGCATGGTGATGGGGTATATTTGTTTATTTTGTTTTATTTAATTTTTGTTTCAATCGAAATTTTCGAATAACTTTCTCATACGTAGTCCGATTCACGCGAGATTTTTTTTGTTAGGATCGTAATTAAATTCCAGATCTTTTGGTGCTGGTTTGGATAGATTTGGAGACCGTCGAAATTTTGGGTTTAAATCGGATTTAAATTCGATTTAAATTCAAAAGGTTAGTGTTTTAACCCACTCACAATTTCTAAAATTTCTTGTGTTTGTTAAATTAATTTTAGATATGAGTAGAAATTTATTTATGACTGTTTGGCATGTTTTTTTCATTATCTCTGATAAATCGCATTCATTTAATACAACTGTTAATTAATTTTATTTATTGCATAAATTTGACAGTTAGAATTTATTTAATTGCATATTAACTGCCAGTCATAGTTATGTTAAAATTTTTATTTCGTATTAACTGCCAGTTAAATTTACGTTTATTTTTGCATATAGACTGCCAATTAACAGTTATTAAATTTATTTTGAGTATAAACTGATAATTGATACCATTATTTGTCACCTGTTATATATTGATGATTGTTTGAAATTGGATGATGACTGTGATAAATGGATGTATGATTTGATGGATGAATGGATGATTAATTTTATTAATTGCAAGTTGCTATGCATTTCATTCACTCGGGATTGCGGTTTGAAATGATATATAACCACATTTTTTTTCATTTTAAATTGCGGATTGAAATGATAAACATCCGTATCACTTGACCATAGGATAGAAAATTATATACAGGCACCGCGGTAAATATATAAAATTATTTTTGAAATGTTTTTCTATGGTTTTGTAAAGTTATATATATATGGTTTATGAGATATTGATTTGGTTATTGATAAAGGCTATTATATATATATAGTAATTTCCGGTTTTTTAGCTTTGTATAAATTTGATTTGAAGTTTAAATAAAGTTTGGTTTTTTTTTTTTGGCAAAGCCAGCGGGGTTAACTGGGCCCCTACCAGTTTTATTGCAATACAATAAAAAGATACAACATAAAGAAAAAAACAAATAAATAAAAAAACAACATAAACATCAACCTCATCCCCAAGCATCAACCAATGAAGGAGGGAAAACAGCAACACTAAAAACAAGCTGAGAATGAGTACGAGACTTGATATCTTTCCATATTAAAGCATCAGTTCTTCTAGTATTGTCAAAAACCATTGAATTCCTCTCTGTCCAGATCACACACATACTTATTTTCAATGTAACAGCAAGTGCTCTATCTTGCTCCTTTCTCCACTTAGTTGCTTTATAGATTAAATGCCAAAGAGTACTAGTTGTTGATCCAGTTAAGTGATATCCAGAAATACTACATATCCTGTCAATAATGAACTGTAAAGCAGGACAACCAAAAAAAAGATGTTCAGTTGTCTCATCATGTAGTTGACAGAATAAGCACAAGTTGGAACAAACCATTCCAAAGCTACTGATAACACTTCTTGTTAGTAAGGCCTGATTTATGACTTTCCACATCATTAAATTTTCTTTAGGAGTTGAATCAGTATTCCATATCACATTGTACCACTTAGCAGCTATAAGTGGTACACTATCAGTAATGTAATTGTAAACAGTTTTGACAGTGTGAGGCTTGTTATCCCATGAAACACAAGCATCCTGCTTCACACTGTAATAATGCTGATGTATATCATCCCACATCAGCTTTAGCACTTGATTACTGGTATTTGGTAACAGTATTTTGCCATTATGAAGATAGTCATTAGCTAATGCATTTTGATGTATTCCAGACTGTATCATCTGTGCATGATCACAAACATTGTAAAGGATATGACCATTTCTAACCCATGGATCATGCCAAAAACTAACAGGCATATTAGAATTCACAGCATAAAGAATCATTGGGAGGAAAACATGCCTTAGATTTAACATACTTCTCCAAATCCAGCTGCAGCTCTGAGGAGTATCCATAGTCCAAAAATGCTTATTCTTAATGCTGTGTTTCCATGTCCAACTAACCCACAAACTTTTCTTATTTTTTATGAGGGCATCAAATTGCTTACTAATAGCAGATGTATTCCATTTCCTGATATTTATAACTCCCAATCCACCAAGTTTCAATGATGTCTCAATTCTAGAATAGGAACAAGGCACAATCTTCCTGTTATGAATACTTCCTGTCCAAAAAAATCTAATCATAGCAGACCTTATTAGTTGCAACATTTTAACAGGTAGAATAATGGTTCTGGCCCAGTATACCAATGAGGGAAAAACAACAGACTTAATTATAACTAGCCTACCACTCTGAGACAAACTCCTATTGTCCCAACAAGATAATGCAGAGGTGATCTTGTTGAAAAGTGGAATGCAATCAGCCTTAGTAATTCTTTTAGATATTAAAGGAAGACCAAGATACTTCATATCATTAGACATGCAAGAGATACCAGTATGACTATGAAGAGCAGCAGCCTGTATTTGATTAACACCAGAGACCAATAGAGAAGACTTGCCATGATTAATAGATAGCCCTGTCATACAGTGAAATTCATGCAAAACTTCCAAAACTCCATTCAAAGAATGCAAATCTGGTTTGGTAAACACCATAACATCATCAGCAAACATAATAGAGGTGATTTGTAAATCAAAGCACTTAGGATGGTACTTAATGAATTTAAGTTTGTACCTATCACTAAGCATAACTGTTAACACTTCCATAACCATCAAGAATATGTATGATGATATAGGGTCACCTTGGCGTATTCCTTTACTACTTCTGAAATTACCAACAGGTCTGCCATTAATAACAACAGAAAAGGAAGGGGTGGATATACATACATATATCCAGGACACAAAAACTTTAGGGAACCCCATCACAGCCATTATCCTAACAATAGAGTCCCAGTGGATTGTATCATAAGCCTTGGAAATATCAAGTTTGATTGTGGCAGCAGGAACCACATTTTTCTTTCCATATCCTTTGAGTAATTCTTGAGCAAGGAGAACATTATCAATTATGTCTCTGGAAGGTAAAAATGCAGATTGGTTATTGGAAACAATAGAAGGCAGAACTTTGACAAGTCGTGAAGCTATGATTTTTGAAATACACTTGTAAACAACATTACAACATGATATAGGTCTGAAAGAAGTAACACTAGTAGGAGGAGTGACCTTAGGTATCAGGGCAATGTTGGTACTATTGACTTCCCCAAGCAACTTACACTTATTAAAAAAGTTGTGAATTGCAGCACAAAATTCATCACCTAGCACATTCCAAGTTGATATAAAGAAAATGACATTTAATCCATCAGGGCCACCAGTTGACTGCTTGTTCATAGAGAAAAGGGTGGCTTTGATTTCTTCATTTGAAACAGGCATAATTAGAGAGGAAGCATCAATATCAGAAATGCAAGGAAGATCAAGGGTGGATATAAGGTTCAAATCAGGAATGAATTCATCAGCATTGCTAAACATATTAGTGTAGTACTGGATAAATGCTTGATCTACAGAATCTGCAGTATTGAAAAGTGTACCATGCTCATCAGTAATTGTAAATATGTTCTCTCTAGAATGCTTAACCTTAATAGAATCATGATAGAATTTTGTATTTCTATCCCCATCAACTATCCATTTCTTGTGCAATTGCTGCCTCTTCATGCTTGCTTCCAAAGAGAGAGCAATGTGAACTTCCTTGTGTAATTTCCCCTCTTCAACAGATGCTTGGATATCAAGTGGGTGTTCCATCATGTACTCTTGTTTATTCTTCAGCTGCTCTTTCAGTGTAGTGGACAGAATGCTACCAGTGCCAAAAGTAGAAGATACCCACAGTTTGATTACAATCTTGATACTTTTTAGTTTCCTGCAAAATTTATACATAGGGTTACCATAACAATTAAATTCAGAGCTAGCTTGATTAACAATGCTCAAAAAATGTTCATGCTTGGACCATGCATTAAAAAATTTAAAACTTCTTTTTTCCTTTCTCAAATGGTTCCCAAAAGTTAAGACAAGGGGGGAGTGATCTGATAGAATAGGTTGAGGAAGAAAAACAGAGAGACATGGCCATTGAAAGAGAGATTGTAAATTACTAAAAGCATGGTCAATAGTAGTGAAAATTCTCACACCACTACGACTTCTATTATTCCAAGAGAATTTAGCTCCAGATCTGTTAATCAATAACAAATCAGAATCATGAACTGCAAGATTGAGAGTTTCAATGTCTCTAGGTAGAAGAGGAGAACCACCATATTTATCATCATAAGCAAGACAGGAGTTAAAATCTCCTAGAACAAGACAAGGGTGAGATGCTTGTCTTAAAGGTGGCAATGAATTAAGGAATGCATTTCTAGAGGAGACAGAGTTATCAGCATATACAAAAGTTAAGTAGAAAGAAATTTGAGATTGACAAACAAGGACATGAAAGTGAATATACTGCCTAGCAGAGAGAATAGGAGAAAGAGTTATAATAGTAGGATCGTATATGACAAGAATTCTTCCATAAGATGCAGCTTCAAGGTTATGATGTATCGACCATTTTGGATTTATGTATTTAGCAGCTTTATGGGATAAAGTACTGTTGAGTTTTGTTTCAAGAAGCCCAAAAATACAAATGTTATGCTCTGCAATATAGCTTTTCACTTGATCAAGTTTCAAATTACTATGTGCTCCTCTTATGTTCCAAGATGCAATATTTTTAAACATTAAAAAGAAATTGGTTTTGGAAGCTGCTATTTCTCCTCTGTGCTGACAGAGACCTAGTTTCTATTTTCCTTCTTGGAACAGACCGGGGGGATGTTGGTTGAGATTTTGTATGAGTGGGAGGATCATGATGAGCTGCAGTTTGGGAGTTTGAATTGGATGTAGGCCAACCAGGGAGGTGGATTGAGAAATTGTAATGTGGAGAGGTAGATGGTTGAATTTGAACAGAAGCAGAATGCAGGGTGGAAATAAGTTGAATTATTTGTGTTTCAAAAGTTTGACACCATCTTGTATCAAAATCAGTTGCAGTTACTTGAGTGTGTGCATGTTCTTCATTTGCAACATTATCAACCCCTGTACTACTCATTATTGTGGTGGATAGAAATTTATTACTTTCTTTGACACTAGGTTTAGTAACCTGAATTTGAGTACATAATTCATTTTGTTCATCATTTGTTTCATTCTCTTTAGAATACTTGATTGTCACATTGTGTTCTTGTCTATTTTGATCTTCAACTGTAATTTCTCCTTCCTCCTTATCATTCATTTCCAAATTATAACATTCATTTTCTGCACATTGTAGCAAGTTGTACTGATTTTGTGTGCTTACTGTGCAAATATTCTCAACACTTGGTTGTAAACTTTCCTTACCATTTTCTTTATTGCTTTTGTTCAGTACCATCATGTATTACAGTTCCATTATCTCCTAATTTCTTTAAAGCACTTTCTTGATTTTGTTCACATACTACAACTTTTTTCCCTTTATTGTTAACTACCTTTTGCCATATCTTTTTAACTGTGTCCTGCTTTACTTTACTTTGCCCCTTCTTCATCTTATTCATACCTTCAACACTTGTAGTCAACTGCTCTTTTTCTAAACATTGCTCTACAACACCTAAACATTCAACTTTCTTACAACTTTCTACAGTATGACCAAACTCCTTACATTCAATACATATTTCAGGTTTCCACAAATATTCTACTTTAACAATCTGCTCAGTTCCATTAAGCAATTGAACTGGAAAATCATCAGGTAATTCTTGATTTGGAGTTACTTCAACTAAACATTTCGCAAAAGAAATGCGCTCAAATTTCTCAGTTGAGGCATCCAAACAAATAAGATTTGCGCTCAAGTTTGGTTTTAAGATCAAATAAGATTAAACATTTATTTAAAATTTAATTTCTGGAGTTTATGACTTAAATGAGAATAGATTTGGAAGATGAATATTAAGTTAAATTGAAATTTAATAAAGATTAGAATTTTTAAAGGATATGATTTTTATAACTTGATTTTTGTGTAAAGTGATTTTAATGAATATCAGGTTGATTAAATGAATATATAATAAATTGAAAGATGATCCAGTTATATGAAGTTAAAGGTTTTCTTAAATTATATTGAATTCATTAAGCAAACATTTCAAGTCTAAATAATAAGTAACTGAATTTGATATATATATGGAATTGTCAAATGAGTCTGTTTGAAATGGTGAAATATTTAAAGCCTTGAAACATAAGTATTGAAATGGTATTTGGAAGTTTAAATCGATATTTGAAATTGATTTGTGAAATCTAAAGAAGCTATTTTGTTTATAAAAGTAATTTAATATTTAACCATTTAAGAGATGGAAATTTTGTTTCAAAGCTATGTTTTCAAGGTAGTATAATTTGGAAATATTATATTCAAGAGTTTTGATTTCTAAATATTTTACTTTGGAAACCCTATGATTTTGGAAAGAATATATATTGGAAAATAAATGATATCGTATTGATTTGAGGTTTTAAGAATAAATGATATCGGGTTTATATGGGTTTTAAATGGATATTTTATTATGATTTTAAAAGTATATTTTTTTTAAATAACCGCGGTGTTATAATAACAATTGGTTGGCAAAGAGACCGGGATCGGATATGGACATACTCTCTGTCGATACCGAAAACCACTTTGACTAACCGTGTACGCGGTGGAGATTCCAGAATGAAGTAAGTTGGTGGCGGCGTTTCCTGTAAGGTAAATACGTGGACCCAACTCCTGTGAGTTGGCATAAGGTGGCTAAAACATGAGCGATTGACAGGTTAATGAGGTAGCACCTCTGATCGGACACTTCCCTTCGATACTATACTCTGACTTTGGATTTTTCGGTGGCCACCTTCACTTTTGATTCTTTGATGTGGGGAGTTTGTTCGAGATGGGCGGCAGCTGCGTGCTGCGCATTTCCATCGGCCCGGAAGCGTAATTGGTATATCTACCCTGGCATTGCCTAGTTGTGCCGTGTCACCTACCCTAGCGCGCCTTATACGATTTTGTTTTGTACCATACCTATGGAGTACCCTCTGACGACGCCCAGTACGGGGGAGATTACGGTACTGTATAGACTATGGGAATATATAAATGTGTTAAGGTGGAAAATGTAAAGCCTTAATGATATTTAAAAGTAAGTTTATTTTACAATTAGACACTATTGTAATAGCGCAATATACTACATAGTAAATAGTTTAACGGATCCTTAGGAGATGTAAATCCCGAGCATCTCTTGAGTTACTGTACTCATATTTATTTCTGTTAATTTAACTCACATAAGATCTTTTAGTTCTGACTCGAGTGTTTTGTCTTTTCAAATTCGCTCGGGTCAGTCCGAGCGTTTCAGGATTTGAAGTTTTAGCTCTGGAGGACGAAGACGAAGATGTATATTATTATTATTTATACTAGTGCACTACACACTGTTCCGCTGCATTGTTGTTGGTATGTGTAACTCTGATATGTATTATATGAATGTTTTGTAAACAGATTTATAAACTGTATATTTTATTATTATATTTTACCCTTCCGCTGCGAGATTCTGTTTTCTTTTATTTCTTTCTACTTTTTCTTAGTTACCCCATAACAATCCGCCCTTCCGTATGGATTGAATCGGCATGTGTGTCTGTTTAAATCGTGCGAAAAGGCGGGACGTTACATAAAACCTTTATAAATCTATATACTGTGCTCCTGTATCCATAATGGTTAAAACAATTAAAACAATATGATGATATGCAAAACAAGTAAATCAATTCTGAACTACCCATCTACATTAATTTTAACTATCTGTTTCAGTTATAGTTTCTAGTGCTACTATTAACCTAATAATTTTCATGGGATTACTGTTTAATGTTTGAGGACTCACTATCCAGTTAAATAATTTTCATGGGATCACCAAGAACCTATTAATTCCTTCCAATAACTTTATTGTTTTATAGGTTCTTCCTGAACCTATTGGTAACTCCAATATCTTTTCTCTTATCTTAGTTTTCATAGATTGACCAGGAGCCTATTGACTTCGTTCAATATCTTAATCCAGATATAGTTTTCATGGGCTAAGTACAAAACTATTGGCCGCTGCCAATATAAAAGCTTAGTCTTCATGGACTAACAATGAACCTATCTTTCTGACATCTTCATTTATGCATAGTTTTCATGGGCTTACTATGAACTTATTGGCCCATGCCAATATCTTTAATTAATTTATATTCTCTACTGGGTCAACCTAACCGTTTATTCCGCCCTTTCCCAAATTACTGTTATGGGTTCATTACAATGTGAATATATATACACTTGAAGAAGCAAACATAATAACACAACAATACCACTCATGTGAGTTTAATATCCTTAAAATTATTTTCATATGAAACATGGTTAATTCCTTTAACCTAATATTTTATCAAGGAAAGCTTCTTCTTAAAACCATTTCAAAACTCCTTTACTTTAGTCATGGGTTTTTCCTTTAAAATGAGATTGGGTTATTTGTTTTGAAAAACTAAGGCTTTTGTAACCCTCAAAACTTTGATTTCGACCTCACTAGATAACCTCCTTCGAAAGCATATAAATCTCTTTTCAAAACATTAGGCTCATGCCTTTCGAAACACTTTAAAATGTCTCTTTCGAAACCTTTTAAATGTGATAAAGTATTACTTATTAACTCTTAGAAGCATAGCTTCAAAACAATTGAAAGTACCCATCTCAAAACCTTTGAAGTATCCCTTTCGAAATCATTGGGTTTATATTTAAAAATATCTTTTGGATCAAAGTGAATATACATGAAAGTACCTCTTTTGAAACCGTTCTTTGTCACATAAAAGTATTGGAGAAAACTTAATGGCGTTGATGCCATTCTTTCCAAAACTTCAAATCATTTAAGCAAAACACTGAAGGATAGGATCGAAACCCCTTTTCGAAACCATTACCTTCGAAACCCTTGATCCCTTTCGAAAGCATTTAGGAATTGGCTTAGTATAAGTTTAAAATAGAAACTACCCTTCGAAAGCATTGATGATTTCAGCAAACTCGAAAGGTCTAGAAATAGTAGTAGAGTTTCGACTAGGTTGGAACCATCATTTTCGAAAGATTTCTTTTATAAACAAGGGTCTCAGTCGAAAGCTCTACTTTTAAACAAAGAAAGGCGGCAACAAGTTCGAAAGCAACAGGGTATTGACTTGGTCGAAAGCACCCTTCATAAATAGGGCAGGCACATATCTTTTAAAAGTAAACAATGGTTTCATCTCTATCGAAAGTAATGCTTTCGATACCATGCCTTCCGCACTTCACCAATCCACTTCGCACCAATCTCATGCATACCTTGCGTGGCTTCAGTAGGTTTCGGCTAGGCTGGTTTCGACTGAGATGAAGCGGAGGCATTAGGGTCGAAAGGCACTACTAAAGAAGGCGGAACCAACTTTTCTGGGTAAAAACTAATTAATACTAATTAAAGCAAAACTATCTAACTAACGTGTCCACATGTAAACATGTGATTGGCTACCTTAACTTTTCAAATTCTTTACCAAAAATAACTGCTTCTTAGTTTCAGATCTAAACCACAATTAATTTAACAAATAAGCCCTTCGTTCTAAATAATTTAATTTCCATAGTAAATCAATTAGGAAAAATCCAAAAAAATATAAAAATTCACTTTCATCATGTTATCTAATATACAAATATTCCCAACCAAAATTCTTCCTCAAATAATTGAAATTAGATTTAAACCCAATTTATCATATTTTCCTTTAAAAATTCATAATAAACTTTCCATAGCTTGGAAAATTATCAAAATTATTAACCTACTCAAAAATCATGTTTTACATAACATAAATTTTTTCCATGGCATTCAAAGATCATTTACCATCGGTTTTACCCTAAAACCATATAAATCCTCATTTGAACAATCTTGTTTAAATCAAACAAATTATAATTCAAGCATATCATCATCCAAATCATCATAAAAGTAAGTTTAACCTTACATCCGAAAACATATGATCATAAAACAAAATAGTGATGGTATAAATTATTATTCACCTTGATTATGATAAGGAGATTGGATTGAGATTAATTTCCCCTAGCTTTAATACTTAGCTTTACTTTGATTTATCTTCTCTTTTCTTCCCGACAGTGGCCGACTCCTCTTTAAGTTTGCGTTTCATATTTTTGTGAAAATAAGAAAAATGAACGTGAATGGTGTAAGGAACGAAAATATATAAAGGTAGGAGTTATGTGCAACTATTTCCCAATATACCCTTGTGTAAAATTAATTATCTTATAAAACATTCTTAAAACCATTTAGTTAATCAATTGAGCACGGCCTTAATTTATTTTCATATCGCAATCCCCTTATCACTCTAATTATTTACATTATTCTATTTAATTTATATGATCAAATCTCCTGAATAATGTTATAAAAAGTAGGGGTGTTACACCCCTCTGCACTTGATTTTAACCGTGTCCCAACAATCAATATATGATATAATAAGTGTAATAGGGAAAAATATGTACATATTTATAAGAGAGGGTTAAAATTTCTCACTAGATATGGTGTGGCTCATGAAGAATCATGAGCTTCTCCTCTCGATCACTCACCAACTCCAAGTAAAGTTTTAAATGATGACCATTAACTTTACAAAATCAATCCATCCCTTGGGTTTTCTATTTCTATGGCACTATGTGGAAAAATAGTATATTTATGCACCGTTCTGTCCACCTTGATTTTAGTTTCCTTGGGAACAAATGAGGTCGAGAGTCATACAAAAGAACTTTCTGATTTAGCGAAAATGTTTTCCTTAAGATTGACTTGTCATGAAAAACTTTCGTTCTCTCTTTGTAAAAAAATTCGTTTTCATACGTGTCATTTCTAATCTCCTCTAATACATTGATTAGCAATTTTTTGTTTTTGCCAACTTTTTCAAAATCAAAATTTATGTTCTTAATCGCCCACAACGCATTATGTTCAAGTTTGGTAGGTAAATGGCATGCTTTACCATATACGAGCCTAAAAGGAGTCTTTACAAGATTGGTTCTATATGCAATTCTATAAGCCTAAAGCACATATGTTAATTTTTATGACCAATCCTTTCGATTTTTATTCACAGTTTTCTCCAAAAAAAATTGATATGACTATTTAAAAATTCAACTTGATCATAAGTTTGAGGATGATAAGGAGTCGATACCTTGTGGGTTATTGAGTATTTTTTCATTAGACTTCCAAACAAATGATTACAGAAATGAGTTCCATTATCGCTTATTATTGCGCGAGCCGTTCCAAACCTTGAAAAGATGTTTTCTTTTATGAATTTCACAACAACTTTGCGATCATTTGTTTTATAAGGAATGTCTTCAACCCATTTAGAGACATAATCAACAACAAGAAGAATGTATAAATTTCCAAAAGAATTGGGAAAATGTCCCATAAAATAAATAACCCAAGCATCAAAGATTTCGATTGTAAGAATGGGGTTCAATGGAATCATGTTTCGTCGAGAGATTTTTCCTAACATTTGATAGCGATTACAAGTTTCATAAAACTTGAATGCGTCTTTGAAAAGCATAGGCCAGCAAAAACCACATTGAAGCATCTTTTCTGCTGTTTTCTTAGGACCGAAGTGGCCACAACAAGTATGGTCATTATAAAATGAAAGGACGGTCTTAATTTTGCAATCTGGGATGCAATGTCGAATGATTTGGTCGGAACAGTACTTAAACAAGTATGGATAGTCCCAATAGAAGTACTTGACTTAGGAAATAAATTTATATTATCTTGTTCAAACCAAAATGAAGAAGTTTCCTTAGTGACTAAATAGATCACTACGTTGGCATACCATGGATCGATGAAAATAGAAAGGAGTTGTTCATTGGGAAAGTTCTTGTTGATCGGTAAAGAAGATGGTGCGTTTGGAAGATGCGACAGACGATCAGCAATAATGTTGTCATATCTTTTTTTGTCTTTGATCGTTAGGTCAAATTCATGGAGTAAAAAAGATCCAACAAATTAAACGAGACTTAGCATACTTTTTAGCGAAAACGTATTTAAGAGCGGAGTGGTTAGTGTAAATCGTAGCGTGTGAGCTAATCAAATAAGATCGGAAGTTGTTGAACGCAAAGACTACCGCTCGAAGCTCTTTTTTCAGTGGTTATGTAATTGAGTTGAGCATCGTTTAGAGTCATATTAGCGTAGTAGATGACATGGAGAATTTTGTTGACGCATTTTCCTAAGACAACTCTAACTGCAAAGTTAGAGGCATCGCACATTATTTCGAAAGGAAGATCCCAATTGGGAGAACGAATGATGTGAGTGGAAATAAGTTCATTTTCAAGATGTTCGAAAGAAGAAACATAATCAAAATTAAAGTAAAATACAATGTCTTTTCCAAGAAGATTCGTCAAAGGTCAAGTGATTTTACTAAAGTCCTTCACAAAGCGTCGATAAAAACCAGCTTGTCCAAGAAATGAACGAATTTCCTTGACAAATTTGGGGAATGGGTAGATTCACAATTACATAAACTTTCACTTTATCTACCTCAGTGCCTTTGTTTGAAATGACATGCCCAAGAACAATGCCATGTTTGACCATAAATGACATTTTCCCAATTTAACGTTAAGTGTTTGTCCTTGCATCGATTCAGAACCAACTCAAGATGGTGTAACCACTGGGAAAAAGGGTTTTCAAATATAGAAAAATCGTCCATAAACACTTCCAAAAAGCATTCGATCATGTCAGAAAAGATGCTGACCATGCATCTTTGGAAAGTAGCAGGAGCGTTGCAAAGGCCAAAAGGCATTCGTCAATATGCAAAGGTGCCAAAGGGACACGTGAAAATCGTTTTCTCTTGACCTTCGGAAGCGATTGGAATTTGGTTATAATCGGAGTAACCATCAAAAAAGCAATAGAATTCGTGGCTGGCTAATCGTTCAAGCATTTGGTCAATGAAAGGAAGAGTAAAATGATCTTTTCGTGTTGCAGCATTTAATTTTCAATAATCAATGTAGACACACCAACCCATTTGAGTATGAGTTGGAATGAGTTCGTTAGAGTCGTTCTTGATAACGGTAAGTCCAAACTTTTTAGTCACAACATGAATTGGGCTAACCCACGAACTATCAAAAATGGGGTATATGATTCTGTTATCGAGGAGTTTAAGAATTTCATATCGAACCGCATCCTTCATTTTTGGGTTAAGGCTTCGTTGTGCATCACGAATAGGCTTGGCATCGTCAACTAAATGGATACGATGTTGAACAAGAGCGGGACTAATTCGCTTTATATTAGTAATCGACCATCCAATTGCCTCATTTTTTCGACAAAATTGAAAGAAGGGAAGCATCTTGATCAAGAGTTGAAGAGATTATGACGGGAAAAGTTTTGTTGTCACCTAAGTATGCGTACTTAAGGTGATCAGGAAGAAGTTTGAGTTCCAACCTAGGGGTTGCTCAATCAAAGAATTCAGTTAAAGTTCTGATTCAACAACGAGGGGTTCAAACGGAAGCGCATTTTCAAGTTGGTTAGGCTCATCTTGAAACAGTTCATATTCGATCTTGCATTCGTGGTTTATGTCAACTGTTCCATTATCAAAATTTTCTTGAATGGAGCTAACTTCCAGCATTTAGTCACGTGGGTTCATTCGATTGATTTTCAAGATTGAAGATGTTAAGATCCAAAGTCATGTTTCCAAAAGAAATTTTCATCGAACCGTTTCGACAATTAATTAGAGCATTTGAAGTAGCCAAGAAAGGTTGGTCTAAAATTAATGGAATTTGACTCATCAGATTATTACGGGTTATGTCTCTAAAACGATGAAATCGATGGGGAATATAAATTGACCAATTTTGATGAGTACATACTTGATTTCTCCCATGGGTTTCTTTATCGAACGATCGATAAAATGAAGAGATACTTTCGTCGGTTTTAGTTCACCCAGGCCAAGTTGCTGGTAAACTGAATAGGGAAACAAATTGACGCTCGCACCCAAGTCTAGTAAGCACTTATTAATCGTATTGTCTCCTATCGTGCATGACATAGTCGGACATCCTGGATCTTTGTATTTAACTGGAATTGATTGGGACAAGACTACGCTAAGATTGGCAGCTAAGAAAACTTTCTTAGGTACATGGGTGTGTCGTTTTTGAATACACAAGTCCTTGAGAAACTTAGTGTAAGTTGGGACTTATTGAATGATATCAAGAAGAGGAATGCTTACTTTTAGTTGTTCAAAAATTTCCAACATCTTTTCCATTTGATCAGAATGTTTCTTGTTTCGATGGCGATGTGGAAATGGAACACGATACTCATTAGGTCGACTACTTGAGTAGAAGAAGAATTTGGATTGGCATTTGATTCATTGTTTGGCTCAACATATTGATTAGAATTGCTTGTCATCTTTTAAGTGTCAAGAGGAGCTTCCGGTAAATCATTTGGATTAACAACTTGATTATCAATTTGTTTACCGGAATGCAAAGTCGTGATAACATTCACTCACAGACATAGCTAATTAACTTATTTGAAATTCAAGTTTAGTAGTACATTGACTCGTATTCTGCATGTAACAAATTTTGAAAATTGTTCTTTCATTGGAGGCTTTGAGTGGTTACATTAGCCAAAGTTTCAAGGCTTTTTTCAAGTGAAGCCAATCGCTTATTGTCCTGAGGAGCAAAAGATTGTTACAGTAGATTTTGAGATAAATCTGCAAAATTTTGTTGAAAGTGGTTAGGCTGAAAGGGAGGATTCAAAGCATTATTTGAAAATGCTTGAATATTGGTATGGACCAAATTTATGTTGGAATTATTTTGGTTCCATGTGAAGTTAGGATTATTTGTCCAACCAATATTATACGTTGTAGAAAATGGGTCATTCTTAACCTAGTTAAAAGCATTGAAGTTTTCTATCGAATTAGGATACTGATCGGCTATGTGATTCGGATCATTGCATTTATAACACATTGGTTGAGAAGCTTGTTTCATTTGGTTGGATGAGAAAATATTATCGAATTTATTGATTAACGCATCGATTTTAGCTTCCAAAGCCAAAGATGATCCTATCGAGTGTGCGCTCGATCGTGAGTAAATAGAATTTTCGTTAAAAGTTCCCATTAAGATGATTTTTCGACCAATTTTTCAAGGAACTGCCAAGTATCGTCATGATGTTGGGAGAGAAAATTGCCTTGGCACATCGATTCAAGTATGGTTCGTGAGCTATTTCCAAGTCTATCGTATAAGATTTGGTAATGGGTCCATTTTTCAAAATTATGGTGTGGACATTTAATCAAAAGCTCTTTAAATCATTCAAAATATTTCCAAAAGGTTCACTCGTGAATTGATGAAAATTGACAATTTCATTTCGGATTTTAGTTGTTTTTTCCAAGAGGTAGAATTCTTTTAGGAAAACTCTAACAAATTCTTTCCAAATTTTGATCGAGCTTGAAGGTAAGCTGCACAACTATTTTTCAGCGTAATCAGTAAGAGCGAATGGAATTATTCGAAGTTTGATTCCATCATCGCATAATTGTTGGAGTTTAATGGTCCGCATACTTGTTCGATTTTTGTTAGGAATATATATGGGTCATCATGTTCAAAATTGTCAAATTTTGAAAGCGTGGTAATATGATTGGAATGAACTTCGAAATGGTTATGCATTGGGGTGTATATTGTGATACACGAAAGGATAGAAAATCTATCGATAAAGATTCTATACATGAGAGTTTCGGTAGGATTTTCATTTGCCATTGTTGGAGGATCGTTTATTCGAGTTAAATTCTTTGTTGTTGTGTCACGAGTCCAAGTACTCATGCACAAGTGAAAAGGTTAAGGAGAGAAAGAAGTAAGAATCAAGTTAACAGAATGAAATAAGGTTTAAAAAATGAAATGAAAATTCATTGCTTTTTATATATATTTTTAAAGGAAAAATATTTACCAAAAAGAATTTATTTTTCAAAAGGAAGATTTGATTTTTGGATTTTCAAAATTTTTTCTTCTATTATATGTTTTTGCTTTTTTTAAGTCTTTGAAAATATTTTTTTTTTGAATTTTTGTTTTTTCTAAAAAAACTAACTTAAGAAAAATAATGTTTTTTCATTTTTGATTTTGTTTGGTTTTTTTCTTTTTTTCTCAAGGAAAAAATTTGTAATTTTTTTTTGTTTTAGATTTTTGTTTTTTTTAAAAACTATGTTAATGAAAATGTAATTTTTTTGCTTTTGGATTTTGTTTTTTTTATATGCATGAACTAATGCAACTAAATGAATGCAAGGACTTAAATTACAAATTTTTTATCCTCGGTAGCTCCTAACCCAAAATTGTATAATCTCACTTTGTCTTAATCCAATAAAATGGTTCCGAGCTAGATAACGGACAAGAGTTATCGGTGCACCACGAATCACCATAGCATTGCAGCCGAAGGTTTAAGTACCTTCAGAGAAACAATCACTATAATATTTACGAATCACCGTAATATTTATAACTGATTATTGTTCTACCGTAGCTTAGACACCAAGAAATTAGATTATCGAAAGAAGACAACTTGTCAAGATACAATTAAGTCCTAGGTGAGCTCATGATACCCTTAAGTCCAATGTCTAACCATTATTATTAGTCAAATTCTATGATAAAATGTAATATGTGGGCCAAGAAAAGGGTGATGAAATCCACCACCTTATGTTGATTTGGGTGGCGCCCTTAGAAGAAAAAAGAAGATGATATGAATGCAAAATGGAAATTAAACGTGTATTAACAATATAACTACGAATGAAATTTGATTTTGTTTTTTTTCTGAATTTTTTTTAAAAAAAGTTGCAAGCAATCAACAATGCAAAAAAAATAAAAACAAGAGATAAGAGTACGATACCATAGCATGTGGAATTATTAGCAAATTTATTTTAAAGCGGCGAATTTTTTTATTTTATAGCAAGCAGAGCAGCGCAATTATTTAGCAAGCAGTTCCTTGTCTACTGGTTTTGCAACCTAAAAAAAAGTGTTGAAAAGATTTATTTATTTATATTTTTTTGTAAACTAAGTCAAATGGTTTTTTTAAAGGATAAAACGAAAACAAAGGCAAATGAAAGAGTGTGGGTATATTGTAAAGAGAACTTTTTTTCATGGATAAACTAAAACAAAGCTAAATGTTTTTTCTTGAATCCTTAAAAAAAATTACAAAACCAGATTTTTTTTTTTGATTTTGAAAACTAGTGAATGAATTTCCACTAAGAAAAAAATGGAAATAATAATAATAATAAATCAAACTCAGACCAACAAACCAAGGCCCAATACACACAACTAAAGCAAAAACTAATCGCATCTTCACACACTACTCTTCTCTGTTATCAAAAACAAAAAACATGAAAGCAAATCAAAAATAAGAAAGAAAGAAAAAATTGGCGATGGCGATTGGGTGAGGTCACAGTGATAGGTAATTGAGCGGTAGGTGATCGTTGATGCCGGCGATTGGTAGAGCGAATTTTGGTTGCGTTTGATTCAGGCGATTCCCTTGGAGAAGTTGCGATTTGGATTTGGGTCAGAGAAGGATGTTATAATGCAGGTCGTGGGTTTGGCGCTTGAAGTTGCATGGGTTTCTAAATGGGTAGTACTGTGTTGCAGGTTGTGAAGGCCGGTTGATGAGGTTGCAGAGAGGTGGTATGATTGGTAGAGCGAATTTTTCTGGTGGTTGCTATTTTTTTGGTCATGGATGGTGAATGTGATTATGGTTGAGGTTGCACAAAATTTTGGTTGCACCGAGGAGAAGTGGTGATGGCAGGGAGTTGAAGTTGAATTGTGTTGTAGTGCGGTGATTGGTTGTAGATTGATGAGGGTAAAGGAGTTATGAGGTTGCTGTGTTTCAGGTGTTTTGTTGGTGTTTGTAGGTGATGGCTAGGGGAAGGCGAGTTTCTGGTATTGTCAAAGTGAAGGGTAGTTGTTGTTTTGGTAGAGTTGGATGGTATTTGATGGAAGGAGGTTGGTAGTTCTGAGTGAATTTGCAGGAGGATGGGATTGGTGAGGGAAGATTTTTGCTGTGTTGAATATATGGAAGAGGGGTTGTAGATGTCATTCATGATTGCTATAGACGTTGTTGTATTTGGATCGTGATTGAAGAGTTTGATGGAGTGGCTGTTGCTGGGAATTGTGCGTTTGTGTTGTAGGCGTGGAGGAAATTGTTTCAGGTAATACTTGTAAGTGAAGTTGCAGTAGTATATGGATGGGGTTTTGGTTTCTGTTTTAGTCGTGGGAGGGGAGAATGTTGAAGTTTTTTTTAAAAAAGAGATGGTTGTTGCTGAAGGAGTTGAATGGTTGGAGGAAGTAATGAACTGAAATAGAGAATGAAATGGGGAACGGAAATGCACATTGAACATAAATGAAGAGATGAAAACTAGAATGTACAATGCAATGCTAATTTATTTTAATGCAATGTAATGTAGAAGCATTGTAACAAAGAATTGTAAACAACTTGTTGCACAATGAAATGTAAAAAAAAAATTGCACAATTTTTGGTTGAGATGCACTATGTTTGTGAATTTTTTTTATATGAAGAATAGAAGTGTGAAAACAGAAATGAAGAGACGAAAATGTAAGTGGAGAAGAAAACAATGAGATAGTGAAATGCAAAAGGTGAAATAGTTTAATAGTGAAATGTAACAAAACAAAATGTAATAGTGAAAAATACAGTAAGTTGATATGTAACAGAGATGAACAATGTAACGAAATTACAAAATGAAATAAAATAGAGTCTTTTTTTAATTAACATAAAATAAAACAAAATAGAAAAACTAATTCGAAGAGTAAACTAAAAATTAAATTGCAATCTCCGGCAATGACGTCAAAAACTTGTTGATAACGATAGAAATTTCTATTGGTTAGAAAACCGTCGTTAAACATAATCGTTATAAAAACCGCAAGCGCACGGTGTACAATCGTAGTACGTATGCGAGTACAGATCGATTCACAGGGAAAAGACTAAATTCTAATAAAACTCAATCAAATCAGCCCAAAGTTTTGAAGTAATTTTATACTAAGAAAAATTGTAGAATATAAATTAGAGCAAAGTTGAATAAAACTATGTGATTAAAGAACAATTAGAGGCAAATCTGCTTCCAATCATTTATATAAATCAACAAAAAATTCATTTATAATCTCTCGTTATATCATTTCTTTAAGACTTTACTCTCCTTCCTCTCTGAAATTTTCAGCCAGCAAACCTCTTATCCATTTCCCAAAAATCCAAGCACAAAATTACATCAAAACACTTCGATTCGATCGTTGGTGGTAAGACAGTTCAGGAGCTAGTAACTTCTGATTTGTGAACTGATTTAAGAGGATCCATTCAACATTTCAACAGGTACACAAGGGCTTTGATTAAATGTAATTCTCTATTTTATTTAGTTATATCATATATATATATATATATTATTTATATAATAGGATGTTAGATTATATTATGTCGAAATGCTACCATAAATTGGTTGGGTGTGTATGTTATTATATATATGTGTGTGTGTGTGTGTGTATATACATATACATATATATATATATATATAATTTACTTCGTAAGCTCACTTATTACATGCTCATAAGATGAAAATAATATTATTAAATGATTTAATTAATCAAAACCCATTTTCAAAAGATTAATGTTATATATATATATATATATCATATGTTTACAAGTTTAGAAACTTTTGTTCATGCATAAAATGCATTCGGCAACAAATAAAAATAAGATTTATTTATTTAGTATAAATATATTAAATATTTATTTAATCTAAAATTGTTTATGTAATTAAATATTTATATATATAAAAAAATTAGTAAAAAAATTATAAAAATAATAGGTAATATATTATACATAACATTTTCGAAAATAATACTTATATATATATATATATTGAATTTTACTTGGATTTTAAATTTTAAAACGATGTAAAATGAAAAACCGAAAATAAAATTATAAAAAAAATATAGTATAACCGAGAGCTATATTTGTAGATATATAATTTTAAAAAATTATTATTTATATTAATATATATATATCTAATTATTTATATTTATATAAATTGTATAAATTTATTTAAGATAAAATAAAATATTATTTCATTAAAATGTTTCATCGCTTTCGTTAGCGTCAAAATTGGTCACTAACGCCCAAATGTAAATGAAAGCACCAACTAACAGTCACAGATAACAGATAGAATGTATGTAGAGAGTAATAATATGAAGAACAGTCAAAATTAAAATGAAAGCCGTAAGAATAACAGATTTTATTGTGGTTCGTCTAACTCCGGCCTACGTCCACTCCAGAAGTTTTCTTTTGATTGCTGTAATAATCGATTACAGTTACAATATTGCAGAGTAGTCCTAGCCTTAGAAAATGAAAAACCAGAGAGCCCTTGAAAGATCCCTTTTCTGAACCCTCACATGTTGTATTTATAGGCAAATCCAGGTAGTTGGGCCTCTTGAGTATTCTAGGCCCACCAAGGCCATTGCCGAACCCAACTTCACCAACATGCCGACCCACTCCTTCGTGCCGACCCACTTCATCGTGCCGACTCACTTCATCGAGCGGCGCCTGCTGACCCACCTAGGTCGACCCATGCGCGAATTACCGAGCGACATCACGAAGAGAGTGCCCTAGGACTCGAAGCAATCGAGCCTATTCCGTACCGAGCCAGTTCCTTTCATTCCTGCCGAGCCAGAATGCCTAGCGACCTTGCCGAGCCACGATGCCAAGCCACCTTGCCGAGCGATACTGAAATGTCGAGTGACCTTGCCGGGCCACGATGCCGAGCCACCTTGCCGAGCCACCTTGCCGAGCGATATGTGCTAAGTGAGGTATGCAGAGCGGCATATGCTGAGTGAGGTATGCCGAGCGACATTTGACAAGTGAAGTATGCCCGGCGGCATATGCTGTGTGAAGTATGCCCAGCGGCATATGCTGTGTGAAGTATGCCGAGCGGCATATGCTGAGTGAGGTATGCCGAGCGACATTTGGCGAGTGAAGTATGCCAATCGCCCTTTCTTCCAGATCGAGCCGTCCCACCAATGTCGATCCACCTTTTTCTCACCCCAATGCCGAATGACATATCCAAGTAAACTTCATCCTTTTAAACCGTATCCATCATATTCCAGCCTCGATAATCGTGCAGTCGACTTAGTTAAATCCGCCTGTCCGTGGCCTTACCGAAAGGCGGGTTAACATTTGTCCCCCAAAACATGCCTTGCTATTTGAAGGTGTGTTTTGAATAGCTCAAATCCGATGTCAGAAGTCTATGTTTCATTCATAATCATACCATTTGATCCATAATCCAACCCAATACCAAGCCATCCTATTCGTCAACCAAGCTTTAATCCATCAATAACCAATAGCCAAATCTATAACCTTTCTGGGTCGATATCCAAATTCTAGACTGCTCCGGGCCCTTTGCCAAATTCAGGACCTCACCAGGTCCATCTATCCTAAGTCGAAATTCGAATCCCTTACATCTCTGGGTTTACTCTTTGAATCCGTAGACCTCGCCGTGTCGCGTTATCCTGTTCCAGCCTCGACTCTCCCGTCAAGGGCTTAAATGTTCATCGGCCTCGACTCTCCAGTAAAGGACCTAGATATTCACGGCCTCGGCTCTCCAGCCAAGGACTTTTATATTCTCTGGCCTTGACTCTCCGGTCAAGGACTTAGATATTCACCGGCCTCGGCTCTCTGGCCAAGGACTTTTACATACTCTGGCCTCGACTTTCGGTCAAGGAATTAGATATTCACCGGCCTCGGCTCTCCGGCCAAGGACTTTGATATTCACCAGCCTTGGCTCTCCGGCCAAGGACTTTTATATTCTCTGGCCTCGACTGTTCGGTTAAGGACTTTGATATTCACAGGCTTCGGCTCTCCGGCCAAGGACTTTGATATTCACTGGCCTCGGCTCTCCGGCCAAGGACTTTTATATTCTTCGGCCTCGACCCTCCGGTCAAGGACTTTGATATTGACCGGTCTCGACTCTCCGGCCAAGGACTTTGATATTCACCAGCCTCGCCTCTCCGGCCAAGGACATTTATTTCCTGCCCGAGTCCATTCCATCGCTCTCCGATGAAGGGACTCGTAACTTGCGATCACCGCCCCGTCTCACTGGTCGGGACCGTGATCGCGAGACCTGTATTATTTATTACACTGATCCAAATCCAATCATTACAGAGTTCAGTTATCAAAGCAAAAGTTCATACAAAGAAAGGAATTAAATGCCCAAAGTACCATAGAAGAAACCGGATTTTGCAGAAAAATAGAAAGAAAATAGGATTTCATAGACCCAAGTGGTACGGTTTTTCGTCTTCACAGAGCATGCCTAGAGACCGTCCTTGATCCCGTACGTGTGTAAGTGATCTAGCCGTATTACATTGAGTTCTATTACTTATTCAAAACCATAAATCTGTTCGATTGATAATGAGCTTACGTTGCCTAGGTCCAGTGCCATCTTCGTTCGAGGTAGGTGATGGTCGCTCCTGTCCCACTACCACAGCTCGATTCCTTACATACTGCTGTAGATGACCATTCCTTACATGCTCCTCATTCCTTACGTGCTCCTCAATGATATCTCTCAAATTCATGCGGTCGTTTGTGTTGTGTCCATCCAGCTCATGGCATAGGCAATGCTTTCCCAATGCCCGCTCGTATTCAGAAGGCTCTCTTTATGCCGGCCTTCGATATTGGAGGCGCCCTCGGGTATCCAAGTAAATCCTTTCTAGAGTCCCAGTTAAATCTGTGCAAGAAGAAAATTTTGACTCCTTTTGAGGCCTCTTCAAAGTGCCACTGTTGCCATCTGTTTTCCTTTTTCCTCTATCGCCTTTACTTGGATCCTCCCTGGGTGGACCTCCGCCCCTCACTGCATAAGCTTCAGTCTCTCTCCCTACTCTCTCAACCTGCGCATCCTCCTGTCTCAGGAACCTTTCCGCCTCATGGTAGAACTCCCCGAGATCCCTCGGTGGGTCTTATTCCAATGATATCTTGAAATTCGAATTATCCGCGATTTCTAAGACTGCTTTCAAAAAAATCATTGATGGATCGGGTCGATCCACTGAGGCTACCTCTGCGTTGAACCTGGTTAAGAAGTTCCTGAGAGACTCTCCCTTACATTGCTTCATCAATGTAAGGTCATTACGTTCTTGGGTCTGCCTATACGGACCTAAAACTGCCTCATAAATCTTTTAAGTAGCTCAGTCCAAGTGTCAATAGAACCACTCTCCAACTTTCTGAACCACATAGTTGCGATATCTGTCAAATACAAAGGGAAGCATCGAGCCATGACCTCATCTGATGCCCCCAGTACCTCCATATGCCTCATGTACCTCGTTAAATGAACGGTAGGATCCATTCTTCCATCATACATTTCCAACATTGGTAGCTTAAAATCTAGTGGGTTCCTAGCTCGCCTAATAGTAGGAGTAAAGGGACTCCTATTCACATCCTCTAAGTCTTTATTTACCAATCCACCTCTCATAGCTCGTCTAACCATCTTTGCTAATCTATCATTGTCGCCAAGCTGTAATTCTTGTCTGCTGCCTCCGATCTGTCCTTCGAGTTCACAAGGGAATCCTAACACATACTCCTCGTCATGTACTTCAGTATTCCTGTTGGCATCGGGCTACACAGCGTCATCTGGTATCCCTCCATGGATTGGTCCAGTATTTCTTGGTGGTGTGCCCCTAAGCCTAGGTCCATCCAGCTTGATAGTTTTCTGCTGATTGAGGGCTGCCCCCTATTGCATCACTCCATCTGCCTGCTGGTCGAGTTCTTCTGGTCCAGCTCCAAGACCTTGAGCATCTGCAATTCCCGATTGTCCAAATCTCCTAAGAAGAGCCTGCATCATCTCCTCTTGCCGTTTCATCATCGCTTCCATCTCCTCTCTGGTGATGTAGATGGAAGCTCCACCTACTCCATCTCTAGAGGAAGCCTCTTGACTTCCCTCCTGATTGCTCCTTTCTATCACTTGCTTCCTTGTTGATGGCCTAACCATCGCTTTCTAGAATCCAAGTTCCTAACTCCAAAATTCCCGTGTGCTTGCCTTTTCAGTGAAAGCACCAAAATGTTAGCATCAAAATTGGTCACTAACACCCAAATGTAAACGAAAGCACTAACTTATAGTCATAGATAACAGATAGAATGTATGCAAAGAGTAATAATATGAAGAATGGTCAAAATTAAAATGAAAGACGTAGAGAACAACAGATTTTATAGTGCTTCGGCTAACTCCGGCCTACGTCCACTCCAGAAGTTTTCTTTTTATTACTATAATAATCGATTACAGCTACAACACTGTAGAGTAGTCCTAGCCTTAGAAAATAAAAAATCAGAGAGCCCTCGGAAGATCCCTTTTCTGAACCTTCATATGATGTATTTATAGGCAAATCCAAGTAGTTGGGCCTCTTGAGTATTCTAGGCCCACCAAGGCCATTTTCAACCCAACTTCACCAACATGCCAACTCACTTCTTCGTGTCGGCCCACTTCTTTATGCTGACTCACTTCATCGAGCAGCGCCTACTGACCTTCCTAGTTCGACCCATGCGAGAATTACCGATCGGCACCCCAAAGCGCGTGCCCTAGGACTCGAAGCAATCGAGCCCCGTTCCATACCGAGCCAGTTCCTTTCATTTCTGTCGAGCCAGAATGCCGAGCGACCTTGTCGAGCCATGATGCCAAGCCATCTTGCCGTGCGATACTAAAATGCCGAGCCACCTTGTCGAGCCACCTTGCTGAGCCACCTTGTCGAGCGATATATGCCGAGTGAAGTATGCCGAGCGGCATACGCCGAGTGAAGTATGCCGAGTGAGGTATGCCGAGCGACATTTGACGAGTAAAGTATGTTGATCGCCCTTACTTCCAGATGAGCCGTCCCATCAATGTCGATCCACCTTGTTCTCACCCCAATGACGAACGACATATCCAAGTAAACTTCATCTTTTTAAACCGAATCCATCATATTCCAGCCTCGATAATCATGCAGTGACTTAGTTAAATCCACCTATCCGTGGCCTTGCCGAAAGGCGGGTTAACAGCTTTCATATTAAATTAAATATATATATATATATATGTATATGTATATGTATATGTATGTATGTATGTATATGTACATGAATTTTTTTTATAAATTAATTAAATGACTTAATGATATATAAATCTATATACATATATGTATAAATATAATTTTTAAATGTTTTATATAAAAATTAACATTTAATATATATGTATGTATGTATGTATGTATACGTTATATTTACTTACATATATTATTGTGATTTAAATATACATATGTTGAGAAAACAAATTAAATACAAGAGAGGTTAACATATCCGTTGTGGTATAAATCCAAGCATCTTTACACGAGCATGCCAAACCATGTACACATTATTCTATTGCATGTGCATGCATGCACATATGTGTATATCATACACATATATATGTAATATAATATAAAATTTTAATATAAACCTTATTTATAAAAAAATATTGATTTTATTTAACAAAAAATTTAGTAAATTTCTAAATGAGTTAGACAACATAGGCACATTAAAGATCTAATCATGGATTTTGTTTGAATTTTTTTTACCCATTTATCCCTTTGCATGCTGGCCCAATTCCAACAATAATATCTGAGCCAAACAGCCTATGCATCTAAATTGGCAGTATTAGGGCTAACTTATTAAAGCTTATCCAAATAGTAGGCTATCTAAAAAAGTAGTGTCTATGGTTGGGTTAGGATAATCGAGTACTCTGCTCTATATGGCTATTAGCCTGGCCCGAAATGATGACATAAGCCCAAAGGTTATTCTCAGTATAAGTGCCCAAATTAATTTGGGCCTTAGGCCAATTTCAATAAAATTAAAATAAAAGTTTTGAATTTAAAAGTTGAATTAAAAATAATAAGAAAATTATAAGTGTTATAATATAGAGTTTCAAAGTATTTTGAAAATTAAAATATATGTTCTAAATTTAAAAGTTAATTTAAAATAAAACACATGTTATAAAAGTTATAATATAATTTTTCAAAAAGTTTGAAAATGTTATAAAATTAATTTCAAAAATATTATTTATTAATAAGATTAATAAAATAAATTAATTAATTTGACAAGTTAATTAATTATATATATATATAATTTTGTCGTCCTGAATTATTTAAGATAATGTGAGTATGCATGTATGTGAAAGAATTTTTGAAATTAATAAAATTTAAGTAAATTTTTTTAACTAAATAAATTAAAATATATATATATAAGGTACATGTGTATTACAATAAAGGTTATAGTGTATATGTATATTAAATATAATATGTTATAATGGAACAATATAGTAATTAGTTATAGTGTTAATTACTAAACTAATTAAATAAGATTTAATTAATATAATGTTATACATAAAATATTGTAAAAGTTAAATAAAGTATGAAAGTTATATAATAATAAAACTTATATGATATAAATGTATAAACTAATGGTTGAACGGTAAGAAACTCACTTAAGGAGTAAATACATACTACAGTACATATAATGTGATTTTTGATGTGTCCGACACTTGAATCATGTGAAATACATAATTCCATAAGTCAATGTCACTCAATTAAATATAGCTAAGATTATAAATATTTAATATAAGTGTTTTCCACTACCATTTATATATTAAAAAACTAGCATACTCTGTGATTTTTGAGTAAACTCAAGCTACTGATGTTATGTGTAGTATTATTAATATACCGACTAGATGAGGTAAGATAACTATGTGTGTGTGTATATATATATATATATTTGTTGAGTATACTCAAGGTACATATACTATACTTAGGCTATCATGAAATGTTAGGTATGAGTGAACAATTTCTTTTGATTTTTGAACAAACTCAAGGTCGAAATGAAATTAGGACAAGGAACCATGCATTAGGAGTTGTATATGATATAGCTTATAAGTAGTTATCTATTATTTGTGGGGGCACGACTTGTTAAGCAAACTCAAGGTTAGAGTCTCAGGACAGGCGAGTCCTAACACCCACTAGTGAAGTTGAAAGACTTCTATGTTTTATCTTAGGGTTTGGAGAAGCATAAAAGACTAGTCAGAGCCTTATTAGAAAAATGAAATGATAACATTTAACATTTCTAATATTATAAGAACATATGCTATGTATAATTAAACAAATCTACTTCGGTAAATTTGTGCATTAAATATAATTTATAAAATGTATATCAACTAAAATATACAAAGGAACTGAATTAAATATTGATAATTTTTTCTAATTTTACCAATAAATTTTTGTATGTTGACTTATGCAAGTTCCTAATTATACAAACACTAAATACGTTCGTAACTTGGTCACTTACAAGTTTACTGCCCAAGGCTATGTATTATCATCAATGAGTTTCGAACTCTAAAAGCAGTACGAGAATATGGATATTTAATCCCTATACGATCAAGTATAAATATCATGGTGAACGGTCATAATTCGTAATGTGCGAAAGCTTGATGAAATCAGTTCATTAAAATAAGCAAGTAAACTGTAGTATGAGATCGTGTATTCAATATCAGTGATTATAATAATGATCTTGTTGTGTCAAATGTAACACTGGACCGAATGTTACAAGATAGATCGAAGAGTTAAATTATTTATCGTTTGATCGGTTTACGTAATGTGTAATTTACTCGATATCTTTAGAAGTTAAGAATGACCAAATTCATTTTTGTAAAAAAAAATCTTTGCGATATTGTAGTAAGAATTTTCTTTGAACGGTTTGATCATTTTGAAAGGAAAGTGAATGTACCCGAGTATATGTAATTTAAGGCAGGGTTGAGATGAACAGAGTGAATAGTCACTTCTACTTCATAAAGAAATATTAGAAATGGGAATTGTAAAATAATAGTTGATACTTAACATTGGAATGAAAAATATGAATTCTATTCCAAAATGTATTTTCAAATAGAAAATTTTTTTATATGAAATTTATTTCTTTGAATTGAAGGAATTTGATCTGAAAATTCTCAACTGTAAACCAGTTATAGTTAATTAAATCAATAGCCAATATTAAGTGAGTGAATGGAGCTTCATATTTCATACGCTATTATAGTAATGATAGAAATAGTGTGAGCATGCCATATAACATTTGTTGGTCACATCAAGTTACAAAAATTATTTTTGTAAAACATACCAAACATTATTTATGAAATAATAACTGTTTTTCAACGTTGACTGAAAAATAGACATAGCTTTATTTCAGTTTGAATATTATGAATATTCGATATAAAATAGAACTACAGTTGTGGTATTTATAACGCATTGGAAAATACAGAAGAATCTAAATTTATGTACAGTTATTTTGAATATGGACCAAGCCATAGTTAGGGAAATAATTCTTTGAATACATGATTATAAGTCATATGGTACTACTAAATTATATCTCAAACAATAAAGGACAACGCACCCGTTCAGTGGGAGCATTATAAGAATTGATAAACTCATCGGATTGATACATATAGACGTATACAACAATAAGTCTATTAATAATGAATCGGTTTCACATACTTTGTTATATTCACCGATGAATTATCATAAACAGGAACATATGCATATGTTGCACATGTGGTATGTTAATGAAGAGTTCATAGAATAATAAAAGTAAATAAAATAACATATAATAGAAAATGAAAATAATTTGATTTGATTGAATTGGTGGGTACATTGAAAAGAGTTCCAAACATACTAAAATGAATATATCGCAAAAGTCATTTCTTCCAATGATACATAATGATGTATCGATAAGGAGTAATCGAACTTTGTTGAACGAAGTATGATTAATTATGAGTGAAGTTGAGTTAACTTCACTTTGTAAGGTCTGTACTTAAGAGTAGTACACATGGTTAAAATTAATTTCATCTAAAGAATGGTTTACAAAATCACACAAGATAAGAGTTTAAAAGAAACCCCAACATATCATATATCAAGGAGTTGACAGGTTGTGTAAATCAAAAAATTGCACATAATAATTACCCATGAGAGATCTTTTAAAAATCACCCCAAAAGGAGTTTGCAAACAACTGTCATTGGATAACCAATTTATGTTTTAAACATAAGTATTGTAGACTAAAACCAAATAAGTTTTATATATAAGGCAATTCATAAAGTGTTTATGAATTCTGGTGCATAAGAAACTGCTGTTGTTTCAAGAAATAACAATTTCATATAAAATGAATTTCTTTTTGAAATTATTGGTAGTAAAATGGATTTGGATATGATCTAAGGATACAATTGATTATGAGAGATGAAATGAAATTAACCAAATCAAAATGAACATAAGGCATTGGAATGTCTAATAAGTATTCTTATACATTGAAGAGACACTATGTTATCAATATCAAGAATATATAATCCTTAGTTGTCAATTAAACCATTAAGAGTATTGACTCTGCCATATGGTATGATGCATAAATCCGAAAGGGTTCCAAGTACAATATCAAAATATGCTTTTGATAGTTGTACTGGAAGATATATGATCCATCGACGATGATTATTTCTTCAAGAGGAAGACTAATGAAGTTGGAATATAATAAGCGATGTTGATAAGAATAGCATCGTAAATTTCAATTGTTGGAATTAGCGTAATAGATTTATCATTCAACATGCTCAAGTTAATTCTAATTTACTTACAAAATTATCGCTTGGTATGACTTGGTGGATTATTATGTATGTGTTGAAATGGGAAATTCTAAATAATGATTTAGAACAGACTGTTTGCATTTAACAATCAAAGTGTCTCGAGTAGGAGGGATATTGAGTTTGTGGGTTTTCAAATACGATCCAAGAAATGATACGAATGTATCATTCTATACGCAACAGAATTGAGTTTGTATTTGATATATATATATATATATGTGTGTGTGTGTGTGTGTGTGTGTATCAAATAGTTTGATTTTTAGACAAAATGTAAATAAAACGTGTGTCCGTAAGAAAGAATCACTAAAAGGTACATAGATATTTCTAAACTATAAGTTAACAACTTACTATTAATTGTTAAGGATGTATTTATGTTAAACTCAGGTAATAGTTTGGTTGTTTCATACTCGATATTGGATTTATAAATTATATCTTTTATATGAGTATAATGGAATTTGGGAATGTCCCAAACAATTTGCAAAGGTGCCCTATTAAAATGTTTAATAAGGAACATGTAAGATGGGATTTCTTATGCTTTAGCAAGAGCAATTATCATACATGTTGTTTTATCTACAAAAACATAATTTTCTTAAGTATTTGATGCATGAAGAAAATATCAAATCCAAATTAAGATCACTAAATGGTAGTTTAAAGTATTATCGAGTATTTACGAAATACTAGAGAATTGTTTGTGGAAACAACTAAGTCCTTATGAGGAGTGTTTGGAATCAAACTTTATAAGTGCTATCAAGTATAATATGTCAATATTAGATTCATATTCAAACCATAAATAAGAAGCTTTAAGTATGAAATGTTCCAAATGAAAGGTTGTGGCTAAGCCATTGAAAGGCTAAGTACATCGTATTAAATAGTGTCGCAATAAAAGCAATGGATAAATATAAATGCTAAAATTTGTAACTGAGCTAAGAGTGATTTCTAGTATTGAGAATACTATATCATTAGTATATGATAATATTGTGATGATATGACGTTACTAGAAGTCAAGAAATATATTATGAATAGTTCTACATGGTAAAGTTAGTTTATCAGCATCGAAAAGAGTTGATTGGTGAAGTAGATGATTAAAACAACGTGGAAGATCCATTCACAAAGGATCTAACTCGATCAATTCACATCAAATTGATTGAAGGGATGGAATAAAGATTATGTAATTGGCCTAAAGTGGAAGTGGGAGATTAATAAAGTTAGGGGTATATGCCCAAGGGGTAATTATGTAATTTGTTACATATATTTAACTCGACAACCTATCTTATTTGAAATAAAAATTGTTTTCTTTCTATTACATACTTGATATAATGTGTTATGTTAATTAATTAATTAATTAAAGTATATTTAATAAAAAATCCATAAATGATATGTTTTGTGATAGTATTTACAAAGTGTTATAACCATGAATAATTTGTCACGATGAAAATAAACATACCATTTTAAATATTCCTAATTTGAATGTATCAAGGCTGGATATCGATAAATCCATTGAGACTAGAGTACGTTACACTATCCAAATATTAGGCGGTGTACTACTCATTACTGCAGGGGGCATTTAGTGGTTGTGTATTGATAATTATTGGATAGCTATGGACCGACTCACTAGATAGTATTTTGCTGATTAATATAACTAAGGTCAAATGGAAAATATTAATGTGATAAAATCATGCAATTCTCTTGACCTAGGAATACTGTTGATCTTCAATATGAAAGGTTGGGTTTGTAACAATTAAATCATGGCATGGAGTCCATCGAATAACTATAGTAGGATCGGGTGGAAGCATTGGGAGTGATCACTATTCAAGAGAGTATTCATCTTCTTGGTTATAAGAGGTTAGTGACACAGTCAATAGAAATCAACCCAAAATCAAAGTCTCTGGCTAGCGTAATTCGGTTAATAATAATTGTTAATATTGAACTAGGGACTTTTAGTTTCGACTATAGTGTTTAATATGGATGATATTGGAATTTTGACCACTACTAATTTCCATATATTCAAAGAGATATAGTTTTATGGAGGGAATTGATGTAAATAAATATCAATATTGGGTAATGCTTAATAAATTAAAACCGGATTTTACCGAAACTAAGTAAGCGATAAATTTGGCAATATTATCACATCAAATGATAAGTGACGTGCGAATATTAATATTAGAAATGTTCAATATTAATCATTGACCAATTTACACCTAAGAATCACAAAACCAAAAAGTTGAATGTTCTTTTTACCAACTGATTCAATTAATTTATGAATTGTTATATATTAATTACTATTTATGAAATATTAATTATGAAATTTAATACGATGTATATTGAACAGAACACATATACTGATCGATACAAAATATCGGTATGCATTTAAATATGATTTAAAATTGCACTGAATATTGTTCGAACTTGCACCAGATTTGAGGCTTATACGGACATGTTATTTTCGGCTGTAGAATGGTGTTTAGATCAGTCATATAACGGTAAAAAGAGAGGAGCTTGAATGCTTAGAAGAGCGAAAACAGTAAGAGAGAGATATTAGGATAAGATCCACTTTTCACTCTCTGCACTTTCTATTTATATGTCACCTCTTACATGATTTCTTTAACAATTTTTCTCTCCTTCCTCTCTAAAATTTTCGATCATCAAACCACTTTGCATAGTCCTAAAAATCCAAGTACAAAGTTACATCAAAACAATTTGACTCGATCGTCAGTGGTAAGGCAGTTCGGTAGCTAACAACTTCTGATTTGCAAACGGATTCAAGGGATCGATTCAACGTTTCAACATGTACGCAAGGGCTTAATTCCCTTTTTTGTTATATGATATTTCTTTGCATTATTTATATAATTGGATGTAAGATTATATTGCGAATCTTGTATACTGACATGTTGTCACAAATTGGTTAGGTGTATATATATTATTATATCCATATATAAAAAAACTATTTTTTATGCTCACATTTTAGATGCTCATAGCCAGCAAATAAAAAAGTTTATTTTATTATATATATATATATATATAACATTATTAAATGATTTAATTTATTAAAATCCATGTTTAAAAGATTAATATTACATATATCATATGTTTAAAAAATTTGAACTTTTTGTTTGTGCGTAAAATGCATTTGGCAACATAAAAAAGATCTTTTTTATTTCGTATAAATATATTAAATATTTATTTAATCTAAAATTGTCTATAATTTAAGTATTTCTATATATATCTATATATACTAAATTACAAAATTTGTATAAAAGTATTACATAATATATATTATACATAAAATTTTCAAATAATGTATATATGTAATTTTATATGGGTTTTAAATTTTAAAATGATTTAAAATGCAAATCACAAAGAAATTTATATAAAAAATTGTATGCATAGACGAGAGCAATATTTGCAGAAATATAATTTAAAAACTTAATTTTATTGTTTAGATTAATATACATACATACGTATATATGTCTAATTATATATATTTATATGTATTGTATAAATTAAATTAAAATAAAAGAAACTATTATCTTACTGAAATTATTCACGGCTTTCATATTAAATTATACATATGTGTATGTGTATGTAAAAAAAACTTATTTTGTAAATTTATTTGATGATTTAATTATTTATTTATATAAACACACATTTACATACACATATGTATAAATATAATTTTTAAATGTTTTATATAAAAATTGTTTACAACTAACATTTTATATACACATACACACATATTTATGTTATATATTTACTTACATATATTGTTATGATGTAAATATACACACATTTAAAAAACAAATCGAATAAAAGAGCAGCTAAAATGTCTGTTGTGGTGTAAATCCTTGCATCTACACATGGACATGTGAAACCATGTACACATTATTCTGTTGCACATGCCGCGCACACATATGTGTATATAATACACATATATGTAAGTAATATAAATTAAACAATATAAAATCTTGTTTATAAATTCAAATAAAATATTGATTTTATTAAAATTTAGTCAATTTCTAAATGAATTAGACTACATAAGCCAATTAAAGATTCAATAATCGAAAATAAATTCAAATTTACCTATTTATCCCGCTTCATACTTGCCCAATTCCAACAATATTAACCAACCGAAAACTATTAAGTGAGTCATTCCATAGCTATCCAATAATTGTTAACACGTAACCCCTTGGTGCCCCAAGTAGTAATGAGTAATACACTGTCCAACATTTGGAGAGCATTATGTACACTAGTCTTACCGGATGTATCGATATACAGTCTTAATACATCATGACCAAGAATATTTAAAATGGTATGTCTAATTTCATTGTCATAAATTATCATGGTTCATTACTTTGTAACTAATATGACAAAACATACCATTTATGGATTTTCTATTCAATATTATTTAATTAAATTAACTAATTAATATAACACATTATATCAAGTATATAATAGAAAGAAAACTCCTTTTATTTTGAACAAGATTGATTATCGACCTAGATAAATGTAATAAATTATATAATTGCCCCTAGGGCATACACTTTACTCTATCAATCTCCCACTTGCACTTGGAGCCAATTATGGAATCTCTATTTCCATCTCTTTAATTAGTTCGGTGTGAATTGATCGAGTTAGACACTTTGTGAATGTATTTGCTATGTTGTTTTAATTATCTACTCTATTAATCGGCTTTTTCTGTTGCTGATAGATTACATTTATCATGTGAAACTAGTTGAAGTATGTTTTTTGACTTCTACTGAACTCTTATCATTACATTATTATCGTAAAACAGTGTAGTATTTTAAAAACTTGGAATCACCCTCGAGCTCAGTTATAAATTTATGCATTTATGTTTATATATGCTTTTATCATGCTACAATTCTAGGCGATGTACTTAGCGTTTTCGCTGAATTGTCGACAACTTATTGTTTGGAACATTTCTAACTTAAAGCCCCTTAACCAGGGTTTGAACATAAATTTCATATTAACTTATTAAACGCAATATCACTTATGAATTTCGAGTCTGAGTACTCCTTCTTAAGGAGTTCGATATTTCTATAAATAATTCTTTAGTATTTCATTAATACTCGAGTTCGAGAACACTATAAATTATCATTTAGTGACCTCAATTTGGATTTGTTATTTGCTTCATATATCAAATCAGCAAATTACAATATTGTAGACAACACAACATGTATGATAATTCATATTGCCAATGCATAAGGAATGCATCTTACACGTTCTGCATTAAACAATTTAATAAGGTGTCTTTGAATATCATTTTGGGACATTCCCTACATCTTTTATACTTATTATAAATGATATAATTTACAAATCCAATATCAAGTATTAAACAAACAAACTACTTTTTGATGCCAAAAATGGTCACCAACACCAAATAGAATCTAGTAGAGATTAAATGAAGAATGAAATTAAAACAGAGTAAAAATCAAAAATGAATACAAAGATTTTTATAGTAGTTCGACAATCTTGGTCTACATTCACTTCATATTTTTATTGATCTTGGACTTGATTATGACTACAAGAATGTACGGATCGGTTACGATCCATTGGTACAAGAACGAAGAATAAAAATGGAAGGGCCTTGGTAGCAGAAAGTAGGATCCCTTTTCCAACGCCATGCCTGCTATATTTATAGGGGAAGTTGTGCACGGATCGGGCTGAAATTTTGGCAAACGTACCTCTAAGCCAAGATGAGGCCACACAAGAATTTTGGGGCCCATTGGGGCCCATGATAGGGGTCAGTCCCAATCCTTTTTTTGGTGTCCAAATGGGTTGCGATCCCTCTATTGGGTTGCCTATGATGTTAGATACTTGCCCTTCAAATTTCATGCCATTCTGACTTACCGTTTGTGAGATATTGCATTTTCTGTGAAGTTGTGTTGCATGCATTTTGATATTAGCCAATCCCTCTAGAGGGATTAGGGCCAATCCCTCCAATCTCCTCTGATTAGGGTGCAATTTCTAGGGTAGGCTCCCTAGGCTCCCCATTTCTTGCTCATAAAATTTCATATGAATTGGACTTATAGATTTTGATATATTGATTTTTTCCATTAAGTTGCACTTGTTTAGCTGAAATATGCTGATACCTTCTGTACGATCCCTTTTATACCCATCTCTTTTATACGATCACTTTTATACCGATCCCTTTTATACCGATCCCTTTCTTAGGTGAAGTAATTTCCTCATAACTTGAGCATACAAATTCTAAACAACTTAAGATTTGAAATATAGCCTCGTGGGGCCTTCCTTGTCACTATTTATCGATCTCGGCCAATTGGGCCAAAAATTGAGAATATGTACCAAAAATTGATAATATGTACCAATCCCCTAGGGAAAGGGACAGGCACTGATCCCCCTCCTAGGGGATTATTCCATACTTAGAATATTCTAGAGGGTCTATCTCTTGGTATCGGTTGATCGTCGCTTCATATCATTGTCTGCACTTGATTTTTGGACATTACAATCATCGCTCTGCGTAACTAGCCTTGACGAAAGTCAAAGTCTGACTTGTCCCGTCAGTCTAAATACGACCGGGCAAAAAGACAGGGTAACATTTGCCTCCCAAAGTACATCTTGTTGCGTACATAACGTGCTTTGAATTGATGTGAAGTTAGGGTCGTTGAAGAGGATTCCACTCAGTGTCTCGAATGGTTGTTTTCCTTTCATTGCTGTTGAGCTACTTTGAGGAGAGTCGAATCTTTCTCTATTCGTCGTAATGCTTGGTCGTTATCAAATGATGTAAGTTTTGAAGTTTGTCGGTAATCACCTGCACTCATTTCCATTGAGCTGATTAGTCAAGTTAATATGCCTTGGTTATCTATTCTAATTCTTTCTTTGATTTTCCCATGCGAGAATCTAAGTTCTATCGATTTCAAGAAATTGAATTTTCAGGATGAACACTTACACGTTAAGGTACATGTTTTTGTTGTTGGCTCTCTGATGCATCCATAGGCTCATGGGTCATTGCCAATCTGGTGGAATGCAATTCAATCATTTGCAATTTTTTTTAATCTACTAATCCTTATCGCTCCAAATCTTTATGGATATAGGATGAAGGGATTGGAGAAGTTGATGTAGAAAAGATCGCTGATGATGATCGATTATAGGTTTGAAGCATATGGGTCGGCCCTTAGGTCGAATGTGGTCTGCTGCATTTGATCACCTAAGAGATGAAATGAGTGGCGGTTTCAATCAATTGCAGGCATGGTTGGGCTTGGCTATTGATGGCAAGAGGAATGGTGTTTCTTCAAAAATGATTTTGAGTGTAAGACTTCTCTCAATATTCGTTTGATTTTGCCATGGGAAATTAACCTAAGCAGGGGAATGGGTAAACCTTTCCTGTGCATGATTCCTTCTCGGATGACGTAGCATGAAGCATTGTGGAAGATCGATAGTTTTTCATTTCTCCATTCGTGAAGAATTCCCCATTGTAGATAGTCTATCATAGGAGTCATCCATGACTCCTTGTTTGGCTCCATCTCCATGATTTGGTCGATCTCCATCTGGTTAATGCTTGGAGCATTAAGTATTTTGACTGGGACTAAGCCCATCTATTGTGATTCCCTGAACTGGCATACTGCTAGTTAGGAATCACAAAAGATCTGCAAGATTTTTACTCCCAGTTCTTTAGCAAGCTTGAGCTTGGCAAGCAAGGCTTCATATTCAGGTTCATTATTTGTCATAGGGAAATCGAGTTTCAGGACATAGGATATCGATTATTCCGCAGGAGTGGCTAACACAACTCCAGCACCAAAACATCGGTTGTTGGATGCTCCACCCATGTACATGTCCCACCAAAGTGTTGGTTCTACACTGCTCCTTAGAGAGTCATTTGGTGTAGTAAATTCAACTATGAAGTATGCTAATGTATGTCCCTGGATAGCTCTATGTGGGAAATAACTGATGTTAAATTGGCTCAATTCAATATTCCACTTGAGTAGTATTCTAGATGTCTCAGGTCGTTGTATGACCTGTCGTAACGGCTGGTCGGTAGAGATATTACTAGGGTGAGCCTGAAAGTAAGAGCGGAGCTTTCATGATGAAATCGACAGGCATTACACGAGCTTTTGTAGCTTCGGGTAGTTTTTCCTTAGCACATGTCAATCGCTTGCTTACATAATATACGGATCTTTGGATCTGATTCTCTTCACATATCATTGCAGCACTTATTGCATGAATCGACATGGATAAATAGATGTATAAATTTTTGTGATCCGACGGCTTGGATGGGGTCTCTCTAAGTGATCTACCAGAGCTTGAAACGCGTCAATGCAGTCCTGCATCCATTCAAAGTTTATGTTCCATCTCCTGATTAGGTTAAAGAAGAGAGTATACTTGTCGGTAGCCTTGGAGATGAATCAACTTAGGGCAATGACCTTTCCATTTAGGCTCTATACATGCTTGATTGCCTTTGATTGTTTTAATCTTCTTGGAATTGGCTTCAATTCTGTGAGAGTTAAGCATTAAACCTAGGAACTTCCCTGACGCAATGCCGAAAGAGCATTTCAGGGGACTGAGTTTCATTCCATATCTCTGGATAAAACTGAATATCTCTACCAAGTCATTTATGTAGTTGTTTGTGTTTCGTGACTTCACGAGCATATGATCCACATATACCTCCACTGATCATCGGATCTAGTCTTTGAACATCCGGTTGACAAACCTCTGGTAAGTACCATGAGCGTCCTTTAGTCCGAATCGAAATGGCATTACAACGTAGAAATATATCCCCAAGTCAGTAATGAAGTTGGTGTGTTCTAGGTCGGGGATGTGCACGGGATCCTTTGCATCCGGGGTACCCATCCAAGAATGAAAGCAGTTCTTTTTCGACAGTTGAATCCACTAGCTGGCCGATCTTTGGAAGTGGAAAGTTGTCCTTCGGGTTCACCTTGTTTACGTCTGAATAATCAACATATATTCGCCACTTTTCATTTTCTTTTCTCATAATTATAGGATTTGGATACCCATTTTGGGTAAAGAGCGTCGTGGATAAGCCCGTTGCTTCTGAGTTTGAATCTGCGTGTGTATTTGAGTAACAAGCTTTCCATTGTATGTTCTCATAATCCTTTGCTTGTCATTCAGGTTGGGGTGATGATCTGTTGCCCATGAGCTTGGGCATCGATTTGATGATTCTATCTCTAGGAATCCTTTTGGTCGTAACCTCGATTCATTATAAACACTAGGCATGAGTTATAATATTGAGCTATTGCAGTCATCTTCTGGATGTTTACATTTCCGCCCCTAGTCTTAGTTTGATAGATGTACTGCATGGATGGTCGATTTTCGTCCTAGTCATATTTATACTTTCGTCTAAGCTTTAAATACTTAGAGTTGATTGATGAATGGCCGGTTTACATTCACCTTATTTCTCGCTCGTGCCCTCAAGTCTAGGGAATACGTCGATAAGTCAGAAAGCATATCATATTTGCTTTAGTTTTATATTCTTCCCCCCGAATCATGGGACCAAGTAATCTAAGGAAGGCTGAGTCGCGCCTACGTAGATTGTATTATGGTTTTTCCTTCCAGGGGAATACTTCAATGCTTTGTTGGATTTCGGGTATGATCTAGGTACTAGATGGTCAATCACGTCCACTTTTGATGCAGACCTTGCCATACTATGGGCAGGACTGAGGAATGGGTGGTTATGTCACATCTAATATATGATTAACGCTCCCTCTGTCGGAATAAGGGCAAGGATCAGTATGCGAACAGTTGAGTCATGTCGATTTTGAATTGTTCTTATAGTCGGATCATGGTAAGGGTCAGAGAATGAACAGTTGCATCACATTCATTCAGAGCTGGACGGTCAGTCACGTCTATTTTGATTTATATTCTCCCATCAGATCTAGGGACAGAGTTGGCTCAAGTGTAGTCGGGTCATGCTCATCTGGTTTCATGCTCCTCCCGATGGATCGAAGGAGAGTGATAGAGAATGGATGGTTATGTCACAACCATTCATTATTTATTCTCCTATCCATGCTCTGGTGATCGGATTTATTCGAAGGACATTCGAGTCACGTCCGTTTGTGCTTGGCGTGGATCTATATTGACCGTTAAACCATCGGTACAATATAGAAAGCTTGAATCACATTGCATTTCGACCCGGTGGTATGATACAAAAAGTCTGGATCAATATTTCCCATCGATCTGGCGGTACGATATTGTTAGTTGCCCGTAATTTCGGACGTCATTTTGATTGGTTTTGTATTAAGGCCTCCTTGCAGTCGTAGACTTAAGTCGTAAAGAACACCGAGACAGAGTTGTTATGAGCTATCATATTTAACTTTTAGTGGTTTGTACTATTGCCCCCGGTTATGGGTCGACAGAGTTAGTTCATGGATGGTTAAACCACATCCATAGTATGTTTATACTCTTCCTATCGAGTTTAGGTAAGAGTTGGATAATGAATCGTCGACTGCATTCATTTGTTTGCTTATGCTTCAATCCACACTGTAGGGATAGAAGTAATTGATGGGTGATTAATCACGCCAGTTTGATGTCTATACTCTAGACCATGCTATGAGGATTTAGAGTTATCGCCGAAAATGGTCGAACCGCATTTTCCTTGGTTAATTTCTTTGCCTCCAGTCATGGGAAAAAGTTGACGAGTGGTCGATCGTATCACAACCTCTTTAATTTCAAGTTTTACCCATTAAATTATGGGCAGGAGTTGATTAGCGGATGCTCGAGTCACGTTTGTCCTGTCTTTTATGCTTAGCCCGTTGTACCATAGGCAAGAGTCATTGGATGAACGGTCAAACCACGTTAAATTTTCGTCACTACTCATATCCACGCTCTGGAGACCAGAGTTTGTCAAAGGGTAGTTTGTTGAGCCCATTAGGTGTTTATACTTCAACTCATACTCTAGGAGCTAGAGTTATCGATGGACGGTAGAACTGTGTCTTGCTTTTTGACATATGCTCACGCCGTCGGACTGAGAGTGAGAGATAGTGAGTGGATGGTCGAACTGCATCCACTTGGTAAGTTTATAATCCATCTATCATGGCATAGACTGGAGTTAGCTAATGAACGATCATGTCGCATATGCTTTATACCATATGGTTGGGTCGCATCCTATTTTGTTACTTATACTCTGGTCCATTCTAAGGGAACTACATTTGTTCACGGGCAGTCGGATGCCGTTTAGAGTTTATACTCTAGTTCATGCTCTGGGAACTAGAGTTGGCCAATGGGTGGTTAGTCACATCCATTTGGTGTTTATACTTCAGTCCTAGCTCTAGGGACCAGGGTTGGTCGATGGGTGGTCAGCCATACCCATCTGGTATTTATACTCTAGTTCACGCTCTAGAGACCAGAGTTGGTCGATGGGTGGTCAGTCACTCCCATTTGGTGTTTATATTCCAGTCCATGCTCTAGGGACCAGAGTTGGTCGATGGACGGTCGTACCGCATCCATCGTTTTGGTGTTTATACTCCGGTCCGCACTATAAGGACCAAAGTTAGTCAATATGTGGTCAGTCACACCCATTTTTGATTTATACTCCAATCGTCAAGTCGAGGAAAGGGAGTAAGTGTCGGACAGCTAGATCACATCCATGCCAGTGTTGGACGGTCAGGTCCCGTCCAATTTTTTTAGTACTCCTCCTAGAAAGTTGAGGAAGAGAGTTGTCAGATCAGCGATCAAGTCACATCCACCTCAAGCTATAGTTGTGTCCAAGTGTTAAGGGTGGTGCTTGATGAGTAAGAAGTCAGTCATGCTTACTTTAAGTCGAGCTTCCACTTTAGTTGGATCCCGGCATCACTTAGCTTCACGAGAGGCATGTGTATTTTGAAGAACTTCAAGTATGAGCTAGGAAGTGAATGATCGGGTCACATCCGCTACAAGTCTTTCTTTGGACTCTAAGCCAAGTGTGGAGGTTGATAAGTGGACGGCCAAGCACAAAATAAGAAGTGGATGGTCGAGTCATACCCATTTTCTATTTTAAGTTCTTGCCCCCGAGTCTATGGCATATGGTAGCCGATGAGCAGCCGAATTACGCTCGTCATGATGTACTCCAAAGGTCTAATCATGGTCCACGAAGGTCAGTTGGCGCCTAACTCTAGGTACCTAGGCACCTGCATCGTTCGCAGGTAATTTAATTCAAATTGGTTGTAGGTCACAACATAATTGTAGTTGAAACAAATCTTATCGATAAGTGAAGTAGCATCATATGCTCACTATTCCATTTCACCCAGTCCTCTTTAACTAAAAGTTGACCATAGGTAGTCCAATTAATAATCAAAGTTCTTTACTAATAGGCATCGAATGTTCCCTGCCCACCATTTTGCAGGGCTTACACATATTGTTGAAGTATTCGTTTCCGGATCTGCTTTCCAATCACATCTCATAGGTGTCCGCAATCACTGGTATTATGGCTATATGTACCTTAAAATGTATAACATTTTTTAGATTTTTTCTGCGTTTCGATGGACTCTCTCAAGGCTGGTTTCCAATACTACTCCGAGTCATGAGTTTTTATGTAGATGTTTTCGATTGAATCATTCAGAGGAGTATATAAGTCAAATTCTAGGATTCTGGGTTGTCTCCTTGAATTCGAGTCCTCACTTAGGCCATCATCGTTACTCTTGTTTTGAACCCCTCCATCCATCGGGCCTGCATTGTTTCTTGTCAATGTTAATCTCGCATCCTCCTTGTGTAAGCATTGATTCGCTTTGTAATAGAAGCAATCCAAGGTCGTGGGGGCTTTCCAGCTAATCGATCATTGAAATTCAAGTAGAGGTCGATTCCCTTTATCAATGCCATCAGTTTGATATCCTCGCAGGGAGTGCTCACTTCATGGACAGCGATGTTGAATTCATGCAAGAAGTCTTTGAGTAGCTTGCATGGAATTTGGAATAAGATGGATAGTGGCATTGCATCCTTGGATATTCTGCTTATAGAACAGCTTCAATGAATGGGTTCCGATGAGGGTAGATACTCTGATCTCTTCAGTCTAATTGTGGCTCTCTCTAACAAGCTGTCGTACCACAACTACCAAGTCGAGTGTTTGGAAGCTGGTAAGTTGAGGGCAGTCGCAATCCACCCTGGGAGCTTGACCTGGTAACCGATCCTAGTTTGTGTCATATCGTCATAGTTCTCCTGCTTTTGGGAGTACCATTTGAGTAGCAATTCCTTTCCTATTCCTTGGTGGAAATTCAGTAGTTGTCGCTAGATCCCCTACGCCTCGGTCAGTACAGATGTAAGGGGAGTGAATAGAATGCACCGTCTTTAAGTTGTTTCGAATCCGAAATGTCGGGGTACCGCGCTGTGGCACGGGTTCGTTGTAAATTGATCGAGTTAAACACTTTATGAATGTATTTTCTATGTTTTTGTAATTATTTACTCTATTAATAAACCCTCTTTGATGCTGATAGCTTACATTTATCATGTGAAACTAGTCGAAGTATGTTATTCAACTTCTAGTGAACTCTTACCATTACAAAACAATGTAGTATTTTAAATACTTGGAATCATCCCTAGCTCAGTTATAAATTTGTGCTTTTATGCTTATATATGCTTTCATCGTGCCGCTATTCTAGGTGATGTACTTAGTTTTTTTGCTGAATCGGGCGCAACCACCTGTTTGGAACATCTCCAAATTATAGACACTTAACTAGGGTTTGAACACCAATTTAATATTAACTTATTGCACTCAATATCACTTATAAATTTTGAGTCTGAATACTTCTTCATAAAGAGTTCGTTGTCTATGTAAACAATTCTTTAGTATTTCGTAAGTACTCGAGTTCGAGAACACTATAAACTATCATTTAGTGATCTCAATTTGGACTTTTCATTTGCTTCACATATCAAATAAGCAAATTACGATATTGTAGACAACACAACATGTATGATAATTCATATTGCCAATACATAAAGAATGCATCTCACACATTCTATATTGAACATTTTAATAAGGTGTCTTTGTATATCGCTTTGGGACATTCCATATATCCTTTATACTTATTATAAAAGACATAATTTAAAATATCAAGTATTAAACAAACAAACTATTTGTTGACGCAAAAAATGGGAATTAACATGCAATAGAATCTAGTAGAGATTAAATGAAGAATGAAATTAAAATAAAGCAAAAATCATAAATAAACATACATATTTTTATAGTGGTTTGGCAATCTTGGCCTACTTCCACTTTATATTTTTATTGATCTTGCACTTGATTATGATTACAAGAATGTTTGGATCAGCTGGGATCCATTAGTATAAGAATGAAGAATAAAAATGGAAGAACCTTGGCAGTAGAAAGAAGGATCCCTTTTATGATGCCATGTATGCTGTATTTATAGGGGAAGACATGCATGGATCAGGCTGAAATTTTAGCAAAAAAACCTTCAGGCCAGCATGATGCCACACAAGAATGTTGAAGCCCATTGGGGCCCACTACAAGGGTCGGCCCCAACCCCTATTTTGGTGTACGATCCATCTAGTGGGTCCTCATAATGTTTGCTACTTGCTCTTCAAATTTCATGCCACTCTATCTTACCATTTGTGAGAAATCGCGTTTTCCGTGAAGTTGTGTTGCATGCATTCTAATTTTAGTTTATCCCACTAGGGGATATGGGTCGATTCCTCTAATATCCTCTGATTGGGGTGATATCCTTAGGGTAGGCTCTCTAGGTCCCTCCATCTTGCTCAGAAATTTCATATGCATTGGGGATATGGATTTTGAGATATTTATTGTTTTCCATTGAGTTGCACTTGTTTGGCTGAAATATGTAATCCCTTTTATACGATCCCTTTTATACTAACCCCTTTTTTAGGTGAATTAATTTGCCTACAACTTGAGCATACAAACACCAAACGACTTGAGACTTAAAATATTGCCTCATGAGGCTTTCCTTGTCATTAAATATTGATCTCGCATAATTGGTACAAAAATTGAGTATATGTACCGATCCCATAGGAAAAGGGATAAGCACTGATCCCCAGCCTAGGGGAGGCATTATTCCGTACTTAGAATATTCTAGAGGGTCTATATCTTGGTCTCGGTAAATAGCTTCTTCATATCTTTGCATGCACTAATTTTGGGACATTAAAATCATCGCTCTGAGTAATTAGCCTCGATGATAATCGAGTCTAACTTGTATCATCGGTCTAAATACAGCTAGGCCAAAAGGCCGGATAATGCTATAATTGATTTTAACACTAATACATCGTTAATAATCTGCAATATGTTGTCTACTTATAGTTTTAGAAATATTTATGTATCATTTAATGTTCTTTCTTATGGACGCATGCTTCCTCTGCATTTTCATTGAAAAACGAACTGTCCAATATTTTTATACTTATTCAATTATGATGCTTATAGAATGATACTTTTGTATCATTTCTTAGATCATATCCGAAAAACCCACAAACTCAATTTTTCTTCCAGTGACTGCAAGTACTTTGATTGTTAAGCGCAAATAGTCTATTCTAAATCATTATTTAGAATTTTCCATTTCAACACATATGCCAAAGCATAAAGTCATACTAAGCGATACTTCTATGAGTAAATTTAAATTAATTTGAGCACGTTGAATAACGAATCTATTATGCTAATTTCAACAATTGAAATTTATGATATTTTTCTTATCAACGTTTCTCATTATATTCAAACTACATTAGCCATGCTCTTAAAGAAACATTCACGGTTGATGGATCATTTCCCTTCGGGCGCAGCAACCAAAATTGAATTTTTGATAGCGTACTTGGAATCCACTTCAGATTTGCACATCATACCATATCGTGGAGTTAATACTCTTAATGGTGTAATTGACAGTTGAGGATTATCTTCTTGAATTGATAAGAAACTCATCGTTTCTCTTTAATGCACGAGAATATCTCTTAGACATTCTAATGCATTATATTCATTTAGGTTTGGTTAATTTCGTTTCATCCCTCATAATCACCTTGGATCGCATCCAAATCCATTTTCCTACCAATAATTTCTAAAAGAAATACCTTCACTACGAAATTGGTATTTCTTGAAACAATAATTGTTTCTCAATGCAAAGGAATGGGTATTCGTAACAACTTAATGAATCGCCCCTATATATAAAACAGATTTAGTTTTAGTTTACAACACTTATATTTAAAACATAAGTTGATCATCCAATGATAATCGTTCCTAAACTCCTTTTGGGAGTGATTCATCAAAGATCCCTCGCAAAAAATTATTGTATACAGTCTTTTGAATTGCACAACCTGCCAACATATTGGCCTACGATATTTTGGGGTTTCTTATTAGTTGTTATCTTGTATAGTTTTGTAAACTATTATTTAGATGAAATTAATTTTAACCTTATGCACTCGTCTTAATTACACAGCCTTATTGAGAGAAGTTAACTCAACTTCACTCACAATTAATCATAATTTGTTCAATAATGTTCGATTACACCTTGCCGATATATTATTATACATCATAAGAAGAAGTGAATTTTGGGGTCGAATCTTTTTTCATTTTAGGCACATTCAGAACTCTTTTCAGTATACTCACATATTCGATCGAATTGAATCAATTTTATTTTCTATTGCACTTAATTCTATTTATTTATGTTTTATACTCTCTAAGCTTATCATAGACATACTACATTGTAACGACCCAGTTTTTCGTACAGTTTAAATGGACAATCAACCACACATGACGCACTCAAATTGAATGGAAAGGCGAACAGTTTGGGAAAGTAGAAGGAATGAAGGAGAAAACTAAAAAATGCATAATCTTATGGCAGAAAGAATAATCTACAATATACAAAAATCTTTACACAATGAAAAATGTAATATACATACATCAATCAGAGTATACTAACATATTTCAGCCCGGACGGTTATAACAGCCTGTCGTTACAATTGCTGATAAATACAACCAACAAAAAACATAAGGGAATACAATGAAATATGTAGATATGTCTTGGACCTTTAGCTCGTCTCCTAAGCTCTAGTACGTCTAAAGCAATCTGTAAATATGCTCAGTCTGACCCGAGCATTAAAGGGGGAAAACGCCCGGATCAGTCTGGTAAACCAGCGTGAGAAAAATACACCCAAATGGAATTTGATGTTTATCAAAAACCTTTCAAATAAAAGTATCTCGTAAGACCACACTGCACATAAACATGGACGAGTTTTTACCTTACGTTAACCAAAATAATTTCTATAGAAAATCCATTGATATTATAATAATGCCTAGGGGTCAAAGTAAAATATAAATATAGCTGAAAGCTTGCATCTCACATTTCAACATAGTTGGGCGAACTAAGTCTGTACAGCGCTTATTGGAGAATGGATTCCATACAATGATTGGGCTACTGTACTGCTTGCCACGGTGCATCTCTAGATAAAATAACACCAAGGACCTCGCCAAGATTTCCTACCATCACAGAACCGGCCTACCACATGATTAGTAGTACCGAATATGATCACCCAATTGTTAATAAGCCCTGAAGCATACAAATGAGAGATGATATCTACTCAAAATAGGGATGATCATATCCTAATTGAGAATGACCCATTTAGCCCTGCTGCAACTCACTTATTTTAGCCATTTCCTATTAATGAGGCTTGAGGCTACGTTTTACCTTTTATATAGCACTTCCCACTTGGAATGCTAACACTACCCTCTGGAAAAAATGCAAAGCCAATATTCATCCATACAAGTTGTCAAGGAGATGGACAAACCGAAGACACTACTTCTACTATATCCTTTTTGGAATCACGCTCAGGATTAGCAGTAAGCAGCCATTGCACTTCAAACAGCTCCATATTCAAGATATCTTCACTCTGAAACACTTAAGTTAGGTCGAAGTGGTTTTTAGATAACATATCCGATCCCGATCTCTTCGAAACAACATTCGATGGTTTTCGATAAACTCAACCCTGGTTCTTTAGGAAATAAATAGTCTAAAATAAGAGCAGAGATCACCTCCCAACCATTATTGGATGGATTTCCTTATCATTTGTCATAGGAGAATGAAACAAGATTTATACGCACATCACGGCATCATCGGAGATGACTGAGCTATATAACTCACATGTCCCTCTTAGATATTTCCAAAGTTACGTTTTGGGTCCAAATTCAATAGTCGGTTAATTGATTATCGAATAAAAAACACTCAAATCAGGGATTTATTTCAAACGGGAAACCAACATTGGTTAAGCACATAAATAACCACTAGCCTCCTTAATTATTCTTTTCATTAGTTAAATTCATCTTGTAAATATTTGTATCAAAATACTTTTACAAAGATATATTCACAATCCCTTATTTTCAATATTTGAAAAAAAATCCATATACTTATCTCAACGGTATAAGTATATTCACAGAACAAAGGAAGATTTCCTCTTTTACACAATTTTAAAACCATTTATAAATTCCTTTATAAATTTCTAAAATCCATTTATAAACTATTTAATAAATCTCTAAAAACTATTTATAAACGTCTCTAAATCATTTCTCAAATCATTTATAAATTCTTTATGAATCCATAAAACTAATTATAAAACTTCGCTTATAAGTCTATAAACCCATTTCTAAAATTCATTTATAAATATCTAACCGTTTATAAAACTCCTTTACCTTCTAAAATTATTCCTTTAAGCCTTCAAACCATTTTATAACCACTCTTATAAAACCCAATTTTGTTTATAAAACTCGATTTATAAGTCTCGTAAACATTTATAAATAAATAAAAATCATTTACTTCAAACACTATTACATAATAATAATTATCAACAATAAACATTATAAATAAATAATTATTATTAACTTAAGACATCTTTAAAATAATAATTAATAATTTCAAACATCATTAATAAAATAATAATAATTAATCTTTGCCATTATTGTAATAGTTTTGTTTTATTTCCAATACATTATTATTAATTTCAAGCCATATTAATTATTAATTAACTAACTTTTCAAAATATTAAAATATTGACAGATAACTTCAAAATAACATTAAATATAAATAAAAAATCTTTAAAACAGAGTTAAATATAAATAAATAATCCTTTAAACCATTTCTAAAAGACTTAGAAAAGACAGATAATAAGGTTCGAGTAAAATAGAAATTAAATCCTTTAAACAAAATATTTACAAAACCCAATTTTAGATTAAAAATCATTTCCTGTCAAAAAAACCAACTTTAACTCAAATGGCAACTTATAGTATTTCAAAATACTAATTTAAGGGCAATAGCTACATGACGTTTAACCAATATTGATATTTATATTCTATCACTACAGGGTTTTAGGTTTGAACATCTAACAATGTCATAATCAATAGAGCCAACAATCAGGTTTGATATTCAATGATTCAAATAATATGTTATAGAAAACAATTCAATAATGGCGAGGAATCCCGTTGGATTCCATCACAACTCATATATGTATATCAACACACATATACATAAATAAAATTCAACAGTGGCGAGGAATCTTGTTGGATCCCTCCAACCTGTTTTGCCATGCATCACGTACAGTATGTATCATAAAATATGGGTCATCCACTACTAGGCTGGTATATATAAAAGGTCATCCGCTTTAAGGGCAGGAATAAATCCAAACATCTAATCAATAATTTTTATCAACTATATAACATACTGGTTAGCCAAAAAGGTGAGTTTAACTCATCAAATTTTCAGTTATCGTCGAGGCGCTTTGGTTTCATCTAAATTCGAATAATGTTCGAATTTTAGCATAAAATTATACTAGCTCCAATCTCTAGCCAAGTAATTCCACATCGTAGTTCATGTCAATACGATCCTAACACGACTGACCGCGTTCAATTCGGACCTAGTATAAAGAAGTTATTCAATATACAAGTTCGCAATATCTATATATATATATATATACTAAATTCACTAATTTCACTTTAAGTACCATCATTAAATTAAACCCCATCTAAATCATCTTCTTCTCCATCAATAATACCCTGTACATGCACCAGAGAACGTACACCTAATCCCTTATCTTCTCTCTCCTCCTAGCTCATGAAAAAGACAGTACGGATCGTGCTATATGGAATTGTATTAAACAAGTGCGAAAATAAACTAAGTTACTATAGTAAAGTGAATAAGTAAAATAAAACAAGCGCATCAGGAATTTTATACTGGTTCGAACTTCCCGTTCTATGTCCAGTCCCAGACTCCTTCTGGAATTTCAACTTCAACAACCCTCACTTAACCCGGAGGAACAGGTTTACACTGCCTGAGCAACCGAACAGGACTTCACCCGCCTAAGCAATCGAATAGGACTTCAACTGCCTGAGTAACCGAATAGGACTTCTTTACAAATAATAATTGTATTTGACTGTAGTGTATTCTTAAATAACGCTGATAAGTTAGTTAAGTACAACTTCCTATAATCTTCTCCTTTATGACACGTAGTGTGATGTGCTTTGAGAATTGTGGAAGATAAAGTGATTAATGATCAAAGTATGTAAGCAATTTGAGTGCAATTTGAAAGCTTGAGAATAGATGAGAATTCAAGAGTGCTAAAAGTAAATTCGGTTAGTTGTTTGTTGAATTCTGTAATCTATTTATGGTATATAAAGAGTTGGATCTATAAATGAAAAGTTATATTGAAAAGAACGGACGCAATTATTGATTTTAGAAATGTTTCTCCTGGTGAAGAGAAGTGTCTTTTCAATAAAATAGCAATTGGAAATATTCAGAAGTCTGAAATTAAAATTTCAGACTTCTGAATTAGATTGAAACGCAAACAGAAAGCTTTTAGGCAATTTTTGACTATATTCAGACGTCTGAAAATTATCATTCATATGTCTGAATATTGTGAAACAATATTCAGATTTCATCATTCAGACGTCTGAATGAATGGTTTCAGACGTCTGAGTTTGAACTTTTGTGCATGTATGTGCATGTATGTGCATGTGTGTGCATGTGTGTGCATATATTTATATATATATATATATATATATATATATATATCATTTCAAGAGAGATTTTAACAAATTTCTAGGTAAAGTACAGACTCTAGACACACAACACTCAGCTTTAAACATCTACAAAAGAATCTGCAATAAATCTCCTGCAAAGATAGTTATTATGCACTTAATATTTTATATAGGCTGTCATAATCAAAATCGAGATTCCAACATTCTCCCCCTTTTTGATGATGACAACTATATAATCAATAACAAATATTTAAAGTATTGTTACTCCCCCTGTCAATATGCACAATTTTATATTTCTCCACCTTTGTCATCGACAAAAAGAAAGAGCGTAGATAATAATAGATAGTTCATTTCATTAAAGCAATCAGAGTAGTAGATAATAATACATGAAGAGATAATAACTCAGAAATTTCTCATACAACTAGTCAAGCAAAGTTATAAGCAAATCAAACATAAGATAACAACTGAAATAGACAAAGATAATTAAAATTGGCTTGAAAGAGACAGATCATTGTGATTTGAACTCAAGCTTGAGGAATACCACTCAAATGGAGACGGATTGTAAGCTCGAGTGGATGTAGAGCTGGAATAAGAAATTCGATCCCATATTTTATTGAGAAAGCCTTTGATAGAGTTGAATTTTCTTTCCTTCTTCTTCTCAAGTGCCTTAATTTCTCGATGAATCTTTGATTGATTTCGGGAGAGAGTGATGATGGCTTGTCTTGAAGACGTTTCGGGGCCAATTTCTTGGATGGTGTCATCATCCTCCTCTTCTTCTTCATGTTGAGTGCGAGAAGAAGAAGCAATACTAGTGTCTCGAGGTTGAGGAACGCCTTGTTGAACATTTTGCAACCATTGGTGGAAGGAAATAATTTATTTAGGAGGATGCCGCGTAGGAAGACCCATCAATCCTAGAGTTTTAGCGCCTAACTCACTAATAGTTGTGAAATCGGAGTCGAGCATTGGTACACCGACATTTAGGAGGATGCGCATAATATAAGCACCATAATGAATGGTTCTATATTTTCTCCGGATTGTGATGTCTTGAAATTCAACCAAAATAATTTTTCCCCAATTCACTTGTTGAGAGTAGATAGAATAAAGCGCTTGGAAGTTTTCTTTATACACTTTTTCATAACTTCCCATCCTTGGTTGGAAAAAATGAATAAGTGCATGGTGAATAAGCCTAGCTTGTTGCCTCAAGAAGGTAGATTTTAAATTGCCCAAATTTATAAGTTGATCGGACAAAAATTGATGTGAAATTTCGTCCCGATGATCCATATCAACTTCAATTTCATTAATATTAATTCCTTGATAAGGACAATTTAAAATATGACCTAATCTTTGCAAAGGTAAGAAAATTCTTACGCAACAAACTATTGACCAAACACAATCTTGTCGGTTTTGGGGATTATGATGATCCAAATTTAAGTTTGCAAGAAAAAGTTTAATCATAAGATGATTAATCTTAACGTTGTTAGGAGCATACCCATTCAAGATATCGAAGTGGAATTGCTCCGCTAACTCTCTAACACGATGTGTTGCGAAATCCTAGAATTTCATGGATGCTTCTTCGAAGATGTTGGAATTCATCATAGAATTAAACCGAGAAACAGCAACATCGTTCCATAGCCATTGCCAGATTTAGTCTTCGGATGGTCCGGAAGTTGATTCTCTAGTTCTTTTTTATCTTGGTGCCATTGGTGTGTTAGAGGAAAGGTAAAAGCTTTGAGAGAGATGAAAATGGGGGCTAGGGTTTTGAAGTAAGTGGGAATGAAGTGAAAAAGGCATTATATAGAAGGTGAAAAAGCAGGGGTGTGATGGGAAAGAAATTAAAGAAGAAAGGTTTAAAAAAATAGGCTCATAAAAATTCAACCGTCTGAATCATTTGATTCAGACGTCTGAGCTGGGTTGAAATGCAACCCGCAAGGAATTAATTCAAAATTGTCCTTATTCAGACGTCTGTTTTATTTGATTCAGGTGTCTGAATCTGGGGCAAAAATTTTCTGCTATGAATATTCAGACGTCTGTTTCGAATAGAACAACCGTCTGAATTTTGTTCAAAGGCACATATTGGCTTTATTGAGAATAGAAAAGCAATATATATTATTACATAATTTTCAATAATATAAGTTTAAAACAGAATGAAATGACGAATTAACAATAGTACATAAACAACAAGAAATAATTAAAGAGATTTTGAAGAAGTGGATGGAGTATGATATGGCTCTTCTTCAATTTTAGTGTTCTCTACAAATGGTCGAAGTGGAGACCATCTGTTGTCACGTTCCCAAGAATTTGGTGATGTTGGTGGACGTTGTGGTGATGGTTCCCAAGGATTGCGACGATTTGGAGAACGAACTGTAGACGGTTGATGAACTGTGTCTTTTGATCAAGAACCACAGAACTTTAACGCTACTTGTTCCAAAAAGCTAAGGCGTTTGGCATTAACTTTTTGTTCATAGTATAATTCACGCTGTAATTCTAATGTTTCTCTCTGATGGTGATGAATATCATCTATTTTCTCTTTTGTGGATGGTGATCCAAAAAAGAAAGATCGTCTTATTCTTTTGGTTGGTGGAGTATATCCAATATGAGTTGAGGGTGGAACAATCGAAACCAATTCATAGATTAGTGTAGGAGTTGGTACATTTTCCGATCCGAGGAAGGAGAAGTATAAGAAAGCTCAGACGATTCGGAGTTGTATTAAGATGACATATTGAAACAGAAATTTGAAATTTTTTTAAAAATTTGACTGAATTCTGGTGCAAAGAATTAAGGTAATGAAGAGAAAATATAGTTAGTAGCGAGATAAAAATAGAGATACATTGTATGGTTAGAAGAATAATGGCCATAGGAAAACGAGGTGAGAATGAAAGGTAAATAAGAATTCAACAACAACCTCATGTTTCAAAAAAAGATAGAGAGTGAAGTGGTAGAGTAGAAGACTACCGAGTATGAGACTGAGTTCGAGTGCTTGAAAAACACCTCTAATATTTTATTATCATTAATATTATTATTTTTAAAAGTAACTAAGAATTAAAAATACAAAAACCATATATTTTAAAACAATGTGAACATACAAATCTGTATAAGAGACGATCCCAAGTTCTCGTCTTAAATTGTTGAAAGTATTTTCATTTAATGGTTTTGTAAAGATATTTGCCAATTGTTTGTCAGTGGACACAAATTCTAGATTTATTAAATCTTTTTCAATATTATCACGAAGAAAATGATGACGAATGTCATTATGTTTTGTTCGTGAGTGATTAACAGGATTTTAGATAAATTTATAGCACTAGAATTATCACAGTAAATAGTTGATTTGGATAAATTAAAACCAAAATCTTGTAGTATTTTTTGCATATAGATAACTTGAGCACATGCCAAAGCTGCAGAAATATACTCTGCTTCACATGTCGACAATGAAACACAGTTTTGTTTCTTACTAAACCAGGATACAAGAGACCGTCCAATGAAGTGATAAGTCCCACTTGTACTTTTTCTATCTGTCCGGCTTCCTCCAAAATCAGCATCGCTATAGGATACTAATTAAAAAGGACATTCCTTTGGATAGAATAGTCCAAAGTCCTTGGTTTTATTAAGATACTGTAGTATGCGTTTCACTGCTCACAAATGTGATTCTTTGGGATCTGCTTGAAATCGTGCACACAGACAAACACTCATCATTATGTCAGGTCTACTAGCTCTTAAATATAGTAACGATCCAATCATACTTCGATTTAATTTTTGGTCAATACTTTTGCCACTTTCATCTTTATCAAGATGTATAGTTGTACTCATAGCAGTTGGTTTGGTAGAAGTATTTTCCATACCAAAACGTTTAATTAGATTGTTACAATATTTTTCTTGATTTATAGAAATACCATTTTCTAATATTTTTTAATTTGCAAGCCAAGAAAATAATTTAATTCACCCATATGTGACATTTCAAATTCTTTCGTCATTATTTTAGAAAGTTCTTGACATAGTTTTTCTTTTGTAGATCCAAAAATAATATCATCAACATATATTTGGATAATTAAAATATCTTGTTTGTTTCTTTTAATAAAAAGAGTTTGATCAACCTTCCCAATTTCAAAACCAGAATCTATTAAATATCTTTTAAGACGATTGTACCAAGCACGGGTGCTTGTTTCAGTCCATATAAGGCCTTTTTAAGTTTATAGACATAGTTAGGAAATTGTTCGTGTACGAATAAAGAAGGTTGTTCAACATAAACTTTTTCTTTTATAAAACCATTTAAAAAGGCGCTTGTAACATCCATTTGATATAATTTAAAGTTATGAAAACATGCATAGGCCAGTAAGATTCGTATTGCTTCTAGTCTAGCGATTGGAGCAAACGTTTCTTCATAGTCAATCCCTTCTTTTTGATTATATCCTTGAGCAACTAATCTAGCTTTATTTCTAGTAATATTTCCTTGTTCATCTGCTTTATTTTTAAAGACCCACTTTGTACCAATAACTGATTGATCACTAGGCCTTGGAACTAAATCCCAAACATCATTTCCTTCGAATTGGTTTAGCTCTTCTTGCATAGCAATTAGCCAATTTTCATCGGTGGATGCTTCTTTAATATTTTTAGGTTCAATATGAGAAAGGAAAGCTACATGACCCATTTGATTTGATTGACTTCTTGTTCAAACAGATGAATTGAGTTCTCCAATAACATTAACAGAAGGATGATCTCTTAATAATCTAGGTGGAGATCTTAATTCATTGTTATTGTAAATCATGTTTTCATTATTTTCAAGATTTGAAATTTCTATATTTGTGACATTATCAGGGAATTCTTCATCATCTCTGACACTTGATATTTGATTAAAATTTTCATCGAAGGATGCATGTAGTGTTTCTTCGATGATATTGGTTCTTTTATTATAAACTCGATAAGCTTTGCTTCGATATGAATATCCTACAAAGATTCCTTCATCGGATTTTGAATCGACTTTACCAAGCTGATCTTTTGTGTTTAAAATGAAACATTTTGAACCGAAAACTTTAAAAGAAGAAATATTTGGTTTTTGACCATTAAAAAGTTCATAAGGAGTATTCTTAGTTAGTGGTCGAATAGAAACACGATTCAAAACATAACAAGCTGTTACAACTGCTTCAGCCTAGAAATGTTTTGGTAACGTACTTCCATTTAACAACGTCCTAGCATATTCTTCTAAGGTTCTATTTTTACGTTCTACAACTCCATTTTGTTGTGGAGTTCTAAGATACGAAAATTATGGAATATTCCCTTCTTCTTACAAAAATGTTCAAAGGCTTCATTGTCGAATTCACATCCATGATCACTTCTTATATATATTTTTTATTTTCAATCCTTTCAAATTTTGAATTTCTTTAACAAAAGTTTTGAAATTATCAAAAATATCACTTTTATTTTTCATAAAGATAATCTAAGTATATCTAAAAAAATCATCGACAATCACAAACACATATCTACTATGATTAATAGATTGTACTTATGTTGGTCAAAATAAATCCATATGTAGTAATTCAAGCGGTTGTAAAGTTGAAATAACCTTTTTAGATTTAAAAGATGACTTATTCTTACTGACATGCATCACATATATGATCAATTTTAAAATTAATTTTTGGTAGACCTTTTACTAAATCATTTATAGAAAGTTTGTTTATAGCTTTGAAGTTAATGTGACAGAATCGTTTGTGCCATAACCAAGGATTGTTTTCTTTGGCTATTAGACACATATCTGAATTATGATTTATTTTTATATTCAGAACGTAGATATTTCTGTCTCTATTTCCTTCAAAGCTAAGATTTGATTTTGATCAAAAATACTACATTTGTTTTCAAAAAAAGTGATTTTGAATCCTTTATCACATAATTGGCTGATACTAAGTAAATTATATTTTAAATTTTTAACAAGTAAAACATTTGAAATAAGAGGTAAATTTGAAATACCGTTGTTGCTCACATCGCCTTTGCCGATGATATAGCCTTTGGAGTTGTTTCCAAATGTGACGGAGCCTCCATCTGATTAAGTAATATTTGATAGCATATCTTTGTCTCCTTTCACATGTTTTGAGAAACCACTGTCGAGTATCCATTTTCCTTTTTTCTTGAGTGGGGCCTACAAAAAATATGAGATAACATTGGTACCCACCTTTTTAATGGGATCTTAAGAGTTAAGTCTTGGGAAACCAAACCCAAGTGGGTTCAGTATCCCATTTGAAAATGTAATCTTTATTTTTATGAACAGTTTCTAAAAAGGTGCTAATATATTTCTTCCTAATTAAACTGTTGTTTTTTTAAGAACCCAAACTCTTATGTTTTTTTGGATAAGTATTCCTTTTTGACTGTTTTTCAATAGGATTAATATTACTCCTAATTTTCTTTTTAGGTGGGGCTTTTGTTTTCTTATCATATCCTAATCCTTTCCTGCTTGCAACAGATTGAGAGCTATCAATAATTTTAGATAAAGTTTCCCTTCCTTTATTAAAGTTTGAAATATTTTTGGTGATGCTATCTAGTTTTGAGGCTAGTATTATCTAATTCTATCAATTTTACTTCTGTCTTTAATTCGTGATTTTCAAAAACAAGAGCGCCATTCTTCTCTTTTTGAGTTTCAATTTCTTGACTCAAAAGAGTGAGTTGAGAATTAATATTAGAGTATGATTCTTGTAATTTTTCAAGTTCTTCCTTTGGTATTTTCTTCTCATCTTTAAGCATGTCTCTTTCGAATTCTGCTTTGTTCTGATGTTCACGAGTCTCCTTATATATTCTTTTGAGTTTTTTGAGTGTGTCAACTAGCTTTGAATTTATTTCTATCATATCATCAAAGGTAAAATTATTATCCTCGTTTTCGGTAGCCGTGAAACAAACATTAGCTTGCTCGTTTTCACTATCACCGCTGCTATCTGATGAAGTGGTATCTGAATCATCCCATGTAACAGAAAATGCTTTCCTTTTCTTATCTTTTCTGCCCTTGTTGAAGTATTTTTTCTTCAGTTCTGGACATTCTTTCTACATATGACCTTTCTTATGATAATTAAAACATTCTAGAACTGAAGATGATGGTTTGCTTGGAAAGTTTCTTTTTCATTGTTTCTGTTGTTTTTTCGGAATTTCAAGAACTTTTGAAATTTTTGGCAATAAATGCTAGATCTTCTTCATCTGAATCTTCATCCTTTTCTTCTTTAGTATGGAAAGCTATGTTCTTTTTGTCTTGTGCTTGTACTCGTTTTTCCTGTAGATTCACTTCATAGGACATTAGATGTCCTATTAACTCTTTAGGTTTCATGGTAGAGAGGTCATTAACTTCTTCAATAGCTAAGACTTTTCTTTCCCATTCATCCATTAAAGAGTTTAGGATTTTTGATACAATATCAAAGTCAGTGTACTTTTCACCTAATCCTAATAGTGAATGATAGATATCTTGAAATCTGGAGTATATATCATTGATGGATTCATCTTGTTTCATTCTAAAATTTTGAAATTGATTTTTGAGCATGGAGATTTTGCTTTGTTTGACTTTGTTAGTTCCTCTATGTGTGGTTTTAAGCGTTCTCCATATTTCATAAGTAGTTTGACACATGCTAATACGATTAAATTTATTTCTATCCAGAGCACAAAATAACATGTTAATAGCTTTAGCATTGGTAGTAGCATCTAATTTTTGTGCGTTTGTTTATGTGGAGTATTCTCCAATAGGAAGAGTGTATTCATTTTGTGTGATATTCCATGATTCAAAGCTATTTGATTGCATATAGATTCTCATACGAGTAGCCCAATAATTATAGTTCAAACCATTGAAAAATAGAGGTCGTGTAGTGGATTGGCCTTCTATAAAACTGGTGTTTGTGCTTATAGAACTAGTGCTAGTGTTATTATCCATATTAGCAAAGAATCAAATAACTATGTTACGGTTAGATGAGAACCTTGCTTTGATACCAAATGAAAAAGACAGTACGGATGGTGCTATACGGAATTATATTAAACAAGTGCGAAAATAAACTAAGTTACTATAGTAAAGTGAATAAGTAAAATAAAACAAGCACGTCAGGAATTTTTATACTGGTTCGAACTTCCCGTTCTATGTCCAGTCCCAGACTCCTTCTGAAATTTCAACTACAACAACCCTCACTTAACCCGAAGGAACAGGTTTACACTGCCTAAGCAACCGAACAGGACATCACCCGTCTAAGCAACCGAACAAGACATCTTTACAAATAACAAATGTATCTGACTGTAATGTGTTCTTAAATAAATTTGATAAGTCAATTAAGTACAATCTTCCTATAATCTTCTCCTTTACGATATATAGTGTGATGTGCTTTAAGACTTATGTAACGTAAAGTGATTAATGATCAAAATATGTAAGCAATTTGAGTGCAATTTGAAAGCTTAAGAATAGATGAGAATTCAAGAGTGCTAAAAGTAAATTCGGTGAGTTGTTTGTTGAATTCTGTAATCTATTTATAGCTTATAAAGAGTTGCATCTATAAATGAAAAGTTATATTGAAAAGAACGGATGCAACTATTGATTTTAAAAATGTCTCTCTTGGTGAAGAGAAGTGTCTTTTCAAGAAAATAGTAGTTGAAAATATTCAAACGTCTGAATTAAAAATTTCAGACTGCTGAATTAGATTGAAACGCAAACAACAAGCTTTTAGGCAATTTTTGACAATATTCAGATGTCTGAAAATTATCATTCAGACGTCTGAATATTGTGAAACAATATTCAGGTTTCTGCATTCAGACGTCTGAATGAATTGTTTCAGACGTCTGAGTTTGAACTTTTGTGCATGTATGTGCATGTGTGTGCATATATATATATATATATATATATATATATATATCATTTCAGGAGAAATTTTAACAAATTTATAAGTAAAGTACAGACTCTAGACACACGATACTCAGCTTTAAACATCTGAAAAGAAATTTGCAATAAATCTCCTGCAAAGATGGTTAGTATACATTTAATATTTTATATAGGTTGTCATAATCAAAATCGAGATTCCAACAGCTCACTCAACACTCAATGAGACGAAAGTCCACCATCACTGACGAACTCCGCTACTTGAGGGCTTTATATTCCACCCAAAAAAGTATGCCCAAAGGTCCCCATGAAATTGCGACCTACCTACATTTGTTGCATTCGTACAGTATGACGCAATGGCCAATCACAATCGGAGTTGATGAACTTCCAGTGGGAGGGGCTCCTCGCACTAACGAATGCAACACTACCTTCCAATCAGCTACCCATCGCCTCAAACTACCCATACACGAAGCCTTAACCTACTCAAACTTCGGCCCTAGTTAGACAAGCTTTCCAATTCAAAATTGAACACTATAATATCATCACTAACCTGAAGCACTTTTCAATATGATGCTATCGAATCCAAGCTTTGTGAATTTTGACTGAAAATTTAAGTTGAATTGATTTTCTGGAAATGGATGCTTATTAGAATGAATATAGAGAGGAAGTGGGATGGAGTGTATAGTAGGGTGAGGGAGGTATAGGTGAAACGTGTGTTGTATAAATGTAGGTATGGCCCTTGAATTGACATGTGCATAAATATTTAATTCAAAATATCTAATTTTACATGCTCGAAATTCTTAAACACCAATCGAGACGTGGCGCTTGGCGTTCTATATTAAATACTCGTATTCCAATCTCAATGGAACTGCTATCGGGATCTAATTCGATCATATGTAGAAGTTAGCTTTTAAAACCGAATTATATTAAATTAAATTCATATAATTATTTCTACGCGTTTCGAGCTCGCTTGACTAAACGATACGTCTGATCACAACGAAATTCGTCGGGGTATAATAATTCATTATTACGAACCCAATGGCATTGGTTCTGTCAAAATTGAGACAGTGTTCCGGAATGATATTTTCACACATTAATTTAATGAATTTATTATTAAAATGATTTCAACCACTTTTAATTACCTTTAAATTCTAACTTAAAAGTTTATTATCATCATTCTTATTTATATTGAATTCAAATAAGATTTCCAAATCATTTATATTCATATCAAATCCAAGATTAAATTATTTAAATATCCCAATCATTTAAATTTTCTATTTAAATGAATCATTATATTAGAAATTCAGGTTGTTTGGTTTATAAAACTAATAGTTCAATATTTGAAATTAATAAAAAAATTCAAAATCAAATGACTAAAATGTTGGATCATTACATGTATCAAATACACATGTTCATATCGGTGATAAGTCATTGGTGAATATAACGAAGTGCAAGGAACCGTTTTGGTATTAATAGACTCGGGATTGAAAACATCTATATGTATTAATCCAAAGAGTTTACCAACTCTTATCACGCTTCCACTGCATGTATGATTTACTGGAATCAGAGGATTCATAATCATATAATCAAATTATTTCTCAAAAATACAGCTTAGTCTATAATTCCAAAATAATTGCAAATAAGTTAAGATACTTATATTTTCCAATGCAGCGCAAATACCACTTTTATAGTTTTATTTTATAGTGAATATTCAAAATATTAATAACTAAAATAAAACCATATGTTTTTCAGTCAACAATAAAAGACAGTAATTATTTTCATAAATAATGTTTGGAATTGTTTTACAGAAATAATTATCGTAACATGATGCGACCAGTAAGTGTTTTATGGCATGCTTCCACTATTTCCACTATTACTATAATACTACTTAAAATACGAAGCCCTATTCAACCACTTAATGTGTGCAATTTATTTCATTTATTATAATTCGTTTACAGTCGATAATTTTCAAGTCAAATATCTTAAATTCAAAGAAATATATCTCATAGAAAACAATTTTTATAAAAAATAGATTTTGGAATAATAATTATATTTCTCAATCCAATTTTATGAACCAATTATTATTTTCCAATTCTTGTTTCCAATGTTTCCAATTCTTGTTTCCAATGTTTTCAATTATTATACATTCGATTTTCTTTCTAAATGGTCAAATCATTCAAAGGAAATCCTTACTACAATATCATAATGAACTCTTTACAAAAATGCATTGGGTTATCCTTAACTTTTAAGGATATCAAATAAATTATACTTTATGTAAACAGATCAAACTGACATTTCGACGATCAAATTATTATATCTATATTATAGCCTTTGGTCCAGTGTTACATTTAACACAACAATACCATTTGGTAATCAATCATATTGAATACACGATCCCGCATTACAATTTACTTATTTATTTCAATAAGCTAATTTATCGAAGCTTCATGCATTACGAATTGTAACCGTTCATGTAATGACCCAAAATTTCGGACACTTTATAATTAAATATCTAAATCATTTAAATATTTGAATCTTGGATTAAAGTTATTAAAGTTATTAAAATGATTTAATAAATTTTTTAACCCCCATTTAAATCATAAGTAATGATAGTAAACTTGTTATGGAAAAATATTTACAAATATATATTCTTTGAAAAAATATTGATAATATGATCGAAAATCGTTTTATCGATAAACAGCTTTTCTTTCAACAAAAGTTATTCGAAATTTTTGTATATATCTAATTAATCACTAAGGAGGTAATTAGGAACTAAAAATATTTTCATGTTTATGGCTTACTAAATGTGATGATGTCAAAAAATATTTTTAAAATGAGCAAATAAGGAAAAGGAGCAAATAAGGAAACATTTAACCCTTAAGCTAATGATCAAATGAACACATTAGAAAATAATTAACAAATTCTCCTCTTCATAAAGCTTGAAAGGTTCTAAAAGCTTCCTATGGCTAAGAGATATTATTTTGAGGTGGGTGTAATGGTAATTATCCTAAAGGAGAAGAGACAGAAAGTAAAAGTAAGCAAAAAAGGAAACTCCTTAACCATTAAGCAACTTTGACATAAAGTTAGAAGTGATGTTAAATGTAGGGTTTTGATGGGTTTTTGATCTTTTCCCATCACATTCCTTAGCCTATAAATATAGGGGAGGGGTTCACTTAATAATCACAAATAGATTTCTGAGCTTGAGATTAAGTAGGAGGGTTGAAAATGATGGAAGTGATTAAGCACTAATTACTCCCTAACTTTTTCAAAGGTTAATAAAATTTTCCCCAATCTCGTTTAAACTTTGGCTTTGGGCCTAAGGAATCATGGAAGGCATTATTAGCAAGTAATAAGTGGGAGGAAGTGAGAGGAAGAGGGGGAGCTTGGATCTAACGTGAGCATGGAGGAGTAGGAGGAAGGTGTTGGCTTTGGTTTGGAAGTGCTAAAGGTTGGACATTTAGGCTTGTATTGATGGAAGGATGTGGTATTCTGATTCTTGTGTCTTTGTGCTTAGGTTAGGCATGGATCTAGGTGAGTTATCACACTAACTTTTAAGTAAATGTTGTGTGTGTGTATTGTGTTTGAATTATAAAGTTAAAGTGACATTTACTAAGTAAAGTTATAACCTTTGAACCCCTCTTACTTCTAAAAGCAAATGATAACTTTATATTGCATAACCTCACTTTTGATACCCTCTTAAACATGTAGCATGGTCTTGACTTGATGTTTAAATGGTTATTTAACTTGTGTGTTAATTTAAAGTAAGTTTGAAAGTATTTGAAGCGAGAATAGTCATTATAAATGCACTTCAAAATCCCTTATTTATGGGAATTTTTATAAATAAATGGAAAGATATTCTTAAGGATTTATTTTTATTGATTTTGAGTACCCCAAGTGTAGTATATAGTATAAAAATTTCAAGTCTTAAATCATTCGTTTAAGCGTTAAAACTAGTCGCAAAGGTTGTGCTTTTCAATGTTGTTTTATCAAGGACTTTTAACAGCACTTATAAATGCAGTAGTAAGTCACTTATGGTTTTAAGTGTTTAAAATGTGACGTTTTGGCTAGTTCTTTATGATAAAAATGGTTTCTAAATTCCTTTCTTTACAAAATCTTTTTATGCAAGTTCTTCTAAAATTTATTTGAGTATGAAAAAAGAGTAGAATTTTAAATATAGTCTTAATGATTATTTACGAACTTCAAAAGTAAAGTGCTGCAAAATGTAAAACATGTTATTAATCAACTTCTAAATTAGTTAGTTTCATGTAATAATCCTAATTTTGATTAATATTATTTAGGACACTTAATTAGAAAAATTAAATGAATAATGTAGATGGTTAAGAAATTGAGATTTGTAAATTTGTAAAGGAGCCATGCTTTAATGAATACATAAGCAAAAGAAAATAAAAGATAAGTAAGTGGGAGGAATATGATAAGGGAAAATTAGGAATAATCTTTGTTCTTATACCCTAAACCCTTCGATCCTTCATTTCTCATTCATTTCAACATTCATAAACAAAACTAAACACTCAAGAGCGTGGTTGGCCACCATTAAGAAGAATAAAAAAAAGCTAGGATTCAAGTAGGAAGCTTAAGCAATTCAATCAAAGAGCAAATCTCAACCTTCTTAACATCAAGCTAAGATGAATAATTTGGTTTACATCTCACTTTTGTTAATCCTTTCGGCCTCAAGATTGGATTCAAATTATTTTGCATTTCATGTTATGCTTGTTTAAATAGATATATATATATATATATATATATATATATGCTTGTTGCACTACACCAGAAAAGGCCCTTCGTAGCGTTAAGTAAACGTTACCAAAGCTTTTAGCAGCGTTTCGGTAAACGCCGATACGACATGCAACTAAAAGTCTAAAACTTTTTGTAACGTTGTAGAAAATGCTACCAAAACTAGACATATTGTAGGGTTTTAGAAATGCTATAAAAAGTTTCAGACTTTTAGTAATATGTCGTATCGAAGCGTTTATCGAAACACTGCTAAAAGTTTTGATAGCATTTTTTTCAACGCCACGAAATTCAAATCGCAGTTGTTTACTTTTATTTCCGTAGCCTTTTAAAACACCACCAAAGATTATTAACCGTTTTACATTATACTTTAAACGCTACGTTTTCTGTTGATGGCTTGACCATTTCCAGTCATCACTCGCATAACAGTCTTAATAAAACCAACAATCAGTCACATAATCTTCGTATTCAAACCAACAAAAAATCAATCAATCACATAATTATCATATTCAAACAAATGAAAAATCACGTTAATCACATAATCAAATATGATATCCACAGCCATTTCGATGATAGATTTTCAAAAAAATAAGCAAATTCACATAAAATCCATAATCATTCATAAATAAGTTTACACAACAAGTACTAACAAAATGCTATGATATATATAACAATTAAAGTCATGTTCATTGCTTGATTACCCACAATTCTTTGTTGTAGCTAGTCTTTGCTCCTATGCTAATTATATGTGGATAAATTTTATAATCAACAAATGATTATGAAACTGTTTTGCATATTTAAAGTATATCAAACATCATTGGTTAAAGTTATATTAAATTAAAATAATTTCTATAAAACTTAGTTAATTTAGTTAAATTTTTACAAAACTTGGTTGATTTTTATAACAAACTTATTTAATTTTTATAAACTTATTAACTCTAACAAAAACTAATTAATTTGTATAAATTTATTTAATTTTTATAAAAATTAGTTAATATTTAAAAATTTGGTTAATTTTTATAAAAATTTGTTTAATTTTTATAAAAATTAGTTTCATTTTTATAAAAATCGGTTAACTTATTAACAAACTTAATTAATTTTATCAAACTTGATCATTTTTTATAAACGTAATTATTTTTTTATCAAATTTAGTTAATTTTTATAATTCTTAGTTTACTTGTTTAATTTTATAAACTTAGATATTTTTTAATAATATTTATTATTGTAAATTTAGTTAATTTTATCAAACCTAATTATTATTATTATTTTATTCTTACAAACTTGTTAATTTTTATAAACATAACTTTTTATTATTGTTGTTATTGTTATACCATTATAAAAAAGTATCTTGGGTAGAATTTATAAGTGCATCTTGTTGTTTATCGTTCAACATGCAAGTCATTTTCTTTTAAATATGAGGAACGAGTCCCTTTTTTCCAGTTGAAAATGTAATTATGTAGCATCAATAATTTTAAATTAAAATTCTTGGAATTAATGATTTACAACATAAAACTTATCCCAGAAAGTAAAAACCCTAAATATTGGATGTGAAAACAACAACAAAATATGATGGGAAAACTAACTTGAAGATCATACATTGAACTACGAAAGAATATGAAGATTAACAAGGAAATAGTGAGATGTCCTCTGTAATGAAGCAGTGTGCTCAAAATAGAATTACAAGTGAAGTTTGTCCTAAAAGTAGTGTCAAAACCATATAGTTGTATTACAATAACTGAATTAAGGTTTAAACAATCCTCGATCGAGAGACTTCGAAAAGCAATTCACTGATAACTTAAGCCATGTTGAAGTATTGCTCAACTTAGTTCTATTTAAAATATCATTGTTTCTATACATGTTATTATCATGATTTTTATCCAGAATGCATACATGAACGTTAAATAGCATAAGTCTTTAGCATACAGTCAAAAGAAACAAATCAATAGTGAAACAAACAATTTCCATAAATTGGTGAGTACGACTAAGAAATGAAAGCGTACCTGCTTCTCGACCACTTCGGCATCTTCTACCAGAACAGAAAAAAAATTGCACGTTCTTCATGTCAACCATCATCAAGTACTCTACACTAGGATTTTGAATTTGAACAAAAGGGTACACTCGATTGAAATAAATAACTAAGGAAAGGAAAAGAAAAAAACACTTAATCAAAACTCAACTTGCCTTTACAGCAACAACCATCTTTGTTAACTTTAGCTTTCTTCCAAATCTTTGTCACCTTATAGCAAATCCCTGCCACCATTATGTAATATAGTATCAACGGCAACCTCACTGAACCATGTAAGGTGTATCTCCTTGAATTAAAACCAAGTCATGTACATGTGTATGACTGTAGTTTAAAGCTAGACTGTAACAACCTGAATTCAAGTGGGTCCGGATTTTTCGTAAAAATGCTAAAACCCAAGCCTACCGAAACTTGAGTTGGGAATCTAGTATCTTGCAAATAGGCAAAAACAGTTATATCAGAACTTAATTAAATATCTCATAGCAGAATTGGCTAAAATATAATAGTAAGTAAATACTCACCAATATAATAACATTTTCTAAACAAGTGTCTTAAAGCTGGAAAGTCTCTGCCATCTACCTAATCTATAGGATGTTATGAGAAGAGGGTCATAACTAAAGTTCTAGTGAATAGATAAATTATATACTTATAGGCTTAGTTCTACATATATCATTTTATTTCCATTTACTCTTATATTAGGTTCATTAGATTACAATACTCTCGCCTCTGTTTGTGAACTGTGCCCATCTACTCCATAGTAGATTAAAACCTAATAACTAATATATACGTATATGTAGCTATATGCCCAATGACCATATTGGTCCTAGGTACAACCCATGGTACCTTCCATATCCTCCTCGAAAAGGGCTCCATTGTCTTGCTTTGAGAGCGTTTCGTAACTACATCTATAAAGGACTGCTTCGTAAGGCCTACAATACAGATACTCCATCGTCTTGCTCCGCGAGCGTTTCGTAGCTACATCTGCAAAGGACTGTTTCATAAGGCCTACAATACAGATGCTCCACTACTTGCTATGAAAACGTAAATCACATCCACGCCAGTCTATGCCAGAGCTCGACATCCAAAATGTACCACCCAGTGCGTACATTAAGGACTATGTAATCATTTTGTCTACTATTTGAATCCCGCCAACAAGGTGTGCCTTGTACGAAATTCAGTCGGGGATTTTCTATATCTATAAAGGACTGCTTTTTTGGTCCTATACTACAGATATTCTAGTTGGTCTGTCTCTTTTTCATCATGGCTATGGCCCCACGCAGCCACCTATCAACTAATCGAAAGACTTCTAAAGAGTTAAGTAGTTGTGCCCTACTACAACAATCTAACATCCAAATAGCGGTGCCTCCCATCCAATGTCTCGATAGTGAAAGAATCATTTGCCTATTGGTTTAACTCTAGTCTTTCCCGAAATCGCTTTTGATCTTGATGCTGGCCGATATTCACATGCGAATATCCTTAAACTTACTTGCAAGTACTAAACATATGAATACCCTACTCCAAACACCAAGCCCTTTTGATTGCCTACAAAGGTCTACTTCATTAGGCCTACAATGTAAATGCAGTCAAGCACACTCTCTTGATGGAACACCTACAGACCTGCCTCCGGGGGTGCAGCTTCATTGGACCTACCCAAAAGGCTATCCCAGAGTATCCTTACGTCCCGTTGAAATCTCGTACTTCCTTGAAACCCAAAAATACTAAGTTGGACGTGCTTCTCCATTTCTAAAATCCGTGATGAACTGCTTTGTTAGACACTTCATCCTTTGGGTTGCTCCTACCGCATCTCAATTATTTTATTAGACCCTAAGTCTAATCTTTTAATCTTCGTTTAGTTTACTTTCTTATTCTATCGACTACTTATTTACCATAATTAGCATATTCTTGCCCTCGTCTCACCTCTATCTATTGTGAGATTTCCATTTATTTAATAGGGAATACTGTTGGTATGAGCCACATTCATTATCTTGCTTATTTAACTTAATATAAATCAAAAGTTCTTTAAAATAAGCCTCTTTTATCATTCCTACTTTATTTGCTTATTGACTCAATATAAATTATTTAAACAAGCTTCTACCATTATTATTGCTCATTAATTTATTTAAAGTCTCAAAATAAGATTTTTCGTTATCATTACTTAATTATAACCTATGTTATATTCTACTTTTGATTGTCATTTTCTCTTCTTTTGTAATCCGTACATAATTCCAGCATTTCTTTTCAGTTCTAATCTTCCTTCTTTTATTACGATATAGAATATTCTTTTATTCTCTCATATTATATAATTCACTTACCATAATAATTGTCTTCTTAAATAGTCTACACAGTGAATGCAGACCCAGGTTCGTTATTGTTTACAGCTTCAAGTTCTTATCTAATAATTTACTTGATTCATGTCATACTTTGCTTTATTATCTTCTATTCTAGGAAGTAATTCTATTTTATTTGGTTGGTTATGAAAACTATATTTAAAAATTCATTTCCATATTTTAATATTAAATAATATTATAAACAATAATCCATAACTGCTATATTTCTTTTACTATTTTGGAATAGTGTAAAATACAGTAGTTTCTCTATTTTACACTAACTTTTTTTCTTTTATTCTAGCAATTACGTTCATTTTTGTCTTTTAAATATTAAATTATTAAAATTTATCCTATTTTCTAAACCAACCAATTAACCTTTTAGTTACTTCCAAATCCATTTATTAGATTAATTAACTTTTCTCATTTTAATGTAATTTATTGCAATAATTCCATTCCTCATACTTTTATTACTTCACATCTTATCCCTTTATTTCAGTATTCTCTAATGTTATTCATTTATTCCTTTGTTATACGACCCTATTAATTCACGTTTCCTTTTAAATTAGATTCTTCCATTAATTATCCAATTAATTAGATCGTACATATATGTATGTATATCCAATGTTAATTGATTCTTATACATTATAATTTCTTACCTATTTAAACACGTCAATTAATACCTCTATTAATTGATTGTATATAAAAGTTATATTTTTTGTAATTTATTCTTATTAGCGTACCTTCATCATAAACTTAATTACTCCGTTTGATTTTTATACGCATTCCAATTCTTTTTTCTTTTAAAATGGAAACAAATAATCCTATAATTGGTGTTTTCTTCTAAATAATTAATTTACATTATTAGCTATTGTATGAAGGGTATATTCTTTGATTCATTGACACCTTTTTAAAACGCTCAACCAATCGCCAATTAATTAATTAACATGTTTTCCCATTTTAATCGATATCCAAATTAATTCTTACGCGTCTCTCAATCATGCATTTACTAGTTGTATATATTTAAACAACCAATTCATTACCCAATTAATTGACATATAAGTTTCCCTCTTTTATTAATTGACGCTTGCTTAATGTCTTTAATTAGTTTCTTAATTAATTGATTGCTTCAATTATATATTAGTATATGTATGTTATCATTTAATTTATTCCCCACATACATTTTCTTTTATTAAAAGATCCCTTAATTAATTAATGTTATAAAAGTGACATATTCTCTGATTAATTGACGCCTCTATATCTCTTAATTAATTCCCTTTTTAACTAATTGATGTGTCAATTAATCATACAATCATTGTTTGCATAAATTTATGTAACCTCTTAATTTTTAAATGCATATATTTGATATTTATATTTTGTTTTGCAATTATGTTAATTCAGTTGATTTCATTTAATTATATAAAAATGCGGAAAGTTACATAGACCATGCAATAGTGATCTATTGTGTACCATGCTTAAGATCTGATATATTCTATTCTTAATCAAATTGTCAGATGAAAATCTTTAGGGGAAAAATTAATATCGAAAAAAAGTGTTCATGACTACTAGTTATAGTGATAAGAATGAACGTAACCAATATTTAATTTTGAAATTCAATTCTTTTATGCACTGTCATTAAGAGTGAACAGGACGATGATCCGGTCTTTATTTGAAGATTGAAAGTGGAAGAACAAGATGTCCTAGAATGTCGCCTTTGTTATTGCTCACTTTGTCTTCAACAGTAAGAACAAGTTATTCTTCAAACGGTTTAGCAGCTACAAATACAAAGTGGATTTAGACCTCGTGTTGGGTACACCTTTGATTTCAGAACTTGTTCCCTACCTAGAAAATAAGTCAATAACTACGATGAAATATCATTGGAAAATATGTGTTATATGTATATATGTATGCATGTGCACATAATATACTAATCTTTATATTCAATCAAACTCCCAGGTCATCTGAAGAACAGAAACTTGACTCACATGTTTGTCCAGTAAAACATGGTTTTGTTACGCTAAGTATAATTCTCTATGTAAGTGTTAATTGTTGCATTATAGTATCAGAATCTATTTTAATCAAACTGTTGCACTGTGGAAGGTTTAGTGTAGGTAGGAGAGGAAAACACACTAGTCCATAACCTATCATACTAACGTCGGATGAAGTTATGAACACAACACCGGCAAGGAATATGTCATGTATCCTAATCATGAAATATAACACTGGAATAGACATATAATTAGTATTCATTTCAACCAAAACTTATGAGACATAACTGTAGGTGAATCCTACAGTTTTTTAATCCATGTAGTAGATTAAGAACTTATAGCGGTAAGGAAATGAATGAAGAATTCCCTATATATCTACACAATTGTCTATGCATATATATAGCAAATTATCCATGTTGTATTTCTATCATATATTAGTAAAAGGATATAGAAATTCATACATATATGTTATTGCATGGCAACATAACTACTACCACTGACCTGAACTTGAACAAAAGCCTTAGGCACTTAATCTTATCATTAGGCTGAATATCTTGTGCCTCGATCACATTAACTCTGAGATACCAAAGCTTAGGAGACACATAGACCTTGGACCTGATACTATAAATGCCTTCTCCCTACACAGAATATCCATCTGCATGCCATGCTTCCGGAAATGCTTCATCTTCCTGAGTTCCCATTCAAACAGCAAGCATTATCTCCCTTCTAAACTTCCTGTCTCCATGCCTGTCCTTCAGTCTGTACCATTGCGAAGCCAATGGGTTGTCTGGTGGGACCCTCATAAGCACTTCGTGTAGGTCGAAAGGCACTTTGCATATGTATTCGTCCCTTGAAATTATTTCTGTGTCTTTTACACACACTTCTAAGGTTGATGATTGTATTCTGTATTTTGAGAAGGCGAACAACTTGTTTCATAATTTTTAAGTACTTTTGAGTTAACTTCCTTAATAGGTGATAAACTATACATAAAGAAAGGTAAAATTCTATATATAAACCAATTTTAAAAAACTGTTGTAATCGTACAAATTGATTGCAGAAATAGAGCTGGCTTTCTACTGATACGAAATTGTATTTGAACATTTAAAATTGTGCAAGTTCAATTTTAAAAATTGTAATCATACGTTTTAGATCAGGTGCAAGTTTAATTTCAGTTTCAAGGATATTTACAGTTTTATTTAATAAGAAAACAAGTGAAAGGATGTGTTGTAAGTGTAACGGTTTACGTAGACATAACACTTTTATTTTAAGTTGTTTTATTGGTTTATCGGTGTCAAATTGATCGTAAAATTCCATTGATGGATAGTCGAAAAGGAGACGGTGGTGAAGATTGCAAATCGATGGTGAGATTGCATTGATGGATGTGGGTATTTTCGAAATTTCAAAAAGACACCATGGAAATCATGTTCATTGAACCATGAATTTTCTTTATTAATAGTATGTTTATAAAATTTAGTTAACTTAGCTAATTTATGATTATTATATGGTGATGTCTGTTGCAAAATATTTGATATATCTACATATGTGTAAGCTTATTATTTGTTATTTTAACAAAACATACGCTTATGTTTCCATTTCATGATGAATCTAAAAACCATTAATTGTTTTGTAGGCATGCTAGTGATGGCAGCGTGGATGATGATGGCAAGTCTGATTGTTGTTGATGTTGTAGCATTTGGATTCTAATTTATTGTGTGAAACTTTTCCAAAGTTGTAGAACTCTTTTACATATTGCCTGTGTTCTGCAAGCAATTTCCTTGTGCATTTTATTAAAGGATTAAATGTGTCTTTAGTTGTTGTTTCTAAATATTATAAGTAGCAATTTAGATGTAATGGTTTTCAAGCGACTGTTATATGTATGACTTCATACTTCAGATTTATGGGTGTAACCAACTATACGAAGAATTCCAAAGATTGATTCGGTCTAAATACTTCTTGATATCCTTTTTAATGATAGTTCATTTTTATTCTTTCCCGTTAAAATAAAGATACGAAGAGGAATGAACATACTCTCGGCTTTTTGACTAATTCTTACTTCATGCGGATCCAAGCTATTACTGGGCCTTGCAAAGCCCAAATGCATTTTTTCTGCTATTACCGTTGCTTTATGTTATGCATGAGAATAATATAAATACTCTATGTATCATTGTATCAGAACTATCTAAAAATTATCAAAGTCGCTTTTCTACAATCAATAAAATCTTCTTAGTCAAGAAATAATTCTATTTTACAAATTATATCATGGTATCGAAGCTACCAAAGGCCTAACAGCCATATTCTGGATTAATCAGACTCATCAGAAAGCAGTGTTTCATCATCTGAGAGATCCCCTCTCATCAAAAAGTAGTGTTTCATCATCTGAAAGGATAGGTTCAGTGAAGAAAACCAAGCGTCGTGCCTCAGTTCAAAGAATTCGGCTGCATCAAAACATTCACACCAAATCTTGGAGAAAATCAATCAAGAAAATTTCATAAACAGTCAACAAATCAAGAATCACCACAAAACTAAAGAAAGTGCCTTCCAGCAAGACTTATCAAATTTAAAAACAAAAAGAAAAGAAAGAAGATCATCATTTAAGTCTTGCAGTTGCATCAAACCTGGCTGTGAGCAATTCTTGCTTTTATTGTTTGAATTCTGTCTTTGATTGACTCTCTCTTTCTGTCTATTATTGTTACTTTTGTTTGTTCATAATCTGAATCATCATGATTGATGAAACAACCTCTGCCACATCTGCCAATATGAGCAATAATCATCACCCCAGTGCTATAGTAGAAAAGCTTGTGGACACTGTAATTAGCCCTCAAACCAATCTAGTCACTGTACACTTGAGAGAAGATAACTATGTTTTCTGGAAACTGCAAGTTGAGGCTGCAGTTCAAGGATATGTACTTGAAGGTCATATTCTTGGAAATATGCCAATTCCTTCTAAATGTATCACTGATCAAGAAAACAAAATAGTCAACAATAAGGATTACATAAAGTATCACGGACAAGATAGACTTATCTGTTCTTGGCTACTATCATCAATAAATACAAATCTGTCATCTCATGTTATTGGATGTAAGACAGCAAATGATATATGGACAACTACTGAGAAAGTGTTCACTACACAGTCTGCTGCCAAAGTGATGTATCACAAGAAGCAACTTCACACTAAGAGGAAAGATAACAACACTATGAGAGAATATCTATTCAAAGTTAAAAAACAATTGTGACCTATTAGAAGCTGCAAATCACAAAGTATCAAATTCTGAGCAATTCAAGTGATGATTATGAATCTGTAGTTGATGTCATACCATCTCAAAAGAATTTGCCATCTATTGATGACGTCTACGCCATCTTACTTGCTCATGAGGCCAGAATTGACAACAAGAAACCACAAGATTCTAATCAATTATACTACTCAGTCCAAGAACAAAAGTCAAAACAATGACAAATCAGATCAAAATACACAAAGAGAAGGAACTCTAATAGGTCTTAGAGGAAGAGGCAGGTGAAATAATGCCAACGGACCTAGATGCCAAATTTGTGAAAAAATTGGCCACACAGCAGTCAAGTGCTATTTCAGATACTCAAATCAGAATAGTGGTCAAAGGAACAACAATCCCAATGCTAACGTGGCTCAATTTACTTCAAAAACACAAACAAATAGTGATAAAAATCATAATTCTAGTGAAACAGCAAAGCCAGAAAGCATTCAGGATGATTGCTGGTACCCAGACTCTAGAGCAAATCACATTACAAATAATCTTGATAATTTGAACCTTGGGAACAGAGAGCATAAAGGTAAACAGTCAATTTACATGGGGAATGGTAAGTGCACCAAGATTATCCATGTTGTAATGCTCATATTAAAGGCAAGAAACAACTATTTCTACATAATCTGTTGAGGGTACAAAAAATAAAGAAAAATATTATTAGTGTATCTCAGTTTGCCAATGATAACAAGGTTTACTTTAATTTTATCCTAAATATTATTTAGTTAGAGATATACTAACTAAAGATATTCTTTTATAAGGTGATGCTAAAAAGGGACTATATAAATTTAAAACAGTCAACAACAATTTGTGTTCAAATAATCAGAAATCATGTAACTTGTGTGAAGAGCAAGACTCCAAAAGTGTATTTGATGTATGGCATTACAAATTTGGTCACCCAAGTGTGAAAGTTGTAAAGTAGGTTCTTAATGAAAATAGAATATCTTTTGATAATATTTCATTGCCTTATGTTTGTACATATTGCCAAATGGGTAAGAGTCATAAATTAGCATTTAATGACTCTTCAACTATTTATTCAAAACAATTAGAATTAATTGCCACGGATTTATGGAGGGCGGCACGTATATGTTCTGACTTTGGATATAAGTACTATATTTCCTTTGTTGATGCACACACAGGATACGCGTGGATTTACTTTCTAAAAGCTAGGTCTGAAGCCTACAATGTTGTTTTATAGTCATGGTTGGAAAACAACTGGTCTTAAATTAAAGTTATTCAGTCAGATGGAGGGACTGAATATAAACCTCTCAGTAATTATTTCAAGGTATAGTGCACAGAACTACATGTCCACACACATCTGAACAAAATGGGTTAGTAGAAAGAAAGCATAGACACGTAGTTGAAACTGGACTCACTTTATTAGCTCATGCATTTCAACCCCTAAAGTTTTGGCCTGAAGTCTTTAATACTGCAATATATCTTATTAACAGATTACCAACAAAGGTAATCAAGGGATTAGTCCAATTAAAAAACTATATGGGGTAAAACCTGATTACCATAGCTTAAAAACCTTTGGATGTCTATGTTATCCTTATCTAAGACCTTACAATATTAATAAATTAAACTTTAGATCTAAACATTGCACCTTTCTTGGATATTCCATTTATCAGAAAGGGTACAAGTGTATAGATGAAAATGGAAGAATTTTTATCAGCAGACATGTGGTATTTAATAAGAATATTTTTCCCTACAATAGGTCAGAGGTAAAAACCACAAGTAAAGTCTATAATCCAAGACTTTCATTACCTGAATTACCAATCTATTCTGAAAATGAGATTCAGAATGAAGAAGGGGGGTCTATCAGAGATCACTGTACTCAATTTATTGTATCTGCCCAACAAAATCATGAGTGGACAGGTAACCCTAGTCATTCCAGTCACTCTCCTGTTAGAACAGAAAGTAAAAGAAATCAGGAAGAGGAAATAATTCACCAAATCAACACTAGAAGTATGTCAAGTCAAGTAAATGCAGAAAACTCACTTCATGCTGAAGCTCAAGCAAATCCCAGCCATCCCATGATTACCAGAGCTAAGAGTAGTATTTTCAAGCCAAAATATATCGTGCAAGGATAATTTCTTGTGAGCCAGAGACATATGAGCAAGCTGCAAAAGACAGAAACTAGATAGCAGCTTTGGATGAAGAATATAAGGCTCTTATAAAAAATGATACATGGAATCCTGTATGTCCTCCAGATGACAAAAACATAGTTAGATGTAAATGGACATATAAGATAAAGAGGAACCCTGATGGCAGAATAAATAGATATAAGGCAAGACTCGTTGCCAAAGGGTACGCACAACAATATTGGATTTGATTCTAATGAAACTTTTTCTCCAGTAATCAAACCAGCCACTGTAAAACTTATCCTCGCTATTGCTCTACATAAGAGGAGGTGTATAAGACAACTAGATATCAATAATGCATTTCTGAATGGTATTTTACAGGAAGATATCTATATGGAGCAACCACCAGGATATATCAAGCAAGAAAATTATGTGTGCAAACTGAATAAGGCTATATATATGGGCTTAAGCAAGCTCCAAGGGTCTAGTTTGATAAACTGAAAGCAGCATTGGGAAACATGAAATATCAGTCTACCAAATCAGATAGCTCTTTTTTTGTTAAAATCAATGATTCATTGACTATTTACATACTTATATATGTTGATGACTTAATTATTATAGGAAATTACAAGGATGGAATCAGTAGTGTCATCACCTACTTGAACAAGGAGTTTTCAATAAAAGATCTTGGTGATCTTAATTACTTCCTAGAAATAGAAGTGGTGAGAAAGAGAGACTCAGAAATAATGTTATGTCGGAGAAAATATATTCTAGAGCTGCTAGCTAAAACCAAAATGGATGGTGCAAATCCACAGCCAACTCCCATGATTAGTAATTATCAATTATCTAAAAAGATAGGAGAAGCCATAACTAAGATTAAACAATATAGAAGTGTTATAGGAGCATTACAATATGCTACTATAACACGACCTGATATTACATATAGTGTTAACAAAGTATCTCAATTTATGCATAATCCATTGGATGAACACTGGAAAGCAGTGAAAAGAACAATCAGATATCTCAAATGGACTATGGCTTATCATCAAGGCGTGCAACAATTTAAACATTACTGGATTTTCAGATGCAGTTTGGGCCACAGACCCAGATGACAGGAAATCGGTCAGTAGCTACTGCATATACATTGGTGATAACTTAATATCTTGATGCTCAAAAAAACAAATTACAATATCTAGATCTAGCACAGAGGCAAAATACAGAAGCATAGCTAATTCCACGGCAGAGGTAGGTGGTTACAATCTATACTGAGAGAATTAAAGCTAAAGAGTGGAGAAAAACCAGTGCTTTGGTGTGATAATCAGAGTGTAGTATTCATGATATCCAATCTAATACTTCATTCCAGAACCAAACACATTGAAATTGACATATTTTTCGTTCGTGAGCAAGTTCAAAAAGGATATCCATAGATTAACCATATACCTGTCACTTACCAGAAGGCAGACACGCTTACTAAAGCATTAACTGCAAAGAATTTTGTCAAATTTAGATCTGACCTTCAAGTTAAGCACGTCGAAGACAAATCTCTAGGGATGAAGTCAAATCCAAACAGATCTACAAAAGATCTGAAATCTGAACCAAGATAGCTTCTTTCTCCTAAACTCACGTTGGCGCTTGAGTATTTGGCTAGAATCTCACTAATTGCTCACTCTGCAACTCAAATCAAGAGAATTGTAGTGATGAACAGGGCTGCGCTTAAGTTATTCTGATGTTTCTCAGTTTTTAAATTGAAATCAACATGGATTTACTCAATCTCCATCAAACCCTAACCCTAGCAGTTTGAGTTTGAGGGGGCCAAATAAAGATACAAAGAGGAATGAACAAACTTTCGGCTTTTTGACTAATTCTTACTTCATGCGGACCCAAGCTATTACTGGGCCTTGTAAGACCAAATGCATTTTTTCTGCTATTACCGTTGCTTTATGTTGTACATGAGAATAATATAAATACTCTATGTATATTGTATCAAAACTATCAGAAAATTATCAAAGTCACTTTTCTGCAATCGGTAAAATCTTCTTAGTCAAGAAATAATTCTATTTTACAAATTCTATCACGTTATTTGTTGAAATAAGCCAACTACTAGCTTAACATTTGTCTTTGTTCTATTTGTGTCCCTTCATTTTTATTTTTATTTTTCCATTGATGGCAGTCTATTAGTGACTCAGAACATGCCACATGGAGAAAACATGCAAAATATTAGCTTACTTTTCTCTTGCAAGAAGTCTTTTAGCTGACAAAAATGTTATTTTAAGGAATCCATGATGGCAGCTTATAACAGGATCCTACTTTATGACTTTATCTTTCTCTAAAAATATCACTGGCATTTTTTCAATTTACATGTTTTATGTTTTGTTTACTGCCAATACACACACACACATATGAACATTAAGAAAAAGTGAATGAAGTTAACCATACATCATGTGTAAACATGTATTTTACTATATGTTAAGTTAAAATTTGATTTACTTGTTTTTTATATAAACATAATTATGTTTCGTAACCATTTAGGGTTAATTGTAAAATCCCATAACTCGCTAATCATACTTATCATCGAATTCCCAAAATCCATTAAATTGTAATCAATTATTAGCTTGTCACAAGCTTTGCTTTCCATGTTATATATTTAAGGCTCAAAATTATAGGGTTTATCAGGCTTTCCCAATTTAATTGTGCAAAATACAACTAGAAACCGCTGCTCCTATGTACAAGTACTCACCCTACAAGAATACCACAAAAACTTGCTATGTATATTTCAATTGTAGTGTACCGAAATAGCTTACTTTACTATGTGGTGTATATGGACGAATTAAACTTCTATGAATTGGTGTACATTTTAATCTATGTAGTTTACTTCATAATTTACTAGCATGATACAATGGATGAATGATACAAAGTGATAGCAATGATTGTGTCAGAAAATAGTGCATATCCTAATGATTTTGTCATAGTAACTACAAAAAACAAAAACAAAACTATGCATGTCATAATTTCTGAACACTGCAAAAATATACCTGCAAGTTAGCCCATCTGTTTGCGATGTCTTATTCCTCATCATCAACCTCTCCAACATACCCTACATGACTCTCCCTCTTCTTCACCGGGTAATAAAAGGTTCTTGCAGCATGAAAAACTATGCATGTCATAATATGGTGCAGAGTTTTGTGTAAGCAAGGATAGAATACAAGCTTCTATGGAAAACTTCAGTTCACAATAAAGAGATTACCTTTTGTAGCACAACACACTTATGTGCATCTTCAAATGATTTGGAAGGTTTAATACTTTGATCTTTCCATATAGTGCAGAAAAAGAACAACATAGCCAAACAATATACTTTTAAATAGTTAGGGAGTGGTAATAACATAAGCCATATAAGTTGCATATATATCATTACAAATTAATTGCACTTAAATAGCAATTAGTGTGAAAATTTTATGAATACTGTTCAGTTATTTATGTTATAAAACATGGCTGCTTGAACGTTATAGAATACCTATCCATGAGCAAGACAACACAAGAATAATGAATTGTCCTTTGCCAATTCACATGTTGCTTTCAACAATTCAGACACTGAAGGAAATATTACAAAATTGGATGCTTCTTTTAATTTCAATGCATAGGCCGAATTATTTATATCCTCTGATGTACATGCAAAATGATAAAATTCAAGTACTTGAAAATTATACTAAAAATGTATTATTTCATAATAATAAGGAAAAGAAAACCGAATTGGAAGAATAGTAAAAATATCATTTTGCATATCTCGGTATTGGATTTAACTTCTGTTTTAAAAAATACTCCATTGCCTTAACATCGTGGTTTGTCACCATTTCAAATTTTTAACTTCCAAATCATCGTTTTGATCAAAGTCGCTAATAATATTTTCTAAATAAGATAGAGCCTCCTTACTAAATTTTGAAACTTCCTTAATTTCAGCAAAATTTCTGATAGTTTTACAAGCCATTCGATCTACATTACCAAAATAAACACAAACACAATTTAAATTAAGTTTATTAGTAGAAAACGAATGACATGATTTGCCATATTTCTTAACATTTAACGGTTAAGTTAGACTCCCAGCATAAATAGATTCATTAGATGTAGTTTGAAATTAATCGCCTATAAATATTATCGTATTCCATTATTGGTAGATTAAAACATAGGTGATATTAGTATATAAAAGGATAAACTAATATATTGGGCTACTTGATTTGTCTATTATAATTTGCATAACTAAGCTACACCATTGTCATCAGCCATCATAACCTGACAACTTATCAAATCTACAAAAATTAAACTTTGAACTTGCATTTGATTGTGCAATATTCTGACCTAGCTTTCCATTCCTAAAAATAATTTAGAATCGTTTTTATATTATTTTTAAATTTTATGACAAGCAGGTATATGTTTAAAATTCATGTATTCTTCTCTTTCAAAGAAGCAATTTGGTTATATCATATATTGATTTTCCTTTACCATATCATATTATCATATTAAAATATAATTTCTAAATTTATAATTGAAGTTTGAAGTCATTACGAATAGATCTTTAGTGCTATGGCAAGTAACCAAATTATGACATCGGTCATTCACAAGTATAGTGAAAATTAACCACTTATCAATGTACCAAGTAAAACATGTTTGCAATTCCAATGAAAAAATATGAATGTGTTCCAAGTATAAAGTAGTTCATAAACTAGAATGTCAAAACTGTAAACATTTAAGAAATAATGATTGAATAACATGGTTTTACTGAATATTGGTTGGCTAACAATTAATTTAAATTAATCCAGAGTATAGTGCTGACAAACTAATGCCCCTGAAGGTCGGTATATGGTAATGTTTATTAACAAGTGAATTGTATTAACCTACAGAATAACAGTAGTACCTCAATTGTAACTCGATATCTGATTAAACCAAATTCATGAAAGGAGAGATGTAGTTCCTTCACAAATTGAATGTATCTGCCATCTAAACATGATAAAGCCATAATGTTGTCTTAGTCTCCAAGACCTTAAGGAATTTTGGGCTCCATCTAAATATTGAAGGTTGTACAAACAAATTTGATGATTCATTAACTGAAATTAACTCAACAAACTATATAGGATTGAATGTGAAATACATAATATCAAATTAAACTATGTTCTATATATATTTTCATTAAAATAGCATAAATAATCATACATTAAGTTCTTTCTTGTGATAATTTCCTTGAAATTACACCCTGCTAAGATTAACAGACTTGGTCATCTGAATTCCACAAACAAAAACTGGCAAAATTATACAACAAATAAATAAATCTTTAGCAAATAAAAAGGAGATAGAAGAAGAGGAAACAAAACAACAATAGAATCATACCATCGCAGCAGAATAAAATATAATAGATAATAACTGACCTTTACATAAAAGAAAACTATATCTGTTCAATATACATCATCAGAGTAATACAGACAAAACAACAATTACCAGCCTGGCAGTTATAATAGCCTGTTTCACAACTTGTTGCAAATTCAACAAATCACAGCAGCAGAAATAAACAAGTACGGGAAATACGTCTCGGACTCCAGCTCCTCTCCTGAGCTTCCAAACATCATATCCTGTATTCTATAATACTCGGTCTGACTCGAGCATTATAGTTAAATAACCTTAATCAGTCGGGAAAACCAGCGTGAGAAAACACACTCAATTGGATTATTAAAGTTTCAAAATCCCTTGAAAATCAAAAGCATCTCGTAAGACCACGCCACAAATAAACATGTCGGGTTTTTTACCTTACGATAGCTAAAACATTTCCTATCAAAATCCTCTGATATTATAATAGGGTCTATATACAAATACTTATTCAAATAGCCGAAACTGTTACATTTATTAAATTCCAGCTAATAGGTATACAAACAAAACCGTAAAGGCACGTAGGGAGAATGGATTTCCAACTAATGACTGGGCACTGGGGCACCACCTAGCACAGTATATGGCCTAGATCACCGTACCGAGGATCCCTCCCGATCACCTGCAACACAAGACCGGGACTACTCCTTACTGGATAATCCCGAGTAAGATCACCACACGGTTGGGATCAGCAACTGCATCACATAGACGAAATAAAAGGGACATCTAGACAGGGATGACCTTACCCTAATGGGCGCTACCCACTTAGCCTTGCTGCATAACCCTTGATTTTCAGTCATTCCCGGTTGATGAGGTTCAAGGCTAAGCGTTACCTTTTTAGAACACATCTCTTAGAATGCTCATCGTCCTCCTGACGATGTACTGAAAGCATTCATCCGTACAAGTCCGTCCTGGGTTCGAACGGAACCGAAGGCACTACTCCTACTACATCCATTTCGGAATCACCCTCAGGATTAGTAGCGACTAGCCCTTGCACTTCACTGCTCCATCTTCGACACCCAGCTCTTGTCTTCCTCACGAAAAGATACAAACCGGATCGAAGTAGTTTTCGAGAAATTAATCCCGATCCCGGTCGCTTCGAAACGATCAACGCATTTGGCCAATATTGATAGTCGGTTATTTAACTATCAATAACATTCACGAACAATCATCAAACCATAATAATTTCTCCTAAATTATTTATTAAACTCAAAATATCTTCGCAAGATATATTTCCACTTCTCAACCCTTTGAAAACAGTTCCAAACCATCTTTCTCTCACGGAATAAATTTTCCAAATATTTTCTATTTCCATTGAAATCACCAAGTACAAATACTTTAAATTTTAAAATAATTTAAAATACTTTATTATAAAATATACTTTAAACATTTAAAATAAAACTACTTTAATACTTCAAAAAAAATATACTTTAAGAATATTTAAAATAAAACTACCTTATAAAATATAAAACTAATTTTCAAAATAAAAGTTAAGCCAAACTAAATTTAAAATAAGAGATTACGAAATTCTATACAAGTTTTTAAATATAACTTTAACCAAACTATCTTTTAAAATAAAACTATTTTATAAAATATAAATATTAATAATTATCTTTTTAAAACAGAATACCAATTAACCTTTAAATACTTAATACTAAACTAAATTTGAAAAATATTTACTTTAAAATTTTAAAACATTTAATAATAATAAATATTCTAAACATTTCTTTAAAACAAATTTTTAAAGTCTTTAACTTATAAAGAGTCTCCTTCTAAAATATGCTTGGCTTTCCAGGGAAATACATTTCCCATTTCCATAGCTTTTAAAAATAAACACTATTTATTTTTAAAACAATTTACCCATTCCTTTATAAATTCCCACCATGAATTTATATTCTCAAATATCCACTGATATCTTGATTCACTTTATAAACCCAGTTTATAAATCCATAGTCTTCAACTTTCTTCCAAAACACAGTTTCAAATACTATATCAATTTCCAAAATTGATTTCCAAAATTTACTTTATTTTTAAAATAAATTCTTTTATTTACACAATTTATTTCTAAAACCCATTAATATCATATTTTTACTTCTTAATTATAATTTAAAAATCTTATTTATCTGAATTTACCAATTCCATACTTTTCCAAATTCTTTCCAGTAGATTTAAACCTTGAATTTCAAAATAAATTATTTATCTCTTTAAATAATATCACTTAGGTTTTAAAATTCATTACTTCCCCTTTTTATTCAAAATCTCATTTTCCATACTCGGAATCTATTTATTAAAATTTAAAAATCCACTTTTATCTTTTTTTTCTTTCATTTATTCTTCAATTTATCCCAAATTCTCTAAAATCACTTTACTTACAAATTCGCTCCCTTTTTAATTTTTTTCAAAAATCCAATCTATATATTTTTGGTAACACAGTATACCCAAATATATTCAACTAAACCATGGCATCCATTATTTCAAATTACCAATGTAATTTATCACAGATTTATCCGATAAATCATAACATAGAATATTTAAACAAATTTAACTATTTTGAGGAATCCAGTTGGATCCCTCCAACATGTTTCCCCGCATCCACAGATGTTAGCACGATATAAAAGAACAATTCCACTTCAAGGTGGAATATCGTGGTATATGGGATTGATATAATATCATCCGCTATTATACGACGCATAGGGTCTCATCCGCTATATAATGCAGGAAATCAATCACTCTAAATACATATGTAATACCAATTCCACTTCGAGGTGGAATATCACAGTATATGGGATTAATATAATATCATCCACTATTATGCAGCGCATAAGGTCTAATCCAATATAACTGATAATAATTATCATCCAAGCACACAATCAACAATTTTAAATTTAACTATTTAAATTTAAATAAAACCCAGATGAGTGAGATTAACTCACCTTTGATATTATTTGAAATCTATTTTAACTTTGCCTTGGTTTCATGATTTTCGACCTTGTATAAACATTAGATGATTTCCATTAATATTTGAACCAATCGAATAATTAAATTTCCATTTGATAAATTTAATTAACTAGCGATTTTATTTTAATAGTTCTCATTTTAACAAATGATTTAATTTAAACAAATAATTAAATTTAAACTAATTTCCCTTAAATAAAAAAAATCTTGTAGTAATTTAAAAATTATTAAATAGGTCAACTAACAAATTAATCCCCATAATCTATTATTTAAATATTAAAATAATAAGATAAAAATATGTATATGTATTTATAATTATATCATTATTTATCTTTACTGTAAAATTTAGAAATAGTTTATAAATTTAAAATATTTTCCCTAAATTCTATATGCATACATATCATTATCTTAATAAATTAAATAAAGAATCCAATACCTCACTTGATTTCACAATGACCCTACTGCCCTTGAACTGGCGCCGGCACCCCACCACAAATTGCTAAACCCCTCCAGCCTCTCGATAAAATTGATTGACCAAGCTTCTCTGCCCTTAAATCGTGCGCCTCTCCAGATATTAACCCAACATCAGTCGCGCCACCCTACTTGAGGCCACGACCTCACCGCCGCCGTGCCGAAGCTCTACACATACGCGAGTCGCGAGCTTTCACGCGGCCGCGATCGCAAATTTGTTGTCACGGTCGAACTTCATTTTGAATTGATCTGGATCGAACGGTGTGGATGAGGCTTATTAATACGGCGACCATGAATTGAACTGCTCGATTTGTTTTTTTTATTTGACGAAATGAGATTCAATTTTTTTTTAATGAAAGAGCTCGGTTGAAAGGAAGAAAGGGGACGAGATAATTTTCTTTCAAGCTTTTTTTCCCTTTTTTTTTACTGTGTTGGTTTGCAAATGTAACGACCTAATATTTTGGACCATTCAAATCGACAATAATTCACACATGTCTAACTTGAATAATTCAAAATAACATATTATGATAAAATTTAGAGCAAATGAAATACAACCACAGAATCATAGACACCGAAATATCAGAATAACTCGCAGCGGAAATTAAAATACCATAGTAGTTCATGAAGTTACTATAACAAACTCTCAAAAAAATACATAATATCAGTTTGAAAAAAACATATACAATAGAAATCTCAAATACATAGAAGTTTATAAATACCAGAGCCGAAATAGAACAACTAAAACTGAAAGGGAATAGATAACTAGAAAAGCAGAATCCCCAGCGATTCCTAGCTTTAGAAAAGAAATCCAAAGCTAAGCGGTAAATACTTAGGCTGACCCGAGCTTAAAGTAAAACACAAAATAATCGAGTTAGGATTAACATTCTTATATCCGTAAATCCGACTCAAGTGAAATATCAACTGAAATACAATTAACTTAAAGGGTGTTGGGATAACCATCCTCTAAGGATCCGTGGAACTATCTACAATGTAGAAATATACACTATAACACTGTGGTCATTTCAAATTAATTTATACTTCAAAACTTAAATATCCTTTCATTTCAAATATATCTATTTTCCAAAATAGTATATATATACTAACTAATTTATAAAGTAAAGTATATGTAATTTCCTCAAAACTTCACAAATCGCTTCAAAATCAACACGACTTTTCCATTCAAATTTAATTCAATCTAAATTTATCAATTTCCATTCAATTCAGTTTCTGACTAAACAAATTCAAATTCTATCGATTTTCCAATACAGATTTCAACCACAAAATAAACATTTAAATTCCAATATATTTCAAGGCTTTAAATATTCAACAATTTCAAAACTAAATTTAACAATTTCATATAAATATTGGTTTAACTTCATTTTTTTATAGGCTTGGAACATTCACTTAATAAATTCAATATCGTTTAAATAACCTTGAATTACAGTTTACTATATTTTCCTTCAATTTCTTTAATTGGGAAATATTCATTTAATTTCCTAAATCAAAATCAAGTTATAAGATCATATCTAAAAATTCCAAATTCAATAGTTTCAAAACGATTTAATTAAGTAAAATTCTTAACGAAATACAATTTTAATAAATTCAACATTATCTTCCTTACTTGTACAAATCATTGAAAAATCGATTTAAGAATTTACTACTTAACATAATATATTAATTAAATCACTTTATTTTAAAACTTATTTATATACAAACATTTCCAATATTAAATAAAACCATATATATATATATATTCCCTTTCAAAACCATAGAAATCATTTTAAAATATTTATATATAGACCAACGGTGTCTATATATAATTTCCTATCCTATGGCCAAGTGATACGGATAATTATCATTTCAATCCGTAATTTAAATATATACGGGTAGATATCATTTCGACCCGCAATCCAAATTCAATTCAAATGAAAATCGCTTGGGTCTATCATTTCAACCCATAACGATTTTCTCCTATTCTAAAGTCCGTTCGGGTATGTATCATTTCAACCCATAGTGAATTCTATACTAACAGGGAACTTGCAGAGGGATAACAGATAATATAGAATATAACAACCAGGCATATATCATCAATAATAATATAATATAAACACAGGATATGGTGTCACATCCCATAGGTGAATAGTTACAGATACTAGCATATATAACAATTTAAATAAATAACAGTTCAAACTAGCAGCATATTTCAATTGTCGTTTCAATTGAAATCAAACTTAATAAATATAAGAACATTAATCTTGAGTGATTGCTCACCTTTCGAGGTTAGAGAGATGGACAATGAAGTGAACTACGAAATCCAAAGCAACGCTGGATGGACAAGATTTGATGTAGAAAATAGGCACGACGGACAAGGCTGAAAATGGAAAATCGAAGAGAACAATTGAATCAGTCGATATAAATTTGAACTAAATATATATATGAAATCAATTTTTAGTTTAAAACCAATAAATAAAATTAATCATCATATATACATAAGATTAAAATAAATACTTGTATACTATATTACCCATGTTTCAAACCAATATCCGAACACCATCTAAAATTTAAATCTTTATAAAAGTAACCTTTTATATATATATATATATATATATATAATATAAAAATAAATTTTCATTTAATATCATATATATTCTTTCAAAATTGTACGGCAACGCAGGCACGAATTTATATACAGTATCTTTATACATTACAAACGTGCAGACTAAAAATTTAAGTGCAGACCTTAAATCCACTTAAAACATATATACAATATATATATTGAAATAAAGACATACATATTTTTAAATCAATCTCGAACTTTAAACATATATATTAAATTTAAAGCATATCTATAATAAAAATCAAAACGTTTATGGATATATACAAAATCATTATGATATCCAAACCCATATTTAGAATACATACCTAATATATAATTTAAACTCAATGCCCCTTATAAAATCAAAGTGACTTACTTTAAAATCAACATATAATTCTTATGCAATCCAGGTAGTAGTATATAATTTACGGGTTGTTACACTCTCCCCCACTCAAAACTTTTCATCCCCGAAAAGGAACGAGGTACGGAAAACACAAACAAAAAAAGAATGAAATAGGACTAAGACAAGATGACAAGAAGATTAAAATTATACCTGATAACTGTTGTTATAGGTAAGTTTATCAAGGTGGAAAGTTGGAATGGCTAGAAGGGAAGATAGGTTGAAAGACAAGGATGAACCATTATTTTAAAATTATATAAATTTCGATTATTTAGAAAGGTAAAATAAATGATCAAAATATCCTTTATGTGATACTTTATCAAAATACTTTTATAACTCGATGTCTTAACAAGTTTGTCCTTGTTCCTGTAGACTCTGGCACTGCGTTGATCAGGCGCAAAGCTAGAATTCTCCAGGTACTTAGTAGACTTGTTTCAACACCCAGTGAAAATACTTGAAAAACTTTTTAAAACGGATATGGAAAGTACAATCCAGAAAAATCAACCAAACCTTTTGTCCAACCATGGATCGCAGATACACAAAGGTTACGCCTGAATCCCCCAGAAAACATCCGTATCCGTAAGCTTTCTTAGCCCTGCGAATTTCGCCATGATGACTAGTAGACCACAGATACACAAAGGTTACGCCTGAATCCCCAAGAAACATCTGTATCCATATGCTTTCTTAGCCCTGCAGATTTCGCTTCTAAAAACGACCTACGTAGATCACAGGATACACAATGGTTACGCTTGAATCCCCCAGGAAAAATCTGTAACCCTGGGCCATCTCAGCCAGGCGAATTACGATATGCAGTCGTGCCAAGAAAAAAATCATGGGTAACGCCACGGTAGGACACTCGAGTATCACATTCGAAAAACCAAAAATCAAAGAGAATAATATCGATAGAATGAATCCACAACGTGGCCACAGAGCGGATATCAAGCAGAAGGCACTTTCCATATCATTACTTTCAAAATATATACCATATAGTACCCTTTCAAATCACTTTCAAATATCATACTAATATAAAGTTCATTATATATAAGATTTCATTTTCAAATCGAATACTTTCCAAAATCAATAGTATATCAAATCACACTTATAAGATTTCTCTTTCCAAATTGAGTACCTTTCAAATCAATAGTTTTCAAATCAACTTCATACTTATACAAATCCATTTTATATAAGTTCGACAACTCCCGAATCAAGTACTTAATAATACAAGGTCCTCAATTTCAAATCATTTCAATATCAATTCATTTCAAAATCATATACGATTTCACCAAGTTATTTCTTCCAAATTAATTATCTTTAGTTTCAAAGTTTTCAAAAAATAGGTTTAGAAAATAATCCAAGTTCCTATATTAACCTAATTTAGGTCAAACAAATTCATTTCCAAAATCATCATATAAGTACTGGGTTTACATTCCAATCTATTTTCAAAACCAAATATTTTTCTCAAAATCCATTTTTACCTAAAAGGATTTCCAAGTTTATAACTATCCCTTTAAAACCTTTAAACTATTTATTTCTATTCAAAAGATCCAATTTACCATTTGCAAATTATTTACTTAACAAAAGTTTCAAATTTATTTAAGTCATACTCTTCATACTTTAAGCATACAAAACCAAACTTATATACTTTATTAAATATTTTATACTCTTCAAAATTTTTTAGATTTGAAAATTTAACCTAGATTTGGAAGAGCTCGAACCTTTAAAATAGTTGGTGAAATCAATTTCAATAGATAAGCATATACCAAAACAAATCTGAAACTCAAGGACTGAACACCGGCTCACTTTAAATCATTTCAAATATATATATATACACACATATATTTTTCGAATATCAAACCGTACTTCAAAATCTGAAATCAAAATTGGTTTCATAAAATCACTCGCATAGCAAAGCTACTAGAGCAGCCTCTCCCCCGCTCAGAAAACTCAAAAATCAATGTCGATGATGCATGCATTCATCACCAAAATTATTTTTCAGCGACATAAGTGGGTTCTGGACTTTTATTTTCCTGGCAACTTCTTTTGAAATTTCTTCAAAATCATTGGAATTTGTTCAATTACATCTGAAACATTTCTTATTCGAAAAATATCTTTAAATCCTATTATTATATATTTCCAAAAATCTTAAAACCAATTTCAAAACACCGAAGTTCAATCTCTCAAATTTCAAATTAAAACCATTTAGTTACAAATTATTTTTATATAAATCCAAATTCTTATATATAATTTTCAAAATTTCAAATCCTTTCGAAATTCCAAATTTTCATTTTTAAAAGGTACACAATCCTTATCGAAAACATTTCACTTTTATATAAGAAGTGGCCATCCATATCAAAATAATAGTTTCGATGTATGCACAAACTCAAAATACAACCAAAAACAATTTTTCAAGGAATTTTTTCAAGGATGGATTCCAGAACAAGCAGAGATACCAGATCATATGAAAACAGGAGCACATATATCTGTTTAGTTTGAGAACTTCGGATAAGCAAAAGATACAATAGAGTTTACCGAATGCAACCTAACATACTACTGATAACAAACAAATCCACATAATACCATCCTACATGAACAAGGCATCAGTATTAATTCTTTCGGGTGGTACTTGAACGGGTCCCGAACACTCCCCCTCATTGTGCCCCCAACTTCTACACTTCTGGCATAAATGCACCACAGTCCCATCTTCCTTCTCGAACTGTGGGTACACAGCTTTCTTGCCATGCTGCCTCTCTAAACAATTCCTGTCTATATGCCCAAACCTCCTACAGTGGTAGCAAACAGTTGGTGGGCCAACTGATGTAGTGGGTGCAGATTTCACCTTCTTCACCTCCTGGCAGCGACTAGGAAAGTGCCCCTCCAGACAGCATCTAAAGCAGAAGATCTTGTATCAGAAACGTTTTCTCCCCTTCTTCTTTCCTTTACCTCTCTTCCCATGCATGGCAGCATAGTGACCCTTTTCCTGACACCGATAACAAATGACATGGTCATAAGGACCCGGTCCTGCCCTTTCTCTCCACAGCTTTTCCCACTTCTCGACCGCTTCCGCCTGCTCCTTACGGGCCAGTGCTCTACGAGTTGCTTTCTGCTCTTCTAATTTTTCCATGCTCAAATAGCTTCCTTTCAACAAAGAGTCCGGATCAAACAAGATAGAAGATGGATAAGCCAATATAGATCGCGGGCGACCTTAACCGGTCAACCGTGACTTTAAGAATATAATAAATGCGGAAATCTAAGGCAAATCGACATTCGATCTCCATGGATAGAATCCAAGTTGAGCAGAAGGTAGATAGCATCGTAAATCGAGAATACAGAAATCTTTGGTGAATCTATGCCAATTGTAAAGGAGTTTCACCCCTTTACAAATCATTCAAAGATTTGCGGAATCACCGATCTTTATAGAGGTCATTCCAAAGTGGAGTTACGGAATGCTCCAAAATTCAAAAGGAAAAATAAGGAAGACAAGACTGGATTTCAGAACAAGTGGAAGCATTCCAAAATACAAGGAATCCCAATCTATAAGAATCCTAACCAAGAGATTTCTAACAAGGTGGATACAGAAGGGATGAAACTTAGAAAATCTTGATTTCAAAATAAGAAGATTTTATACTAATATAATCTTTGAAAATCCTTTAAAAATCATTTAGAAATTATTTTATACATTGAAAATACGTTCTCTCACAAAGAAATGATTCTGAGATTGATTTCACTCATTTTAGGGTATTTCTACCCTATCTCTAATGAGTTTTTGCTCTACAGGCTATGGTTTGCCTAAAAACCAAAGCTCTGATATGAAATGTAACGACCCAATATTTTGGACCATTCAAATCGAAAATAATCCACACATGCCTGACTTGAATAATTCAAAATAACAGACTGTGATAAAATTTGGAGTAAATGAAATACAACCACAGAATCATAGACACCGAAATATCAAAATAACTCGCAGCGAAAATTAAAATACCATAGTAGTTCATGAAGCTACTATAACAAACTCTCAAAAAAAATACATAATATCAGTTTGAAAAAAACGTACACAAAAGAAATCTCAAATACATAGAAGTTCATAAATACCAGAGCCGAAATAGAACAATTGAAACTGAAAGGGAATAGATAACTAGACAAGCAGAATCTCCAACGATTCCTAGCTCCAGAAAAGAAATCCAAAGCTAAGCTGTAAATACTCAGGCTGACCCGAGCGTAAAGTAAAACACAAAACACTCGAGTCAGAATTAACATTCTTATATCCGTAAATCCGACTCAAGTGAAATATCAACTGAAATACAATTAACTTAAAGGATGTTGGGATAACCATCCTCTAAGGATCCGTGGAACTATCTACAATGTAGAAATATACACTATAGCACCGTGGTCATTTCAAATTAATTTATACTTCAAAACTTAAATACCATTTCATTTCAAATATATCTATTTTCCAAAATAGTATATATATATACTAACTAATTTATAAAGTAAAGTATTTGTAATTTCCTCAAAACTTCACAAATCGCTTCAAAATCAACTTGACCTTTCCATTCAAATTTAATTCAATCTAAATTTATCAATTTCCATTCAATTCAGTTTCTGACTAAACAAAATCAAATTTTATCGATTTCAAATACAGATTTGAACCACAAAATAAATATTTAAATTCCAATATATTTCAGGACTTTAAATATTCAACATTTTCAAAACTAAATTTAACGATCTCATATAAATGTTGGTTTAACTTCATTATTTTATAGCCTTGGAATATTCACTTAATAAATTCAATATCGTTTAAATAACCTTGAATTACAGTGTACTATATTTTTCTTCAATTTCTTTAATCGGGAAATATTCATTTAATTTCCTAAATCAAAATCAAATTATAAGATCATATCTAAAAATTCCAAATTCAGTAGTTTCAAAACGATTTAATTAAGTAAAATTCTTAACTAAATACAATTTTAATAAATTCAACATTATCTTCCTTACTTATACAAATCATTGAAAAATCGATTTAAGAATTTACTACTTAACATAATATATTAATTAAATCACTTTATTTTAAAAATTATTTACATATCAAACATTTCCAATATTAAATAAAACCATATATATATATATATATATATATATTCCCTTTCAAAACCATAGAAATCATTTTAATATATTTATATATAGACCAACAGTGTCTATATATAATTTCATATCCTATGGCCAAGTGATACCGATATTTACCATTTCAATCCGTAATTTAGATATATATGGGTAGATATCATTTCGACCCGCAATCCCAAATTCAATTCAAATGAAAATCGCATGGGTCTATCATTTCAACCCATAACGATTTTCTCCTATTCTAAAGTCTGTTCGGGTATGTATCATTTCAACCCATAATGAATTCTATACTAATAGGGAACTTGCATAGTGATAACAGATAATATAGAATATAACAACTAGGCATATATCATCAATAATAATATAATATAAACACAGGATATGGTGTCATATCCCATAGGTGAATAGTTACAGATACTAGCATATATAACAATTTACAAAAATAACAATTCAAACTAGCAGCATATTTCAATTGTCGTTTCAATTGGAATCAAACTTAATAAATATAATAACATTAATCGTGAGTGATTGCTTACCTTTCAAGGTTAGAGAGGCAGACAATGAAGTGAATTACGAAATCCAAAGCAAAGCTGGATGGACAAGATTTGATGTAGAAAATAGGCACGATGGACAAGGCTGAAAATGGGAAATCGAAGTGAACGATTGAATCAGTCGATATAAATTTGAACTAAATATATATGAAATCAATTTTTAGTTTAAAACCAATAAATAAAATTAATCATCATATATACATAAGATTGAAATAAATACTTGTATACTATATTACCCATATTTCAAACCAGTATCCAAACACCATCAAAAATTTAAATCTTTATAAAAGTAAACTTATATATATATAATATAAAAATCAATTTTCATTTAATATCATATATATTGTTTCAAAATTGTACGGCAACGCAGGCATGAATTTATATACATTATCTTTATACATTACAAACATGTAGACTAAAAATTTAAGTGCATACCTTAAATCACACTTAAAACATATATAGAATATATATATATATATATATATATATATATATATATATTGAAACGAATACATATATATTTTTAAATCAATCTCGAACTTTAAACATATATATTGAATTTAAAGCATATCTATAATAAAAATCAAAACGTTTATGGGTATATACAAAATCATTATTATATCCAAACCCATATTTAGAATACATACCTAATATATAATTTAAACTCAATACCCCTTATAAAATCAAAGTGACTTACTTTTAAATCAACATATATTCTTATGCAACCCAGGTAGCAGTATATAACCATAATTATATATGTAACTGCATAAATGTTACACTTAAACACATTACATATTTAAAATTTATACCTTCCATTTTAAATCCAAGTATAGAAACAATAGGCCCTGACTTAAAATGTCACATATATGAAAAATGCATGTGTATATGTGTATAGGTGTAAACTATGTATGCAAGCTATTCAGACACGTGCAAATTAAATCAAAACATGTGTATATATATTATATGTTAAAACAAGATATGAACATAGAATTCAAACTCATGTACACAATATGTAGACTAATATATGTTCATGATGTTTCTCTGATGAAATCATACAGATTGAAATCCAACTATTCTAAACTTCTTATATGATATATAAAAGTATGCAGACTTCTAAACTTTTTATATTATATATAAATAGTATGCAAAAACCCAATGTATATTCAAAAGTCAGACTAAACAAATTTCAATAAATACTCATATAAAACTAACCATAGAACAAATGCAGATGTTTATAACTTTGAATTTAATGTATACTTGCGCTGCACTACATAAACATACTTATATTTTAAAAAATATATACTTGAAACATGTTATATTTAAATAAAGGAAAATAAAAAGCAATATAAATAAGAAGAAAACAAAAGAAAAGGATGAAAAAGAAGAAGAAAAAGAAAATAAAGGAAATGCATGCGGCCATTTACCTGCTGCTTCACGCGAGAGAGGAGATGAAGGTCTATTGATATGGAGTAGGGTATGTACGTGTGATTTGTATTTACAAGAGAAGCCTCAAATTGATAAAGTGGAAAGAAATCTTGTTTAAAGTGGCAAGAGAAAATGAAGGGATTTGATTACTATTTTAAAAAAAAAAGGAATAAATGGAAAAATGAGAACTCTTCCTATCTTCACGTGGATTGATAGGCTACATGTAAGATGGCTATGGGTATTGAGGAATAAGTTAAGGTAGGAAATCAAAGGTGGGGAAAAAGGGCAAGAAACAAAGATAGTAACGGCTAGAGGAAATTTAGGAATTTATTCCTATTAATTAAGGAGAAGTAAAAAGGAAAGAGGAAATTCTCACACGTGAATGACAAGGCAAGCTTTTCATTTCTTTCCTATCGAAAAGCATGGCTATTGAATGATTTAATTTTTTTTCAGCTAAGGTAAGAAATTAAAGAGTGTGTACAATAGACGCAATAATTAAAACGAAACGTATGCCCAAAATAATTAACAAAGTAACGTAATTTAAATTTATATGTTTCTTATTTATTTAGTAAATATGCTAAAGAATATATCAGGAAATAACGTACCATTAATAACGTCAAATAATTAAACAAGAATGGATATAAAACGTGTCAAGTAAACGTATAGTTTATTGCCTTTTTACACATTATTTATTACTATATTTAAAATTTGATGGAATGGACATTACTTTCAAATATTATCATAATTTACCTTAACAAAATATTTAATTATAGTTATTAAAATTTATTTCCCAATTTTCTAAATAAAATCAATTAAAATCTTGCAATTGTGCATTAACTATAATTCCCACTTATTTTGAAATTTTGCCAGATATAACATTTTCATTTCTTTTCATTAATTGGTATTCCCTTCAATACATAAATTCATTAACCTTGACTAGTATTGTCTAGCTTTTATTTACTTAACACATTCTCATTCCCATTAATGTAACCTTTAATTATAATTTTATTAGAATTTTATTTCCCATTCCAATTCAATCAACAAATTAAACGCGTAACTTATAATAATTGTTTACAAGCCAAGGTTACACTTAGGTTTATCATACTTCAACCAAATTTTATAATTACATACATATTACCGAATTCATTTAATTACTATTAATAATATATAAATTCCTTTAGTTATACAGCACTTACACTTATTTACTTATTTTATATTTTTATTTTATACCAAGTGCAACAATATACACAATTTCATTTTCATTGTGATTTTACTTAAATTGTCAATAATTAGTTCTTAATAACCATGGCTAAAATTCATTCTTAACATTTACTTCAATATAAATTATAAATTTTTTCTTTCTTTCTAAATTTAATTACAAAAATCATATCAATTCAACCAATTTATTTATCAAAATTTAGGGTCGTTATAACAAATCTAAAAAGAAGACGCGTGTTCATTAGGAGAGACATGTGCATTAAATTCCTACACGCATTTACAGAAGCTTGCCCCAAAAATTTTAAATGAAATAATATTATTTATTCAAATTTAAATTTAAATTCAAATCGTCCCGATCGCAGCTCAAAATCTTAATTTCCAATCGAGGCATGCCGCTAGGCGTTTATAATGTTAGACCCCTATTCCGAACACGATGGAAAAGGTTTCGAGTCCTAATTCGATCGTATGGAAAAGATGGCTTTTTGAACTCAGTTATTAAATTAAATTTTCGATAAAAATTCAGCGCGTTTATATATCGTACGCTTACACAACAACTCCAATCACTACGAAAATTGAAATCCGATAATAATACACTATTACGGATCCAATGGAACTAGTTTCGTCGAAATCCAAGACTGTGCCTCGGAAGGCTATTTTTTTAAAAATTCAATTTACTATAAAATTTTGAAAACTTAACAAAACACATCTAAATTCAAGTTTAACATTTTTACTATCTTCAGCACTATCGATATAAATTTACAAGCCTTCGAAATATTTTTATCCAGCTTAAAATCCAAGATTCACTATTTAAACTAATTTTAGAGTATTAAATTCAATACTTTAATTGTTAAATAAATAGTGATATTCGAAATTCAAGTTAAATTACCTTTTAAATATTTAAAATAAATTAAATATTTCAATTTCAAATATCCAAAAATTTCGGGTCGTCGCATTCCTCCCCCCTTAAAAAAATTTCGTCCCCGAAATTACTAGTTAAGAGGAATGATCCTTAACCCGTTAACTATTTTTCCAATCCAAATAGTTTTTATCAACTTCCCAAAACCAAACGGTTTTTAACAATACCCATAACCATCTTTTTAATAAAGACACTATCACCCTTACTAACGTTCCAAACTTCTTCCATAGGTTTCCATCAATATCAGTTTCCCAACCATTCAAGTTTTAAATTAAAAATAAATTTTAAATTATCAAAATTTCTTCAAAAAAATTTTTAACTCCCTAAATTCCCGAAAAAATTTGCCAGCGTCACCTTTGCGCAGCTAGCTCCGTATAACTACAAAATGCCTCTACGAGCCCCAAATCTCAAAAGAAAACAAAAAAGCCAAATGGCTAGACCAGAAAATCATCAAATTTCATACAGAAATTTTAATACATACCTTTACCGAGCAAATTTCAATTTATCTTCAAAAATCAAAAATATCAATTCCCTTTTGCCTTTAAACACTTGTATCCTACTAAGCAATAATATCCAATCATAGCATTCAAAAACCATTTTATATATTTCTTTACAAAAGTTTTCATATCTATTTCATTCACATCCGTACGATGCACATATATCATCTGTGCGCAATACCCAATTTGATCGCTCACTCGATCACACAACTCCCCTTCCGAACTAGTATTGTCCACCCGACTCCCTCGTGCGGATCAGATCTGGTTTCTTGATCAGAAACCGTCATTCTCCTTGCATAGCCGCAAACTATGATAGAGAATTTCCAGAATCAATCAAAAATCCATATCCAGAGTTCGCCGTCTAAAATCGAGTGAAAAATCCCAACTCGGATCGATATAACTATCTCGAAATTTTGTGCTCGAATCTGGACCAAATCGCTATGCGAATAAAATAATATACGTACATCTTACGTATTTATATCCATTGATTATTAATTATATAAATTCTCTTTTATTTACATTATTTTGACTTTTATTCACTTATCCACAATCATCCCATTTCACAACTTCACTTAATCTCCATTCCAAAATTACTTAGTATATTTCCAATACCAAACTTACTTAATAATTTCACCATTCATTTCTTAAGTTTAATACAAGCATTTTATGTACTCTTATATTATTACTCTACCACTTTAGCCTTTATATCTATCTATTTTTAAATTGGACCTCCAATCCCATATGAATTCAATTTACCTTCATCTCAAGCCATATTCAATTAATTTTTTCTTTAATTAGTCTCACTACTAATTTATTTAAATCCCAATGGATTTATTTCCAAACTATAAATTATATATTATCCACTATACAATTCCAATTCATCTGCTTACTCTCATGAAACAATTAGTTTACTCACTAATTTTATTTAGTCAAATCTTGACTAACTTCTATTACACACAGTTTAAATTAATTCCCAATATTCAGTTTCAATTCTATTTTCTTGCACATGCAAATTCATTTGTCTACCCACAATTTTATTTCCATTCCATTTACCAGCCTACTTTAATTTTCTTATCTTTTCTAACTTTATTTTGTAGTCACACTTGCCTTTATTTAACCCTTTCAAGTTGAATCTTATACCACAATTTTAGCAAAAAGTTTATTTCTAAACTTTTACTTCCTTTAGTTCCTTCGAACAAATTTACAATTCAATTTTCTTGACAAAATTTACATTGTTTCCATTGTTCAATAGTAATTCTAGTTCTATTATTTACAAATAAAATAAATTTGTTCTCGCACAAATTTTCTTCCAATAAATTTTAAATTCTTAGAACTTTGTTCCTTTAGTCCGCTTAAACTATATTTCTCAATTCCACTTAACAAAATTCAAATTGATTCCAAGATTAAATTTTCAATTCATTATTTTGTTTAGTTCAATCTTGACTAATTTTCCATTTACTTAGAAATTCAAAATGAATTTCAACATTCAATTTCAATTTCATTTACTTGCGATTGTAAACAAATTTATTTAAGTAACCATTTCACTTAATCCACTTAAACTTTTCCTCAAATTCACCTTTTGATTTAACTAGACTTAGTTATGCTCCATTTCAATTCAAATTTTTAACTTTTATAAGCTTCCCTACTTATTTTAATTTAACTCTTCTTAAATTAAATTTCTATTCTAAAAAAATTTCAAACTTTTATAAGTTCCCAAATTTATTTACTTACAAATGCTAATTCATTTGTCTGTCCACAATTTATTTAAGTGACTATTTCTCTTAGTTTCTTCGGACTTCCTCTAAATTCACTTTTAATTAAGTTTATTCAATTACACTCCCTTCAATTTAAATTTTAAACTTCTATAAGTTTCAACTTATTTAAATTCAATAAAAAAATTAAATTAACTTCCAGAGTTCAAACCACTATTTACAGACACAAACTTTTTTAATCCAATTTCATAGTCTTCAACAATCATTTAAGTATTTCAAAATCATTTTGAAATCAATTATATCCAAAATCCTTTGGTATCAAATTATCCTTTGAATTTTAAAATCAAAAGGTTTTACCAAACCAAAACTTCAACATTTCAAAAACCATTTTTGAAATCCATAATTCAATTGCATATATAGTTATTCCTTGAATTTTAAAACCAACCTAGTTCTACAAACAACTCCAGCTTTACATCATTAGGGTAGCAATTCCTCTCTTGGAAACTCGAAAATGAACATCGACGATGCTGCAGTCATCACCGAAGTTATTTTCCAGCGACCGAAAAGAGTTCAATGCTTTTATCTCTTAAAAATCCCCTTAAAATATTTTTAAATTCCAAATCTCTCTAGATTTCAAACCCAATTCAAAATATTTCTCAAATACTGTCACCATTATTTCTTTCAAACTTTTTGAAAACCATTTTCAAACCCAAAGGAATTTTAAACTTTTCCCATTCTCAAATTTCAAATCCTTTCAATCTTTACTCATATATTTCTCTGGAATTTATTTAAATTATAAATCACACTTATAATTCACATTTACAGATTTTATTTTGTTATATAAATTTATTCCTTAAGCTTTGATTATTATCTGAACTTCATATTCAATTTCACACCTAAATGATAATAATTTAATATTATCACTTCCTAACAACCAAGCAACCATATATAGCTATAATAATTTTCAAAGATTATTTCTTTTATGTATACAAAAATAATTTGGGTAATATTATTTCATTTACCCTATTTAAAACAATACTGTGTCGGATTATCTTGTTTAAGAGTTTGGAAATCCCTGTCGATGATGTGGCGTCCCACATATCGACCAGAATTCATAAACACTCAACTGATAAGTCAACACAATATAAAAACAATTTTTATATTCACTAACAAATATGCGCTTATATCTATTAATACTCTCAAACTCATTCTAGAGTACTTACAGGCCCTATTTTAATGAGTAATCCCCACCAGAGCTAAGGTTCTCGCTTAACCTGGCTCTGATACCAAATGTAACGACCCGATTTTCTAAGCCCGAAAATCGAACCATTAGGGTTAAAGAAAAAGGAGATAGAAGAAGAGGAAACAAAACAACAATAGAATCTTACCATCGCAGCGGAATAAAATATAATAGATAATAACTGATCTTTACACAAAAGAAAACTATATCTATTCAATATACAACATCAGAGTAATATAGACAAAACAATAATTACCAGCCTGGCAGTTATAATAGCCTGCCTCACAACTTGCTGGCAATTCAAAAAATCACAACAGCGGAAATAAACTAGTACGGGTAATACATCTCGGACTCCAGCTCCTCTCCTGAACTTCCAAGCATCCTATCATGTATTCTATAATACTTGGTCTGACTCGAGCATGATAGTTAAATAACACCCGAGTCAATCTGGAAAACCAGCATGAAAAAACACACTCAATTGGATTATTAAAGTTTCAAAATCCCTTGAAAATCAATAGCAACTCGTAAGACCACGCAACAAATAAACATGTCGGGTTTTTTACCTTACGATAGCTAAAACGTTTCTTATCAAAATCCTCTGATATTACAATAAGGTCTATATACAAATACATATTCAAATAGCCGAAATTGTTACATTTATTAAATTCCAGCTAATAGGTGTACAAACAAAACCGTAAAGGCACGTAGGGAGAATGGATTTCCAACTAATGACTAGGCACTGGGGTACTACCTATCACAGTACGTGGCCTAGATCACCGTACCGAGGATCCCTCTCGATGTCCTACAACACAAGACCGGGACTATCGCTTACTGGATAATCTCGAGTAAGATCACCCCACGGTTGGGATCAGCAACCGCACCACACAGCCGAAATAAAAGGGACATCTAGACAGGGATGACCTTACCATAATGGGCGCTACCCACTTAGCTTTGCTGCATAACCCCTGATTTTCAGTCATTCCATATTGATGAGGCTCGAGGCTAAGCGTTATCTTTTTAGAACACATCTCTTAGAATGCTCATCGTCCTCCTGATGATGTACTGAAAGCATTAATCCATATAAGTCCGTCCCGGGTTCGAACGGAACCGAATGCACTACTCCTACTACATCCATTTTGGAATCGCCCTCAGGATTAGTAGTGACTAGCCCTTACGCTTCACTGCTCCATCTTCGACTCCCAGCTCTTGTCTTCCTCACGAAAACGTACAAACTGGATCGAAGTGGTTTTCGAGAAATTAATCCCGATCCCGGTCTCTTCGAAACGATCAGCGCATTTGGCCAATATTGATAGTCGGTTATTTAACTATCAATAACATTCGCAAAAAATCATCAAACCATAATAATTTCTCCCAAATTATTTATTAACCTTAAAATATCTTCGCAAAATATATTTCCATTTTTCAACCCTTTGAAAACAGTTTCAATCCATCTTTCTCTCACGGAATAAATTTCTTAAATATTTTCTATTTCCACTGAAATCACCAAGTACAAATAGTTTAGATTTTAAAATAATTTAAAATACTTTATTATAAAATATACTTTAAACATTTAAACTAAAACTACTTTAATACTTTAAATATATATATATACACACTTTAAGAATATTTAAAATAAAACTACCTTATAAAAAATAAAACTAATTTTTAAAATAAAAGTTAAGCCAAACTAAATTTAACATAAGAAATTACGAAATTCTATACAAGTTTTTAAATATAACTTTAACCAAACTATCTTTTAAAATAAAACTATTTTATAAAATATAAATATTAATAATTATCTTTTTAAAACATAATACCAATTAACCTTTAAATACTTACTACTAAAATAAATTTGAAAAATATTTACTTTAAAATTTTAAAACATTTAAAAATAATAAATATTTTAAACATTTCTTTAAAACAAATTTTTAAAGTCTTTAACTTATAAAATGTCTCCTTCTAAAATATGCTTGGTTTTCCAGGGAAATACATTTCCCATTTCCATAGCTTTTAAAAATAAACCACTGTTTATTTTTAAAACAGTTTACCCATTCCTTTATAAATTCCCACCGTGAATTTATATTCTCAAATATCCACTGATATCTTGATTCACTTTATAAACCCAGTTTATAAATCCATAGTCTTCAACTTTCTTCCAAAACACAGTTTTAAATACTAAATCAATTTCCAAAATTGATTTTCAAAATTTACTTCATTTTTAAAATAAATTCCATTATTTACACAATTTATTTCAAAAACCCATTAATCTCATATTTTTACTTCTTAATTATAATTTAAAAATCTTATTTATCTGAAATTACCAATTTCATACTTTTCCAAATTCCTTTCCAATAGATTTAAACCTTGAATTTCAAAATAAATTCTTTATCTCTTTAAATAATATCACTTAGGTTTTAAAATTCATTACTTCCCCTTTTTATTCAAAATCTCTTTTCCCATACTCGGAATCTATTTATTAAAATTTAAAAATCCACCTTTATCTCTTTTTTTTCTTTCATTCATTCTTTAATTTATCTCAAATTCTCTAAAATCACTTTACTTACAAATTCGCTCTCTTTTTATTTTTTTCAAAAATCCAATCTATATATTTTTGGTAAGACAATATACCCAAATATATTCAACCAAACCATGGCATCCATTATTTCAAATTACCAATGTAATTTATCACAGATTTATCCAATAAATCATAACACGGAATATTTAAACAAATTTAACTATTTTGAGGAATCCAGTTGGATCCCTCCAACCTGTTTCCCTGCATCCACAGATGTTAGCACAATATAAAATATCAATTCCACTTCGAGGTGGAATATCACGGTATATGGGATTAATATAATATCGTCCGCTATTATGCGGCGCATAGGGTCTCATCCGCTATATAATGCGGGAAATCAATCACTCCAAATACATATATAATACCAATTCCACTTCGAGGTGGAATATCGCGGTATATGGGATTAATATAATATCATCCACTATTATACGGCGTATAAGGTCTACTCCTATATAACTGATAATAATTATCATCCAAGCACACAATCAACAATTTTAAAGTTAACTATTTAAATTTAAATAAAACCCGGATGAGTGAGATTAACTCAGCTTTGCTATTATTTGCAATCCATTTCAACTTTTCCGTGGTTTCACGATTTTTGACCTTGTATAAACATTAGATGATTTCCATTAATATTCGAACCAATCGAATAATTAAATTTCCATTTGATAAATTTAATTAACTAGTGATTTTATTTTAATAGTTCTCATTTTAACAAGTGATTTAATTTAAAAAAATAATTAAATTTAAACTAATTTCCCTTAAAGAAAAAAAATTGTAGTAATTTAAAAATTATTAAATAGGTCAACTAACAAATTAATCCCCATAATCTATTATTTAAATATTAAAATAATAAGATAAAAATATGTATATGTATTTATATTTATATCATTATTTATCTTTACTGTAAAACTTTAAAACAGATTATAAATTTGAAATATTTTCCCTAAATTCTATATGCATACATATTATTATCTTAATAAATTAAATAAAGAATCCAATAGCTCACTTGATTTCACGGTGACCCTACTGCCCTCGAACTGGCGCCGACACCCCACCACAAATCGCTAAACCCCTCCAGCCTCTCGATAAAATTGATTGACCTAGCTTCTCTGCCCTTGAATCGTGCACCGCTTCAGACATCAACCCAACATCAGTCGCGCTACCCTACTTGAGGCCACGACCTCACCGCCGCCGTGCCGAAGCTCTACATGTACGCGAGTCGAGAGCTTTCATGCGACGTCGCGAGCGCAAATTCGTTGTCGCGATCGAACTTCATTTCGAATTGATCTGGATTGAATGAGGTGGATGAGGCTTATTAAATATGACGACCATGAATTGAACTGCTCGATTTGTTTTTTTATTTGACGAAACGAGATTCAATTTTTTTTTAAATGAAAGAGCTCGGTTGAAAGGAAGAAAGGGGACGAGATAGTTTTCTTTCAAGCTTTTTTTCTCTTTTTTTTACTGTATTGGTTTACAAATCTAAAAAAAAGACGCGTGTTCCTTAGGAGAGACATGTGCATTAAATTCCTACATGTGTTAATAGAAGCTTGCCACAAAATTTTTAAATGGAATAATATTATTTATTCAAATCATCCCGATCGCAGCTCAAAAACACAATTTCCAATCGAGGCGTGCCGCTAGGCATTTATAATGTTAGACCCCTATTCCGAACATGATGGAAAAGGTTTCGAGTCCTAATTCGATCGTATTGAGAAGATAGCTTTTTGAACTCAGTTATTAAACTAAATTTTCGATAAAAAATTTAGCATGTTTATATATCGTACACTTACACAACAACTCCAATCACCACGAAAATTGAAATCCGATAATAATACACTATTATGGATCCAATGGAACTGGTTTCGTCGAAATGTGAGACTGTGCCTTGGAAGGCTATTTTTTTAAAATTCAATTTACTATAAAATTTTGAAAACTTAACGAAACACTTCCAAATTCAAGTTTAACATTTTTACTATCTTCAGTACTATTGATATAAATTTTACAAGCCTTCGAAATATTTTTATCCAGCTTAATATCCAAGATTCACTATTTAAACTAATTTCAGAGTATTAAATACAATACTTTAATTGTCAAATAAATAGTGATATTCGAAATTCAAGTTAAATTACCTTTTAAATATTTAAAATAAATTAAATATCTCAATTTCAAATATCCAGAAATTTTGGGTCGTCACAACTTTGCTCAACACCATAAAAAGTAAGCTTTAATAAAAAAATAAGCATCTAACCAGTTTTAGTTCGGTAATCTCCTCAGCTTTCGAGCCCTTCAAAGAAACCCTAAGTGGATTAAACCTACAATTAACGCTTGTTTTACTGATAAACCTCAATCGATTTGATCACGAATTTAAGACTGACTGCGACGATGGCAATGAAGCGATCGAAGCTCAAACTGGAGACAACACCTTATCCATTTTCTGATCGTAAAATGACTTGGTAAATTATAATTTTGTTGGCTTAATACAAAATTAAGTTTTAGAAGAAAGCCACTGTGGAGAAATCCATATCGATGAAGAGTAGAATGTAGAAATCTTCGATCATGGAAAGGATTAACACGTCGGAGAGGATTCGATCGACTGTTAGGCAGACTAGCATGTCGGAGAGGATTGGATCAACTGTGAAAAGGACAAGAGGAAAAATGAAGTAGATGATGACAATGAGGAATTAGGACAACTGAGTTTTCAAAGTGAGGAAAATGAAAGAAGTGAAAACTAAAATTAAAAAAGCGTAGCTACTGTTTTAGATTTTAATAAAGATGGGGTGAGAGGTAACTTCGGCGCTGATGAAATTAAAGCATAAAATTGATAATAGTTACACTTATGTTCGAACGCTGCTAAGAAGTGAAACTAAAAGCGTAATTTCTTGTAGCGTTGATGATTTATGATATTTCATATAGATTTTATGATAAGTTTAGATTGGAAAACCTATTAAATGACGTCTAAATGATTTACGTTTTTGATATATGGTCAAAGACATTATTTTAGAAGTGGGTTTCAAGTTTCATAATTTTCTAAGTTATTGTGGAATTATTATGAATTTTCCTATGAAAGAAAATAGTTAATATTGGATTTAAATTATTTAAAGCAATTATAGAATGATTTTGTGTCTGAAATTTAAGTATGTTAGAAAATATATTAAAAGTGAATTATGGTGATTTTTGAGGAATTTTCCTAAGTATTTTACTATGGCTATAAAATTATTTAAGTTGAGGGATTTAAATGTTTCATATGTTTTAACCAAGGTGAAGGGATTATTAGTTAAAATGTTGTAATTGATAATTCTGAAATGTGACAGCACTTTTAAAAAAAGATTTAGATAAAGGAATGACAACCAATTAATTTTGACAAATAAGACAAGTTAGTTGAAAAGAAGGTACTTTGTAAGGCATAAATCAGTTTTGACATAATTTACCCCTTCTCCACTTCCATCTGCTAGCTTTCGAAACCTTACCACCGCTTAGAAACCCATTGGAACCAATACACAGGTATCAAGACATTGATACGTAGTGGATTGAAGAAAGGTGGAAGGGACAGTGTCGAAACCTTACTTTTGAAGGGGTTGAAGCCACTTTAAAATGGCTTTCGAATCAATCAATGTTTCTAAAGAATTGTTGCTTCCCTTTATTTTAATAAGAATCTTACGAATGAGTTGCCACTGTTTTGTTTAAAAGGGAACTTTTGAAAGGGTAGCTGCTTTTGGAACCCATTTGAAACCTAGCTGGCCCACTCGTACCTTTCAAACTAGTAATGCTGCTTTTCTTCATAGCCTAAAAGCAATGTGTTCGAAAGGGTGCTTTTTTCCTTTGTTCTTTATGACCCATAGTTATATTATATGTTAAACTCATTGAAAGGAATGATTTTAAATAGTTTTGAAGTAATGTTTCCACAAACTTTTACTTGAACCCAATACTTTCGAATGGTACGTTTTAAGTGAAGGATTGCAATGTATTCGAAAGGCATATTATAAGTGTTTCGAAGGGGAAACCCTAATAACTTTGAAAGCTATATTTAAGCATACTAGAAGGTTTTTTTAAGTGTTTTGAAAAGAAGGTTTCCAACACTTTCGAAAGACAAGCTTAATTGTTTCGAAAGAGGATGTCTAAGGGTGAAGTTATGATTTCGAAAGGCATATTTTTAATACATTTGAAAGGTATTTTTTGGGCTTTTTGGCTTAGTAATTCAAGGTTAAAGTAGTTAACTTATTTTGAAAGGGGTACTTTCAATGAATTCGAAAGGGATTGTTTATGGCTTAAACAAAGGTTTCAAAGGTATTGTTTTGGCCTTGTAGCCTAAAATTTTCTAAGTTAAAAAGTGGTTTTAACTTATTATGAAGGGATAAATAACCTCATTGATATGATTTCATCAACAATGTTTTGTGTAAAGCATATATTATGGCATAAGTACTTTGAGTAAAGCAAAGAGTATGATTTCCTTGTTTTATAAAGTTGTGATTCTAGGGGTAAATCATTTACAAAGATTATTTACAAGGAAATGAAATTTGAATAGGGTAGTTAACCATAAGTTTTATAGAGTTGATATCACAGTCAACTCAAGTCAAGTCAAAGTCAAAGTCTCTGCCTAAAGCATTTCGATTAATAATTATTATTACTATTGAACAAGGGCTTTGTGTTTGGACTATAGAGTTATATATGGACGATATTAGAATTTTCACTATTACCAAATTCCGTAAGTCCAAAGTGATATAGTTTTGACAATCGAAGAGAATTGGTGAAAATAAATGTCATAATCGAGTAGTGCTTAATAAAGTAAAATTGGATTATACCAAAACTAAATAAGCAATAAATTTGCCAAAATGTCATACCACCTATTAAGTGACATGTAAACATTAACATTCGAATAGTTCGATGTTAATCGCTGAACAAATTTACATCCGACGAGTCACACAATCGAAATGATGAATATTCTTTAGATCAAACAATTTAATTAGTTATAATTTCTATAAATTAATTAAATTAATTAATATCTATGAAATATTAATTATAATTTTTTAATATGATTCGAGGAATAAATATATTAAATATATGTATAATAGTTATAAATATATCGATCAATATGTGATATCGTTAAGCAATTAGACTAGATTTAATTAATCATATTTATTTAGGCTTTAATAGGATGTTATCCCATGATGGTATGGTGATGTTCGACTATTACAAAGGCTATAGGGAGCGACTAAAAATAGGCTAGAGGGGTTGAAAGGATTTAGTGAGAATTTGAGATATGATCCATATTTTTCTCTCTTTCATCCACTATAAAAAAACCTCTAACCCTAATTATTTAAAACTTTTTGGCTGCCACTATCTCTTTTGATGCTGGCCGATCACATCCTCTAGGAGCTTAAGCAAATCCAACTCAAATCAATTCAGAACAGGTACTATCTGATAGTCAAAGGTCTATAGTTCAAGGATTAGCAGTCTGCCAAATCGAAAAGCTTTCAAAGGAGATAGGGTTCATCATTACTAGGTGTGCTTTAAGGCATTAGTTTCATATATGTCCTTACTATATTATATTTCTTATAATCTCATGATATTATTATATTACATACACACACATATGTATACATATATATTTTATTGTTAATTAGGTGACGTTTCTAATATGTATTGATATTGTCACATACTAGATTGGTTATATATATATATATATATATATATATAATAAGTAAATAAATAAAAACCAATTTTTTTCATATATAAATTAGATACACACAACCAAATATTTTATATACTAAATTATTATTTTATTATTATATACATATATTAATATGTCACTTAATTATAATTAAATGATTTGTATTTATCTATATCATCATATCATGCTAATAATTGAACATATATTTCATATATGTACATTTACTATAATTATACTTTTCAGTAATAGTAAAGTATTTTTAAATAATTATTTACTATCATTTAATATTATTTAAATCAATATATTATTTAAATAATTTATATAAAATATGTTTCAAAAATTAATTTTTAAATTTTTAAAAATTATTTTATCATGTAGTAAGCTCATGGCCAAAAATTGAGAATTTAATAATTAATTTTATATTTCTAAAAAATCATTATAATATACGACCAAAATTAATTAATTATTAAATAATAAATTTTGGCCGAGAAAAGTTATGTTAAAATTTTCAAACCTTACAATATTATGCTAGATTTTCTGAAAATTTAATATTTGAAGAATTTTTATTAATATTTTATTGTATTTTAGCTAATTAAATGTTCTAATATAACAAAATTTATAATAAAATTTTGTTATGCTGTGTATACGATATAAAAGTAAAAAATTTGATTTTTTTTATTTTAATTAATTAATACACACACATATATATTATAAACATGTTTATATATATAATACCTTTTTATACGTTAAATATATATGAATATAATTTTAATGTCTATTACATAGTACATAATTATGTATGTATAAAAATTATTAATATTTTACATATGTATATATGTATATGTATGTAGGTGCTTAAATATTTTCACCCTTATAAAATTATTTAAATAAAATTTACTTATACATTATATATATATATATATAAACAGTACATACATATAAATAATAAAGTGATATATACATATATATTTGGTTAACATACAATACATATCGAATGAGTTAACATGTACGTTAGGATGTAAATTCTAACATCTATACACAGACATGTTACACATGCATGCACATACTATTGAGGCCAAAAATGGACATCAACACCCAATAGAATCTTGTAGAGATTAAACGACGAATGAAATTAAAACATAGTAGAGAAAGTAAATGCACATATGGATTCTTATAGTGGTTCGAAAATCTTGGCCTATGTCCACTTTATATTTTTATTATTCTTGCACTTGATTATGATTACAAAGAAGTTCGGATCAGTAGGGATCCATTAGTACAAGAATGAAGAATAAAAATGACGGAGCCTAGGCAGTGGAAAGAAGGATCCTTTTTATGGAGAGTGGCCGTTGTATTTATAGGAGAAGATGGTGAAATATCTTTCTGAAATTTCGGCAGTGGAGTCTCCAGATCCAGAAGATGTCACAGTATCGATCGTAGGTCTTACATCACTTGTAATAATGATCGACACCATCATTTTATTGGCTTCTTTTGGCATGCGATCGATATGGTGGGCACCACTCTTTAATATATTGATGTTCCCAAAGTTTCATGTGTATTCGACCTGTAAATTCTGAGATATAGATCGACCATCGTTGATTTGTATTGTCAATCCAAGCGATCCTTATCCATATCGATTCACGTCGATCCACAATGAAGATGTTCCACATCCGACCCATATTGGAGATGGATCATAGCCGATCCATTGTGAAATGATCATATTCGATTTTTTTTAGTCAAAGGGTGAAATTCATTTCTAGCCAATTCTAAAATGCTATTCACATGAATCGTACGACTTTCGTACATAGTCTTGTCCATAATTGATCTCCAATCTGGTTACCATCTCTTCGGGCTTCTATCTTGATGATCATGAAGTCTATTGGGTTAAATCTACATGTGTACTGCCTTACCAAATGACAGCTTAACACTTTGCCCCCAAAGCATGCCTTACGATAGGATAGGAAGGTGTGTATTGAATTGAAGCAAGTCAGAGCCATCGAAAAGAAATCCACCCTATTTTCAAACATTCGCTATCCTTCCGTTGAACTATCTTTTTTGAAGAGCCATATCTCCCTCTGTTCACCGTGACACTTGGTAGATACTCGATAGTATAAATTCTGGATTGTAATTTCCCAATTAATATATGTGCCAAGTTCCATTGAGGTAGTAGGCCTTGGTTATCTGATTTGGTTCTTTCTCTGATAACTCCAGATAAGAATTCAATTTCTGTCGATTGCAAGAAATCAAATTTTTGGAAGCACACGTGCACATTCATGTACGCATTCTTGTCATTGGCTTCCAAATGCGTTCGTATGCTTACAGGTCATTGCCAAATTGGTGGAATGCAGCCAAATTGGTGGAATGCAATTCAATCATTTGCATTTTTTCTTTTCTTTTTTTTAAAATAAATCGATCCCCTTTCTATTTCATTTGTTTGTCACTGGTCACCTCTTTCCTTTTTTGTTCACTGATCCCTTCTCGCTCCAAATCTTTGTGGATACGGGACGAATGGGTTGAAGAAGATGATGTTGGAGGGATCGATGATGACGATCGGTTGTGGATTTAAAGCATATGCATCGACCTTGAGATTGAATGTTACCAACCGCACTTGATCACTTAGGAGATGAAATGAGGGGCAATTTCGATTAGTTGTAAGCATGGTTGGGTTTGGATATTGATGGCAAGAGTAATGGTGTTTCTTCAAAAATGATTTTAGGTGTAGGATTTCTCTCAATACTTGTTCGAATTTGTCATGGGTGATACACTGAAGAAGGGGAACGGAGAAACCCTTCATGTACATGATTCCTTCCTGGACGATGTAGCGTAAAGCTTTGTGGAAGATCTATCATTTTTCATTCCTCCATTTGGGAAGAACTCCCTTTAGAAAATAAACTTTGATAGGAGTCATCCACCACTCCCTTTCTGGCTCCGTCTCCAGAACCCAATCAATCCCCATTTGGTCAATGCTCAGAGCATTTACTACTTCAATCGAGATCAAGCCAATCTTCTACGTACCCCAAAACTGGCCAGCTTGGCCAGGACTCGGCTTTTTCATTTTATTCTCTGGGGATGTGTGTAATGGCATAATACTTTAATTGGCTAGTAGCTCTTGGACTCTGCTGGGACAAGGAGCAAGTCACTGCCCCCTAGCTTGATAATCTTCCCTGACTTGGCATACTACTAGCTGGGAATCGTAAAAGATTTCAAGAAATTTTATTCCCAGTTCTCTGGCAAGTTTGAGTTCAGCAATCAAAGCTTCATACTCATCTTAGTTGTAACAACCCAAAACTTTGTAAATAGTCTTAAATTTAATGTATTTGAAAACTTTGATGTTTAATTATTTAAAATTTTGAAATTTTCCAATATGATTTTTGGAGTTGTTTAAAAAAAATATTTTCCCAAATGCAATAAAATAAACAATTTCTGAAATTTTATATTTTGGTCAAACTTTGACATTTATTTGAAAATTTAAAATTTTAGGTTTTTAAACTCCAATCTTTGATTTGAAACTAGATATAACTCTAATATCCGTTATGCTTTTCGTTTCATTAAATTCTGATTTTTACTTTGTAAATTGGATAACATTCAGCATTTTAAAAGCAATTATTTTCTATGTTTTATCCTATATTTTCCTATGTCCATCTATTTATGTTATTTTCTATTTTGTTTGTATACACTTTAATTTATTTATTTGGATGTTTCATTTGCATATCTCCTATTTAATAGCTGGGGGAAAAATCAATTAGATGTACGTTACTTTGTTTTAATTTGGCATAGGCTACATTTGCTTTATTTCTTGCCTTTGTTTGCTTGGCCTATTTATTTTCCCACCATAGTCATTCATAACCTATTCCTCAAACCCTAGCCGCCACCTCTATTATCAATTCACGTACAGAAACATCTCACCACATCTCATTTTCATTTGTGTCCAGAGAGAAAATGCAGTAAGTTTCCATGGTCTCCTCCTTCTTTCTTTTTTACTTTTTCTTTTATTTTTCTTTTGTTTCTTTATTGAGTGCTCGACCTCCACCATAATTCCAACCACCATCTCCTCTCCTCCACCACCACAATCGGCCATCCACTCCTCCGCACGATCCCATGCCTTGGCCGTGACCCTAAAACCTAGATCCACCACCAAAACTTGACCAAAACCATTCCAAGCCTTTCATTTTTCACCACTTTCCTTTTATTAGTCTCGGCCACAACACCAATCACCTCCACCTTGCTTTGGCCATGACTATCTCCTCCTCCTAGCCATGTTTTAGATCTGACTTGACCAAGTTAGCACATAGGCTGAGCCACCTTAGACATAGGCCGAGCCCAAACTCCATTAGATCCATGCTTTTGCCATGTCTTGCTTTGCCTTCCCCTTTCCATGTCATAGTCGTGCCTTATGATCCCATAACCTAGCCTAACTTTCATCTAAACTTCATGGCCGAGCAAAGATAGGTTGTGGTTGAGCCTATAGGGATGTGGCCAAGCCTACTTGTTAATTGAATCTATTTTTGTTTCAAATTTATTCATATTTTTCATTGTTGAATTCATATCTTGTTTGTGTCAAACCATATATTTATATTTGTTTATTTATTTGATTACAAGATTTGAATTTGGTTGTTATTTCTTCTCAAATCCTGTCGTGCTTTGCGGTGTGTGGATTTTTTTGTTTTGAATTGATCTCTAGCTTCAAAAAAGTGAGTTATCCACTCTAGACATTACGTACTTATATTATTGTGAAAAGATGATAAGTGAATCTGTACAAATTGATATATTATTCATATATGCCTGTGATGTGATTATATGATGTTAAATCCTGTTTATATAAATTGTTTCATCATCTAATATGAGATGTTATATTATACTGTTCGTTTTATTTACTGTATCACACTGCAAATTCCCTATCACTATGGGTTGAAATGATACATACCCTAACGGACTTTAGAATAAGGAAAAAACATTATGGGCTGAAATGATAAGCTCGAGTGATTTTTATGGTATTTGATTTACTTGGGATTGTGGGTTTGAAATAATAGAACCCGGGTTTTTTTTTAAATTACGGATTAAAATGATATATTATCTGTATCACTTTACCTAGGTTAGAAAATATTATACAGACCTGTGGTTATTTTTAAAGTATTATTTTTGAGGTATTAAGTATTTTTAAAATATTAAAATACGGAATTTTAGCTTAAATTGGATTTAAATGAAAAAAAATTGTATCGTTATTTTCTATAAGTTAAATGTATAAATAAATAAATGGAAAAGGTTTATTTTAAAATATGACTTAACTTGGAATTTGGAAATTTGGTTTAAATGGAAATTTGAAATTAGGTAAATAAATGGAAATTTTATTTTATTTAGGAGATGGGTATGTTAAATAAAATATTAAGTTATTGGTTGAAATAAAATTTAAGAAATTTATAAAGTATTGACTTAACAAATGAATTTTTATTTTAAATTGGATATTTATTAATAAAATATTATTTTATTTAAAATTTATAAGTTAAATAATATCCAAATAAGAATTTTTGAAAGGTGGAATAAGTTTGATAAGTTAAAAATGAGAAAATTGAAGATATATTGTTTTAAAGGGTATAAGAGAAATTATAGCGTTTCTGAAATGCTGTGGTTAAATGAACCATGGCTAGAATTATACTAAAAAGACCTATAACAGCATTTCTGAAGTGCTGTAATTTTTGGAAATTTGAACTATATGCTGAAATTACTAAATGAACCTATAACAGCATTTTTGAAATGTTGTAGTTTCTGAATTTGAACTATGTTTTGATATATATTAAATATACCTACCGCAGCACTTTATAGATGCTGCTGTTTTGAAAATTACAATGTTTGAAATGTTGAAATTGAACGAATGAACCTAGAAATTGCAGAAATTCTGGAAATTGAATATTTTTTTTAGAAGGATAACTACTTCATATTTAAGTGATTTACATGAATTATTTTGATTTGGAATATAAACCATTTTTGAAATTTATAACCATGGGTAATAATAACCTTGGGTTGTTAAAGAGATCGGGATCGGATATGGGCATACTCTCTGTCAATACCGAAAACCACTTTAACAACCGTGAACGCGGTGGAGATTTCAGAATGAAGTAGGATGGTAGCGTCGTTCTGTTGAGGTATGTACGTGGACCCGACTCCCGTGAGTTGGCATAAGGCGGCTAAAACAGGAGCGATTCTCGGGCCAGTGAGGTAGCTCCTCTTATCGGACACGCTTCTTCGTATGCCATTCTATTACTTTGTGATTGATATGGTGCGCACCTTTGATTTTTAGGAGTGTGGCTCGAGGTGGTCGGTAGCTGCTTGCTACCCGTCACCACCAGCCCGGATGCGGTATATCTATCCTGGCATTGCCTCGTTGTGCCGTGTCACCTACCCTAGTGCACCTTGTACGATTTCGGTTTTGTGTCGTACTTATGGAGTATCCTCTGGTAGCCTCCCGATCAGAAGCTATTACGGTACAATATAGACTACTGGCACTATTTATGTGTTAACGGGAATATTGGGTCACTCCTTAACGTTATTTTAAAGTAAGTTAATTTTACCATTGACATTATTATAATAGCGAAATATTACTACATAGTAAATATTTTAATGGATCCTTAGATGATGGGCGGTTCCAAGCATCCTTTAAGTTACTTGTACCATTATATTACAGTTCACTTGAGTTGGTTTACATTGTATATGTGTTTGTGTTTATTTCTTACGCACGAGTCAGCCTGAGTGTTACAGCTTGGATCTATCTTCTGGAAGCTAGAGATTTCTGGACTTATCTGCTTATCTAGTTTTGTCTATTTCAGTTCATTCATTTTATTTCTGCTTATGTATTAGAGACTTGTGTATTTGGGATTTCAAATGCACTTGTTTCAGAGCTGGATTCGTTTTTCAGACTATATATTTTGTACTTGTTATGAGACTGAGTTTGTAATGGCTTCATGAAGCACTATGGTTATTTTAAATTCCGTTGTGAGTATTCTGATTTTTCTGTGTCTGTGATTCTATGATTGGTTTTATTTGCTCCAAATTTTATTACAATCTATTATTTTGAATTATTTAAGTCAGACATGTGTGGTTTTATTGTCAATTTGAATGGTCCAAAATAGTGGGTCATTACATTTGGTATCAGAGCTTTGGCTTTAGGCAAACCTTAACTGCGGAGCAAAAACTCATTAGAGATAGGGTAGAAATGCCCTAGAATGAGTGAAATCAATCTTGGAATCCTTTCTTTGTGAGAGAACGTATTTTAAAGTATAAAATGATTTTTCAAATGATTTTCAAAGGATTTTCAAAGAGTATTTTATATAAAAACTTTCTTGCTTTGAAATCAAAGTTTTTCTTAACTTCTTTTTTTTCTTTATCCAACTTGTTGGAAATTTCCTTGTTAGGGATATTCAATTTCCGTTGTATCTCATCTTATCTAATCTTGTTTTGTTTCTCAATTACCTCTGTCCTAAGATTCATTCTTGATTTTCAGGATGGATCATAGGAATGCAAGAGGTAGGGGACATGGTATTGCCCCAGCTCCTGAGCCTACTGCACCAGTCAGGTTCACTAAGCATTGCAAGGAATACACTGAGCTTGGTGGCACCAAGTTCGCCGGATCTGAGAGCATTATTGAAGCTCAACAGTGGTTGGAGGATTTGGAGAGAATCTTCTCCGGTCTTGAGATCACTAATGCCCAGCAGCGTAAGTTAGCAGCTTGGCAATTGAAAGAAGCAGCTTTGGATTGGTGGAAGACTGTCACAGCTCACACCACTGAGGCTCACATTTCGTGGGAACAATTTAGGTATCATCTTCTGTTTGGCTTGAATTTGGTTCAGTTCTCTTTTTCAAATCTTCCTTACATTTCCCTATCGTGCTTTAGGGAGGCTTTTCTTGTGAAATGGATGCCCGAGGCAGGAAAGTCTCAGTTGTATCGGGAATTCATGGATTTGAAGCAGGGCGATATGTCTTTTGTTGAATATGAGAGGAAGTTCAATGAACTTTCTAAGTTTGGGCTTATTTTGATTGACACTCCTCTCAAGAAAAATGAGAAGTTCATTGTCGGTGCACGTCCGAAGTACTATGATCGTCTCATCACTCATGTGCATAGTCCTTTCACTACTCTAATGGATATAGCCATTAGATACGACAATCCTACTTCTAGGGATCCTCCTACTGCTCAGTCCGCTTCATCTCAGTTGTCTTCTGGCAAACCGAAGAAGAAAAAGCCCAACTTTCACCATAAGAAGAACAAGAACAGGATTTCAGGGTTGGGGTCATCTTCTTCATCTCAGAGGTAGTCGATCGACCTATCTGCCGTTACTTCCTACAGATGCAATCAGAAGGGACAAAAGCTAATAGCTGTCCTACTTTGGATGGTGCTGCTATTCCTCCAGCTCAGCTGACCAGGCGCGATCTCTGTCACATTTGTCTGCAGCCTGGCCATTTCAAGAAGGATTGTCCTACTCAGAAGAAGGGCAAGTCAACGGGTATTTTTGTTATGGCTTCTACATCTTCACCAGCTACACATCCTGCATCAGCACCTGTGCCTGCTTATGCTCCTAGTGATTCCCAATGTACACTTCAGTGTACTTTTACTTTGTTCAAATTTCATGTCCGTGTTTTATTTGATAGTGGAACTTCCCATAGCTTTATTTCTTTGGATCTCTGTAATAAATCAAGCATCGCCTTCCGCCCGAATTTGCTTCTGTGCCTTTGTGTGTTTCAAATCCTATTGGTGGTCCTGCAAACCTTAGTAGGATTTGTAAGCAAGTGAAGCTTCTCTATTTTGATCATGTTTCACTGGTGATTTCTATGTTCCGGGTTTTTATACTTTTGATCTTTTGCTTGGGGGTGATTGGCTGAAGAAGCATGATGCCTTTATCTCTTGTAGTGCCCGAACTGTTTCTCTTGAGGATGATTTTGGTAATTCTTTGGAGATTCAGTGTATTTTGCCCCAGGATTTTGCTGGCAGCTTATTTATTCTCTTGATGCTTCTCCTGGTGATATTCATTTGACTCATGTAGTCAAACTCTATCCCGATGTATTTGGTGAAGTCACTTCTTTTCCTCCTAAGTGGGAAATAGATGTTCGTATTAATCTTAGTCTTGGAACTCGACCTGTAGTTCTTCCACCTAGAAGAATGGCACCCCGTGAGAAGGTTGAGTTAAGAAAGCAAATTAAGGACTTGTCCTCCAAGGGTATGATCAGACCTAGCCATTCGGAATGGGGAGCAGCAATGGTTTTCGTCACCAAGTCCGATGGTTCTTTGCGGATGTGTGTTGATTATAGGGAGCTGAACAAGCTCACTATGAAGAACAGATAACCCATGCCTCGCATTATTGATATGTTTGATCGCTTTATGGGGCTACGGTTTTCTCTCAGCTTGATCTTGCCACGGGTTTTCACCAGCTTAGAGGTGCTGAGGAAAGTATTCCTAAGACTGCTTTCCGTACTGAGAGTGGCTTTTGTGAATGGTTAGTCATGCCTTCTGGTTTGACTAACGCTCCTGCTTTCTTTGTTGATTTAATGAATCGGGTTTTTCATGATGTGCTTAAAAAATTTGCTCTAGTCTTTGTTGATGATATTCTTGTGTTCTCCAAGTCTGAGGAAGAGCATAAATCGCGAAATATGTTCTAGAGACTCTTCGAAATCATCAGTTGAAGGCTAAATTCTCTAAATGCCATTTCTGGAGAGATGAAGTCCGATTTCTCAGACATATTGTTTCCAGTAATGGAGTTTCTGTTGATCCAGTCAAGATTGATGCGACCAATGTAATCTTTCCTTTCTTTCCTTTTTGAAATTTGATCATTGTATCCTTTCCGCGGTCCTTATTTCACCCTATTCTGTTATAGGATTCGGAAACTCCTAGGACTCCAACTGATATTCGTAGTTTTCTGGTTCTTGCATGTTACTGTTGGAGGTTCATTGAGAATTTTGCTCGGATTTGTGCACCTCTCACTGCTTTAACTCGAAAGAATGCCAAGTTTATATGGGATGATAAGTGTGAAGCTGCATTCAATGAGTTGAAGCGTAAGCTTACTTCCATACCAGTGCTTACCATCCCGAATGGAAATAAGGGATTAACAGTATATACTGATGCTTGTCATGAGGGTTTTGGAGCTATTCTGACGCAAGAGGGAAGGTGATTGCTTATGCTAGTCGCCAGCTGAAGACCCATGAGGCCAATTATGTAGCTCATGATTTAGAATTTCTTGTTGTGGTCTTTGCCTTGAAACTTTAGAGGCATCATCTTTTGGGTGCTAAGTCTGAGCTCTTTACTGGTCATCAGTCTTTGAAGTATATCTTCACCCAAAAGTATTTGGATCAGTGGAAGGTTCGGTGGCTTGAGTTTCTTGCTTCTTATGATCTTGACATTAGCTATACCCCTGGGAAGGCTAATGTTGTAGCCGATGCTTTGATTCGGAAGAAGGCTATGTTGTGTCAGCTTGTTGTTTCTTCTTCTCCTCTTGTGAATTGTATCATGGCTAAGCAGGATGAGGATGTGATGCTTAGGAGTATGAAGGAGAATGTTCGTAGCAGAGTTGGTGGTGGTAGTCCTGATGGTAGGGGAGCTCAAATCGATGATAGAGGTATTTTGAGGATTAATAATCGGATTTGTGTCCCGAAGTTGATGGATTGAGGCAGGAGTTGCTTCGGTAGCATCATCGATCCAGACTTTCTATTCATCTTGGTGTGATGAAGATGTATCAGGACATGAAGAAGCTGTATTGGTGGAGAGGTATGAGGCACGATATCTCTACCTTTGTTAGTAGGTGCGCGACTTGTCAACAAGTCAAGGCAGATCATCAGACGACCCTTGGTTTGTTGCAGCCCCTGGAGATTCCCAATTGGAAGTGGGAACAAGTTTCCATGGATTTTATTGATGGTTTACCGAGGTCTAGGAGGGGTAATGAGAGTATTTGGGTTATTATAGATAGACTGATCAAGTCCGCTCATTCTATTCCGATCAAGTCTACTCGTTCTGCTTCCAGTCTGGTTGAGATTTACATGAGAGAGATTGTTCGTCTCCATGGTGTTCCTATCAGCATTTTTTGTGATTGGGACCCTATCTTCACCAATCAGTTTTGGAAGGCTTTTCATGAATCCTTGGATACTCGTCTGAATCTGAGCACACCTTACCAACCGTAGACCGGCGGTCAAACAGAAAGAGTGAATCAGATTCTCGAGGATCTTCTTCGAGCTTGTGTTATGGATTATGGAGGATCTTGGGAAGACCATCTCCATCTTGTTGAATTCACCTATAAAAATAGTTATCAGGTATTATTTCGACCTTCTGTGTATCTTATCTTAATCCTATATCTATCTCATTCTGTCTTTTATCAGGCTAGTATTGAGATGTCTCCGTTTGCTGCTCTTTATAGAAGACCTTGTAGATCTCCATCTTGCTTGATTGAGTCTGATAATCGTTTGGTTCTTGGTCCTGATTTGATTTTGAAGGCTTCAGAGAAGGTTGAGGAGATTAAGAGGAAGATGAGGATTACCCAGGATAAGAAGAAGAAGTATGCTGATCGGCGTAGGAGGAGTTTGGAGTTTTCTGTTGGTGATTTGGTTTTCCTTAAGGTCTCTCCCTTAAGGAAAGTGATTCGGTTTGGTTGTAAGCGGAAGCTTGCTCCTAGGTTTGTTGGTCCTTTCTGCATCTTGGAAAGGATTGGTTCTCTAGCTTATCGTCTGTATTTGCCTAAGAAATTTGTTGGAGTACATAATGTATTCCATGTATCGCATCTTCATTCGCTATCTGCATGATCCATCTCTTATTATCTAGTCTTCTGCTCTTGATAGTTTGGATATTGAGCCTAATCTGACCATTGAGAGGAAGCCACTTCGTATCGTCGATCGAGGTACGAAGCAGTTAAGAAAGAAATCTGTCAACCTGGTCAAAGTGCAGTGGAGTACTGATGATCGGGATTGTACCTGGAAGACGGAGGAGAGCATACGTGCTTCGAATCCGGAATTGTTTGCCTCAGGTACTTTTTCTTTGCTATCTTATTTTTCTTTACTTTCCTTCTTTCGTTCCTTTTCAAATACGAAAAATTTTGAGTGGGGGAGAGTGTAACAACCCAAAACTATGTAAATAGTTTTAAATTTAATTTCTTTGAAAACTTTGATGTTTAATTATTTAAAATTTTGAAATTTTGAAATTTTCCAATATAATTTTTGGAGCTGTTTAAAAAAATTATTTTCCCAAATGCAATAAAATAAACAATATCTGAAATTCTATATTTTGGTCAAACTTTGACTTTTATTTGAAAATTTTAAAATTTAGGTTTTTAAACTCCAATCTTTTATTTGAAAATGGAGTTATCTTCTTATCTAGTTTTGTCTATTTCAGTTCAGTCATTTTATTTCTTCTTATGTATTCGAGACTTATGTATTTGGGATTTCTACTGTACTTGTTACGGAACTGTATTTGTTTTTCAGACTATGTATTTTGTACTTGTTTTGAGATTGAGTCTATAGTGGCTTCACGAACCACTATGGTTATTTTAAATTCCGCTACGAGTATTCTGATTTATCTATGTCTGTGATTCTGTGATTGGTTTTATTTGCTCCGAATATTATTACAATCTACTGTTTTGAATTATTCAAGTCAGACATGTGTGGTTTTATTGTCGATCTGAATGGTCCAAAATAGTGGGTCGTTTACATTAGTTGTTTATTGCAGGGAAGTCAAGCTTTAAAAGTGTAGCAAATTAATCGATCCTCTGGAGTTAATAGCATGACTCCGGCTCTAGAACAACGATCATTGGATGCTTCATCCATATACATTTACCATCGAATGGTATGGGCTGCACTACACTTTGGGAGATCGCCCTGTGTAGTGAATTCTACTATAAAGTCCGCCATTTCCTATCCATGGATGACTCTCTAAGGGAGATAAGTGATTTCAAATTGGCTCTGTTCGATATTCCACTTTTGTAACCTTCCAAACGTCTCAGGCAAGACCTATCACAACGATTCGTAGGTGTAAATGTTGATGGGGTGAGCCTGAAAATAAGGGCAAAGCTTTCGCGAAGCTATGAACAAGCAGTATGCCAATTTCTCTATCTTCGAATAGTTCCTTTTAGCTCTTGTTAATCGCTTGCTAACATAATAGATTGGTCTCTAGATTCGATTCTCTTTGCGAAGCAGTGCAGCATTTATAGCATGAGCCTACACGACCAAGCAGATATATAAATCTTTATGATCCAGCGGCTTGGATTGGACAGGAGGTATCTCTAGTGGTATATCAGAGCTTGAAATGCGTCGATGTGGTCCCACATCCATTCAAAGTTTCTCTTTGCTCTTCTGATTAGGACAAAGAAGAGAATTCACTTGTTGGTGGCCCTGGGGATGAATCGACTTGGGATGGTGACCTTTCCATTTGTACTTGTTTGATAGTCTTTGGCGCCTGGGTAATGCAAATTGCTCAAATATCGTGGATTAGCTTCAATTACACAAGCATTAACAATGAAACCACGAATTTTTCCGATGCAACACCAAAAGAACATTTCAAAGGATTCATCTTCATTTTGTAATACCAGAGGATGTCGAACATTTTTTCTAAGTCTCTAATGTAGTTGCTTGATCGTCATAACTCCACGAGCATATCATCCACATATACCTCCATCATATTTCTAATCTAATCTTTAAATATTCGATTATCTAGGCATTGATAGGTGCCCCAACATTCTTCAGTTTGAATGGAATTACCACATAGCAGTACAATCCGACGTTGGTGATAAAACCGGTGTGCATCTAGTCAGGGACGTGCATCAGGATTTGATTATATCCAGAGTACGCATCCATGAAAGATAGCAATTCGTGTCTTGCGGTTGAGTCCACCAGCTGGTTGATCCTCGAAAGTGGAAAGCCATCTTTCAAGCATGCCTTGTTCAGACCAGAGTAGTCGACGTATGCTCACCACTTTACATTAGCTTTTCTCATAAGAACTAGATTGTAATGTACCCATTTAAAGAAGAGGGCGTCGTGGATAAATCCATTGTTTATGAGCTTATCCACCTCCTCTTTAAGTGTAGCAGATCTCTCTGAATTCATGTTGTGTCACTTTTATTTCACCAGAACATGCCTCGGGTCAATATTCAATGCGTGACTCGAGATAGTCATTAAGATCACACATATGTCAGAATGGGTCCAAGCGAACACATCAAGATTCATTTGGAGAAAGTTAGTTAATTCTTTCATCCTTGTTGCACTGTGTTATGATCCGATTTTCAGTACCCACGATGGGTTGCCGTGGCTGACCGTAATGTTGTTCGTTAGCTCAGCGGGTGCAACTTTGGATTCCTTGGGCTCCTCTTCTTCTTCTCTCGGGTCTATATCTTTATAGAAGCAATTGTGGTGTTGTTACCTGATATTGGCCTTAGGTTGTGAGTTGAAAAATGCTTAAATGGATTTTTCCAAGCAACAGGATCAATTCTAATCCCTTGTATTAGTGGTACTTAAGCAGTTTTTGGTTTGACATAAACATATTAGACCATATGAACTTGAAATCGAACAATGGGACATGCCATATATGACTTGCATACTTGAACAAGCATACGGCCTTAAATCGGATGTCTACCACTTTAGATTGAATAGATTAGTATATTTTTACTTGTACTGAACTGCACAACACCGCACTAAGTTGTACTTAGCATGTGAGATGTCTAAATTGGGTTTGCAAGTCGCATAGGCGATAGGATCAATGTCGGTCCCTTACCTAGGCCAGTCTTGTAACTTCAACACTTTGGTAGTGTATGTAGGCACGGAGAATGGCAATTGGATTTGATGTCAATCCATATGTTCAAGCATTTCTCTAATGCATAGTCGATGGCATGAGAGCCAATCAGGACGGCATGTGATGACAGTCGCTCCGGTCGAACTTTTGGATCTCGTCATGAGCTAATGAGTCCGATAGTGATGGATTTTAGGTGCTTTGTGCGATTATCTACAATGGCTGTAGATCAGGCTCATAAATATGTCGAATTAAACGTTGAGTAGGATTCAGCCTCGTGTTATGCGCAACTACATAGCTGGCTCTTGCTTTGAGTTTGAATCTGCTTGCGTATTCGGGTAACGCACTTTCTATTCAATGTACTCGCGATCTGTTGCTTGTTGTTCAGGTAGGAATGATAGTTAGTCAACCCATGAGCCTGGGCATCAATCTGATGTTTCTATCTCTAAGCATCCTTTTGGCTGTAGCCTCGAGTTGTTGTAAACACTAGGTATGAATCACAATATTGAGCTATGGCAGTCACTTTTTGGATGATCACACGTCTACCCTGGGGTCTCGGGGTGATAAATATACTGCATGGAAGGTCGAGTCTCATCCTAGTCATGTTTACACTCCCACCTATGCTCTGAATACTTAGAGTTGATAATGAATAGTCGGCTCACATTCATCTTGATTCGCACTCACGCCCCACAAGTCAGGGGTAAATACCAATATGGGACGGGCATGTCACATCTATTTTGGTTTTACACTCTTTCCCATTGAATCATGGGATCGAGTTAGTTGATGGAAGGATGAGTCGCGCTTATTCCGGATTGTATTTTGGCTTTCCTTCCTAGGGAAAGACTTTAATGCCCTATTAGATTTCGGGCATTAGTTGAGTATTAGACGGTCAATCACTTCCACTTTAGATGTAGATGTCACCCTACTATAAGCAAGGACCAAAAAATGGATAGTTAAGTCACGTCTAATATGTGACTGTTGCTCCCCCGTCGAACAAAAGGAAAGGATCGGTGTACGGATGGTCAAGTAACATCAGTTTTGAACTGCTCTTCTAGTCGAATCATGGTCAGAGCTAGCAAATGAATGGTCGTTTCGCATTCATTTAGAGCTAGACGGTCAGTCATGTCTATTTTGATCTAAGTTCTCCTATCAGACCAAGGGATAGAATTAGTTCAGAAGTGGTTGAGTCATGCTCATCTGGTTTCCTACTTCTCTTAACGGATCAAAAAGGGTGATGGAGAATAAATGGTCAAGTCATGCTCCTTTATGATTTATTCTCCTATCCATGCTCTGGTGACCTTAGTTATTCGATGGATGTTTGGGTCATATCCATTTGTGGTTAGTGTGGGTCGATACCGACCTTCAATTCAGTGGCATGATATAGAAATTTTGGATCGATATTGCATGTCGATCCGATGGCATGGTAAAGTCAGTTACCTGTAATTTCGAATGTCCTTCCAATTGGTTTTGTATTAAGGCTTCCCTGCAGTCGTTGCCTTAAGTTGTATAGAACGTCAGCTGGAGCTAAGTAAGCTGTTGTATTCAGCTTTTAATAATTTGTACTCCTTCTCCCAGTTTTGGGTTTGAGGAGTTAATTCGCGGATGGTCAAATTCCATCCGTAGTGATTTTATACTCCCCTTTTCGAGTTCAGGTCGGAGTTTATGGAATAGTGAGTGGTCGAACCATACTCATCTATTTATTTATACTTATATCCACATTTTAGGGATAAGAGTTTGTTGATGGGTGGTCACATCGCACCCAATTTGTGTTTATACTCCAGTCCATACTCTAGGGACTTAGAGTTATTCCGAAAAATGGTTGAACCACATTTTCCTTAGTCGTTTCTTCTACCCCAAAGTCAGGGGCAGAAGTCAAAGAGTGATAGATCATATCACGTTCACTCTTACTTGGAGTTCTTCACATCGAATCGTGGGAAGGGGCTGATTAGAGGATGGTCGAGTCACATTCGTTCTACGTTTTATACTCAACCTATCGGTTTATTGGGGAGAGTCAATGGATAAACGATCAAACCACGTCCATTTTCTACCTATGCTCTTATCCGCGCTCCGGGGACTAGAGTTTGTTAATGGGCGGTCAATCGCACCCATTTGGTGCTTATACTCCAATCCGCACTTGGGGACCAGATTTATTTGCTGGATGGTCGAACTGAGTCCATGCACTGGTTTGGATTTGGGCTTCTCGATGTCCAGATTAGGCTTGAATAGTTCGCCGTAATTCAGGGGTAAGCAAGGTCGTGGATAGACGTATCACATCCTTCTTGGATTAGATGGTCGAATCACATCTAATTTTAACTTGGCCTCTTAAACTACCCCCTGCATTTGGGGTAGGAGTTGACACGTGGACGGTCATACTACATCCACTTTCATTCGGATCCTGCTTCTACCGAGCCTTGGGAGTAAATGAGTGTTCTAGCGAACTTCGAGCTTGAGCAGAGGAGTAGATGGTTTGATTGCATCCACTTTGAGTCGTTTGTTTGCTCCTAAGTCAGGGTAAGATTTGAGGAGCGGGCACCGAACTGCGTCCACTTTTTTTAGTATTTATACTCCAAACCACGCTGAAGGACCAGAGTTGATCAATGGACGGTCGAACCATGTCCATCATTTTGTATTTATACTCTGATCCACGCTCCGAGGACCAGAGTTTTATGATGGGTGGTCAATCACACCCATTTGATGTTTATACTCCAGTCCGTGCTCTAGGCACCAGAGTTGCTCGATGGACGGTCTAACCACATCCATTTTTTTATGTTTATACTCCGGTCCATGCTCTAGAGACTAGAATTTTATGATGAGTGGTAAGTCACACCCGCTTTTGATTTATACTTCACTTGTCATGTCAAGGTAAGGTTGTCAAATAACAGTTAAATCATATTCATTCGTGGGAAGGAATTCTATGCCCAGTGTTGAGGAAAAAAGTTGGCGAGTGGACTGTTGATTTACGTCCACTTAGTGATTATGTAATGTATAGTCGGACCATATCAATGGTCCATGATTGGGTTAGACAGTCATGTCTTATCCAATTTGCTTCATACTCCTTTCGACAAGTCAAGGGAGAGTGTGGTTGGGTGGACGGCAAAATCACATCCACCTCACGTTGTAGTCATGTCCTTGTGTCGAGGGCGGCGGTTGAGGGGTAGACGGTCAATCACGTCTACTTTAAGTCGACATCTCAGACTGCCTCCTATGTCTAGGGTAGGAGTTAATGTGTGGATCGTTGAATCATGTCCACTTTAGTTGGACCTCGGTCTTGCCGAGCTTCAGGGAAGGCACAAGTATTTTGACGAACTTCAAGTAAGAGATGAGGAGTGGATGGTCAGGTTGCATCTACTTCAAAGTGTTTCTCTAGTCTTCAAGTCATGCGAGGAGATTAATAAGTGGACAGTCAGCCGTCTCCACTTTGTATTGGATTCTGACCATGTCGGTCTTTTCCATTTCGGGTCCTTGCCCCCAAATCCAGGGCATATGGTAGCTAATGAGCGGTTGAATCACACTCATGTTGATGATCCTTCAAAGGTCTGATCATGGTCCGTGGAGGTTGGTTGGCGCCCAACTCTATGTACTTGATCAGTAGCATCGTTTGGAAGTAGTTTAGTTCAAATTGGTTGTAGTTTACAACATAATTGAAGTTGAAATAAATTTTATTGATCAGTGAAGTGGCGTCGTATGCTCGCTATTCCGATTCGCCCCGGCCCTTCTCAGTTGGAAGTCGACCGTAGGTGGTCCAATTGATTATCAAAGTTCTTTATTATAGGGGTCGGATGTTCACTTCCTACCATTTTACGTGGCTTGCACAAATTGTTGAAACTTTCCTTTCCAGATCATCTTTTCGATCAGACCTTGAAGGTGACTGCAATCGCCAATGTTATGACCATGTGTATCTTGAAATATACAGCACTTCTAGGATTTCTTTTGGGTTTCGGTGGACTCTCTCTAGGCTCGTTTTCAGTACTGCTTCGAGTCGTGAGTCTCCAAGTATATGTTTTTGATTGAATCGTTCAAAAGAGTAAATGAGTCAAAATTTAGGATTCTAGGTCATCCCTTAAGATCCGAGTCCTTATTTAAGGCATCAATGATGTCCTCGCTTTGAATTCCTTCAGCCAATGGGCCTGCATCATTTTGCTCCTAGTCTGTTGTACCTCCTTCTTTCTTAGGTTCTTATTCACTTCATAACTGAAAAGATCCAAGGTCGTAGGAGGCTCTCCGGCTTACCAATGCCCAAAGTCTGTCATGGGGTCGATTCCCCTTATCAACACCATAAGCATGATATTCTCGCAGGGATTGCGCACTTTTGTGACAATGACGTTGAATCTCTACAAGAAATCTTTGAGTGGATAGCCTGGCATCTAAAATAAATTGGGTAATGACATTACATCCTTGGTGTGAATCGCATACATCCCAAATTGCTTGACAAACTTCTGATTTGATTGATTGCATGAAAAGATGGACCTGGGTGGTAAGTGCGTAAATTGCATGGTCATTATTCTTTCAAGGAAAATGGGAAAACATCTGCATTCAATGGAATTCATTACTCTTGCGGGATCCATGTGCCACTTATAATTCACAAGATGTTGTCGGGGATCTATGTTCACAGAATACGCTGGCATGGTTGGAACATTGAATCTCCCCAGATACTCTGCATTTTCAATGGCTTCAATGAATAGGTTTCAACTGCAGGAGATGCTCCAATCGCCATCAGCCCCGTCCGTTTTCAAGTTATGGCCGCTTGTATTGCTAGTGAATGTTGTATGCTTGTCCAACGTTTGATGGTTGAGAATGCCGATTGAGTGGTGAATCGATTAGGATAGGGTCACGGATTGGTGACCATCCCTAATCATTCATCCAAATGGGGTGCGATCCATTAAGGTAGTAAGGAAGGGCTCTTGAGGTTTCACACCAAGTTTCAAGTCATTTGGAATCCATATGCCTGAGTTATGACCAAACCAGGATGGACCTGTGTTGAAAGATTGGTGATAATTTACTTGGAGTCCGACCCGAGAAAATTTGTTGTTTGCTTAGAGTCATCCCCTAGTTCACTTGGAGTCATAGAATTTGAAGTGCTGGGTTGGTGATGAAGGGTGTTTGGAGTCATATTGGTGTTTGCTTGGAGAAAATCTTGGTTTTCCCGAGTTTGACCTTGGGCCAGAATTTTCTGGATTTGCTTCGGGCCGAATGGGTGATTGCCCGAGTTTGACTTTGCATCGGAACATATAGAGTCTGCTTTAAGTCATATCACGTTGGTTTGCCAGCCTTTGGAAGTAACTTCTGATTATCAGTTCCTTGTCTATTCCTTGGCTGCAATTCAGCAGCTACCGCTTGATCCCCTATGCCTCGGTCAGTCACCGGACATAAGGAAAGTGGATAGTATGCACTGACTTTAAGTTGAATTCTGAATCCAAAACATGGGGGTACTCCGTTGCGGCACGGGTTCGGGTGCTTGGCACTTGGAAAAAAAATTAGGGTCTTCTTTTTATGATGGGTCGGTATGAATTCATTAAGAATGAATCGTACTCGATCCTTTTTAGTTTGGATACTTAGAAAAATATTTGGACTAAGAACGGATACAGATATGACCAATCAGTTATAGATGTTGGAGCAACGATCGGCTGGAAAGGAGATAGATTGGAAAAACGATCAGCTGGAATAATCGACTGCAATACGTGTTATGGAGGGATCAAACAGTTGCAGTTGTTGAAATGATCGGTTGCAGTTGTTGAAATGATTGGTTGCAGTTGTTGAAACGGTCGATCATTGAAGATGTAGGAGTAGCGATCGATCGTACACTTCTACATGGGTCATCCCCGATCCATTGAAAGTGCTATGTGACACGTGTGATCCATAGGGTTGGTCCTATTATGCCTATACCTTGTGTTTTCTAGGTCGTTTCATCGATCGCCCTTGTATTCGTCGAGCTATAGAGTGGTCTAGAAGGATCCTCTTTGTGGAGAGTGGCTGCTATATTTGTAGGAGAAGATGGTGAAATATCTTCCTGAAATTTCGACAGTGGAGTCTCCAGATCTAGAAGAAGTCACAACATGGATCACGGGTCCTACATCACTTATAATAACGATTGGCACCGATCGTTTTATTGGCTCCTTTTGGCATGCGGTCGATATGGTGGGCTCCACTCTTCAATATATTGATGTTTCCAAAGTTTCATGTGTATTCGACCTGTAGATTTTGAAATATTGATCGACCATTGTTGATTTGTACTGTCAATCCAACCGATCCGTATCCATATCAATTCATGCTGATCCATAATGAAGATGTTCCGTATCTGATCCATATTGGAGATGGATCATAGCCGATCCATTTTGGAGATGGATCATAGCCGATCCATAATGAAGATGGATCATAGCCGATCCATAATTGAGATGGATCATAGCCGATCATAATGAATCATAGCCGATCCATATTAGAGATGGATCGTAGCCGATCCATAATGAAGATGAATCATAGCCGATCCATGTTAGAGATGGATCGTAGTCGATCCATAATGAAGGTGGGTCATTTTCGATCCATATTGGAGAAGGATCATAGCCGATCCATTGAGAATAACGATCATATCCGATCATTTTTTAGTTGAAGTGTGAAATTCATACTTATCCAATTCCAAAATGATATTCGCATGCATCGTACGACCATCTTATGACTATTGTCCATAGTCTTGTCTATAATCGATCTTCAATCCCGTAACCATCTTTTCAGATTTTGTCTTGATGATCATGAAGTCTGTTGGGTTAAATCCGCCTATATACTACCTTGCAAATGGCGGGTTAACACATACATATATGTATATGATACATATATGTACATTTATATGTATAGAATATAAATCAGTTTACAAATTTAAGTAAAATAAAAGATTATATATATATAATTCAAAAATGTTCTGAATAAATTAGACTTCATAGGCCCAATATAAATCTAATAAGGGGAAAAAATTTAAATTCATGCATAACTTTCTCCAGGGGCTGGCCTGGTTTCAACTGAACTAACAAGGAAATTGTTGTGATACAGTTCAAAGACATACCAGATCGATGTTGAGCTATCTTATCCTAATTTGATATTGGATGGGCATACACGCTAGAGCGATAGGATTCATATTGAAATTGATTCTATTGCTCGTTCGGGATTGTTTTTAATTGACGCATATTTTCAATCAAATAAATAACCATTTTAATATTTTGATAGGGTAATATAAGTAGTGTATTACATATACCTTCCCATCAAAACATAATATTACGATCATGTAGTTGAAAAGTTATGACTATGTATAAAGATAGTAAGAAAAAATAGAGAAAAGTAAGGAGTATAACAATCAATGATTTTTTTTTTTATGATAACAAATGTTTATTTATATTTAATATTTATATTTAAGATCTATATTAAGTGTGATAGAGGACATATCCATGTAGATTACATAATGTAGTCGTAAATAGTGATGTATGTAATGTTAACAACGCAATCAAACTGTTTCGATGATGATGAATGATTTTTATGGTTACACGGTTATAATAATGCTCAAGCCATAAAAAATATCTTGACATGTTTCTTAAAAAGGAAAAGAACGATTCTTCTCAAGCCTTATTATTTAGTTATTCCACACATCCATAAATCATACTTCAATATATATAGTTGTTGACCACATAAAACCTCAAGCTAGTGACTAGCCAAAAAATGATACAAAATAGTTATAAGACTCATGTAGTATCTCATTCAAGCATAACAATCGTACTATTTAGGATGTATTATTCAAATCAAATAGATGGATATGTCCGACTTTGTTGTTGGTCTATCAAGGAGACATATAAGGAAATAGCCGAGTTTCCTCCAGGGAGTAAGCAACGACAAATCAAATCTAAGAAATGACACAATTCTAAAAGGGTGCGATGAAAATTTAGTAAGAGCAAGTTTGTTTTGGAGGTAGAAGAAAATTTCTATGAGGAGTACGATCAGAATATAGGTAAGAGGAATGTATCTTTCAAGGCATCGATTGGACTTTAAAGGAGAAAACTTTTAAACGCTAAATATTCTTTTATGTAAAAGGCCACTCAATATTTATGTAAATTGCACTGATTTTTTAATATAATTAGAGGCACATTTATTTATTTTATTTTATTTTGAACATCATTTTTCTAGAATTAAGCTATGTGTTGTAGTTCAAGGATTCTTCTGTCAAGATGATGAGTCCAGCTAAGATTACTAGGCATAAGATTAGGATAGTCACTTTAGGTAGAATTCCCAAGCATACGTGTTGTACACGGTTGATTATTTAATTCTAGGGGTAATCTTAGGGGCAGTAATAGGCAGTATAGGATAGTGATCAAAGTTCGATATATTTGTTATTTATTTTCGCATCTACGTTACCGTATATTATTTATCGTTTATTTACAAAAAATACGAAATATCATCATCAATGCAAAGAGTTTGATTTTGAAAAGAAAATATAATTAATTTCTATAAAGAAAAACAAATAAAATATTAATAACAATTGAACCATAAAAGAGTATCGAGCAAAAGAAAAAAAAAATAAAGTTATTTGCTCATCATTAAATTGAGAGTTTCAAAATTCAAAGGTAAAAACTTCTTCATATCTATCCTTGCCTTTGAATTGCTTTTTCTAAAGTTAAATTATATATGGTACCCACAAATTAAAGGGTATTTAAATAAGTAAAACTATATACGATATTTTCGAATAAAATATTTCAAAAAAAAAGGAAAAAAGGAGAAACTAGATATTGTTAAAAATGCGGATTATAGATTTGAAGGCTAGAATAACACTAGAGGGGGTGAATAGTGTTTTGTGGATTTAATAAAACTTTTTCAAACTTATGTAATTTAATCACCAACAAATGCAATACACAGACACAAATATAATCACAGAATCAGACACAGAGGCAAATAATAAGTAAAAGCAGTAAAGGAAAGAACACACCAGGATTTTATATTGGTTCGGAGTTACCCTACATCCATCCCGCACAATTGTATGGAATTCTTTTCAAAATAATCTCCCAAATTACACCCTCAATTTCAAGGCCACGAGGTACACCCTCTTATATTTGAGTCTGGGGCAAACTCTATTGATTTACCAGGCCACAAGATCACCTAATCGATTTCCGAGGCAATAATCACACCCAATTGATTTCAAGGCTCAACCGCACCTTTTACTCAACAGTTTGATTTACAAATAATCCTATAACTTTGAATAGCACCGAGATCTTATGGAGAGAGTGGCAGAGAATCAAACAAGAGATATTCAAGTTTGATTTACTTGGTATTTCGGTAGAGTATAGTTTTGGGATTCTTTAGAATAAATATGGAAGATGAAGAGGAGAGAAAATAAGTAAAATCTGATTAAAAATTCGTTTACAACTACTGGTATTTATAGAAGATCAACAGCCATATCTATTTGTGAAATGATACGGCGAATAGACACTTCTTTTGAAAATTTGAATTTTGAATATTAACCAGCACCATGTTGACATGGGGGGTAGGAGTATGTCGACATGCTCTCGGAAAAAATGGTGATTTTGATTTTCTTTTTAAAATTGTTTCTATAATTTTTCAAAACAATTTATAAACTTTTATAAATATAGTTGAATATAGTTTAAACATATAAAAGAGTTTACAAAGTAATTTTTAATATATAATCTTAATCTATAAAGTGATTTAAAATCTGAGTGTGTAAATATTTAAAAGCTAAATATTAAACAAGAGATAGTTTAAAATCAAGGACAAATTTGAAATCAAAATATTAAAAATGATAAAGATAATTTTGAGGCTAAAGTATTTCAAATATAAGAGATGTCTTTTTGAAAAGAAGGTTTTGAAAAACATTTTAAAATAAGAGATATATTTTTGAAAAGTATTTTCATAAAATTAGTGGATATCAAAAATAGGACCACTATATGTTCCACTAGATATTGTCGTGGGTTCCATCCCACTAGGGTTCCATCCCTTTAACAGACTCGAAGTGGATTCCATTCCACGAATAAATTTCGAATAAAGGTGTAGGTGCTTTCAAGAAGTTTTAACATAATTCTAGACTCAATACTTATCTTGTACTTTGAAATCTTGAACTCTAGACATCTTGATACTCGTGAGTCTTCAATCTTGATATCTTCGATCTTTAAATTCATCAGTCTTGTATCTCTATACTGTACAATCTTCATTGTTGGTACCTGCATGTTTATATCCTACATATAAATATATATCTAAACTATAATGTTAGTATTTATATTTTATAATAAGTCCTAAGGTTGTTGTCATCAAAACCATCCTTCTTAAGGACTAACAATCTTCCTCTTTTTTATGATGACAACCTATGTTTATAAAATATACTTCACCTTTACTATAACTCCCCCTAAAACTAATGACTCCCCATAAAACTAAAACTAAGCGCCCTCTCTTAATCTAAGCCTAACTACTCTAACTACTCTATTTTATAATTCTCCTCATTTGTCATCAACAAAAAACTAATCCTATACTTATATATATAACTCCCCCTTGATCTAATACTATCTAAACTAAATAGTAACAAGGAAGTATAATAAGCGAAACGGAAATTATTATATACAATGTTATATTTACATATTTATATGGATTATGGACACACAAATATATTTAAGTACATAAATTATAGAATTATACTTCTAATGAGAGTTTTTGATAATTGGAGATTTGTGAATTGAACAATTTGGATAATGAAAACAAAAGTTTCCGCATTGTTCAACCAAATTTCTATCTTTGTCAAAACAAACTTCGTCTACGCAGACCACCTTGTCTTTTTCTTCCATCGGTGCTTCTTCATCTTCTTCTTCTTCCTCTTCTTCTTCTTCTTCTTCTTCGTTGCGCTCTAAAGGGTTATGCACTTGAATGTTGGGAGAATCTTCTTCAATCAAAATAGGATTTTGATGATTATCCATTAGGAATTTTTGCAAATTCCGAAAAAAAATTCCTTGCTTTTCTTGTCCTTTTGCCATCTTTATTTGCCCAACTTGAAGTTCAGTCAATATTTGTATGGCATCCTTCAAAGATTCCTCAATCTTTATTACATGTGCCAGTGTAGTGCGTTGAAATGGACCAGAATGAGGAGAAGGAAAAGAAATTGTGTCATTTTGGTTTGATTTTGTGGAGGAGGCCGTTAACTTTAATTTTAAGAAGTTTAATGCAGAGAAAGAGAAGTGAGAAGACAGAAAAAACTTAATTTTATTTAACTACCAAATTTTTTTAGAGGGAAAATCAAATTTTCAAAATTTACCGTTTTATATCGACATGGGTGATAGAGGTATGTCGACATACCTATGAAAAAATTTTGGTTTTTCTTTTATACCTTTGTTTAAGTGTTAGTATGTCTATATTCTATGACTCGGTTACTGAAGAAATGCCTAGTTCTCTTCTTAATTTAGTAAATATAGATAAATTTAAGGGTTTGGTTAAAATATCAGCAATTTGATTCTCGGAGTTGATAAATTCAAGAGAAATAATATCTTTGCTTATATTATCTCTGAGAAAATGATGTTTGATATCAATATGTTTAGTCCTAGCATGATGAGTAGGATTTTTTAGACAAATTTATTGCACCGGTATTATCATAATAAATTGGTGATTTTAAAATTGTTAATCCAAAATCTTTTAAGGTTTGTTGCATATAAATGACTTGAGAGCAAGCCAAAGCAGTAGAGATATATTCTGCTTTAGTTGTTGATAAAAACAGTATTTTGATTTTTACTAAACCATGAAACCAGAGAATGCCCCAAAAAGTGACATGTTCCACTTGCACTTTTTCGGTCAGATTTGCAACCAGCATATTCAGCATCACAATAAGAGATTAAATCTAATGGATCATTTTTAGGGTAAAATAAACCATAGTCAAAAGTATGCTTAACATATCTTATGATACGTTTCACACTTTTAAGTGAGTCAATTTGGGTTGAGATTGATATCTTGCACAGAGACAAACACTATGCATGATATCAGGTCTACTCGCAGTGATATATAGTAGTGATCCAATCATTCCCCTATATAGTTTTTGATTTGCATCTTTTGAAAGATCTTCTTTATTTAAATCTTCATTGGTTGCCATAGGAGTGGGTTTTCCACTCGCAGTAGTCATACCAAATTTACTAACTAGATCCCTAGCATATTTTTCTTGACTAATAAAAATACCGTTATCTAATTGTTTTATTTGTAAACCTAAGAAGAAAGTAAGTTCACCCATATGACTCATCTCAAACTCGTTTTTCATTATTTCATCTTTATTCATTTCATGATTTGTTGATCCAAAAATAATATCATCTACATAAATTTGTACTAGTTGGATATCATTTTTATTTCTTTTAATGAAAAGAGTATTATCTACTTTACCAATTTCAAATTTTGATTGTAATAAAAAAAATATCTTAGTCTGTCATACCATGCCCTAGGAGCTTGTTTCAGACCATATAGAACTTTCTTAAGTTTGAAAACATGGTTTGGAAATTTTTCATCTTCAAAGAGTGGGGGTTGTTCAACATAAACATCCACTTTAACAAATCCATTTAGAAAAGCACTTTTAATATCCATTTGAAATAATTTGAAATTATTATAATTTGCGAAAGCAAGTAGAATTCTAATTGCTTCTAATCTTGCTATGGGTGCAAAGGTTTCATCAAAATTTATTCCTTCTACTTGACAATAACCTTGTGCGACTGATCGAGCTTTATTTCTAACGACATCACCCAGTTCATTCATTTTATTTTTATAAACTCATTTAGTTCCTATCATAGTTTTATCCTCTGGTCTAGGAACAAGTTCCCAAACATCACTTTTGATGATTGATTCAGTTCTTCTTGCATAGCCAGAATTCATGAATCATCATATGATGCTTCCTTTGGATTTTTAGGTTCAATAGATGATATGAAAGCTATAATACTCATGTTATTTAGTTGATTTCTAGTTCTAAGAACAGATTCAGTATTTCCTAGTAAATTTTCTATAGGATGATCTTTTAAAAGCTTTATTTATATAGTATATCAAGGATTTTATAAAAAAAATATGATATCGATGTATTAATCAATCCAATAACCTCCTGCAGAATATGAAGGAAATCAAGTTGATAATGATATAGACTGAAACTTAAATAATAAGAAAGTATAAGATTTTTCCCAACTTGATTTTTGTATATACTTATATTTCAAAATAATAAAGATCAACTTTACCTCTTGTGTATTATATAGTTTAAGATTATTTTACATCTATATGTTAGTAAGCCAATTATTCCCTACAAAATAAATGAATGAAATGAAAATCATAATCATACTAAACGAATACAAATAAGATGAACGACGATGTAAATAGAAAACTTAAGAACAAAACATAGTCAAGCTTCGTGTATTATAGAATTTACAAAATAACCAAGGATTATGTGATATATATGTATTAATAAATCCAATAATCTTATAAAAATATAAAGGAGACCATATTCATACCCATACAAATTGTAACAAAATAAGAAGAAAATAAATTTTGGACACAACTTTGAAGTAAAGATCTGCAATAATATATTAGAGGTAAAACAAAAAAATTCAACCTTAAATTAAATGAAAATAAAGATAATAAAATAAAAATCAAACCTTTAAATCCGGCTTGATAGATCAGTAAGCAAGATTTTTTGGAGGCTTTTAGACAATTTTTCCATGAAAACTACAATACTAAAAGCAACAGACAAAAACACAATCTTTGCAAGCATTGACAATTTTTTTGAATGGATAGAAATTAAAGAACTAACGATGAATTCAACCAAATTATAGTTAGATAAAAAAATAAAAAGATTGACTAAAAACTATTTGGATAGAATCTTTAAGTTGATTTAGATTGAAAATAGATATATTTTTTTTATTTTTTTTGAATTGTAGTATACGTACGAAATTGATACATGAGAAGAGATAACATAATGAAAAGAATTTAAATGGAAGGAATGTAAAAAAATGATAGAAAACAAATAAGGAATGAAAAAATTGTAATACTAACACGAAGAAGAGGAAGAGATCTCTGCTAGATGACAAAGAAATAGTGATTATGAGTTTATCAAAAGAAAAAAGTATATAAGAGTATTTTATCAAAAAATATAATGATAACATTAATCATTATGCCAATGATGATAGATTTGTGGAATATTGAAAAAATTTAGGAGGTTTAAAATGAAAATTATACCAAAAGTTAAGAAGAATTTACTATTCAGTATGAGGGTGAACGAGAGATAAGAATACTAGGAGTTCTATATTTTCTTTCTTATACAATAGAGTAGATTAACAGAAAATGCCCGTTTTCATATTATAAATGCAGTTCTTAAAATATAAGAAACGATAAAATGAAAACATAAATTCATCACCGTCAAAAATTAAACTCGTAAATCCAATCTTGCATCCTTCAAATCAAGCGCAAAGATGAAGATTATTAACATTTCAGGCTTCTTGCACTATTTAAGATGCAAGGTACGATGAAGTCATTCAAATGACACAAATGAACATTATTTAGACGTATATTTTTATGTTATTTAGTTGTATAAAAAGATATCATTTTTAAAATAAAATGCAAGTTAATTTACGTAAAACTATTAAATTTAAAATCTTTAAATTAATAAACATTATAAATAATGCAAGATCCAAAACAACATTAAGTTTTGCACTGCATGTTTAAGATCCAAAACAACATTAAGTTTTGCACTGCATGTTTGAGAATTATATAATTTATATCATTTACTTTCACAACATGACACTTAATAGATAAATTCGGGGGAAAAAAATGTTTTTGTTGGAGAAACGCAAGTTACATTGAAAGAAAACAAAACATCAGAAAAAACATGGATTTGAACATTTACTGATTTATACCAATTACCTTTAAACATGTCATTTCAGTTACATAATGTAAAACATTTCGGAAAATACTAATGAACTAAAAAAATTCGATTAGCTTGAATTTTAAAAGTACAATATGCTATGAGACCATCAAAACTGCAATCAACGATGTGACCATGAACGTCTAATTACCAATATCATTTATTCCAAAAAATAAATTGAAAATAATTTTTTTTAGGATGATTTAAATTGGGGCATTTCACTAGAAGGACAAACTTTGCAGTCCAATTAGTTTCTAGGGCCCACATCAACAAGAATTAATTTCAACACCAAAGTCAACAGAATAATTACTTTTAAGGACAAAGTCAGCAGTCCAATTACTTTCAAGGACATAATTTCATAGGTTTTTAGGCCTTAGAAACTAATTATTTTGCATTTTGTCCTCAAAGGTAATTATTCCAGTTGTGTGTCCTAGAAACTAATTGCACTTGCTAAAGAGACCCCTGTGGCTAATTTCCACTTTTTTAAATTTGTAGATGATAAAAGGCTTGCACTATATACAACGCAAGTTACTAAACGTGTGTGTGACATGAATGTATACATGTGGTTTTGATAATTTGCATTGCATGTAATGCAAGTTATCTTATGTAGTCGGAAAAAAAAATTAATTTCTCTCACATAAAATAAAACAAAGATTTTGTACCAATCATAATACAGAAAAAAACTTTGAAATGCAAATGCATTTTATCAAATAATTGTGCTGTATCATCGCATTTTCTTATCAAGCATGCGGCCGAATCATAAAAATAGAAAATAAAAATAAAAAGAAATCAATTCATCTTCGATACAATATTTAAATTAAAAAATATGGACAAAAGTTAACAAATCATTGTTACGGTCAAATTTTCCGCAGGTTAAAAACAGACTCAAACGGATAGATTGGATGGAGAAACAATGAAGGAATAAACCCAAAAAGTTAGAGAGATATCAAGAATGAAGAAATGATGGAATACAAGAAATTTGGCGAAGTTCGAAACCTATAAATCACGTCTGTACCGACCTGATTTGAAGACCATCGACTTGAATTCAAGACCTGATTTGACAAGAGGTCAATGAGGGGAGCTAAGACATGGAGAAAAACTTGAAGAATGATGGAAAAAACACCGAGTTGATTTTTCTCTAGAAGATCGTGTTGGACGACTCGATTTTCATGCCTAGATATTCGGATCGTGGAGTTGTGATGTTTTCAAACGTAGATGGCGAGATTGCAGCAGGAAATTTGTCTATAAATACCAAGCTACCTACAATTAGAAGAGGACTTGGACATTTTTATTCTTTTCAATCTTTTTCTTCCCTAAACATTTCAAAATCGTATATCTACTAGATTGTGTTCGGATCTGACTTATAATTATTACAATACTAAGAGAATCAATCAAATAAATAAGATTAGACGTCGTAATATTTGCCGAACCATTGTAAAAAGTGTTTGTGTGTACTTGTTTCTTTCTTTTGATTATTCTAGTTGATTTATATTTTTGGTCATTTATGTTAGGATGTTGTGTCATTTTTCGGCGCAGTGCTCACAAAACCAATTTGACATTCTTTACTTGTCAAACCATCAAAACAAAACGAACTGATGATGAAATAAAAAAATATGAACAAGAAGAATAAATTTTTATTGATTTCATTTTTGTCGTTTCGTATTAGATTCCTATGATGCAACTCAAGTAGTTGGACTAATTTTGTTCTCCTTTTGCAATGACTATTTTATTAATTAATATTTGTCGCAAAACAAGTGAAATTAACTTTAAGAAAACTGCCGCTTTTTCTACAACTGCAAATATTTGAAATGTAAAATGCAATTATTTGCACTTTTTATCATATTAACTCCCAATTAATTGGAGATGTAATTTTGGAAAAAGCCAAAATGTACTCCTGCTTTTGAGAATGGACGGTCATGTATTATGTTTCAGAATGAGGATGACCACATTAAAAATGTACTTAATAATTAGAAATAAGTGCACTTTTGATCCACAGCCTCAAAGATGGGAATGCGACCTACTTAAAAACGATAAGAACATCTGACAATAAATGATAACTAGTAAATACGTTTACATGATTGCCATTTGCCATACTTACTAAAAATATTCCAATAAATTTTCAAGAGAAACATACAAAGTCCTAAACGCATGCAATCCCACATGTCAGTAAGTTTTACCAACGTATATTTAACAAGCATCGACATCACTAGCTATAAAATTGCAACAAAATTGGTATTAGAGATGCTACAGCTGGTGAGCTCGATCATTTAAATGGATTGTTGGACATGCACTTGCTCCGCCGGTAGTAAATTGAGATGTATCCATATACAGATTTGACAACTAGAATAGGAATGGATCCGTTTCTCTAAATGTTCATAACAACTACCCAGAAATGTACACAGCTAATATTATTTGTGGCATTTCTAACAGAAAAAATAAAAATATTCATATACCCCTCTGAAACAGACATTTCATATATAAATAAATCAAACAAATTAACTGTACAACTCATCGCATGCCAAAACATGTAAAACGACACTGTATCATACTTCATACTATCACGACGAGCTTCTCTCGAAATACGTACAGCAGTATTAATCAAAAGTGATTTCCTTATCAAAGTTCAACCTCATGCAACTCCTCTCCAATTTGAGTGCCATTGATTTGCAGAGAAGAGCTGCTGCTTGATCCAGTGGACGGTGGATGATGCGGTAGAAAAGGAGGCGAACCTGCAAACCCAGACCTGGGTCCAGACCCAGGTCCAGACCCGGACCCGTTAGGAATTGTTCCGCTCCATGATGCTGCACGGGTTCGAGAGAGAGGGCCATTGGAAGAGTTTCCAGAAGGGATGTTGTCCATGCTTGGAAATCTTTGCAGTGATGAAGGCGGCGATGATGAACTGAACTGTATTTCTTTTGATTCTGACATCGAAGAATCGGCATTGGTTCTGAGTTCTTCACCACTTGCTGCTGCTGTTATGGGATCGCTATCGTGTTCATTTGAAGTAGGGTGTGCAGTGGGCACGAAGAACCTGGTGTTCGCTGATGGCTTTATTGAGGGAGTTATGGGAGAGTGGAATGAATTTGTTGACCTTACACTGCTTTGGCTTGAATTTCCCTTGTTGAATGTGTCCACGTATCTGATTGAACAAAATATATGAACATAAACATTGTGCTTATGGTTCCTAAAAACCCTTTAAAAAATTAATCAAGGTTGGCCAGTATATCGAGTGGCTGTTATCTGTAAATCTTAAAATAGGATCTGAACCCCAAATCCAAAATGGATTATGAACCAAATAATCTGAATTGTTTTAAGTTACTGTTTCTAAATGAGTTATGGAAAAGAAAAAAATACGCAAAGCTTTCTATATTCGTAATCAATAACTATACCAAATTTATTATATTAGCTAATATCTACTGATTTGATGAATATAATATACTTCAGAGACTGCATTGTGGCCTAACAAAAATATTTTCTAATTATCTTGTCAAATTTGACAGATTTCTGTTAGTGACAATTTGGCTCTACTCCCCTTGAAATTGAACTTAATATTCAATACACAGCCGTTATCTCTCTATATACTTTTGGATTAGGCGATTTTTTTTAATCCAACAAATCTCCTAAGATCCACGAGCATCTACGCACAAAAATCAGTGAGAAATTCTATTTTTCCCTCCAAATATTTGCCGTTTTTACTGCAAATATTTGTATTATGTACTTTCTTCCTTACCGGTTTTTTAATGTTGATTTTCAATGTTTTTTAATGACTTGGATGAGTTTCAAAATATAGAAACATAATTTAACAGAATTTTTGTGTATTGAGTTTGTTTTCATGAACCTGATCCAAAAACCCATTTCTGTTAAACAAAGGAACTTTTTGTTTAATCCCATGTAATTTATTAGTACTAAGAAAAAGACATCTTGCTTTTACACTGTAAATTTCCCTAAATTATTTTATGTTGTAAATCTTGTCCCTAAAATATCAAATAATAAAATCATAATACAAATTCATTACCGTCGAAATTTACTAAACCAAATCATAAATCTTAACCAAAATTTTCAAATCCAACGCAAAGACGGAGATCATAACATAGCATGTAGTTTCCACTTTCTGAAAAGCAATACACCAGGAACTATCCAAATTTCACAAATAATATTTTGCATCTTTTATCCAAATAAAACGAATCATTATTATAATTATAATATAGCGAAAATCTTCATGCGGCTTACATTATCAATAATGCAAAGCATAAGAAACCACAAAAATTGCACTATCGGACAAGAATTGGAACATTTGATAGCTTATATCATTTATCTGCATAAAACATGCAACTCAATAAATAAACTCAAAACAATGACGGCCTGCATTGCAGAAATGCAAAGTACTATAGAAGCAACCCAAAAAAAAAACATGTCTTGAAACATTAATTATTTTAGGTCATTAACATTCATACAATATGTCGTTTTAATTACGTAATGCAAAGAATTTTAGCATTTATTTTTTGGACAATAAAATTGACTGTCAATTAGAGGAAAGCACTCTGGACATTTTAGCGAAAATAAACTTGAACTTTTCAAATAACTTGCATTTTAGAAGTGTACAATGAAATCATCAAAATTGTAAACTATGACATGACTTTGAATGCTTAACAATTTATAACATTCAAAAATAAATAAATTCACAATCTTTAAATAACCTAAATTGTAGATAATGCAAAAGGTTTGTAGTTTGCAATATAAATAATCCAAGTTACGGAACTGTGTACATGACTTGTATTTTACAGTCAAAGATAAAAAACAGTTGCATCAATCATATTTCAAATAAAAAACATAAAAGCGCTTTTCTTTTTTAAATTTAAAACATATCTTTCATGCATTTTAGCAAAGAATTTTTGTGTATTATGCACATATATTTTCAAGTCAAAAACCCTCAAGTTAGCAATTACAATAGTTCCATATTCAATACAATATTTAGTTTTTTTAATTAAAAGACGATGAAAATTAACATATAAGAAACTCAAGAATCAACATGGCAAATTTCCCTCGCTCTTTAAACAGTCGCTATAGTGAGAAGAAAGAAGAAATTACGTGAGCTTCAGAAAAAAAAGGAAGAATAACCAATGTGGGAGGCAAGAAGGAAGATCCCAGAGGCATTTTCGATTCACGCGGAATGGGAAATATACAGAGTTGAATGACTCCATGGAATTGAGGTTTTAATTCAAGATATCTTAAGTTGAAACAAAGACATACCATATTATCAAACATTTCGAGGAGAACTAAAAAAGAAAAGGATCAAAACATAATTGGTACTATTACAAAATTGCATGAGCATGTGCAGACTAATTTTACAGTATATGTAACTAAAATTCCAAAGAGATAATTTCAAAAGTAAAGTTCACGTGAAAGATCCATACCTTGAACGAACTCCCATCCTTCCCCGGGCAGAAAACTGATTTTGTGCAGGAGGAATTGGAGGAATCCCTGAATTTGATTCTGAAGGAGCTGGAGAATTAGTTTCTGGAACCCCATTGAAGGAAGCATGACTTTGGCTTTTGAGAGCATTATTTATGTTATAGTCTGGTACCCCATTTTGAAACACGGAGGTGGTTGGGGGAGGAGGTAATGCAGTTACTTCAGCTGGAGCTGCAGCTCCTTCCTCAACCCATCTCTTAAGCTTTTCATCATAATAAAACTTGTTGCTCTCGCCAAGTTTTGCCTAAATCCATTGACCAATGATGGTATAAAGTGTCAAACAAGAAAATATGGCCAGCAAACAGGCTTACGGGCATGAAACCGCAATTACTACTTTCATTTTTTTAAACCAATTGCATAAACAAATTGATCAAAAAAGGTGCTGTTCTCACAATCTACTCTTTTGACTACCATAAATAATTTAATCAAAACTAATACATGCACTCAAATGGAGCTAAAGATTACGATAATCGTCAAGATTTTAAGTTGATATGATGATATGGAGGACAGTGTCATATAACTAATACAAATACCTGATGATCAGTGCGGGACCGAGAAACCCAACCTATGGTTTTCTGAAATAGCTGGGAACCAATGCGTCCGAATCTTGAAGGTGTTCCAGACGTTTTATTTTCAGCTGAACCCTTTAGACAGTAATAGGACAAGAATTCAATAAACTAATAGATCGAGTAAATCTAAAAAAGAAAAGTGAATATCATAAAACTGAATATAAAATTATGGTAAAATTAGTTTCGTGACTTCTCTAAAATTAGCACTAATGGATGCATCTACCTGCCTACCAAAGTCCGGCTCCGATATGCTTCTGTTGTGCATCGATTTTCTACTTCCTTCGCTTGCCAAATCACTCATAGCATCCACAGAGGCTGATGGAACTAGTGATGACATGGCCATTGTTGATTGGCTACCTGATCCTCTAGGACCCATTGAGAAGTTCCCTTTACTATCAGTACTGCTACTTGGAGGTATTGGCGGCAGCCCTGCTGGAGGGGACCCAATGATGCGATGAATAGACCTATCAATTGATGTGAATAATTTATTCACAAGTTTTCCAGGGGCTAAATTTGAGCTATATCCACCCTGGATTATTAATAATAATATATTAATATGAAGTGATAGCATAAAAAATGTTAGAATTACACTGGTGATTTAGACTAATGATATTACTTGTTGGTGTGTTCGTAATCTCTCTTCTAAAGACGCAAATGATGTTTTTAGCATTTCCAAATCAGGGGTACGACCAGAATTTTTCAGCAACTTTAATGATGCTTGGCAGTACCTGCGTTAAAACATGAAACTGAAATTAATGAAAAATGCATGATATATAGACCGTTAGAGGGAGAAAATTGTTTACCACTTACTTCAATGACTCAGAAATCCTCCCTATTTCAGCTAGCATGTAGGCGTAAACCAACTTATATGGCTGAAAAGGCTGAAGAACAAACTGGGAATTTCCTATAGCTTTCGAATATTCATAAACTTCTGTCCTCTGAAAGAAATTGGGAAGTTGAATTAGCAAAGAAAGTATCAAAAGTAAACAACTGTAACAGGGGACTCTTCAAATCCGTCTAAGCAAGCATTATATGATGTGCTTCAAACTTTGACGAACTGCCCAAACTCCACAAAAGACGACAAAAGTGAACCCAATAATTATTGCCCAGTGCTGGTTTTGTAGCAGACTGGTACTCACAATTTCCTAACATTAATAAAATGAAAGCTCCTACTCCAACATATTTCTTGTAAGCATAAAAAAAATTAAACTGCAAATTACAAGTTCTTATACACAATGTAATATCGAAAATAATAGTGCCCAAACTAAGATCTATTCTTTCTGGTGTGCATGTGTGTGTACACACATATATACATACATACACATACATATATACATACATGGCAAGAATCGGCTACACCTCATTTTTGCTACCTCAAATACCCCCTGATTTCAACCACACGTTCCGATTAAAATAATAGGATGAAATCAGAGGGGAGAAACTACAATTATGTAAATCGGAACATGTGGTTGAAATCAAAGGGGATTTGAGATGTAGCAAAAATGAAGTGTAGCCGATCCATACATATACATATACATACATACATATACACACACGTATATACATACATATAAGTGAGTTTGTGTGTATGTATATGGAAACAAATAAAGAAAAAAGTCCTAGCTGGTATATAAACTAGGTTTACAAAATCAGAATATCCTTATTATCCCTAGGAACTGAACAGTTAAGAACGCAAACCAATTTAAAATAATGATTGTCTAATACACGAGCTGAAAGTGAGAGCAGGCATGCGCTTTTCTATGAGCTGAGCATACACGATAATTGCAGTAATTTGCTGTTAAAATATTATGATAGAGTTAAACTCTACAACCAATTGAATTCAAACAGAATATATAGCAAGGGAAATTGGTTTGTTGATAGTGAAGGTAACTTTTAACACAAAAGTCTAGTTACCTGTATGGCTTGAGGACTGGGATATGTTCGTGGACAGTTCCAATGATCTGCAGCAATAAGACATAATCTAGCACTATCAGAGTAAGACTCAAAATTCGCTTCAGCGACCAAGTAGCAAATATGTGCAGCAATAATCTGTGTTAACAAAAGAATTAGACTGCCATTATATGGGCATGACTAAGATGAACTACAAAACCAGTAGAATCACATATGAACCTCTTTTCTCTCCTTCAAAAGACAATCTCCGAGATGAATCATAACAAGTTCATCGTCCTTTGTCCTGTTTGCAGTTATTATCGCCAAATTCTCTTCCCAATCATCTAGCATACCATTTGCTACGACCTAAATCATGTATAAAAATCAAATGCGAAATATGTCACAAGAAAAAGATATCTGAATGCAGAAAGGCTAAAACACCTGAAATCAATTTGCTCAAAAATACGCAGAGACGGATAAAGACGTGGACTCCCACCCACAAAAAAATAAATAATAAATAAACAAAACAAAAAAAAACACCACCACGAACGCACACAGACAAGACTTGTCTCTATCCACGTTATTTCATGTTCATCATCCTTGCCTTTTTTTACATGGATGAGGTCGGCCATATGAATTCTCGTTCCCCATGAGCTTTTCTTAAAGTTAAACTTAACTTTTTTGGATCATTTTGAATACTTTCTTCCCATGTTAATTTTGGTCTTCTTTTTTGACTTTTTCCTTCTATGTAATTATTATTATTATTATTATTTTCCATATTGGAATGCCTCTCTGTCTTCTTCGTATGCGTAAATTTCGTGTAAGTCTATTTTCTCTAATTTTCTCATTTATGGATGTCATTTTAGTATTACTCTCACTTTCACTTTCTCATTTGGAATTTATTTCTATTTTAGTAATTCCTATTATCCCTCTTAACATTCTCATTTCTCCTACATTTATCTTATCTTTTTGTTTTTTTATTAAAGATCAACATTCTGCTCTGTACATTATGATCAATCCAATCCATGTTCGACCGGAATTTTCCTTTCGTTCACTGAATAAAGTTCTCAGATACACAAGCATTTCCCATTTAAAAATTATGTGGCAAATATTACCATTTAATTTGCGAAAACATAATATAGATTCAAAGGTACTAATTCAATGTGTAATGCAACCACTGCATTTTATTACAGCTAAATGACATCAAAATTTACAAGGTATAATCTCAATGACTCTTGACATCCTATCAAATACTTTTGCGATTTTAAATGGCCAACTCAGAAAGAGTGGTCTACACATTTTAGAAACATTCCCCATGAACTCTTAACAAGTTTAGGGGACTTGTTAACTCTACTCGCTAGCCAAGGAACGCTTGTTTTATACAAAAAACACTTTCTCCCCCATTTGGCAAGCAATTTGCGAACATATATACACAGCTTTTCAGAAGAAAAAGGAAACCACAACCAGCCTATCTCTTTCTTCAATAAAGGGTTCTTCTCCAGTTAACAGATGTGGTCTTCGTGTACAACTTAATGACTGTAAAGTTTCTCAAACTGATGCCATGTTACCGTTTTAAATGTATATATACTGGGGGTAAAATAACTGTTGTAAAGAAACAAAGAGCAAAAAAATCACTAATATCACAAAAACAACACTTAGAACTCTAAATTATCTTGAACCTACATAGAATGTTAAGTAAATTAAAAGGGAAGTTTTCGTACTTTCAATCCTACAAAAATAAATTTGAAATATAACTATCATATTCACTCAATTAAATATCAGTGCAGATATAATAGTAGGAAAAATCTGTCAAATACCATCAGTCCTTAAGCAACCAATATTGAAAATAATATTGAACTATAATAGAAAACAATCAACCTGGGCCATGCCATGAGGTCCATTTTGAACTCCATAGTTTTCTGTAGAAAACACATCTGCAGGTTGACCAGCGATAAGTAAACATAATGTTCGTAATGGTGAGCCAGAAGCAAACTGAAGCTGAGCCATCTTCTTCACGGTATCGACATAAAACTGCATTGGATTATTTTCTAAACATGAATAAAAAGGTTGATTGACATGTTCATGATTTCTGTGACAAACAAGCATACAGTACGTGAAATGAGGTATAAGGTATACACCTGCCCTCCAAGCTGTGATGCTAGAACAAGAGCAGGGCCCCACAGCTGACCATCCTGTGCACATTGAAGAGCGTCTTTTCTTCTACCAGATACAAGAAGATTCTGAACCTCAGTTGCAGTTGCCTAAAATAAGAAGATGGCAGTATATTAAGAGGTGAGGGTATTTTACGGAGTTAGAATAGATGGCTTTGGACTAAATAATTTATATACTTGAATCTTTGCTTCAACAGGAAGATTTTGAATGCAACACATTGAAGAACCAAACTGCATCAAATGAGATTTATTATTTTTAGCAGACGCAAAGAGTTTGGCCACTGCTGATTCTGGACCATCGGTTTCCTGTAAGAAAACAAAACTGCAGATAAGGAAAGAGAAAACTTGTTCCAAACTGCTGGTGCTTAACAATTCTTAGGGTTCAGGTTTTAGACATGATCCAAACTAGAATATCAAACTTTCCTTCCTCAATAGAAGTGACTACTAGCTTAGCCGAAGCGCTTATATAGATAATTATATGTAGGTCTCCTGTAAAATTACATAAAAACCCAAACCATAAAAAAAAAATGCAACTATAAATGAACCAATGGATGTAAGTTTGAATTAATGGTTACGGTTGCCGTTTGCAATAAGGAAAATTCGTTGCCATACCAATTCTACTGGTAAAGCAAAACTTAAAACATTATTGTTACCGAACCTCGGTATACTGATAAATCAGTTACCGTTGATCGGTAATGAAAATTTATCATTGGATAAGAGTTAATAAAACTTTAGTTGTGTATTTACATTTCAACAAACATAATATTATTTGTATTTATCTCAATCGATACAGTATTGGTTAATACATAATTCATTACATTGATTTATGTTTCAAATGCTATGAGCTTTTAGATGAACTACCATTTTAGCTTACAAATACGTCGAAAAATTCATTAAAAAGTAAAGTTTGAAAAAATTGAAAGATAAAAAAGGTCAAGGAATCAAAAAAAAAATAGAATCAATATTATGAAATATGATTTAGTTATAAAATAAAAATAGATTAAGGTTAACAAATAGGAATACAGAACGACTAGTAATTCCATTACTCGTGGTTTTGATATTTTGTTAGCGTTAATTTACCGACGATGTCGGTAATTTAACATTATCATACCGATTGTACTGATATAACTATTTTTTTGTTACCAATGATTTGGTAATGGCAAACGTAACAACCCTAGATGTAAGGTACTAAGGTTAGTGTATTATTTGGAAATGGTTAAACGGACTATAACTTTAGATAAGGGAGGGAAAAAAAAATTGGTCACCCCACATCGAACAAAATCTTAACACTACGATGTGACCACCTACCGAAAGACTCACCTAAATTCAGTGACCATGCATGTCGAAATTTCATCTCATCCAAAATTGATGCCCCTTTAACAATGCCTTATCATTTTAAGCAACTAAAATGTTCAAATGACAAAGATAAGATTGGGTAAGAAGCAAAGTAATAACGTGCACGCGCATGCATGTGTATGTATGCTTATGCACATGTGTACACACACACATATGTATAGACACACACATAGATATGCACGCGCGCGTGCGCGTGCGCACACACACACATACATACATATATGTAGATATATGTATGTATGTATATGTATGTGTGTATATATATATGTATGTATGTATGTATATGTATCAGTGTATTGTGCTAGTATACACATCAAATGTTTTTAACTTGACTTATGGTTTCATTTATGGTATTTATAAGCGGCATTACTTCATTATCGTTTCCTCTCTTTCTCACGTATTTCTCCTTTCTATTCATTTTTCCTTTGACTTTGCCATGCATATTCAAGAGGATAGCTATGTAATTTCACATTATGTTGAAACAATGACAGTTGTGTTCAATTCAATCAGTTCTCTTTAATAGTGATAGAGATGTTGTGTTATGGGATCCTTGGATGAAAGATGCTAAATTGTCGATGCTTGTCATTGTTGGTTTTTTATTTGAAAATGTTATAGACTTTTTATGAATCAGTTTAAGCTCATTGATTCAAACATTAATTGTGCATAAAATTTGGTTCTAAATTCAAATATACTTTTTTTTGTGTTTCATAAACAGAGTATTTCAGTATCTAACTTTCAGCATATGCCGTATGTAACTGCAAAACCATGCATATCCTGATAAAAATCGTAAGAATTGTTGTTAGAGCGTAGAGAACAAAATGGTAGCAAACGGGGAAGCTCCAGCAGGAGGAAGTGCAGCAGATGCTGCAAGCTTGAGGAGGAGACGAAATGGAGCATGTGGTGGTGGAAACAGTGGTGGAGGGGCAGGAGGAGCAAGCACCATGCTTTAGTTCTACATCGATGACACTGCAGGTCGCAAGAAGTCTCCTAACACTGTCCTTGTTATGAGCATTGGTTTCATTGCTGCTGTTGCATGTCTTTGGAAAGCTTTACCGACATTGAAGAAATCAGCGTTAGAAAATATGAGGCAGCTGAAATGTACTTTTTAATTTCTCAATTTGCTTAGCTATACCTGTACATTTCATGGAAATTTTACTATGAAAAGACCATTAAGAGATTTCTTGTTTTTTGGTCTTTTGTTTTAATATGGGCTGGTAGTTTTGTTTTCTCATAATAATCATTTTAGGTACTTCATACTTCAAACTGTAGATTTAAGTTTCTTAAAACATTATATTCCCACATCACCAGAATGATTGTAATTATTGTATAACAGTAAATACCAAGTTACACACATCCTCAGCAAATATTTATGATATACGATATGGAGTAGGGGTGGGCATTTAACCGACCTAACCAACTTAACCGACTCAACCGACCTTGGTCAAAATGCATTAACCAATAAATTCGGTTAACCGAATATTCGGTTAACCGACCGACTTTAATCGATAAAAGTCGGTCCGGTTAACGGTTAATCATATGTTATGTATCCGTTAACCGTTAACCGAAAATAATTTTGCATGTTTAAATTAATGGCTGCTCAACGAACTACGAAGCCACCTGACCCATCATTAATATCGCATAACAAACATATAATAGATACCTAGTGTCCGCCGCTTTCACAATACATTGTATCAGAGTCTCGGAGCTTATCGATCTCGTTCCCAAATTTCTCAAATCTACCAATTTCTCAAATCTGTTGATTTCTCATTCTCTGAATCCTGATCGTTCTTGGAAAAACCCAAATCAACACAAAGCCTCTCTACCCATCTACCTAGCCGATCAACACAAATTCAAATCGATCTGTTGATCTATAAATTCAAACATGGTGAATAATAGTAGGAAAAGAAAAACGTAAGTGTATTAATCATTTGATTATGTTTATTTTTAGTTTTATATGTTTTATTTAGTTTGTATGGACTGTATAATTCGTTATACTCAATAAAATGAAAATATGACCAAGTTGAACTTATTTTTAATTGATATTAAGTTCGGATTAAACTGCTTTTAAAAAATACAAATTCAGATCGATTTATACAGAGCCTCAAAACTTATTTACAGTTGATATTAAGTTCGATAAAACTGTCTAAGCGAGGAGGAAAGAAGGATGCAACTTTAAAATGAGTTAACGCTCACAAACTATGTCTTAATCTCTATTATTTTGAGTTCCAAATGCTTTGTTAATGATTAGTGGAATATGTTGTGGAGTTCTTACATTTATTGATCTAGCTTTGCCTGGTCTATTCTTTTTATTAAACTGGTCCAGGTTGCACTTCTGTTTTCAATAGGATATTATTTGTTCACTCAGTACATTACTCTACTTGTATATTTGCCTTTGAATTGCCTATACATGTGTTGATTTACCAGTGGGTAAGTTTATATGTTCTTTGTTTTAGTTCTATGTGAGACTAACTTGCTAATTCAATTATTTTGGATCTGCGCTGTCAAGTGAGGATTACAGGGTATTATAATAGCGTGTGGGTTGTGTTTGTACACAAGTGCTTGATGTGTATGTAGTGTACAGGGTTACATTAATATACATAGGTGTGTTTAGGCGTGTGTGCATGGCTGTTCTAGTGAGTGTGTGACCATATATATACATGTAATACGTGTGTTGTGTTTTTAGTGTGCATATTGAGTATATGTGTGGGACACAGGGACAATGTGTTTAAATAGGTGTGGGTGTATGTTGGTTGGGTTCATGCGTGAGTGATTTGATTAACGAGGTTATATATTTATGTGTGTGCAAGGTTGTATATTTATGTGTGTGTATTTTTCCCTGTATGCGTGTGATGTTGTCTTATGTTGCTGTGTATATTCTTCTTGATTTCATTTGTTGAATTGAGATACTATGGGTTTCTTTCACTTTGTTTTAGGGTACTAAGACAAGTCTACATTTTGTTTAATTGAACTGAGTCATATATCATTTTACGGTGAATAAATGACTTCATGATATATCATTTTACAGTGAAGGTTTAATGGTAGTCCTATATACATATATATTTGTTGGTATAGAAACATGCTGAAACTAAAGCCTCTGATTCAGTGTTTGTACCTCCTATCTGTATGTTTTTTCAAAAAATATATGGTTGCACAAAACATGCACACAACAGCAAGTCATAACCGTTTATACATTTTCAGAAAAATGAAATCAATGTTTAATGGTATTTCAGAAAAACATAACTGTTTACAACTTTCAGCACACAATAGCAAGTCATAGCTGATACACACAGATATGAACCATGTATTTCTAATCTAAAAAAAAAAAATTGTTTTTCATGCACTATAATAGGTACAAATAGGTAGTTCTAGAGAAACAAGAGATGACGACGAGTTTGTGAAAGAAGCAGATGATGAGGAAACCAGCGAAGAAGACATCAATATTAGAAAACCTCCTCTACACCTGGTGCTCAAGCCTTCTTCTAGAAATCTTTCTCCGGTATGGGAACACTTTACTGAAAACGCTAATTTCAATTGTCAAAAATGTATATGCACCTATTGTGGTCAACAATTTGCATGTGATTTTAAATTAAATGGCACTACACATTTAAATTATCATATAAAACATTCATGTAAGTCTATTCCACGTGATAGTGATAAAAGACAAAAAAACTAGCTTGTGGAACAAATAGCGATAGTGAAGGTAGTTTCAATCTTATCGCATTGTCATTAAATAAAGAGGAATATAGAAAAGCATTAGCTTGAATGCTAGTTATTGGTGAACTCTCTTTTAGTTTTGTGGAGGGTGAAGGTTTTCTTCAATTTTGTCGGAAATTGTGTCCTAATTCTAAAGTTCCTTCACGAATAACAATTTGTAGAGATATTCATACATGTATAATATGTTAACTATAACCAAAGCATATTCATACATGGGTTTGATGGTTTTATAAATAGATTGTACATGCTATCATGCTTCAGTTTACATTGATTGCACAATTTGCACTAATGTATTGCATAGTTCAAACAGATTATACATGCTTCAGTTTATAGAAAAAACATATTATATATATGTTAATTGCTCGGTTATATTGTATATTTTGATTTTATTACTCAATTATATATATTAATTGCTTACTTATATTGCTATACATATTTATCTTTGTTGTTTGCACAGACTTGGAGAATGGAGTTTAGTCACAACTTTTAATTTCTTTAGATCTGGCTCTCTGCAGACTATGTTATTTTACTTATTTGAACTTTGTAATTGTATTAAACATTACTTTATTTTTATTTTATGTGTAGACTTTTGAGGTTAAACGTTCCTCTGAGGTAACTCATTATGTATGTTATTTGGACTATGTTATTGTTAAGACTGTTAAGACTATGTAATGTGGACTCTGCAGTAACTCATTACGAATGATTCTTTATGTTTATTACTGCAGCATTACTTTTTAAGACATTAGTGCAACATTACTCGCAACTTGATAGTCGGTTGACCGAGCTAGTATAAAGGGTTAACCAGTCGATGGTTAACCATTCAAATTAAACGGTTAACCGGTTAAATATAATGACTAACCGGTTAAATATAATGGTTAACCGCGGTTATATTTAACCGGTTCGATCGGTTTTCTCAAACCAATATTAACCGAATAGCGGTAAACCGAACCGAAACTATTATAAGGTTAATCGAAAAAATTAACCGATCGAGTCGGTTAACCGACTGAGTCGGTTAACCGACTGTGCCCACCCTTAATATGAAGAATGAACATCATGTGGGTTTATCCTTCTATCAAATCACATTGGATCCTATGTACACATTTAGTATTGGATTCAATTCCCGCTTAGCGGTCAAAAGGTACATCGTTCGTCATAGGTTTGCTCGTCTGTTGATGAGGTAGTTTTGCTAGTTAATATGTCCTTGTGCAACACTTTAACCACAAAAGGATATTTTTGGAATTCCAAAAAAACACGATGGATTCTATTCATTGAATTTCTATCATTAATAGTAACGATACTATTACATATACATACATATATACACACACAAACTCTTTCTCCACCCATCCAATTATTTAAATAGAAATTTCTGGTTGAAATTGGATGCAATTGAGGTGCTCCTAAACAGGGTGTCATGGAGCGCTCCTCTTATATATATATATATATATATATATATATATATATATATATATATATATATATATATATAAAGGTGCAATCATAAGCAGTTTGAGATGGTTCCAACTGAAGTCTACCATAACATGAACATATGGTTGACTTTGTTTGGATAAAAAAAGCAACAAGGCAAGATGTCGAGTTTTAACATGATGGTAGAGGAAATTAAGAAATCAGAAATTAATAAACAATATTCATTACTTCAAGGCTTTGAGCACGACATACAAAATGGATGAACTAAAAGATTGGAATAATAGTTACTCATGACCTAACTACGACTCAAGTTAGGTGCCTTGCTACCGGTGGTGGTTGAAAACCGTATTTATCTGATATAGACCACAAAAAATTGGCATAAAGGTTTGTTATTATATAAATTATGATGAACTATCCTGGTTTAACAACGAAATATTGAATATGAATATTATCAGTAAGTTACTCTTTCAAGGCATCGCCCGATACAAGAGACAATAAAATTAGGCATCGGCTAACTTTACAATTTACATCTTTTTTTATATGGTAAGAGTTGTACTTAATTCAAACAGAGCACCCATTTTGATGTCTCAGAGGTTCGAACCCATGACCTCTGGAACATATGTCTAGAGCGTCATAACACTAAACAGTTGAGTTGATGATCCTTGACAACTTCACAATTTACATCTAACCTAGAAATCTGGAAAGAGAACATAATTAGAAGGAAATGATGGGTTTACCAATGCTTTTCCTGTAACTGATCATATGGTTCGGTATGAAATGAAACGATCATGATCAAGTTTGAAAATACATACTCACTAGCAATGCCAATAAATGAACAAATGTAAATGTTGATATTAGTCCCACATCGAGCAATTTATAAAATAAATCATACATAAATACTAAGAGACCACCCTTCACATCGCCAATTGGTCTTGTGATAATATGTGGTTCTCCGACACAGTATCAGAGCAGGTTTAATTTGTGTGTGCTTAACCGCCACACTTATTTCACGTCATCCAATATGTATGTCCACGTATTTGGCTCATAATACGCCACACGTGTAGGGCATCTTGAGATTAGTCTCATATCTGGCAATTTATAAAATAAATCATACAAATACAAAGAGACCACCCTTCATGTCACCAATTGATTTTGTGATAATATGTGGTTCTCTGACTGTAAATATGATACTTGTATAGCTCACATGATAGGATAATTCATAATCCAACATGAGTGAGGAAGAAGCGGAATAGAAAAGCATTTAAAAAAAACTTTATATTTACTATAACAAAAGGAATAATTTTATATAATTCAATGGTGCCTTTCTGAAATGATAAAATTATCCTTTTTAGCTTCCACTGCTCGATTTCTTTCTATCTCAACTACATTTTCTTTACTACCGATAATGAAACTCATTTCATATGACTCGGCAATATCTTTATGAAACAACAAAATTGTTCTTTTTAGCTTCTGCAACTCCAACTCTTTCTATAAAATCATAATTTAATATAGAAGTTATACATGTGAACAAGAAGTAAATATTTAAATAATTTACAAAGTTATATAAACATAAACCAATGCAAGTAAACTGAGTACCTTCAAATGAGTAACATACATTGTGTGTAGGTACACATATGTTGTGCGTATATTTGTTAGTATAAACAACTGAGTCCACAAGAATAAATGATTGTGTAGACCAGTAAGATATTATGAAAGAGACAACATAATACCTCTAGGGATGGATCAGCACCGAAAGGAGATCGCAGTTTTCCATAATATTGACACAGAAGCTTCAGCAGTGAGTAAAGTAATTTCCAATATTCTATATTTCGATAATTCATGCCAGCAAAATCAAAAGTAGCAATTCTCTCATCTATCCACTTATTTACATCTTTTGCAGCAGCATTTCCACCGATAAGTGGTCCTGGAAAAGATGGTTGGCACAAAGCATGGAAATAATTGTCATCTTGGTCCTTCACAATGTCTGATAGGTTAAGAACTGAGATCACAGGACCTGTGTTTTCCTAAGAACAGAAACAAAATCTAGCTTTAGTTCATATTCAATCAGCACAGGCCATACATCAGTATATTTTCCCTTAAAACTTGTGAAACTTTGTATCACAGTTTAGCTGCAAACTTGAAATAATCCAACATTTCCCAACCAACTTATATATCACTCACGCTAATCTTCATATCTCTTTCCATCTCAAATCCAGTACATTTAACAAACATAATAAAAGGGTCATTTCATTTATCCACGGTATAGTTATAGAAGAAGTTGAAACGAAAACACCATTTCCAAGTTTTTCCTTCTTTGTCCAAAGTATTGTCAAGATAAAAGAGAAAACCCTAATATAAAAGCAGTGTGAATGGAAACACAATTAAAATAACCTAGGATTGAAATAAAGTAGTTTATAAAATCAAGTAGTATCAACAGATAAGAGAAAAACCTAATATAAAATTGAAAAACCTAACATAAAAGCATAGTAAATGATAACACGATAAAATAATATAGGATTGAAAAAGAAAAAAAGAAGAAAAGGAAAAAAAGAAGAAAAAGAAAAGGTAATTTGTAAAACAAAGTATTATCAATATAAAGGAGAAAAACCTATGTTGAAATGTGATACCCCTCTTCAAGCACAAGGATCAAAAAAGAAAATCATTACCCTTGAATTAAGAAAAATATACGAGTAAGATTACTGGGCTTAAATTGATTGGATTTTAGTATTCGTGTAACAACATTATCATAGCAATTGAATCTCTGTAAAAAGTGTTAAAATATTAGTTTCTTACCACCGCTTGATTGGATTTTAGTATTTGTGTAACAACCTACCTTATCACGGCAACTGAATCTTTGTAAAAATCCTTCTCTATGTGAACTATGGTAGTTATGGTAATAGTAACCATTACCGATACGAGAAAACCGTTACCATACCGACATTATTGGTAAATCAAAAATGACTACTGATACTTTATTGTTACTGCTGGTAAAATGTTCGTTGGTATACCGGCAAGCCGTTGATTGATAATGATAAATATAAATATACCGGTACATAAAACCACCAAAATTGTATCACATTAAAAGTTTGATAACTATAAAAAAGGTAAATCTTTTGTTACTGATTCTACTTACATGATGTTACATAAACATTTTGACTTATGTTAGTTGATACAGGAAATTTTCTTGATTCATCGCAAATTATGTGAACAACGACTAAATGGAACAATATATTGCATAAATCTTCCTAAGAGGAAAGATAGAAAACGAACAGCATTAAATGTCATGACTTTGATATAGATAAGTAAGATTACTCGGGTTAAATTGACTTTTTTTTAAAAACGTAATTATTATTAACCTGATTTCCAAAATCAAGATTTGCACCGAACGAGTTGTCGTTTTTCATGACTAAGAGTTTGCCACCAAATCCAAATGACACCAAAGCATGTGGAGGACGCCCGGCAGAAGATCTACCTTCACTAAGTGCATAAGAATATTGAGATGCGTTTGAACTTTCAAACGATTGCTCGGGATAAATCGACATATTTTGATCACCATAATAGTTGTTTGATAAATGAGCTTGCAAAGTTTGATCTGCCTTTGGCTGATTAAAGTTATAACTGTTTTCAGAGTGGGCATAATCTGGAAACTCAGAGGTACCGTCATAGCTTCCATGGTTATTCTTCACTACCTGGTCAAAAGAGTTCGTACTTGTACTATGTGCATTACCATCAACTAATGGAGGCTTCATTAGCTTTTGTGGGGAAAAAGTACTCCTAGAAGATGCATTTCCATAATTTTGTTCAGAAGCAGGTTTAAACGTGTTTATACCAGTAGTATGTGCATTTGTATCGACTGATTGAGGTTTCCACATGTTCTGTGGAACAAAACTGCTGGTAGATACATTTTGGGGCTCACCGATACCCTGGGTTCCCTGAAATTGACTTGTTTGCTGCATAGGTTGGTTTATGTTACTATACAAATTGTTTGGTTGATATGTTTGGTTTGCAGGTAAACTTGTATTGGGTGCATTAGCACTGATTGGTTGAGGCTGCCACATGTTAAATTGATTGTTCTGCTGCTTGGACTGTTTAATATTACTATACAAACTGTTAGAATGTGCAGACACATTCCAATTGTGCCCAATATTACCCCAGTCTTTATTTGTAGTTTCATTCGATTGGCTGATATCAGTGTACATACTGCTATTCATGGATGGATCCCAGGTTTGATGTTGACTTGCCAGGTGAGCAGGACTTAAATTGCTGTATGAACTATTTTGGTGATCATATTTACTGCTCTGCATATCATATAGTTTGTATTGCTCATCATTAGTAGTATATATACCTTGATTCAATTCTGGACTTACGCTTGTGACTGAAGTATTCATATCTTGAGGCATCTCAGGAACTACGTCTGAACTACTCGTTATCCCTTGACTGTATGATTCAAGAGGATACCACTGTTGGGCATTCGTATCATAATACCATTCTGGGTACTGCGGATCAAACACCATATGTGATGGATATTCCATATTCCCTTGAGAATTATTATTCCAGTTGCTAACACTGCCAACCGTATTCTCTTCTGCTATGCTTTCCAATACAGAATGTGAAGTGTGTTGCAAATAGGATGCATTTACATGGTCAGAAACCGATTCAACATTAGTCATGTTGGAATTAACTGCTTGGGCATCTAAGGTTGTATCATAATTATCCACCTGATACCATTGTCCAGTATTCGTATCATATTTCCAACCAGGGTACAGATTCTCCCAATATTTGGGATCATTTTGATCAATATTTTGTTCATGGTTGTCTTGTTGCTCAGCATAACCAACATTTGAGTTAACATTCTCAATAGTCTCAAAAACATTGTCAGAACTGTCAGCTATGAATTCTGAAAAAGGCTCAAATGAAGCTATATTTCCAAACTCTTGAGAATCATCTGCACTGAAAGCACTCCACTGAACCTCTTTCACACTAGTTACTTTTGATCCATCGCTCTTAATTTTATCCGAATCAAGCGAAGGAGATGTTTCTAAAGGCAAATCTTCACCAAAACTATAATCACGTGCAGATGCTTCACCTTCCTTTAAACCATCCATTCGCTCATTATTTCCAACATTTTCAGTGTTTCGAGAAATTTCGAGTTCATCACCAACGCTAATATTTGATAAATTCTCGTTTTGCATAAACCTTTTATCTTCTTCGCTGTACTCAACTTTTTCAGTAAGCTCACTAAGAACGGGCTCGTCATTAAAGCTCAAACTAGATAAATTCCTAGTAATATCTTCAGAGTTCAGTTCTGATTTGTCCAATTCCTCATTAACAAGCTTGTCAAAGAAATCCTCATCGGTTTGATCCTCAATCTGAAGCCCAGAGCCAGACGCCATCACTTATAAAAGAACCTTAAATGTTCGAAACAAGCTTTACTTATATAGATCCGATCGAACCCCACGTTCAACCACCAAAATTCAGGGTTTCTGCTGAATTGCAAACGTTTAAATCGTGTAAGTAGAGAGATCTACTAATTGTTTTCGCACAGATACCAGATGTTAGAATAAATATAAACTTACCGATAGTAGAAGAGAGGAAACTGAAACCCTAATTTTCGCATTCAATCTGGAAGTTCGTTGGTCATTACGGAATGATCTACTTTGTTTGAGTATTATGGATTTCTACTTTATTTTAGGTTTATATTATTCGTAAGGAAAGAAAAATCATTTGCTTTTTGATGAGATTTTGTTTGCTCTGTGTCCGAGCTTACATATGTCAATGTAGAAAACAAAAGTAGTGGTGTTGCTGGAAGAAGAAAGACAGTTATTAATTTAGCACAATATCAAAGTGACGCCTACACCACACCAGATAATTATATACAATTTTAATGTTATAAAAATAAAAATTTAACAAAAAACAAAAGGGAAAAGGGAATTAAAATACATGTTATGTTGAAGTGACATTAGGAAATTAGGTTCGTTGTATTTTTACTATTATATTAAATAAATAAATTTTAGTTATGATTAAGCCATTAGAGAGAGATGGGACATTTTATTCATTCCAGGTATTAACATACAATATAATGGAGCTCCATTCATATGCTTATCATGAAAATGAAGAAACAATAATACATATGTAACATTTAGCATATTCATTCTTAACAAACACACAGGCGCACGCGCGCACGCGCGCGCACACACATATATATATAAAATAATAATGAGGAAGAACAATCATCATATATATTTCAAAAACGATAGCCTTATTAAGATGATTGTTCTTCCTCATTATTATCTTATATATATATATATATGTATGTATGTATGTATGTATGTATGTATGTATGTATGTATGTATGTATATAGTCGATATAGATATTATATGTTGTCTCGTTAAAAACTTCTGTTAGGAATAGTGCAACTTGTAAAATCATAGGTATCGTACTAAAATTGAAATTTCCTTCCAAGAAGTTTGATACTTCTTGATCAAAATAATGCCTCATTAAAATCTTACTAAGAAAAACTCAGTGGGAAAATCTTAGTGAAGGAAAAAAGAGTGCGATATAGTATGATATATTTTACTATCTTATTGTACCAAATGGAGGTTTGATATGTGATACCTTGTTAAAATCTTATTACAGAAAATCTAGTGGAAAGAATCTTACTGAAGGAAAAAGAGTACAAATGTAGCATGACATATTTTAATATCTTACTACATCAAATGAAGTTTAATACTTCTGGATTAATGAAATGCCCTGATAAAACTTTACTAAGAAAAAACCCGAAGGGTAAAATCTTAATGAAGAAAAAAGAGTACAATACAACTACTATATAGTGAACGCTCTTTTAGCTATCTCACGTGCATTTGCATGCTTCAAGCATGTTTTTCTATCAAAGGAATATTTAGTTCCTCAATTGAACCATTCATTATAGTCACCATTCTTAAATATGTACATATATATGTATGTTTTTGATGCAATTGATTTTCCAAGATTATTTCAGCAACAACCCGTATTTTTAGGATGCTCTGAATATTTAAATTTTGGGTATTTAAATATTAAATTGCTCTATTTTATCGATGAGCTGAAAACTTGATTTTCGCAGATGGACCTTTTAGGACTCGAGATTATTTCTGTTGGGTCCGGATGGTCCGAGCGAGCCAAAATGAGTATAAATATCGGTATATTCCATCTGTTTGATTTCGAGTTAGAAGGTCAAGTCTGGATTATAAATCTAGCGACTCGAAAAGCCAACTTCTGTATACGATGAATGTAGGTTCCGAAACTAGTTTAATTGAGTTTGAAATAGGAGTATTTGGCTAAGATCGCCAGTGAGCACGCGTCGATTGGAGTATATTTTTGGGGGTGTATAATGCCGGATACTATAGCATAAAATAATATATACCCTATTTTATAATCCCATACCCCGTCACTTAAAACCCATACCTCTCATGTTTTTGCCCACACCCCTCTCGTCTTTTCTTTTTCATTTGCTTGTAAACCAAGAAAGTAGGCTTTTCGAGTTTTAAAAATCAAAATCTAAAGATCCACTGAATGAAAATTTAGAAAACAAGTTTCTTTGATCTTGTTTAGCATAGATCTACACATTTATATGAATTTTGGTTGGGTGTTCAACAGTTTTTAAACAAGGAGCAAGCAGACTAGAGTTTTGATTTAGGCTTGATTCGTTGGGTGTGAGAGCAAGGCGACTTGAGATTGGAGTTCATAGTGGCAAGGAGCACCTCGGGGTTGAGTTTCGGTGGTGTTGTTGCTTGGGGGGGAGTTTCGACATCTGTACGGCTTAGGAGGTTTCATTGTGTCTATTTTTGTTGGGGGGCATGCACATGTGGCATGGATAGGTCGAGAAAGTCGAGCTAGCGAAGAAGGGAGTAATGTCGAAATCCGTTTGTCAAATGGTCGAGGGATGCCCTGTATCACTAGACTGTATGCATGGTGGTGGTTTGGGTTTGGTATCATCCTGTGCACTAATGGATTAATGTGTGGGAAGAAGGACTTTGGAGAGGGATTAATTTTCGTTGGGTAATTAATTTTGTTAATTAAATAATTGATATTTTTAAACCTTGAAAACTTGATATCTCTCTCATACTAGGTCCAAATCGAACGCGAGTTTTTGCATTGCGTTCGTAATGACATTGGCCACGTCTTGGAATTGGATTGATTGAGATTGGAGCTTGTAGAATTTCAAACTAAAAATGAACGTTGTTCGATTTTAAACCGAACTAAAACGCTTTGGCCATAACTGGAGTTTCGGTGAGTTAAACTCACCTATTTGGATAAATCAGTATATTATTTATATAATAGATAAAAGTTTACAGTTTGAGTTTGGTTGAAACTATTAGCTGTTTGGTTAAAATATCCGCTTTAAAAAGTAATTAGTATTTGAAATTGAAATACAGTAAAATTTGTAGTGAAACCCGAATTTCTTGAAATTGTGATTATTAATTTTCAATTATATTCCTGTTGTTTTATTTCAGTTATATCCATGTTAAATAGATTGTTACATGTTGAAATTTGACTGTATCACCATTGGACGTGACATTGACACTTGTGAAATGTTAAACCTTTTTAGTGAAAGAAGTAATATCATTTATTGGAAATACTGTTAAGTGATGTTTGATTTGGAAATGGTTTTAGATTTGGAAAATGAATTAAAATTGATATTTAGGGTTTTCTGTGATATTTTATTTGAAATGGATTTTGAACTCCTCTATTTTGCTCCAACCTTTTGTTAGTCTATCATTATTATTTAATTTAATAATGTTTAAAGTTGTTTACTTATTGTTTAAAAATGTTTTATAAGTTGTTTATTTATATTTAACGTTGTTTAAAGGTTATTTATTTATATTTAATATTGTGAAAAGTTATTTATCTAAATAATTAATATTGTTTAAGAGAATTAATAATTATTATTTATTAATAATGTCTTGGAATTAATAATAATTATTTATTAATAATTGTTTGGAAGTAAATTACAATTTATTATTATAATGTTTAAAGATTAATTATTATTGTTTTATTAGTAATGTTGAAATTATTAATTATCATATTTACAATGTTTTGAAGTTATTAATTATTACATTAATAAAGTGTTTTAGAGTAAAATATTTATTTTAGTCATGATGTTTTAAAGGAAAATTGATTATGTTACTAGTGTTGTTGAAAAACTAACTTATTATGTATTTATGATGTTTAAAGTTAATAAATTTATCTGATTAGTTGTATTTATAAACAGTGAATTGATTTATCGAAGAAATCTCATTTAATAAAAGAGTTTACAAATGAAAATGGGGTTTTGGATTTATAAAGGATTTTTGTAATGGAGTTCTATATAGGAAAAGAGTTTAATAAATTGTTTTGGAGATATGTAAAAGAATTTTATAAATAGTTTTGGATGTTTATAAAGAAATTTTATAAATAATTTTGGATATTTATAAAAGAGTCTATAAATAAACTTGGAGATTTATTAAGAGTTTTATAAATGGAATTGGAATTCTAGTAAAGGGAATGTTCATAAATGAAAGAGATTTATTAAAAAGGATTTATTGAAGAAATTTATAAAAGGAATTGAGAATGGATTTCTCCAAATTGACCTTCTTAATTTTGATGGTGTGGACTTTCGTTCCATGTGTAATGCCGAAGGAATAGTGTTTGGGTTTATTCTTATCTCTGTTTCTTTTTAAACGATATTTATTTTACAGGAAAATAGTGCCAAAGACAAAATTTCTCAGCATTTTAGCCTCAAGGACCGCCCTTTTGTATTTTAGTGTGAATGACAACTTTTGAATTTCAACTCGGAGGTAGGACAAAAAATTAACGATCAGGACAAACATGCAAATGAGTCTGAAGCGACGTCAAGCTTAGACGGCGTTGTCGGCGAGGGCGGTTGTTGTGATGGTGTTGGCGGCAAGGGTGGTTGGGTCAACGGTGGATGACAACGGCTAGGGTTTTGAAGTAGCTCGATTTGAAGTCATCTGATGATGGAAATTGATGGCTCTAGCGACAGGGACGCCGTGGTGAAGTAGTGTTTTAAAAGAAACGACAATTCGAAGAAATAGAAGAGCAACTTGAGGAAGAAGAGCAATCCATGGAAGAATTAGGGAGAAGAAGTGGTATCAGCTTTTATGTATCAGTTTTCCAGTTTGTAGGTATCATTTCCGAAAATATTTGTTATTTCCGAGTTTGTGATTTTGGTTGTATAACAAAATTATTATACTATAGTAAATTCACATTTTGAAGCGAAATTTTTCTAATTGTTATTTTGTTTTTTTTTTGCATTCATATGGTTTGATTGATAATGTATTATTGTGCTGAGTTTAGTGAGGATCGGTTTTTAGGTATCATTTTTGTTTTTTCTGAGTATCATTTTTTAAAATAATACAGTGTAGAAGTTTTTTACTGTTTCGTTTGTTTGACTATATAAAAAATGAAATTGTTACATAGTAAATATGATGATCATTGAGTTGAACTAGTGCTTCGTTAGTATCAAATATTTAATGAATTTTGTTTGAGTATAGTTTTACTATTAATTTGAAGATCGGTTTTTAGGTATAATTTTTAGTGACAGTAGGTATCGTTTTTGTAAAAATTATTTTATTTTTTACGTAGAGATGAACTGCTATCGCACTCGCCATTGTGCACACTACCTTAGTTGGATGGAATCCATGCTTATGTTAGAGTGGAGCCACTCGATCTGGCTTACATCGGAGAATGGAGATGCTTGAGTCAAAGCATCGTTATACGAGATAACGATACAATTTCATGAGCTTGATAGATGTTAATTATGGATGGTCTATTTGTGCTTCAAATATGATGATGAAATGATTTTCTACAAGGATAATTGTTATGATTGAAATGCTTGTTTAAGAACGAACTGTAAACTTAGATGATGGTGATCGAATTTGATAAAATAACTTAGAAGATTATGTGTGGTTTATTTGAGTATCAACTGTTGGGTATCAGTTCTAATTGTCGGTAGCAATTTTTAGGTATCATTTTTTTAGGTAGTAGTTCTTAGGTATCAGTTTTTGGTTACCGGTAGCAGTTTTTAGGTTAACAGTTATCGGTAGCATGTGATGGCAGCGGGTGGTGTTGGAGGCGGCAGCGAGGCTGATGGTGCAAGTGATGGCGGTGGGTGGTGGTGCGACGAGTGGTGGTTGATAATTTTGACGATTTGTCCTTGTGACTAATTTTGGAAGAATGTTTGTACTTATCATTAATTTTGAAAGAATATTTGTCCTTATGGTTAAAATATCGAGGTTGTGTCCTTGAGGCTAAAAAATACAATTTTTTGTCCTTTATGCAAAAGCTCCTTTACTTTAATCATGTTGATATGATTTTAAAATAAGTCCTTCATAATGTTTTGAGAATATACTTATACCGTTAAGATAAGTATATGAATACATTTTCTAAGTAGTGAAAATGTGGTGTTTTTGTAAATATACTTATACTATTGAGATAAGTGTATGAATATTTTTCCAAGTGTTGAAAGGAGTATAAAGGATTTGTGAATATATCTTTGTAGAAGTAATTTGATACAAGTATTTACAAAGTGATTTTAATTAATAATAGGATTAATTAAAAAGGTTAGTGGTTGCCTATGTGCTTAACCAATGTTGTTTTTCCTATGGAAATAAATCCCTGATTTGATTGTTGTTTTTATTCGATGGTTAAATAACTAACTATCAAATGTTGGATTGCTTTAAACTATCGTTGTCGGTTCGGAGTGACCAGGATCAAATATATTAGCCGAAAACCACTTCGAACCGGTATAAGCATTCGAATGAAAGACATCTTGAAGATAATCAAAGACGAAGCACTTTGAAATGCAAGGGCTACATATTACTAATCCCGAGGGTGATTCCAAAATGGATGTAGTAGAAGTAGTGCCCGTTCAGACCCAGAACGAACTTGTATGGATGAAGTTTGCATTGCATTGCTGCTTGGAGGGTGGTGTTAGCATTTCAAGTGGGAATTGCAAGGAGAAATCAGGTAATAATTGCCTCACGAACCTCACATCTGGTAAAATGACTAAAGCAGGGACGTGCACCGGGGCTATGTGGGTCGCTCCCATCAGGGTAAGATTATCCCTTATTTAGAGTTGATATCTATGTATGATTCATGGCATATTATGGTTGTTGATCAACCAAGGGATGATCGTATTTTGTGCTATCCAATAAGGGATAGGGCTGGTCCTGAGTAGCAGAGGTGCATCGTGTCGTAGCCTCTGGTATATTTTATCTAGAGGTGTATGGATTTGGTGGATGGACCCTTGCCCTTTAATAGTTGGAATCCATTTTCCAATAGGAGCCTTAAGACTTCATTGCATACCTATTATGCTTTTAAGTAATGTAAAAATTTCTAATATATTCAGTATTTATTTTAAACCCTAGACATTATAATAATATCATTGGATTTTCTATAAAAATGTTTTGGTTATCATAAAGTAAAACCCGTTCGTATTTATATGAAGCGTGGTCTTATGAGATACCTTTATTTTGAAAGGTTTTTATAATGTTGAAATCTAATTTAGGTGTGTTTCTCACGCTGGTTTACTAGACTGATCCGGACATTTTTTTACAATGCTCGGGTCCTACTGAGTATATTTTCAAATTTAGCTTTGAATGATTTGAAGCTTCAGGAGACGAGCTGGATGCCCTCCAGATATATTTACATGTATTTTATTTCTACTGCATTGGTTGTTTATATTTATCGGCATTTGTGAGGATAGGTTGTTATAACTTTCCAGACTGATGATAGATTAGTGAACTCTGAATTATGTATGTGTATTACAGTTTTCTTTTAGTGAAATCCATTGTATATTATATATTACTCGTAATGCCGTGAGATTCTATTCTGTCTGTCTTTCTTTTTCCCCAATAATTTGTCTTTCCGTCACCTAGATGTTCGGCACATGAATACCGTGGATGTATTAGTGTTGACTTTTGAAAGTCGAAAAGGCAAGTTGTTATAGTTGGTAGTAGAGCTTAGGTTGAGTGAACACCTAGGCTTTGGTGGGGTAAACTCATTAGAGATAGGGTTAGTAATACCCTAGAATGAATAACTCATTAGAGATAGAGTCGGTAATACCCTAAAATGAGTTGAATGTATTATATATAAGAGCGTGTATTTATTTGTGATTATAAAATGATTTATATTATGTTGATTATCTATTAAGTGGTTTGTGAATTTTGGTCGAGATGTGGGATGTCAGGGTGTCGATAGGGATTTCAAAACACTTAAACAAGGCAAATCAATACAATATTGTTTTTTAAATTGGTAAATGAAATAATTTTTCCTAGGATTATTTTATATACAAAGGAATAATTTTTATAAAAATCATATCAATATTTTTGTGTGTTTATTGTTAGAAAATGATAATATTTAATTTTTATCATTTGTTGTTTAATTAGTCATGCTCACCCGTTTAGGAGCATTGGCTATTGTTTGTTGATTGAGTTGTTATACACGACCAGTTTATGGGCATTAACTATTGTGATTGATTTTGAGTCATTTATCTTTTTCACTGCATAGGTTGGTAGATAGTAATTTGTGGGAACATTTAAACGAACACCTTGTGAATTTAGTTTCATAATTTGACTATAAGGCGTTCGGTGATAATGTTGAGTTAAAATTTAATTTAAATAAAAGCTGGTTATTATAATCTAAATAAAGTTATAAATTTGTGAAATGGTTTTAGATAAAGAAGTGAAATTATCTAAGTATAATTTACAAATATGGTTAGAAATCGAAAAAGATTATGTTGAAAATTTGAGAACTGAAATCCTAGTGTCTTGAAAATTGTTTTTTAAGTTTTGGAAGAAATAATGATAGTATTATTTGGAAGAGAAATATTTTTCTAAAATAGGATTTTGAAGGAGATAGAAAGCACTGAACTCACTTTGATCGTTGGAAAATAATTCTGATGATGACTGCAGCATCATCGGTATTCATTTTCGAGTTTCTAAGCGAGGGATTACTACCATAGTATTTTGCCATATAGTTATCTGGATTAAAAAAAATTATTTTGAATTCCAAAAGTATGATCAAATATACAAAAGAAGATATGTAAAAATGATTTATTCCAAAATAGAGTTATATAAAAACAAGATGTTTTAAGTCTGAACTTTTTAGTCAAGTTATTATATAAATGCATTTGTCCAATGCATTAGGGTAAACTGGTTTTGCATCTCATTTTGATATGTTGTTTAGTAGTTTTTGATTTATTGAAATGAAATGGAATTTTCGACGATTTTGGATGGTCCGGACTTCCAAAATTGATATAGAAATTGAAGCTAGATGTTTTTGGTGGAATTATAAGGAAACAAAATTTTGTAACTTATAAATTTGAAGAGATAGTAAGGTGAACAAGTTTTAAATTTGTTGAATATTCTAGTTGAGTAAAAGAATTCTGGAATTTGCATTTATACTCTTAGGATGTAGAAGAGTGTTGTATGAATATATGAACTTAAATTTTAATGTTTTGATAAACCTAAGCTGTGTTTTATAAGGTGTTTATAAACTTAAGTTATGAAATATTTGTACATTAAGTAATGTTTTATGAAATGGTTCATAAATGAATTTAGTGTGAAATGAAATCCCGTTGAATGAAATTGAATTTGTTTTAAAATGAAAGGTAAATTAGTGTAATTAAGAAACCGATGAGATAAATACGCAGGTGTAGGATCATTTTCACCCTAAAGGAAGGGGGGTGAATAGGGTGATACTAATAATAATAAAAGTTAACGTGGAAATAAAAATAACAACAAAAAGTAATGTAGTATAGATCACATACAGATTTACTCAACTTTGGAAAAAACCAGCCTATGTGTTGCCCCCAAGGTTTCTATTAGAAATTATGTAGTCAGACGCTTACACACGTAAACTTGCGACACCCGCTAACTTGACTAACCTAACTCTAAGATCAAAACTCTGCCACAACTCAGCCACTGAGTTGCGAATTCTCAAACTACACCCCGTAGTTTGTACCTAGTTACACAATTAGAAAGTTACATAATTTAACAGGAAATTGCAAATAAAAAATAAAACTAAAACAAACAAAACCCTATTTAAAAACTTAAGCCCGATACAAAAATGTAGACCAGCCCAAATATAACAAAAGAACAGTCTCCCTTTTCTTTTTAGTTGTGTGTTGACTTCGGCCACCTTCCTTTTTGTGATTCTGGGATTAGAATTGAAGCCCAATATAACAAACACGACCCAAATAAATAATAAAAGAAAAGACAGCATTCCTTTTGCTGTTGCATACTTCGGCTGTTCTTCTGTCCCTCTTCAAAAACTAGGGTTTTGAATTCCTTGAAGCCACCGCTTGATATGTTGATCGATTGAAGTATGTTTTCGACTCTGGTTAGTTTCGTCAATCGATCTAGCTTTGATTACATACGGTTGCTTCAATTTTGTCAAGCTCGAATATTCGTTATATGATTTTGCCTTTTTCGATTTATAATTATGCTCGACTTGCCTGATTCGAATTTTGGATATTTTCTATGATTTGTTCTAAGTACACTCTCTAATTTTATCTTGAACTCAAATACCTTTTGCCGAAGATGATGTTGGTTTTAAATGCAGAACGAAATCCTAAATTATCTTACATATATTTCTATTTGAATTCTTCAAACACTTTGCTTGGTCGTTCGATTACTGATTGAATGTTGGTTATGATTGTTGACTTGTTCAATGTATACGTGTTGCTACATGAGTTTAAGTTTGCTCCGATTGCTTGAGTCGGTTTCGTTCTTTTTGCTCCTATGACTTTGACATTTTGAATTTGTGATAATGTTTTGACTTGTTCATCATGTTTCCTCTGATTGGCTTCACTGCAATATTTTTATCCCGGCTTTGACTTGTTGTGTCCACTATTCTATTGTAGATATCTCCATGTATATACATACATACATGTATGTATGTATATACATGTGTGATTGTTATTGTTATTCTCTCTGTTCATTGACTTGTTTAAACATATGACCATTTGCTGCTCTGACTTTTTGAAACAATTCTTGACCTTTTACTGTAAACATTTAAACTGTTGCATGTGCTTGTTTGTCATGTTGTCCTTGCATATGCTTCGAGTTCGTGTATGAATTGATTCATGTGTGTGTCTACATTCATGCCTGAATTGATTTTGAAGATCTTGTACGTATTAATGTTGTATGTTGCACTCTTGTTCCATCGAACTCCAGTTCCCCACTTTGTCATGTCATGCTGGTGTGTTCTTGTTATTTGGAATTTGGTTTCATATGTCTGGTTCAATTATCAAGTCTTGTTCCACTGGCTTGTACATTGCTGGTGTGTTCTTGTTATTGTGTTCTGGTTTGTAGTCTTACAAACTTGCTGGCATGATTGTTGATTTGTGTTCACTGTTGCATATATGTGTGTGTACTTGTAATCGGGTTTCATTGTGAACATGTCTGGTCTGGTTGCACAGTTGATTTGAGGCTTCATGAATCTGCACTTTGAAGCTCATGTACATGTCTTTTTACATTTGGTTGGTCTGCACTAATTTTCTGGCCTCTGTTCATATGTATAGAACCGGTGTGGTTTTGTCTTTGATGTTGTAATCTGGTTCAAGTGTCACCATGATGTCTCTGGAGTTCTTATGTTAAGTCTTCATGTGTGTATGCATGTTATGTTGAGTTGCCTACTCGCTTTGTTCATATGCACTACATTCAGATTTTGTTGCTCCATGTTATTAAATCTGGTATGTGGGTCATATTCCACTTGTTATATCCTTTTTACATGTGATTGAGGCAATTGTCATATTTGTTGGACCTTAGCACGTTTTGTTGTTTTGGTCGAGACTTCACGTGTACATTGATTAGAGAACCGCCTTGATCTTTTGTACATGTATTTTGTACTTTCTGAACTGAATTTTGTTTGCATGCACCTGAGTTGAATCCAGTCTCGGTTTGGGTTTGACATTGTGCTCACCTATCCCTGCAATTTTAACAAGCAAGTGTATATTGGTATGCACCACTATGTGGCATGTACAGTGATGCACTGTGCATGTCACAAGTTGTTCGTGTATGATGAATTAAAACAAAATGATGACGAACAATCCAAATAATTGAGGCAAATAATATTTCCAAACACACACTTTATTGTACACTGTAAAATATTTCTTTTTCAATTTTACTACGTCAGTGTTTATTTTGCAGATAGTTTAGGTGTTGGATACAGGCTGGAACAAAGTTGAAGATCAAAATACGAGTGAAGAGTGAATACGTAGTGAGGTGAAATTGTAAATTGTATTGTAATTGTAATTGTATTATAATTTAAAATGTGTAAATGTAGTGAGAGCTCAAATTTGTACTATTTGAATTTATAATAAAATATTTGTTTGAATAAAATATTTGTTTACATATGAATTCTGAGTTATTTATTTTATTCAACAAGTATTTATTTAATTATGTGAAAAATAAAATAGTACAACAACAAATACATTTAAACGAATATATATGTTTATCATCATCAAACAAAAATCATAGGCTATTGTATTCTACAGCAGGATGGAAATAGATCATTTTATTCGCATAAAGATCTTTGATCCAGATTCGAGCACATGATTTTGAGGTTACTTACATCGGTCCGAACAATAATTTTTTACTTGATTCTTAACGACGAACACTTAATATAGATTTTTGGTATGATCCTGAAGTTTTCTATCATAATATATGGTATGCAAGGAGAACGACAATTTCTAATCAAGGAACCGGATCGAAGTCCGCACTGGAGAAGTCGAGTGAGCGATACTAGTTCGGAAGTGAAAATATGCGATCGAGTGAGTGATCGGATTTGATATTGCGTATGGATGGTACATCGTACGGACTCTGATATAAATTTTTGCCACTTATATTGGAAATATAAGTGACATGATTTGATTTGACATGTTGGTTGAGATGATTATATTTATGGTTTGGCATACTTAGATTCATGTTGTATGATAGATGAGTTGTTATATTGCTTCATTGTCATGTTAACTCTCTTTTGGGTTATGTAAATGAGTTTTAGGTGCATGGGAACAAAGGCTAGCTTGCTTTTTTTGGTTTCATGAGTAGAGTTTGTTGCCAGGCAAATAGGTATGTAATAGATTTAGAGTTTGAGATTTGATTGGTGATTTTATGCCCCAGATATGGGAGACTACTTTTGGGCTTTGTTTTTCTTTTCTTGGTTTGTGCCATATGTGGCAAGTTGTCGTTTTTCGGATCTAGTCATGAAAAGGAGGTGCGATCGAAATTTTTCGAAAACTTAGACCAAAGTTGAAGGAAAATTTAGTGCAAGGATTTTTAGTTATGATCGATAGTTGTAAGAATTGGTGTTAGAGATTTTTGAAATGGCCCAGAGCGACTTAGAAATTTTAGTGATAATATGGAAAGTTATCATTATAGATGCAGTTGTTATTACTTATTCGTTTTGAGTGTTTATAACTCAATTCGAGTTAGGGTGCCATGCTAGCTGACATGTGCACATGTAGGTAGGATAGCTTAGTGTGGAGTTTGCTAATTTGGCATAAGCTAAAGATGATTTTTATATCATCAAATATGCTTGGGTGTTGGGGTTTGTTGCTTAGTCCTTTAGGATTTCGGGGATGAAATCATTGTAAATGGGGAGGGTACAACAACCTATATTTTTAGGGTGCTATAAGAATATTTAAATTTTGGATATTTAAATATTGAATTATTTTATTTTATCGATAAGCTGAATAATCGATTTTTGTAGATGAACTATTTTAGGACTCAAGATCATTTCTATTGGGTTTGGATGGTCCGAACAAGGTAGAATAAGTATAAGCATCGATATATTCAGACAGTTTGATTTCGAGTTAGAAGGTGAAGTTCAAATCGTAAATCGAGTGACTCGAAAAGCTAAATTTTGTATACAATGGAATCAGGTCTCGAAATTAGTTCCATTGAGTTTGAAATAGCGGTATTTGGCTAGGAATGCCGGTGAGCACGCCTCGATTGGAGTTCGAGATTTTTAGGGGTGTATAGCATGGGATATTGTAACATAAAATAATACATACCCTACTTAAATAAACCCATACCCCCTCACTTAAAACCCAAATCTCTCATGTTTTTGCCCATTCCCTCTCTCCTTTTCTTTTTGGTTTTTGGGTAAACCAAGAAAGTAGGCCTTTTGATTTTCAAAAATCAAAATCTAAAGATCCACTCAATGAAAATTTATAAAACAAGTTTATTTGATCTTCTTTAGCATAGATCTACACATTTATACCAATTTTGGGGTGTTCGGTGATGCGTTGGGTGTTCGGTGATGCGTTGGGTGTTCAATAATTTTTAAACAAGGAGCAAGCAGGCTAAGGTTTTGATTTAGGCTTGATTCATTCGGTTGAGAGCAAGGTGATTTGAGATTGGTATTCGCGGTGGCAAGGAGCACCTCAACGCTGAGTTTAGGTCGTGTGGTTGCTTGGGGTAATTCCAACAACTGTACAGCCTGGGAGGTTTCACAATGTCGGTTTTCATTGGAGGCATGCAGAAGTGCATGGATAGATCAAGAAGGTCGGGCTCACGAAGAGGGGAGTAACAACGAAGTCCGTTCTCAAACGGTCGAGGGATTCCCCATATCACTGGAATGTATGTGTGGTGGTGGTTTGGGTTCGGTATCATCCTATGCACTAATGGGTTAACGTTTGGGAAGAAGGAGTTTGGACAGGGATCAGTTTTTGTAGGGTAATTAATTTTTTTAATTAAATAATTAATGTTTTTAAATCTCGAAAACTTGTAAAATCAATACTCTGTCATACTAGGTCCAAATCGAACGTGGTCTTTTGTGTTGCATTCGTAATGATGTTGGTTACATCTTTGAATTGGATTGGTTGAGATTGGAGGTTGTAAATTTCATGCTAAAATGAATGATGTTCAATTTAAACCGAACTGAAACGCTTCGGCATTTACTAGAAGTTCGACGAGTTAAACTCGCCTCATTGGATAAATTAGTATACTATATAATAGATAAAAAGTTTACAGTTTGAGTTTGGTTGAATTATTAGCTGATTGGTTAAAATATCCACTTTAAAAACTAATTAGTATTTAAAATTGAAATACAAAAAAATTTGTAGGAAATCGGGATTTTTCAAAATTGTGATTATCAATTTCCAGCTATATTCTATTGTTTTATTTCAGTTATATTCCTGTTAATAGATTGTTAAATGCTGAAATTTGACTGCGTGGCCATATTGGATGTGACATTGGCACTTGTGAAAAGTTAAACCTATTTAGTGATAAATGAAATAATAGCATTTGTTAAGTGCTATATAACTATTGGCCTCAATATGGTAGTTTGGAAATATTGTTAAGTGATGTTTGATTTGGAAGTGATTTCCGATTTGGAAAATGATTTAAAATTGATTTCCGATTTGGAAAATGATTTAAAATCGATGTTGGGGTTTTCTTTGATATTTTATTTGAAATGGATTATGAATTCCTCTATTTTACTCTAACTTTTTGTTAATCTTTCATTATTATTTAATAATGTTTAAAGTTATTTAATTATTGTTTAGAAATATTTTAGAAGTTGTTTATTTATATTTAATGTTGTTTAAAGGTTGTTTATTTATATTTAATATTGTGAAAAGTTATTTATTTAAAAAATCAATATTGTTTGAGAGAGTTAATAATTAATATTTATTAATAATGTTTTGTAATTAATAGTTATTATTTACTAGTAATGTTTTGGAAATAAATTATTTTATATTATAATAATGTTTAAAGATTGATTATTATTGTTCTATCAATAATGTTGAAATTATTAATTATTATATTTATAATGTCTTGAAGTTATTAAATTATTATATTAAAGTGTTTTGGAGTAAAATATTTATTTTATTCATGATGTTCGAAAGGAAAATTGATTGTGTTGGTTGTGTTGTTGAAAAATTGACTTATTATTTATTTATGATGTTTAAAGTTAATCAATTTATCTAATTGAATACATTTATAAATAATGAATTGATTTATAAAGGGAATCTCATTTAATAAAAGAGTTTACAAATGAAAATGGGGTTTTGGATTTACAAAGGATTTTTATAATGGAGTTCTATAAAGGTAAAGAGTTTTATAAACTGTTTTAGAGATTTATAAAAGAGTTATATAAATGATTTTGGATGTTTATAAAAGAAGTTTTATAAGTGATTTTGGATATTTATAAAAGAGTTTTGTAATGAGCTTGGAGATTTATTAAGAGTTTTATAAATGAATCATGGAATTTTAGTAAAGGAGATGTTCGTAAATGAAAGAGATTTATTAAAAAGGATTTATTGAAGAAATCTATAAAAGGAATTGAAATTGGTTCCCCAAATTGACCTTCTTAGTTTTGGTGGTGTGGACTTTCGTTTCATGCTTAACACCGATAGAATTGTATTTGGATTTATTTTTTTCTCCGTTTCTTTTTAAACAATATTTGTTTTAATCATTTTGATATGGTTTTGAAATAAGAAATATGTTTGCTCAAAAACTGGGCAAACACTTGTTAATCTGATTTTTAGCTTAGCCTTGTTGGATTGTGTTTTTCTTGCGACTCTTTAGACGTTTCAAGTTATAATGAAATGATCCTTAGCAGATACCCACGTAATTAGCAAATTCGAGATTTAGAAAATCAGATAAGTAAAGAACAAGTGACACAGGGTTTTTATAGTGGTTCAGCTAGAATGTGCCTACATCCACTTTCCATCTTATCATCCCTTCTTATTTTTGGTTACAAGTACAAGATTGCTTGGAATGATTAGAGATATTAGAATAACTAGGGTGATAGATCTCAACAGAGTTTTCTCCTTTCTTTCCAAACCTTCTCCAATGTTGTTGAGAAGCTCTGGTATTTATAGAGTGAGATTGTGAGGTGTGGATGAGAGATTATAGCTGCCTGGGTCTGGTTCAGTAAGCTTGGATCGACAATCTCCATCCTTTGCTTGGTTCGGCGATTTTCATCTTCCTTGGTTCGGCAACCTTCACCTTCCTTTGGTTCGACAACCTTCACCTTCGGAGGACCCTCTTTGCTGGTCCAAACATCTGGTTTGGTGTGCCTTGTACTGAACCAAGTGTTTGGTTCAATAAATGATAGGCCAGACCAAATGTCCGGCATACCATGGAATGCCGGACCAAACATTTGGTCCGATACTTCTGGGGATGCCGAACAGATACTTGGTCCGATATACTATAGGGAACCATCCGGCATGCCGGTCCTAATGATTTGTTCGGCATTTTTGCCGAGCCAAATGTCCGGTCTGGATAGCTCCGACTCTTGCTTCATTTGTTTGCCTTGGGATTCTTCTTCCTGCTTGCCAGAAAACCGGCCCAACACTTTCCCCCCAAAGCATGTTGAGCATTAGCTTGGCATGCTTTGTTCTACTCTGGTCAGTAGCTCCTACCACCGAATGCCACGTCCTATGACTATTCGTCTTCATATCTTCTTCTTTAAATACCGCCTTCCTTCTCCATTTTTCTTCCTAATTCCTCGATCGAAATTTCCTAACCTGCTTTGCTCAGTTGTAAACAACTTTTAGGTTCTTTCATCATCGCCGACCTTCAGTGCTTACGTGTTTTTCGTAATCCCGAGATAAGCGCTTACTCTATTCGGTACTAGGTTTCGAAATTCTAGGGTTTCGATGTTAGGTGACTTGATTTAAATCGTTGAGAGACTGGAGTAGTTAGGTCCACATTCTCCTAAGGGTGTTCGAGGTGTTGGGAGATTCGCATTGGTTATGTGAGCGCATGTAATCATTTGCTCATAAAGTAGTCGATCATTTACATGAATAGTTTGTCACTGGCAGAGGCCATAGTTGTAGCACATTTGTTTGTATGATTGTTAGGCGGAAACTAAGGTTTGTCTTGATGACGCCATGGGAAGGTATGCTCTGGACCAACAATCGGTATGTAGCCCTATCCAGTTCGGCATTAGTTCTTGACAATGCCGGACCAAGTTCGCAGAGCGTTTTGTTCATGGGTTTGCCAAGCAGAATTTGGTGAGGTTGGGGATATGGAAATCTAGTCTAGTTAGGTTTGATGATGAGAGATTCCAAACATATTTTTAACCTCTATTCATATTTTGGACCTTTTTGCTAATATTCGCCTCTCTTTTTTTAACAAGAACATGTCTTCGTAAAACCCATTCTAAGTTTACAACTTCACAGCCTGCGGGAGCAAGTTCTTCTTTTGCAGATGTTCCAGCTAACCTTCCTAAGCAACCTAGCTCTGCTTACTCACTAATGGAAGGTTATGCTCCTAACCAGATGTTGGCTAGGTCTTTTGAGTGCTATCCCAGTGTACTAACGACTGAGAAGTTAAACTCCATAGCTACCGCGTTCGAGATAAATCGTAGACATATGTTATTGCCTGGCCCAGATGACAGAGTTGCCTTTCCTCTAGGTGGGTATTTGGCGTACAACAAATATCATTGTATGTGCGGAGCGATCCTGCTGCTTAATGCTTGGATTGCAAGCTTCATCATTTATTTGAAGGTTGCTCCAATGCAGCTTCAGCCGAATTCTTACGCTATCCTGACGTCTCTCTACCAGATATTTGTGAAGCGGTATCATAGGCCTCCAACTTATTGGGAGATTAGGTACTTGAACAACATGAGGAGCTATAAGAAGGGTAGCCCGTTTATCGGTTTGGAGTCTGCACATAAGTTCAAGCCCGTCCTAGATTTGTATTCCAAATTTAGCATGTTTAAGAAGGAGTTTTTCTTTGTTCGTGACGACATTGTGGCTTGACATTCTTTCACCTCTGGATGTAAGTAGCTACTTTTACCTTTCTCAGTTTTCTTTCGCCTTGGTTACTTATCCCTTCATAACTTCTAAGTTGCATGAAAGTGGCGGAGGACGACAGTTTAAGAAGATGGCCAAGGAGATATTAGCTATTCCAAAGACCGAGTAAGAGGCCTCATTCCTACTTCATGATGCAGCCCTTCGGTTTTACAATTTAATCGAGCCCTTGCAATCCATATACAAGATTAGGCCGAGTTTGACTGAGAGAGAAAAGAAGGTCGAAGGAGACAAAGGGGTTAAGGGCAAAGGTCCGGATGAGGAAGAGATGCAGCTAAGGTCCCGAAAAAGCTAAGACATAAGAAGGGCGTGATTTGCCCTCCTCGCTTTGGGAAATCCTTGTGTCTCCTCTCCAGGTGATGAGGAAGGCTTACATTCGGAAAAGGAGAGCGAAGAGGAGGAAATTCAAAGGGTGATTTTGAAGCGACGATAGGGGAAGCTCGTGCATCTCCAGATATGGACATAATGGGTAGTGAAGGCCCTAGTGTGGATCCTTTAAAGGACATTGAGGCTATGCGGGGGTGATCCGATTAGTTGGAACACCCTGATTCAACCCCGGACCGCCTCCTATTGCAGACCTTTCTCGAGAAAACGTGGCTCCGAGTGACTCAAGTGAAGTGCCGCCTCCTCCGATATCTAGTGGTGCTAGCATTGGCGAGGAAATCGGGCTTTCCGTAGGTACTTTCGATTACTGTACGAATTTTGAGATTCTTCTCAAGAAATTTTTATTTTTTGACGGGTCTCATCCCCCACCTAATTCTCAATCCAATGATGTCCTGTTGCCGAGAGTTCTCCCTTCGTCTAGCAGTGTTCCCCACCTGAGTGAGATCGCGCCTCGGCCACATGATCCACCTTATTCTAAGGTTTTGTAGCAGCTTGAAGTGTCCCTATTGTCTTAAGTGTTTTTGCTTCTTGAATTCTTTCTGCTTCTCGGTTCTAATGCGACTAATTATATTTCAGGGAAATAGAGGAATCCAAAGAAGAATGGAGTATCTCGGCGTCTGGAGCAATTTAAACGAATAAAAATGGTTCCCATTCCTCCTCCCGTGGCATCTCAAAGAGGAAGAACCATGGTAGAGGAAGTCAGTAGTGCCTCGTTGGGTTTGGATAAGGAAGAGAGCCATGGATCTTCCCAAAAATATGCGAGGTCCCCGGAGAAGGAGGCCACCTCCCTAGGCTCTTAAACCTTCTCGCGTCGTCGACGTCATTTTTCTACGGGTACGGAAGTGCATGAAGTGCCAGGTGAGTTAGGAGAAGGTATCACGGACCCTGTTTTTCCAGTTCATCAACAGCGCTTGTGGAATCCTTTCGGAAGTCATCCTACTATCAACCCTGATTATGCGGGTCGTCATGCCGTGGATCTCGATACTGAGTTTCTTCTTCCTCGCAACCCCTTGGTCCGGATATCAGATGTGGCTAAATCCTTGGAGTTTGCTAATCTGACAACTAGGATGGTTCAGATCACTAATGAGACTCGCAATATTGTTGACTATCAGACTCGCTTGGCTACAGCTGGTGAAAAGGTGGGGAGTGCAAACGTGCGGTTACGTTTAGAGATGAGGATCTCCGCATGGCGCTTAGGGAGAAAGAGTCTGAATTGGCAGTGGTTGAGGCGTCTCATGACTGAAATGAGAAAAGCTAAGGAAGAAGCCATAAAAAAGGCCAAGGATGAAGCAATGAAGGAGGCTACTGCTATATGTCAAGTCGAGATTGATTTGGCCATAAACTCCGTGGATGAGGCCTAGGAAAAAGATATGGAGCGACTTCGTTGCCTTCAAAGTAGAGTGAAGAAGTCGGAAACAACCTTGGCTGAGCTGAAAGAGTCCAAGGGTGTATGGCTAAAGGAGAAAGACTCCCACCGGGCTGAAATTGATAGGCTGAGGGCAGAGCTAGTACACTCGAAGAAAGATAAGGAAATTTATATGAATAAGGTGCTATCCCTCCAGACTGAAGCTTGCGACACTGTTAATCAGATGCTGAAGGATACATATTACATGTTATGGAAGCAAAAGAGCCTTCAGTGGATGGATGACTACACTCGGTTAATGGCTGGAATTCATGCGCGGCATATTAAGGAGGCCAAGGATGCAACTGCGTAGGAGGGAGGGGCTGCTTATAATGTTATGACGGTGAATAACCAATTTTCCTTGGAGGAAACCAAATCCATCGCAAGAGGGTACAAGTTATTGGAGGAGGAAGGTGATGATGATGGTTCTGAACTTGAGGGGCTTGGTGATCCGCCTCATGCTACCGCAGGTATCGCATCCTCCTATTTTGTCATCACTCATTCTGTAATGAGAAGTTCATGATCTTTATCATTTATATCGTGCAGGGACATCTTTGGGACGAGTCAAGCCTTCAACGGAGCCTACTGGAGGAAGTATGCCAAGTGGCAAGGATGTCCCCTCGTCTTAAAGAGGCTTTGTTCTCCCCTTTTTATTTTTAGTTTGTGAGAAATGTATGGTTGTTTTGTACATGTAAATACGGATAAGACTTGTGTATGTAAAAAGGTTTCTAATGTTTTAGTATTTCAATTTATGCTTTTCACATGCTTTCAATTGTTTCTGTGATGCATGACTTTTATAGTTTGTGTATGAATTGTTTACGACTTGTTTATTCATTATCATGTTGAAAATAGTAATTGTGTGCTTTTCTTCATGGCCGATCACTAACAAGAACTACTCGGGCTAGTGCTCATATTGTGAGTATTATTCGATTTGTCGTTGCCGGCGTAATGCCGATCGTCAAGTGCGAACGACCCCTGGCTACAGCCATGCCTTAATCGAGGGGTTCATAATTGGTTCGCAGTTGCCAGCAAGCCGAATGCCAATGACGAACTACCCATGCTATGAATCATTCATGTTTCGTGGCTTATAATCGATTCGTCATTGCCGGCTTAGGGTTACCGATCGTCAGCAATGAATTGCCTGAGATTAATTCGTGCCCTTGATCATGACTATCTCATTTTCATTGCTGCCGATGAGTGTCTACAATTGCTCATAGTAGGTATTGTCATTGAATGAAAAAGTACGTGATTAATATAATTGACTCAAGACATAAAGATTTTTATAGTGGTTCAGCCGAAATATGCCTACGTCCACTGCCTTTCTTTTACTACTTTATTTAATACATATTTCTTTATAAACTTAAGAGAAATATCGACGGAGGTGTTGGAGATTCCATGCCTTTCCGAACACCTCCCCGTCTACCGTTGACAAGATGTATGCTCCATTATGAAGATCTTTATGAACAACAAACGGTCCTTTCCAAATTGGATCCAATGCCCCAGGTTGTGGGAAGACTTGTTTGAGAACCAAGTCCCTTTTTTGTAGTGTACGAGGCTTCACGTTGGAATTATATTGCCTTGACACCTTCTGTCTATGAGCGGCTTCTTTGAGGACGACATCATTTCTCTTCTCCTCGATCAGGTCGAGTGATATGTTTAATAGCTCCTCGTTTTCTTCTGGATTATAGTGTATTCTTCGGTGTGAGGGGACAATTGTTTCGACGAGGAGCATGACTCTAGTTCTGTATGCCAGTGCGAATGGAGTGTGCCTTGTTCTGGTTTAAAAGAAGTTCGATAGGCCCACAAAGTTGTAGGCAATTCGTCGACCCTACCCCCTTGGATTTTTCTAGTTTCTTCTTGATTAGTGTTTCAACACCTTGTTCACCACTTCGACTTGTCCGTTTGCCTATGGATATGCCACGGCTGAAAAGCTTCGGCCAATCCCATGTTCATGGAACCAATTGGTGAACTCCTCCCTCTCGAATCGTAGTCCCTTGTCCGATCTGATTTTCTGTGGCTCCCCATACCTGCACATGATGTTACGTATTAGAAAATTTATAACCTTAGTAGATGAAATCTTGTTTAAAGGTTCTGCTTACACCTATTTGGTGAAGTAATCCACTACCACTATGGTGTATTTCGCTCCTCCTCGACCCATAGGAAGTTCCTCGATTAGGCCAATCCCCCAGATAGCGCAGGTCCAAGGACTGACCATCTGGATTAGACCAGAAGTTGGCGGTCTTGGGATTTTATCAAATCTCTGGTATTTGTCACATTTCCTAGCAAACTCAATTACCTCTTTGTTTAGTGTGGGCCAAAAGTACCCAAAGCATAGGATTTTTCTAGCTAAAGTTTGACCACCAGTGTGGTCGCCGCAACTTCCTTAGTGTATTTGTTGAAAATATCTTTTGCTTCGTTTCGCGCGACACACCTCAGTAGGGGGTTGGAAAACCAACGACGATACAAGACGCCCTCATGGATGGTGTAGTGGGATGCCTTCCTTAGGATTTTTCTAATCTCGTTGCGATTTGCTGGTAGGATTCCTTCTTGTAAGTATTTGATGATGGAAGTCATCCATGTCTCTTCGCTATTATTGATGGAGTGATCTGAAGACATTCAAAGCTTGGTGTGGCTTGCATCATGATGGGGGTTGCCCCAGCGTTGGCTCATTTCTCATGCTAGCTTCTTCTGCGTGAGCATCTGCTTCTCGATTCTCCTCACGTGGGATATGTTTGACTATATAGTAGTCCAGCTCATTTAGGAGGGTTTTAGTCTTGCTGAGGTAAGAGGCAAGTCTTTGCCGGCGGGTCTAGAATTCCCCAAGGATTTGGTTTACAGTTAGCTGTGAGTCACTGTGTATGCATATCGATTTGATCCCTATTTCCCTAGTGATTTCCAAGCCGGCCATTACCGCTTCGTATTCAGCATCGTTATTGGTTGCGGTGAATTCTAGCCTCAGCACGTAACTTAACTTTCTTCCTCGAGGCGAGATGATTTCCTACCCTCGAGTCGAGCTCGTTGGATGCTCTATCCATAAATATATTCCACTCGATTGTTTCTTCTATTCCAATGGTTGTATCCTTATCCTGAATTGTGAATTCAGCTATCAAATCAGCCAGCGCTCGCCCTTTGATTGTGGTGTGTGGATGGTATGTGATGTCATGCTAGCTTAGCTCAATGCACCATTTTAGTAGGCATCCTGATGTATCCGGTTTTGTAGGACCTGACACAAAGGTTGATTTGTTAGGACCCTTATGGAGTGAGATTGGAAGTAATTCCATAATTTCCTAGACGCTATGAGCAAATAGTATGCCAATTTTTCAATCTTCGAATATCTAGCCTTTGCCCCTATAAACCTCTTATTGATGAAATACACTGGTTATTGGATACTGTCATCTTCTCGTACCAAGGCAGAGCTTAATGCATGGGAGGACACAGCTAAGTACAAGTAGAGGCTTTCTCCATCTACCGAGGTGGAGAGCACTGGTGGTTTCTGCATGTGTTCCAATAGGCTTTAGAAAGCCGAGTAGCATTCGCCGGTCCATTCAAACTTTCCCTTGTCATTTTTTAGAGTTTCGAAAAATAGGACGCACTTATTTGTGGCCTTGGATATAAATCTGCTTAGAGCAACTACCATTCCATTTAGACTCTGCATTTCCCTTCGTGTGGCTAGTATTTTGATGTCCTTCAAGGCTTGGACTTTTAGGATTTGCTTCAATCCCTCTAGCGTGCACAATGAAACCCAAGAATTTTCCCGAGGATACTCCAAAGGAGCATTTCAACGGATTCAGCTTCATGTGGTATTTGCATAATATCTAAAACATTTCGTTTAGGTAGTGTAAATAATCTGTTTCTTTTCTTGATTTGACAACCATGTCATCAACATACACTTCCATGGAGTGACCAATCTGCCACTCAAACATCTTATTAACCAAGGTTAGTAGATTGCACCAACATTCTTAAGCTCGAAGGGCATGACCTTGTAGCAATATAGGCCCAGATCTGTGATAAAGCTAGTATGTTCTTGGTCTGGTATATGCATGGGAATCTAGTTGTACCCTGAATAGGCGTCCATAAATGTTAACAATTCATGCCCTGCAGTTCCATCCACTAGTCGATCGATTCAGGCAGGGGAAAACAGTCCTTAGGGCAAGCGTCATTGAAATTGGAGAAGTCAATGAAGTTCATCCCTTTCCCATTGGATTTTTTCACTAGAACCGAGTTGGAGATCCATTTGGGGTAGGTAGCCTCGTGAAACCGTTGGTGAGTAGATTTTTTACTTCCTCGTCGAGGGTCGTTAAGCGTTCCATCCCTATGCTTATTTTCTTCTGCTTGACCGAGATTTTGGTTGGGTCTATGTTTAGGTAGTGACAAGCTATCTCGAGGGATATTCCCACCATGTCTTCGTGGGTCCATGCGAACACATCCAAATTTCTACATAAGAACCATATTAATTGGATTTTCAAATTTTTGTCTAGCTGCGACCCTATCTTGAAAAGCCTTGTGTCATTGTGATCATCAGCTGCAACATGTTCCATAGCCTCTATGGGCTCAGCACTGGCCTCCTCCTCTCTATCCCTCTGATCTAATTTGTTAAACGGGTCACTAGTATACTCGAGAGGATGGGCCTTCTTTGATTGCAATGCTTCCACAGTTTTGGCGCAGAGGGCGATCGCTATGTTTTTGCCATTTTCCTTCCTTTTGTTCTGGCGGAGTTCTGTCACATAACAATCGTGGGCTACGTCTTAGTCGCCTTCTGCTTTCCCCCATTGGTAGGGAACTTCATTTTCAAGCACCATGGGGCTAAGACTATCTGGAAATATGATAATGCAGTCTACCCAAAAATGCGTTGTAGGTAGAATGTCCGTCTACCAACACAAATGTTTGCTTTCGGATAACGGATCGAGGGTGGCTTCCTAGTTCAACAAACAAGTCCAACTTCACAAGCCGAATTGTGGCTTCTCCAGTGAATCCTTGTAGGGGCATGTTGCATGGTAATGCATCTTTCATTGATAGCTTCATTTTATTGAAGGCATATTTGAATAATATATTGACCAAGCTTCCCGTATCGACCAAAATGCGAAACACCTCTGCTGGGCCGATCCTGGCGGACATGACCATGGGATCGGTATTTGGGTACTGCTTTCCAACCAAATCCTCATCCCTAAAGGTTATATTGGTCCTTTCTCTTCGGTTTGGGAGGCTCCCTTCTGTAATGGAATAAACATATCCTTCTCCATCCTTCAAAGATTTTCCATACCTCTCTATCTCGGCCCAACTTCCGCCGACTGAATGCAGGCCTCCTGATGTAGTATGGACAATTATTTCTCTTGATTGGAGCGGTTCGCACTTGCTTCTTCTTTGTTATTTCCATGTCGGAGCAGCCCTAGTCCTTCATGGGTCGGGGCGGGAGAGTTATGTTTTTGCTACATGTATCGTTCCAGTTTCTTTTTTCGAATGTATTCTTCAATAAGGTCCCGCAAATGATGACATTCTTCTGTGTTATGTCCGTGAGACTCATGGAAGCGACAGTACTTTCCCGTCCTAACCGCAGCTTTCGACTCCTTCTTATATGGAGGGAGTTTGTACTTCAATTCGTGTTGAGTGGCCAAGTAAATGTTTTTCATAGTGTCATTCAGAAGAGTGTGGGAATCAAATCTCTGTCTCGGTCAGTATCATCGTTTATTGCTTTTTTCAGTTCCAGGGTTGCCCTGAAGGTTACTTTTATCATCATTGTTTGGCTTGCTCCCTTCTCCTCGAGGTGGGACTCTCGTGTTTCCATAGGAGCCGGAACCCTCCGTGGGTTGCTCGCCATGCCAGAGAGCCACTGCGTCTTCCAATCTCATATATTTTCCTACTTCATGGTAGAAATTCTGAAGAGTTAAAGGTTTCTCCTTTGTCAGTCTTCTTGCAAGTTTTGAGTCTGTGTGGACGCCTCCGCATAGTGCCACCAATGTAAGTCTTTCATCCGTGTTTTGCACTATTACTGCAGCTGCGTTGAAACGAGTAAGTTATTGCTGTAGAGGTTCCTCCGTCTTCTGTTTAATGTCGGACAAGGAACAAGCGTCTCTAGGTTGTTCCACATGAATTCGAAACTGGCTTATGAATTTTTCCTTCAACATTTCCTAAGAACTGATGGATCCGTGAGGTTGGCGACATAACCATGTGGTTGCTAAATCTGACAAGAATAGTAGAAAACATTTACACAATACGCCTTCAGTTGCTCCATTCATGAGCATGTGTTGAGAGTATCGTTGTAGGTGGACGGTTAGGTCAGAGGTTCTCTTATATGGACCATGGTTGGCATCTTCCGTTCTCAAGGCATGGTTGTTGCCTCTATGTCCCTAGTGAAAGGTATGGATACTCTGGCACCTATCCCCTTTCGAGTTATTCACGCCTGAGGTACTCCCTGAAGGCATGTATCATCCTTTGTTCGGCTCGGGAGCAGCCCTGGGAGAAGCGGGGCCCTCTTTTGATAATGATGATGTCTGGTGCCTTGATTGAGGCCAAACTGATGATGATTGGTTCGAAGCATGGCAGGGTCAACCATAAGTGGTCCATGTCTGGGACCTCTTAACTGGGCCCAGCTCTTTATAACCTCTCTGGACCAACTTCGGGTTGAGTCATGGCTCGGCTTCGAGCCCTTGGATCTTCCTAACTGAACTCATCATTGGCGGGAGATCTATTCCTCCTACGTGATTCTCTAGACTGGGATTCACCCTGAAATCCAGTGCTGTGAGTGGATTCCTTCACGCCCCTTAAGCGTGTCATGAGTTGGTCCACCAAAGCTTCTTGTTGGGCAGTGAAGCGGCCAGTCATCTCATTCACAACCCTTTCTAAATCTTCTCGAGTGACAACTAAGCCTGGAGGCAAGGAGCGAGTAGTTGGGTTTTCTTGATCTTCTTGGACAAGGTTGAGGGTATTTGCAGTAGCTGCATTCTTGCCCTTGTCAGCATTTTGCTTAAAGGGAGCCATGTTCTAATGATACGCTAAGGTTGGAAAAATAATGGGTAAGAGAGTTTGGCCTTTTATGTTCTCTCTCTCGCCCTTCTCAGTGAAAGCACTAAAAATGTTTGCTTAAAAATTGGGCAAATACTTGTTAATCTGATTTTTAGTTTATCCTTATTGGATTGTGTTTATCTTGCGACTCTTTAGACGTTTCAAGTTATAATGAAATGATCCTTGGCAGATACCGACGTATCTAGCAAATTCAAGATTCAGAAAAGCAGATAAGCAAAGAACAAGTGACACAGGGTTTTTACAGTGGTTCTGCCAGAATGTACCTACATCCCCCCTTTCCATCTTATTATCCCTTCATATTTTCGGTTACAAGTACAAGATTGCTTGGAATGATTAGAGAAAATAGAATAACTAGGGTGATAAATATCAGCAGAGTTTTCTCCTTTCTTCCCAAACCTTCCCTTGTTGTTGAGAAGCTCCGGTATTTATAGAGTGGGATTGTGAGGTGTGGAGGAGAGGTTATAGCTGCCTGGGTCTGGTTCGCTAAGCTTGGATCAGCAATCTTCATCCTTTACTTGGTTCGGCGATCTTCATCTTCCCTGGTTCGGCAACCTTCACCTTCCTTTGGATTGACTACCTTCACCTTCCTTTGGTTCGACAACCTTCATTTTCGGAGGACCCTCTTTGTCGGTCCAAACATCTGGTTCGGCATGCCCTGTACCGAACTAAACGTTTGGTTTGGTAAATGATGGGTCATGTCGGACCAAATGTTTAGTCCGGCATACCAGAGAATGCCGGACCGAACATTTGGTCCAGTATTTCCAGGGATGCCAGACAGATACTTGGTTCGGTATACTATAGGGCGTCGGACCAAATATCCGGTCCGGCATGCTGGTCTAAATGATTTATTCAACATTTTTTCCAAGCCAAACGTCAGGTCTGGATAGCTCTGGCTCTTGCTCCGTTTGCTTGCCTTGGGCTTCTTCTTCCTTTGCTTGCAAGAAAACCGTCCCAACAAAATCTTTCATAGTGTTTTGAGAATATACTCATACCTTTGAGATTTATGTGAATACATTTTCTAAGTAGTGAAAGTGTAGTATTTTTGTGTATATACTTGTACCATTGAGATAAGTATATTGATATTTTTCCAAGTGTTGAAAGGAGTATAAAGGTTTGTGAATATATCTTTTTAAAAGTAATTTGATACAACTATTTACAAAGTGATTTTAATTAATAAAAGGATCAATTAAAGAGGTTGGTGGTTGCTTGATGCTTAACCAATGTTGATTTCATTGTGGAAATATATCCCTGGTTTGATTATTGTTTTTATTTGATAATTAAATAACTGACTATCAAACATTGGCCTGTTTTAACCGTCGTTGTTGGTTCGGAGATACCGGGGTCGGATATATTATCTGAAAACCACTTCTAACCAATGTAAGCATTCGAATGGAATACGTCTTAAAGATGATCGAAGACAGGGCTCTTTGAAGTGCAAGGGCAACTTGCTACTAATCCTGTCCCAAAATGGATGCAGTAGAAGCAGTGCCTTCGGTTTTGTTCAGACCCAGAACAAACTTGTATAGATGAATGCTGACATTGCAATGCTACCATAGTGTTAACATTCCAAGTGGGAACTATTAGGAGGAATCCGGTAATCGTCACCTCATGAGCCTCACATCCAGTAAAAGATGAATGTAGGGACGCGTAGCAAGGCTATGTGGGTCGCTCCCATTAGGGTATGATCATCACTTATTTAGAGTGGATATCTATGTATGCTTCAGGGCCCACTATGGTTGTTGATCAACCAAGAGATGAACATATTCGGTGCTATCCAGAAAGGGATAGGGTTGGTCCTTAGTAGCAGAGGTGCAACGTGTTATGGCCTCTAGTACATTTTATCTAAAGGTGTACTGATTTGATGGGTAGACCCTTACCCTTTCATAATTGGAATCCAATTTCCAATATAAGCATTCGAGCTTGATTATGTACCTATTATCTTGGAATTTAATTAATGTAACAATTTCGGCTGTATTCAATATTTATTTTAAAACCTAGCCATTATTATAGTAACATTGATTTTCTATAAAAATATTTTGGTTATTGTAAGTTAAAAATCCGTCCGTATTTATGTGCGGCGTGGTCTTATGAGATACCTCTATTTTGAAATATTTTTATGACATTAAAACCCAATTTAGGTGTGCTTCTCACGCAAGTTTACCAGACTGATCCGGGTGTTATTTTCTCATAATGCTCGGGTCAGACTGAGTATATTTTCATACTTAGCTTTGGTTGCTTTGGAGCTTCGGAAGACGAGCTGGATGCATCCAAGATATATTTATGTATATTTTATTTTCACTGCGTTGGTTGTTTATATTTATCAGCATTTGTGAGGACATGTTATTATAATTGTCCAGGCTGGTGATAAATTAGTAAACTCTGATTGAGTATGTATATTATAGTTTTCTTTTGGTAAATATCTATTGTATATTATATATTACTTGTTACGATGTGAGATTCTGTTCTATCTCTTCTTTCTTTTCCCCAATAATCTGTCTTTCCAGCACTTGGATGTTTGGCACATGAATGTATTAATGCCGACTTTTGAGGGTCGAAAAGTGGGTCGTTACAATTACTTCCAAATATGTTGCATTTTATGCATTTTGGATGCTACTTTTATGAAAATTCCTTGTATGCTTTTATTTTGCTGGTTTTAATCTGTTTTGCATATTGCAACTACCACTTCGATGGATATCAAGAGTTTCATTACAACAATACTTAAAAAGCAGAGAGTAGTCTACTCATCATGAATATATTAAGATTTTCATCACAACAATACTTAAAAGAAGATTGTAATCTATGCTCCTTGTGCTTTGCTGGTTTGTGCTTTACATTCTTTAAAACCAGCAAAGCAGTGTATATTTTTCAGGAACTTGTATACTTTCACCATGCAGTATGATTTAAGCAATATTTATACCTTCAGGTATTTTAAGTGTTTCAAGCACTTTCACCACTTCAGACAATTCAATTATTTTTAAAACTATCATGTCTGCAACACTTAACTTATTGTCGATACTATATGTGCTTCATTATTTTCAGTGTGCTTTTACCACTTTATACATGCATGCATACACACACAGATGCATTATACACACACACATACATATATATGTTTCTAATTATATTTTACGACAGGTTTGTATTTCTTATATAGGAAAGGTTTCATGATGGTCAATCATGTTTTTCTCTATTTTAAGATCTTTAATTTGTTTATAAACATAAGCGCTATATTATTTACTACGATTATTTTTGTTAGTTCTAGACATGATTTATTGAGATATTTTTGTAGGATCTAGATTAACCCTAGAGGGGGGGGGGGTGAATAGGGTTATAGCAAATTTTCTTGATTTTAAACACAGAAACAAAACTGCAGAAATAAATATGCTGAAACGTAAATCACACACAAAATTTACCCAGCTTCGGCAACCCCTGCCTACTGCTGCATTCACAGATTTCTATTAGAATTAAACAGTATCACGCTTACAAACACTCTACTAGACTCGCAAACATTTGCTCCCGCTCACAAACACTCTACTAGACTCGCACACCCTGCTCGCAAACATTTGCTCCCGCTCACAAACACTCTACTAGACTCGCACACCTTGCTTCGTCTATAGAGTTTCGCTTACTCGCAAACTTTGCTTCCCGTCTATAGAGCTTCGCTTACTCGCAAACTCTGCTCCCGCCTATTGAGCTTTGCAAACTCGCACACCCTGCTCGCTGAACTAATTCTAACTAGACAATCTGACACTAACTAAACCCTAGGTGGTGATTTACAGATTCTTTGATTCGAAAAGTAAAAACAACAAAAATAAACAAATAACCCTAATTAAAAAATAAAGCCCTTTTAACCAAAAAAAAAAACGGCCCCTTTTTATTTCTTCTGGCCCGTTCTCTTCTTTATTTTGCTCTGTAGAAAATAATGTCGGCCTAGTTCCTTCTTTCGTTCATTCCTCTTGGCTCTTGAAATTAGGGCTTTGGAAAAATTGAAGGCGCCGCTTGAATGTAGATCGACTATAGTAGTTACTTCTTTGTTTTGATTCGGTAATCGACCCTCTAGCTCTGTTTAGCTTTCGACTGCCCCAATTTTTGATCGAGTTCAACTCTGATGCTTCGGTATGTAATTTCCCTTTTTGCTTTTACAATTTTGGCTTACTCGAACTCGATGGATTTGAGATTGCCGATGATGATGGTTTATATAGGGTTTGTAACCCTAGATTTGCGTTCGTATAAGTTGATTTGAATTTGTCTACTGATATTGCTTTGGCCATTCGATTATTCTTGGATGCTCGTGATTTTACTGACTTTTTCAATTTATTTTTGATGCTTGGCACACACGGTTTTGATTTGTGACTTGGTCGATTCCTTGATTCACACGGCATTAAAACTTTCCTCTTTTTGATACTTTGACTATTTCAAAGAATGCGTACATGAATTTTTCGACTTGTTTAATCATCTTGATTGTCACAGCTTCAGCCATCTTTGCGTTCCTCCACTGTAGCATTGATTTCGTGATTTAAACTATAGCTTGTTTACTGCTTTTCGACTTCACTGAGAACTATAGTCTTTGGCCATCTTCTGATCGGTTTACCGTGAACTGACTGCACTTGCACTTGATATTGTAGTGCACATTATTGCATGCATTTGTTTGGTTGCACTTGCCTGAGTGCCAGTTAGCCTTGTATTTGTAGTTTTGACCATGTTGATGTTCTGTTCATTGCTTTTGGAATTTGCACTTATATACATGTGTTCATTTGTCTGCACTTGATCATTGCTTTGAGTTTCACTGCCTTCTGTCCATGTTGGTACTGGCTGTTGTTGAGTTGTTGTGATGTTAGTTCGAATTTCACTTGTTCTGCACTTTGGTCTGTTGGTGTCATTTCTTTTGTGGTCTTTGTATTTTGATGTTGCCACTGTCTTGGTTCGAGTCAGTTTGCATGGTCACTGATGTGTGCTGTGCCATTGCTTAGTTTGGTTCATTGGTCTGCACTGTAACTCGAGTTTTCACTCATTTGAGTCTGCCTTGTTGAAGCTGTTTGTTGCAGTATCTTGTGGTTGCTATGCCTTGTTTACCATGTTGTTGCATTGTATTGTTTGTCTGTCTCTTTGAATTCTTGTAGTTGATTATTGCTTGGTCATTGCACTGATTCTTGGTGGCATTTGGTCTGTGTTGCATTGTTCCATGTACACTTTGAATGAATTTGTGCTTTGTTGCAGTTTGTAGCTTGCTGTGACATTGTTCACTTCATGTTTGCATATTGTATTTGTTGTATCTTTGAGCACTTGATCATTCAAGCCTTTGTGCTTTGATTCATTTAGTGATAATGTTGATTTCACTCTGGCCATACTGCATTTTACCTGTTGCATACATGAACTTGACGCTGTAAAATTCTTGTTGCACCTTGGTTGTTCATCATGTTGCATTCATGAATTTTCTGTCTTGACTTCACTGTGAATTTGGAATTTGTCTAAGCTTTGCATTCTTTTTGTAGCCTTGTGTTGAATCCAGTTATAAAAACTCGGGTTTGACTTTGTGCTCGTGTCGTGATTTTGAATATATTGCATGTGAGTTGAACCCGGTTTTTCATTTGGGTTTGACCTGTGCTCACCTGTCCCTGTAAATCAATCAAGTGTATATATCGGCGTGCACGGCCTTGTGGCATATACAGTAATAATACACTGTGTATGTCATAAATTGTTCGTGTATGATGAATTCAAATTTAAATTATGACGAACAACCCAAATAACTGAGGCAAATCTTATTTTCAAGATCCATTTTATTTTATTTTAAACTGCAAAAATATTTCCTTTTCAATTTTACTGCGTTAGTTTATATTTTTGCAGATTGCTCAGATGCTGGATTCAAACTGGAATGCAGTTGAAGATAGAAATATGAGTGTGAGTGATATGTAGTGAGGTGCTGATGTAAATGTGAAAAATGTGATGTAATCAAAGTCGTATAGTTATAGTGAGAGCTTGAAATTGTACTATTCAAAAGTGTAATAAATATTTATTTGAATAAAATATCTGTTTGAATTCAAATTCTGTGTAACTTATTTTATTCAACAAATATTTATTTAAACTGTGAAAAATAGAATAGTATATTAGTATATTAACAAATACATTTAAACGAATGTATATATGTTTATTACCATCAAACAAAAATCATATAAGCGCAAAGCGCATATTCAACAATTTTTATTTATCAAGTTTTAATAAACAACTTTTAGGTTACTTGATAATTATGACCTGGGTCTCTTTCAGAGGACCCTTCAGTATTTTTTAAAAACACTTACCTTCTTAGTTTGGCATCTTTATTACTTACTCCAAAAATATTTTGAACTGACTTCTCTACTACACTTTAGATGTGGTATATACCCATTTGACCCTTCTAGGATTCTGACTTATATTAAAGTAAGTTTACTAGGGATATTATCAATAAGTTATTCAAGTTACATAATATACTGCATCATTATGCATGCTAACAAATATTTAATCTCGATACCCAAAATAAACTTATATCCCATTTATCCTCCCCTTCAATGTAAACGAACATTGTCACATTAAATAACAATCTTCTTTAGATTCTTGTTTTGATTCATTACGATATTGCTACTAGTAAATGCATCATATATATCAATTATAGGAGGATAATTCTTTTACCAATTGATATGATGCGTGTTTGCTTTTAGAGTTTGTTCTCATTCATTGATCTAGCCAATTGGAGGAATTTAATTATTACATAGATCATTTGAATACACACATGACTTCAAGTCGTTCAATATTTATGTTAATTAATTTTTAAATCGCTAAATGATATCTATGCATAATCTATAAGATGGGCTCATATTTACTTATTCAAGCAATCTTTAGGTTATTAGTCAAATATCTACATATATGGATATATATACATGTGTCCACATATTATATATGCATATAATAGATTTGCATATTCTTTCCTATTTGAGTTAGTGGTTTAAGAATAAACTATTAAAGTCTAAACTATTAATTTTTTGTTTATCAATTGGGATCAATGTGAATCCTTCAGAACCACATGATAATGTTCAAAACGTCTTTTTTGAAAATACATATGCATCAGTTGACTTATCAATATCTTCAAGCTATTGGATATATTATGACTTCAAGTTATTAGATGTGCTTTAACTTCTAGTTACTTTTGGCTCATGAATAATAAAGATCTGCAAGATCTGAGTCTTATATTTTGTCAAAATTTCATAGCTTAACTTCAAGTTCCGCATTTTACTTAATCAAAATCCTTTGTTGATACCTTAAGGATTTTGAACTATAACTTCTTGTTTACTTCTAGTATCAAAATTGTGTATGATTCTGGCTCTTCTGAATTTTATGTTCAACTTTGTCCACTTAAATATATAAATCTACATGGATATGTAATATAATTGAAATTTTCTGCATATTTTTATTCGAACATGCTAAAGAACAACGTCGTTCGAATTAATACTTCAAATATAATTTTATAGTTTTCAATCCGAACCACATTAATCTTCTGGCTCAAATAAATTATAACACAACTTTATGTTACTAAGATTTATTCTTCAATTATACTTCAGATGTCTCTTTTGAAATTATTTATAATTATTTATCAAAGAATAATACATAGTTTGAATTACATATAGATATCTCTTCTAAAGCGTTCAATAAAATAGATATATTTACAACAAAAATAAGAGCATCTTCTAAATACTCGATGTTATAGAAACATGCAATTATATTAGTTACACGTACATTTCTCTCCATCGTATTTATAGCTTTCGTGAAAAGTATGATATGACATATAAATTGATAAATATATTTTTTCGAGGATAGTTATGCATATGATATTCAATTCATAATACGTTTTTGGAAAACAGTAGACTACGAATCAATATTTACTCTCAAATTTGTCTAAAGGAGCTATGAGTCCATGACAATGGGAGAATGAATTTTGAAAATGTATTTTGTACCCATTACTAATGGTTCTATTTTGATTTACAAATTCTTTAGTTTATTTATTGCCACATCATTTTTTGGAGTGCTATATCGTATTTGAATTTTTTTTATAGTGTTATACGAGGATATGATACCACTTCTAGGATATTTTGTAAACACCACTTTGGGAAAGTGATAGTAAAATTATTATGTTATTAGTCTATTTATGGAGTATTATAGTAATACACATTTTATCTTGCAATGATATCTTATAAATCTCTTCTAGAGATACTTAATATGTACTGCTTTTGGATTATCATATCAATATACAATATCATTTTCTACATAAATTACGCAACTACTACTTTCAGAGTAGCAAAAAATATCTCTATTGGATTTTATTTTTTGTAACACTTCCGAAATGTTATTTCAACTTTTAAGTATAGAACAAAATTAGATGTGCTAAATAAAAGTTAGAGTTGAGAAATAAAACCACTACTTCTGGAGTATAGTATTTCTATATAATATCTCTTTTGGAGATAAATTATTATCACTACTTTTGCAGTTTTATATGAAGTTCCTTCAAGGGATATAGGGCTACTTTGTAAGAAATTGCAATTTAACAAAGTTAAAAATAAAATTTCTATAACACCTCTTACGGAATGTTGGATTTTGCAATATAAATAAAAATAAAAATTTAAAACATCTCTTTAAGAGATTAATACACACACACACACACAAATACATCCATAAACATAAACAATATGCCATATGGTTATCTCTTTCGGAGAATACTAAAATGTATTTCTTTAACTAAATAGCTAGGCATATATACACAAAAATAATTTATCAACGCTTTAGGTCTTACAACATAGTATGATTAGTAAAAATTAGATCTACTAATTTTTATTATTATTCAGGTTTGAATTATATTAGATATATCAGTAAGAAAGCAAGCGAGAGAATAATTAAATTGAAGCTATAAATATTGAAATAAAACTAGATTTTCCATTGTACAAAATCTATAAATTAACCGCGTATACTTTTCCATAATTAGAAGTAAACAATGGGGAAAACATGTTAAACTAACTAAAACATATAAAATGAAATGAAACATGAGAAATATGAATTAAAATGTGATTTGAATTCATTCTTTACAAAAGAATGAATGTCTCTTTCCGAGGCTAAGTCACTACCTAATTTCCAATCAAGGACTATTTGAAATATTAAACGACACAAAATCTAATGGATATTTGGTCAATAAATATGTAAATATAAGGATGAAAAGTAAGATCCAACTCATTTAAAGTTTTTTGAAATATATTGAATGCATTATCATAATCCTATATGAAGATGTGTTTATCCTTTTTAACTTCTTCAAGAAGTACAGTCTTATCATTTCACATAGTTTCAAGAAAGCTTCGAGTTTCTAATTTGTGAATTACTTTAAGTTCATTAATTTATAAAGAACTTCATGCTCTCTCAATTTTTGCAAACTTCTAGTTTAAAATCTTATACAATTTGGCTGATTAAAAAATATTGATAAGGTTTCAAGTTCATTAACTTTACCAAGAATTTCAATCATAAGCTTTAGTCTCTCAGATTTTGAGTTACGCAACTTCAAGTAGTTGTTGTTCAAACTCATTGTAACGACCCGCTATTTTGGACTATTCACATCTGCACATGTCGGACTTAAATAATTCAAAATATCGATTTGTTAATTTTAAATTTGGCAAAACTCAGATATACAATAAATAAATAATCACAGAATCACAGACACAGATTTATAATATGCAGCGGAAGCAAAAGATAGTAGTTCATGAAGCTACTATATATATATATATATAACATAGTTGAATAATTTACAACAGAAGTCTCGAATACAATAGACAAATACAAGAATCACAATACATCACTGGAATCAACTGAATATCTGAAAGCTGGATAGATAGCTGGATCTCCAGGCGAAGCTCCAACTTCAAACGCGAATCTCAAAAGCTGAACCACTCAGTCTGACACGAGCGTAAAGCAAAACACAAAACACTCGAGTCGGGATTAACATTCTTATATCAATAAATCCAACTCAAGTGAAATAACAATTGAAATACAATAACTCAAAGGACGTTGGAATAACCATCCTTTAAGGATCCGTTAAACTATCTATTTGTAGTAGTGTACGCTAAATAGATAATGCCTATCAGTAATATAAATATCAAAATAGTGTTAAGGCGTTACCATTATCCCCCTTAACACATTTTATATAAGCGTTATAGTCTATACAACACTGTAAACTCCACCGTAAACTAGTGGGATATCAGGGAGTACTCCATAGGTATAACACAAAACAAATTCGTAGTGGTCGCGTATATAGGGATACAAGTATGACAAGTCACATGAGGCAATACCCAAGGTAGTGAAACTACCGTTTGCCTGATCCGGACTGGTGAAAACGCATCGCCACAACGATCGCAACACCGCGAAACAACACTCCAAAAAGTACGGGGGTGCACCAATCAATAACAAGTAATGAGTAGTTTTCGAAGAAGTGTGTTCGCTCGAGGTAGCTAACCCCATTTGGACAGGCATGGCTCCTGTTTTAGTCATTTTCAATTTGACACAAGTGTCAAGGCTATCCATTATCGTTCTCTTTCTTCAGTCATTACGTACATCATTCCAACCACTTCATTCTGGATCACACTCCGTGTATAGTTATTAAAGTGGTTTTCGGTTTAGACAGAGAGTATGTCCATAACCGATTCCGGTCTCTTTAATAACTTTCGTAATTATTACACCGATTGGTCATTTAATATATTTCAAAACCAAATCAAATTCAATTTCAATTAGAATTTGTAAATCAACATTTCATTTGTCTTTCAATATCAATTTTCATAATTTACGTTTCAAAACTTCCAAATTACTATTTCAAAATCTTATAATTCAATTTCAATTTTTATTTAAACAATTCAAATATTGATTCAAGTTCGTATAAAAATTTCATTTCGTAATCATTTAAATTAATTAAATTTAACATTCAAATCAATTTAAATTCATTGATCGGTTTCATTCAATATTCTATAAGTAAATTTGTCATTCAAGATAATTTCTATTTAATTTTCAATTCGTTAAATCAGTTACTTAAGTTCACCCCATCATATCAATTTACAAATTGAATTCAATTAGATTCGTCAATCAAGTTCTTTAAATTTACAAGTCTTACATTACTTTCAATGAATCACATTTTATTTCTTATTAAAGAAATTCAATTTCACTCATTTATTTACTAAGTTACAAATTTCAAAACTCAATTTATAAAGAATCTTAATTTCGCTTATTCAAGAAGTTCAATTTCACTTATAAAAGAATTCAATTTTATTTAATTATTAAATAATTTCAAAACTTAATTATTAAATAATTCCCAGACCTAATTATTAAATAATTCCAATCTTTAATTTATTAAATAATTCCAAACTAAATTATTTATTTATTAAATTAAAACAACGTTCCTTCATCAAGTACTATATTAATATTTTATCTCAGATTAATTAATATTATCATTTTCTTTTCATTAAATTTCAAATTCCAATTTCATTTCAAAACTTTATTCTTTATTCAAATAAAACTTTATTTTATTTTAAATCAAATTATTGACCAATCGGTTTATTTAATTTTCTATCCTAAGTCAAAGTTTTATTTGGGTATTTATCATTTCAACCCGATTCCATTTCAATTCAATAATCAAAGCATAGTAAATGGAACTTGCAGTGTGATAACTGAGGTGGTGTCAAAGTAAATAAACAAGCAATAACAACCATCAATAACAATCCAATAATTTATTTTATCCCGAAATAATCGTATTAATTTACATTTGTTGTTTATGCAAATTAATATAATTATTTTTAGAATCTGCACTATCATTTCAGGTAGATTAAAGATTATTACACTAATTATTCTATGCAATTCTACACTTGACATCAATTATTCAATTTCATACTTCATCAATTAATACAACATATATTCAAATGGTTCAAGGGTAATTAACCATTTTTCTACGTATCAAATAAATAAAAATTTACGGGGTCATATTATACAAATTTAACAAATCAAATCCAACACATATGTCGATTCAAATTTTAACTATCATACGCCAAATTCAATTGCATAATATTTATCACTTTATACATTACACTTTAACATCCAATATAAACAACAAACAATCAATCAATTATCAACCAACGGGATTATCATTGTATAATTAACAGATAGTGGCGTCAGATGTCACAGGTGAACTGATACAGGTAATAACATATATATAACAGTATAAATAACTAGCAGCAGCATATTTCAATTGTCGTTTCAATTGAAATCAAATTTAATAAATAAAAGAACATTAATCGTGAGTGATTGCTCACCTTTCGAGGCTAGAGAGAGAAATAAACGATGAAATTGAGTTACGAAATTCAGGCACGAATCTCAAAACAAGGCCAGATTAAACTCGAATCGACGAACGAAGCTGATAATAAGATAGACGAAATCAACTCAGAACTGGATCGATGAAGATAATAGTATAAGTGAATTCATGTAACTATATATAACCGTATACACTATATATAGCCTAATATCAACTGACAAAAGACCTAAGAACGCATCATACATATACCATTATATATATATATCAACCAATATATAAACTGCTGAAATTTTATATATAAAAAATACTAATATATAACTAAAATGCAGATACTTATATTCGCCTGGAATTAAAATTCAATACAACCTTACTTTAAAAATATTGATATAGTAACTAAAGCAGGTTGTATATGAAATATTCAAACATATATGAACATATATATAGTACACTGTTATCGCCTATATAAACTTCCTTCCAGCAAACAAAATCATTTCTTAAACCCAATTAACATAAGCTTTTATAAGTAACAAAACATATATTTATCTTCAGTGATATATAAAATGAAATAAACAATGTATAACATAAATTTTATTACCCATATCATCTTACCTGCAGCAAGACATATTTATTCAAAATCAATGTTTATAGTAAACTTACCCGGTTATATAGGCTAAAACAGATCATTGTAAATTTTGTATAGAGATATACATATATAAACAAATAGATGATGTATGAATATAAATAACATATGTAAAGACACTATATGTTATTATTAGCAATTTCAAATTTACGAGCCTAGCCGTAACTTATACCACACAATACCTATATGTAATATATTTTAGTCCTTCAAAATATCAATAGACGTATCATATAGATAACCTGAGCTATGTATATATTTAAACATATAAAAATACAGTCTATGCTTATATTACTTAAAAGTCCATACATACGAAATATGCATATAAATACGTAAAGTTAAAACCAAATATATTATGTAAACCCACTGACCTATAATATACGTATGTTGATATCTGTATTTAAGAATCCTTATATAACCATATGCATAACAACATAAATGTGCAGACTCACACATCCAAAACTATATATGCATAGTATATTATATATTATAACTATAAATATATATAAATGTTATATACCTCAATGCAAAATAACAGAGTAGCTCGGCCTGCAGAGGAGGCGTGGGGAGGATGCAAACTCGGTTGGAGAGAAGAGGCCGAGGAAGAGAGTGGAAGGCGTGGAGGAAGGCCGGAGAGTTGGACATGGGTTTGTATCGGTCGTGTTGCGTGTGTGGTAGGCGATGGAATAGGAGGCAGGTTGATGGTGAGGAGAGGTTACGGCAGCCATGGCTGCATGGTGGCTGATGGGGTGCCGACACAGGAGGAGATGGCGGTGGAAGAGTGATATAGGTGGGATGACTCGGGTGAGGGTTGGAGTTCGGCCGATGTGGAGCTCGGCCTAGGCTGTGTGGTGAATGATGGGGAATGGGAGATGGACGCTGACTGTTGGCGTTTGGTCGAAGGGAGGGGTGGCGGGCCGAAGGGGTAAGATGCGAGAGTGAGTGCTAGGGGAAAAGGAGACGTGCAGTGCTTCAACAAATATATATGAAATTCATATATAAAGTTTTATTATGTTTTCTTTACAGAACGAAAGAGAGGAAGCCAAAGAGGAATGAAACGACAACCATCATATGAAATTTGACATAGGGAATAGATAAAACACAACTTGCATTCTGGGAAATTGAAAAAGACTAAAGGTTATTGATTTGTACTGTAGAAATTTGAATGGTCACGTGAAGTTCAAAGGTTTAAACGGTATCGATATGGAAACCGTTATACTGATTTCACAAAACATCAGGGTTCGTAAAACAGAAACGAATATACCGCTGTACTCAGCGCGATGAGATGGTCAAAGTGGCATATAGATATCAGTGCTACGATTGAATTTATAAAAATTCGAATTTTCTACTAGCGGAAAATGCAGGAAAAACGCAGAAAAATAAGATCGACGGAGCTAAAGATGTACGAATTTGGAAAAATGAAAAATGACGTCTTGCTCAGAAGATGTTTTAGAATTTTTCCATGTAAAAATATTTAGGTTTCGAGAACGTTTTATTTTCATCGCTTTTTAACTGATTTAAGTAAATTTACGCACGAAATAAAATTTCATATTTTCGGACGAAAATTTACCAGTTGCTATGTTTAACTAGACGCATTCCAAATATCAAATTTATATTTCAAAATTTCATCGTTTAAAATTTCAAAAAATTTCAAATAAATACGTTATTAAAACGGTTAAATTTACGGGTCGTTACACTTATTTACTTATTCCATTATACCATATATTGCTTTCCAAGGTAAATATATCAAATAATAAATGATATGTCTATTCTTAGTCCAAATATATAGACATTAACATCATTTAATTTATTATAACTTACGCATTTAATTTTATTTTTAGCAAAGCTAATGGAGAGGAACTGGCCCCTACCAGATATATTGAAAGAAGAAATATTATGATAACAGGCTATCATAATATAAGAAATTAAAGGAATAGAAGCAACCAAACAACTGCCTATTGATTTTTCATTTAAAGCCCTAAAAGCCCAAATGAAAAATTAAAAAACCAAAAAGGTCCATGAAATTACAAAACCATACTCATTATTATCTTAACAATTATTAATATGGATCTCGATTCATGCATGAACACTCTTTTATTTCGTTCTTCCCAAATAACAACAATTTTCTTCAATAGCTTAAGAAGAAAATCAGAATTTCTGCATCGCCATCTCGTGCTTTTAAATATATTGTACCATTCTATCTTCGAGCAAGTAGCAGGTGAATGCAAACTATAATTTCAAAGAACAGACCGCCACACTTGATAAGTATAGGAGCATTCGAAGTACAAATGAGCATTAGAATCTGAAGCATTGTTATAGAAAACACATCTACATAGATTCTAAATTCCTTTGTGATATAAGTTATCCATAGTATGATTAGCATTGTTTACAACCTTCCAAAGAATCAAATTTTCCTTCGGCTTTGATTTGGAGGACCATATTCTGGAGTGCCAAGGGAAAATATGGAAAACAACAGTCAAAGAATTGTACACATGTTTGATAGAGTGAGGCTTTTCATTTGATAGAGAAGCACATATATAAGAGACAAGAGAACCTTGCAAAAGGTTCCAAGCCTGTCTGACCATATGAGTGTTGGAATTCCTTTTAGATGGTGAATGAGATATATCCCACATCACCAAAAATATGTCCATTTTCTTGTATATACTATATACTCTCATCCCCTATATTGGCCCTTAGGGTCAAGTATATTTTGTGCGAGGGGGAGGACCTATATGGCCATGGACTAACACACGCGCGCGCCGCCGCCCGCCCGTCCGACCGACCGAACCGGGCCGGGTGCGGGTCTAATATGAGCGGACCCGACCCGGTTATATTTTTGGTAAATAAAAGTGAACAGTTTTACTGTTTGAATAGATGCAGGTTTTTTGAACGATGAAGAGATGCGACGTTTTAAACAGCAACAGTTCTGGACCGTTGCAAATGAACGGACGCGACTGTTGCAAACAGCAACAGTTCTGGAGCGTTGCAAATGAAAGGAAGTGACTGTTGCAAACAGCAACACTTCTGGACCGTTGCAAATGAACGGACGCGACTGTTGCAAACAGCAACAGTTCTGGAGCGTTGCAAATGAAAGGAAGTGACTGTTGCGGACAGTAACGCTTTTTTGACATTGCAAATGAAGAGATGCGGCTTTTTCCAACGGATGCAGCAGTTGGGAATTCGACTATAAATAAGGAGGAAACCTGATCACTTTCCTCACTCATTTTTTTCGAAACCGAACTATCTCTTCTATCCCTTCATCTCTTAAAATCATCTTCGGTCCTATCACACAGAAGATCATACACATCACAATCTCGTGCAGATTACGTTTGTTGTATCTTGGGAGAATTTTGAATAAAATTCTTAAGGAAATCGTTACGACGAGCCTCAGACATTATCCGATTAGAATTCTCAATTCTTTCTTCTATTTTGTTATACTGTTTATTCAAAATAGTATAACGCTGTTGTTGTAATTCATTTACAACGTTCATATTGTTATAATATTTACTACAGAATTCCAGTGTAGTGGAAATCTGAGTTATAAACTTGTGCGACGAGTTTATATTTGATTATTCTTTGTTTTGGTATACTAGACGTATAACATCTTAAGAATTTTACTATTTTCATACTAAAACAGAGATGGCAACCGTAGAATTTTCAAAGAATACTACTCACAACAGACCTGAACCGTTCAAGGGAGATGGTGATGATTTCTTGACATGGCAGAATCAGATGTTGTTTTATCTCACCACGCTCGGTCTACAAAAGTACCTCGACGAGGAGGAACCGATTCCTGCACCAGGCAAGAAAGCAGAGGTGAATATGTGGAAGCATTCCGATTTTTTATGCAGAAACTATATTCTGAATTGTCTCGACAAGGTGCTATACAAAGTATATCAGCCTTTAAAGACGTCAAAAGAACTCTGGAATGCACTTACCGCAAAATACAAGACGCAGAATATCAGTCTTAAGAAATTTATTGTAGACAAATTCATGGACTACAAGATGGTTGACTCCAAACCAGTAACCGCTCAACTGCATGAACTGCAAATCATCATTCATGAACTCGAGGCGGAAGGTCATAAGGTTGGAGAATCATTTTTGGTTGAAGCCATCACGGGAAAACTGCCGCCGTCGTGGAGAGATTACCGCAATTATCTAAAGCATAAAAGAAGGAAATTTCTTTGCAGGATCTCATAGTCCGATTAAAAGTTGAGGCAGACAACCGTGCAGTTACAAAATCAAGCGAGGAGGCATTTGTGGCTGAAGGGTCGAAGACCAAAAACAAAAAGAAGAGTTTCCAGAAGAAAAGAAAAGCTCAAGACAACAAATCAAAAGACAACAAACGAACCAAGAAGTTTAATGGCGAATGTTGGGTTTGTGGAAAAGTTGGACATGCCGCTAAAGATTGCAGACACAAGAAGGAACGCAATAAAGAGGCAAATATAGTGGATAACATGGAAGTAGACGAGTCCAACTTCTCGGCGGTGGTATCTGAATGCAATCTGGTTCAGAATCCTAACCAATGGTGGGTAGATACGGGAGCTACTCGTCATGTTTGTTCTGATAAAACCATGTTTTCTACATATCAGAAATTCGATCACGAAGAAAAACTCTACATGGGTAATTCTGCAGTTTCCATGATCGAAGGCAGTGGCACAGTAATCCTCAAGTTTACTTCTGGAAAAACTGTCAAGTTGAATGACGTGCTCCACGTTCCAGACATACGCAAGAATCTCATCTCTGGTGCAGTCCTATCAAAGAAGGGATTCAAGATGGTATTTGAGTCAGGCAAGATGGTTCTGTCCAAAGCTGGAATATATATAGGAAGGGGATATTTATGTGATGGCCTATTTAAGGCAAATGTAGCCGTTATCGACAATAAAACTATGTATTCTGATTGTGCTATTAATAAAATTGAAGTTTCTTATTTGCTTGAGCACGAAATTTTACTTTGGCATGAAAGATTGGGACACATAAATTTCCGTAAAATGAAAACATTATCAAACTTGGGATTAATTCCAAAATTCCAAGTAGATAAAAAATACAAATGTGAGACATGTGTAGAAGCAAAAATGGTCAAACAACCATTTAAATCTGTTAACAGAAGCACCGAACCATTAGGTTTGGTACATACAGATTTATGTGATTTTAAGTCACTACCTACAAGAGGTGGGAAAAAGTATTTCATTACTTTTATTGACGATTATATGCGATATTGCTATGTATATCTTTTAAATAATAAAGATGAAGCAATAACAGCGTTTATAAAATACAAGGCTGAGGTAGAAAATCAGTTAAATAAAAAGATCAAGATATTGAGATCTGATCGAGGTGGAGAATATGAATCACCATTTGAACAGTTCTGTACCGAAAATGGTATAATTCATCAAACAACAACTCCATATTCACCACAACAAAATGGTGTAGCCGAGAGGAAGAACAGAACGTTAAAAGACGTGATTACTTCCATGCTTTTAACTTCTGGTCTACCGACGAACTTGTGGGGGGAAGCCTTAAATATGTCTAATCACATATTAAACAAAGTTCCTCACAATAAAACGGGAACAATTCCATATGAGATATGGAAAGGACACAAACCAAGCTTTAAATACCTCAAAGTGTGGGGGGTGCTTGGTAAAAGTTCATGTTCCGCCTCCCAAGAGAGTCAAACTTGGACCAAAAACAGTAGATTGTTATTATCTTGGGCCAGCCCAAAATAGTAGTGCCCACAGATTTTTGGTATTCAAGTCTGATATAAATGATATTCATGTAAATACAATCATGGAATCAAGAGATGCCTCGTTCTTTGAAGATGTGTTCCCACATAAAAGAAACGATGGAAATCCTGTCCCAAAAAGGACAAGAGATAACAGAGATGAGACATGTAAAGATGAAACTCATCAGGACAACGAGGAGGTTGAACCAAGAAGAAGCGTAAGGGGAAGAACTTCCAAAACATTTGGTTCGGATTTTTTAACTTATATGTTAGAACACGAACCTCAAACGTACAAGGAAGCAATGTCATCTTCTGAATCCTCATGTTGGAAAGAAGCAATCCAAAGTGAGATTGATTCAATTCTAAGTAATAAAACTTGAGAAATTGTTGATATTCCACCAGGAATAAAACCAATTGGCTGCAAATGGATTTTCAAGAAGAAAATGAAAGCAGATGGCTCTATCGACAAGTATAAAGCCAGATTAGTAGCCAAAGGATATCGTCAAAAAGAAGGAGTAGACTTTTTTGATACATATTCGCCGGTAACACGAATAACCTCTATAAGAATGTTAATAGCAATTGCATCCATCTATAATCTAGAGATTCATCAGATGGATGTAAAAACAACATTCTTAAATGGAAATCTCGATGAGGAGATTTACATGGAGCAACCTGAGGGATTTATTTCCAAAGGAAATGAAAACAAAGTCTGTAGATTAGTAAAATCATTATACGGACTAAAACAAGCTCCAAAACAATGGCACAAAAAATTTGATAGTGTCATGATAAGAAATGGTTTCGTATAAATGAATGCGATAAGTGTGTTTATTATAAACAAATTGGACAATCATATGTGCTGATTTGTCTATATGTAGACGATATGCTAATATTTGGTCCAAATACTCAAGTCATAGAGACCATAAAGAAAATGTTAACTAGCAATTTCGATATGAAAGACTTAGGAGTTGCAGACGTTATTTTGGGAATCAAAATAATAAGAACTCCTAATGGAAATGAATTGTCTCAGTCACACTATGTAGACAAAGTGATTGAAAGATTTCAAAATTTTGAAATTAAAGGAGCAAATACACCTTTTAATCCATCAGAAGTACTGCACAAAAACACTAATGAGAGTGTAATGCAACTGGAATATTCTCGTGTAATAGGATGTCTCATGTATCTCATGAATTGCACAAGACCAGATATAGCTTATGCAGTAAGTCGATTGAGCAGGTATACAAGCAATCCAGGGAAGGAACACTGGAAAGCACTAATGAGAGTGCTTGGATATTTAAAAAATACCACTAACTATTCCTTACATTATGGAAAATATCCTGCCGTCTTAGAAGGATATAGTGATGCAAACTGGATTGCAGATTCAGAGGAATCAAAATCAACGAGTGGTTATGTCTTTACCTTAGCAGGGGCAGTGGTGTCATGGAAATCTACTAAGCAAACATGCATAGCTCGATCCACTATGGAATCAGAGTTCATTGCATTAGATAAAGCAGGCGAAGAAGCAGAATGACTTCGTCACTTTTTAGAAGATATTCCGTTTTGGCCTAAACCTGTACTGGCCATATGCATACACTGTGATAACCAAGCAGCGCTAAGCAGAGCGCAAAACTTTGTGTATAATGGAAAGTCACGACATATTCGTCGACGCCATAATACAGTTAGGAAGTTACTCTCAAATGAAACTATTTCCATAGATTATGTGAGAACAAATGATAACCTAGCGGATCCATTTACTAAAGGTTTATCAAGAGAGAAAATTGACTGCGCATCGAGGGGAATGGGCTTAAAAGCCTAAACCATCAAGAGTTATCTTATACGGAAACCTATCCTAGCGACTGGAGATCCCACGGACTAGGATCAATAGGCAAACCAGTTCTGAATAACTCAAGACGTAATGCATTTACGTGGACATAGTGCAACTCCATTCCTATGGTGCAAAATATAAATGCATGCCTACAGAGGTGTTTAAAGGTTAAAACTATGTTTTTTAATGATGACCATATCTTGACAATAACAAGTGGGGTATATGTAGGATACTCTTAATGGTTGCGATCACCTATGTTAGTGTGAGCTGGGTCGGCTCTATGAGAATATTCAAAGGCTTTTATTCTCTAAAAACACTCGCAGAACCAAAAATTGTTCAGGAACAAAATGAACACAACCAAGAGATTGGATGTGAAGGGAAATAATGCTTTGTAATGCTTATTGTCTGGTTATACAATAACGGCTGACGGTTCAAGATGAAATAATTCACCGATTAGCCAAGTATATCCGATAAGTTTTAACTAGGGAAAGTTCAAAGTGAAATATCTACTTATCCTCGATATAACATTATTTTCATATGAACCGTGTAATATTACACTTTGTGTGGGGGAGAGATATATCATCATTCATGTGGGGGATTGTTGGAATTCCTTTTAGATGGTGAATGAGATATATTCCACATCACCAAAAATATGTCCATTTTTTTGTATATATTATATACTCTCATCCCCTATATTGGCCCTTAGGGTCAAGTATATTTTGTGCGAGGGGGAGGACCTATATGGCCATGGACTAACACACACGCGCGCGCCGCCTTCCGCCCGTCCGACCGACCGAACCGGGCCGGGTGCGGGTGCGGGTCTAATATGAGCGGACCCGACCCGGTTATATTTTTGGTAAATAAAAGTGAACAGTTTTACTGTTTGAATAGATGCAGGTTTTTTGAACGATGAAGAGATGCGACGTTTTAAACAGCAACAGTTCTGGACCGTTGCAAATGAACGGACGCGACTGTTGCAAACAGCAACAGTTCTGGAGCGTTGCAAATGAAAGGAAGTGACTGTTGCAAACAGCAACACTTCTGGACCGTTGCAAATGAACGGACGCGACTGTTGCAAACAGCAACAGTTCTGGAGCGTTGCAAATGAAAGGAAGTGACTGTTGCGAACAGTAACGCTTTTTTGACATTGCAAATGAAGAGATGCGGCTTTTTCCAACGGATGCAGCAGTTGGGAATTCGACTATAAATAAGGAGGAAACCTGATCACTTTCCTCACTCATTTTTTTCCAAACCGAACTATCTCTTCTATCCCTTCATCTCTTAAAATCATCTTCAGTCCTATCACACAGAAGATCATACACATCACAATCTCGTGCAGATTACGTTTGTTGTATCTTGGGAGAATTTTGAATAAAATTCTTAAGGAAATCGTTACGACGAGCCTCAGACATTATCCGGTTAGAATTCTCAATTCTTTCTTCTATTTTGTTATACTGTTTATTCAAAATAGTATAACGCTGTTGTTGTAATTCATTTACAACGTTTATATTGTTATAATATTTACTACAGAATTCCAGTGTAGTGGAAATCTGAGTTATAAACTTGTGCGACGAGTTTATATTTGATTATTCTCTGTTTTGGTATACTAGACGTATAACAATGAGAATTGCAGCAAGGGAGAGGAATGTGATCATCGGTAATATATTTGCATACAGTATCATGCTCATGAATGCCAGTCATGGTTCTTAAGTTAAAATTGATGGAACCATAAAGAATCTAGACTTTTCTAACATTAGGGGAGTACCAAAACAAGGTGCTATCAGAAATATCAGATTTGTACATTGGGAGAAACCAGGATCTAGATCTTAATAAATTTCTCTAAAACCATCTGCAGTTTTCAGGGGTAGGGAGAGACTGGAAAATTGATTTTTAACTAAGTTTTATTGAATCCAAACTGAAAGCAGATCCTCCTTTTTTTGATGCAGTCTTTTAATATATTTAGAAACAACAACTCTATTCAATAGTTTTAAATTAAGAATATCAAGGCCACCAAATATGATAGGCCTGGTAATCTTTTTATAAGCAATAGGAATTAGTTTCTTGGAGAACGGGTTTCCATGCCAAATAAAGTAATTGATAGCACCATTAATTATATTGATAAATTTACTAGGGAGAATGTAAATACTGGAGAAGTAAGTGGTCATAGATGAGGTAATCAATTTAACAGTCACTACCAGCAGTAGATAACTTATTTGAAGGCCAAGAAGAAAGCTTCTTTACAATTTTATCAAACACGGGCATACATTCAGTAGTTGAGATTTTTGAGGATGTTAAAGGAACACCTAGATACAAGGAGTTGTCCTCCATATATGTAACGACCTATAAATTTTCGATAATTAAAATAGCTAATTTAATAAGATTTCGTGATTTAGTGTTAGAAAAAATTTGTTAGTCGTTTGAAATAATGATAAATGTTGAATTCATTGGGTATAATAGAGTAATTGATTGATAAGTAAAATCTATTTCAAATATTGAATATTGAACAGGTAAATTGTTTAAATTAAATATTTAAAACTTATTGAATAATTGAATAACTGTAAATGAAAATAGTGTTCTAAATTGTGAATTGGTTTTAAAAGTTGAGTCTTATAAGTTCAATTTCAATATTTCAAAAGATAATGAATTATTGGATAATCGAAATTGTTTAAATTTAATATTTGGAATTTATTGAATAATATAATAATGAGAATTGAATAACCGTATAATGGAAATAGTTGTTTTATAATTTTAATTCGTTCAAAAGTTAAATTTTATATGTTTGTTTTGAATATTTCAAAGGATAGTGATTTAAGAATAATCAAATTTGTTTAAATTTAATATTACAAATGTTTGAATAAATTAAATTTCGAATTTGATATGATTAATTTGATATTGAAATTTAATATGTGAAAATAGAGTGAATATTTGAAATTTGATTTAATATGGTTCAAATTAGTTTCCAAAGTGAATGTAAGTTATATTTGTATTTTAATAGAGTTAATAAGATTTTAAAATTGGAATTTATTGGATAAATTGAATAACGGGTTTAATATGATTAAAAATGATTTGTAAAATTTTATTTTATCATATTGGAGTTATAGTGATGTTATAGAACTTTTAAAACTAAATTTAGAATGTATTTGTGGAAATTGAATATTTTAATATTTAATTATCGATTGAAAATCGCAAATTTTGAAGAGTCTCAGAATTGGGCGAAACTAGTTCCATTGGATCCGTAATAGTTAGTTATTATCGGATTTCGATGAAACCAGTTTCATCGGATCCATAATGTTATATTATTGTAAGGTTTCAAATTTCGTGTCAATCGGATTTACCGTTTGTCCGAGGCAAGCAAAAACGCATAGAAATTCGTTTAAATCGATTTAATTCAAATTGATCGTTTATCGCTATAACTCTCACATACGATCGAATTAGCTCCTGAAACCTGTTCCATTGTGTCCGGAACACGGGGTAAACCCTAGAAACGCCTGGCGGCATGTTTCATTTGGAGATCGTTTGAAAAGCATGTAAATTTTGGAACTAATAATAAAATAATATATAAAATTTTATATAAACATTTTGCACAGTGAAACCCTATAGGGTTTTCGTGGCCGCTGTTTCTATTAAGTTAATGGCCGATAATGTTCGAATCTTCTTCCTTCCTTTTCTCCTAATCCATCGATCTTTGCGAGAAACTCTCAACTAGATTATCGTAGAGCTCAACAAGATCTTCTTATCCAACGGTAATGATCGTGAATGGAGCAAAGAATGGACGGCAATTGGAGCTAGAACGCACCGCGTTCGCGCACGATATTCGAGGCATTGGTGGCGCTATGGGGGTGCGGTCGGAGGCTGGAGGTAGCTATGGCGAAGGCGCACGCAATGAAGCTCGTTGATCGACTTGAAGTTGGTCGCGGAGGCCGCGATATTCAACCCTAGTTAGGTTTATGGGTTCGGCCGTGGGTTTCTCAATCGCGTTCGTATCTGGGGAGAAGAAGATCACGGCCTGGATTCCATCAAGCAGCGATCAACGGCCGTGATTGGTTGAGATGTAATTTTATAAAAGAAAATGTTGATTTAATTTTATTATAATTCGTATTAACTTTAAAATGCTCTAACTTTTGCATGCGATGTCGGATTCGGATGAAACTTTTTGCGTTGGAATCGTATAGACGAGCACTACGCTTTGGAGCTGGATTGGAATCATTTGGAGCTAGAGAAAATTTTGGATTAAATCGAACGTCGTTCGATTTGATTTAAAATCGTAAAATCAAGGTGAGTGTTTCATAACGCTCACAACGTACTGAATATCTTTATGCTAGTTAAATTTGATATTATGAAGTGATATGAATTTTATTTGTCGTTGTTTGATAGAATTTAATTGTCATTTGAATTAACCGTCGAAAATTAAATTGACAGTTAAATTTGGAATTAAAATTGAAATTGAATTGCGATTTAATTACCTGACATTGATAACTATGAAATTGCCATGAATTGTATTGCCTATTGGATGATGTATTTCGATGGATGCTATTGGTTGATATTTGAATGTTTGGATGCTGATTTACTTATATATATCCTGTTATGCATACATATGATACTGTGATTTAATTTAAGTAATATATACTCATCCCTGACATTTAATTGAAGTAAATAATTACTTGGCCATAGGATAGAAAATTATATACGGACACCGAATTGGCTAAATTAATAATTTTTAAAATCGTCGATTTGAAATTTATTTAAATGTTTGATGTAAAAGTTATAAATAGAAATCAAATTTATAGAAATCGAATTTATCGGAAAAATTGAGTTTGGAATGTTGAAATAAATTTTGGTTAAAAGAAATTTTTAAATAATATAAGTCGAGACTTTGAAATTTAAAAATTGGGATTTGATTGAATTTCAAAATTTTATTTGTAGAAAGATTTAACCTTAATTCGAGCTTTGTATATTACTAAGTAAAAGTGATATAAAATGATATTGTGAAATCGAGCTTGGAATTGAATCATATATTGAAATTTGGATTTAAACTTGAACATTGATGAATAATTTTGTTAAGTGTTTTAAATGGAAATTTTTGAAAATCAAGCTCCAAATCGATATAAATTGAAATTGAATTAATTGAAAGTGAATATGTAAAATTGAATAAGTCAAAGTTGACATTGATTTGAATTGAAATCGAAATTGAATCGGTAAATTGGAAATTGAAATTTATTTGAATTGGGAAGTTATAATTGAAATGGATTGGTTTTGAAGCTGTTATAATTTGTTTTCCAAATTACTCTGTTGTATAAACCATTTTGAATACTTAAACTATTCTAATCTATTTTTTAATCTACTTAACCCAATTTAAATTATTTTAAACTAATTTATCTATTTTAAATCCATTTTAAAGATTTTAAGTATTTTTAACTATTTTAATTATTTAAACTACTTAAACTATTTTCTATAAAAAAATTCAAGCTGGTTAATAAGGTGAAATGTTTATATTTAAACCTTGAATTTAAATACGAATTGAGTTAAATGAAGTTGCAACCTGAATTGAAATTTGAAAGGTTTTGAAAACCGAAATGAGATATTGAGACGAAAAATGATTTTTGAAAAGGAACCTTAAATTTTGAATGGCTATATCGATATTTGAAATGAATTTGATTTTTGAAACGAATATGATATTTGATATCAATTATGAATCGATTTGAAATGTAAAAAAAAGCCAACGGTGTAATAATACGTAGTTATTAAAGAGACCGGGATCGGATATGGACATACTCTCTGTCGATACCGAACACCACTTTGATAACTATTATACGCGGAGTGTTGATCTAGAATGAAGTGGGTGGTTTGGTGAACGCGTTGACTGAAGAAAGAGAACGATTATTGGATGACCCCTGACATGACTAAAACAGGAGCCGCGCCGGGCCATTGAGGTTCGCCACCTCTAGCGGACACACTTCTTCGATACCATATCTATTACATTTGTGATGCGATTTGGGAGTGTTGTTTCGCGGTGTTGGGGTAGCTGCTGGCTATGCCCAACATCAGTCCGGATCACGCAACTACTAGTATCCTAGTTGGTATCGCCTCATGTACCTTGTCATACTGATTATCATATTCGCGACCACTACGTTTTGATTTGTACCTTGAGTATATGGATTGCCCTCTAGTGACTTCCGTTTTTGGGGAAACTACGGTCTTGTATATGCTTTTGGGTATATAAAATTTGTTAAGGGGGATCATGGTAACGCCTTAACGCTATTTTGATACTTTATATTACTGATAGGCATTATCTACTTAGCGTACATTACTACATAGTAGATAGTTTCACGGATCCTTGAGAGATGGAAAATCCCGTAACATCTTTTGAGTTATTGCACGCACGTTGACACTGGATATGAGATGTCAAACCCCGTAAACATCTCTGACGTCGTTACACTCATATTTATTTACGATTGATTTCACTTTCATAAGGATATTTTAGTCCTGACTCGAGTGTTTTGTCTTTTCATTACGCTCGGGTCAGTCCTGAGTTTTTCAGATTTTTGAAGATCTATTCTGGAGGATGAAGATGAAGATTTGGTATGCTATTACTATTATTAGCCTTGCATCACGTTATCTGCTGCATTATCTAATTGTTCTGTTGTATATGTATAAACTCTGATAAATGTTGTATAAATAATTGTCAAAGTATAGTAGACAGCTTCATGAACTGTTTATTTGACTATTATATTTTATCGTTCCGCTGCGAGATTCTGTGTTGTTTCATTTCCTTTATTTCTTTTCTTTTCTTATTTAACCCAATAACTATCTGCCCTTTTGAATGGTTTGGAATCGACATGTGTATTTGGTCGTCGGTTTAAACTGTCCAAAAAGGCGGGTGGTTACAGTTGTTATCAGAGCTTTGGTTTAGCGATAACCTTAGCTCTGTGGGGTCTGACTCTTTATAAATAGGGTAGTTATACCCTATGATGAGTCGCTGAGTGAATATATATATGAGAGAGCGTATTTGTTAGTGATATAAAATGTTTTATATTGTGTCGGTTGATTTGTTGAGTGGCTTATGGATTCTGGTCAATACGAGTAATTAACGTCATTGATAGGGATCTCTAAACACTTGAACAGAACAATTCGACATAGTATTGTTTTGAAATTGGGTAAATGAAATAATTTTACTCTAATTATATTTTATATATAAAGAAAATTTTTCAGAAATTATTGTGACTTATCTAGCTTACCTGATTGTTAGGAATGAAAATATTGATTGTTATCATAAATTGGATATTGTAATCTAATAAATAAGGTGAATTACAAAATGAATAGTAATAAAATAACTCGTGGAATGTTTTAAGAAAGAAATCCTATAACAATATTTTATAAAGGTGACTTATGAATTAAAATAGATTTAAATTGGAAAATATTGAGTTCAAGACCCGGAGATTTTGAAAAATGGTTCTCAAAGTTTTGAAGAAATATAGAGATATTAATTGGAAATCGTTTATGGAAATATTTTGAAAGGATTTTAAAGGAAGGAATGAATTCAGTACTCCTCTCTTATGTCGCTGGAAAATAATTTCGGTGATGACTGCGCAGCATCATCGACGTTCATTTTCGAGTCTCAAAGTGGGGGAGTCATCTAAGAAGCTTTGTTTTTCTTCGAAATTATTTTGGGTAAATGGGTTTTGGTTTAAACTCCAAAGGTATGATTTGATATATATTAAAGATATAAGTATATATGTTTATTTCAAACGATTTGAAAAGAACCGGGCATTTAAAATTCTAAGTTATGTTAATTAGTGATTTTCAAATTATTTGAATGAAATGTGAATAACCAGAATTTATAAAAATAAGAGGATTAAGATATCTAAGCTTATTGTTTGGGAAAACTTTAAAGTTAAAAGGTAAAGAGGATTTAAATAAATCAAATTTGTGTACATTCTAATCAAGAAAAATAAAATTCTATAAATTTGTATAATACCAAATTTGCATTCTGATAACATATAACAAGACTTACCAAATATTAAAAGTTAAAATGATGTTTTGATATGTAATGAGATATTATACAAATAAACAGAACTTGGAAGTAATTGAAGTATACAAGTGAGAGAAAAAAAACTCAAAAAGGAATGAAAATGTATATAAAAGGAAAATTTGTTTGTGATAAATTTTTTTTTATATACTTAAATATAGCATGAAATGATGAATGGATAAATGGAACAAGTAAGTGAACTTAAGAAAGAAGACAAATGAATTGTACTATATCTTTGTAAATTGGTTATAGAAAATAAATATAAATTGCAAAGGGATTGTAAAATAATAGAATTTGTAACCTTTAAGATATCTGTAAACTAAGAGAAGTCATATATGAGAAGTTAGACTTTTATGAGATGACAATAAACTAAAGTAATGATTAATAAAATGTGTATTAACTGAAACTATGAATTGAATTAAATGTAAACAAAAGAATTTGGTATAGCTAAGAATCAATTGGAAAGTGAAATTTAATTTAATTAAATTATATGGAATGTTTAAATTGAACTTGAATAAGCAAATTCTATGATATAATGTTTGAGAAAAGATAATGTCAAAGAATATGTTATGTAAAGAAATGGATGTATTAACTGAATAATGGATTGTGAATAATTAATTGTAAATAAAAATGAAAGTCAATAAAATAATATAATATAGATAAATTGTATAGAAATCTATTGGAAGGTAATACGTGAGTTGTACGTGTATTATTTTATCCGCATAACGATTTGATCCAAATTCGAGCACAAAATTTCGAGATGATTTATATCGATCCAAGTTAGGATTTTCACTCGATTTTCGACGACGAACCCTGGATATGGATTTTTAATTTGATTCTGGAATTCTCTATCATAGTATATGGCTATGCAAGGAGAGTAACAGTTTCCAATCAAGGAACCAAATCCGAGTCCGCACTAGAGAGTCGGGTGAACGATACTAGTTTGGAAGTGAAATTGTGTGATCGAATAAGGGATTAGATTGATATTGCTCACAGATGATATATGTACGGCTTACGGACTTAATTAAAGTTAATATTGAAAATTTAAGATGCCAAATATAAAATGATTCTTTTAAAATTATATAACATGATATATATAAAAGAGATAAACCAAAATGAATGTAAAAAAAAAAAAAAAATTGGTTATGTCGGGTATGATTTGGTTGTTATATGATTGTTAGTTGATTTTATATATAATTCATTAAGTGTTAATGAAATTGAAAGTTATAAATCACTGAAATCAAATTGGAAGTTAAATGAATTTAAATAGAATTTAATTTGATTTAAATGGGAAGGGAACTAATGTAAATATAAATTAGTGAATGTTAACTAATTGAATTGAGAATGAATGTTAGTAAAATCCAACGTTAACGAATCAACTGTGATTAAAATTGAAAACCAAGTCAATAAATATTAATGAGAAGTGAATTTATATTGATGGTTTATAGATTTGTTGGATGGTAGTTGGATGATAGTTGATTGATGGTTGCAATTGTTGTTTTGTTGCATTTTCTATGTTGGCACATGTAGTTGTTATGTTGCTATATGATGTATATTGATATTATTTTCGTATATGCATGTTTCTCATAGTTTGTTGAGTGTTTAGTAGGTGCGGATTTCGCTTGCTTCGCATTTGGAGCTCGCTTTCGCGCTATATTATTCGTATATGCTCGCTAATAAAAATATAAGGTACATGTTTATTTTATCATTGGATTTGGTGATTTTTGATGAGCCACTTGGCTTTTGGATTTTCTTTTGTTGGTTTGGGTGCCCTTAGAGGCGTTTTGTAGCTGTACCGATCGAGCCGCGCAAAGGAGACTCTGCCGAAATTTTCCGTAAAATCCGGGTGTTAGAAACTTTTTCAAGTTTTAAAATTTTTATAACTTGTTTTGATAACTAACTTTTAAAGTTAGAAAGACGTTTGGAATAACTTAGTAAAAGTGTAGTAACGATTTATGAATGGAATTTCATTGTTTTATAAGTTGATAACTTTAAATAAAATATAGCTAGTGTCGAATTCTATACTTAGTGTCTTTTTCCCTTCTTTTTCCTTTTCGGGGACGAAAAGTTTTGAGTGGGGGAGAGTGTAATGACCCATAAATTTTCAATAATTAAAATAGCTAATTTAATAAGATTTCGTGATTTAGTGTTAGAAAAAATTTGTTAGTCGTTTGAAATAATGATAAATGTTGAATTCATTGGGTATAATAGAGTAATTGATTGATAAGTAAAATCTATTTAAAATCAAATATTGAATATTGAACAGGTAAATTGTTTAAATTAAATATTTAAAACTTATTGAATAATTGAATAACTGTAAAATGAAAATAGTGTTCTAAATTGTGAATTGGTTTTAAAAATTGAGTCTTATAAGTTCAATTTCAATATTTTAAAAGATAATGAATTATTGGATAATCGAAATTGTTTAAATTTAATATTTGGAATTTATTGAATAACATAATAATGAGAATTGAATAACCGTATAATGGAAATAGTTGTTTTATAATTTTAATTCGTTCAAAAGTTAAATTTTATATGTTTGTTTTGAATATTTCAAAGGATAGTGATTTAAGAATAATCAAATTTGTTTAAATTTAATATTACGAATGTTTGAATAAATTAAATTTCGAATTTGATATGATTAATTTGATATTGAAATTTAATATGTGAAAATAGAGTGAATATTTGAAATTTGATTTAATATGGTTCAAATTGGTTTCCAAAGTGAATGTAAGTTATATTTGGATTTTAATAGAGTTAATAAGATTTTAAAATTGGAATTTATTGGATAAATTGAATAACGGGTTTAATATGATTAAAAATGATTTGTAAAATTTTATTTTATCATATTGGAGTTATAGTGATGTTATAGAACTTTTAAAACTGAATTTAGAATGTATTTGTGGAAATTGAATATTTTAATATTTAATTATCGACTGAAAATCGCAAATTTTGAAGAGTCTCAGAATTGGGCGAAACTAGTTCCATTGGATCCGTAATAGTTAGTTATTATCGGATTTCGACGAAACCAGTTTCATCGGATCCATAATGTCATATTATTGTAAAGTTTCAAATTTCGTGTCAATCGGATTTACCGTTTGTCCGGGGCAAGCAAAAATGCATAGAAATTCGTTTAAATCGATTTAATTCAAATTGATCGTTTATCGCTATAACTCTCACATACGATCGAATTAGCTCCCGAAACCTGTTCCATTGTGTCCGGAACACGGGGTAAACCCTAGAAACGCCTGGCGGCACGTTTCGTTTGGAGATCGTTTGAAAAGCATGTAAATTTTGGAACTAATAATAAAATAATATATAAAATCTTATATAAACATTTTGCACAGTGAAACCCTATAGGGTTTTCGTGGCCGCTGTTTCTATTAAGTTAATGGCCGATAATGTTCGAATCTTCTTCCTTCCTTTTCTCCTAATCCATCGATCTTTGCGAGAAACTCTCAACTAGATTATCGTAGAGCTCAACAAGATCTTCTTATCCAACGGTAATGATCGTGAATGGAGCAAAGAATGGACGGCAATTGGAGCTAGAACGCGCCGCGTTCGCGCACGATATTCGAGGCATTGGTGGCGCTATGGGTGTGCGGTCGGAGGCTGGAGGTAGCTATGGCGAAGGCGCACGCAATGAAGCTCGTTGATCGACTTGAAGTTGGTCGGGGAGGCCGCGATATTCAACCCTAGTTGGGTTTATGGGTTCGGCCCTGGGTTTCTCAATCGCGTTCGTATCTGGGGAGAAGAAGATCACGGCCTGGATTCCATCAAGCAGCGATCAACGGCCGTGATTGGTTGAGATGTAATTTTATAAAAGAAAATGTTGATTTAATTTTATTATAATTCGTATTAACTTTAAAATGCTTTAACTTTTGCATGCGATGTCGGATTTGGACGAAACTTTTTGCGTTGGAATCGTATGGATGAGCACTACGCTTTGGAGCTGGATTGGAATCGTTTGGAGCTAGAGAAAATTTTGGATTAAATCGAACGTCGTTCGATTTGATTTAAAATCGTAAAATCAAGGTGAGTGTTTCATAACGCTCACAACGTACTGAATATCTTTATGCTAGTTAAATTTGATATTATGAAGTGATATGAATTTTATTTGTCGTTGTTTGATAGAATTTAATTGTCATTTGAATTAACCGTCGGAAATTAAATTGACAGTTAAATTTGGAATTAAAATTGAAATTGAATTGCGATTTAATTACCTGACATTGATAACTATGAAATTGCCATGAATTGTATTGCCTATTGGATGATGTATTTCGATGGATGCTATTGGTTGATATTTGAATGTTTGGATATTGATTTACTTATATATATCCTGTTATGCATACATATGATACTGTGATTTAATTTAAGTAATATATACTCATCCCTGACATTTAATTGAAATAAATAATTACTTGGCCATATGATAGAAAATTATATACGGACACCGAATTAGCTAAATTAATAATTTTTAAAATCGTCGATTTGAAATTTATTTAAATGTTTGATGTAAAAGTTATAAATAGAAATCAAATTTATAGAAGTCGAATTTATCGGAAAAATTGAGTTTGGAATGTTGAAATAAATTTTGGTTAAAAGAAATTTTTAAATAATATAAGTCGAGACTTTGAAATTTAAAAATTGGGATTTGATTGAATTTCGAAATTTGATTTGTATAAAGATTTAACCTTAATTCGAGCTTTGAATATTACTAAGTAAAAGTGATATAAAAATGATATTGTGAAATCGAGCTTGGAATTGAATCATATATTGAAATTTGGATTTAAACTTGAACATTGATGAATAATTTTGTTAAGTGTTATAAATGGATATTTTTGAAAATCAAGCTCCAAATCGATATAAATTGAAATTGAATTAATTGAAAGTGAATATGTAAAATTGAATAAATTTGAAGTCAAAGTTGACATTGATTTGAATTGAAATCGAAATTGAATCGGTAAATTAGAAATTGAAATTTATTTGAATTGGGAAGTTATAATTGAAATGGATTGGTTTTGAAGCTGTTTTAATTTGTTTTCCAAATTACTCTGTTGTATAAACCATTTTGAATACTTAAACTATTCTAATCTATTTTTTAATCTACTTAACCCAATTTAAATTATTTTAAACTAATTTATCTATTTTAAATCCATTTTAAAGATTTTAAGTATTTTTAACTATTTTAATTATTTAAACTACTTAAACTATTTTCTATAAAAAAATTCAAGCTGGTTAATAAGGTGAAATGTTTATATTTAAACCTTGAATTTAAATACGAATTGAGTTAAATGAAGTTGCAACCTGAATTGAAATTTGAAAGGTTTTGAAAACCGAAATGAGATATTGAGACGAAAAATGATTTTTGAAAAGGAACCTTAAATTTTGAATGGCTATATCGATATTTGAAATGAATTTGATTTTTGAAACGAATATGATATTTGATATCAATTATGAATCGATTTGAAATGTGAAAAAAAGCCAACGGTGTAATAATACGTAGTTATTAAAGAGACCGGGATCGGATATGGACATACTCTCTGTCGATACCGAACACCACTTTGATAACTATTATACGCGGAGTGTTGATCCAGAATGAAGTGGGTGGTTTGGTGAACGCGTTGACTGAAGAAAGAGAACGATTATTGGATGACCCCTGACATGACTAAAACAGGAGCCGCGCCGGGCCATTGAGGTTCGCCACCTCTAGCGGACACACTTCTTCGATACCATATCTATTACATTTGTGATGCGATTTGGGAGTGTTGTTTCGCGGTGTTGGGGTAGCTGCTTGCTATGCCCAACATCAGTCCGGATCACGCAACTACTAGTATCCTAGTTGGTATCGCCTCATGTACCTTGTCATACTGATTATCATATTCGCGACCACTACGTTTTGATTTGTACCTTGAGTATATGGATTGCCCTCTGGTGACTTTCGGTTTTGGGGAAACTACGGTCTTGTATATGCTTTTGGGTATATAAAATGTGTTAAGGGGGATTATGGTAACGCCTTAACGCTATTTTGATACTTTATATTACTGATAGGCATTATCTACTTAGCGTACATTACTGCATAGTAGATAGTTTCACGGATCCTTAAGAGATGGAAAATCCCGTAACATCTTTTGAGTTATTGCACGCACGTTGACACTGGATATGAGATGTCAAACCCCGTAAACATCTCTGACGTCGTTACACTCATATTTATTTACGATTGATTTCACTTTCATAAGGATATTTTAGTCCTGACTCGAGTGTTTTGTCTTTTCATTATGCTCGGGTCAGTCCTGAGTTTTTCAGATTTTTGAAGATCTATTCTGGAGGATGAAGACGAAGATTTGGTATGCTATTACTTTTATTACCCTTGCATCACGTTATCTGCTGCATTATCTAATTGTTCTGTTGTATATGTATAAACTCTGATAAATGTTGTATAAATAATTGTCAAAGTATAGTAGACAGCTTCATGGACTGTTTATTTGACTATTATATTTTATCGTTCCGCTGTGAGATTCTGTGTTGTTTCATTTCCTTTATTTCTTTTCTTTTCTTTTCTTATTTACCCCAATAACTATCTGCCCTTTTGAATGGTTTGGAATCGACATGTGTATTTGGTCATCGGTTTAAACTGTCCAAAAAGGCGGGTCGTTACAATATAAGGCAAGGCAGCAAGAGCAACCATTTCTAAAATTTTATCAGGAGATATTCCAGCAATTTTTATATTTGATTTGTTATGATCCATCTCTAAGCCAGAAACCAAATAAAAAGAGACAAGAACCCTTTTAATTTTGGTTATAGATTTAACATTTGGCTTTGAAAATATGATTAAATCATCAGTAAAAAAGAAGAGAGACAATCATAGGTTTTTTGCATGGATAGGATGAAGGTCAATAGCGTGGGTATTTTCCTCTAAGTTTAGCATTATTGCCAGGCATTCCATGATAGCAATGAATAAATAAGGTGAAATGCGATCTCCCTGTCTAATACCTTGAGTTGCCTTAAAATAACCAAAAATTTCACCATTTATAGATAAGCTATAAAAGGAGTGGAAATACAAGAATATATCCAAGCAACAAAAGGAAGGGGAAAATTCATTTTTTGCTATATGACAACAACGGTAGACCACTAAATTGTGTCAAAAGCTTTTTGGATGTCAAGCTTAAGAGAGCATCTAGGAGAAATATTTTTCCTACCATATCCTTTCATTAGCTCATGAGTAAGAATGATATTACCTGAAATGCTGCTACCAGATAGAAAAGCATTTTGATTTTTGGAGACAATTGTGTTCAAGGCATGTTTCATTCTAGAGGCTTGGATTTTTGCTATACATTTATAGATCACATTGCAGCAAGATATAGGTCTAAACTGATTAACATTTTCAGGAGATTCAACCTTAGGAACAAGAGCAAGCTTTATAGAATTTATGCCTTTAGGCATATGATTATTTCTTAAGAAATTCTTAATAGCGGTAGTTAAATCATTTCTAACTATATCCCTAGCATGTTTGAAAAAATGAGCATTAAAACCATCAGGGACAGCTGAACTATTTGAATTCACTGAAAAAATAGCATCTTTAATTTCTTTAGAAGTAATTTCTTGAATACATTCATTCTGATGAGAGATAGAAATACCTGCCATGGGAATATCTATAAGAGTTGCAAAATCTATTGAAGAGGGGAAGGAGTGGATAGGATAGCAGAGAAGTGATCTAATAAGGCATCTTTAATTTCAGAGGAGGAGGAGCAAACTGTTCCATTGGAGTCTTTCAAGGCATGGAGATTTATGTTAGAATTTCTGATTTTGAGAGACTTGTGAAAAACATCATTATTTCTATCACCATGAGTATCCCAAATTTCCTTGTATTTTTGCTTCATAATGTTGTGTTTAGAAAGCAGAGATAGTTTAAGATCTTTAGAAAGTTTTTTAGTTTTAATAACCAGCTGACCATTAAGAGGATAATTTATCATGCCATGTTGACAAGCCAGAAGGTTTGATCTAACAACAGTTGAAAGCTTTTGACCATTTCCAAATTTGCAAAAGACCAGGCCTTTAGAACTTTTTTAACTTTCAAAATTTACCCTACAAAACAAACATAGGATTACCATATATATTAGTGTTCCACCCAGTTTTCAAAATTTCAGAGTAGTCAGAATGTTTAGTCCACTCATTAAAAAATGTAAAAGGAGGAGAGCTTTTTATAGGAACCAAACCCCATGAGACCAGGAGAGAGGAACGATCAGAAAGAGGGGGGAAGGAACATGAGTAAAAAGTGAAGGCCATGAAGAGATTGTAGCCATGTTATAGAAAGTTCTATCATGGTTACAAAGGGTTAATTTTCCAGATCAACTGCAATTATTCCAAGAAAATTTTGAGCTAGTGGAAGGAGATAGGTAGTGGTTAGCATTAATAATGGATTTATTAAGAGGGGAAGTGTCTCTTAATGTGGGAGGAGTGCCTCCAAATTTGTCTGAATGGTGAAGCATACAATTCCAGTCGCTTAAACATAGCCATGGCAAAAGATAAGGAATATAATGAGGGGATAATGTTTAAAAGCTGTTGTCCAGCTATAGAAGAATTTTCAGCATAAACATTAGTTAAAAGAAATTCAGTGGATGAAGAAATATGCAATATTTTGGAGTGAATAAACTGTTTATGAAACAGAAGGGGAGAAACAGTGTAAACAGAAGGGTTGAATAAGAGCAAAATTCTCCCATAAGGAGCTTGAGCTAAATTATGAATAATTTTCCATGTGGGAGCTATTAAAGAAGAGGCTAAGGGAAAGAGAGTGATTAAGCTTTGTCTCACAAATGTAAAACAGGTGAAGGTTATGAACAGCAATGAGATTTTTGACTTCTAGTTGTTTGTCAATATTATGTGCACCCCTTGTATTCCACATACCAATTTTGTCTGACATTGAGTTTTTTGAGTTTGTTGGCAGATTGCCTAGTAACAACACCAGTATTTTCAGAGTTTGAGTTGACCAAGCTTTGAATGTTAATTTGATCTATAGAGTAAACAATGCCTTTGTCAAGATCACAAGAATTAACTTTGCTTGAAGAAATGGAAGAAGAATTTTTGAAAAAAGGAGAGCTCGGATTGGTTGGAGATTTGACAGTTATAGAGGGAGAGGATGTGATAATCAGGTGGTCAGGAGGCTTAATTTGTGAGTAAAGAGAAAAAGAAGGAGAATGCATTTGAGAAGGATTATGAGTAGGAGAGGACATGTTTGTGCTGGTGATAAGCACAGAAGTGTGCATGTTAGCTAATAAGGGAGCATGATCAGGTAAAGGAAGAATGTGAAGGTTTGAAACTTGATTAGATGGTGAATGTGATTTAAGGGTACTAGAAGTGTTGCATTTCAGTTTTTGAGGGGGATTAAATGTTTTAGTATATTGAAGATGCTCAACATGTGAACCAATCCTAGGAGAAACTGATGAAGTTTTGTCTTGCCCTTTATTATTGTCTTGCAATTCATCTAAAAGTTCACCTTCTTCTAAAGAAGAAAGAATATTAAATTTATTGTTGCTCAAAATGCATACATTTATTTCCTGAATACAGTCAGCAGCATGAGGATGGACATGTCCCTTTTCATGTGTTTCATTTATTATTTTTCTATTGACCATAACATGCTGAGGAAATGCAGTCTCTTTGCAAGAATCAGTGATAATTTCAGTATTAAGGCTATCATCATTTAAAGCTTTTTTTTAGATACATTTTGCCATTTTTGAGGAATGGGTAGGTTAACTTTACCGGTTTTACCTTTGTTGATAACACCTTGTTTTTCTTGCACCTTCTCGGTGTTTTTTAATTACTTTTCTTAGTGTCCAAATGTTCTGCAAACAACACACAAGAAGAAGTGGCATGACCAAAATATTTACAAGCTGTGCACATGAGAGGTCTCCATGAATATTCTAAATGAACATAATGGCCATTCTCATTATAATGAAGCAAACCAAACCAGGATTACACTATTAGCAAAAACACACTTGGTTATCCAGGGCATAAGTCATAGAACATCACAGCCGTTGATTCATATCAATGGTTCAGATACATCAGAGCAGCTTCTCAAGGATTACAAACTGCATTATGGGCTTATATATTCGGCACATTTTTCATGTATATAAATTGATACTATGTATTGACATTTGCTGTAATGAAATTTGTAGCATTATCAAATAAAACTGAGTTTGCTATTCTTTATTTTGGTATCAGAGCAGTATAGCCAAAAGGCAAATTCACCACAAAACCAAATCAAGAATATCAAAAGTGTTGGGTTATTTGACTCCCCTCAGAAAAGTATCATCATCGGGGAGGCATACCTTTCTCTTAATCGTGAAGAGATCCATTCTATCAGTTCCATATTTTTTCTGTGCCATCCTAAAGAAGAAATCAGATATTCATCTTCATTTTATCTTCTTTGGCTGCACAATTCTTCACTGCTATTCATGTACATTATTGTTTCATGCTGAAACAGTAATATACACCTATCATAGCAGATCCCTCTTTTTCATTCTTGATATGTTTCTTGGCTGCTAAATTCAAGATTAGCCTCGCCATTTTCCTTTCTTTCTTGACCATTACTTCTTGTCTCCAAGAAACTGGCATTTCAAGATTCTTGAATCACCATGGCACTTGAAGAGGAAGATGTAACATCAGGCACTTCTGGAAATCCATTAAGAGATCACCAGAATTCAGATCTGGTCCCGATCAAACCAAAGTGTCAAGTCATTACTACTCCATTAGACGAAGATAACTATATTTTATGGAAATATCAGGTTGAGATTGCATTAAAAAGATATGACTTACATGACTATGTCATAGGCACCAAGATCATCCCACCAGCTATGATCACTGACAAGGAAGGAAAAACTGTCAGTAACCCTGAATACAAACTGTACCAAAAGCAAGACAATTTACTATCATCATGGCTGTTATCTTCAATCAGCCAAAGTTTATTATCACAAATTGTAGGATGTAATAGTTCCTACGAAATATGGTCAGCAATTCAATGCATTTTTAGTTCACAATCAGCAGCAAGAGTTATACATTACAAAAGGGAACTGCAAAATGCAAGAAAGAATGATATGCCTATGAGAGATTATCTTGCAAAAATCAAGAACTTATGTGACAAATTAAAGGGTGTTGGCCATCATGTCTCCACCAGTGAGCAAATTTTAGTGATAACCAATGGATTAGATCAAGATATGAATCTTTAATTACATACATAGCAACACAACCAACTCTGCCAGATCTGGACTACATTCACACAGCCCTCCTTGCTCATGAAGGAAGGATTGATCAGAGAAAGTCCATGCAAGAAGATTTTAATGTCAATTATGCAACTACATCAAAGAACAAGAATCAAAAAGGTATATCTAATCAACCCAAGCAAGATAGTCACAGTCAAAGAGGAGACTACACTCAAAGAGGAGACTACACTCAAAGAGGCAGAGGTAGGGGAGAAACAATTATAACAACAGAGTTAAATGTCAGATTTGTGAAAAATTTGGGCATATGGCAAACAAGTGTTATTTCAGATACAAGGAAGACACTAATAATGGCCAGTCATCTCATATCAATAAGCAAGTTAATGCAAATATGATTCAAACTCAACTAAGGAATAATGGAGACAATGTCACTGATGATACAACAAAAACAAATGATTATAGTATGGATGAATGGTTTCCAGATTCTGGTGCTACAAATCACATCACAAACAATCTGCAAAACTTAAACTTGAGTAGCAAGGAATACACAGGTAATCAATCTGTTCTCATGGGGAATGGTGAAGCTACAAACATAACACATGTTGGTACTGGCTGTATAAAAGGTACAAGGCTACTCTACTTAAATAATTTATTAAGAGTGCCAAGTATCAAGAAAAATCTTATTAGTGTTTCACAGCTTGCCAGTGAAAATAAGGTGTATTTTGAGTTTCACCCAAAATTCTGTCTAGTTAGAGACTCATTAAATAAAAACATATTGTTACAGGGTAAGCTGGACAATGGTTTGTACAAATTCAGCAATATGGAAAATAATGATGCTGCTAATGAGAGAATATGGTCTAATAATGTTAGTGCAAGGCATGATGGTGATGTAAAAACATTTTATAAGTGGCATTGTAGACTTGGCCACCCCAGTTATAATATTGTCAAACAGATCTTAGTGCAAGATGATGTTTCTGTTCCAAACATGTCTGATTTACACTTATGTGATCACTGTCAAATGGGTAAAATGCATAAATTACCTTTTTCTATTTCTAAAACCATATATGAAAATCCTCTTGAGTTAATTGCTGCAGATCTGTGGGGTCCAACACCACTCAATTCAATGCAGGGATACAGGTATTATCTATCACTTGTACGTGCACACACCAGACACACTTGGTTATATTTTCTCAAGGCAAAGTCCGATGCTAGTAATGTTGTTATACACTTCATCACTCACATTGAAAAGCAAATTAACAAATGTGTTAAAAAAATTCAAACTGATGGTGGGGGAGAATTTAAACCACTAAAAGATTTCTTTACCCAAAAAGGAATACTTCATAGAATTACTTGCCTCCATACATCAGAACAAAATGGTTTAGTGGAAAGAAAACACATGCATATTGTGGAAACTGGTTTAACACTCTTGTCTCAAGCATCACTACCACTGAAATACTGGAGTGAAGCCTTTGCCACTGCAGTATATCTTATTAATAGGATGCCAACAAAAGTGTTAAACAATGTTTGTCCATATGAGAAACTTTATGGAGTTAGACCAAAATATGATCATTTAAAAACCTTTGGGTGTTTGTGTTTTCCTTACACTAGACCATACAACAAGCACAAGCTATGCCTCAGATCCAGTCCATGCACTTTTTTGGGATATGCACATAATCAAAAAGGGTATAAGTGCATGGACAGTAGAGGCAAGATCTATGTTTCAAGGCATGTAGTTTTTAATGAACATGTATTTCCATTTGCAGATAAGGAGAAACAAGACAGGAAAATCAATAATGAGAAAACACATGTTATACACATTCCAGAACTGTCTCAACATGCTAAAAGAGATAGTCAGCAAATGCAAAGACTCAATGATAAAGTTGCAACCATACCAAGTACTACATCAGGATACAGCTCAGACCATGACAATGAAATCACTAGCTTTCAACCAATTGAATCAAATGATGACAGTGTACCAGTGTGCTAAACAACAGTCAGAACAATGATCAGAGTGGTAATGTGTCCAACAATAGTCAAAGAGATAATACAATAGCAGGCAATGATAATCAATTGGAGGATACTCATGACCAACATACATAAATAAAACATCCCATGATCACAAGGTCTAAAAGTGGGATTTTTAAGTCTAAAATATACACAACACAAAAGAATGAAGTGGAGCCAGCTTCATATGATCAGGCCATCAAGCATGAAAAATGTAAAAAGGCTATGGATGAAGAATTCAATGCTTTGGTTAGAAATAGAACATGGACTCTTGTCAAACCTCCAAGACACAAAAATATTGTAGGGTGTAGGTGGACTTACAAAATCAAAAGAGATGCAGATGGCAACATAATAAAAAATAAAGCCAGGTTAGTTGCAAAAGGATATTCTCAGCAATATGGTTTTGACTTCACAGAGACCTTTTCCCCAGTAATCAAACCCACGACTATAAGAATCATGTTGACAATAACACTTCACAAAAATTGGAGAATAAATCAACTAGATGTACATAATGCTTTTTTGAATGGTGAGCTATGTGAGGAGGTTTATATGCTACAGCCAGAAGGATATAATTCAAATGCTGGTAAAGGTCTTGTATGCAAGCTACATAAGGCCATATATGGACTAAAACAAGCATCCAGAGCATGGCATGAGAGTTTGAAGAATACACTTGCACAATTAGGTTTCAGTGCTACAAAGTTAGATAACTCACTCTACTTAAGGAAAAGAAAGCATATGAGCATATATATACTGGTGTATATGGATGATATACTCATCACAGGAGATGATCAATACGATATCAATCAAGTCATAAAATTACTTGACAAGCACTTTGCAATTAAAGACATGGGTGAATTAAAAAAAATTCTGGGAATAAACATCCAAAGAAAATCTGACAGTGAGATCATCTTATCACAAAAACGATACATTAGTGACGTTCTGGTCAGGGCCAACATGGATAAAGCCAAGCCACTACCAACCCTAATGACAAATCATAAGCAATTATCCAAAAACAAAGGTGAACCCATCAAAAATGTCAAACAATATCGTAGTATCGTTGGGGCACTTCAGTATGCCACAATCACTCGACCCGACATATGTTTTAGTGTAAATAAAGTGTGCCAATACATGCAAAATCCATTAAGTGAGCATTGGTGTGCCGTGAAGCGTATTCTCAGATATCTCAAAGGGACATTAGCATATGGTTTACACTTAAAGACATGTAAAGACATAAATATACGTGCTTACAGTGATTCCGACTGGGCTAACGATGTCGATGACAGAAAATCCATTTTTGGATTCTGCATCTATCTAGGGAAAAATCCGATCTCTTGGTGCACAAAGAAGCAGTCCACCATCTCCAGAAGCAGCATAGAGGCTGAATATAGATGCATCGCAAGCACTGTCGCCGAAATCATTTGGATCGAAACCCTAATTGGGGAATTAGGGTTCGAATCAACTTAGAAACCCACTATTTGGTGCGACAACCTCAGCGCCATATCATTATCCATGAATCCGGTCCAACATGCTCGCACGAAGCACATGGAGATAGATCTCCACTTCATTCGTGAAAGAAAGGAAGCGGCAAACTCGCCATCAATCATGTCCCATCCTTTCATCAAAGAGCGGACTTCTTAACAAAGGCTTTATCGGCAAGAAATTTTAATCGATTTCGAGATGAGCTCAAAATTTTCTCGACCGACATGAAAGTTGAGGAAGAGATAAAATCCTAGTTTCGTTTGAGGCGGCGTATAATGAAGCAAACCAAACTAGGATTACACTATTAGCAAAAGCACACTTGGTTATCCAGGGCATAAGTCACAGCACATCACAATCGTTGATTCATATCAATGGTTCAGATACATCAGAGCAGCTTCTCAAGGATTACAAACTGCATTATGGGCTTATATATTCGGCCCATTTTTCATGTATATAAATTGATACTATGTATTGACATTTGCTGTAATGAAAATTATAGCATTATCAAATAAAACTGAGTTTGCTATTATTTATTTCTCATCACCCAAACGAATCATGTCAGAGAGTGCTTTATCTGGACAAATCTCAAGTAAACATTTAGCATACTTAAATCTCCTCATTTTCTTAGTATTTTCATCAAAGCAAACAAGAGTGCCAACATGACAGGCCAACCAATTGATGCCCAGAAGTGTCCATGTTAGTAGGGGAATGTTGTACGTATAAACCCATATTAGAACCGATTTTATCTTAAATTCAACCAAAACAAAACTAGGGTTTCACTTCGAGATTATCATTATTTGACCCCTAATAAAGATAGGATCGGAACTAAGAACTTTTTCTTTGTCCTCCTTACATGTGAATTTAAAGAATTTTTTTTCCATCAGATAAAACTTGATAATCTCTTTTTAGTTTCCATAGCTTCGAAAGATGAGAGGTAACCGCCATGTAGTTAACAGCGCCTCCTATGAAAAATTCAACTATATAATTTGTCCAAACCTTTATCCCTTCATCAATAACCGACTTAGGAGGAGTCAAAGGGTTCCAGAGTATTTAAGATCAAAATGAACAAGGAGATACTTACCAGCATTGAGCGGTTTTGATTTGAAAAGACTCGACCATAAAGGCATGGACGAAGAAGAAGAAGGAGGAGGAAGGGAAGAAGAGACAGAAGATGGAATAGCTGACGGTACAGAAGAGGCAGGAAAGGGTGGAGCAGGAGGATTAGGTGGGATCGAAGGGATGGGAGGTATGATTGGGATAGAGCGAGGAGAAGAGGGAAGGGATGGTTTGATAGGATAGGTGGGCGGGAAAAGTTAGCAAGGGGAGGGGAACCCATTAAAATGGATGCAAATATTGTTTTTCTAGTTAATAAAATTATGCATTTAGCTCATTTATGATAATAAGTAATTTAATTTATTACTATAACAGCCACACTATTTTATAAAATGTAAACTACTGTCACAAAAAATGATTTCATCGCTAATATATGAATCTTTTGAACAAATGATATCTAAAGTGACAGAATTTCATTTCAGATCAAGGTTTAATATTAGTCAATAATAAAATCAAGATTAACATCTTAAAGAGAAACTTACTTTCTCAATTTTTTTTTAAAATAACCAAAATACCTCTTATATATACAGTTCAATCAAAAATTAAGTAAAATAATATAATCATACAACTAGTATTTTATATTCTATTACATAAATTGTTCTAAATTATGTGGATCCGTCCATACCATTCATAAACATAAATAAAAATAACTATACATCCTAGATCTAAATTATTTCTCACATTAAAAATGACTCCACGATTCTTTACCAAATATATCAAAACAAACATGTAGATTTTCAAACCAGCACAAGCTATTTGTGAAATTTAGGGAATTAAGATTATTTCCCAAAAATAAAATCTTTTCAAAATTTTATTTTATTACATAAGGCATATATAGATCATTTATATCAATCTTTCTACATAAAAACATTTTTCAATCTTTTAATTTAAGAAAATAACTTTGGTGCCATACTAAATCCAAAATTATCAAAAAAAAATCGTCATACATAGATCAAGTGGATCTATAATTTGAGTAAGGTATTACATGAATTCAATGACCTATAAACATAGTCTATTCAAAACTTACTTAGATATAAAAAAAATGAATAATTCCTAATGAAATCAATGATGAGTGGATTTTATACCTTGTTAGAAATTTTAAATCGGTTCAAAATAAATCATTGATTTCAACAAGTAGAAATGTAAAATAAATAATTTCAGAAGCCATCCCTGATTTCATTAATTGATTAAGAGAAAGAGATGAATCTAAATGAAAAGGTATGAATCTGATCTTCTAAATTATCATAACTTTATATCCATAATTTTCATTTAGAGATCTTGCTTATTTCTCAAAATTTTCGTAAAAGTTTAATAGGGCATGGCGGCAGTCCATAGGGAGAAAAATGCATCAGCTAAGCTAATTCGGGATTCCTTGAGAACCGACCGACCTAAGGGCCGGTCGATTTATACTCCCGAGTTCCTCTTACATAAGGATAGAAAACCGACCAAAGTGGATCTAAAGAGAGAGAAATGTGAGACCGGCAGAGAAAAGCATACCTGTTATAGTCCTGCCACCTTGGAAAAGCATATCTACTAAAGTCATGCACCCTGAAAAAGTGCTAATACAGCCGCCCTACCACCAACTGCTCCCATCCGACGTGGAAAGTAGCAACAAACTCTAAGTTACACCGTCTAACATCTAGCAAAAGGAAACAACCAGAGTACAGAAAGGCAGTGTGTCACCAAATACGCATGCATTGCTACCAACCCTCCAACTGGCAACCTTCCTACGGTCTGACCTGCCGTACGGACCACGAATATCCACAGGTGATCTCAAGCGCTGATCAGAGAAGGCTTGCTCATATAAATGCCCCAAGCATTTCACTAGGCCAGGGGTGGGATTCAGAAAACTTAGACGGAAAACACTTCTTTCCATACTCTTATCATATTCAAGCATTCTCCAACATCTCCATGTATCCATTGTAATAACATATATATAGTGAGAATAATATATACAATGGATGTAGGCATTCATTGTGGCCGAACCACTCTAAAATCTGTGCCTCCTTATTAATAGCATTCCATCATTAATGCACGATCATATACTACATAACTAGCAACATCACTAAACCTCCACTCTCTCATAATTTTCTGAGGTTGGTTAGTAATTCTATCTCGCTGACAGAGTTTTTAGTCAACATTTTGGCGCTAGAAGGAGGGTGAACTTACAAAACTCTTCGGCTCCCTTCAACCTTGCCTAGACTCCACACTAAACATGGCAATGAATGGTGTCAACACGAGTGACAACTCGCACAATCGAGACACCAACGTTAACACACCCCTTGGTATTCCCTGCCCTTTCCCCAGAGTCGGCAGTGAATTCTGGAAGATCATATCTAATCACACCGCTAGGGTGGGAACCCTAAGGCAAGAAGTAAACGACCTAAGAGCCGCACCAGAAACTCACTCCATCAAAGGCCCAGGACCGCCCTCAACTCAGGCTATCAACAACTTCCCAATGTCGTTGGTCATCCAAAGCACTTGCACATTGGCGCCCCCCAAAGCATGCGGTTAGCCTCCAAAATCACCATCTACGCGGCCTTGGAGCCTGGAGAAAACAACCTAGTTAGGGGAGAGCCGAACGACCATCAAGATGGTGAAATCCGCGAGCCGCGGCTTGAGCGCCTAAACAATCAAGCTCAAACCATGGCCAGGGGACTCATAGCCACCTCTGTACACTCCCACCCATAAAGGGAAGTACCTCATCTTGTGCCTGGGGCAAACAAGCCCGACCGTCACAGTCACCTCCGTCAGGCAAAAGATCTCTTTCCCCAAGTCGCTATCATGTACCATATTCCCCTGACCGGCCGGCATACCACCAGGAACCTCTGCCCGTCGATGCAAGATCGTTCCTGCAATAGGTGGAAGCCAGATTCAGGGAAGAAATGATCCAGTTGCACCAATAGATCAATCGAATACTAGCCCGCAATGTCAGTGGTGGGGCCTACCCGACGACGAGGATGAAGAACCATTCTCCTCAAAAATTCTCCTTAAGATGGTAGACACTACCGCAAATAGGCAAATACAACAGGATAACGGACCTATCAGATCACCTTGCCATTTTTAACTAAATCACTAGAGCTGAGAACCTAACCGATAATGCAAAGTGTTTGCTATTCCCATCCATACTTGTCAGGTCGTCATCTCGTTGGTTCTTACACGTAGCTCCTAACAACATCCGGTCTTGAGCACAGCTATGTACTGAACTCAAAATTAGATTTTTTGCACCAAGAACTCCTGTCATGATGGACAACGAGCTCGACAATATTAGGCAGGGCTCATCGAAAATTATCCGGGTCTATGTTAACCGATTCAATAGGGAATCAACCCAAGCCCATGGGGCCAACAGGAACAGTCTGACGGTCACCTTGTGCTCAGGCATGCGATACAAATCCCAGATGTGGAAATAACTCCAAAAGGGACCGACCTCGTCTCTTGCTGATTTCTATCAGCATGTAGATGGAATCACGAGGATGGAAGATGCATATTTGTCAAATAGCGATAATGAGGGGCGTCACCCCCTCAAATTTCGCCAGAAAGGAAACTATGACCTAAGTGAATAGAATCAGCAAAATCATGTAAAGAGAAATTGTAAAAATCCTGATTTTAGTGATTACCTGCTATTGAGAATTAAATACAATTGGAGTTTTAAATTGTTTATTTGAAATAAACAATGAATATAGGGAATAAAAGGTGACAATAAACTTTTGGAAGCCTTTTTATTATGGTTTGAGTTAAAAATAATTGAAAATGATTTTTATTTAGTGATAGTGCAATAATTTTATTAATTATTGCCATTTAGCTTCTTTTAATAATTTTTGAAAGAATTAATTAATTTTAAAGGTGGTTTATTTAAAATAAAAGGGTAGAAATTTATTTTAATTCTGTTTTGGCCATTAATAAGGTTTGGAAATGGTTTGGAATATTTTTTTAAGTTATAAAAGTATTTATTCTGAATTTTAAAAGTTAAAAATGGAGACTTTTGCATTTTATTTGAGTAATTAGTGTATTTTTTGACATTAAGGACTTTAATAATAAAAGTGTTTTAAAAATAAAAATTAATCTTTTTATTTGATGGAAAATATTTTTTTTAGCATATATATAAATGAACACATTTTATTTGAGTGAAAAACTTGAATATTTTGTTGTTTGAATTCTTTTCATAAGTGTACATTTTGCATTTGTGTATTCAGAGAAATAAACGTAGGATAATTGCTAAACTTGGGTCTTAAGCCCAATTAAAACATTTAGCCTATAAGAGTGAGAAGGAGACACTCTCCTTCCTTCTATGTTCATTTAATTTTCACTTACTGTAAGTTTTAGAAACTTCAGTAACTTCAAAAAGAAAAATAGAAACCCATTCCCTCTTTAAATCCCAAGCTATTTTCTCAAACTAAAACTCAAATCTTTATGTTTTTAAATAAATTAAGAGCTATATCAATAGGTAATCAAAATCTAAAACCATTTGTTCATCAAAAATCAAGTTTTAAAAGTGTTTCACTGTTAACAGTTCTTTTGTCTATTGTATGCCTCTGTTTCAAGTTTATACAGGTTACTAAGGCCTAAATTCGAGCAAAGCTTCTTCCTTTTAATGGATAATCTAGGTTTTTGCTTTCTTATAGTAAGGTGAGTTGATAACTCACATTTTCTATCTACTACAATGCTCAAAATGCAAGTTTCTATGCAAGATACGTACTTTGTAAACAATTTTTTTTCATTTTTTCTCTTTTGTGAAATATGATCCGAGTCTCTACTTTGCATGCTTGTAACTTCCAATTCCGGCAACGAAATGCTACCGGATTTCTTTTTGTAGTTTATATGTTGCTCTATATGCCTGTAAAGTTTGGTTGAAAATCGGTACGCATCATGTTTATTCGCAGGGAAAAATCACGTGAGAAAGCTAGCCTAGGTCGACCAGGCCTTCACATAGGTCGATTGTACGGTCGACCTACGGAGAGAAGACGTCGACCTGGCGGTCGACCTAGGGAGCAATTGTTCCTATGTTATTTTGTGCTAGCTCTTTTGTTTTTCGATTTGTTTCCAACTTGTTTTTCTTTGCTTTGCTTCTCATTTTCAAGTTGTTTTTATGCTATTTTTGATAGCTATGATGCCTATCAATAGGCTAGCTAAATTTTGAGTATTTGAAATTCAAGTTTTAATTGAATTTGAATTGATTTTTGAGTTGAATTTGTATTGAATTCGAATTGAATTGGAGTTATCGGTTTTGAGTATTTTATTGGTTTATCATTGTTTTCCAACACGGTTTTCTCCAAATGATTTGAAATAATTTTTAAATAAAAGAGGCAATTCAAATAAATATTATATAGTATATTAAAAGTATTTCTATATATAAAAATTTATTTATTCTCAATAATAAGGGAATTTATAAATACGGTTTTCAAAACTGATTTCGTAAATTGGATTTAAAAGCTTGTTTTCTAGAGTAAATTATTTTAAATATTAAATACACATTTTTGCACTATTCGAACGTATGATAAAGAGAACTAAATTATCTAGTAAAATATGTGGTATGGGATACATGCGTTTACTGTTTCGGTTAATTCCAGACTTGTACAATCAAAGCTATTAGAGGTTATCGATTCTGAGTTGTTTTGCCATTTTATGGCATATTTTAAGTTTTATAATTCCTATTTATAAGAATTATCTGGGATGTCCAATATTTGGTGAGTTTATGGGTTGAGATCCCCTGTTCTAGGAGTTATGGTCGATGAGAGCCATCAAGATGTTTTTATACTTGTCGATGATACGAGGCAAGTTTTGAATTTGTGATTTCCTATTTTGAGATTTATGGTTCATGAGGAACCATCACGAGGTTTATTTATACTTGTCGATGAGATGAGACAATTCATGAGTTTTCTAAGGTTTCTAAGTTTTTTAATGTGGCATTAGCTAATGGTTAGCAAACCGTTTAGTGAGAATGTGTGATATGTGACGCACTTACCACTTTTCGGGTTCCTAGTTGAGAGTTTGTGACACATTCTGAGTTATGCCAGTACTAGAGCTGTTGGGGTCATATTGGGCTCATATTGTTGGGTTACCTCTTTCGAGGTCTTTCTATACTTAAGTGACATTGGCCTACTTAAGTCATGAGTGTGTGTTCTTTCTATTGCCTCTTCTCATTCAAGAAGGATGATCTCACCTTGTATCATATGCTTCATATTATCATCTATTCTTATTAACTGATTGTTTTAGCTAGACTAACCCATGTATTTTATACTCATCTTAGACCGAGTTGTTTCAGGTTAGCTATCAGTTATTGGACTTAGCTTTGATGCATCTGCTTAGATATCAGCCTAGCACTTTTGTGTAGTTTATATTTCTTTTCGCTTGACTCTGATGTGTATTTTGATTAGATGTGTATAGTGTGGTCTTTGAACCACTTTTGTGTATCATTTTGTATTGTACTGGGATGTATCAGTGTATATATTTTACATATATGATGTTTACAGTTCTGTGATGTGATACGCATTATGTTATTGTATTTTATTTTGATAGATCCATTAGCCACCTATAGTTTTGTATTAAGCATTTATTGGATATGTCGATCCACGAGAGATAGGAAAAAAATAGAGCATTTATAGACGTATTCAGTAGAGTTTAAGACAAGGTTATAGGTGGTCGCTCCTAACCAGCCCTATTCTCCGCATTAGTAGATAGAATTACCTAGTAATTCTCTTTGTTAATATGGGTCTCAGGATGGGGCGTCACAGAGATCGTGACGAAGGCCCGAGTTACTGAGCTTGATATGTTAGCTATAATCCTCTAAACCGAGACATGGAAACTGTATTCCTCGCAACCAGAAATCAAGCTCCCTTCCAAAGGCCATAGAATGGCTAGGCAAGGGAACCGCCTCACAACGTCAGTCAATATTGTCCCTTTCATCCAATCAACCGACATTCTACTGACAATTGCCATGCTCTAAAGGATGAAATCGAGGGACTGATTAAGGAAGGATCGTTTGTGGAATATGCTAGACAGTAAGTAGATCAAAGGATGGCCTATTGAAACCGTCCGATCTAGCCTCCCTACAATCAATCGGAGGCACTATGGCCATGATTAACATTCTTAACATATGTGGTAGGCCACATATAGCAGGGATCAATCGAAGGGCGCTTACCCGATATCAGAGTGAAGTCGCCACCTCTGACCAAATATACACGTTGGAACGACAGGCCGTTAAGTTATTGCTTTTCTTTCTGTTACTTCAAAAGTAGCTGCTTTAGCTTCAGCCACATGAAATTTTGATATTCCTTTTTATTTCTCATCAAACAAATGGCATCCTAGCTATATAATTTCTTAATTTTGACACAAGGTACTTATTAGATCGAATCAAATGATTTTGTTGCATCCAGAATAATACGAATCCAATCCATTTCTTGAATAAAATGTGACCGATTAACCAACCAACAAAACTACTTATTACAAATAACATCTTGTTGTTGCATCAGAACATATAAATGTTGACTAATCTGGCTAACGTTGAACTTGGTAAAATGAAATGGTTGAATAATCGAAAAGGAAGATCCTCCAATCACCTTCACAGCTTAGGATCGAGAGGCAGTGGTGTACCCCCATTATGACCTAATGCTTATAATCGTGTCGATGGCTGCCACCAACGTCCATCGGGCTTTCACTGATGGAGGAAGCTCAATCAATGTCATGTTTAAAGAAGCCTATAACTTGCTCAGGCTGTGGTAATCGACGAAAATTCTATGGAATTGGAAAACCGTCGAAAAATTTCAAAATTAAAATAACCGCAAGCGCACAGCGTACTATTGAAGTACGTGGCGAGTACGGGTCGATCCGCAGAGAATTGTGATTTTAAAATCTATTCAATCAAATTAAACCAAAGCTGAAGAGTGTGATTAGCTAGAAAATGAGAAAAATGTCAAAAAGAAAGTGATAAAAATATGAGAGTTAAATGACAATTTAGAGATAATTCCGCTCTCTAGATCATATAATTCAACAAATTATGATCTCTCTTTTTTGGTCATAAGTGAATTTAAATGATGTGTTTATCATAAGTATGGCTCATTTGTGCTATTAATTAGCTCAACATAAGCCATCAAACTATAACACAACCTTTAAACCACTTGCTAACTCTAATGAAAATAAAAACAAAGTTGAAAATGAAATCTATTTTAAGTATGGTATATTAACTATTAATTAGAAATATAGACCATCAAATTTGAATTTCAAATCACTTTCTTATGCCATAATCATATTTTGATGAAGAGGCATTTGTGTTAGTGATTGTTTAAGCATAGCCTATTTGGTATCAACAATATAGACTATCAAATTCAAAACAAAAATGACAAATTAAACCACTTCAAGCATTGTCATTAAGCACCAAAAGAGAGCTATAATTATCAAAATGTTGAAGCTGCAAGATTAGAGGCTTCATTACCCCTAAATTGAAGGGATTAGCCTCTCATGTTTGTTATCAAAACAACAAATATAACTTGCAACATGAAAGAAAAAGAGAAGGAAAAAGAGAGCAAAGTAAAGAAACAAAACTATTCTACTTGCATAAAAAATAAATCTACACTACTAACATGAAAGTAAATAAACAAAAGAAGCATGTAAAAGAAAGAGAGCACTAACTAACATTGCATAGAAAAGGAAAAATACATGAAGTAAAAATGGCTAAGTAGCCATGGAAAAGAGAAAGAGAGCTTGTATTTTATTTTGAGCCTAAACTAATAAAGAGGAAGGGAGACTAACTAAAGAGAGAGAGAGAGAGAGAGAGAGAGAGAGAGATTACATGAAACATATGGGTATTTATACATGTATGAAACCCTAATTCATATTTTTTGAGAATGCCAAAAATGCCCTTGAGGTAGTGTGGCCGCCAATTAATCATTATCATGTCATGATCCCCATTTAAGTGTACGTGAAGCCATTAATTCCATAGGCATGTGTATTAGCCTCTAATTTGTACATTAAGTTGGTGTGTAGGTGGGGTCCTCCATGATCTTCACTTTGAATTATTTCCATCTTCATTCCTTTATGTTCTTTTTGTGAATGCATATCTTTTTCATGAAACAACTTTTAATTGAAATCAAATTCGTACAAAATAGTATGGAAATTTCTAATTAATTTTTCTCAAAGAAATATAAGCACACAAATGACCGTTTTGCCCCTATATGAAGACAGATATGTGACCATTTGAAATTAATATGGATTTTGGTTAAACAAGTTAAAATACCCAATATGATCATTTATTTAATTTAAATAGGATAAATATGGTGATAAAAATATGCACATTTACGTGCACATCAAATATCCCCACACTTATCTTTTTATTCGTCCTCGAATAAAGAAAAACTAAGATAAATCTGTTTTCGTAGGGAGCATGATTGCATTGAGAATATGCAACAAGCCATTAAACCTTTGGGTGTCTCCAGTAGGACGAGTGTTGTCTCGTGAGGGTTTTCAGCGAATACTACCCACAAAATTCAAATGCAGGATGAAAATATTTACAAAATTCCAGAATTATTTACAAAGAGATGAATGCAAGTTTTTGAAAATATTTACAAATGAAGGATTTATTTTTAAATTGACATAAATAAGTTAAACATAGGTTTTGGCTAATATCTTGAAAATTTATTTCATTTACTCGTCAAAATTTCCAACAAAAATTAAGTTATCATAACAAATAGACTATAGTTTAACTCATTATTTTTATTAATAACACAATGTAACTATGAAATGGATCCTTAGTTGATTATCAAAGTTTATCAAAGTGGTATTTTCATTTCTCTTCAATAACAAATCAAATCAAATAAGTAAAAATAGTGCTAGGATTTCAATTGTTTGCTCTCTCGTTACTTAAAAGAAAAATTACACACCTAGCTCAGGTAAACTGAGGCTAGATATACCACCCATACATTGCCTTTCGGGCTCATGTGAGGGGAGTACAGAGCATGGCGAGTGCACACACTTTAGTACATACACCTATCGACCATAGGTGGTTTTTATTAAGTCTGTTTTTTTACATGTGTTCCATACATGCATAACTATGAGGACTTTTAAATGTGTATGAAAGCACATAATCAAAGATTCCAAGTAATTCACACATGCATAATCGTGAGGACTTCTAAATGGAAGTGAATACTTTGGATGTTATTTTTTGAAGAGAGAGAGTTTTGAAAAATCATCTTAGCACCATTTAACTTAGAATAAAAAAATATATTATATCTTTACTTTAAATCAACCACTTTTTAAAACAAAGATTTTCAATTAGTATGTATTTCATAATTAACACATATGAATCTTCCTATATACTAGTTAAACCATTGTTATTTGTAATCAAACTTCATTTTTATTTTTGTTAAGATAAAGAAACTTTCAAAAATTTCATTTTAATATGATAAAACCATATATTTATCCTATAATGTTTCTTTAAAAATAAATTAAAAAGAATTTTTTTTTTGTTTTTTTTATTTTAAAAGAAAAAGCAAAAGTAAACCATGATAAAATTAAAATGAAGACGGGTCTTCCCCCACACTTGATTTTGATTGTGTCCCCACAGTCAACCCAAGTGGAAGGAGAAAAATAAAAATATGGCCTTTATTTAAATGAAAATGAAAAGATGATTATTTACATGACATCAGAAAGTATGCCGTTAAAGAGTAAATGAACCGGTCTTCCAAACACCGATTCATTTGTCTCGCCAAGTACGTGAGACACAGCTTCTGCGTAGAAAAACAAATCGTAAAAGATTTCGAAGTTGAATGTGGATTAGGAAAAATGAAAGTCGTTTTATTGAAAATCGTACGAGTTGTTTTATTTTCGATGATTTTTGAGGTAGATAGAAAAATTGGCTGAAGTTCAATTTCTTCCAAATTATCGATTTCAAAATAAAAATGGCGATCGAAATGTTCCCCTTCAAAATTTAACAACTCGTTTTCAAAAAGTCCATAAAACTCATGCGTCAAATTCGACTTCTTTTGTTGGATTAGCAACAACTTCATCGCGTAAATCGAGTTTAAAATTCAAAGTTGTCGTATTCAAATTTTCAAAAAAAGGAAGATCGAAGTTTAAATCGAGTTTCGCACCCTCAAAAGAATTGAAATCCAACTTAATTACCGTATTTTCAACAACTTGATTAAGATTATCATTACCAAATTCAAAAGTTGTTATTTGAAAATCATCGATTTGGGTAAAAGATGGATTATCATTTGACTCATCAATGAAATTTGATTTTGTTTCTCACGAAAATTTTCCAATGTTTTAATCAACAAATTCGTGTGATCATCGTAAATTTCATTCATTTGCTCAACAAATTCAAATTTGTAATTATTAACTTGAAAATTTTCGATTTGGACTTGTTGAGTACAAGAATTGTCAATTTCGATAAACGGTAGATTATTATTTGATTCTTCGCAAGTTGAGATTTGATTATGATTTTCATGAAAAGTTTTGTATTTTTCAAGTAATAAATCCCCGTTATCTTTTTCCATTTTGTCAACAAAATCAAATTCATGATTATTAATTTGAAAATTTTCGTATTGAATTTGTTGATAACCAAAGTTTTCATCGTATCGTTATTGAAACTATTCCCATTGCTAAAATTATTTGAAAATTGGTTCACGTTTTCATCTTTATTTTGAAATTCATTTTGAAGCTCGAAATTGAATTGTCATGGGTTATACTCAAAATCATTTGAATTTTGAAGTGAATTCAAATTTGATTATTTTGAAAATTTTGACTTGAGTTATCACACAAATAAGAATTACACAACTCATTTATTATTTGATTTTGCTGTGTAGAGATTTCAAGCAGAGATGAAATGCTATTTTCGAGATTCGAGAGTTGGTCATCGTTTTGAAAATTTTGTTGTTCAAAAGTCAAAATGTTTAAAGAATAGCTGCGTTAAAGTATCCATACGAATTTGAAGTGAAATCATACGGATTATGTTGATTTTCACAACTATTGTAAAATTCAAGCGAGTGGGGAAACTCAGACATTTTCAAGAATGTTTTGTTTTGTTTTTTTATAAAGGAAAAATATATACAAATAAAAATTATTTTTCAAAAGGGAAATTGATTTATTTTTTTTTGGTTTTTCAAATTTTTTTCTTTGTTTTTGGAAAGGTTTTATAATTTTTTTTTGGTTTTTTTAAATATGCATGAACTAATGCAACTAAATGAATGCAGTGGTTAATTACAAATGATTTATTCTAAGTTAACCCAAAATTGTATACTCACACATTGTCTTAGGTAAACAAGATATTTCTCAGCCAGGTAACAGACAGGATTTATCGGTGCACCACGAATCACCGTAGCAATGCAGCCGAAGGTTTAAGTACCTTCAGAGGAATAACCACTATAATATTTACGAATCACTGTAATATTTATAAATGGTTATTACTCTGCCGTAGCCTAGACACCAAGAAATTAATTTGTTCAAAGAAGGCAAATTGTCAATATACAATTAAGTGTTATCGATGTCTAAGCGTTATTATTAATCAAAATTTAGGATGAAATGCAAAGCAAAAATTAAACGTGTATTTACAATGCAACTAGAATGATTTATTTTTTATATATAAAATGCAATCAAACAACAATACAAGCAAATAAAAACAATAGATATAGCAAGAAAGCAAATTTTTTTGGGGCAAGCAAAGCGAAGCAAATATTTTTGACAAGTGGCTCTTTCCTTTATTTGCTTTGGCAACCTGAAATAAAAACAAGATATATGTACAATAATTTTTTTTGTATATTTAAAAAAAAGAAACACATCAAAACATAACAAAACATACAAAATGAAACAAATGAAAACTAAATAACTTGGCAATAACACAAATTGAAACCCTTTTTTTCTAAGAAGAAAACTACGGAAGTCAAAGGAATCATAACAAAAGATTTCCAAGCAAAGTAAAAAAAATTAATTAGTTTTTTTTTTGAATTTGAAAACTAAACAAACTAAAAATAAAAAATAAAAAAAGCAAATATCTTGTTTTTAACCAGCCTACCAATTTCAACCCGGCCTAAATTTCAATTCAATTAAAAAAAAAACTTACGACTTCCAATATCAATTCCACAGCTACTTCCTCCTTTATTTTTAGATACGAATAAAAGCTACCTCCTACACAATTAATTTGCAGTTCTCGAATTCGCAAATTGAAAATTCAATAGGACTTCACAAAGTCAAAGCTCCATTTGAAATCAAAATTCAATTATCAAAACTCAAACCAAAACTTGTTCACGTCGATGAAGTGGGTTTGGTTCGAAGCGTGATCTGTTGTAGGCAATTGGGTAGCGGGTTATGGTTCGAGGTGATCAAGGTAGTGGAGTTTTGGTTCGCGATAGGAGGATTATGTTCAATTGCTGATTTTGTGATTGCAGTTCGTGGTTGGTGATGCAGCGGGTTGGATTTGCGATGATTTGGTTTCAGGGAAGGCGATCGAAGGGGATTCGAAGGAGCGGTTTCAGGCGTGAATTGAATTAGATCTGGGTGTCATTTCGATGACGAGGCTAGCCGTTTGATTTTCGCTAGTGCAGTGGGTAGTCGGGATTTGGGTTGCAGTTTGGTCGATGTGGTGTATAGGAATTAGAATTTGGGGATAGTCGAGTGATGGTATTGATCGGAGGAGGAGCAGGGGGTTTGGAACTGTTGCGAAGTGAATTTTTGCAGATGGTTGCATAGGCGGTCTAACGAGATGATGGCTATAGACGGAGGAGCAAGGGGAAGGTGGTTATTAGGCGAAGTGATTGCAGAAGAGAGGGGTAACTGGCTGGAGTGACGGTGGATGTTCAGTAGGGGTATGAAGGTTGGGTTTGATAGGGAAGTGAAGGTATCATTGAGGATTATTGGATTGCAATTTTGTATTTGGAAGTTGGAAGTGTACTTTGTAGTTTCTGTTTGAATGTAGGGAGATGATTGCAGGTGGAAGGACAACAGTGTGGTTATGGGTTGTTGCGGTGAAGTATGGTAGTGAGGTTGTTGAATTGAACGGTGCAGCAGGCAAGGATGGTTGTGGTTGATGGATTGTGGTTAGGTTTGATGTATGATTGGTAACAGTGCACTTGAGAGGATAGTGATGGAAGTTTGGTTACTGGACTGGAAGCTGTTGAATGATGAGGTCGTGATGCTGAAGGCATATAATGGGTTGAAAGGTGATTTGTATGGGGCTGTAGCAGCAGTAGTTACAAGAGCATGGAGATGCAAGAAGCACTGAGATGACAGGGGTATATGATCACAGTATGTAGTGGCACTCTGCAGTTTTAGTGGTGAGGATTGGTGTGTATAAGAGTGGAAGTTAGGGATGGTAGAAGTGGATGTAGATTGAAGTGGTACTGCTTTGAAGGCAACTGGGAGGTGCTTGTGGTGAATTGATTGTGGAGGATTGGAGGCAGCGGTGCACAGATATGCACAGAGACAAGGAAGTATGTAGTAGAGGAGAATGATCTGTAAGTGGATGGTGAAAAGACGTGAAGTATGGCAGTGTTTGTTGATGGTCAGGGATGATTTGAGGCGATAGTGGATGGTCACGAGTTGTTTTTTGCAAGGAAAGATCACAGAAACAAAAGAAAAGGCAACAACAACAGAGATGAAGAATAAAAATGAAATGCAAATGTAAACAAAAGTGTGGATGGTTTTGTATTTGTACAGTTTGTAAATGCAGTGTCACTGATTTTTTTATAATGAAACTCAATTTGTGAAAACAAGAACAATGAACAAATAGCAAATTAGAATGCAAGTTTACAAATGAATGCAAGTTTTTGAAGCACAACACTAACCAAAACATGCACAGTTTGAATAGAAACAACGAAATGCAAATGCAGTTGATAATAGGGAACAACACACACAATCAAAATGCAATTAAAAATCACACAAACCCACAATTTTTTTAAATACAAACAAACACACACAACAAACACACGATAAAAATCAACGAAAATAATTCGAAGAATAGAAAATAAAAATCAAAACAACTCCCCGGCAACGACGCCAAAAGCTTGTTAATCGACGAAAATTCTATGGAATTAGAAAACCATCGAAAAATTCCAAAATTAAAATAACCACAAGCGCACGGTGTACTATTGAAGTACGTGGCGAGTACGGGTCGATCCATAGGGAATTGTGATTTTGAAAATCTATTCAATCAAATTAAACCAAAGTTGAAGAGTGTGATTAGCTAGAAAATGAGAAAAATGTCAGAAAGAAAGTGATAAAAATATTGGAGTTAAATGACAATTTAGAGATAATTCCGCTCTCTAGATCATATAGTTCAACAAATTATGAAATTATGATCTCTCTTTTTTGGTCAAAAGTGAATTTAAATGATGTGTTTATCATAAGTATGGCTCATTTGTGCTATTAATTAGCTCAACATGAGCCATCAAATTATAACACAACCTTTAAACCACTTACCAACTCTAATGAAAATGACAAAAAGTTGAAAATGAAATCTATTTTAAGTATGCCCTATTAACTATTAGTTAGAAATATAGACCATCAAATTTGAATTTCAAATCACTTTCCTATGCCATAATCATATTTTGATGAAGATGCATTTGTGTTAGTGATTATTTAAGCATAGCCTATTTGGTGTCAACAATATAGGCTATCAAATTCAAAACAAAAATAACAAATTAAACCACTTCAAGCATTGCTATTAAGCACAAAAAGAGAGTTATAATTATCAAAATGTTGAAGCTACATGATTAGAGGCTTCATTACCTCTAAATTGAAGGGATTAGCCTCTCGTATTTGTTATCAAAACAACAAAGATAGCTTGCAACATGAAAGAAAAAGAAAAGGAAAAAGAGAGAAAAGTAAAGAAACAAAACTATACTACTTGCATGAAAAATAAATCTACACCACTAACATGAAAGTAAATTAACAAAAGAAGCATGTAAAATAAAGAGAGCACTAATTAACATTGCATAGAAAGAAGGAAAAATACATGAAGTAAAAATGGCTAAGTAGCTATGGAAAAGAGAAAGAGAACTTGTCTTTTATTTTAAGCCTAAACTAATAAAGAGGAAGAGAGACTAACTAAAGAGAGAGAGAGAGAGATTACATGAAACATATGGGTATTTATACATGTATGAAACCCTAATTCATATTTTTGAGGAATGCCCAAAATGCCCTTGAGGTAATGTGGCCATCAAGTAATCATTAGCATGTCATAATCCCCATTTAAGTGTACATGAAGCCATTAATTCCATAGGCATGTGTATTAGCCTCTAATTTATACATTAAGGTGGGGGTAGGTGGGGTCTTCCATGATCTTCACTTTGAATTATTTCCATCTTCATTTCTTAATGTTCTTTTTATGCATGCATATCTTCTTCATGAAACAACTTGTAATTGAAATCAAATTCCCACAAAATAGTATGAAAATTTCTAATTAATTTTTCTTAAAGAAATATATGCACACAAATGACTGTTTTGCCCATATATGAAGATGGATATGTGACAATTTGAAATTAATATGGATTTTGGTTAAAACAAGTTAAAATACCCAATATGATCATTTATTTAATTTAAATAGAATAAATATGGTGGTAAAAATATGCATATTTACGTGCACATTAGGCTGCCGACCTCCCATCCCATGCCTTGTGTATTGCCCATTTATAGGCTCGGCGGAGTTGGGATTATCCCCATAGGGGTAGCAACACTTATAACTACCCTTAGTACGGAACCCACCACAACAAATATTCAAGTATGTTATGTGATCCTAAACTGCCCATCTGCTTACAACTTACTCACCTAGTGACTATCCCTGATCGAATTGGATGCAATCATGTCATACAACCACCTGATAATGAAATTCCCAATACCAGATGGGATTGGTGAGGTCAACGAAGATCGACATAAAGCAAGGCAGTGCTTTAGGACTTCCCTCCATCGGGCAAAAGAAGGATTTCCTAATGATTCAAGAGGAACCACCATGGATGTCAATACCCTACTGGAACCAGAGAATGCGACTCCCTTAAGCACAACCCTAAGGATGTGCGACCAAGTCATCAACATGGCAGGCGGTCCCCGGTGCGCTGAAGAAACTAATGCATTGGGGCCGGTTTCCCTTGCGTCCCCTCAGAGGACACGAGAACTCATCTCCAGTTGGAATGAGCAGGAAACGCCCTGTTGGCTACCTGAATCGACCGACAATACTCTAAAGGAAAATCCATTGAGGGCTGGCATGTTGCAGCCAACATGGCATTAAAATGTCTCCCTATCCCAACTAAGGAAATAATGGAATCCATGATCTACACTTTGGATCAGTGTGACGTAGTGACAAACACAAGCAATGAAGACGACCCGCTATATCCATGAATGGTTGAGCAGGCACCCTATGAGGAATCCGTGACCCCTCTAGAATGCATATCCATCAACGAAAGCAATCCCACCAAAGTCATCCAGATTGGGATCGAGCTTAGTCTAAGGGTCAGGGAAGTTCTGATAAAATTTCTCAAACAAAATAAAGATGTCTTCGCTTGGGGGAACGCCGATATAACTGGCATCGGTCCTTACATAATCTACCACGCGCTCAACATTGATCCTAACGCAACCTTATCCGACAAAAGCGAAGACCCTTAAACCTTGAAAAATACATGGCATTAAAGGAAGAAGTAGAGAAGCTGCTCACTAATGGCTTCATATGGGAGATGGACTACCCAGTTAGGGTCGTGAACCCAGTCTTAGTCCACAAACCAAACGGTTCATAGAGGACATGCATTGACTTTTTAGATCTCAACAAAGCATGTCCAAAGGACAACTTTCCTCTATCCCGCATCGACCAAATTATAGATGCAACTAGCAAGCACGAACTCCACACTTTCATGGATGCCTATTTGAGCTTACAACCAGATCGCCATGCATGGCCCTATCAAGAACACACCTCTTTCATCACCAACAGCGGGTTGTATTGTTATCGGGTCATACCTTTTGGTTTGAGAAATGTGGGGACAACCTATCAGCACTTAGTCAACCAGATGCTTTTAGAGCAACTAGGTCGTTAGATGGAAGTGTACATCGACGACATGCTAGTAAAATTAGAGAGGACCAACGACCATGTACCCAACCTTGTCGAAACTTTCAACATCCTGAGAAAGTACAACATGAAAATGAATCCCAATAAGTGCTCATTTCGGTCTGATCCGACCAATTCTTGGGGTATTTTGTGAGCACAAAAGGAGTCAGGGCCAACCTAGATAAGATTCAAGCTATTCAAGAAATGCATGTTCCCTAAAAAGTGAAGTAGGTACGAGCCTCTTTGGGATGGTGGTCGCTCTAGGCCATTTTGTTTCAAAGGCTACGGGTCGGTGCCTGCCCTTCTTCGACCTCATCAAGAAGGGGAAGACCTTCTCTTGGGACGATGAATGCACCAAGGCCTTCAAAAACTTAAAGCAACACTTGGCTACCTCTTCGATTCTGTCAAAACCTGTTGATGGGGAAGATCTTTGCCTATACCTGGCGGTCTCCAACCATACAATCAGCACCACACTCATAGGGGAAGAAGAAAAGGTGTAGCAACCAATTTGCTATATAAGCAAGCTATTAACCGGACCTGAGATAAGGTACACAAGGACCAAAAATTGGCCTTCTGCCTCGTGATGGCGACCCAGAAATTATGACCATATTTCCAAGTTCATCCTATCAAAGTTCTAACCAATCAATCATTTAGACAGATCCTTAGTCACCCCGACACAACGGAGAGGCTATTTAAATGGTCCATCGAGATGAGCCAACACCATATCCATTTCCTCTCATGATTGTCAATCAAAGGATAAGCGGTAGCTGATTTCATAGGCAAATGTTCCGACTCATATGATAACAAAGAGAAGGAGAAGCCCTCAAAATGAACTTGGCACCTGTATGTGGATGGTGCATCCAACGAGAAGGGGGTAGGAGTAAGAATGGTCCTAGTTACCCCCAAGGGAAAAGAACTCTGCTTCGCCATCCGATTTACCTTCAGGGTCACGACCAACGAGGCTGAATATGTAGCCCTCTTGGCTGGCCTAAAGACGGCGAACGAACTTCACGTGGAATCACTACATGTCTATAGTGACTTCGCTATTGTCATTAACCAAGTGAATGGCCATTTTCAGACAATGGAAAAGGTTTTGGCATTTTACGACACTAAAGCCCAAAGACTTACCAAAACCTTCAGAAAATTCCGACTAGAACAAATCCCTTAGAAGTGAAACGGTAAGGCAAACCAATTATAAAAAAGCGACAAGCGACCTAGGGGAAACTCTCCCATGGGTACCACTGGACACTTGTAGCGCTTCTAGCTTTGAGTAGGGGGTAGCCATCATAGAAATTAATCAATCTTCTGAAGGAAATTAGATGATGGCCGTGTACAGATATATCATGAATAAAAAGCTACCAACCGATCGTAAGGAGGCCAAATTTTTTTGCATCATCCATCGCATTACATGATCATCGAAGTTAAGCTTTACAGGCGAGGATACTCAACCCCGCTGCAACGTTATGTGTCTGAAGATAAAGCTGCCTAGATTTTAGAGGAGCTACACGAGCACTTCTGTGGAGATCACATAGGGGGCAAAGTTGGGAAAAAGGGTAGCTTGGTTGGGGTACTACTGACCCACCATGGTAAATGATTCTACGAACTTTGTAAAGAAATGTGACTGATGCTAGTGATTCTCAAAAGTCCCTAGGGCTTCCCCGACCCTTTGGTCTCTATGACGTCCCCCTAGCCGTTTAATACATAGGGGGATCAATCTGATTAGGAAGCTCTCTAACGCCAAATGTGGATTGAACCATGCAATCGTAGCCATAGATTATTTCACAAAATAGGTTGAATTAGAACCTTTGACCAGTGTCATAGCTCTAAAGGTTCTCAACCTTTTTATCAAGAACATCGTATGCCTCTTTGACCTCCCAAAGAAAATGTTATGGACAACGTGACCTAGTTCGAAAGCATGATGTTCCAAGTGTTCTACGACAGGAATGGAATAGAGAAGAGCTTCTCCTTGGTCGCTCACCCACAATCCAATAGACAGGTCGAGGCAGCTTATAAAACCAACAAGTATACTCTCAAGAAAAGGCTTGCCAAAGCGAAAGGAAATTGGGTGAAGGAGGTGCCTCTTCTGCTGTGGTCGTATCACACCTTTGCCCGAACTTCAATCGGCCACACACCCTTCTTCTTATCCATATAGGCACGAGGCCATACTGCCAATCGAGGTGGACATCCTATCCTCTCGTAGGGTGACCTACGACCATGAGCAAAATGACGAGCTCCTTAGGATTGTCCAGGCATACTTGACGAGTGGAAAATGGAAGCGGAAATCTGCACCGAGGCTTATAAGAGAAAAGTCGCAAAACATTACAATGCACGTTGGAGCTCCGACAATTCACCATCAGCGACTTTTTTTTACATCGTTTGTTTGTAAATACTAAGGACCTGGCCGATGGGGTGCTCGGCTTGAACTGGAAATGACCATATGTTATCAATTCCATGCTAGCTAATGGTGCGTACCGTCTATCTCGCCCCAATGGAACCTGATGTCCCAGACCCAAAGCCCCGAACACCCACGAGCTTACTTTATATATAGAAAGTACTCCATAAATAAGACCTTAGGATGTAATTGTTTCTTTTTGCAAGGATCAATGGAAGGTCATCTCTCTTTTAAAGACAACGTCAGCCACGCAAGTTCGGATACCTAGACAGGGTCATGTTCTTACATATCAAGTGACCGTGCAAGCTACCACTCCCCTCCTTAATTGAAGGACACCCTCGGTGAGGGTGGATTACCGTGCATCCACTACGCCTAAGCACGTTAGGGTTGTCCAACGACCTACAGGTCATGCTGGTGCTACCCGACCCACTTCGGTAGGAAAACATGATATATAACTCTTACCTCCTTGGGTGCATTGATGAGTTGAATGGTGACTGCAATGGTCTGATTCCCTATGCCCGTGATGCTGCTCGTTCCAGCAGGATGTGACACTATTGTGGAGACGAGCGCATGATAAATTAGCGTTATGCCATTATAGTATCTTCGAGATCCGACATTCATAGTGTGCCCGCAAGCAAATAAACTGGGTCCTTCCGTGCAAACCCCATGAGCCTTAACTCCAACCCCTATGTGTCGAAAAGGGCACCCACAAGCAAATAAGCCAGGTCCTTCCATGCAAACTCCATTGATCTCGCTAAGGCCTCAACCCCTTTAAGGCAATAAATACCTTGCCACAACATACCTTGTGCTTTCCTTTTATTTACATGTGATAATAGAAATGAGAATCTCAAACATCATATGATGCAAAAATAAGAAGAGTTCATAACAAATAGGGGCATGGCACACAGCCTGCCGTACTAGGCATAATCAACCTATGATAACCAAAAAAAGAAAAAATGGGTAAGGGAAAAGAAATAATAAAGACAAACATGCTATAACCAATATTACGCGACAAACTCCTTACTCATTTGGTTGGGTCAAAGAATCAATCTGCTCAGCCGTCAATATAGCCGGCACAGGCTTACCCTTTCTGGTTAGTTTAGCGGCTGCCTCCTTGTGGTACCCCTAGACCAATGTGGGCTTCACCTCGAAAGCACAATAGGAAGGTGGAAGTTGTTCATGAAAGTGCCCACGGCCATGTTAGTCAACTGAGCTGACCAGTGAGCGCCCTTTTCATGTTAGACTCGCTCTTTCAACCCCTCAACGTTGTCCAGGGCCAAGCAAGTCTGATGGGCATCCAAAATCCCTTGAAGATGCTTTACCTTCTGCTCAAATCTCTCCTCCACCCCTTTCAGTTGTGTAACCTCTTCCTCAAGCGATCCTCGGTCAGCAATAGTCTTGTCTTTGAGCCCTTCGGCGGTTGGCTTTTGCCAGTTTATTCTCAGCCAACTCCCTGGTCCAAACTGCATCTACTCGAAGCATGATCTTTGACCAACGGCCCTTCTCGGCCGTACCTTTGGCTGCAATAGCTGCCTCACACCCATTAATGGCCAGCTCAGCTATCACCCGGGCCATTTCAACCTCCTCGCACACAGCTCTCAACTCTTTCTTCAATTGGGCAACTACGTCATCTCCACCTAACAAACTGGCATCGATTGCTTCTAAATCCGCCATCTCATCCGCTATGCAGGCCCTATTCTCATCCATTGTGCAGGCCCTATTCTCATCCAACTCCTCCCTCAAAGAAGTCAACCTTTCATGACCTCCCCTCGGTTTTGTCCGCGGTCCTCACCACCCGTTGAGGATGACCACGAGAAGACTCCTCCACTTCTTCAATGGCTTGCCCCTTGGTAGGGCTCACCTGTAAATTAACAAGCTCATCATGGACCCACTCCACTCATGAGCCCTCCTAAAAATAAGGTTGTCTAAGTTGTTGGCAAAAGAAGATGGAAGAACGATGAGAAGGTAAACAGGTCTTACCATAGCTAGTTCCTTGCACAAGCCAACAACAACAGCCTACAATCCGTGACCTGGCCATCTAGAACGTTGCCGGTGGAAAATCCCTAAAGAACGAGCAGCAGCCACTTGTAAGGTTCGCAGGAGTCTGTCCAAGCCCTCCCAGTTATATCCCAAATTGATCCATATGGATATCGTCCCAACTTTCTCTTCATCCTTTGCATTAGGACCATGGTATATGGAAACATCAACATCATCTTCATAAGCTTTGCCACGACCCATCCAGTTTCACCCACCATAGACTCCTCTCCTCCTATGCTCCGATATGTCCCTCTGCCTCTTCGGTCCTTGCCCATTTGCTACCTGTACACTCCTCAACACTGGACTCTTCATCAACATGAATCACGGAGCAAGAAGCGTTGGCCGTCACTTCGGGAGGCGGCAAAGGAGAGACCATCATGCTTTCCTCGTGGCAACTTGCCCTAGCAGGTACATGATAGGATCGTTCGCATCATCCAGCTCCTCAAAATGCATTTGGCCCACCGAAACAAGGAAACTTAACAAGTTAGAAAACAAGAAACCAGCCACGGTAAAGGTAAACATAATTAACTACCGATCGAAGAATCCCAGATCTGGTTCCTAATTAGAGGTGCATAATTTTCAGAGTCATCCCCTTCAGAGTGTGTAGGTCATTCTCTTTCTGTGCCCTATAACCCAACATTACGACCCTATTTTCGATAGGACCATCACCTGAGAAAGACCAAGTCACACTTTCTCCAAGGGCCGGGAGTAGAGGCTGGTAGAAGTTCCATCATATTTTGTCGGATCATACTCCTACCATTTCGATGGCATATTGAAAAGAGCTTCTGCATCAACTATGGGCCAGCCCTGGGCATCCCTTGGGCTAGCTAATCGTCTATACCAATGTACCCCTGTCTGACCTCAGGTAAAAGTGTGGATTCGTGTAAAGGAGATAAAACGAGACGACTACCTACAGGCTTCTTCGAAAACATCTCCTTCGTTTTCTCCTCCGTCTAGTTTCTACATCTTTCTCTATTTTTATGCGGGCATGAATGGACTGTCCCTCTGATTGTAGCTCGGCTTTTCAGAGCATCTCATCAGTCAGTAAGTTGTTCAAATCTCGGAGGGTATCATCGGCCCTCTAAAGGCGCTGCACTTGCCTCTCCATTAATGTCTCCTCAGCCTGGATCAACGTTAGGGACCCTGCAATGGGATAATTACAAGAACATCAAAAAGGAAAAGAAAGGGAAAGGGGATAAAAATCACGAAGACAGTCTCACCAAAAGATTGAAATGACCGAAAACACAACCCCTCATTCACAGCCTGCGAGACAAAGAAATACTGAGATTTCCAGCCCGAGACATCTTTCTCCAAAACCCTATTAAAGATCACTTCTCTCTTCTTCTCCATCTAGATGTGGTAGTAGGTCTCGGGGTGATGACTAGGCTCTATATTAATATTAAAGAAGCGGGCAATAAGGCCCGCAGAAGGTATCCCTAATTTTAAGCGATGACATACTACACAAAGGCCCACCAGATAACGATAGTTGTTTGGAGTAAGTTGACCTAGAGTGAGGCCGAGCCCATTCAAAAGGGAAACGATGGTTGGATGTCGGAGCAAGGCCACTCCAACTTTGAAGTAACTCAAAGAGAACGTGTAGTAGTTTGGTGGGACAATGTCAGCCCGTTCGTGGGCTCTCGAAAATTGGATCAAGCTAGGGGTATAGCTAAATAGGTTCAGCTCTCTAACCACCTTTCTGGTCCACCCAGGAAGTCAGAAAGGACCATAGAAGTAAAACTTGAAGCATTATCAGAAGTAAACATCCTATAACAAGATCACAACAAGCATTAGAATGCAAGCATGACGGATGCCTCCCCCTCAGGGATAAACCAGCCTCAAAGCATGGTCAAATAAGGAGGGGCACCATCAGAAAGAGAAGACAACTACTGGAGGGGAAACCGCCAAGGGGCACTCCATGATGGAGAAATAAGCCATCGATGACCAGATGACAATGATAAACAACAATGGACAAAGGGACGTACCTGTTAATGGAGAATTTTGAAAAAGATTTACAACAATAGCGGAAGAAATGGGGAAATAATAAAAGGAAAAGAGGAGGTAGCTGTGTAACACCTTAGATTTTTGATAACATTATTAAGGATATTTAGTCACATAAACTAAATAAAATAATGTGTTGATTAGAAGGTTGAGATTTGATTTAATTAAGGTAGCTGTGCCATTTTAACTAATAAATTAAATGAAGGGTTTGAAAATGAATCAAAGAAAGGGTATTATGGGAAAGAGGCCATTCCTATATCATCTTCCTTAGGCCGTGTATTTCAACACATGTTCATTCTCACTTTTAAAAAAATTAAAAGCTTGGTCGGCCACCATTAACGAAAGAAGAAGAAGAGGAAACAAAAGAGAAGCTTAAGTAAAGCAAATTTAAATCAAACTCATTCAAATCTCAAGCTCCTTAATCATTAAAGGAAAAGGTGAATAATATTTACATCTCTACGTTTTTATGGTTTTGGTTTTAAGGTTGACTCTAAACGATTTTGCAAAGGTTTGCCATGTTTTTGAAAGATAAAATGACATACACACACACACACACATTGATGATTTATGTATGTTCATATAGATTTTATGACATGTTTTGAGATAAAACCCTATTAAAATTACATCCGTTAGCTTTGCGAATTTTTTTGATGACCTAAAAAGTTATTTTAAAGATGGGTTTCGATTTTCAGAATTTTCTAAATTTTTTTGGAATTGTTATGAATTTTCTAAGGAAGAAAAGGTTAATTTGGATTATAAAATTATTTACGGGAAAAATAATTATAGTTTGGATATAATTTATTTGAAATATAATCATTGAAACTGTTGTTTTTGGAAATCTATGATTTTGTTCATATTCAAGTGCTTCCGATATTATGGATACCATTAACATTGCCGTATTTCGTCACCAAAAGTTAATACTGTGGATGTCTACAGCATCCATAGCAATTAGCTTTTGGCCTCCGGATATAGGATGTTACAAGCCCTGTATGTTTATAAACCCTAACAAGCCAAATCATGACCCTTCATCTCGAAAAGAGAACCAAATCTGGACCGTTTAAAGAGATGCGACGTTAGGGTCGATTAGATCCTTTGGCTCAGAGGTTACAGGAAAAAATGAATTGTCGGAGACCCTTATAGAAAGACGCATGATAGTAGCATCAATTACATAGCAATCATCCATCAAATCATGTCATTTTGTATCTACTAGCCCACCCCCGCCCACGAGGGGCAGGCTTAAGGGGTAAAATTTTCGCAAAAGTTTAATAGGGCATGGCGGTTGCTTATAGGGAGAAAAGCGCATCAACCAAGCTAATTAGGGCTTCCTTGAGAACCGACCGACCCATGAGCCAGCCGATTTATGTGCCCGAGTTCCTCTCACATAAGGATAGAAAATCGGCCAAAGTGTCTCTAAAGAGAGAGAGAGCAGTCAAACCGACGAAGAAAAGCATACCTACTAAAGTCCTACCACCCTGGAGAAGTGCTAATACAACCGCCCTACCATCAACTACTCCCATCTGATGTGGAAAGTAACAACGAACTCTGAGTTATGCTGCCTAACATCTACAAAGGAAGCAACCAGAGAACAGAAAGGCAATTTGCCACCAAATATGCATGTATCGCTACCAACCCTCCAATTGGAAACCATCCCACGGTTCGAACCATCCAAGGTCCGATCTACCATACGAGCCGCGAATATCCTCAAGCGATCCCAATCGTAGATCAAATGAGACTTGTTCATATAAATACCCCAAGCATTTCTCCAGGAAAGGGGTGGGATTCAGAAAACTTTGACGGATAATACTCCCCACCATACTCTTATCATCTTCGAGCATTCTCCATCATCTCTATGTATCCATTATAATAACACAAACACACACACACACACGTATATATAGTGGGAATAATATATACAGTGGACGTAAGCATCACTATGGCCGAACCACACTAAAATCCTTGCCTCTTTGTTACTAGCATTCCATCATTAATGCACGATCATATACTATAAAGCTAGCAACATCACTAAACCCCACTCTCCCATAATTTTCGAGGTTGATTAGTCATTCTGTCTCGCTGATGGAATTTTTAGCCAACAATGCTAATAATGTGTTAAAAATATAAGAAGATAAGAGGCCATTAGAGAAATAGAGAGGAGACATTTCATTCATTTCAGTAGTTACATACAACTATGAAAACCCACGCTTTGCACACTGAGTCATGGAATAATTGAAACCAAATTTGTATAGGTAGAAATGTTAATTTTAGGTAGAAGATGCTTAAGATGGTTACTTTAGGTATACTATAACAAAAAATGAATATGAAGTTGCTAGTGTACTTTAGTAATTTATTAAACAATTGAAAAAAATATTTATATGAACAAAATAAAATGAACATTTCGAACGCGTTTTCTATATATTGTTAGGAAATATTAGTTGAAAATTTAAGAGATATTGTGTTTGAATGGGGCATACATCTATATCAAATTTAAGATTTATACAATATAATTCAATGAAACTATAAATTCCTCCATATGTACATATTCCACAAGTTCATTATAACATACCTTTTTACTAAAAATGTTTACCATTAAGGATGGAATATGATTAAATAACATAATAAACATAATCTTTGATAAAATATTTAGAATATGTCTTCCTTGCGCATCAATAGCTCTTGAAGTCCTAGATAACTTATTATTTAACATGTGTATGTAAAATCTAAATCATTAGCAGGATTGAAGATAAAGAACTATAATACCGTAAAAAAAATCAAAATATGTAAAAATTTGAAGAATTAAAACAAAAGTGGATTATTAGGGCTCTAAGAATATTGAATGAGATCAATACAACCACTTATGGTTTGGAAATACTATGATGATCAATAAGGAAGCACAGAATACGCAACTTTACATGAAATTTTATGGTAATCATTTTATTAAGATAACGATGGAGAATTAGGAAACATTGAATCTATGGTGACATTCATTACCATGTAAATTGTACATAATAACCTGTTAGTTGTCTCACAATTTATTCCTAGTGGTTTATGGGTACTTTATAGAATGTCAGATATTAACTCAACTTTACAGGCTTTTTTAAATCAATTTGAAGTCAAATTTGACCATCATTATTTCAAAATGATTTTATTGGTTAAAATGGAGTTTAGAATTATCAACAAATAAAAAACAAACTATAATGTATTGAATTATTTTGAACCAACCATCAAGTATATCGTAAAATTCAAAAGGGACAGGCAGAAAAACTTATGTATTCAAAACCTTAGGCATGAAAAACATACCAACATATACGATAATCCACCCATGATATAAGTCATAAAGAATTTCATATCCAAATTTTGAAGGTTACATGTGTTGGGAGTTTCATAACTTTGAGTTTGAAACTCTAAACTGCTTATTATTCTTTATAATTGTTTGCAATTGTTCTTAGCTAAATTTTGTTTACTCCTTTCACATGGAAGTTTGTATTTCTTTGATACCAAATGTTTATTATTTCTTTCTATAAATTAGGTTCTTAATTGTAACGAGACGAATTTTGCCCGCTCGAAAATCGACACCCATACTTCAAATCGTATTCGAATGCCATAGATTCGACCGTTCAAATCCGATTCGCCGGAGCTTATAACAATCATTAAGTAAATAACACAGCGGAATAAAAGAATAATACATTGATATACAGCTTTGATACAATATCTGATACAACAGATGATCCAATAGATATCAATATACAACAGAGATATGATACAATAAAGTAGCAGCGGAAAGAAAATAGATAACATTTAACAGCGAAACAAATAACTCTAAGATAGTCTTCAAGGAAGAACTCCGAAAATAACTGCAACTCCATTTCCAAGAATCAATCCAGCAATAGCTCGAACCCCCAATAACAATGCACCTAGATAACCAAGACTGGTGCGATCCAAAGACTGAACTAACTCCAGATAATCTACTAAACCTGACTATCTGAAAAACCCAACTCTAGACTGCTCGTGTAGAAAATAATGAGCACCCAGAGTTTAGGAAAGAAACAATAAACTCCGGATCAGTCGTGGGACTGGTGTGAGCAACAAAAACAGTTTATCTTTTAAAACATTCAACAAAAGAATTTCAAAGTCAATTCGCAATGCTTTTTAAAATGAGACTACCATAAGGCCTCCCGCACACACACACACAATGCAAACGCAGAATCGGAGGAGATTTCTCCTTATGATAGTCAAAGATGCTTGATACGCATTAAAAGAAACATTTGATATTATTACTAGTGCATAGTGTAGGAAAAATTCATTTCGAAAGTAGAATATAAATCTTAGCCAACATAGACATTTCGAACTATGCCTACTATAGCTACCATCCAAACAGTGTTGCGACACCATAAGTGAATGATAGGTTCTACAACTAATACCGTACAAGTTTCGTATTGGGAATTGGATTTCCAACGAATGATCAGGCCAAGGAACTTCCCATTGGTACATGAGAATGCCTCTGGATGGACATCCCCGAGAACCAAACCGGATCTCTACCAACACAAGGCCGGGTTACCCCTAACTGAGTAACAACTGACCGAATATGCCATCCCCCGGTCCTTTGGGACCTTTATCCGAGAGCTCTCTAATCAATTCACACAATCATAACAAAGTGTTTTCAACATGAGTAAGTATCTGGGCTCCATACCATGATACCACCCTTTTCCAGAAGGAAATGCACACATCCTAAAGGGCGCTACCCCTCATAACCTTGCCGCATCTTTCCTGTTTTGACCATTCCGGGGTGTGAGGCTCGACGAAGTCTCGTCCACAAAAACATACTTTATACAAAAGCCATGCTTTGGGTCAACAAATGATCATAGAAATGATCACCAAGATAGACGATCAAACAAATGATCCTATCACAAATAATCAACACAATGATCATTTCACAGCAACACTCAGTATGTCACATTACCAAATTGGAAATATATTGCTGATAACTTCAACTATATAACCTCTGAGCTCGTACGTCTCAGAGAAGGGTGTTAAGCTAAAAGAATAAATTCTCCGCCACCACAGATATATATTTAATAGAGATCAAATGCTATGTCATCAATTCACAATGTTAGACATACAATCCCAATCGACTATCCAAAATTCAAAGTTGAACTTATATTGTTTTTGGTGTCAAAGTTAAACTCAATTTAACTCAAAATTCAATTCTTTGAAAAATTTCCAAGTTGAACTAATCGTTCAAATTTCTCAAAATAATATCTTTACAAGATATAAAATTTTCACACTTAGCCATTTGAAACAAATTTCAAATATTCATTTTTCAATTTATCTTTAAAAGATAACATTTCAAACCTTTCATTTCATATTGGAAAACATTTCCATACTTATTCAATAATAAGTAATTCACAAATTCTTTTATTTTCAACACTTTGAAAATATTCGATATACTTGAATCAAAATTAAGTATATATTTCTTTCTTTTAAGGAAATCATTCTTTTAAACACATTTATTTGAGTTAAAACGAATGTTGCGTAAAACATCGTTACGACAACTCAAAATCACTAGTATAGGGATTCGAATTTAAGATAGATATATAAATCTCAATACTATAAACAACATTTCCTTCCGGAAACCATTTACTATAACAATAGTGTTATAGTCCACCATTTCCTTATTTCTCGAAATGCCTATTTCAACAATTGAATGTTGAAATCTATGTATTCGATAGTTAATGCATTTTAAAACATCTTTAAAACTATTAACTTTTTCAACTTCAACTTAATTCATAGTTTGAATTATTTTGAAAATTCTCCTCTCTAAATTTAAGTTTCAACTTAAATTCAGTTTCAAAATTCCAAGTTTACATTTCCATTTATCACTTCAACACTATTTTAAAATAAACTGGAAACAATTCTGTTTCCTATATGCAGACCTGAAACAAAGTTTACTCGAGCAAGCTTAAAATTTACTTCGGGAAAATATCCTCACCGCTTGAGTTACAGAGAACAGAGAACAATCAAAAGACACAGTTGCAAACAGTCGAAGGCAAGACATATGCAATATGGTGCAGAAACAAAACTAAGGATGATACAAAACAGTGTACATGGAACAATGCAGCTCAGACCAATTGCTCACCAAGATGACCAAGCAATGATCAGAGACCAGAAACAGACAGTGGCATATGTATATTGATGCAACTTCAAGCCAAAAGCAAGCGATATATGCAATGTACCCAGAACTAGTTAAGTGACACAAATGAAGACAACTCAAGTTCAGTGCCACCAAAGCAAAGAGACAACAGCAATGCATGTATCATGAATTTCATTAACCATGGAAACTGCAACTTCTCTATTTTAAAACCCTGTATCATAAACAAGAGATACCCCACCATTTACTTCAAGTTTTAAACCTGATGCTCCGAGTCAAAAACATAATCACCCGAGTACCACTTGGGGTTAAAACATAATCAGAGTCAGGTAAAAATATACCTGATTTAAAAACAAAAATTCACAAAGCATCTGTTCTTATCAATTTAAAACATAAATTCACAAAATGTGCATAGTATCTGTTCTTATCAATTTAGAACATAAATTCACAAAATGTGCATAGTATCTGTTCTTATCAATTTAAAACATAAATTCACAAAATATCTGTTCTTATCAATTTATAAATAAATTTCAAGTAACAGCTGTTCTTAACAGTTTAAAAACAAAATTTACAGCATCTGTTTTTTTATAAAAAAAAACAAATTACACAGAGTATCTGTCCTCAACAGTTTAATATCGAATTATCAGAGCAAACGATAGTAAATAACCCCAACAACCATACATGCAAATTAACCGAGCAAATGAAAGCCAAATAACACCAATTCATAGCATGCAACCAAGCATTCAATTCAATCAAATTCAAATACTTGATTTAAAATCAATCGTGAGTAAAAAAAAAACTCACCTTTCACCGAATCGAAATGGAGCAACACAAATTAGAACGAGGCCGCGAGCAGATTGATGCCGAGCGAACCTAATTCCGAAAAGCCCTAATTTTTCGATCGTAGACGAAGAGAAGGGACGGCAGCCATTTTTTCTTCGTTTATATTTTATTTCTTCTATCGTATGAATGAAATAATGGGAGGGGCTTTGTGTTTTATGGGAGAAGGAGATCGTGTTTGTGGTTCGTGGGTTATGGCGTAAATGAAGGCGTGGATTTAGCTGATGGGTAAGGTAGTGTATACTTTTTTTATATATTTATTTTATTATATATATAATTATATTTTTATTTTGGATTCAATTTTGTTTTGTAAATTGTTTTTTTTTCTTTTTTTTAAATAAACTTATAAACGTTTTACAGTTCAACGTCAATTTATAAGTTTACATAAATATAATTCGTAAATCCAAATTATATTTTTTTTTCTAAGTCATTAGTTCAAATTTTAAATACCTATTCAATATTCAATTTCAAATTCCAAAGTTAAATTCAAATTCTATTCAACTTTAAATAGATTAAATTCAAAAATTTAATCGCCAACTTCATATTTTTATTGGAATTCAATTTAAAATTATCTCAAATATTTAAAATTAATTAAATATCTTCATTTTTAAATTGTTCAAAATTCAGGATCGTTACATTAATTATACATTTTTTAAATTTTTCCATAATTTTCCCTTTCATTTCTCTCAATAATATTTCTCGTGTAATTTTAATTTTTATGTGCATTAATTAAAATATAAAATGATTATGGGCCTTCATGCTTTCCTTTAAGGAAGGGTAAAAATTAGAAAATAAGAGTTGTTACCTTTAATCAATTAATAAAAAAATACTAAAGTACTTAAGGAAAAGCATTTAATACCGTGAACAAAAGTAATACAAGTATAAGTTTTCATAATATTTACAAGCTTTTATTGTTAATTGGAGAATGATAAGAGATTATTTTTACGATTTTTTTATTTTACCTTCAAATGTTGATAGATTCATATCGACGAAGATGAAAGTGATATATATAGGTAGAAAATAGAAAATGATTAACATGGTAAAGAGTAATTATCTAATCATAAATCATAAAGCTTAGCTGAAAAAGTAGAAGTGGCAAATACCTTGAACTGAAATGATACCATAGAAGCTTCTCCAATTTTTATTAGTTATATGATTATTAATAGGAGAATGAAAAGAGATCATTTTATAAAAAGATTAAATCACCTCTGGATTGATGAGAATGATAATGAAGATGCATTGGAGGTAAAAAGTTAAGATAAGATTTATTTACTCAATTAAATGAATAAATTACGTGCATGAAGATGAAGGGTTGAAAAAAATGGTTAGAGTTTGAAATTTAAAGGGGGTGAGAAGTGAAAAGGGAATATGTGTAGGGGATAACTTTAAAAGTTTCTTCACATGAATAAGACTTCAGTATACGAGTTTACATTGAAGTATTGGGATATAAAAGGTTATTTATTAAACTTTATATATAATAGAATAAAATGTAAATGATAGTATATAGAAGGAAATCAATATTATTTGAAACGAAAGGGATTAAATGTAAAATTTATTCTATTATATAAGAGGTTCAATATCTGACTTTGTTATAATTCTAAAATTATAGATAATATGAATGTTTGATAATAAATGGAGATCTTCCATATGCAACAACCATTAATCATATAAAGCAGAAATAGAAAACTAAAGGGAATTTAAGCATAATGTATAATTTAAAAAAATATTTTGATTACAAAATTATCTAACATGCATCAAGAATTTGAGCATAATTTTAAAGGTATAGAGGCATAGATGTACCTTTTGAAATCAATTAAATAATGGATCCTAGATTCCCTAGTCGATGTCTTATGGAATTATTATTGAAAAATGATAATTAATATGAAAGAAAGAAATAAACTAAAAATAAAATGGCGATCATCCATATACAATAATAAAAAATTAGGTACTCATCAAGAGGGAGGGTTAATCCAGTCAATTTTAACTTTTTAACACATACACATATAGAACATGTCTAAGTGCAACACTTAGGAAAATTTAAAATACAACATGTTAGATGAATTATACATAGAGATTAAATTTATTTATGTATAATATATAACAATAGTAATATTTTTGAATATGCAAGAAAATAATTATTTTTCATAGCATAAACTAAAATCAACAATGTTGCAATAAAAACATTAGAATGGAGTTAACAAAAAATCTCTCAAAAAGTATCTATAACTCCAATTTGGGAAAAGTATGCATAAAATGTGAATAAACTTATATAATGGAAATTGGTAGATGAGATCAAAACATACCTTTATAATGCAACGTATCATATTTGTGTTAAATAAATTACAATAAGAATCATATTCTTAAGATCAATAATAGAAGCCTATTATGATGGAAAGAATATTTCCTTAAAAAATTAGGGGAAAATTTGATAATTTAATGCATAATGCAATGAAGAAGGCATTTTTATTCATAAAGAAATTAATTTTGTTTTATGATTTTCTAAATGGGTAAAGGATTTAGGAGGTAATGATAATTAAAGATGGTAAGACTATGAGGAGATGGAGCAAATGCCATTGAAGTAATGATAAAGGAATTAGGTTAATTGCATTTTAACATCAAAATTTAATTAATAAATTGTAAATTTATTGCATGACATTTAAGGAGAAAGTTAACCCTTGAGTCATCATTGCATGAAGATTATTTTAGAGGATGTAATGGTAAAAAATGGCTAGAATTTGAGATTGATTAAGAATAGAGAACATAAATGGTCGCATATTCTCTTTATATATAAAAGTATATATTTCATATTGATGCTATGAAAAAAAATCACATATCTAAATTACAAATAATGTTCACATATATACATGTGTGTGTGTGCGCATGCGCACTTGTGCATGTATGTAGAAATCCAGAATTTCAGTCATTTGAAATTCGTGTATTTAATTGATTTTTAAATATTCACGAGTTAATTTTATAAGTTGAATAACTTATATTTTGAATATAGTGATTTAATTGGATAATTAAATTGTTAATTTAATATTTAAAATTGCTAAAATAATTTGATTTGAATTATATGCGAATAAAAATGATTTACAAAGTTGAATTAAATTCTATTTTAATTAGAATGATGTTAGAGAACTTTTGAAATTGAATTAAAAGTTAATTTGTAGAAATTGAATATTTTAATATTTAATTAGCGTATAAAATTAGTCATTTTTCACACAGTATCGGATTTCGATGAAATTAGTTTCATTGGATCCGTAATGTTATACTACTGTAGGATTTCAAATTTCTTGTCGATCGGATTTACGGTTTAGTCGTGGGAAGCTAAAACGCGTAGAAATTTGTTTAAGTAAATTTTAATTTAATAATAAGTCGGTTCGAAAAACATTCTTCCAAATAAGATCGAATTGGCTTCTGATGTATATTCCATTGGGTTCGGAATAGGGGTAAAACATTATAAACGCTAGTCGGCACGTTTCTTTTGGAGTTTGAAAAATTTCTGGATGAATAGTGCACGAAAATTTTCTATATAAGGCCACCCTTTTTTCTATTTTGCACACCCTAATCAAACTAAAGCCTAGCCGCCATTTCTATTTCCATGGCCAGAAATTCACCTTGTTTCTCCTCTAATATCTCACGATCCATTGACAATTAGCAAAAAGCTTCAACTAGAAAATTATAGAACTCGTCGAGACGAGTAAATCCAACGGTGGTGATTTAAAACGGTGGAGTGGATCGTCGGCTACAGGCTCGTATTTGTGCTGCCTTCACCTATGGAAATCGATGTGACGGTGGAGGCAAGCTCCACAAGGCTTGGGTCAATGGTGTGTCTCGCGTAGGCTCAGCTCGTGGTAGCCTCTGATCATCTTCTCAATGAAGGATGGAGGAGCGGCATCGAAGTTTCGAACGCCGCTATGGGTTCGTAAAGCCTGGGAACAACATAGGAAAGAAGAAGCAAGCAATCGGCCAGATCTGTGTGATCGAAATCGAACGGCCGAGATGAAGCTAGGTTAAAAAATTGAAAAGAAAATTGAAAATAATTACATATTTCATTTGTATAAACTTATAAATGCCACAACTTCTTCATATGAGGTCCGTTTTTGACAAAACAAGTTGCGTTAGGTCCGTATTGACGAGCATTACATTTTAGAGCTAGTTTGGAGTTGATTGAAACTAGTGTAAATTTTGGGTAAAATTGAATGCTTGTTTAATTTTATTCAAAACAAAACACTACAACTGCTATTGGAATCAATATGAGTGCAACTCACTCTTTCTAACTCACTGATATTTTTATATAAGTGAGAATAAATTAATTTTATGCTGATTGATGATTGTTTAGATGATATATGATATATTATATATATATATTGATTGGTATTTGGAAATATTCTTGCTTATTGTAGCAGATGAGACCCTCTACGTTCCCTTGTATGAGCGAATGACCCTTTGTATGCGCGTTTGCCTCTAAGCGGACATTGTACACATATTCTAATATGTATATTTGTTGTAGGTGACCGGTTGGAGGGATCCAACTAAATTCCTCACCAGTATTGGTTTTATTTATGGATATTGTGATATATGATGATTTGGATGCCGTAATTGATGTATTTAGTGTTGTTGCAGCATTGGGCCTATTTTAAGAATTTTAAAATTGTTGAAGTGATGATTTCAAATTAAAAAGGATTTTCAAGTGATTTTTGAAAATAGACATTTTAATAAATTTTGGATTGTTAAGTAAATTGATTTATTTTGAATAAATAAATGTTATAATTTTTATGCTGTAAAAAATTATGATTTTTATGAAATATAATCAGAATGTGATTTTTGAAATATGAAATGAACTATTTGGTAAAATAGTTTAAATTGAGACTTTTGAATTTATTATAAATGGTATACATATAAGATTTATAAAATTTATTTTTTATAAACAAAAATAATGGGATTATTAAGAAATTTTGCAAATGTTAAAATGAAGTTATAAATGGATTTTATAAGTAAATAAGATTTATAACTGATGAAGTTATAAATGAAAGAATTTGTAAATAAAAGATTTATAAGTAAATTAACTTATAATTGGATTTTGGCATGTATACGAGAGATATATGAGATTGGTTAATAAAAGAATTTTATATATGGAAGTTTTTATAAAATATAAATGTGATTTATAAACATTATTTTATAAATCCGAAATCAACTTATTTTGATAAGTTAAATATGGAAGCTTATTAAAGGAATTTCATCTACGATTTTGGACAATGGATAATCCTTTAATAGACACGTAAAAGTGATGAATGTGGTAAAGGAGATATATTCATGATTTTGGACAATGAATTATCCTTTAAATTAAATGTTGCAATAATAATGAATTTGGTAGGAGAATTATATTCATAATTTTGGACAGTGAATAATATTTTAAACTAAATGAATGATTTGAATAGTGACATTTTTAAATGGAGTTGAATTATTGAAGACGTTTTTAAAATGTGTTAAGTATCGAATACATAGATTTCAACATTCATTGTTGAAATAGACGTTTTCGAGAAGTAAGTAAATGATGGACTATAACACTGTTGTTATAGTGAATGATTTTCAAAAGGAAATGTTTTGTATAGTATATGAGATTTATATATCTATCTAATTTTCGAATCCCTATACTATTGATTTTGGATTGTCATGACGATTTTTTACGCAACATTCGTTTTGACTCAAATAAATATGTTTAAGAGAATGTTTTCCTTAAAGAATAAATTATATTTGTTTTTTTATTTTGATAGTTAAATAATCGACTATCAAATTTGGCCATTTTAGTTCCTCGACTTGATGTGGGAACCATTTAGTCATACATTTAGTACGTAGCCATCTATGTAAGTTTTATTATCATTTGTGTTGAGGACGTTGATTCGTGTAGTGTGGAGTATTACTCCAATCTATCGAGCTTCCTTCTTGGCCGAAGGATAGTAAGTTGAAAGTTGGAGATGTGATAAGTCTATGTGACTTAGTTTCTGTATCAGGTTGAGAAACGCTTTTGCATTGTTGGTGTGAAGAGACCGGGATCAGTTTATCCGAAAACCACTTCGAACCAACATTTATGCGACGATTGTTAGGTTGGTGATGATATTGATATTCAGGATTTTCATAGTGGAGGACTGCTTGTTGATCGTTTGGGGTTAAAATCCCAATATACATCTTGTAGCAGTAGTCTCTTCTTTATGAAATATCCAAAGGAAGGACTGTCGCTACTAATCTTAGGGATTTCCCGACAGGATGTGGTCGGAGAGTACATTCGGTTTGTTCTGTTCCTGGACAACTTATATGGATGTTTGTATGATATTGCATTTCTAAGATTACGTACGTTGGTTTTTAAAAACGTACATCAGTGGTGGCGGAGAAGGCAACTTCTCTTAGCTTAACACCTTCCTTGAGACGTATAAGCTTAATGGTTGTATTTTTGTGGAAGACAATTAGTAGTCAATGGAAATCGCCGTGTGGCATTCAGAGTGATGTGATATGTGATATGTGAAAGGTAATCGTTACCTCAGGCCTCATCAACCGGAGATGACCGAAACATGGTTAGACGCGGCAAGGCTAAGTGGGTATCTCCCATCAGGATATGATCATCCTCTTCTAGATATATTTCTTTCCACTATGACATTCGAGATATAAATTAATGTGGTTTGTATGCTATGAGGTCCCTCGGAAAAGGTCGGTAACGACCGGAGGATGACATATTCGGTACTATCTAGTTATAAAGGTAGGTCGGTCTTGTGTTGGTAGAGGAACTTGTGATGGTTTCTCGAGAGATCCATCTAGAGATGTACCCATCGGAAGGTAGTCCCTTCACCTGGTCATTTGTGCGGAAATCCAAACTCTACTACGTGCCTGCCATTTTGATTGTATTACCCATTTTGGGCTATATGCTGGAATTTAATCAATGTAACAATTTCGGCTATGATTAATATTATTTGTGCAATAGACACTAGTATAACATAATAGGATTGGATAATAAAATGTTTTAGTTATCGTAAGTTAAAAACATGTCCGTGTTTATGTGTGGATGTGTCTTACGAGATACTCTTGTTCTTGATAAAGGAAAAGCTTAGTAATTTAACAAATTCAGTTGAGTATGTTTCTCATGCTGGTTTACCAGACTGTTCCGAGGGTTCTTCTCTTTCAATGCTCGGGTCAGACCGAGTATGTTTACAGGTTCAGATTTGGTGCTTTTGGAGCTTCAGCAGGAGAGCAGGAGATCTTCATTTTTGTATACACGTATCTATTAATCATCCGTTGCTTAGTTGTTGTATATCATCGGCAATTGTAAGGACAAATTATTATAACTGTTTAGGCTGATAACTAGTGATTGATTGTTGAACTCTAATTAATGTATGTATATAAGATTTCTATTTTGTAAAGATCATTGATATGATATTATATGTTATTCCACTGCGACGTGAGATTCTGTATTGTTCTGTTTGGTTCTCTCTTCTCTCTTTCTTCTCTTCTCTTCTTCTTTCTTCTTTTCTTTCTCATGATGCTTTTTGGGTCGAACATGTGTGGTTTATTATCGATTCAAAGGGTACGTATTTATGGGTCGTCACAATGTGTATGTGTGTGTATCGAGTAAACACAAATATTTCTTATAGAACTCTTCATAGGTTAATCACAATTACTTGACCTAGTAAACCGAGAGTGAGTAGATTTGATTGGTTTGAAACAGGTTACCTAACAAAGAAAATTAATTTAGAAAAAATTTAAATCTTTAATAGTATATGTAAGAATGTTATGGGGTACAAATTTAATTCCAGCAATATGTCTGTACTAAACACTTATAGAAGATACCTGTAGCGATCATTTGATAACCCGCACCTCGGTAGACCTGAATTTTCACTAAATCAAAAATCCTAAGTCCACCAAAACATGGATTATTGGTTTGGTATTATGAAAATAAACAAATAGATGCATATCAGAGCACTATCGATAGAACTCAAAGTGGAATAGTAAAGTATAATAAAACATATAATTACTGACCAAGATTGACAGTTCCAATATCTAGTGTCCCTGTCAGAACCGAGCATGCATTAAGAAAATCATCCATCCATTGTTCCTGCCCTATACTAGTACCCATCCCTCTAAATATATCCCATGGGTTGTAATTAGGAGGGTGTCAGAACAACGTTCTGGTGACTGGTGAATTATACGTTTTACACATAACGCTAGTTTATGCTGATTGTCTACCATTACATGTTACATCTTTTAATTTTACATAGACGCCTCAACCCCACGTATGCGTACGATACGCCCCATCTACCCGAAGTAGACCATAACTACATACATTTGCATAAATATAAGTATCACACTCCCCCTTTGGACCAAGATACTATCCCCACTAGTATCCATAACCCGGCACCCCGTCAGGATCCATTATCAATGCATTTCACATCAGTATGGAACTACATCTCATATTACAACTACACGCACTTTAATACGCATTGAGGATGGGTACCCAAAGTATCAACTTGCCGGTGTGTCGCATCATCTTCATCCGTGTCCGCCTCTTAATGGTAGTTTATGCCTCGTAAGGAACTCCCGTAGTGCCTAACAACTGGATCACAATTGCTTAGCCGTATTTTATTTCTTCTTGGGGATTTACTACTGTCTACTTCCTATTGTAGACTCGGCTCCACGGAGTATCGAGGACTTAGCTCTTCATTCATTTTGAAATATCTCTTTTATGAGTTAACTAGCCCTGTCTCTAACAAACAAACTAGCAAACAACTATAGTGGTACATGACCCAATGTGATCTACCATCGTAAGAGATATAGCCCATTGAGGGTAACACTGTCTTTCCCGTTGACTGCACGCGGCCGATGATGAATTCAACTTATGTATGCTCATACTTCTAATTTGGTACCAACACAAATGGACATATCATTGAGAAGCTCACCATCCTGTTTAGATTGCCTAGCGCAATCAAGGAAATACCCCCTAATTTATTAAAGTAGACTCTACTGAGGGTATTCCTTCACCTATACACAAGGGCGTATAACTCCATGCGTCCTACAGTTAGATATGTCCCACACCAGTATAATGTATACACAACTGCTGGTGGCCCCTTACTGTAGGCAGACTTCTATTGTGTAACACTATCGAACTCGTATTCCAACCCATACTAATGACCGTATCGTTCTCATTTACTAAGTTATTTACTAACTTTTAATAATTCACACCCGTCATAAATGCATGATTAAGTCTACTCTGTGTGTATGTATGTATGTTTATATATATCTTCATTTATTCTTGTTTGATTATTATGCCTCTACTATTTACTGTTAATAATATTTCTCTACTTTTATATGTGTTTATGTCTTATTTAGTTTAAGGTCATTTACGCTTTCTTACATTTTCTCATTTACTCCCCCTTTTCCCTACTATTTTACATCTATTTTTTAGCCTTTAATTCCCCACCTTGTTTAGAGGACTATCTATACCCTTTTTATTTTAAATTATGACTTATCTACTTTTCACTTCTTTTATTTCATTTCCATCTTATTTATATCGTGCATATTCTTAGACCATTTTATTAACCTATTTATATTCTTTAAATTAGTTCTTATTGAATTTTACATCTTAATGTATTGGAATTACATTTTTCCCAAAGGGAAAGGTTAACACTGTAAATTTCTATATCTTACCTAGAAGGGAAATTTGTAGTATGCTTGGAATTTAAAGGGACTATCTCCTATTGAAATAGACAATACAAAATACGATAAATATCCATATTTTATACAACTCTTTCTTTTTTAGGTGTATTCCTTGTTATTTCAACCGCTTCACTTTTATTTATAAATCTAAAACTTGATAATGTATAGAAATTCACATTGCAACACACTATATAATTCAATAAATTAAAATACTACTTAAATCCCTACAGTTTACCGTGATAACTCAATTTACATTTGTTTTTGCACATCTCATATTAAATTCAGAAATCTTAAACTATTACATATTCTGTAAATTTCCGGGGATATGAATACCCAATATTTTGCAGATTTACATGTATGCAATATATAATCCAAGTTATTACTAACAAATATGTGGGAAAGGTCTACAATTTTGTTTCACATATACAAATTTTGAAAAAAAGGTACTTTATATAGAAAACAAAATAGCATATATTTCCTTGATATGCCTCATTAAAACCTTACAACCCCCTAACATATATGGGTACCTTGTAAGGAAAAAGAGTACATATCAATTCCGTATGTTAACAATACAACAATCCAATTACCGGTCCAAGCTATCAAACAGATGGAGGAGAAACAACACAGACGAGAACACTCTCAAAACCATCCGTACGAGCAGCTGGAACCAGAAACAAACATTCTCTAAAACTACAACACTACTATAAGAAAATCAAAAGACAGGTCAACAAAACAACATAACTACTGATGCTACCCATCGAGGAGGAGAGAGGAAACCTAATCCCCAAATTAACAGTTCGAAGTCAAATTCGCCATGACGGATGAAACATCCGACAAAATCATTTATAAGGAAAGGAGCGACTTTTACAAGCTCTCGCCACGCATCAATCTGCAGTAGATCAAGGGGGACGAAATTGGACAAGAAATCCCGACATCATGTTGAGATTCACCAAGATAAGTCTTTCTTCTGAATTTAATTCACCAATTGAACCTTTTGTTGAATAAGGTGTTTGCTGTCAAGTATGATATGCTTGATTCTTAGTTCAAATGGTTGTTCGATTAAATTAAAAACACGGTTATTCCGTTCACACCAAATGTTCCATAATATATTAGTGAAAATGATACTAAAAATATTAGCATTGGAAGATTTCATTTGTTCCTGAGCTGTTTTGAAAGCAGTCAGTGTAGAACTGAGTTCGAAATTAGAAAAACCTGTTATATTAAGCTTGGGAAGAATATCCATTAGAATACGCTTCGAATATGTGCATTAAAGAAGAGATGGTCTCTGTCCTCATTATGGTTGTCACATAGAACACATTTTTGATTTATATTTGGGGACCATTTGCTAATTCTGTCTTTGGTATTCAATTTATTTTTAATGGCAAGAAGGGAGCATATAGACATTTTAGGTGCACAACCTTTTTCCCAGATAAATTTGGTCCAGTCAAGTTCGACATTTTGTTTCTAAAAGTATTCCATGCTGATTTCAAAGAGAATTGTCCCTGTTTGCTAGGAAGCCACCACCAATAGTCCTGATTCATGTGATGATGAATGGGAGTTTTCCTTACAGCATTATGTATTTGCATGGGTATGAAATTAAGATTTTGTTTCCAGTTATCATTCGAAATGAGCTGCGAAACTTGTTTATGACAACCATTGAGAGTTCTCATGCAGTTCCAACCATAAGTGTCAATTAGAGAATAGCCTTGTAACCACGGGTCAAACCAAATGTCAGTGTTAACACCATCCACTATTTTCCTGTCTATGTATCCTTTACACCATTGTCTAGCACGTAGAATGGTTTTCCAAGTATGGGAAGCATTGTTATCTATGCTGATAGTCCAGAAGTTATTCTTTTTGCAGTATCTATTATGCATCCATTTTGCCCATAAAGAATTTCCATTAATGTAGTTCCATAATAACTTAGTTACAGCAGCTATATTTAAGTCCTCTATTTTTCTGATACCCAATCCACCTTCATTCTTGGTTTTGCATACATCATTCCATTTCATATTATGTGACTTGGATTTCCAAAAAAAGTTTGAGCAAGCTGAATTTATCCTTTGAATAATTGATGCAGGGAATTGAGAGACTTGAAGCCAGAAAATCAGCAATGGTTGGATAACAGTTTTGATAAGTTCAGCTCTACCACCTATGTTGAGCAATCTGGTTTGCCAATGATTAAACTTTTTGTTAATTTTGTCAATAAGCCATCCAAAATCTCTAGACTTCAAAGAATTGTTAGAAATAGGAATCCCTAGATAAATGATAGGCAGATTATCAATTTTGAACTTAATGAGATCTGCTATCTCCTATTTAAACTTGGCCCCTTTACCGAAGAAGATTTTAGATTTGTCAGTGTTTAATTCAAGGCCTGAAAATTTTGTCATATCTTGGAGAATATGATGAATAGATTCTGCATTTAGAATGGTTGCTTTGGCCATAATTAAAATATCATCAGCATAAAGAAGGTGAGTAATCAACGGCTCAACTTGATACATAGGGCTGATATTTCCTTTAATAAAAGCTATGTCCAAATTTAGAGTGAGGAATTCCATTACCATAGCGAATAAGTAAGGGGAGAGAGGGTCCCCTTGTCTTATTCCTCTTGTGCTATAAATGAAACCATGTGGGGATCCATCAATTAAAATAGAGAAAGAGGGGGTAGATATACATTCATATATGATATTAGCAAAGGTGATAGGAAACCCCATGGATATCAGCATATGATGGATAAATTCTCTATTGATCTTGTCATAAGCCTTGTGTAAATCAATTTTCAAACAAAAATTGCTGGAGTTTTTCCTATTGAAGCTTCTGACTGGCTCTATTTGGAATGAAAGCATTCTGATTAATTGAGATTAAATCATTCATGAATGCTTTCATTCTGTTGCATAGCAAATTGGCTAGGATTTTGTATGTGACATTACAAAGAGATATAGGTTGGAAATCAGCAATATTCTTAGCTTCTGGAATTTTTGGGATAAGGCAGATGAAAGTATGGTTAATTTCTTTAATGATTTTTCCATATTGAAGAATACCATTCATAGCTTCCCAAATATTAATTTTGATGCTGTCCCAGTGGATTTTATAAAATTTAGAATTAAATCCATCTGGTCCAGGGGGAGCTATTATCATTGATCTGAAAAATTGCCTCTTTAATTTCATCCATCGAAAAAGATTTACACATATTAGTTTTCGCATTTTCTGACAGAACTTTCTTGCAAGTAATGATAGGAAATTGATTTGAGGCTTGTGGCAATTGAAACAGATCAGAGAAATAAGTAACAGCTTCATGGGCTAAATTTTCTGATGCTGATGTCCATATTCCTTGACTATTAACAGACAATTTGTTTCTTCGAGATTATTCGGACACTGAAATTTTATTGTAAAAAAATTGTGTAGGTCTGTCCCCTTTGAGTGGCCAATTGATTTTCATTTTTCGCTCATTATCAATGGCAATTCTTCTCATCATTTCATGCAATGCATCATAACCATTAGTATAGATATGGAGGAGATTGACATCCAGTGAATTGCTAACTAATTGATTATATATGTTGTTATTATGATCTTTCAGATTATTGATCATTAGTTGCATATTAGGTTTTGTACAACCAATTCTTCAGATTGCTTTTCACCTGTTTCATCTTGCAGATCAGCTTATACAAAGGGCTGCCAAGAAGATTAATATCCATCGCTTCAGTGATGATAGAGTTATAATCAGGGTATGTATGCCAAGAGTTCTTATATTTAAACGGTATTTTCCTCTTTCTAAAATTCTGAGTTTGTAGCATAACTGAGATAGGGGTATGATCGCTCAGCGAGTGATTGCCAAAATTAATTCCAAAATTATCAAATTTGTCTATCCATAGAGAATTAACAAAAACTCTGTCTATCTTACTATGAATAGAGAAAGAATTACCTCCTCGCCAAGTAAAAAAATTGCCAGTAAAGTCAGGTTCAATCAACTTTGATAAATTGATACAGTCCATAAAATTGGGATCTCCGTTAGAATTAATATTATAAGAATAGATCTACAACAGTACAAGTCTAATATTATATAAAAAATATAATTTCTCACTTACATTTTTAGCTTTTCAAATCTTCAGATCTTATCCTTGTTATTCCAGTTTGACTCTCTTTTCTCCCTATTTGGATATATAAACAACAAGCATACAAAGATTTATCAGAGTTCTAGACTAGAAAAGAATTTGGATTTAATTTACATTTTAGATCCAGATTTATAACTTACCTCGGCTTTGATGATTTGATTTAACCTTATTCTTCTTCTTATTCATCATATACGATTCTCCAATTGTATATACGTATAAACTATAACTATTTTTAACAACTTAGAATTCTAACATTTATAAAAATTCTATTTTTCAACATTCTGTTTATTGATTATATTTTTAATTTATTATTGTAAATTACGGGGTGTTATATGTCATAATTTCAGCTAGATTCGACAAATCATTTCTTATGGATATAACGAAATCTATTTAGATTATAACTGTTTAATAAAAAAATTTCTATTACATATCTATTATAAAGTTTACAAAATAAGTCATAAGAATATATACATTTATGATATAGATGTTCTATTTATAATGTTATTGTTAAAAAACCATTTGTATCGTATAATAATAAAATCAGTAACACTTAATAATTAAAAATGATATGTTTATTCATGTGTAAAAATTCATGACTAAAACCTACATGCACATTTAAGCAAAGTAGGCCCAAAGCATGTTAACAAATTCCTATATTGTTTCACTAAAAAAATAAACATTTAATCATATTGAAATTCCTCAATCCCAAAGACATAATGAATTAATTCTTGAAAAAATATTTTAGGGTTAAAATTTCCCAATTAGTCTTTACACATCTTTATAAGATAATTAAAAAGTATTTCATAGTGGGAATCCAACTTTGTAGTCAAATAAAGATCTCGTTTAAATAAATCTGCTCACCTATAGTTTACCAAACTTTGGTAGTATTTTGGGTAGCTAAATATGCATAAAATATCAATTATGGTTAATAACAATTACAAATATTGAAATCCTTTGACATAATCAAAATCCAATATATGAATAAAAATTCAATACCGAACCACTAAACTAAATTAAACAATATTAATAAAAATCAGCGACTTACCATCTTGTAGACTTGTTAATTGATAAGTTAGAAGCTAGTAATCAATATAAGAATCAATTGACCCGGTGAAAGCCATGGTTTTAGAAAATAAAAATTCAAATTGATAATAGAATGGTAAAGAAAAATGAAACATTAGAATGAGGAGTTGAAGAGAGAAATAAAGGACAGTTGTCTCGCTTTCAAGATTGATGTCTAAATTGGACATGTAATGTAAGTTATGAGAAAGGGTTAATGTTTTAGCATGGAAATAAATATAAAAGAAATAGAGAACCTAAATGCAAAATTGTCCCTTAAATCAATTGGAATTGAGTATTAGAGACGAGAGTGAGTATGGAGAAAGAACTCAAATGGTCACATATTGAACTTTATATATAATAGAATAATACAATATAGCTCTATTCATAGGCTTATCATGAAAATGAAGATTACAATAATACTCATGTAACGTTTAGCATATTCGTCCTTATAATTTATATGTATATTATAATAGATAGTTAATTTATGATTTAAATGATTCTTCACTTTGAGATCCAAAAATGAATACTGGATTGATGTAGTTGCTCTAATCTTATTTTCAAGCAATAGCGTGACATCCTTTTTTTGTCGTTGCACAAATAATAATGAAATATTGTACTTACAAAAATTCATTCATCATTTTAATTCAAAAAACTACTCATTGTTACACTGTAGAGAGGAATTATATATAATTATAATATATAACGTAATATTACATGATCGGTATATAACCATACCACTATGATTGTTTAGACTTATTACCTCAAATGCAACTGAAATTACATCATAGTTCTTACCTAATAAAATTGAATAGCAAAATATCTATTTTTTTATAGCCGTCTCCTTCGGCTATTCGTCAAAATATAGAAGTTACAGATCCTTCAACTCTTGAACTACTCAAATAATTTTTCGAATATTCAAGGAGAAAATAAACTCTGAGCTAGATATAAACTCGATATGGATAGTATTAAGCATAATAATACGATTATATAGCACAAGTGGGCTATGGCCACTACAAGAAAACCCACATTTAGATGCATTTAATGGCAGGGTTTGCAATGTTAATGCAACCAATGTTAATTTTCCATTTTTTGTTTGATTTTGTTTTATTTTGGAGGCCGCTAGATTTTGCCGCCTTGCCTACCAATTAGTAAAGACTCGTCAAAATTTCCCCCCTTCTTCCCATCCACTATTATCTTTCTTCCTCCTTCAAAAAAATTTCCTCTCCGTTGTTATCTCCTCCCGCTTCATCTTCCAGCACACACAGTTACTTCGTCTACCTGCTCCTTCACGCCACCTCCTTGATTCGCTTCCCTCCACTTCGTCAATAGGGATCCCCTCCACTTCGCCGATCTGCTCTCTCCTATTTCTTTGCAAGCCCTGAATTTACTAATCGAGCTAATCATTTTTTTCTTCATTCACGGCTTCCTATTCACAACGCGATCGATTCTTCTTTATTTTGCTACCCGTGACCTTGCTATTTGTTCCCCCTGAATCGCCGGATCTAGTTAATCCCGATGCTCGTCTACTAATTTTTTTGATTTTGTTTCACTTCGATGTTTGAATTGAAAACACGATTCAGTATCGATAATAGTTTAATTTACAATAATGGTTCAGTCATAATACCGTATCATAATATTTTCAAGCCTACGCTCACATTGTTCATATTTCGTACATCAGTTGTATATCATTTTGATTCATTGGAATGGATTGTGTTTGCAGATATATACAAGAGCTTTGCCTAAACAGACCATTACATACATCGTCACTGATGTTTGAAGTTCAGTATTAGAAGAAGAAAAATTGATGTTGTATTCTATAAGGTAAGTCGTGAGTCAGTTCTCTACTGCTCTTAAATATTCAAATTCGTTTGTGGTTATTTTCCTACTTTCTTTTCACTCAGCAGATATCTATTTAGGGTTTTTGATTGGCACGAGTAAGCTTTTGCTTCTGCCGCAGCTTTGGATGGTTGACGTACTGAAAAATTAAAATCCATTTGCAACCCGACATATATCTAATAAATAATATTTAAAATATTGCATAACTTTGTTTATGTTATGTTTACGCTCACACAACAGTTTATGATATGTGGATAACCATCTTATTTTTTTAATTTAGATTTGTTTATCCATGTACTTGAAATAACAATGGTTTTGTGATAGATTTTCAAAAATCATGAGAACATCAACATAAGTCCATGACAAATCCAACGTAAAATCAATACTTGAGCTCCAGTTCTTCAAGTGTTAAATAAAGAAACTTAGTGTAACAATATAATGTCATTTTGTTTTGTTTCATGTATCTATAACTCTCTTTGAGATTGTAAGCTTCCTTGCTGGTTGCATTATTTTTCTTTTAAAACTGGCAGAACCTGATTCAATTAATACAGATGTACTTAATTTCTACTATATATAATTAAACCATTTCATTATCTATTTATAAAAAGATATATCAAGAGTCAAGACTATATATAAAACAAAATAGTTAGGTTACACATTACCATTGAAGATGTGTAATCACATTACAATGCCAATTGCTTTTATGCAGTTTATTTTACACTGCAATTACTTCTCCATTGGAGATGTTCTAATTGTACTTGAGAGTTGACACTAATGGAAAATATAATTTATGGTTAGTAATTTGGTAAAAGAGTTCCATTGAGGCAATAAATTACAACTTGCAATCATCTAGAAGTGGGACTAATACTAGCTTGTAAAAATGTATTTTTAAATGATTATATCACAACTTATTCTTTTCAATGTTGATGCCAGGTTGTCAGAATCTAGCATATGAATATGAGTGGGATATTAATTCAAAGGTCCATCAACACTTCTAATGATGATGTCAAAAATGAATTTGATAATGTTCTTTCTTACGTCTTTCTATTTTAGACACTTTATTGCATATTTTGCTTTTCTTTTCGATTATGATGACTAAAAACTTTAGACAACCTTGGTAAAAACTCAAAAGTAGTGGCAGGTGTATTTGAATATAAAGAATGAGAATTTATCCTTCACTGGCCAAAAAGTAGAGGCAAAAAGTAACAGTGTTTTCTTATAATCCAAAACATTGAGTACATCATTTGCAATTGAATACATTATTTGATAGTTCTTATCATTATTCAAAAATATAATTTTATTTAGAGGTAAAAAGATAATTAAAATTTTGAATTTTACAAAAAATGTTTGAAACCTTTATAGACCCTTCTCTCTACAACTTCTCTGTATTCATCTGTGATGGTTTGCCTTAAATTTTGCAAATTGTTTTTGAATTAAAGGGAAGATGTATTACTTTCTAGCTAGTTATATGTGATGAGATATAAATAATTATAAGAATAGTTATCTGAAATCACTCATTCTGTCTTACAGTTTCTTCTTCAGAGCACTAAAATTCAATTTTGATCAGTTCATTCAAAAATGCATGAAACCTACTAGTTTAGGATGAATTATTTACATAGTCATAGCCATTCTTGATCTGTCTACAACAGTTCCTTTATCACAACCCAGTTCTTTTCTATTTGATAAATTCTGCATGAGAAGGAAAAGTTAACATTGCTACTTTATTTTAGAGACGGTCGACAAATACTCAGTAATCTACTAAAGGTATTTCCACACCAAGTACATTAAGTTATAAAATGACGACTAAAGAACAAAATTGATAGAAGATAAATTATTATTTTTGGGGAAGGAAATAGATAATGAAATAGTTTAATTTGTATTAATATAGTACATTACTAATATCAGATGTCTCTTTATAAAAAGATATATGAAGACTATATATAAAACGAAATAGTTTAATTTGAATGTACATAACTATCTTTTTTTTTTGCCAAAGCCAGCGAGGTTGAATGCTCCTACCATTTATTTATAACAATAAGAAAGTTCTTACAATCATAAATCAGAATACAAGGATTACAAGAGAAGGAAAGGAGAGAAAATAAAAATATAGAGGACTAAAAAATCAAGAAAATAAAACGTAAATAAAAGAAACAGTCTCTAAGACCATTTCTGTTCCACTGCTGCATCAAAGTAGTAGGGAGAAAAGGAAATTGCATTGTGGATTTCATAGAATATTCGATAGTATACATTACTTCTTCTTCTTTTATTATTGAAAATTATTTCATTTCTTTCTTTCTACAATTCTGCCGCAGTAACTTTAAGATAGCAGTAATTCATAAGCTGCCGAACTTTTCCACTTTGTTGCTTTGAAATGACACCATTCTAGCTTGCTGTCCCAGATAGGTTGATCAAAACGTCCTATTGCTTTTATCTTCTTCCAAATAAAATTCGTTTATGGGCATGAGAAGTATAGATGTTGCACATTCTCTTCACCAGTATTATAGAATAAACAAGCAGTGCGGACATTGAATCCTTTTCTTCTCAAATTGGCTTTTGTATGCAATGCATTTTTAATGATCTTCTAAAGCATGAAATTTAGCTTTTCACTAGTTTGAAGATTCCAAATTCTTTTATACCATAGGGATCTGCAGATGGCATTGTAATTGGATAAAGAAGAATATAATACAGCAGTTGAATGATCCGTTTGTTTATCAGACCAGTAATATTCATCTTTAGTATCAAAAAGGTACTATTGGCTATTATATCTATCCCATTTGGAGTTGATTTCAGAGTAGGTAGTAATAGGCAGAGCAATTAAGCCATTCCTAATATATGAGACATCTTTAGCATTCATAGGGATTCCTATCATTTAAAGTTATGAATATGACATAATTTTGCTTAAAATGAGGCCTTTTGTTATCCATGGCACATGCCAAAAATTTTCATTGCTCATCTGGCATAAGGATGTAATTGAGTAAGGTAGAAGTTCATCTCCAATTTTCAGCAATAGTTTCCAGATCCACCTGGTTGTTACTTTTGGCTTCACCAACCATATATCACCATTTTGAACGTTGTGTTTGAGGCATCAATCTACCCATAATGTCTTCCTTTTGTTCAGAAGGTTATCAAAGTGTTTTGATAAAGCTGCTACACTCCACCTTCTCAGATTTTTAATTCCCAATCACCCATTTCATTTAGGCACTTCAAGCTTGTTGTATGCTATGGGAGATAGTTTCCTATCATGTGTGGTTCCTGTCCAAAAAAAGTACTTTACTAACGATCCCTTTCTAATTTATACTACCTGCTTCTAAATGGTTCAATTTCTACAAGTAATGGTAGTAAATGCCAGTGGCTTCATTTACTAATATCACAGGAATTTCACTTTAGTGCTAAAAAAAAGTATGTACGAAAATAAAATGGAAAAAGAAGGAAGAAAAGAGCAGACCTTAAAATGCTTTATAGATCACCGATGCAGTTGTTTATGATAATGAAAAGCAGATTTTGATAGAATTATGCCACTTGAAAATTTGCACGAACAAAATAAAGTTGGAATACAGTAGTGAATTTTACAAAAAGAAAGTCAAATTTGTGTTTGGAATTATAAATGGAATCATAGATTGATTATAAGCAGTTTTTTGTTTGATTATAACAGAAAATCGAATTCTACGTCAAAGTTTGAAAACTTATTTGATTGCCCATATTGCCAATAGAAAAAGATTGGATCATAGAAAAAGATTGGATGTATTTAAACAGGTGACTATATAATGCTTAACCTAAAATATATTTTGAGAATTAACACATATATGCTAATATTAAAAGTCATTTATTAATGTTTTTAATTTTTATCATAGGACTAGTATAGATTACCGACAAGAAGCTTTGAATTTCGTGCATGTGGCAAAAAGAAATCTAAGAAATATGGAGAAAATTTTATGCCCATGTATAGATTGTCAAAATCTTACTCAGTATGATGACCACATCATCGTTGAGCATTTAATTATAAAAGGGATGAAATCTAAATATAAGAGCAGTAGATGGTATTGCCATGGCGAGCAAATAAATGTAGATAAAAAACAAAGTCGTTTGACACATATGACTTATTCAAGATGATTCACTACGGAGATGAAGATTTTATGAATCATGATTTTTTTACCGCAGATAAGGATAATGATGATTCTCAAAGAAGAGAGAATGAACTACTTAAGAATTCGAAAGATGCAGAAACTCCATTGTATCCTGAATGCACAGACCATACAAAATTATCCGCCATCACCATCTTATATAATCTTAAATGTGAGACCGGCCTGTTCGATAGTGGATTTGACTAGCTATTAAACATGCAACAATTGTTTTTGCTGAAGGATAACATACTTCCCAAAACTTCATGTGAAGTAAAGAAATTTCGCAAAGCATTTGACGTGGGTTTTGAAAAGATACATACTTGTGAAATTGACTGTTGCCTTTTAGAAAAGAATACAAAGATTTAGAAACTTGTCTAAAATGTGGTTCTTCAAGATGGAAGATAAATCAAGATACCAAAAAGATCATAAAAGGTGTTCCAATTAAAGTATTGAGATGTTTTTCAGTAATTCCAAGATTTAGAAGAATGTTTAGATCTCAAAAGATGACCAAAGATTTAAGAAGGTTTTCAATAATAGAAGTAATGATTGAAAAAAGCGTCATCTGGTGGATTCTATGGCATGGAATATAGTGGATGAACGATGAAAATATTTTTCAGCCAATCCACGCAATCTTGGACTTGGTCTTGTTACAGATGGATTCAATCCATTTTCAGTGTTGAGTTCCAAATATATTTGTTGGTCGGTAATGCTTGTGACATATAATCTCTCACCTATGCTTATTTTGATAGTTTGTTTAATAATTATACCAACTTAATCATAAAGGGGCAACATGTGCTACTACCACCTGTCAACAGGTTGGAGGAACATGTTGATAGGTTGTGGTCTATAAACCAGTTTTTAGTCTTCTTCTCAAATTATTTATTAGTCTTATTCTTTTTATCACCTATTTATACCATGTATGCATATCGATTATTTCAACATGTAGATAGCTTGTGGTCTATAGACCATAGTTGTGACGCCCCACCTCTATACCCACGCTAGCCAAGAACATTCGGTGAATGCTGTCGACTAGCACGGAGAATAAGGCTGTTGAGGAGCGACCATCCATGTAATTTCTTTGCGCGAGCACCGATATGTCAGATAATATAACATGCATTCTATTTCAAGAGCAAATCCGACATACCGACACAAACTCAAAGCTACTACACGGTGGCTATATAAATCCTTCGGAAAACAAATATAGAAACAAGCATAACACAAATCAGTCACAGACAATTCATATCACAAAGGCGGAATAAGATATGAATATTACACTATAAAGTGTACATCAGAGTAGTGGTCTAAAAAGATCCACAATATCACAAAAGAATAGTTACATGAACTTCACAAAAGAATAAGTATACATTATGGAGTCTATATCTCAAATGTATACAACAAAAACTACTAATCTAAGTAGTTAGCCCAAAAGCAAGAGAAATCAATTCCAAGAGAGAAGTCAAGCAGAAGCACCTGTAACATCTCGGTCTGACCCGAGTATTATTTAATAAGAAAATAATAAACGGATCAGTCTAACTATAAATATCAGATGAAACGATATAGAATAAGAGATATGACTAAACACGTAATAATCACAAGGCCAAGCTGTGATATAAGTAGTTGATAATCAACAAGAGATTAATCAATATCACAAAATCTACACAAGAATCCAAGGAGTGTCATACTCTTTATTTCGTTCATCAAACCACAAATATTGACGATAATATCAATGTCAATCGCAAAAGTCAATGACGCACAAATTCCAGAAGACTACACAAGAAATCCAGAAATCACAAAAGTCAATGACACACAAATTCACCAATGCACAAATATCGATAAGACTTATCAATGGAAATCACGAAAAATTGGTGAAACACAAATTCTAGGAATCTACACAAGAAATCCAGAAATCACAAAGGGGGGAAGGCCTATCAAACGGGAGCATAAAGCCCACCAACACGTGTATCACAAACGGAACGCTAATTCCATGGTCGCTAACCATCACAAATTGAGCCGAAGCTCCACAAACGGCCCGAAGACCATGGGTTGCTACCCCATCACAAATTGAGTCGAAACTCCACAAAACAGGGTTTAGTCTCCCTCGCAGACAAAGAGACATCGCACATTGCTAGTCTAAATCACAAAGATGATCGTCATGATCGGCGAGAAGTGTCGATTACACTAAGCTAGTAAATATATGAGTTTAGCTTCATGTCCCATAACCACTTGCTTAACTTAAATATTTACGAACAAACTGTAAATCTCCACTAGAAAATTGTCACAAGAGGTTCAATCGAACAAGTCCAAGAATTAACCGACAAAGTAAACGCAAGCGTTTCATACCACTTGTTTTACTAAGCCGTTTAATTAGATTTCTCATACGAGTGAGGTAAAGGTTTGTATATACTAATAGATTGGAAAACGGTTTTATAAACGAATTTGGTATTAAAATAGTATTGAAATCGTTTGAGGAAAGAGTTTTGATATTTACTACTAGTATAGAAAACCTTTATATTTTTAAAGTGACAAACCACGAAAAAGATTGTAAGAACAATCAATCACAAAAATTCACATACGAAGACGTGAATAAAATCCAAAGAAATCGATAAAGGATCCATCGAAATGGATATTCCAAAAATCCCTAAAAAAAAGAGTCATCAAAATCATAATAGATGATAACAACAAATTGGATTATCACGAATCGATTTAAATTGGAATTTCAATCCAAAAAGGCAAATTGGACTTAAACAGCAGGTTCAGTCGACTGAACAGAGTTTTTCAGTCGACTGACCCTGTACATGGAAATTTTCCAGGTTCAGGAAACTTTCTGTTTCCAGTTTCAGTCGACTGTGCAGAGTTTTTCAGTCGACTGAATCATGCCTCGAAACTCTCGGGTTTCAGGTTCAGTCGACTGAACAGAGATTTCAGTCGACTGAATCATGCCTGGGCTGTTTTTCAGCCTTATACAAATGAAGAGCAAACTCTTCCAAAATGCAACCGGACGAACATTGGCTCTAAGGGTTTATGCCAATCGGCAACCCGGCCCTATATGATCCTCGATGCATCACCAAAAGCATGATCAAACATCCATAAAAGGATTTCACACAAATTTGACTTAAAAGCTCAAAAATTGGAATATTCACAAAACCAATCCAAATCAAGAGCAAATGCACATGAAGAAGTGTTAGGAATTTACACCCAACAACCAAAGATAATAATAGTCATAGATGTGAGATAAAAATCTCACCTTTTCTCAAAATCAAATAAGAAGAAGCTTGAAAGCAAGTGGAGAATCAACCACTCTTCAACACAACCCAAATGAGCTTCAATCTAAGCTCAAAACAAGAACATTCCCAAAATTAGGTTTAGGAATTTCTGAAATTGGTAAGAGAATAAGTTGGAGAAGAAGAAGAGAAACTTACCAATGGGTTCTTCTTGAGTTTGGAGCTAGGAATTTGATTTGCAAGAGAAACTAGGGTTTTGGAGTTTTAATTTCCAATCTCCTCCACCATTAATGTTATAAAACTGAAAAGAGAAGAGAATGAGAGTGAGTGGGGAAGAGTGGCTCAGATTTGAGCATAAGTTAACATAGGGCTGAGCCCAAACCAAACCCAAAGTAAAAAGTAGCAGAAATCAACTTTCTCCAAACATATCGAAGCTTATACTCAAAAAGGTCGCAAACGGCATTTTAAACTCAATGGGAGTGGTCCCGAGCCCTAATTCGACCGTATACAAAAAGTAGCTTTTCGGACTAAAATCCGACTAACGATAAAATATTTAAATATAAAATCGACAAATATGCGGGTTATTACAGACTCCCCTCCTTAAAGAAATTGCGTCCTCGCAATATTACAAGAAGAAGATATATAGTAACAACCATAAAATCATATTCAACACAAAAGAAGTTTGAAATAAGAAGTTCACCTCAAGGAGCACGAGAAAGTAAGTCCGGATGTGTACGCTCGATGTACTCTCTAGATTCCCAAGAACAATCCTTAGGATTAGAAGACCATTGAACTTTAACAAGCGGAACATCTTTATTTCGAAGTCGTTTGACTTCCGAAGCAATGACACGAAAAGGATGCTGCTCATAAGTTAAATTAGGCGAAACTTCAATCTCTTCCATAACACCGGGCTCAAGAATAGAATCGAAATCTCGAAGACATTTCCGAAGTTGAGAAACGTGAAACACGTCATGCATAGCAAAAAACTGAGCCGGTAATAAAAGGCGATAAGCCATGGACCCAATACGTTCAGTGATAGAAAATGGCCCAATATATCGAGGCGCTAACTTTTCCGATCGACTGAAACGTACAACACCTTTCATTGGTGAAACACGAATAAACACAAGATCTCCCACGGAAAATTCTAATTTCCTTCTCCGGTTATCGACATAGGATTTTTGTCTACTCTGGGCTTCTTTCATCCTATGACGAATAAGATCAATCTTTTCTGTAGAATCCCGAATAAAATCTGGACCTAAAACCAGCTTCTCACCGGCCTCAAGCCAACAAGAAGGAGATCGGCATGGCCTTCCGTAGAGTGCCTCGAAAGGTGCCATACCAATACTAGATTGGAAGCTATTATTATAGGAAAATTCAACAAGTGAAATATGATCTTCCCAACTTCCACCAAAATCAAGAACACAAGCACGAAGAAGATCTTCAAGAGTTTGATTCACACGCTCAGTTTGTCCATCGGACTGGGGGTGATAAGCGGTGCTAAAATTAAGCCTCGTTCCCAAAGCTTTTTGAAGACTCTTCCAAAATCCACTAGTAAACAATGGATCACGATCACTAACAATAGAAGTAGGAACACCATGCAATTTAACAATTTCTTTGATAAATATTTTGGCCAAAAGAGGAACGGTTCGGTTAGACCGAACGGGAATAAAATGAGCGGATTTAGTAAGTCTATCAACAATTACCCATAAGCTATCATAACCCGATCGAGAACGGGGAAGGCCATCTATAAAATCCATGGAAATTTGATCCCACTTCCAAACTGGAATTTCTAAAGGTTGCAATAACCCTCCGGGCCTTTGATGTTCGGCCTTAACGAGTTGGCAAGTTATGGAACGTTTAACGAAGTTAGCGATGTCAAGTTTCATTCCCTCCCCATAATAAAGTCGCTTCATGTCCGCGTACATTTTACTACTACCGGGATGAACGGTAAATTTAGAGTGATGAGAATCTTCTAAAATATCTTTACGAAGATCCCTAACATTTGGCACGATAAGTCTACCAAATTTCCGAATGCCGCCACGAGAATCGATATTAAAGTCTTTCAAACCTTCAATATCAATTTTATCCTTAATATTTTGGCCAAGAAGAACCAATTCAGTATCTAGCCTTTGAGCTTCAAGAATGCGGTCTAAAAGAGATGGACGAGCCTCAAGGCTACATAAAACAAATGATGAGCATAAATCGGAAACACGGCCTCGAATTTCGCATGTGGATAAAATCTCGAGATCGTTCCATTCGGATATCATCATAGAAACAACAGCTTGTTGTCTACGGCTAAGAGCATCGGCGACAAGATTACCCTTACCGGGAGTATAAAGAATATCAAGATCATATGGTGCAAGAAATTCGAGCCAACGCTGTTGACGCAAATTAAGTTCCTTTTGAGAGAATAAATATTTCAAAGACTTATGATCTGTGTAAAGAACAAATTTCTCTCCTAAGAGATAATGACGCCAAATCTGAAGAGCAAAAACAATAGCCGTGAGCTCTAAATCATGAGTGGCATATCTAGTCTCAGCAGGCTTTAATTGCCTAGAAGCATAAGCAATAACGCATTCCTTTTGCATAAGAACGGCACCCAAACCAATGCGACTAGCATCGGTATAAACAACGAAATCTTGATTCCCATCGGGAATAACAAGAATAGGAGCATCAGAAAGAAGTTTCTTTAATTTCTGAAAAGAAGCTTCACATTTGTCCGACCAAATGTATTTAACACCTTTCTTCGTCAAGCTAGTGAGAGGCACGGAAATCTTAGAAAAGTCTTTGATAAAACGACGGTAATAGCCCGCCAATCCAAGAAAACTACGAATCTCTGTCACACTCTCCGGTCTCTTCCAATCTTGAATCGCTTCAATCTTTGAAGGATCCACGGAAATTCCGGATTCAGAAATAATGTGACCGAGAAACTTCACACGAGATTGCCAAAAGTGGCACTTAGAGAATTTTGCCTTTAATTGATTACTCCTAAGAGTTTCCAACACAATCCGAAGATGTTTTTCATGCTCCTCCTCGGTTTTAGAATACACAAGAATATCATCAATAAAGATGAGAACAAATCGATCAAGAAAATCTTTGAAGACTCGATTCATAAGGTCAACGAAATAAGTAGGGGCATTCGTTAACCCAAATGGCATCACAAGCCATTCATAAGATCCATAACGAGTACAGAACGAGGTCAATGGAATGCTATCCTCTGCAATACGAAGCTGATGAAAACCGGTAGCCAAGTCCAATTGTGAAAAGACTCTAGCACCACTAAGTTGATCGAATAGATCATCAATCCGAGGTAAAGGATATTTATTTTTGATAGTAAGATCGTTAAGCTTGCGGTAGTCAATGCAAAGCCTAAGTGCACCATCGGATTTCTTCACAAAAATAGCTGAAGCTCCCCAAGGCGAGGAACTAGAGCGAATAAATTTCTTCGTTTCCAATTCAGATAATTGTTTACGCATCTCCTCGTTTTCTTTATTGGACATGCGATAAGGAGGACGAGTGATAGGTTGAGCTCCCGGAATAAGATTAATTCTGAACTCAATTGCTCGCTTAGGTGGTAATCCTAAAACGGGCTCGAATATGTCGGAAAATTCACAAACAACGTGAATAAGAGAAATAATATCACCCTCATCATCATCATCGTCATCACAAGGATTTAAAGAATATAAAGATGCAACCAAAGCAGAATCTGAATCTTTAAGAATAACAGAAACCTGATTAACAGATTGAGGATGTCGAAGATGAATAGTCCGCTCAGGACATAGGATATGAGCTTCATAATGGTTAAGCCAATCCACTCCCAGAATCATTCCAAAGCCTAAATAACGCATGACATGCAAATCGGCTCGGAAAGAAAAATCACACAAAATAATCTCGACATCTTTACACAATAAACTGATTGTTGCGGATCCACCAACCGGATTCGCAATTCTCAAAGAAGTCATTAAACACAAAACATCCAAAGAAAAAGTATCAACAAGTTCTTTTGATATAAAAGAATGGGACGCACCCGTATCAAAAAGAACTCGAATAGGATGATCACGAAACAAAATAATTCCATCTAGAATAGAATGAGAAATACCTTGGCCACGAGATGTGTTGCCAGGGGCTTGAGCAACATTTAACTTTCCCTCTTGCTTGCCCTGAAGCTTAGGGCATGAGGATATAACATGACCGGGAACTTTGCAGTAGCGACAAGAAAGAGACTTTGGACACTTGTTCGCATAATGGTCCTTCGAACCACAATTATAGCATTCCCCACGACCAAAGGAAGAAGTCTTTGCCACGGAGGTTGCTTGCTTCCCTTTCTTATTGGGATAAGGGCCTTTGAATTTGCTTGGCCTCTTCTTGTTATTGTTGAAGTTTGGTTTGGAACCCACCACTTCAACATCATTCTCTCTATCCGCCTCTTCAAGACGAAGAGCGATATCAACGAGTTGGTCGAAAGAAACTTCTAACTTTAGAAGTAATGGCTTCTTGAGACTTTTGTTTAAGCCATAAACAAATCTCTGATTCTTCTTCAGAGGGGTGTTGATGTATTCAACCCCATATTTGGAAAGCGATTCGAAGGAGGCGACGTAATCAGTCACGGAGGACTCACCTTGAACAAGGTCTATAAATCGTTGAGCCAATGTCACTTTCTCAGCTTCCGGTACGAATTTCAACTCGAAGCGTTCTCGGAATTTCTCCCAAGTGAGATCCGCTTCATTAGTTTCAGAAATAAGAAGCTCGTACCAGTCCAATGCTCTTTCTCGGAGCATACTAGAGGCCACCTGAACTAGGTGAAGGTCAATAAGATTCATGCGCGAAAAGATGCGATCGCATGTTCTTAGCCAAGCCTGTACTTCAATAACAGTTTCGGAACCTTTGAATCGCTCCCCACCCAAATTAGTGTAATCGCTACACAAGCGTGCAAATCCCGACTTTGGGTGAGTAGGTTCCGGGTTAGCTCCATCTGCTTGAGCATTTGTTACCAAATCAAGAAGCTGTTAAGCAGTCATAAAAACTCCATCCTGGGGCGGAGTGCTAGATGGCACGGCTCTGGGCCGGCCAGGTCTAGACATTTCTCTTCCTTTAGAAAGAAAGAAGAGGAATAAAAAGGTCATTCACCAAATTGGATATCAAGCAATCTTGATAGACAAAACAAGGAATCATAAAAGAAAATAGGATAGAACGGTACGTAGACCCGAATAAAAATCCTAAGGCACGACTCCTAAGATGAACTTAGGACGATGATCCTTGTTATAACATTCCATATTGTTCCGAAGTTTCGCTCTGATACCAAGCTGTGACGCCCCACCTCTATACCCACGCTAGCCAAGAACATTTCGGTGAATGCTGTCGACTAGCACGGAGAATAAGGCTGTTGAGGAGCGACCATCCATGTAATTTCTTTGCGCGAGCACCGATATGTCAGATAATATAACATGCATTCTATTTCAAGAGCAAATCCGACATACCGACACAAACTCAAAGCTACTACACGGTGGCTATATAAATCCTTCGGAAAACAAATATAGAAACAAGCATAACACAAATCAGTCACAGACAATTCATATCACAAAGGCGGAATAAGATATGAATATTACACTATAAAGTGTACATCAGAGTAGTGGTCTAAAAAGATCCACAATATCACAAAAGAATAGTTACATGAACTTCACAAAAGAATAAGTATACATTATGGAGTCTATATCTCAAATGTATACAACAAAAACTACTAATCTAAGTAGTTAACCCAAAAGCAAGAGAAATCAATTCCAAGAGAGAAGTCAAGCAGAAGCACCTGTAACATCTCGGTCTGACCCGAGTATTATTTAATAAGAAAATAATAAACGGATCAGTCTAACTATAAATATCAGATGAAACGATATAGAATAAGAGATATGACTAAACACGTAATAATCACAAGGCCAAGCTGTGATATAAGTAGTTGATAATCAACAAGAGATTAATCAATATCACAAAATCTACACAAGAATCCAAGGAGTGTCATACTCTTTATTTCGTTCATCAAACCACAAATATTGACGATAATATCAATGTCAATCGCAAAAGTCAATGACGCACAAATTCCAGAAGACTACACAAGAAATCCAGAAATCACAAAAGTCAATGACACACAAATTCACCAATGCACAAATATCGATAAGACTTATCAATGGAAATCACGAAAAATTGGTGAAACACAAATTCTAGGAATCTACACAAGAAATCCAGAAATCACAAAGGGGGGAAGGCCTATCAAACGGGAGCATAAAGCCCACCAACACGTGTATCACAAACGGAACGCTAATTCCATGGTCGCTAACCATCACAAATTGAGCCGAAGCTCCACAAACGGCCCGAAGACCATGGGTTGCTACCCCATCACAAATTGAGTCGAAACTCCACAAAACAGGGTTTAGTCTCCCTCGCAGACAAAGAGACATCGCACATTGCTAGTCTAAATCACAAAGATGATCGTCATGATCGGCGAGAAGTGTCGATTACACTAAGCTAGTAAATATATGAGTTTAGCTTCATGTCCCATAACCACTTGCTTAACTTAAATATTTACGAACAAACTGTAAATCTCCACTAGAAAATTGTCACAAGAGGTTCAATCGAACAAGTCCAAGAATTAACCGACAAAGTAAACGCAAGCGTTTCATACCACTTGTTTTACTAAGCCGTTTAATTAGATTTCTCATACGAGTGAGGTAAAGGTTTGTATATACTAATAGATTGGAAAACGGTTTTATAAACGAATTTGGTATTAAAATAGTATTGAAATCTTTTGAGGAAAGAGTTTTGATATTTACTACTAGTATAGAAAACCTTTATATTTTTAAAGTGACAAACCACGAAGAAGATTGTAAGAACAATCAATCACAAAAATTCACATACGAAGACGTGAATAAAACCCAAAGAAATCGATAAAGGATCCATCGAAATGGATATTCCAAAAATCCCTAAAAAAAAGAGTCATCAAAATCATAATAGATGATAACAACAAATTGGATTATCACGAATCGATTTAAATTGGAATTTCAATCCAAAAAGGCAAATTGGACTTAAACAGCAGGTTCAGTCGACTGAACAGAGTTTTTCAGTCGACTGACCCTGTACATGGAAATTTTTCAGGTTCAGCAAACTTTCTGTTTCCAGTTTCAGTCGACTGTGCAGAGTTTTTCAGTCGACTGAATCATGCCTGGAAACTCTCGGGTTTCAGGTTCAGTCGACTGAACAGAGATTTCAGTCGACTGAATCATGCCTGGGCTGTTTTTCAGCCTTATACAAATGAAGAGCAAACTCTTCCAAAATGCAACCGGACGAACATTGGCTCTAAGGGTTTATGCCAATCGGCAACCCGGCCCTATATGCTCCTCGATGCATCACCAAAAGCATGATCAAACATCCATAAAAGGATTTCACACAAATTTGACTTAAAAGCTCAAAAATTGGAATATTCACAAAACCAATCCAAATCAAGAGCAAATGCACATGAAGAAGTGTTAGGAATTTACACCCAACAACCAAAGATAATAATAGTCATAGATGTGAGATAAAAATCTCACCTTTTCTCAAAATCAAATAAGAAGAAGCTTGAAAGCAAGTGGAGAATCAACCTCTCTTCAACACAACCCAAATGAGCTTGAATCTAAGCTCAAAACAAGAACATTCCCAAAATTAGGTTTAGGAATTTCTGAAATTGGTAAGAGAATAAGTTGGAGAAGAAGAAGAGAAGCTTACTAATGGGTTCTTCTTGAGTTTGGAGCTAGGAATTTGATTTGCAAGAGAAACTAGGGTTTTGGAGTTTTAATTTCCAGTCTCCTCCACCATTAATGTTATAAAACTGAAAAGAGAAGAGAATGAGAGTGAGTGGGGAAGAGTGGCTCAGATTTGAGCATAAGTTAACATAGGGCTGAGCCCAAACCAAACCCAAAGTAAAAAGTAGCAGAAATCAACTTTCTCCAAACATATCGAAGCTTATACTCAAAAAGGTCGCAAACGGCATTTTAAACTCAATGGGAGTGGTCCCGAGCCCTAATTCGACCGTATACAAAAAGTAGCTTTTCGGACTAAAATCCGACTAACGATAAAATATTTAAATATAAAATCGACAAATATGCGGGTTGTTACAATAGTTGAGATCTATCAATAATTCCTGGATCATTGAAGTCATTACCACCATCCAGAGAAGTTGTTATACTGAATGGTAGAGGCTTCTACATTCCTCTTTTTGATAGAAAGGTCAGATGAAGCTATGGATCATTGTCTCCTAAATCATTATTCGTTGTATTCCTTACTTTGAGGTATTTGCCAACCCCACCACCCGCTGTTACGCCACTTACTTCTGTTCCTGGATTGCTGAACCATGATCTGACCTTATCCTGCATATTCATTCATGAAATCTCATTTAGGGTATGATTGGACAACATACAAAATGTATATTTTGATTAAAATATAACTTTTAATAATATTTTCAACCCTATTTGAATGAAAATATCTAAAAATTAAACTAAGAATATTCATTTTTCAGCTTATCAGGTCTGGTTTGGTTTGCATATTACAATCTTGCGTTTTGTCGCTAAATATACTTTTTAACAGGTAGGGTAACTCAATAAGCATTTTTGTTTTGCTCCATATCTTTTGGAGAGCCATATGGAATCTTATGTAGAAGATTATCCATCTTGCTAGAATTAGGATTAATTTTGTCCTCGCCTTTCATCTCTTTCATTCTTCTTTTAATCTCTTTAAGTGTGAATCGAGATGAATGTCCATATTCTACATGTTGTTTGTTTGGTTTCAAAACAACTATATGTTGTTCTTGGTTCTAGAACGGGAGTTGGACTTTTTTTAGGTGAAGTCCATATTTCATATTATTTGGGTGTAATGCAACCAAGGGTCCCTATGTATATATTATTGTATTTTTGTATGCAATGATTAGTTTAGTAAAACTAAAAAAAGCGTAAAGCTTCAGAATTGAGAGTTAAGATACTCAACCATATTAGGCTAGAAATGGATATGATGTAAATAGAAGCACTCAATTAAACAATAAAATTAAGGTTTGTATATTGACCAACACGATTGAATGTTTTATGCAATTATCTTGAATTTAAAATCCATAGGAAATTGTACAATTTATATTTATGCTAATAATAAATTGAAGATTCAAACATGCACCAACAACACACTGTGAATTAGTAATGTTAGTGGATAGAGAAAGAATTTATGACAGGATTTTTTTTGAAAAAGCAAGTGCAAATTCTCCTTGTTCTTAAATAAGAACTCAAGAAGCAACAATGTAGGAACTGGCCGTGAATGAAATCCGGCTACATGACTATTATGATGCAGGTTCGAAAGCATCGACAATTTTGATTTGTATTGGATCAAAGTACTTTAGGATCATATTACTGGGAATTTTTTCAAGGGTATCTCCATGTTTTATAAATTTATTTTCTCTTCTTTGAACAAATCGACCTTTAAATCCGACCACAATGACTGGGAAAACATCGAGTTGTGATTCGGTTCGTTGGATCCATTAGTACTTGTTACTGTCTTGGTTTTGCTCTCTGTATCAACATTGTACCCAAAAGTTTTCTATGTGGTATGTTTCATGGGGATTTCTTCTTTGGTACTTTCTTTATTTGAGCTATCTTTCCCTGATGCATTCTTGCGGCTGTCCTGAAATTTTCATTGCTCAATTATCAATCTTTTCAGATACATATGACTACACATTTAATGGTCATCTGTCAAAATGAAGAAATTTGAATGCTTCTTTTTTCCAAACATCTAGACATGAACTTACCTCTATTGGTACTGGTATATATAGTAAAGAAAACATTAACATTAATATGGATGTAAAAATCTTCCTAAGAAATTGTAAATACACTAATAAAAAATGGGCGTAGGTTTCAAACATTTAGCCAATGAATTAAAATACTTATGCTAATGCTCTTGCTATTGTTAATGTCAATAAGTATGGTCAATAAGGATGCTACTGCTCTTGCTGATGTTAATGTCAATAGTAATGTTCTTATTATTCTTATATATATATTATACTTAATTATGCATGTAATTCATACATTATCAGCACACGTAAATTAGGACTTGTATGTAATTCTAACTGTTGACCGTTGTACTTGTGTACAGGTAATTAGCATTTTTGAAGTGAAGAATAGCTGGATCAAAGAATATTCAGTCATTAAGCCATGAACAAGACTTTAACTGTTATATATTATAATATTTTATTCGTACTAGTTGGGTAGACTTATTTGTAAACGGTTGTGGTATGTGGATTCGCTTATTTTGTCGAAATACTATTATTGAAATGATTATGGATATTATACTTGATTATGTGATTAACGTGTTTTTTCAATTATTTGAATATGGTGATTATCGATGTTGTTTTGAAAATGATAATTATGTGATTGATTGTTAGTTTTAATATGGCTATTATATATAAGTGATTGTCGGAAGTGATAAAGTCATTAATAGTAAATAGCGGCGATTAAAATGTACTGACATCAATCAATAAGTTTTATAGCGTTTTAAAAGCGCTCGGGAAAAAATGCAGTTTACAATAAAATTATTGTAGCAGAACTAAAATGCAACAAAAGATGCATAGTAAGAAAGATGAAACGTTGCGAAATATCATAGTAGCATAAAAAAATGCTACAGAAAAAAAGATGCAAGTAACACTTTGGTTGCAATTTGATGACGCTGCAAAAAAACTTTTGTAGGGTTTCAGAAACGCTACAATATATCTATTTTTGGTAGTTTTTTCTACAACGTAACTAAAAATTTCATACTTTTAGTTGCATGTCGTGCCGCAGTGTTTACCAAAAAGCTACTAAAAGTTTTGGTAGCTTTTTTCAACGCTACGAAATGACTTTTCCGGTGTAGTGACCGTAGAATGGAATAGATTTTCCCTTTACTAGTATCTTCGCTTATATATAAGTAAATCGTTTATACTACATGTTCTTGGTCTGGGGATTATATGCAACCCAAGTTATTTCTAAAGGAGTTATGGGTGTGTTGCGGGGGCTATTATGTAATTTGGTTATGTAACTTTACTCTTATAGTGAATCTTATTCGAAATAAAGTAGGTTTTTGTTCTATTCTATTGTATATATTGTTATATTATGATATAAGTAATGTTTTACGTACATTAAATATGTACAAGCATAAAATCTTTAAAAAAAGTATTTAACTGATTGCATTTATGAATGTGTTCGTAATCATGAGTATTCGATCGTGTTAATAAATATTTGTCCTTAGAGTCTCCTAGTCAAGATGTGTCAAGAACGGGATATAAATCCATCTATTGAGGCTATGTATGCAATGCTCTTCAAACGATGGACGTTGCATTACTCCTGACCATTGAGGGCACTTAAAGGTTACGTACAGGTGGTTGTTTATAACAATTACAGATGATTGAATGAGAGTCTTCCATGGGTTAATTATAAATTCAAAGATAAGATATTGACTAAAAAGTTAGCCAACCTCAGAATCACGTTATTGCTTTTTTGTATTAACAAAGGTTACTTGCTAATACTAGGCTTAAAAATTGAAAATGAGGAAGCAACACTAAAGTAAAATGACACAAGATGTATAGTGGTTCAGATAAGCGTGTCTACGTCTATTGTAAAGATATTTTACTATGTTGATCTCTGACAATTATAAGGAATTACAATAGAATAATAAGAAATGAAGAACACTTAATATTACGACAATGCTAATGCGTAAGAGGTCTTGTATTTTTTCTATGCTGAAAATATGACTCTAAACTCTTATGAAGTTGCATGGCAAGGGGTATTTACATTCACTGGATTATATCTTTAAATGGCTAAGATTACATAGCTAAAGGGCGGAAATTGCTATAGGTCATTGATCTGGTCATTTATGCTGATAGAGGACAAGTAGTATGATCATGCGGCTAAGATGCATGCCCGTTGTCATTCCTTACCAGGGGCATGCTTTGCACATAGCAAGGTGCTGGGCATAGGAGTGGGAGCTTTTTCCACGATAGGTATTTAGTATACAGAGTGGCGCGTTTACCAGATGATAATGTAGTGTAGTATGCTTTCCAGAAAATAAAGCCGACGAGAAGTTTCTTTCACAGTAATGGTCGAACATTTGTAGCTAAAGCTTAGACATATTCTTTATAAGGTTAAATAGGATAGGTTGAGCCATGTATGCTATGACAAGATCGGCCGACCATAAGCAGGTTAAGAAGAAGCTGGGCCAAGGCCTGGTCGTCGATTGAATTGGCTGTTGATGTTGGTTTGAGTTGTGCCGCTGGCATGAGAGAGTAGATGGTTGTATAGTTAACATTCGCTTATTATTGCTTTGCGAGTTGGCTTAAGATAGACCGGGCTAAGGTGCATTGGTCGGCAAATCTTTATGAAAAAATTAAGCAACATTTTTCCCCTTAAGTCCATGCCCAATTATGGGCACAGGCTTGTCGATCATGCATTTAATACTGCATTAAATCCTGCTATACATGTCATTGTGCTATTGACAGACGTGGCAGAGACGGTTCGCTTTTTCAATGTGTGATTTTATAGGAGAATTGATGATAGCTACACGATTTAGATTGGCCCCTACGTGTCAGATCCAACTGTCCACATTCGACCACACTGCCTATAAATATGCCTTCTTCTTCTCCTTCCATTTTTACCAAATCACTTGGTAAAATAATTTGGATTTAAATTTGAATTTAAATTTTAAATAAATGTTTTAGAAAAATAATTTGGATTTATAAATATATATCTATGTAATTTATTTAATATGTATTTAATTTCAAAACATTCTCTTTTTAATAATGTGTATTAATATAAAGCTAATATCTTTAATGGGAAATGTAAGTTTAAATATAATTTAAATAATGTAAAATATTAGGTTAATAAAAAAAATTAATTACAAGTGTTAAGCTAGCAATGACTATAGAGACAAGTGTAATTCATGAGAGGAAAAAAATTAAACAAGTGTCATTGCATCATTCTCATTTTCTTAAGAAATTTATAGAAAAGAAAATAAATTATATAAGTCATTTTATCTTCTCCACTTACTTTTTTATTCATTTCAAAAAAAACCCTGTATAATCTTTTAAACAAGAGAAGAAAATCATCAGAACAAATAATCAAAGCCTAACCTCCTTAACATTTTAAATCTAGGCCAAAATTCCTGTAAAATCTGTAACAAATCTTCTTCTTCCAGTTTGCAAGCCTAACAACACCTTTATTTCTCTGTTATCATAAAAAAAAACTGTAAGTTAAATCCTTCTTTATAATTTAAAATTTAGTTATGTTAAAGAATTAATCAAGTAATTACATCAGAAGCTAAGCAACTTTAATCAATTAGTTGCAGGTAAATTAAAAATCCAGTATCAAGTTGAAATAAAAATAGCAGTTCCAATTTCCAGAGCTTCCCTCTGTTTCTACTTCTGCTTTCAGTCCCAAAATAGGTATGTAAATTTTTGATCTGGATCTCAAGCTTGATTGTTCAATAAACTATGTTGAAGTATGATTGAAAACTTTATGAGTCCATGTATATCTATACATGAAGACAGAATTGTGCATGTCTGTAGATAAGGACATGAGTCCTGTTCAAGGTTCAAGCATTCAAATTCCTGTACCAAGTTCAATTTTCCTCTCTTTGATCATCATTAGGCCTTTGAATCTAAACTAATTGATTTGTTTAAACATGCTTTATGTTTTAAAAATAAATTAGAGCAAAAAACAATCAAAGCATTTCTGGAAAAATTGAAAAATACAGGTAATTACATTATCTGTTAAAAATTCGATTGTCATGGTTCTTAATTTGAATTATATCATCGTGATTGTCTTTGGAAATGATGAATTTTAAAAGCAAAATCATATTTTTTTCATCACGTATTCACTGATAAATTTGGGGATGATCAAAATTAGGGTTTTTGTCGAATTCCGGTCATCGGCGTGATGATGATGGTCGAGGTTGTGGGTGGAGAAGGCTGAGGCGTTGGGGGTTCTAGGAAAAATGCTTAAAGAATTTTTACTTGATCGTGGTTGCCGTGCGACGTTCGTCCAGGGTTTTAACCCAAAAATGGGGTTGCAGTAGTAATAAGATCGCTGCGCCATCTATAGACCATCGGAAGTCATAGGGCAGGGTCCATCAGAAGTTTGGGAGGCTAGGGGAGTTTTGGATAGGGTGTTGCGAATTCTGATGATCAGAAGAGGGGGAGCGAGGCGTTGTTTTGAGTCACTTGTTCGTTCCAGTTTTGGGTTTGAGGAAGAAAATGCGAAATCGTGATTGATTCGAACTTTTGAGTGTTTGAGAGGTTCGAGAGCATCATCGAGGATGTGTTGACGACTAGCAATTCGACTGGAGGCGGCCGGAGGCGTTGTGCATGTGCACACAGTTTGTTTGTGTCAGGGGGCAGCAAGTTGGGGAAGAAAAGGAAAACTCGAAGCAGCTTTCGGGTGATAAGGGTTTGAACTTGAGTGTGGACTCGAAGTGATTTAGGGGTTGTACGAGTTTGTACTTAGAAAAAAAATTGGAAAAAAAATAAAAATAAAGCACACGGGTAGTTTTATGAATGACTCGAAGCAAATAGGATGAAGTTTCGGGGAAGACTCGAAGTGGCTTAAGGGGAGTCATCATACAGGGCAGTTTGCTCAAATAAAAACAATAAAATTCAAAACTTTTAAAACAATTTTTTAAACTCATGTTTTTAAAGGATAATTTTGATTTGGATTTAAAACAACTTAAATTTTAAGTAAGACATTTTTTTAGTAATTTAATTTAATTTAATTTTGTCATATTACTTTATAAAATTAATTATAAAATGTAATTAAGAATGATGTTAGGATAAAATGTTATGCAAAACAATTTTCATCTCTCAAGACAATTCATGTGATAAATTTAAATTAAATTTACAAGATAATCAAAATGCTTAAAAAAGATAAGAAGGTTTATCTTTTGAATTTAATAAGTAATTTATGATTTACTTAAGTAATAAATGATTTACATAAAATAAACTATTTAAATTAACTAATTAATATTAATAATTAATAAAAGTAATTAAGATTTAATTAATGAACAATTAAGGACTAATTTATTAAGATAATTAATTAAGGAAATAATTAACTAATAAAAGTAATTAAGATTTAATTAATAAACAATTAAGGATTTATTAATTAGGGTAATTAATTAAGGAATGATTAATTAATGAAGATGGTTAAAGATTTAATTAATTTTAATTAAGGATAACTAATCATTGATTAAAAATAATTAATGAAATTAATTATGTGATTAATTAGTTGAAATCACACGATTGATTTATCTTAGTTGTATATGATTGATAACTATTGTATGATATGTATTGATTGATATCTCTGATTGTAATTGTGATGCTTTGTGATATGAATTGCTTTATGCCAACTATGATATCTGTGATGAATATACTTTTGTGTGAATATGAAACCCCTTTGGCCTGTAAAACGGCACGAATTTCGATGCAACAGGGAGTCGGATTCCAGTTGGTTATCCGAAACCCACATCGAACCTGTGAATCTTTGTGAATGACATATCCACATGTTTTTTAAATTGACGCTCACTATTCGGATTAGCCAGGAGAGGACCTTTGTGTCATATAACCCATTTCGAATAGTGATACGATGAAATGGATGAGCATTTGAAGATGGTGGTGAAGACCGGACGTCTTCGAGAACGATAGGATAACCTGTTGAAGGACTCTGCACTGAGTTGCTCCGGTATAGAGTTCTCCATATGTGATGGGGAGTCCAATCGGGATTGTGGATGCCCGGATTTCAAGGGCTTCTTCGGAAGTGCCTTCGGTTCTGTTCGAACCCGGAACTGACTTGTATGGATTGTATGTCTGACATTACATTTTGAGATATAAAGCAGATTTTTTTCAAATACATTTCTATTGGTGGCGAAGAATTTATTCTCTTAGCTTAACACCCTTCTCTGAGACGTACGAGCTCAGAGGTTATGTAATTGAAGGTTTTCAGTAATATATTCCCAACTTGGTATTGTGGCATGCTGAGTGTTGCTGATCATTTGTTGATCAAAGCATGGCTTTTGTGAAAAGCATAGCTTTGTGGATGAGACTTCGTCGAACCTCACAATCCGGTAATGGTTGAAACAGGAAAGATGCGGCAATGTTATTGGGGGTAGCGCCCTTTAGGGTATGTGCATTTCCTTCTGGATAGAAGCGGTATCAAGGTATGGAGCCCAGATACTTAACTTATGTGGATATCGCAAATATATATTACTTTGTGATTATTGTTGTTGGGGCCCCGGATAAAGGTTGGTTACAACCGGGGGATGACATACTCGTGTTCGTAGTTACCTAGTTACAGAGGTAACCCGACCTTGTGTTGGCAGAGATCCGGTTAGGTTCTCGGGGCGTCCCTCCAGAGGCGTACCCATGTGGCATAGGAAGTTCCTTACCCCGACCATTTTTTGGAAATTCAAAGAAACAATACGAATCCTATACGGTTTTAGTTGTATAACCTGCCATTTATTTATGGTGGTGCCCAACTGTTAGAAAGTAGCTATAGTAGGCATAGTTCAGAATGTCTATGCCGGCTAAGATTAATATTATACTTTCGAAAATATTTTCTACACTATGCACTAATAATAATATCAAAGATTTTTCTCGTATAAAGCATATTTGACTATCATAAGAAGAAATCTCCTCCAATTGTGCGATTACATTGTGTATGTGGCGGGAGGTCTTATGGTAGTTTCAATTTTCAAAAGCATGAACGGTTTTTCTTTTAAAAATCTGTTTTTATTCAAAGCAACTGTTTTTGTTTACTCATACCAGTCCCATGACTGACTCGGAGTTTATTGTTTCCTTTCTAAACTCTGGGTGCCCATAATTTCCACACGGGCAGCCTAGTAGCAGGTCTTCCGTGTTTTGGTGCTAGCTGGATTTTAAAGTCTTATGGTTTGGAGGCTATCGGTTTTTGAAGGCTTTTGACTTGGAGACATTTTGAAAACTTTTGGATCTCAAGGTTCTTAGTTTGGAAGTTCGATATTGCTTCATTTCTTTGAAGACTTTCTTGGAATGCAATCACTTGTTGTTCTGTCGTGATGTTCTATTTTGAAGTTGTGTTATATGTATAAAAATACTCTGATGTCTGAGATGATGTTGTAATGAGTACTTGAATGATGTTGTATCTGGAATATTGATGTATGGCAGCCCATTTTGTTTTCCGCTGTTTATATTCATTTAATGTTGTTATAAGCTTTATCTGAACTGAAATTTGACGTTCGAATCTCCTGCAGTCGAATACAAGTGGGGTATTTGATGTCGATTTTCGAACGCTGAATTTTGGGTCGTGACATACTGCCTCTTCTTCTCCATTAGGAAGCAGGAGAGACTGCGAGTGTTTTGGTTTTTAAAATGTATATTCAAGCACGTGGAACTTTATTACTATACAAGCTATTGACTTGCTTTCAAACACATGGGAAATATGCAGATTGGTTTAAATATAAAAAGCCCTTACTTTTATTTCTATATATTATAGTATGTTAAGAAAAAGTATATTTATTATGTTTATATTTCTCCATCGGCAACCGAAGATGATTAGTACCCAAAATATATTACAAATTATATTTCTATCAATTACTTATGAATTTTACAAACAAATCATTTCTGCTTTTTTCTGTCAATGTATGTCAGTTTACAATTTTACAAACTGATTATGAAAAGAAGTCTGAACTTTAACATTTTTATATTTTCATAGTTGCAGTAAGTTAAAAACATAAAATTTTCTTAAGAATATCGTAGAATCTTTAAATTTTGATACGATTATGAAAGGAAGTCTGAACTTTAACATTATACATCTTTTCCAAAATATTAGAGAAAAATATATTGATCATATTGAACTTGTGTAAAACTCATACTCTACAATCTTACAAATGTCAATTTTGATAAATTATATGGTACAAAAGTCTAGTTACAATTTTACAAGTGTCCAAAAAAAAACTTGAAACAATCTTTAGGTATTATGAGTCAGACACATATAGCTGTTTTCATAAGTCAATGGAATAATGAACTTCCATTATTATTTGTTACTTAGTTCGGTGTTGTAATATGGTTGTTATGATATTAATATGCTAGTTAGTTCAGTGTTATAATATGGTTGTTTTGGATCATAGTATAACTTACAAACGAGATAACGAACATACATGATCCATTAATCAAACAAAATCCTGAAACAATAGCTTTTTAATAGCTTCTACCTACTTTTTTAATAATGCACAAATTCACTTCTTCACTTGTTCATTTCTTCATCTTCTTCCTCTACTTTATCAAAGCTTTTTAATGGCTTCCACCTTAGAAAATTTATAAATAAATTTTAGTGGAAAAGAAATTAAAATAATACTAGTGTATATACATATCAGATCCATCCAAAAATCACTTCAAAACACTACTTTTCCTCAACATAACCCACAACCACCACCTATTCCTCCTTTGGCTCGAGCACATCCACCTCCAAAAGAGCTAGCCGAGCACTATAAGAATAAGGAAGGTGGCCGGGAAGCTCCGGAGCAAGGAAAAGAGGAGGAAATGCGGCTGGAATTGATTCAAGAAGCTACAGAAAAGATTGGTGGAGTGGAGCCATTAGTGAGTACTTATTTGTAACATACCGCCTTCTAAGACCCAAAACTAACCGCTACTGATGCAGCAGTCATCCGTAGTTGTTATTTCTTGGCGACCAAATGCGGCATAGTTAATATTGATACACAGGAACACATGAATATTAAAAGTTTTAAACTTCCAATAAACAGAATTTCCCATTTCATGCAAACTGCAATTTAAGATTCAACTACATAATCCTAGAAGTTAACCACGTTCAGAAGATATATACATGTACAAAATACGATAAGAGCGAGATGTGAAGATGTCCCCTTATGATAATCAGAGGACTAATAATTATGAACTTCACAGTTCTTAGTACATCACAACGGAATACACAAAATAGCACCTATATAGCTAACACTGCCTCTTGCACGTCTCTGGAAGCTTATTCGTCCAAAAACCTGAAAGTCTCCCACCCTTAGACCACTCAAATTAATTTTGAGTACCCAAGAGTTTGTGGAGAAACACAAACTTCAAGTCAGGCAATAAGTCTGGTATGAATAATCCCCTATCATCTCTTATCATAAATAGATATCTAGTGAGACCATGCCGCTTAGCAGAACGGGTTTTTCCCTCACTAGTATCCCCAAAAAAAACATGCAAATCATTTACTATGCTCCTGCATTCAAAATGACTAGTCTTAAGATAATATGAAATAAAGCAATAAATCATATACATTGAATATCCTATCCAACCATTTATTAGATATCCCATCTAAAAGCAATGTATTAGATTTTCCGTCAAAAATTACTTTATTAGAGTTCCCCTCTAAAATCTTTAAAATAACCGTCTATCATAATTTAATAGGACTATCCATCCTAAATCCATTTAAAATAAATGCAGATTATCCATCGTACATTGTTTTATAAAAGTTGGTGTGGGCTATCCACTGCACACTCCATAGTTTTCCTAGGACGACTACGAACCCTTGGGTGCCAAATCCCGAGGCTAACCACCTCTAGCAAAACATTCTTTACTTTAGAAATTTGATGTGGGCTATCCACGACACATTCCATGGTTATCCTAGGTTAACCAAGAACCCAACACTTGGCCAATTAAAATATCATGATCCCCATGATTATTTATTAAAATTCATGATACCCACGATAATTTATTTTCCTTAGGTATAACACCTGCTTAACCTATTCTCATTGGTAGCCCTAATTAAGTTAAATTAAATAAAATCCCATCGATAGCCCAAATGTATATTTTTGAAAGCATATTTCTGTTTGTAACTTTAAACTATGCATCGAAAACATTAAACCACCTCGGTTGTAACGACCTAGAAATTTCGATCCCGAAATTTTCAGATAGTTAGGAAAAGAAGAAAAGAGAAAGAAGAAGAAACAGAAATGAAACACAGATTCTCACATTCGCAGCGGATAAAATATAATATCTCATAAAATAATAGTTATACAAAGAAAACTGTATCAGTCAATACATTTTAATACATCAGAATTTCAACATTTACACAATCACTGGACAGTTAAAATAACTTATCCCAGATAAATACTAATAATATACACAGCGAAATACTCTCCATACATTCCTGCCTTCCAGCTCGCCTCCTGAGCTCCAGAATGACCTTACCTGAAAATCTGTAATACTCGGTCTGACCCGAGCATTACATCAAAGTAACGCCCGGGTTAGGCTGGAAACCAGCGTGAGTAAACCCATCTAACATGGAATACAAAGCATATAACTTATATAAACCAGGGTAACTTGCATCAATATACAACTTCACAAGTTGTTATAGACAATACTTATTTCTCACATCAATTTCTAAGTACCAATTTTTTTGATTAAATAGTCCAATTCACTTTAATCATTCCATTTCAGCTTATTGATTTCACATATCAATCTATAAAAATCGAAATGGTTTCGGGTATTTACTAATACCCGACTCCGGTCTCTTCGAATCCAATGTCATCTAAACCCAAGTTATTCAATTAAATATAATTAAATTTTAATTACCAGGTAACACTTTACACAGCAATTCGTAATTGATAGATAATCACATTATCACCATCCATCCAACATTTCATATCACAAAGCAATTCATATCAGAGATATCATCCAACCCAAAACACTTATCATCATTCAACCATTTATAAACAAGATTGATCATTTCCATTAATTACGTTGATTAATGATCCTCAAATTACTTCCATTAGTTAATTATTCTTAAATTTTGTTTAATAATTAACCTTTAACTTAATTACATTCATTAATCAATCTTGATTAATCACAATCAGAAATTAACTTTCCATAATTACTCCATCAATTAAACCAACTCCTTGATTAATTATATTAATTAGTCCTTTTATTACACTGAGTAATTATCGCTTAATTTCTTCCACCAAGTGATTATCCTTTAATTACCTCCCATCAAGTAATTTCCTTTTTATTTATTACATCCAATAATTATGCACTAATTACTCCACTAAGTAATTACATCTCATTAATTACCTTAAGTAATTATACTTAACCCAACATCAAATGATTACCTTTAATTAATTAAACTTAATTAATTAACTAGAATTAACCCCATTAACTTAATTAATTACACAAATTAATTAACCTTATAATCACCTACATTGATTAATTATCCTTGATTAATCATTCTTCAATTACACTTAGGTTAATCAATCCAAATTTTAAGCATGCAACTACCCTTAATCAATTACAAGTTATTTATCTTAATTTAATTACCTAAATTAAGCATCTTAATTAATTTAAGTAATTATACTTTAATTTCCTTTGTTAATAAAACAAGATTAAATTAAGATAACTCATACATTACATTAAACTCTATTTATCTTTTGAGTTAAAAGCTTGAAAATTTGTTTATACAAAATTATCATCTTTTAATTATTTAAAGATAAATCCTTTCACTTAATTTCATTTTAATTTCCACAATCACATTTATTTGGAAACATTGTATTTGAAAACATTTAGAGGTTTATTCCATAATTTAACTAAAGCAAAATTTATAACCCGAACTAATTTTAAACAAATATGTAAACTTCGAAAAACTTTTAAAACAAAAATTCCTTTAAACATCAAATTTTAAATTAATCATTTCATACATTAAAAAAAAACTAGCTAAACTTAGTTTAAAATTTCAACTTGCTTTAAATTTTTGAAATTCATTTTTAGATTAAAAACAGAACAGAATTCTCAAATCCTGGAACCAGCTTTATACGATTCAATTAAACGCGACCATCTCTTCAAATTTCACGAACACTACTCGCGTGACCAATGCCTCGAGTCGCTCGCGCAACCATCATGAGCAATGCTTCGAGAAATCCAGGCCAACTCCTTCTTCCCAAAACATCTTCCAGATGCACGAATTCGACCGTGTACACATGCACAACGTTTTTGGTCGACGGCGACCATCCCTCCGGCCTTCACTCAGCTACCCATGACCACGATAAACAAACCCACCTTTCAGAACCACGGATTCGATGCAAAGACCAAATCGAGCAACTCGATCAAAACGATAACCCATAACCGATTGCACATTCAACGCTGGCCGTCATCTCTGACCATATTAAGCCACGCCGTTGAACCCCCACCATCACCAAAGCCTTACGCTCCACTACACAATCATCCGATCTAACTCGATTCAACATCAGTATCACATTCGATTCGAGAATCGACCACAACTCAACCACAAACTAAACCATAGATCGCCATAGCCCGCTCACCACAACAATCCATACACCAATTGACTATTTTTGCCAATATCCCTGATCATCATCCCTGCCTCAACCTAAGCCCCGACATTCCCAGTGCCGTTGATCACCATGAATCCCCCTAAAACCATTTTCTGGTTAACCCAGAATTCCTCACAGAATTTCCAACTAAAAATCATGATTTTTGTTTTAAAAACCCTGGATTTCAGAAACAATTCGGGATACATACTTGAATCAATAAAATTTCACATTTGATTTTATCATAATATTTAGAATTACTACTGAATTTTCCCAGATGCAAGCATATTTACTAATATACTTGTATGTATTTGTAATACTTGATTAAGTTTAATTAAACTATTTTGTTTGAAATTCAAATCCTAACAGTGATTTATTAAAAAGAGATTTGATTTTTGATTTTATCTTAACTCTGTAACCTGGAAACAGAGAAGCATAGGTGTGCACATTCAACAAATACAAATATACAGAGATCATACATATGCACACAATCTTCATTCATATAAACATGTTTCAGAACTTAAAACAAACATGCATACACATTTTCGAACATACATGCTAAGCAACCATCAACACAGCAATTCCCTTGCAAGAGATATTTGTTACTTAAGTTTAATTTAAATATTTACTCACAGACATTTCTAAACAAAAACAGAGGAGGCTGGGTTAGATTACTCACAGTTCAAATGTCTGGACAGAAAGCTATAAGCTGGAATTTGACAGTTGATTGAAACTTGATCTGGAATTACAATCTTGATTTGTTTTCAACTTTGAATTTGTTTTAGGTTGATGTTGAACCTTTGCTTCAGGTTGAAACTGTAACTTCTAATCTTGCTTGAGGTTGAATTTTCTTAGCTTGATAAACTTGAAGATGCTTCAGATTGTAATTGCAAAGATTTCTAGTTTGAATTTGATTCCATTGACTTTTTTTTAAGTTTCCAAAATGAAAACATGGTTTATCTTCATCCTATGTTACCTAAAATTCAAATTAAAGAAAATAAAGTTTTGTCCATTTGTATCTTTTTCTTAGCTAACACTTGTTTGATTATAGAGAGTAATATTTACATTTGTTTTAATGCATACTTTATAAATTTACAAATGTCAAGATAAAGTATTTTATGTTTTAAGCCCTTGACTAATTTATTTATAAATTTAAGTATACCCCTTTATCTTATTAAATTTATAGATTTTATTTTAAATCCTTTATTAATTTGTGAATTAAATTATCTCATCTGTACTTTAATTCTTATACTTAGATTTCAAAAGATATATTCATATCAAAGCTTAAATGTTTACATAATTTTTTTTAATGAATAATTACATATTTTGATTTATAAAATAAAATCCTTTAAAAGAAAATAATATAAAATATACTATTCTAATAAAATCATATATAATATATTTTTAAATCCAAAATGTTTTGAAATATCTATCTTTTAAATCTTAAATTCTAATCCAACTTCAAATTCAAATTCAATTCAAAACCCAATTTGAAATCAACTCGAATATATGTATATTTAATCAATACAAATTAAATTTGTAAATAATAAATTATATTTTAAATCCATTTATATTTGAAAAACATTACATTATTACTATTATTTGAAAATAACAATTTTGCCAATTTTAAATAATTTATAAAAGAGATTATTAATAGTTGAATTTATTTGAAATTTCTAGGATATCACGGATATCCTTTATTATATTTTCAAATCCATTGACACATCCTGATATCTTTTATTAACATAATTTTACTTGTTTAATATACAAATTAATATTTTAATAATTCTAATCCTATTAATTACCAACTACCAGATGCTCGAAAATCCAGATTATCACATCGGTGTCCCCAATGTTTATTTACATCCAATTTACATAAGGTCCCCCATACATATTCAAATAAAGATAAGTGTTTTATGCTATAACCCTTTGAAGTTACCCTTCAAATTAGCAAAATTTTACTTAAGGAAAAAAGGCTAAAAAAGACCTTTAAACCCCTTCGAATGAAGCCCCATTCGAAAGCAAACAAACATTCAAAGTTAGCCCCTTCGGAAGCCTTCCTTTTGAAAGCATAAGAAAATTACCTTTTGACCTTGTCGGAAGGTTTCGTTTTGACCTAGTTGAAAGGTTCTGCCTTTCGACTTTGTTGAGAGCCTAGAGTATTGTGACGATCCACATTACGGAAGGTTTTAAATCGACAATAATCCACATATATCCAACTTAAACAATCCGAAACGTAGATAATCAATGGGGTTAAGTAAGAAAATAAGAAGAGAAGAAGAAAACAAAGCACATAATCTCACAGCGGAAACGATAAAATATAATAATCAAATAAACAATTCATGAAGTTGTTCACTATACATTTGATTATAATCTATATGCATTTGTCAGAGTTATATATACATCAGGAATAAATAATTAATACAGCAGAATAGCATGATGCAGGGGATAATAATAATAGTAACATATCAAAACTCCGTCTTCATCCTCCGGAGAATAGCCTTCAATACGTTGAAAAAAAACTCAGGATTGACCCGAGCATAATGAAAAGACAAAATACTCGAATCAGAACTAAAATACTCTTATGTAAGTAAATTAATATCACAAATATGAGTGCAATAACTTAAGAGATGTTACGGGATTTTTCCATCTCCTAAGGATCCATTAAACTATTTATATATAATAGTGTACGCTATAATAGATAATGTCTATCAGTAAAATAAATATCAAAATAGCGTTAAGGCTTTACATTGATCCACCTTAACACATTTTTACAGTTTTAAACCAAAGTCGTAATGGGCTCATATAGGAATAAATATGACAAGGCACGTGAGGCAATGCCCACGGTAGAATTCTACCAGTTTACCCATTCTGGCTGGTCGTAATGCATCCATGGTCGACCGCGACAATCAATCCAACCAACAAAAGGTGTATCCATCGAATACGAAATCACAATAGTATTAAGAGGGATCAACGTCGCTAGAGGTAGCTAACCTTAATGGCCAGACATAGGCTCCTGTCTTAGTCATTTTAATTATGACATGAGTGTCAAGCCTATCCATCATCGTTCTCTTACTTCATTCCAGTAAACGTCGCCAATTCAACCACTACATTCTGGATATCATCCACCGCGTACACAGTTGTCAAAGTGGTTCCAATATTGGCAGAGAGTATGCCAATAAGAGGCCCCGGTCTCTTTAACAATCAAACGTCGTTTTACACACCGGTTGGTTCTTTTACATTTCTAAAACAATTCGTACTTGATATCAAAATATCATATTCACTTCAAGATCAATTTCATTTCGAAATTACCACATTCGCTTCAAAAATCATATTTCACTTCAAAATGTTAATTCAACTCGATACACCGATTTCACTTTAAAATTTTATTCCAATTACAATATAGGTTATGAATTCACTTTTACCCAATCCGCATTTAAATCCAAGATTTAAATATAAACATTCCACCCTTTGACCAGTTTGGATTTTAGAAAATAGATTCAAAATAATTAAATAGTTTAATAGAAAATAGTTTGAGTAATAAAATTGTTTATATAGTAAAATATTTTGGAAAATATTTGTAATTTGAATATTTAAAGAATATAGATTTTTAAATCGTTTATACTAAAATATTCATTTAAAAATAGTCTCAAAGTCCAACCAGTTCACTTTCCAAATTTTCCAATTCAAATCAGTTTCAATTTCCATTTCGATTTAATCTATTCAATTCCAATTTCGAGTCGATATTTACTTTGATTCCAAATTAATTTCAACTCTAATTTCAAATTAATTTAAAACTCCAATTCCAAATTAATTTAAATTTAAATTCCAAATTAATTTAAATTCCAATCTCAGATTAGTTTCAACTCCAATTCCAATTTAAAACTATTCCGATTTATATCAATTCCGAGTTCAATTTCCAAAATATCTATTCAAAACACTTAAATCCAATTTTCCTTCAATATCCACTTTTAAAATCCATATCTTCAAAACATAGTTAAATTTCGAACTCAATTTCAAAATATCATTTTATATCATCTTTTACCTGAAAATATTTGAAGTTCGAATAAAAGTCCAATCTTTTAAAACAAATCAATTTCTAAAATTTAAACAAAATTTCAATTTTAATTTCAAAATCTCACTTCAATTATTTAAAACAATTCTTGTTATTAAATTTAAATTTCAACGTTTCGAGTTCAAGATTGAAAATAATTCGGTTTCCATACAGTCGATTTTTATTTGTTAAAATTAAAAATCAATTTAAATAAATTCAAATCAAAATTTCAAAATCATTTAATTTAACTAATCCGGTGTCTGTATATAATTTTCTATCCTAAGGCCAAGTGAATAATTATTTCAATTTAATTACAGGGATGGATATATATCATTTCAATTCAAAATACATGCCATAGGTATATATCATTTGAACCTATTTCTAAATTTATTCAAAATAATTTAATTTACTGTTTTATATTCTGTAAATAATATACCGGGTGATAACATGATAAATAAACATCCAAAATATCAACTAAAGGCATCCATCACAACCAATCATCCTAACAGTCAATAATCACAACAAGTAACCAATTATTGATAAATTGGGGATTTTACTAGCAGTCAAATTCTAATTCAATTTTAACCGTCAATTTAAATTCTACTAATTAATTCGAATGTCGATTAAATGTCAATTTAAATTTATCCAACAACCATCAATAAATTTAAATTACTTCACGATATAAATTTTACTAACATAAAATATAATAGTCAAACATGAGCGTATAAAAACTCACCTTTTATTTGAAACCGGAAATAATTTCAGCTTCAAATAAAATCCCAATCTGACTCCAAGCCGTAGACGCCGTCGATACAGTTGCAATGCAATTTTTCTTTCTCGAATCGAACCTCGTATGGAAGATTTACGATTTTATTAATAACGATAAAATCAAAATTTTGATTAACTAAATTAAAAAATTTAATTAACATAACTAATAGCTCAATACCAATCTCCTTTTCACGTTCAAGCTCGCTTCTTCTTCCAGCTGAAGATCGCGACCTCACTGCTGCTCTTTGTTTTCACGTAAAGAATCGTGTGCCACATCTTCACGTCGTCGACCATCTGACCATCGTCTTCAGATCGCACGCTTGAACGAAGGCCCAAAACGTGACCAAAACCCTTGCCCACAGCTGCTTGATCGATGAGCTCACCATCACACCTCTGCACGACTCGCATACAGCGCCTCAATCCCCAGGCCGACATTGCGACCCTCTCTCCCCTTTATTTTTCCGATCATGCTCACCATTTCCCCCTAGATGAGCGTCGCCTCCACTCGCGTTTGCCTAGAAAATCGAAATCGTGGATCCTCTTTTTTTTGGCTGCGGCCATTATCTTTTTGCTTTTTTATTGAAATTTGATTTGAATCTAGAGATAGAGGGAGAGAGACACAGCAACAGAAGGAATGTGGGTTTGGATTCATTCAATCTGGAGTGTTTAGAAATTTTTTTTATTATTTAATTTGAAAATACCTGAGGTTTAACATCTGAAATTTCTCGAGCACCAAACAAAGCATGCCGCCTATCGTTCATAATGTTTTTTCCTATTCCGAACACAATAGAACTAGTCTTGAGGCCTAATTTGACCGTATGCGAAAGATAGCTTTTCAATGTCAATTTATTTTATCGAATTCTTAAATTAATTTCTACGCGTTTCAAGCTTGCACGGCCAAACGAAAAGCTCGATCGCTACGAAACTTGAAATCCTGTAATAACTCACTATTACGGATCTAATGAAACTGGTTTCATCGAAATTCGAGATAGTTGCCAAAATGGCCATTTTTACTCGTTAAGCAAAATGAGAAATTTTCAAAATTTAATCACTTTATATTCCATTTTAAAAGTTAAAAACCTTCATTCATATTTAAATAAAATTTAAGTCAATTTTCGATGCCATTTTCATTCACATTAAATCCAGAATTCTATTATTCAAACAATTTCCAATGTTGAATTTTCAATTAAATTATCCCATATTAAATTTAAACAATTTAAATTTCCGATAAATTACACTAATAAGTCATTAAATTTTCATCTCTAACTATATTAAATAATTATATCAAATTCTTAAATTTAAAATAGTTAAAAAATACGAGTCGTTGTATACTCCTCCACTCAAAACTTTTCGTCCTCGAAAAGGCGTTAAGTACGAAATTTAACATACAATATATTTTATTAAAATATTAACTTATAAAACATAAGCATATCATTTGCAAACTATTACTATGCTTCTACTACTCCATTCCAATATTGATTTTACATAAAATATAATTTATACAGAACAAGTTATAAAAATTTTAAAAGTTCAAAAATTTTCTAACTTCCGGAGTTGTAAAAAATTTCAACAGAGTCTCCTTTGCACAGCTCGATCGGAAATTTTTTACAATATAATATATAACACAAATATAACCAATGGATATCAAATATACATCTCATCACATGATGAGGCATCTTGAAGGGAAAAATATAAAATCGAGGTATGTAATTCGAGATAAGTATCTTATTATTAATAATACGAGTGAGTTCGCTCGTATTAAGCAAGCAAAAGCATGTAAAACCCCGCGTATGTGCCCAAACGATTTTCAAATGTACCTATCTCAACTCAATTCAAAATATTAGTGGTATATAACGATATAGAAGCATGTATAAGTCTAATATAACCGTATAACATGGATTTGAATCCAAACAATAAATACAAGCACAAGTACACAACATACAACACTCATATGCAATCAAAACAGTAATAACAGTGGTTTGCAACAAAAGAAACCATCCAACCATCAACATTCGTCCAAATAATCCAATTTAATTCATAACCATGTGAATTTACATTATCCAATGTCAATTTTTAATTTCCTTCATTTCTTATTAACATCCATTTCATTAACATTTTTATTGATTCATTTCAATTTATTTATATTCAACCAACTTTTATTCAATTAGATTCACATTCAATTTATTTACTTCCAATTGATTTGCATGCACTTATCAACATTAATGAATTTATATTCTATTAATTTAAACTCATTTATAGCTACATTCATTTTTTTTCACTTTCTTTATTTCATTTTAATAATTCTTACACTTAAGTAATTTTGTTCCATACCACATTCCATATATTTTAAATTGATTCACATTCACTTATTAATATTCATTTCGTCAATCATACAATGGATTTATATTTAATTCATTCGTTTTTATTGATTTACATTCAACTAATTTGGTTTCAATTCATTTTTTTCAATCAACCAATACTCATTGCATTCACATGTGATTTATTGCAATTCAATGTATTTACATTCAATCTATTTAATTTCAATTGATTAATATTTATTTTAGTGACATTCATTTTATTATTATTATCCAATGAATTTTTTTATTCCATTCATTTAAATTTTATTATGCTCACATTCAATTCCATTTATTTTAAATTGATACACATTCTATTAATTTACATTTGATTTATTTTATTTAATTTATTAAATTCCAATTGTTTCAATTTAATTTTTAAAAATGTTTCATATGAATTCATTTATGGACCATTTTATAAAATTATTCCACTTAACTTTGTTAAGTTAAATTTATTTCCACTTAGTATATTCTCTCTCCCTTTTTTTACTAACATCATTTACAAATTAGCTAAGTTTATTATAAATATTTTACACAACACAACTCACTTTTATTACTACTTCATATTTTAAGTTATCACTAATTCATCGATTCACTTCATTTATTCAAATACCTATTATTAATTTACTAAAGTAAATTTTATTCTATAACTCAATACATGTTAATAATTTTTCGTTCTCAATCTATTCATTCAACTTCCCTCAAGTCAACTTTAATTTATAATCTGTTCTAATAACTTATTCCATACTATATTAGTTAACATTTAGTTTTTTACTTACTCCACTTGCATTTAATCTATTTACATCTAATTTAAATTTAGTTCAATTACTTACATTAATTTTTTTTACTTACACTCATTTAATCTTTATTAAGTGAAATTCTATTTCATTTAATCCATTTCTCATTTTATTTCACTCTGATTAAAAAAAATCTTATCATTCACATTCAACAAATTTAAATTCGTTTTTAAATTATTAATTCTCAAATCTATAAGTTATATAATTTATTCATTCAAAATTTAATTTTATCTAATTAATTACAAATACCATTCATTTTTATTTAAGCTTCTTGAGTTAAATGTATTTTATTTACTTCGTTTCACTAACTCCGTTTATTTAACAATGCCAAGCCAAAAATTTTATTTGTATCTTAAAGTTTAAAATATTCATTTGTTTGCCTAACCAAAATTTAACCATTTTAAATTTGATTTATTTTCCTATTCAAATTTATAAGTTACAAACTTATTTCTTTTCTATACTATTTTAAATTTATAAGTTATAAACTCATTCCTTATATACTGTTTTCAATTATAAGTTCAAAACCTTTTTTCATATTTATTAAGTCATACTTAAAATATTTTTCACAGTTAAAACTTGTTTTAATCGAATAAATTTCGTTTGGTAGAAATTTTCACTCAGAAACTCGAAAATGAACGCTGGCGATGCTGTAGTGATCTCCAAAATTATTTCCCAACGACGAAGCGAGTTTAATGCTTAGTTCTTTCAAAAATATTTTCAAAATATTTTTCTAGTCAAAACTCTTTCAAATAATATTAATATTAATTTGAAACTCTTCGAAAACAATTTTGACAACAAAGGATTTTAAATTCTACAATCCTTAATTTTTAAAATCAGTTCCATTTATAAGCTATATTATGAATATATTTATACAAATTTTCTCACCTTGTTATCAAAATATTCCATTAATATATAACTTGGTCATTTTAATCCATTCTTATCGCAATTATATTTCAATTCAATCTAATTATCAAATGGTTCATAAAATAAAATTCATTAAATATTTGTTTCTATTTTAATTCAACCTATAACTAATGATAACTAAATATTATCATCTTTTAACAACTATCATTCAATAAAATTTATCATATTATATATATAATATAATTTAGGTAAAAATTATTTCATTTACCCATTTTTTAAGTGTTTAGAAATCCCTATCGATAACACGGCATCCCGCACACCCACCAGAATTCATAAACAACTCGATAGATAAGTAAACACAATATAAAATATTTTATAACACTAACAAGTACGCTCTCTCATATATATACACTCAAACAGACTTATTCTAGGATATTACTACCCTATCTCTATTGGTCAAACCCCACAAAGCCAAGGTTATCGCTAAACCTGGCTTTGATACCAACTGTGACGACCCATATTTCAGAAGGTTTAAATCGACAATAATCCACATATATTCAACTTAAAAAATCTGAAACGTAGATAATCAATGGGGTTAAGTAGGAAAAATAAGAAGAGAAGAAGAAAACAAAACACAGAATCTCACAGCGGAAACGATAAAATATAATAATCAAATAAACAATTCAAGAAGCTGTTCAATATACATTTGATTATAATATATACGCATTTATCAGAGTTATATATACATCAGGAATAAATAATTAAAACAGCAGAATAGCATGATGCAAGGGATAATAATAATGATAATATATCAAAACTCCATCTTCATCCTTCGAAGAATAGTCTGCAATACACTGGGAAAAAACTCAGGACTGACCAAAGCGTAATGAAAAGACGAAACACTCGAGTCGGGACTAAAATACTCTTATGTAAGTAAATTAATATCATAGATATGAGTGCAATAACTTAAGAGATGTTACAGGAGTTATTCAATCTCCTATGGATCTGTTAAACTATTTATATATAATAGTATATGCTATAATAGATAATGTCTATCAGTAAAATAAATACCAAAATAGTGTTAAGGCTTTACATTGATCCACCTTAACACATTTTTACAGTTTTAAACCAAATTCGTAATGGGCTCGTATATTAATAAATATGACAAGGCACGTGAGGCAATGCCCACTGTAGGATTCTACCAGTTTACCCTTTCTGGCTAGTTGTAACCCATCCGTGGCCGCCCGCGATAATCAATCCAACTGAAAATGGTGCACCCATCAGATACAAAATCACAATAGTGATACAAGGGATCAATGTCGCTAGAGGTAGCTAACCTCAATAGCCAGACATAGGCTCCTGTTTTAGTCATTTTAATTATGACACGAGTGTCTAGGCTATCCATCATCGTTCTCTTACGTCATTCCAGTAAACGTCCCCAATTCAACCACTACATTTCGAAAATCATCCATCGTGTACACGGTTGTCAAAGTGTTTCCAATATTGGCAAAGAGTATGCCAATAAGAGCCCTGGTCTCTTTAACAACCAAACTTCGTTTTACATACCGGTTGGTTCTTTTATTTCGAAAATAATTCATACTTGATATCAAAATATCATACTCGCTTCAAGATCAATTCCATTTCGAAATTACCACATTCGCTTCAAAAATCATATTTTACTTCAAAATGTTAATTCAACTCGATACACCGATTTCACTTTAAAATTTGATTTGAATTACAATATAGGTTATAACTTCACTTTAACCCAATTCGCGCCTAAATCCAAGATTAAAATATAAACATTCCACCCTTTGACCAATTTGGATTTTAGAAAATAGATTTAAAATAATTAAATAGTTAAAATAGTTTAATAGAAAATAGTTTGAGTAATAATATGGTTTATATAATAAATTATTTTGGAAAATATTTATAATTTGAATATTTAAAGAATATAGATTTTTGAATCGTTTATACTAAAATATTCATTTAAAAATAGTTATGTCCAACCAGTTCACTTTCCAAATTTTCCAATTCAAATCAGTTCCAATTTCCATTTCGATTTAATTGATTCGAATCCAATTTCAAGTCGATATTTACTTTGATTCCAAATTAATTTCAACTCTAATTCCAAATTAATTTAAAACTCCAGTTCCAAATTAATTTGAATTCCAATTCCAAATTAATTTAAATTCTAATCTCAAATTAGTTTCAACTCCAATTCCAATTTAAAACTACTCCGATTTATATCAATTTCAATTTCCAAAATATCTATTCAAAACACTTAAAACCAATTTTCCTTTAATATCCAATTTAAAAAACCAAATCTTCAAAACATAATTAAATTTCGAACAAAATTTCGAAATATCATTTTATATCATCTTCTACTTGAAAATATTCGAAGTTCGAATAAAAGTCCAATCTTTTAAAACAAATCAATTTATGATTCACATAATATTTCAATTATAACTTCAAAATCTCACTTCAATTATTCAAAACAATTCCTGTTATTAAATTTAAATTTCAACGTTTCGAGTTCACGTTTGAAAACAATTTGATTTCCATACAGTCGATTTTCATTTCTTAAAATCAAAAATCAATTTAAATAAATTCAAATCAAAGTTTCAAAAAAATCAATTTAAATAAATTCAAATCAAAATTTCAAAATCATTTAATTTAACCAATCCAGTGTTCGTATATAATTTTCTATCTTATGGTCAAGTGAATAATCATTTCAATTTAATTCTAGGGATGGATATATATCATTACAATCAAAAATATATGCCATAGGTATATATCATTTCAACCTATTTCTTAATTTATTCAAAATCGTTCAATTTACAGTTTTATGTTCTGTAAATAATATACATGGTGATAACATGATAAATAAACATCCAAAATATCAACAAATGGCATCCATCACAACCAATCATCCAAACAGTCAATAATCACAACAAGCAACCAATTTCATAAATTGGGTATTTTACTAGCAGTTAAATTCTAATTCAATTTTGACTGTCAATTTAAATTATATTAATTAATTCATATGTCAATTAAAATTTATTCGACAACCATCAATAAATTTAAATTACTTCATGATATAAATTTTACTAACATAAAATATAATAGTCAAACGTGAGCATATAAAACACTCGCCTTTTATTTGAAACTAAAAATAATTTCAGCTCCAAATAAAATCCCAATCTGACTCCAAGCTGTAAACTCCATCGATATAGTCGCAATGCAATTTTTCTTTCGCGAATCGAACCTCATATGGAAGATTTACGATTTTATTAATAATGATAAAATCAAAATTCTGATTGACTAAATTAACAAATTTAAAACATAACTAATAACTCAATGCCTATCTCCTTTTCAAGTTCAAGCTCGCTTCTTCTTCCAGCTGAAGATCACGATCTGACTACTGCTCTTTTTTTTACGCAAAGAACCGGTCGCCACATCTTCACGTCGCCGATCATCTGACCATCGTCTCTAGATTGCACGCCTGAACGAAGGCCCAAAACGTGACCAAAACCCTCACCCACTGCTGCTCGATCGATGAGCTCATCATCACACCGCCGCTCGACTCGCATACAGTGCCTCCATCCCCAGGTCGACATCATGACCCTTTCTTCCCCTTTTTTTTCCGATCGTGCTCGCCGTTTCCCCCTAGATGAGTATCGCCTCCACTTGCGTTCGCTTAGAAAATCAAAATCGCGGATCCTCTTTTTTTCTGGGTATCTTTTTGTTTTTTTATCGAGATTTGATTTGAATCCAGAGATAGAGGGAGAAAGATACGGCAGTAGAAGGAACGTGGGTTTGGATTCGTTCAAATTGGAGTGTTAAGAAACTATTATTATTTAATTTGAAAATACCCGACGTTTAATGTCTGAAATTTCTCGAGCACCAAAAAAAGCATGCCTCCTGTCGTTCATAATGTTTTTCCCTAACCGAACACAATGAAATTAGTCTCGAGACCTAATTAAACCGTATGCGAAAGATAGCTTTTCAAAGTCAATTTATTTTATCGAATTCTTAAATTGATTTCTACGTGTTTCAAGCTTGCACGGCGAAACGACAAGTTCGATCGTTATAAAACTGGAAATCCTATAATAACTCGCTATTACAGATCCAATAACACTGGTATCTTTGAAATTCGAGACAGTTGCCGAAATGGCTATTTTTACTCGTTAATTAAAACGAGAAATTTTCTAAATTTAATTTAATCACTTCATATTCCATTTTAAAAGTTAAAAACCTTCATTCGTATTCAAATAAAATTTAAATCAATTTTTGATGCCATTTTCATTCACATTAAATCCAGAATTCCGTTATTCAAATAATTTCCAATGTTTAATTTTCAATTAAATCATCCCATACTAAATTTAAACAATTTAATTATCCAATAAATTACACTAATAAGTCACTAAATTTTTATCTCTAACTAATTATATTCAATAATTATATCAAATTATTAAATTTAAAATAGTTAAAAAAATACGGGTCGTTACAGATGTCCCCCTATAAAACCATTATAAACTTTTCGAAAGCAATGAAACTCAAAACCTTTCAAAATCATTGAAACTCAAAACCTTTCGAAATCATCGAAGGTAACCACTTCGAAACCTTTCAAAATCAAAACCTTTCAAAACCAAAATCTTTCAAAACCAAAACCTTTCGAAGTCAAAAAACTTCAAAACCATTCAAAAACAGTGAAGTGTTGGTGTTGGAACCAACCCTTCGAAATTAATGGAAAGAGGCGGCGGCAAGTTTTATGAAACAAAAGATAACCTTTGACTCCATCTGTGTCGAAATATTTGAAAGCTGCAACTATGCTTTCGACCCTATCGAAAGCTACCCTTTCGGCTTTGTTGAAAGGTTTCATTTAAAAACAGAAAGCAAACTAATAGAACATTTTTCTTTTAAACCATTTGACAATGCCAAAAGCTCTTTTTCGAAAGCTAGCAGGTTTATTTTCTTTAGAACAAAGTTTCATCTCCTTCGAAAGTTCTAACCCTAAACCTTTCGACCCCTTTCAATTCACTACGTACCAGTTGCCAGATACCATGCGCATTGATTTTTCACCTAGTCGAAAGGATTGATACCTTTCGACCATATCGGAGGGTTTGGAATGGAGGCGGAAGCTCTTGCCGAAAGAGTTAAAACAGTGAAAATACTATTTAAAGTAGTTCTTATGTACCCCACCTGCCTTATTTGTCTAAATTTGATTGGTTGCCAGAATTTTATATTCAAAATTGCTGCCGACTATCCTTATTTGAAAATTTAAATAAATTTTAAAAGGCCTCTTTCTCCTTTATAATTATACAAAACATTTAAGTCCCATACCTTAAATAATTATATATAACTATTAAAACATAATGAAAAATCCTGAAAATATTCCTGAAAATCAATTAATATGTTCTCTTCAACATATTAAAATTTCAAAGCATATAAAAATCAAAACCACTCGAAATTTAACCAAAACCGAATAAAAATGTGTTAATTAATCCATTAACATTTAAAACACCCATGTCTTATCCAAACAAAGGTTTAAATGGTTATATCCTAACCAAGACGCAAATATAACCCATAGCCGATCCAAACAGAGAAAAATATGATGATAAACATAATTATTCACCTTGATTAGTTGATTGGAGAATGAGATAATTTCCTAGCTTTAATTCCTTAGCTTTTATCTTTAATTTGTATTCTACCTGGATCTTTTAATGACTGGCCGAAAGTTGGTGAGGAGTTATGAATGAGAAAGTGAAAGTTTATTAAGGTGCAGGAAGAGATATATACTAAGAAATGTAGCCCCATTTCCAAATTTACTGCTTAGGAAAATTCCTCCTTCCAAATTTAGTTAAGTCTTATTTTAGTTCATTCATTGAGACACGGTTATTGGATTTATTATCTCATCTCCCTAATTATTCACATTATTCTATTTTATTTATTCAATTAAATATCCCGAACAGTGTTAATTAAAAGTCAGGGACATTATAGACTCTCCTCTTTAAAGAATTTCGCCCCTGAAATTTCTGTAAGGACACAACATTAAGCATATAGCCCATGTAAGCAAAGCTGGTATAACCTGCCAGTAAAATTTTATATAAACCCTATACAGAACATACCATCAAAAATAGCTCAATAAAAGTAGTCCTAATCCTGTCTTTTGTCTTCTAAGTACAGTCCTTCACGTTGTCGCTCCATTGAACTTTCACCAACCTGACTATCTCGTCCCTTAATCTCTTCTCATCTTTTTCCACAAACACGAACTGGTTGCCTCACAAAATTCATATTCGGTTCCACCACTAAGTCCTCCAGTACATCGGAGTGATAGTAGTTTCTGGATCATAAACATACTTCCTAAGATGAGAAACATGAAACACATTGTGGATCCCGGCAAAACTGCTCGGTAAATCTACTCGTATGCGAGTCTCCCAATCCTCTCCGATATAGGAATGGTCTAACATATCTCGGTGCTAGCTTTCCGGTCTTCTCGAACCGAACCACAACTTTCATCGAAGATACCTTGATGAAAACTCTATCTCCAACTGAGAACTCTAGGTCCTTATGCCTCTTGTCTATGCAACACTTCTGCGTAGACCGAGCTTCCTTCATTCTTTCCCGTATCAACTCGATCTTTTCCGTTGCTTCTCTCACAAAATCTAGAGCGAGGACCAATCTTTCTCCGGTCTTTAACCAACATGCTAGTGATTTACATGGCCTTCCATACAATACTTTAAAAGGGCCATTTCTATAGTAGTCTAATAACCGTTATTATTATAGGAAAACTCCACTAAGTGCAGGTGATCTTCCCAAGAACCACTAAAATCCAACACACAAGCTCTCAATAGATCTTTCAGTACTTTGTTGACTCTCTTTGTCAATCTATCCGTTTGAGGAAAATATGCAGTACTCATCTTGAGCTCCATGCCTAACACACGCTATAGGCTCTTCCAGGACTCGGTAGTAAACAAAACATCTCTTCACTTACGATACTACTAGGAATTCCATGCAGTCTAATGATGTTCTTTATGAACAACTCAGCCAAAACAAGTGCCGTCCTGGTTGACCTTACTGGAATGAAATGGGCACTCTTGATCAATCTGTCCACTATGACTCATATACTTTCATTACCCGGGTTGATCTTGGCAACCCGTTAATAAAATCCATAGATATCGAGCCCCACTTCCAAACTGGAACATCCAAAGGTGGAAGCAAACCACTAGGCTTTTGATGTTTGTCTTTTACTTGCTGACAATTCAAACACTGTTTTACCCATAAGCCAACATCCCTCTTTATTCCTTCCCAGAAGAAACTTCTCTTCATATATGATACATCTTGGTTCCCCCAGGATGAATCGTAAACTTTGATCGATGACGTTCCTTAAGAACTTCCTTCCTAAGTTTTCCAACATCCGGAACATATAATCTTTCCTTCTTTCTCAACCAACCTTTATGGTCAAGAATAAAACCCTTCAAATCATCAATCTCGGTTCCAGCTTCTAACCTTCTAATCCTCTCGGCTAACACTGGATCCTCTTTCTACCTAGAAGCAATCTGTTCGATCAGAAATGGTTGAACTTTCAGACAAGACATCATGGCGATATTCCGACTAGATCCAGTAGTCGACCTCAACTACACATTGCAAGTAGCCAATGCTTCCAAGTCTTTCCACTACGCCAACATAACTAACACCACATTCTGATGTTTCTTGCTTAGCGCATCCGCCACCTTATTTCCTTTTCCCAGTGTATACTCGATGCTAAAATCATAAGCTACAAAAACTCCAGCCATCTCTACTGTCTCATGTTCAGCTCCTTCTGAGATAATAAATACCGTAGAGATTCTTGATCCATGAATATCTCAAACCTTTCTCCCAAAAGATAATGTCTCCGCACCTTCAATGCGAAAATTACCATTGCCAACATCAAATCATGAGTAGGATATCTCGCTTCATGCGGTCTAAGCTGTCTAGAATCATAGTCAATAACCTTTCCATTCTGCATTAGCACAGCACCTAACCCAGTACCACATGCATCGATATAAACTACCAACCCCTGATTCCTACTTGGAACAACTAACACAGGCGCATTGGTTAATAAATGTTTCAATCCCAGGAATGCCTCCTGGCATTTGTCAACCCAAATAAACTTCACGTCCTTCCTGGTTAGCATAGTCAAGGATGCCGCTATTCGTGAGAAATCCTTAATGAACCTTCAGTAGTATCCTGCAAGTCCAAGAAAAGTTCTAATCTCATTTACCGTCTCTAGTCTGTTCCAATTGTTAATGGCTTCGATCTTATCCGGATTAACTGCTAAACCTTCCTCGAAAACTACATGATCAAGGAACTTCTCTTCCCTCATCCAGAATTTAAACTTTGAGAACTTCGCTTTCAGCTGATGTTGCCTTAGCGTCTCTAGCACAATTCTAAGATGATCTGCATGATCCTTCTCATTTTTAGAATATACCAAAATGTCATCAATAAAAACCAACATGAACCTATCCAAGTACTCTCGGAAAACCTGGTTAATCAAATCTATGAAGAAAGCTGGCACATTTGTAAGCCCAAATGGCATAACCAACCATTCATAAGACCCATATCTGGTTCTAAACACCGTCAAAGGAATACTGTCCCCTGCTACTCTTAGCTTATGGAAACTTGTCACAAAATTCAGCTGGAAAAACACTCTATTTCCACTCAACTGATCGAATAAGTCGTCGATCCTTGGCAACGGATACCTATTCTTGATCGTCCTCTCATTCAGCATATGATAATCGATACTTATCCTTAACGACCCATCTGGTTTCTTCATGAATACCGCGACCATTCCCTAACGCAAACTGCTTGGCTGGATGAAATCCTTTCCTTCCAATTCCACAAGATGCACCTTTAATTCCTTCATCTCGGTTGGTGACATCCTGCTAGGTGGTCTACTTACGGGTTCAGCTCCCGATACAAAATTTATCCGAAACTCGATTGCTCTTTTCGGCGGCAAGCCCGAAGCTGGTTCAAACACAACTGCAAGATCTCTTACAACATAAACCTGCTTCAACTCTGCTTCCCATGGCACCCACTAACACATAAGCATTTCCGTCCAAAGTCCTTACTGAGTAAATAACTCAGTTACAGCTATTAGGGTGCTTCTATGATATTTCTCCCTCTTGGAAAAATATCGTAGCATCATATCTATCTAACCAATCCACACCCAATATGACCCGGAAACTCACGAAATCAAAAATATATAAACTGCATGCAAATATATGACCTAACAAATCAAGTTCTAACTGGTCATATCTCATTCCCAGAGTTGCATACCCTCCTATACGATTCAAAACCCTTAAAGGAGTAATAAGGTATAAATGTTTCAAACATAAGCAATCTACCAAATACCGAGATATAAAGATGCACCGGTATCAAAAAGTATAATAACTGGAGTACTATGAATCATAAGCATATCTTCCATCACAACTTTTCCTTTCTCAGCAGCCGTTGGTCTAGAGGATGATGGTTTCAATGCTAAAACCTTTCACTTTTCAGCTTTAGCACCCTCAGTACACTTGTCCTTGTAATGAACCATAGTTGTAGCACTTTACATTAGGCCTCACTACAAATGCTCTTCTATCACCCGAGCGACACTCATTAACATAGTGCCCCTTCTTGTCACACTTGTAACAGAAAATATCAGCCTCTCTCTTCTTGGCTGCTGCCCCCGATTGGATTCCTTTCTTCTTAAAGAACTTTCGCTTCTTACCCTAAATTTTTTGAACCTTAGCCGGTTTCCCCTTTCCAAAAGTAGAAAGCATCTCCTCATTCCAAATAGCCATCTCAACAACTGTATGACAAGAATCCTGGAGGATTGGCATGGTTGCTATGGCAATCTCAGGATTCAACCCCCTGATAAACTTATCATTCCTTCGAATGATGGTATCAATAGTAGCACATCCATAACATGACAACTCGTCAAATTCCGTTGCATACTTAATTACCGATCTACCCCTTTGGAATAAATCTACAAATTTCCTGTGCAATGTTGACTTGGCAACCTCCAATAGAAATCTTTCTTCGAACCTCCTTCAAAATTCACCCCAAGTTAAGTCTTACTCTGGCTCTCCCACGGTAACTCCGTTCCACCAAAACAACATTGCTCCCTGCAATTGCCTTGAAGCAAGTCTTTTCTTCTGCATATCTATTAAGCCAGGATCTGCAAATATTCTGTCATTGAGCAATAGTCAGTTTTCCACTCCTAATGCATCCTCGGTTCCCAAAAAAGGCTTCCCTCTAAGACTAGCATAATCCCTGCTCAGCTTGGCATAATTATTGCCAACTGGGACTATCGGATTAGCTCCTTTAACATTCCCTATAGCCACTCCCGCAGATGCTTCAGCTTGCATCACATTTATGAAGAATTGATACATTATCCCCATATCAACCAGCGGAATCTCAGCACGATATTAGCATTTGCACCTGGGTTTGCATTTGCCTGTCGACCCAAGTAGCTCCTAGTATTAGGTCAAACATTTCCACTTATTGTGATGCATCTTCCACCTTGATTCACTCTTCCGTTTCCTGCCTCCATATCTTGCTTCCCTCCTACCTAAAATCCAATCTTTGTAAGATACAGAAGAACAATCTAAGAGAATAGGGAATACATACTTAGGTATTTATATCAAAGTACACATACGTTATTATAATGCTTACCTAAGCCCAACCATATTTTAGATTCATTAGATTATGCTTTAAAAATTTTTTAAGGTTTAAATTCCTTTTAAGTACATAAACCATGCTCTGATACCAACTTGTAACATCCTGCCTGCTGAGATCCAAAACTAACAGCTATTGATGTTGTAGTCATCCGTAGTTATTGTTTCTTGGCGACCGAATGCGGCATAGTTAATATTGATACATTGGAACACATGAATATGAAAAATTTTAAACTTCCAATAAAAACAATTGCCTATTTCATGCAAATTGTGATTTAAGATTTAATCACATAATCCCATACGTTAACCACGTTTAGATCACATATATATATATATATATATATATATATATATATATAAAATACGACAAGAGCAACATATGAACATGTCCCCTTACGATGATCAGTGTGACGATCCACCTCCTCGACTCTCAGAAATTGACACTAATACATCCTCGGTATTCACGTGCCGTAAACCCAAGTGCCGAGGAGGCAGATTATCATGGAATAGAGAAATAAAAATACAAGATAGACAATAATAGAATCTCACATCGTATTCAACACATAATTATACATATAAGTAGTACATGCAATTACTCCTAATTGTTCCATCAAAGTTATGACACGTGCTAACCCAACTAGGATAGTTATAACGACCTATCCTTACAGTGCTGGTAAATACTAAAACATAATACAGGACAAATGACTTCAACAAAAGACCCAAAATGCTCCATGCTCCATACCAAAATGCTCCAAGCATACCTAACTAGTTGGCTACCTAGGAAAATAGGGCATCTAGAGTTTAAGGGGAAAAGGAAATAAAATTCGGGTCAGTCATAGGACTGGTGTGAGAAACTCAAAATACGATGTTTGAAAGCAAAAGGCATCTCAGAAGACCACGCCGCACATAAAAACAGAACAGGTTTTTACCTTATAATAACCAAAACATTTGCAACGCAGAATATGAGGATATTATTTTTTATGACATTCTTTTGAAAACGCTTTTCAAGTAAGTATAAATAATCTTAGCCGAAAATGTTACTTAAATTCCAGCATACTAGACTCTACAATCAAATATGAAGGCACTTATTGGAGAATGGATTTTCATACAGTGACAAGGTGAGGGACTACCATCCGACAGTACATCTCTAGAAAAATGCACCCGAGGCTCCAACCTCTACTAACACAGAACCGGCCAACCTATACCATAGATAGTACCGAATATGTCATCATCTCGGTTGTTCCCGACTTACCTGAGAGCTCTCTTTGCATACACCACATTAATTTATAACTCGACATCATAGTGGGAATAAATATATCTAGAAAGGTGATGACTATATCCTTATGGGAGCTACCCACTTAACTCTGCCGCATCTACCCTGTTTTTGTCATTTTCAGGTGACGAGGCTCGAGCTAACGATTACCTTACTCATAGCACATTCCACTTTACATGCCACATTGCCAATCCATAATCACACAACTGATTTCTACAAACGTATAACTCCTTAGCTCGTATGTCTTAGGAAAGGATGTTAAGCTAAGAGAAGTTGCCTTCTCTGCCACTAATCAGATGATACGTTCATAGAAACCAACTAATGTAATCACAATTGCAACGTTAAACATCCGTTCATGCAATTTGTCCAGGAACAGGACAAACCGAAGGCACTCTCCTACCACATCCCATCGAGAGTTACTCCTAGGATTAGTAGCGATTAGTCCTTGAATTGGATATTTCATAACGAAGAGACTACTGATACTATATGTATATTGGGAGTTTATCCCCAAATGATAAGTAAGCAGTCCTTCATTACAAAAATCCTTAATATCATATCCATGTTTTCGCTTTGAATACATAAATTGGTTCGAAGTGGTCTTCGGATAGGAATTACCCAAATCCAACCTCGGTTCTTATGAAGCAATCATCGATTATGTGATTATCAATCATGATTCAATTTAATTCATATTTTTATTCATTTATAGATATACCTTACAGATATATTCATTGAAATATTTCTTTATTTTTTCAGAGTATATGGAATCATCTAGCCTCAGTTATAAAGTCCTTTTGGTTAATTTAAAACTTTTTAAATCGTGGAATAATTCCAAGGCCTTTCATATTTTACTTAGAAAAATATTTCCAATTCATTACATTTAAATCTGAAACAAGACTTTCTAATTCAAAACTCATAATTTTAATTTGATTAAAAACATGTTATCTAGGATGTTAATCCAAAACCAGTAAATGTTAAGTGAGCAGTATATATAGAAATCATCTAATTCTATTCAATATCAATTCCCGTATTCAAAAAATACTACGGGTGGATTAACGATGAAAGCATCCTTTAAATTCCATGAATAGTATAAGTTCCCTCTTCGGGCTTTAAAATTAAGTACAAAAAGATTATCTCTTCAAGTTACTTATATTTAGAGAATTATATTCTTTAACCTAGTAAAATTTTGACCCAAGTAAATCAAATTTACAATACCATCCATTGGGCCAGTCCGGATAGCCAGGGAGAGCAGGAAACTAGTTTTCTAAATTGAATCTTAGACACTATCTCTCTGACACCCATTAGGCAGTCAAGTAATTTGATCGACTCTAAACCATTTAATATTCAACCACTCCATAAATCATTTAAACCATATTTAAAATACTTCATTAATCATTTGAATATATTACAAAATATTTGGAAAAGAACGGTCGCGTTTAAAACTACATTTCAAAAGTTATAGAAAAGTGCTGCGGAAAGTGCTTTTTAAGTTATATTGATCAAAACGACTCTTTTTTTTCATTTGGAAACTCATTTTTTATCACTTTTAAAACATTTTAAATTATTTTTAGAATTTATTTCACATTTTTAAATAATTTTAAAGAGGTTTAACATTCTATATACACTAATTCATTAAATAAAGGAAAGTGATTTCCTTTGTGCTTATCGACGTGTATTTCCATGGCTTGCATATATATTCAGCATTCATATTGAATAAACATCATCAATAATCATAATAAAACATATATAACATCCAATAGCATATAACATGATAGTTTAGGAGTTTACTCGCCTCGGGTTTAAGCGACTAGCTAAAAATTGGCTATAGCTTTGCTAACTCGAACGTTTAGCTCACGATCACTTGGATTATTACTTCTACATGGCCCGTCCTATGGATGAGAGGATAGAGTTTATCGAAGCCATTAAAGTAGAGGCAAAGAAGAAGCAGAAGATGGAATGAGATGTGTGAATTTGTGAAGCCTTATGGTCTTATTTATAGCCTTAGGAAAATGTAGCAAATTAGTAAATTACCCTTAGATATTATCAAAATATCTCTTACACCACACCACTTCAACATCAAATCCTTGTCCCCATACTCAAGTGCATGCATTAATGAGATGTAAAGTGATAAGACATATTTCAAAAATATCTTAAGATGGAATGACATGCATTAATGGAAGATTTGATGTTTGCTTTCCATATGTTTCCCTTTTCACTTACTTTTGTAAAAATATCTTAGATATTTTCTTTAGCTTTGATTTGACTAATTGTAATACACATATGTGCGTATATGTATATGTGTGTTCATGTACAAACAATATTGGAACAACTTAAGACAATTTCCATTTGTCAAACCGTTAAGATTTCGGGATCTAATTTCCAGTCATACTTTTTCAGTTTTTAATTCAAATTGTTTATTTATGCAAACAAAAGTTGAAAATAAATTTATTATCATCTTTAACAAATTAAAACAAGTTTATTTAACTTATAAAGCTATATTTAAAATTAATTAAATATTCCATTTTCAAAGTGGTAAAATTTCGGGTCGTTACATACTTCCCCTCTTAAAAGAATTTTGGCCTCGAAATTAAAGATAATAACAAGATAACTCGAAGAAAAATATATATAATGAAGTGGTATACATGTATAGGATATAGCAAGTGACATCACCATAAGCTGGAGAGTACACCATACACATAAAACTATGTATCCATTCTAAACTCAGGGTAGGCTTTACACATTCTTTCCTCTGTCTTCCATGTGCAGTCTGCTGCATCACCACTCTATTGGACTTTAACCAATCTTACAACCTTCCTCCCTAATCGCTTCTCTTAATGATTTACGATTCGCATTGGTCGCCTGATAACCACCAAATTTGGTTCAACTTCTAAATCTTCTTAAGTAGTTGTTTCTATAATTTTCTCTGGATCATGCACATATTTTCATAGGTGAGATAGATGAAAGACATTGTGTACACCAGATAACCTTTCGAGCAGTTCCACACGATAAGCTAGTTGGCCAATCCTTTCGAAAATAGGAAAAGGTCCAATAAATTGAGATGCTAACTTCTCTGTCCGACCAAATCTTACCACTCCTCTCATTGGAGAAACTTTTAGGTGTACATAATCTCCAACCGAGAACTCTAAATTTCTTCCCCTTTGATCAGCATAGCTCTTCTTCCTAGTTTGGGCTTCATTCATTTTTTTCTATTATATCAACCCTTTCCGAAGCTTCTCTAATCATGTCAGGACCTAGTACTGATCGATCTTCGGTCTCGATCCAACATGCCGGGGATCTACACGGATGACCATACAAAGCTTCATACGGGGCCACGCTAATACTAGCCTGATAACTATTATTGTAAGAGAAAGCTAACAGATGAAGGTAGCTTTCCCCTGAACCTCCATCTAAGATGCAAGCACTTAGAAGATTCTCCAACACTCGATTTACTCCCTCAGTTTGTCCATCGGTCTGGGGGTGATATGCGATGCTTATGTTTAGCTTAGTTCCTAAAGTTGTTTGCAATGCCTCCTAGAACTTACTGGTAAAGATAGGGTCTCGATCACTGACTATACTACCGCAAACACCATGCAATCGAACTCTTCTGTCATGTATATATCTGCCAGACTTGTAGCAGTTCTCGTTGGTTTTACAGGGATAAAATGTGCACTCTTGGTTAATCGATCTATGATAACACAAATGCCTTCATTCCCTTTCTTGATCGGGGTAAGCCATCGATGAAATCCATCGTTATTTGGTCCCATTTCCAAGTCAGAATATCAAGAGGTTGCAGTAATCCAGTAGTCTTTTGCTGATCACTTTTGATAAGTGGACAATTTGCACATTTGCTAATATGGATAGAGATATCCCTCTTCATGCCATCCTACCAAAAAGTTCTCTTCATATCTTGATACATTATAGTAACCCCAGGATGTACAAAAAGTCGAGAATTATGACATTCTGTTTAAGCTTCTTGCCCCATCGCATCGACATTGGGAACACATATCCTTCCATTCATTCTTAAGATTCCCTGCTTGTCTACTTCGAATCCTATCCATCTTCCTGGTATTATATTCTCCTCTACTTCCCTAGCTATTCTTGAAATGATTGGATGCTTGAGCTGACTCACTTTTTTACGATTAATCAAGGATGTATGTACTATAAATTAAGCTATAACGGCATGCCTTCTGCTTTGCACATCCGCTACTACGTTGGATTTCCTAGGTGTTTATAAGATATCAAGATCATATGATGTAAGAAATTCTAACTAATGTTGTTTTCTCATATTTAAGTCCTTTTAGTGAAAAGATACTTCAAAGATTTGTGATCCGTGAAGAGCTCGAACTTTTCACCTAGTAGATAATGCTCCATATTTTTAATGCAAACACAACGACTAATAATTCTAAGTTATGTGTTGCATAATTCCTGTCATGAATCTTTAGTTGTCTACTTGCATAAGCGATGACCTTTCCATACTACATCAGAACAACACCTACTCCTTCCCCACAAGCATCAGTATATACAATTAACCGCCGTCTTCATCAGCAATTGCTAGGACTAGAGCGGTAGTTAACCTTCTCTTGAGTTCCTTGAATGCTTCTTCACATTTTGGTGTCCATTCAAATTTAACGTCCTTCATAGTAAATTTTGTTAGATGGAAGGAAATTTTGGAGAAGTCTTGAATGAATCTCCGGTAATATCCTATCAATCCTAAGAAGCTACGGATGTCCTTCAGGGTTTGTGGTTGCTTCCAATCTTGTATAGCTAATATCTTTTGTGGATCTACTGGTATCCCTTCTCCTGACACAATATGCCCAAGGAATCTTACTTCTTTCTTCCAAAAGTGACATTCGAGAATTTAGTTTTAAGTACATTTCTCCACAATATTTCCACCACAATCTCCAGATGCCTTTTGTTTCCTCAGTTTTGGAATAGATACGAATATCATCAATAAAACCCAACACAAATTTGTTTAGCACATCTTTGAATACTCTATTCATAAGGTCTACAAAATAGGCGGGTGCATTATTCAACCCAAAAGGCATAACTACCATTCGTAAAAGCAATCTGGACCCCTAAATGCAGTTAATGGAATGCCATCCTCAGCTATTCTTAGTTGATGGAATCCTGTGGCTAAATCCATTTGGGAGAATACTCAGGCGCCATGAAGTTGATCAAATAAGTCATCTATGTGAGGCAGAGGATACTTATTTTTAATTGTTTGCTTATTTAGTTCTCGATAGTCAACACAAAGCCTTAGGGAGCCATCAGACTTAGCTATAAAAACTACCGTTGCGCCCCAACTTGAGCGACTAGGTCTAATTAGTCCTTTTTTAACAACTCATCAGTTTGGTTTGCCAACTCAATCTTTTCCTTCGGGGCCATCCTTCGAACAGGGTGAATAACGGGTTTTGCACCAGGAATCAAGTCAATTCGAAACTCAATTTCCCAATGCGGGGGAAAACTTTTAACTTCCTCAAAAACATCCTGAAATTCCTTGACAACTGGTATTGTCTCCAAATATTTTTGGGATGAATCAAGCGCATACATGAAACTATCCCTTATCGGACTAGGTTCTTCATAAGATATTTCTATAAACTTCCCGAAGTTGGTCCACAAAGTTGCCGTCCTTTTAACACAATCAAGGATAGCTTTATTCTTGAATAACCAATCCATACCGGCCAAAACTTCAAATCCAATAAAGTCAAAAACAAATAGGTTGCATGAATTTTTTTAGGAGAAGTGAGTAACTCTGATGTTTTCATAAATCATACAAAGATTAATTGTACTGCCTATGGGATTTGACACAAAAATAGGGTATTTACTACTTTTGTGCTCAGTTTAAATCTATCAACCAGTCCTTTAGCAATAAATATATGGAAAGCCCCAGTATGAAATAATACTTTAACTAAATCATCATTGGCATAAATATTACCTTCAAGAACACCCTTGCCTTTCACATCAGTAGAGGTTGAAGGCTCATCTTTAATAGCATAAAACTTAACATGCTCTCCTTTCTTCATCAACATGCACTTGTTCTTCCAATAGTCGGGTTGATGATAGTTATGGCGGAGGCTTTTCTGCACCATAGGAGAGACGGTTCCTTTCGGTTGCCTTTGAACCTTGAGTCTCCTGCAGTACTTTGAATAATGTCCTATCTTTCCACAATCACAACATTCAACATCTTTAAAATGGTTTTCCTAAGGTCCTCCTCCGGCATTGCCTTAACATGGCTTCTTTTTATTGTTATTGAACTTCCTCTGATTGTTGTTGTTTTGGGTTGTGACTGGATTCCTCCTATCCAAAGCTTCATAATGGAAACCCATGTCTATGAAATCCATAAAGATTCCTTTAACATGGGCAGTCATCCTATCCGGATGCTGCTCCTTCATCCCAGAAATTAACATCTTGTTTTCTTCAGAGGCGTGTCTATCAATCCAGGCCCAAAGCGAGACAATTTATTGAATTTGTGCAAATACGCTTCCGCAGACATTGCTTCTTGTTTTAGATCCATGAAACTTCTATAGAGGCGGGATTTTCCAGCGGCGGGCATGTATTGCTCTTCAAAAAATTCTTTAAATCTTGCCCAAGAGAAATTATCTTCAGATTCATTAAGAGTAATGGACTCCCACCAAGATAGAGCCCCATCCTTCAATTGCCAAGAGGCTAAGAACCTCTTTTGATTATCATCAATGTCTAATAATTTAAAGATTTTTTCACAGGATCTTAGCTGGGATAGAACTTCAATAATAGATTATGTGCCTTGGATTGGCTTTCCTCCCAAGTTGGTAGAATCTTTGCAAAGAGTGGCAAAGTTAACTTGAGGTGGCACGGGAATTACCGCTTCCTCAATTACTGTAGCATTTGATCAACCTTTAGTGGTCGTAGTGTTGCTAACTCCCCTTCGTCCTCTTCAATTACTCATCTCCTACTATCTGCATATAGTAAGGGAACATCGTTAAAAATATAGACGAAATTATTTTAGGGAATTGGTATTAACTCGAATAAACTTATTTGGATAAAAATTTCAAATATGCGCTCTCTCAGACTAAAATCATTCTAGGGTAATGCTAACCGCATCTCTAATGAGTTGACTCCACCTAGACTTAGGTATTCACTCAACCATAAGCTCTGATAACAAATGTATCGACCCACCTCCTCGACTCTCAGAAATTGACACTAATGCATCCTTGGTATTCACATGCCGTAAATCCAAGTGTCGGAGAAGCAAATTATCATAGGGTAAAGAAATAAAGATAGAAGATAGACAATAATAGAATCTCACATCGTATACGACACATAATTATACATATGAGTAGTACATGAAATTACTCTAAATTGTTCCATCAAAGTTATGACAGGTACTAACCTAAGTAGGATAGTTATAACGACCTATCCTTACAGTGCTGGTAAATACTAATACATAATACAGACACAACGGAGAGTGACAAATGACTTCAACAAAAGACCCAAAATGCTTCTAGCATACCTAACTAGTTGGCTGCCTAGGGAAATAGGGCACATAGAGTTTAAGGGGAAAAGAAAATAAACTCTAGGTCAGTCATGGGACTGGTGTGAGAAACTTAAAATATGACGTTTGAAAACAAAAGGTATCTCATAAGACCGCACCGCACGTAAACATGAAACAGGTTTTACCCTATAATAACCAAAACATTTGCTACGCAGAATATGTGGATATTATTTTTTATGACATTCTTTTGAAAACACTTTTCAAGTAAGTATACATAATATTAGCCGAAGTTGTAACATTATTAAATTTCAGCATACTAGGCTCTATAATCAAATCTGAAGGCACTTATTGGAGAATTGATTTTCGTACAATGACAAGGTAAGGGACTGCCTTCCGACAGTACGTCTCTAGAAAACTGCACCTGAGGCTCCAACCTCTACCAACACAGAACCGGCTTGCCTTTAACATAGATAGTACCAAATATGTCATCACCCCGGTCGTTCCCGACATACCCGAGAGCTCTCTTTGCATACACTACATTAATTTAAAACCCGACGTCATAGCGGGAATAAATATATCTAAAAAGATGATGATATATCCTTATGGGAGCGACCCACTTTGCTCAGCGCATCTAACCTATTTTTTTCATTTTCGGGTGTCGAGGCTCGAGGTAACGTTACCTTACTCATTACACATTCCACTTTGTATGCCACATTGCCAATCCATAATTACACAACTAATTTCTACAAACATATAACTCCCGAGCTCATATGTCTCAGGAAATGGTGTTAAGCTAAGAGAAGTTGCCTTCTCCGCCACCAGTCAAATGATACGTTTATAGAAATCAACTAATGTAATTGCAATTGCAACGTCAAACATCCATCCATGCAAGTTGTCCAGGAATAGGACAAAGCGAAGGCACTCTCCTACCACATCCTACCGGAGTTACTCCTAGGATTAGTAGCGATTAATCCTTGCATTGTATATTTCATAACGAGAGACTACTGCTACTACATGTATATAGGAAGTTTATCCCCAAATGATCAAGAAGCAGTCCTTCATTACAAAAATCCTTAATATCATATCCATGTCTTTACTTCGAATATGTAAATTGGTTCGAAGTGGTCTTGGGATAGGAATTACACAAATCCGACCCCGTTTCTTCGAGCAAATCATCGATTAAAAAGATTTAAGTTCATATGTGATTATCAATCATCATTCAATTTAATTCATATTTTTATTCATTTATAGATATACCTTAGAATGTATTCATTGAAATATTTCTTTATCTTTTTCAGAGTATATTGAATCATCAAGCCTCGGTTATCAAATCCTTTTGGTTAATTTAAACCTTTTTAAATCATGGAACAATTCCAAATCCTTTTATATTTTACTTAGAAAAATATTTCCAATTCATTTCATTTAAATCTTAACAAAAGTTTCCTAATTCAAAACTCATAATTTTAATTCGATTAAAAACATGTTATCTGGGATGTTAATCCAAAACCAGTAAATGTTAAATGAGCAGAATCTATATAAATCATCTAATTCTACTCAATATCAATTCCTGTATTCAACAAATACTATGGATGGAATAACGGTGAAAGTACCCTTTAAATTCCATGAATAGTATGTGTTCCCTCTTTGGGCTTTAAAACCAAGTACAAGAAGATTATCTCTACAAAATTCAAGTTACTTATATTTAGAGAATTATATTATTTAACTTAGGAAAATTTTGATCCGAGTAAATAAAATTTACAGTCCCATCTGTAGGGCCAGTCCGAATAGCCAGGGAGAGTAGGAAACTGGTTTTCCAAACTTAAGCCTAGGCACTATCTTTTTGACACCCATAAGGTGGTCAAGTAACTTGATCGACTCTAAATCATTTAATATTTAACCATTCCATAAATCCTCAAACCATATTTAAAATACTTATTAATCATTTGATATATTGCAAAAGATTTGGAAAATAACGGTCGCGTCTAAAACTACGTTTCAAATGTTATAGAAAAGTGCCGTGGAAAGTGCTTTTTAAGCTATATTGATCAAAACGACTCTTTTTTTCATTTGAAAACTCATTTTTGTCACTTTTAAAACATTTTAAAATATTTTTAGAATTTATTTCATAGTTTTAAGCAATTTTAAGGAGATTTAACATTCTATATGCACTAATTCATTAAATAAAGGAAAGTGATTTCCTTTGTGCTTGTCGACGTGTATTTCAACGACTTGCATATATATATTCAACATTCATATTAAACAAACATCATTAATAATCATAGTCAAACATATATAATATCCAATAACATATAATATGATAGTTTAGGAGTTTACTCACCTCGGGTTTAAACGACTAACCAAATACTGGCTATAGCTTTGCTAACTCGAACTTTAGCTCACGATCACTTGGATTATTACTTCTAGATGGCTCGGCCTATGGATGAGAGGATGGAGGTTATGGAGGCCATTAAAGTAGATATGAAGAAGAAGAATAAGATGGAATGAGATGTGTGAATTTGTGAAGCCTTAGGGTCTTATTTATAGCCTTAGGAAAATGTGGCAAATTACTAAATTACCCTTAGATATTATCAAAATATCTCTTACACCACATCACTTCAACATCAAATCCTAGCCCCCATATTCAGGTGCATGCATTAATGAGATGTAATGTGATATGACATATTGCAAAAATACTTTAAGATGGAATGACATGCATTAATGGTAAATTTGATGTTTGCTTTCCATGTTTTAATGGTGATTAGATGTTACCTTTTTCATTTAATTTTTGTAAAAATATGTTAGATATTTTCTTTAGCTTTGATTTGACTAATGGTGATACATATATGTGTGTATATGTGTATGTGTGTGCAGGTACAAACACTGTTGGAACAACCTAAGACAATTTTCATTTGTCAAACCGTTGAGGCTTCGGGATCCAATTTCCAGTCATATTTTTCAGTTTTTAATCCAAACTGTTTATTTATGTAAACAAAAGTTGAAAATAAAATTCTTATCATCTTTAACTAATTAAAACAATTTCATTTTAACTTATAAAGCTATATTTAAAATTAATTAAATATTTCATTTTCAAGTGGTAAAATTTCGGGTCGTTGCAATCAGAGAGCTAAAAAATATGGACTTTACACTTCTTAGTACATCACAGCGGAGTACACAAATTAGCTCTTACATAGCTAACACTGCCTCCTACACGTTTCCCGAAGCTTACTCATGCAGAATGTAAAGATATAATTTTCTAAACATAAATAACTTGGATTTTGTAGAGATAATCTTCTTGTACTTGGTGTTAAAGTCCGAAGAGGGAACTTGTACTGTTCGTGGAATTTAAATGGTGATTTCGCCGTTATTTCGCCCATAGTACTGGTTGAATATGGTAATTGATATTGAGTATAATTGGATGATTTTTATAGATTTTGCTCACTTAATATTTACTGGTTATGGATTAACATCCTAGATAACATGGTTTTAACCAAATCAAAGTTTTGAGTTTTCAATTAAGAAATCTTTGTAAAGATTTAAATAAATGGTTTGGAAATATTTTAATTTCTATACTTGAATTTATTGTTTTGGGTTGTAGTAAACTATGTCTTAAATAACATCGTTTTTAACCCATTTAAAAGTTACGTTTTTGACACAAGAAATCTTTAATTAAGATTTAATAGATGATTTTGAAATATTTTCCTAAGTAAAAGGTTAATTGTTTTAGAATTATTCCAAGATTTAAATGGTTTGAATTTACCAAATGATTTGATAAATGAGGCTTATTAATTCCATGTAACGTTAAGAAGATAAAGGAATAATTAAATGAATATATCTCTAAGAGATTTTATGAATGGATAAAAAGATGAATTAAATTGAATGATGATTAATAGTCACACATGAAATTAACATCTTTTTTATCGATGATTGGTTCAGAGGACCGGGGTCAGATTTGGGTAAATCCTATCCGGTAACCACTTCGAACAAATGTATATGGTTGGAAATGAAGACATGTTGAAGATGATGATTATTGAAGACCGAAGATCTACATAACGAAAAGACTGCTTGTTGACATTCTCTTGGTCACTTCTAATATAGAGACATTTATTATAGCAGGGGTCCTATCGTGTTTTGAAATCTTCGGATTGTAAGGACTACTCGCTACTAAGGGTAGTAGGAGGAGTGCATTCGGTTTCGTTTAGTCCCAGAACGAACTTTTATGGAGGAATGTCAGACAGTGCATTTCTGATCATATTAATTGATCACTATCAACGTATTATTTTCTTGGTAGCGAAGAAAGCAACTTCTCTTAGCTTAACACCCTTTCCTGAGACGTACGAACTCAAGAGTTATATGTTGGTAGAAATCAGTTACGTAATTAAGGAATGGCAATGTGACATTATAATTGGAATATGCTTTATGGAAGAATAAAGCGTGGCTTTGTGAATATCAAAGCATGGTTTGTTAAAATTGAGCGTAGCCTTACGAGTCTCACGTGCTCACATCCTAGAGATGATACGGGTAATTATGCAGTCTGCAGGACATACATTTCAAGCTATCAATTATATGAGTATGGAGGAGTCCAGTGGAATATGGATCCTCAAAGCATTTATTGCACCATTTATTTGAATATAGTAGCTAGCTTGCGAAAACTTATAAGGCTACCGAGTATTGGTGGTGTAGCAAGTGCAGTTCTAAGTGACTTGCTTGAGAAAAGCGGTTAAGGCTTCTGAGGAAACTATGTTTTTATGCGTGGATCGAAGGAAAAAGGCTACTGTTCCCTATCATGTTGGAAATCCAATTCCAATACGAGCTTTACGATTTTAATTGTATTCCCAAAATAGCTGTAAAGCTTTGCAAACATTTCAGCTACCCCTTTGGTATTATATATTCCTTTGGTATATTCCACTGACATAATCCAGATATATTACCATAGACTTAGTCTGGATATTGATACTTTATTTGGTATATTACTTGAAAAGTATTTTCAAAAGAATGTCATTAATAATAATATAAAAGTGTTTTTCAGTATAAAGTTTCGAGTATCTCATGCTGGTTTATCAATGGTTTTTAAGATATCCTTCTTTTCAATGGTTTTTATTTACATCAACATCTAAAATTTTGAGTTTCTCATGCTGGTTTATCAAGCCTAATCCCGGTATTTTTAATACTCGGGTCAGAACCGAGTGGTTTCAGGTTTACTTGAAGAAACTTGGAGTTTCCAGAGGAAAGCTGGAGATCTTCACCCACATATGGACGTATTCTATTATCCACTGCATCAATTGCATTTGTTTTTATTTTTTAACATTTGTATGGATAGGGGTTTATAACTGTCCAGGCTGAATCTAGTTCAGTCTCTGATATTGTATTCAAAATTTTCTGTTGTAAAGATTTTATATTGAAATAATATATGTTATTCCATTTGTGTGAGATTCAGTTCTATTTTTATTTTCTTTTTCCCCTAACAATCAGGCTATTTGGCACTTGGAATTGTAGCACGAGGATGTATAAGTGTCGATTTTTGAGGGCTGAAAACTTCGGTCGTTACACAAGCAGTGACTATTGAGTTCAGTGTATGCTATCTTCAATATATATGTATGTGTATGTGCGCGCATGCGCGTGCGCTCATGCACTCTGTCTTCTACTAACACAGATGACGTTGAATGAATGACTACTAGGCACAACTATAGGAATGTTCATTGCTTCTAAACTGTAAGGTTAAATGTATATATTATTATGTGTATTTGTATGTATATGTGTGTGTATGCGCTCTGTCTTCTACTAATAACTGCTAGAGGCATTTATTATTGTAGTGATCCTATCATGTTTTGAAATCTTTGGATTGCAAGGACTACTCATACTAATGGTAGTAGGAGGAGTGCCTTCGTTTTCATTCAGTCCTAGAATGAACTTGTGTAGACAAATGTCTGACAGTGCATTTCTAATCATATTAATTGATCTCTATCAACATATTATCTGCTTGGTGGCGAAGAAGGTAACTTCTCTTAGCTTAACACCCTTTTCTGAGACGTACTAGCTCAGGAATTATACGTTGGTAGAAATGAATTGTGTGATTAAGGAATGACAATGTGGCATTCTAAGTGGAGTGTGCTTTATTGAAGAATAAAGCATGGCTTTGTGAATAGCAAAGTGTGTTTTTGTTAAAATTAAGCTTAGCCTCACGAGCCTCACATCCCGGAGATGATAGAGGTAATTATGTGGTCTGCAAGACATATATTTTAGGCTATCAGTTGTATGAGCATAGAGGAGTCCAGTGGAATCTGGATCCTCAAGGCATTTATTGCCCTATTTTTTTGAATATAGTTGCTAGCTTGTGAAAAGTGATAAGGCTACCGGATATTGGTAGTGTAGCAAGTGCAGTTTCAAGTGACTTGCTTGAGAGAAGCGATTAAGGCATCATGAGAACGATGTTTGCTATGCGTGGATCGAAGGAAAAGGGAACTAGTTCCCTATCATGTTGGAAATCAAATTCCAATGTGAGCTTTACGGTTTTGATTGTATTCCAAAAATTGCTGTAATGCTTTACAAACATTTTAGCTACCCCTTTGGTATCATATATTCCGTTCAGTAAAATCCGCTGACCTAGTACAAATATATTATCGTAGACTTAGTCCGGATATTGATACTTTATTTTGATATATTACTTGAAAAGTGTTTTCAAAAGAATGTTATTAATAGTAATATCAAAGTGTTTTTAAGTATAAAGTTGTTTGGTTATCACAAGATAAAAACCCATCCTTATTTATGTGTGGGCGTGGTTTTATGAGATACCCTTTTTTCAATGGTTTTGATTTACATCAGTGTTTAAAATTTCGAGTATCTCATGCTGGTTTATCAAGCTTGATCCGAGTATTTTTAATTCTCAGGTCAAATACAAGTAGTCTCAGGTTTACTTGAAGATGCTCGAAGGTTCTAGAGGAGAGCTGGAGAACTTCATCTATATATGGACGTATTCTATTATCCGCTGTATTTATTGCATTTATTTTCATTTTTCAGCATTTGTAAGGACAACGGTTTATATCTGTCCAGGCTGAATCCAGGTTAGTCACTGATATTGTATTCAAAATTTTCCACTGTAAAGATTTTATATTAAAATAATATATGTTATTCCATTTATGTGAGGTTCCGTTCTATCTTTATTTTCATTTTTCCCTAACAATCGAGCTATTTGGCACTTAGTTTTGTAGCACGAGGATTTATTAGTGTCAATTTTTGAGGGTTGAAAACACTAGTCGTTACATTTGGTATCAGAGCTTAGGTTGAGTGAACACCTAGGCTTTGGTGTGGTAAAACTCGTTATAGATAAGGTTAGTAATACCCTAGAATGAGTAACTCATTAGAGATAGGGTAAGTAACATCCTAGAATGAGTTTTGAGAGTATTATTCATATGAGCGCGTATTTGTTATTTGATATAAAAACGTTTTGTGTTGATTTATCTGTTGAGTGGTTTATAGATTCTGGTCGATGTGCCTAATCACCATCATCGATAGGGATTTCTAAACACTTAAACAAGACAAACAGACACATTGTTTTAAAAGGATTATATTTTAAGTATAAAAGAATATATTTTGAAAGATATAGATATTTATGTGGGTCAACGGTTAAGGAAATGATAATATTTAGTTATTACCATTTGTTGATTGAATGGCCATCTTGTGTACTAAGTTTCACGATTTGACTATAAGATGTTTGATAATAACATTGGGTTAAGGTTAATGAATAATAAATAAGCATGTAGTATAAAAATTGTATTTTATAAAGTTATTTTTGTAAAAATATAGATATAAAAGATATGTTATATAAATTTTGAGAAACTAAATTTTGGGTATTTTGGAGAAGAATTATAAAAATTCTAAAAGGAGTAAGTTAATATAAGAAGATTTTATGAAAGGGAATTATAAAATGGGTTTTATAAATAAAATAATCTCTAATGGTTTTTTGAAAAGAAATTTCAATTAAGAATTTTGGAATGTAAGAAAGTTTCAAATGATAAATAGTTTGAGTGGCTTAAAAATAACTAAAAATTGGGCAAGAGATATGTTTGGATGATAAACACTTCTTTTAAGTATTACCCTTCTTGTTAAGGGGATATAAGATACTATTGGTAGTACCCAGTTCCTTGTATTATTTTGGAGTTACTCGATCTATATAATTTTCCTTAAGTTAAAAGGATAATTTTGAATTATTATTTGATAGCTTAATATCAAGAGTAATTTAAAAAAATGGAATATATTATAATGAAAGGAGTTGATTGTAATTTTGGAAAATAACAAGTAAATTACCTTTTAAATTGAAATGATTCCTTTGGGATGAAATGTTTTCCTTTAGAAAAATATTTGGAAATAAATATTTAGAGTGATTATATATAAAGATTTTTTTATATAATATAAAGAAGTGTCTTTATAAAGAGTGGTTAAATTAAGAAATTATTTAAGAATATATTTTATAAAATAAAGTGTAATTAGCAAAAATAAAATGATGTTTGAGAAAGTTGGATTTGAGAATTCATATCCTAATGTTCTGAAAAGGTATAAAATGGTAAGTTATGAAATTTAAAATAAGTTTGGGATTAAATTTATTAACAAAGAAATTTCAAAGGAATTTTGAAATAAGAATTATAATGGTATTATTCCAAATAAAGGATGATCGATTTTTTTAGGAAAAAGAGATAGAAATATTTTTGGGAATAAATATTTTGAAGAAAGGGTTTATAACGGTATTTAAATGGAAAAAAATAAAAGATTTATGAAGATTTGAAAAAGTTAAATAAGTTGTAAGTAGATCAGTTCGTCACACAATTCTGATATAAGATTGGAGTATGGAACTTTGAGGTGTTTACATCGGTCTGAAAAAAGACTTATCATTCAATACTTGATGACGAACATTGATGAAGGTTTTTGATTGGGATACTTACGTTTTCTATCATAGTTGAGAGCTATGTAAGGAAAATTGAAAGTTCTAATTGTAAAGCTTGATCATAGTCCGCACTAGAGGATCGGGGGATAATTACTAGTTTGAAAGTTAAGTTGTGGATTCGAATAGTAGATCGAATCAGATAGTACGTATGGATGATCTGTATAAATCATATGGATGTAAGTTTAAAATAAAATTTTGAACAAATACCTTTGGGTTCTGTTTTGGTGTAATTTCAGGAACGAAATTTTTTTAAGGGGGGAAGAATGTAACGACCCAGAATTTCACAACTTTGTTTAGCGAATATTTAGTTAATTTTAAATAATGAAAATAAACTCATTTAATTGAATTAATAACGATGGTGAAATTGTTTTCAAAATTTGTTTACCAAAATAGTTCATACAAAAGTAGAAAATGTGACCGAAGAAAGTTTTCGAAAATTTCGACCTTTCGACACCTGAAAGTTATCGAAAACGTTGTTCGTCTTTATGCACTATATGCACACATATATAAGAGTTAATTAACTATATAATAATATGTTTGATGTGATTTTTTGTTTGATGATAACAAACACATATATATCAATATATATATGTGTTTGCAGTTTGGACTATATACAGAAAGGAAGAAATATTCATATTGAATAATTATACTATTGCACAGAATCTATATAATTCAACTAGTATTTTTTATTCAATATAATATTTTATTACAACACTTAAACAATACAAAGTTTTCAGCTCTCTCTATATATATACATACATCAGTTCATACATTTTACTTTTCTCACTACAACACTCAACACTCAGTTTCTCACTCTGTCTGCACATCTGCATCTATCTGCATTGTCCAGCTCCACTTCTCGTCCTGTCTCCTGTGTACCTGTATAATTAGCAACTACAACAGTAATCTGAAAACAAACAAATTTAAATTCGCAAAAATAAAATTTGTTTGTGTCTCAGATACATGGGTTATTGTCATCATCTTTGATTGTGCAATATCTATGCATATCAGTAATTTTTATCAGGGACATGCAATTATAAGTGGCTGCAGTACACACGTGTACATTCGTATACGTGTGCACTGCCACGCCAACTCGTGTGCACAAACTACAACAAAACCAAAGTGCAGTGCAACTACAAAGATGTCAGTGGCAAGCTACAAACACCAAGTGCAACAGTGAACACAATGTACATGCCAACAACAAGTCATGAAGCAATCAACATGAATATCACAAGAGTCACAGCAAAACAAAAATGAAGACTGCAAACTCAAGTGATAAAACATGTGTCCAGACAATATTTGAGTACATCGAACCAGCTTTCAAATGAAACAAGGAACATAAATACTGCAACTACAACAATGGAACAACAGCTCATATGAACAAGTGTACAAAGGCAACATGAACAAGTGTAGCATCTGCATCAAAAGCAAACCGAGTACAACACAGCAAACAACTCTGGGCACATGTGAAGCCAGAAGAATTGCACAACTACAAGTACAGGGATGAATACAACATGATGAAGCAGTGGAAACAAACTCAAGTGCACGTGAACATGGCAGCAGACAGTGACAACAACCAAGTAAAGAACATGGATGTACAAGGCAATGCACCAATGCAAGTGACTAATGCAACATGAAGTGAATCAAGTTCAAAACATCATAACAACAAGTACAGTGTTCCTCAAAGACGAATTCGAGCTAGAAACAAATGACATGCACCAGCAAGCTATCAAGAATCAGATCACAACTACATGCAGATCAAATGAAGTTCTGATTTAATCCCATAGCAAAATCAAGTCACAATGAAAGTACAAACCCAAGAATATATGCATACACACATACATATGTATGTATGCACATATATAGTAAACAGGTGAATGTGCAGTAGGAAACACAAGACAGTGGCAGGTACAAGTCAGTGCAGAAATCAAGCCAAAGTTAAAGATCAAATTCGTATTTTTAATTAAGAAATCAAATTTTGGAAAGAAATCTCTGCATCAAACTTCTCGACTAAATATGGTCAGTATTAATTCAAATAGGGGCCGAGACAACAAATAAAGGAAGATATCTTCGAATCAATTAATTCAAATACAAATATGGTCAGCAATTATTCGAAATTGAATCAAGAAAGGAATGCTCCAAATCCAGAACAAATTCAGGAAAATAATCAACGACGTGAAGAAATCAAATCTGACAGTGGTTATTAGGGTTTCAACCCTATAAATAAACCCCAAGAAATCATCATAGAACACAGAGAAATCGAGTTAAAAAGCAAGCAATCAAACGAGCAACAAAAGAAAAAATATACCGAATCATCAACAACTCGATCATCAGAGAACGAGCAAGCCGAGCAACGCAACTTCAAAGTCAACAATTAATCATCAGAAATCGAGCACAAGCAAGAGCCGATAGCCGCAATTTGGATCGATGGCGTAAAGCCCTAATTTTTCTCAAAGACTCAAGCCCTAATCTCAAAAGCAAGGCCGACATTATTCTTACAAGCAAAAGAAGGAACGAAGTGGATCGGGTTAAAGAATAGACCGGCTTTGTTTAATTATTAAAGGGGTGTTAGTTTTATTTTGGGGTTTAAACTTTAAAAGTTTTTTTTTAAAGTTGAGCAAAAATTAGGGATTAACATTTATATTTTAATCTTTGCTCATGCAATTAATTTTGAAGTTGTTTCTTTTCTTTTTGAGTCAAAAGAATTCGTAAATCACCACCTAGGGTTTAGGTGTTGTCAGATTGTCTAGTTAGAATTAGTCCAGTTAGCAGGGTTTGCGAGTTTGCAAAACTCTATAGGCGGTAGCAGGGTTTGCAAGTCTGTTAGAGTGTTTGTAAGCGGGAAACTGTTCAACTCTAATAGAAATCTGGGAATGCAGCAGTAGGCAGGGGTTGCCGAAGCTGGGTAAATTTTGTGTGTGATTTACTTTTCAGCATATTTATTTCTACAGTTTGTTTTTGTGTTTAATTCGGAAAATTTTGCTATAACCCTATTCACCCCCCCCTCTAGGGTTAATCTAGATCCTACAAGTGGTATCAAAGCAAGGTATTTTACTTTAACTCTAGAGTCATGAATCCACCAAATAATGCTTTTTCTGAGGGGCAATCTATTGCTAGGCCACCCATGTTTAATGGGAATGATTATGCTTATTGGAAAGTTAGAATGAGTATTTATCTTAGTTCTGTCGATTTTATATGAATATATATTAAGTATTGTCACATCTTAGATTTGTAATCATTAACCATAATTTTAACCATAATTATCTCTTATCACATCCTGGTTAGTTAATAATTATATATATATAAAAGAAAGTGATATGACTAGACATAATAATTATATATATATATATATGGAAAAGAAAGTGATGTGACTAGACATAATAATATATATACACATATATAAATAAAGTGATGTGACTATACATAATAATTATATATATATAAGAAAGTGATGTGGTTAGACTTAGTAATTATATATAATAAAAGAAAGTGATGTGACTAGATATAATAACTATATATCTAAGAAAGTGATGTGATGGGAAGGAAGTGATGTGAGATGTTTTTCTAAATTTTTGCTATAAATACATGCACCATTTCACTTCTTCATCTTCTTCCTCTACTTTATCAAAGCTTTTTAATGGCTTCCACCTTAGAAAATTTATAAGAAAATTTAGTTGAAAAGTAATTAAAATAATACTAGTGTATATACATATCAAATCCATCTAAAAATCACTTCAAAACACTACTTTTCCTCAACATAACCCACGACCACCACCTATTCCTCCTTTGGCCAGGCACATTCACCTCTAAAGAAGCTAGGCCGAGCACTACAAGAATAAGGAAGGTGATCAGGATGCTTCAGAGCAAGGAAAAGAGGAGGAAATGCGGTCGGAGTCGATTCGGGAAGCTACAGAAAAGATTGATGGAGTGGAGCCATAAGTAAGTACTTATTGTTTATTAAATAATAAATAATATCTATAACTATTTTAAATATGATAATATGATCATTTAATCTCTTAATGATTTATGCGAATGGTTGATAACTTGAATGATTATATGGTTGATTCTATAGATGTTGATATGGTTGATAACTTGGTTGTGATAAATTATAATAACATAGTTAATAAATAGAAATGAATTCATATAATATGTGTATGGAGTTTATTTAGTCTCTTAATGGTTTTGAAAATATGAAAAGGTTGGAAATGAATATTATAATAATATAATATATGAAATGAATTAAAAGTGAAAAGAAGATTTAATGTGGAAAAATATTGGTTGAAATGTTTAAAAATGATTTATAAATGTTTTATAAACTTATGAAAGTGTTTTGATGAAGTCTGAAAGGTAATTGGAAATTTAGTCAAAAATAGACGGATCGTGCAACGGTAGTTCGCGATTTCAAGCCGCAAAATTCAAACAAATGTAGAGAGTGGAAAATAGCTCGGGATTCTTCGAGATAAGAATTTTCCAAACTATTATATTCATAGTTTTCAAATGAGGGAAGAAGATCGAAATTTCGATAAGTAGATTTTGAGATATGAGTAAGACAAGTTTTTGAAAAATCGCGATTTTGTAGTTTGGAATCCATAACAGGATTTCTTTAAAATTGATATATTAAAATTGTTTAAAAATATGAAATAAATTCTAAAAATCTTTTAAATTTTTTTGAAAGTGATTTTAGTTGTAAAAATGAATTCCCAAATGATAAAAATTCGTTTTGATTAATATAGTCTAAAAAGCACTTTTCCGTAGTACTTTTCTATAACTTTTGAAATATAGTTTTAAACGAACCATTATTTTCCAAATCTTTTGTAAATGATTAATAAAGTATTTTAAAGGTAATTTTAAAAGGATTTATAGAATGTTTAAAGGTTTAATGATTTAGAGTCGATCAAATAACTCGATCGCCTTATGGGTTTCGGAGAGATAATGTCCAGGCTTGAGTTTGGAAAACCAGTTTCCTGCTCTCTCTGGCTATCCGGACTGACCCGACAGTGGGGATAGTAAATTTGATTTTCTCGGATCAAAATTTCCAAAGTGTAAAGATATAATTTTATAAATATAAATAACTTCAATTTTGTGGAGATAATCTTCTTGTACTTGGTGTTAAAGCCCAAAGAGGGAACTTGTACTATTTGTGGAATTTAGAAGGTGATTTCGTTGTTATTTCACCCATAAACTGGTTGAATACGGTAATTGATATTGAGTAGAATTAGATGATTTTTATAGATTCGGCTCACTTAATATTTACTGGTCTTGGATTAACATCCTAGATAACATGGTTTTAACTCAATCAAAATTTTGAGTTTTGAATTAAGAAATCTTTGTAAAGATTTAAATAAATGGTTTGGAAATATTTTAATTCTATACTTGAATTAATTGTTTTGGGTTTGTAGTAAACTATGTCTTAAATAAAATCATTTTTGACCCATTTAAAAGTTATGTTTTGGAAACAAGAAATCTTTGATTAAGATTTAATAAATGATTTGGAAATATTTCCAAGGTAAAAGGCGAATTGATTTGGAATTATTTCAAGATTAAAAAGGTTCAAATTTACCAAATGATTTGATAAATAAGGCTTAATGATTCCATGTACTATTAAGAAGATAAAAGAATAATTAAATGAATATATCTCTAAGAGATATTTATGAATGAATAAATAGATGAATTAAATAAAATGATGATTGATGGTCATATATGAACTTAACATCTTTTTTATCGATGATTGGTTCGGAGGACCGGGGTCGGATTTGGGTAAATCCTATCAGGAAACAACTTCGAACCAATGTACACGTTTGGAAATGAAGATGTGTTGAAGATGATGATTATTGAAGACCGAAGATCTACATAGTGAAAAGACTGCTTGTTGACATTCTCTGGGTCGCTCCTAATACAAATACATTTATTATAGCAGCGGTCCTATCATGTTTTGAAATCTTTGGATTGTAAGGACTACTCGCTACTAATGGTAGTAGGAGGAGTGCCTTCGATTTTGTTTAGTCCCAAAACGAACTTGTATGCATGAATGTCAGGCAGTGCATTTGTGATCATATTAATTGATCTCTATCAACGTATTATTTGCTTGGTGGTGAAGAAGGCAACTTCCCTTAGCTTAACACCCTTTCCTGAGACGTACGAGCTCAGGAGTTATATGTTGGTAGAAATCAGTTATGTGATTAAGGAAGGGCAATATGACATTCTAAGTGGAATGTGCTTTATGGAAGAATTAAGCGTGGCTTTGTGAGTATCAAAGCATGGTTTGTTGAAATTGAGCGTAGCCTCACGAGCCTCACATCCTAGAGATGATATGGGTAATTATGCGGTCTGCAGGACATACATTTCAAGCTATCAGTTGTATGAGTATGGAGGAGTCCAGTGGAATCCGAATCCTCAAAGCATTTATTGCACCATTTAATTGAATATAGTAGCTAGCTTGCAAAAAGTTATAAGGCTACCGGGTATTGGTAGTGTAGCAAGTGCAGTTCCAAAGTGAATTGGTTGAGAAAAGAGATTAAGGATTTTGAGGGAACTATGTTTATTATGCGTGGATCGAAGGAAAAGGCTACTAGTTCCCTATCCTGTAGGAAATCCAATTCCAATACGAGCTTTACGATTTTAGTTGTATTCCCAAAATAGCTGTAATGCTTTACAAACATTTCAGCTACCCCTTTGGTATCATATATTCCTTTCGGTATATTCCGTTTACATAGTCCAAATATATTACCATAGACTTAGTCTGGATATTGATACTTTATTTTGATATATTACTTGAAAAGTGTTTTCAAAAGAATGTCATTAATAATAATATCAAAGTGTTTTTCAGTATAAAGTATTTTGGTTGTCATAAGATAAAAACCTGTCCATATTTATGTGTAGGCGTGGTCTTATGAGATACCCTTCTTTTCAATGGTTTTGATTTACATCAGCATTTAAAATTTCGAGTATCTCACGTTGGTTTATCAAGCCCGATCCGGGTATTTTTAATACTCGGGTCAGATCAGAGTAGTTTCAGGTTTAATTGAAGAAACTTGGAGTTTCCAGAGGAGAGCTAGAGATCTTCATCCACATATGGATGTATTCTATTATCCGCTGCATCTATTGCATTTGTTTTTATTTTTCAGTATTTGTAAGGACATGGGTTCATAACCGTCCAGGCTGAATCTAGTTCAGTCTCTGATATTGTATTCAAAATTTTCTGTTGTAAAGATTTTATATTGAAATAATATATGTTATTCATTCATGTGAGATTCTGTTCTATCTTTATTTTCTTTTTGCCCTAACAATCAGGCTATTTGGCACTTGAATTTGCAGCATGAGGATGTATAATTGTCGATTTTCGAGGGCCGAAAACCCTGGTCATTACACAACCAGTGACTAGTGAGTTTAGTGCATGTTATCTTCAATATATATATATGTGTGTGTGTGTGTGTGTGTGTGTGTGTGTATGTGTGCACGCACGCGCGTGCGCTCGTTTGCTCTGTCTTCTACTAATACAGATGATGTTGAATGAATGATTATTAGGCACAACTATAGGAATGTTCATTGCTTCTAAACTGTAAGGTTAAATGTATATATTATTATGTGTATGTGTATGTATATGTGTGTGTGTATGCGCTCTGTCTTCTACAAATACGGATGATGTTGAATGAATGACTACTAGGCAAAGCTACTGGAATATTCACTGCTTCTAAACCGTAAGGTGAAATGTAAGCAGATTGATCTAATGCGTCTGTGTTGTTTATTGAATTAGTACCAATACCAAATTATGTGTGTTATATGTGAGTTTCGTTGGTGTTGTCATCTCTGGATGAGGCAGAACGTCCATAACTGTTATAAAGCACCGACTGAAGTATAACTTGATAAAAATATTATAGTTTTAAAATTTCCAATTTTTCTCAATTAAAACTAGTTCAATTTTGCAGGAACCTATATCTAAAAATTTATCAAATAATTCAATTCTATAGAAAATTCAATATAGATAAAAAAGTGGCATCAAAACCAAACAAACGATAACATGTAACAAACGACACAAATGTTTTAATTTGAGAGCGAATTTGATTATATTATCTACTTGTTATTTTAAAATAATAAGCACAATATCTCCAAGATAGTATGAAAACTATAATTATGTATTCATGTAATATAATAATAAAATATAAAAGTGTGCAGCTGTAGACAATCGGCTAATTATAAAAAATAAAACCAAGGCTACAACTTACTCTAAAACTTGGAGGACGAAGGCTGCTGGCTGCTGGTAATGATGGCTATCAATTCGCCTCCATTAACTAGCCAGTCGATTGCAGCAGGAGGTAGTGAAGGTCGGTGATTCGTTTCCATTGACGAGCCTACAACGGAGATGACTACAAACGACGATGAAAGCTACTGGCAATGAAATTTTATTTCGAAGGAGGAAGATTTTGTGATGATTTGAAATTTTGGGAAACTTCATTTTATTAGGTAAACGTAGAAATGAAGGGAAAGGAAAGAAATTCAATAGACAGTGCGTGAGCAATGTTGGTTCTACTAATTTACCTCCTAATTATTATCTTTAATAGCAGCTTGTTCAAAAACGTTGTTAGCTTATGCTAATAAAACAAACTTTTCTTATAGTGCTTTATGCTAATTATATTATATACTTAACATGATCTCTTTTCCTAATGGAATCTCCTAAAATGTTTCATTCTTGTGAAGAGGTGTATGCGCTAATTAGATCCTAATGTGTTCATTTGATCATTAGAAAAGTGCACAAGAGTTCGACCAACTCATATTGGTTGAAATGTTGTTTACCGATAAACCAATTACCAGTCATATTATCGATTTTTCTTCAAAGAATATATTTTTGTGAACAATTTTCAAAAGCTAGTTTCTTATCACCATTCATTAATCAAATGATGTTTAACAAGGTTATAAAATCATATTTATAATACTTGACTATATTTCAAATCATTTCGATATTTGTAGATGAAGTGTTCGAATTTCAGGATCGCTACATTCCCTCCCATTTTGAACAACAATCAAAGGAGATAAGAACAAAAGATATATAGCATACTGCTGAAATTATATACAAGCTAAATTGCAAACCAAAATGCGTACTAAGTGGCACCACCTCAAGAAGTTAGTACACAAAGAAAGATGTACGATATTAAGATAAGAAGGAAATCCTAGTCTATAAGCAACCCGGAAAGAGCTCCTTCATATCGCCCTTATTCTTCTAGGTACCTCCTCGATCATCGTCGATTCACGGCACTTTCTAACCTTAACAAAGTAACAAGTACACAAATACTCAAATAGCAATCACAACCACTAGCTAGCAAAGCTAATGGTTTGCTCAAGTTTAAAACTCCCATCGCCCAAGGACAATTAACAATCTACTAAGCATACCATACGCTCAACATCCATAGGTTATTACTTAGCAATCATTCATGTGACCTCATAACCAATCAAAGGGTCATTCCCCAAACTCTTTATAAGCCAATATAATATATCATACAAATGTACCAAAGTCTGTCTGATGTACATATATCATTCGTACATAATATCCAATCTAATCACTTCTTCGATCACATAGAGTCCACTTCCTAACTAGGTGCTTGACCTCTCTGGTGTAGATTCTTATTTGGTTCCTTGATTTAAAACCAATATTCTTCTTGCATAGCCATGTACTATGATAGAAAACATCAGGATCGTTTCACAAACACGTATCAAGTGTTCATCGTTAAGAATCGAGTGAAAAATCGTTGTTCAGACCGATGTAAATCGCCTCGAAAACATTACTCGAATACTGAATTAGGAATAGTCATGCGAATAAAACGATCTACGTACAACTTACATATTTATGTTATTAGTTTCTTAACTATACCAATTCCTTTTTAATCACATTCATTTATCCAAATAGTAAGTCTTTTAATACTAAAATCATTTCTGAATCATTCATAAAACATAACTTCAAGTCTATCCACATTTTATAACTTAAGTTCATACTCGTATAATACTACATTATATCCTAAGAGTATATACAAATATCTAATTCATCTTACTTAATAAGGATGATCAACAATTTGAACTTGTTCTAACTTACTACCTTTTCAAATTTAAGTGTTATATAACTGAACTTTATATTTTCAAAAACACTTAGTTTCAAGTTCTATAACAATCTAGAAGTTCCCGATTATCCAAAACTGTAAAAAAAAATCCAATTTATTTTAGTAATTGAAAACTATCAAATGACATATCATATCTTGATGCACATTACACATACTTTCCAAATGCATAGGCTGCATGTGTCCATGAAATAACTTAATAAGGGAACTTTAGAACTAACCATCGGTTTTTATTTTAAATCATTTTGAAATAATATACACATATAACTTTAGTATATCAAATCCTACTTTCGAGATTTAAATCAAAATCTATTTTACCAAAAAATGTTATGCATCCCCTACTTAGAAATCTGAAAATAAACGTCGATAATGCTACAGTTATCACCAAAATTATTTTCAAGCGACAAAAGTGAGTTCAGTACATCCAAACCATACTTTTGGTACTTAACCAAAATCATTCTAAAGAGGTATCAAATACTTTGTGTAATAATACTAAGTATCATGATCTAAACCAGTTCCTAAACATTTACTTTCAAAAATACTAATATTATTTTCTCCAAAACCTTGAAAAACATTTTCAAAGACACTAGGATTTAATTTCTCAAATTCTCTATTTACATCCTTTCGTTTATAAACCATATTTTATAAACAATAATTAAATAAAATCACCTTCTTATATAAATCTTTTCACAAATATTTATTTTCAAAATAGTCAATCTTTCCTTTCGATTATAGTAAACATCTTTTACTAAATTTTAACTTCTAACCCAACATTATCGCCAAATGCCTTATAGTCAAACCGTGAAACTTAATTCACATGATGTTCATCTAAATGAACCCAAAATTACTATCTACCCAACCTATGATATAGAAAGGTAAACTATTCATAAACTGGTTGAGCACAAATCAGTCACAAGCAATGCTCCTAAACTAACAGAGCATGATTTTAAACAATCATTAAGGTTAAGGGATATGAAACTATGAGAAGACTAGAGTCAAACTATCATGAATAGGAAAGCCATAAATAGATAGTATACGCTCAAGAATCTGATTTTCCTTCTTAGCTGTAGAAATAGAAGCTGCCGACGAAATAGCAAAGAACTTAGGCTGCTCCCCTTTCTTGAGCATAGAACAATTTGTAACAAAATGACCATGCTAATGGTAACCGTAACAACCTTTCGATGCAAACTTTGGTACCCTCTATTAATACCTTTACCATTTTCCTTCCTCCACCCATCTTAATTTTTTTAGCAAAGTGGCCCTTCTGCCCACACTGATGGTAAACATGGTTGGTGTAATGACCCACAATTTTGGACACTTTGTATTTAAATATCTGAAATTTTCAATTATTTGAATCTTTGATTAAATGTTATTAAAATGATTTAATAAGCTTGTTAGCCTCCTTTTAAATAATGAGTAATGATGGTAAAAAAATTCAAAAAAATGTTTAAATAATATATCCCTCGAAGAAAAATCAATAATGTGATCGAAAATCGGTTTATCGGTAAACAGCTTTTCAATCGATGTAAGTGCTTCAAACTCTTTGGAACTTATCTAATGATCATATGAACAAATTAGTAACTAATTACCAACTCTTTCTTCATAAATCTTGGAACATTCTGGAATCTTCCTGTGACATCCTGAAATTTTCAACCATTCGCATCCACACATGTTGGAATTGAATTGCTGAAAATCTCAAATTGTTAATTTATATTTGGCAAAACTCAGCATATACAGTAAATAAATAATCACAGGATCACAGACACAGACTAATATAAAAATAATGCAGCAGAAACAAAAGAATAGTAGTTCATGAAGCTACTGTAGCAACCCTGTATTTTGTGATTTTTTTTTTATATTTTAATTATTTTAATTAAATTTTGATTTAAAAACTTATTTTTTTTATTTTTCATGATTAATTTTGTTACTTTAAATATAAACTTTAGTTTTGATATGAATTATCATTCCAAAGCATGACTAAAAAGAATATTTTCCAAAAAGTGAATTTTGGTCAAATTAATCAAACTTTGACTTTTAATTTAAATTTTTAAAAGTCTGAAAATTTAAATTTTATCTTTTATTATGAAAGTACAAAAAATTCTAAGAACACTGCTTTTCATTTCGTTGAAAACGGATTTAAATTGCAAAAGTTATACTGTTTTCAATATTGTGTGTATATTGGGTTATTCAACAATAGTCTTTATTTTAAATTTTATAAATGACATTTTATTTGATATATCTTATTCCAACTTGTATATTTATGTTATATTATGTATACTTTGACTTTTGGATATTTTTAAAATGATAATAGAATTTTTCAAAAATTTACTGTATTTATTTCCTATTTTTTAAGGCTGTTTTCTTATTTTATTCATTAAAATTATTATTTTTTTTTTTATTTGTTTTGTGAATGTACTTTTATTTTATATTATTATTTATGTTTAAAAATATATTACAATCTCATATGAATTTTCTAAAATTTATTTCACGTAATTTCAAATTTTCTAGACTAGTTTACTATTTTAGCTATTTTCTTTAATTTAACTTTATATATTTAATAAATATTATATATATATATATATATATATATATATTTTGATAAATTTTCGAAATATTATCTGTTATTATTATTAATTCCAGAATATCAAGTTATGTAAACAAATTTAAGAAGTTTGAAAGGTTTAAAGGCTAAGAAACGTAATGTCGTTTTACGTTTCTTTTACAGTTTTTTTGGTCATTAATTCATCAGTTATTTTAGCCACTCCTTACTTTATTTATTTATTTTATACATTCACTTTTATTTGCTGTGTTTATACTTTATTAATATTAATTTTATATTTATTTTGATTAAAAATAGATTTTCCAAAGATTATTTAGGTTATTTCAATTTATTTACCCCAGTTTCACATATATTGATATTTTCTTTATATAAATTATATAATTTAAAATGTATTTATTTATTTTTCTTATTTACATTATTTCTGAGATTATTTATCTATTTTATCAGGTTTTTTATGTATTTACAAAATAGAAAAGAGAAATTTAAAAGGCCTTAAACTTTCTATCTTCCTATGAGCCTTTATAGTCCACCCTTTTACTTTTAACCTATGTAACGACCCGTTAAATTTATGATATTTAATAAAATGAATTAATATAATTTCTAATTTGGTTAAAAATAAATGTAGAAATTTGGTATAGTGGTTGCAATTTAGTGTAACTATAAAAATTTATGATAATAGATGTGGATAATGTAAATTGTCACAACTTGATTTAAAGTAATTTTTAAGAAACAAATAAATGTTGAATTTGTGAATGTTAGAATAAATATTAACTTAAATGGTGTTCATTAATACAAAGATGTAATTAGTGTAGATAGTAATAATTTATGCCTGTAGTGAAAGGAAAAGAAAACTAATAGAAACATAAAATTTATTTTATGTAAACAAAAGTATAGTTTTGAACAAACTTATGAAAATTGATAGAAACAGTGTTTGTAATCAGTTTGGTTATTTTATATTTGAAAGATAGAGATGTGTAAATACGTTAATGAATTTATAATGGGAAGGAATGGTAGAATGAAAAGAATATATATAATAATAAGCATTTGATTCAATTAAGGGAATTAAATTATAATAAATGGTCATTTAATAAATTCAACGTTTGTGAGAAACCATAATAGTTGTGTAAAATGTGTACAAACTTGGATTTGGAAGTTTATTGGATTTATAACGGTTTTGTTATTAAGTGTATGAGTTTAAAAGTTATTCCCTTTTGTAAAGTTATAGAAGAATGCATAAAGATATAAACAGGGCTTAATAGAATTGACACTTAATGAATTGAATAAATTACCCATTTATGTAGATATGTATAGTGAAATAAATGGCCTAAGCAAATTAAAATGGGATAATCATTGAGATTTGTACTATGAAAATAAATAGTAACATTTATTTGCAAGGAATAAAAGACTATTTAGGTGACTAGAATTTGGAGTAATGACTATTGTATGTTACCTACCTTTGTTTCTTGTTAATTTAGATTTTGGGAATCAAATTCAATTTATCCGCCAATTTACCGCAGTTAAAGTGAAATGAATTGGTGATTGAGAAATGTTAAATACAAATAAGATGTAAACCAAAGAAAATCCCATTTGTAATAAATTATGTAGAATAAAGTAAAGAAACTAGGAAATGAAAATGTGAAAATGTGGATGCAGTGAGATCTTAAGTGATAATAACCTTGTTAGGCAAGTGATAACGGAATTTTGTGTATATGTAATATTTACTGGTGTGTCAAGTAATAAACACATAGATGCAAGAAAAGGAAAGTTGGTAGCAATCTATATATGTTATTTATCTTACTTAGTATATTAAATAAGGTTTGGAATTCAAATTTTAATTAAAGGAGTTGGTAGCACGTTAGTAGGAAATAATTGTAAGGGTGGGATAACAACTACTATAAACTACCTAATTTAAATGAGTCAATGAACTTATTTGAAATAACGTTCATCTAAATATGAGTAATTAAAATGGCGGGGTCAACAATAAACGTTACTTTAGAATTAATTTATATTTTAACGGAAGTGTGAAAGTAAAGCAATAGAAGCGTAAACTTATCAAGGTAGAATTTAGTAGTGTAATGAAAAAATGTTAAGAATGTTATAGTATAATGATTGATTGGAAATCAAAATTTACTTGTTTGAATGTAACTTTAGGGAAATTGGATTTAATTAAAATAAAAAGGAAGAAAAAAAATTGGATGAAATTTAATGTTGGAATATTATGTAAATATAAACTTAGATAAAATTTAAGGATATCTACGTAATAGAGTGTAAAACCAATGTTAATTTCATCTATTTAATACTAATAGGTTAATAATAGAATGAAGAGTAAATTTAATGTTAAGTTAATATGAATTAAGGTAATATTGGGGAATAATGTGAATTTTCTTCATAATATGATAAGTTGTAGAATACAACGTAAACTTAAGTATAACCTTTGGATTGAAAACATTGTTAAGGGTTACCTGTTAAATTTGGATGGAATTGGCAATAAATGTTACACTTATGGGTAAGGAAATAAAAATGTCCAGAATTTGAGTATATTAAGAAATGGGGATTGAAATTGAAATCTTGCAACGAATCTAATAATACGTTACATAAGTGTTAAATTAAGGTAACATTTGGAAAATATGATAATGATTTTCAAATTGAACAAGTTGTGGAATTAATTAGGATGGAAGAAAAAAAATCAAGATTTATTTTATTTATTGGAATGAAAAATTTATAATTTGATTTATTGCGAATAATTGAAATTTAATTTGGTAATTGGCGAAATGATTAATGATTGAATTAACATAGAACTTGTTGTTAGTTATTAAAATTGTTTAAGAAATCAAAGGAGAGAAATTTTATAAAATTTTAAATTTTGTAATTGGATTGGCTAAAGTGGGAAAGTGGAATTAATCAACGTTGTTACTTTTATCTCCTTCCCTATTAGATCCTTATGTGATTGCATCCACATTTATTGTTGATTATTCCTATATATTGTCACCAATTAATCGTACTTGATGTATGTTTAGCAATTTTGTCACACAGTTAAAGTATGAATATATATATAGATGATGTATTCAAATTTTTCTGTATCTAGCACTTAATTAATTTAGAATCAAACTAACGAAACGTGTCATTTATTTTTGTCCCTCCATATTCATTTTCTTTCTAATTAATAAATACCTCTTTTTAATACCTGCTGCTTTAAAAAAAAAGGACTGTTCATATTTGCTATATTTCAATACCAAGTGTTCATATTCACTTTATTTCTAATTAATAGCAGCCTCTCCTTTCAAATCTATTTGTCCCTAAACCTAACTCTAACCTTATAAATAACCTACTTCTTATTCTTCTATTACATTTTGTTTCTCCTAACTCTAACCCTAGCCTCCATGCTATTCTTCTTCTTCTTCTTCTTCTTCTTCTTCTTCTTTTTTCTTGTTTTTCTCAAAGCTCCTTATTATCTCTCATTTTAATTTTTTTTCTTTCTCTTCAAATATTCTTCTTCTTCTTCTTCAAATTTACTTCTATTTCAAACTTTCTTCTTTTCAAATCTAGATCTTCTCTTCCGTTTTCAGTTCTTATTTTAATCATTTTTTTTCAATTCTTCCTTTTCAAATCTTCTTTTTCTTTCAAACCTTTTAAAATACATACATTCATATAATAAGGAGGAAAATTAAAGTAAATCGAAATAAAAGAAAAATTACGGAACAAAGTTAGCAATCAAGAAGAAGCATATGCGTTTTTCACGAGGGAAGGTGGATGCGGCACTGTATTTTTTTTTTGTTTTGTTTTTTTTTTATTTCAATTGCAAATCGTTTAATTGTGATAACTTTCACATACGAACTCCGTTTCACACGTAATTTCTTTTGTTAGGATCGTAATTAAATTCCGGATCTGATAACGCTGATTTGGATAAATTTAGAGACCGTCAAATTTTGGGTTTAAATCGGATTTACATTCGATTTAAATTCAAAAGGTGAGTGTTTTGACCCACTCACAATTACTAGAAGCTTTTATGTTTGTTAAATAAATTTTAGAAATGAATAGAAATTTATTTATGAGTATTTGGCATGTTTATTTCATTCATATCTGTTGAATTGCATTTTATTAAATTTAACTGTTAATTTAATTGATTTATTGTGTATTAATTGACTGTTGGAAATTTTTGTTGCGTATGAATTACTAGTTAACAGTTGTATAAATTATTACTGAATAAACTGTTAGATTAATAGTTGATAAATTTAATTTGAATAAACTGCCAGTTATCACCTGTTATATATGATCATATATATAATTGTTATTGATTGATATTGATCGATGTTGTGATTGGATGATGGATGTGTTGTTGAATGAATGTTTTATTTGGATATCATTAAACGGCAAGTTAGTATGCATTTACATTTCATTCGGGATTGCGGTTTGAAATGATATACAACCGCAGTTTTATTTTTATTTTAAATTGCGGATTGAAATGATAAATATCCGTATCACTTGACCATAGGATAGAAAACTATATACAGGCACCGCGGTCTATATATAACTATTTTTAATGTGATTTCTATGGTTTGGATGGAATACGGTTTATAAAAATCTTAAATTTTATACTGAATAAATGTTTTCTTCCATATTTATATACATATGAAGTTGAAAAATTTGAAATAAAAAGGTGTATAAATCTCTTTATTAAAATGGAAGAAAATTTAGTAAATGGAGTTTGATAATTTATATCCTATGTTTAAATGTTAAGTTGGAAATTTTAAGATATGATATTTATAATTGGATTTTCCCAAAATAAATTAAATGAATATTCTAGTATAACTTGAATTGGAAAATATATATAATTTATTACTAGAAATTGAAGTCTTATAAATTATGGATTCTATGTGAATATTCTAGGCTAATTAATAGAACATTTGATTTGAAAGAATAAAATCCAACTTTAGTTGAAATATTTATACTCAAAATGGATATACGTATATATATGAATTTATTGAAATGGTTTTGGAACTTGAAGCGATATTAAATTTTGGTTTTAACTTTAAATAAAAAAATGTATTGTAAAGCCACGAGAAATATTTCTTTTCAAAGTAACATTTAAGTTAAACCACTTATTTTATATACTGTTGAATATCCAAACCATTTAGTTTTGAAAGTAATGGTTTTAAAAACTATGGATTTCGAAGTATTATTTTGAAAGTTAATATTCAAATATTTGGTTACAAGGAATTATAAATTTTAAAAGTGGCATAATTTTTGGAAAAGATTTATATTTGGGAAATGATATCATTGATTTGGGTTTTATAAAATAATATCAAAATGAATCTTTTTGGGTTTTAAAGAAGAAATGATATCGTAATATTATGGTTTTGAAATGGATTATATTCTGGTTTTAAAGTATAAACTATTTTTAAATGACCGCGGTGTTATAATAACGATTGGTTGGCAAAGAGACCGGGATCGGATATGGACATACTCTCTGTCGATACCGAAAACCACTTTGACTAACCGTGTACGCGGTGGAGATTCCAGAATGAAGTAGGTTGGGGCGACGTTTCCTGTAAGGTAAATACGTGGACCCGACTCCCGTGAGTTGGCATAAGGTGGCTAAAACAGGAGCGATTGACGGGTTAATGAGGTCATTCCTTTGATCGGACACTCCTCTTCGATATTATACTTCGACTTTGGATTGATTCAGTGGCCACTTCTATTTTTGATTTTGGGGGAGTTTGTTCGAGGTGGGCGGTAGCTGCGGCTACGCATTACCATCGACCCGGAAGCGTAATTGGTATATCTACCCTGGCATTGCCTAGTTGTGCCGTGTCACCTACCCTATCGCGCCTTATACGATTTTGGTTTTGTACCATACCTATGGAGTGCCCTCTGACGACGCCCAGTACGGGGGAGATTATGGTACTATATAGACTATGGGAATATATTCTGTGTTAAGGTGGAAAATGTAAAGCCTTAACGCTATTTAAAAGTAAGTTTATTTTACAATTAGACACTATTATAATAGCGCAATATACTACATAGTAAATAGTTTAACGGATCCTTAGGAGATATAAATCCCGAGCATCTCTTAAGTTACAGTACTCATATTTATTTCTGTAAAATTTAACTTACATAAGATCTTTTAGTTCTGACTCGAGTGTTTTTGTCTTTTCAAATTCGCTCGGGTCAGTCCGAGCGTTTCAGGATTTGAAGATTTAGCTTTGGAGGACGAAGACGAAGATTTGTATTATTATTATTTATACTAGTGCACTACACCATTTAATTCCGCTGCATTGTTGTATTGGTATGTGTAACTCTGATATTTATTGCACAAGAAAAATAAATTATTTTGTAAAACAGTTTCATGAACTGTATATTTGATTATTATATTTTATCCTTCCGCTGTGAGATTCTGTTTTGTTTTATTTCTTCTCTATCTTTCTCATTTACCCCATAACAATCCGACCTTCCGTATGGTTTTAATTGGCACGTGTGTCGGTTTAAAGTGTGCGAAAAGGCAGGATGTTACATCTGGTATCAGAGCTTTGGTTTAGCGATAAACCTTGGCTTTGTGGGGTTTGACTCTTTGTTAATAGGGTAGTAATATCCTATGGGAGTCGCTGAGTGTATATATATGAGAGAGCGTATTTGTTAGTATTAATAAAAAGATTTTTATATTGTGTTAATCTGTTCCGCTTTGTATTTATAAATTCTGGTTGATGCATGGGACGCTATGTCATCAATAGGGATTTCTAAACACTTAATAGGACAGACCAACATAATATTTGTTTTAATATAGGTGAATGAAAGAATTTTACCTATTATATTTTCTATATATAAAAATATTTTTATAAAGATATATATATATTTGGTTGCTATAGATTGGGTGTTAGGAAATAAAATATTTATAATAACTGAAGCTAAGTTGAAATTATGATAAATCAAATTGGAGATTTTAGAACTTAAGTCCGGGATTTTTTCCAAATCTGCTTTCAAAGAATTTGTGAAATTTATTGATTTGGTTTATAAGAAATTTCTTATATAAATAGTTCGTATAATTTGGAAGAATTGTTTTAAAGAAGATTTTGGGAAAAAAAAAAATTAAATTCTGTACTTTCCTCTCTGTCGCTGGAAAATAAATTCGGTGATAACGGTCGCATCATCGACTTTCATTTCGAGTTTCGAAGGGGAAAGGCCACTGTAGTAAATTTTACTGCAGATTTATTTTGAACTTTTCTAAAAATTTTCTTTTATTGCTCTAACTATAATTAGAGATATTGAGTTGTAAGAACTTATTTATCTATTATTTTGAAATAAATTGAAATTTAACCCGGTATTTAATTCTAAATTTTTCCGTTAATTAATTGTTTAAAATTTGTTAGTGAAATAAAAGTTAAGTAATAAATGAATTGAAACCTCTAATTGAAATAAGAGAATAATTGCAAAGCTATAAAGAGGAATTTGCATACATATGAGACAAAGAGTAATATGGATAAACATTAAATTTAATTAAAAGAATGAAGATTAAACTTGTATAAGTTCAATTGCAATTTCCTTAACATAAATAACTTACCCAAATATAAAAGTTGAAGTGTTAAATGAGAAATTGGAATTGAATATTTTACAAGTAGGAATTTAGAAAAATGAAGTATTCAATAAATTACTGTTATAATAAGAATTTAATGGTATAAACTTAGGTTATCATTGAAATTTTACTGAAAAAGGGTTAAGAATTATTAATAGATGATATGAACCTAAGTATATAAAATGAAATTAAAAATAAGAATTGATTGTATGATTATTGACTTAAGTATGTTTTAATCTTCCCTATTCTAATAAATGGAAAGTAGGAAGAATTTAAATGACTGTGATCCATAGTTAATAGATAAATAAAAACTTCCACTTATAAGAATGAATGTTAGCAGATTAAGAATATAAGGGAAACCTTACAATTAAAGAGTAAAGAAAGGAAGATATTCAAAATATTTGTTGTTATTAATGAGAATTATTTTATAAACTTAAGTAATAAAAAGGAAATACAAATATAATAAATTTGGTGATAATTGGAAAATAAAACTTGTAAGAACAAAGAAATCCCTCATAAATGAAAGGAAGAAAATCAAACCACTGAAGTATGAAATAAATGTAAATAAACTATTTTGGTGTTGGTTTGGATTGTTTGGTTGATGTATGTTGGTTGGGTAAGAAATTTTGGAGTTATGGGATGAACAAATAATCTATCTTTGTTCCATCTAAGACTGTTGAGTAACGGATGCAATTGATAGTTATTCTTCATTCCGTACAATTTCAGAATTTGAACCCGAACAACAAATTGATTGTTTGATTGAATGGTTGTCTGTTGGTGGCATGTGCTGTTTGTTAAAATTTATGGTTGTTGCATTTGATTGGATATGAATGATTGAATCTACCCAAACATTTCACTGTAATATAAATATTTAACTTTTAGACTATATAAGTGAATACAGGTGATGGAAGCAACTGCTACTGCTTTTGGTTCCAAAATAAAAAAAAAACGTATAGTGTCCGACAAATAGGTACGTTTCCGGATTACGTATAAAGCGCTATTTTATATATTTTCCCGTGTTGGGATATTTTATTTTGGATATATATGTAATATATTGTATATTTGGATATTATATTTTCTCCAGAGTCCCTCCGTACAAAGGAGACTCTGCCAAAAATTTTCGTAAATTTTGGACTTAGAATTTTGTGAAAGTATTTTTCCAACTTTAATAATTCAAGTATTAAAGGATATAATGATTATAAAACAAGTATATTTCATTAAAGGAAATTAATCCAGTAAAATATTGTTTATAAGTTAATATTTGAAATAAGATGCACTGTAAATCTTCCTCCTCCCTTCTTTTTCCTTTTCGGGGACGAAAAGTTTTGAGTGGGGGAGATTGTAACGACCCGTTAAATTTATGATATTTAATAAAATGAATTAATATAATTTCTAATTTGGTTAAAAATAAATGTACAAATTTGGTATAGTGGTTGCAATTTAGTGTAACTATAAAAATTTATGATAATAGATGTGGATAATGTAAATTGTCACAACTTGATTTAAAGTAATTTTTAAGAAACAAATAAATGTTGAATTTGTGAATGTTAGAATAAATATTAACTTAAATGGTGTTCATTAATACAAAGATGTAATTAGTGTAGATAGTAATAATTTATGCCTGTAGTGAAAGGAAAAGAAAACTAATAGAAACATAAAATTTATTTTATGTAAACAAAAGTATAGTTTTGAACAAACTTATGAAAATTGATAGAAACAGTGTTTGTAATCAGTTTGGTTATTTTATATTTGAAAGATAGAGATGTGTAAATACGTTAATGAATTTATAATGGGAAGGAATGGTAGAATGAAAAATATATATATAATAATAAGCATTTGATTCAATTAAGGGAATTAAATTATAATAAATGGTCATTTAATAAATTCAACGTTTGTGAGAAATCATAATAGTTGTGTAAAATGTGTACAAACTTGGATTTGGAAGTTTATTGGATTTATAACGGTTTTGTTATTAAGTGTATGAGTTTAAAAGTTATTCCCTTTTGTAAAGTTATAGAAGAATGCATAAAGATATAAACAGGGCTTAATAGAATTGACACTTAATGAATTGAATAAATTACCCATTTATGTAGATATGTATAGTGAAATAAATGGCCTAAGCAAATTAAAATGGGATAATCATTGAGATTTGTACTATGAAAATAAATAGTAACATTTATTTGCAAGGAATAAAAGACTATTTAGGTGACTAGAATTTGGAGTAATGACTATTGTATGTTACCTACCCTTGTTTCTTGTTAATTTATATTTTGGGAATCAAATTCAATTTATTCGCCAATTTACCGCAGTTAAAGTGAAATGAATTGGTGATTGAGAAATGTTAAATACAAATAAGATGTAAACCAAAGAAAATCCCATTTGTAATAAATTATGTAGAATAAAGTAAAGAAACTAGGAAATGAAAATGTGAAAATGTGGATGCAGTGAGATCTTAAGTGATAATAACCTTGTTAGGCAAGTGATAACGGAATTTTGTGTATATGTAATATTTACTGGTGTGTCAAGTAATAAACACATAGATGCAAGAAAAGGAAAGTTGGTAGCAATCTATATATGTTATTTATCTTACTTAGTATATTAAATAAGGTTTGGAATTCAAATTTTAATTAAAGGAGTTGGTAGCAAGTTAGTAGGAAATAATTGTAAGGGTGGGATAACAACTACTATAAACTACCTAATTTAAATGAGTCAATGAACTTATTTGAAATAACGTTCATCTAAATATGAGTAATTAAAATGGCGGGGTCAACAATAAACATTACTTTAGAATTAATTTATATTTTAACGGAAGTGTGAAAGTAAAGCAATAGAAGCGTAAACTTATCAAGGTAGAATTTAGTAGTGTAATGAAAAAATGTTAAGAATGTTATAGTATAATGATTGATTGGAAATCAAAATTTACTTGTTTGAATGTAACTTTAGGGAAATTGGATTTAATTAAAATAAAAAGGAAGAAAAAAAATTGGATGAAATTTAATGTTGGAATATTATGTAAATATAAACTTAGATAAAATTTAAGGATATCTACGTAATAGAGTGTAAAACCAATGTTAATTTCATCTATTTAATACTAATAGGTTAATAATAGAATGAAGAGTAAATTTAATGTTAAGTTAATATGAATTAAGGTAATATTGGGGAATAATGTGAATTTTCTTCATAATATGATAAGTTGTAGAATACAACGTAAACTTAAGTATAACCTTTGGATTGAAAACATTGTTAAGGGTTACCTGTTAAATTTGGATGGAATTGGCAATAAATGTTACACTTATGGGTAAGGAAATAAAAATGTCCAGAATTTGAGTATATTAAGAAATGGGGATTGAAATTGAAATCTTGCAACGAATCTAATAATACGTTACATAAGTGTTAAATTAAGGTAACATTTGGAAAATATGATAATGATTTTCAAATTGAACAAGTTGTGGAATTAATTAGGATGGAAGAAAAAAAATCAAGATTTATTTTATTTATTGGAATGAAAAATTTATAATTTGATTTATTGCGAATAATTGAAATTTAATTTGGTAATTGGCGAAATGATTAATGATTGAATTAACATAGAACTTGTTGTTAGTTATTAAAATTGTTTAAGAAATCAAAGGAGAGAAATTTTATAAAATTTTAAATTTTGTAATTGGATTGGCTAAAGTGGGAAAGTGGAATTAATCAACGTTGTTACTTTTATCTCCTTCCCTATTAGATCCTTATGTGATTGCATCCACATTTATTGTTGATTATTCCTATATATTGTCACCAATTAATCGTACTTGATGTATGTTTAGCAATTTTGTCACACAGTTAAAGTATGAATATATATATAGATGATGTATTCAAATTTTTCTGTATCTAGCACTTAATTAATTTAGAATCAAACTAACGAAACGTGTCATTTATTTTTGTCCCTCCATATTCATTTTCTTTCTAATTAATAAATACCTCTTTTTAATACCTGCTGCTTTAAAAAAAAAGGACTGTTCATATTTGCTATATTTCAATACCAAGTGTTCATATTCACTTTATTTCTAATTAATAGCAGCCTCTCCTTTCAAATCTATTTGTCCCTAAACCTAACTCTAACCTTATAAATAACCTACTTCTTATTCTTCTATTACATTTTGTTTCTCCTAACTCTAACCCTAGCCTCCATGCTATTCTTCTTCTTCTTCTTCTTCTTCTTCTTCTTCTTCTTTTTTCTTGTTTTTCTCAAAGCTCCTTATTATCTCTCATTTTAATTTTTTTCTTTCTCTTCAAATATTCTTCTTCTTCTTCTTCAAATTTACTTCTATTTCAAACTTTCTTCTTTTCAAATCTAGATCTTCTCTTCCGTTTTCAGTTCTTATTTTAATCATTTTTTTTTCAATTCTTCTTTTTCAAATCTTCTTTTTCTTTCAAACCTTTTAAAATACATACATTCATATAATAAGGAGGAAAATTAAAGTAAATCGAAATAAAAGAAAAATTACGGAACAAAGTTAGCAATCAAGAAGAAGCATATGCGTTTTTCACGAGGGAAGGTGGATGCGGCACGGTATTTTATTTTTGTTTTGTTTATTTTTAATTTTTTTTAATTTCAATTGCAAATCGTTTAATTGTGATAACTTTCACATACGAACTCCGTTTCACACGAAATTTCTTTTGTTAGGATCGTAATTAAATTCTGGATCTGATGACGCTGGTTTGGATAAATTTAGAGACCGTCAAATTTTGGGTTTAAATCGGATTTACATTCGATTTAAATTCAAAAGGTGAGTGTTTTGACCCACTCACAATTACTAGAAGCTTTTATGTTTGTTAAATAAATTTTAGAAATGAATAGAAATTTATTTATGAGTATTTGGCATGTTTATTTCATTCATATCTGTTGAATTGCATTTTATTAAATTTAACTGTTAATTTAATTGATTTATTGTGTATTAATTGACTGTTGGAAATTTTTGTTGCATATGAATTACTAGTTAACAGTTGTATAAATTATTACTGAATAAACTGTTAGATTAATAGTTGATAAATTTAATTTGAATAAACTGCCAGTTATCACCTGTTATATATGATCATATATATAATTGTTATTGATTGATATTGATCGATGTTGTGATTGGATGATGGATGTGTTGTTGAATGAATGTTTTATTTGGATATCATTAAACGGCAAGTTAGTATGCATTTACATTTCATTCGGGATTGCGGTTTGAAATGATATACAACCGCAGTTTTATTTTTTTTAAATTGCGGATTGAAATGATAAATATCCGTATCACTTGACCATAGGATAGAAAACTATATACAGGCACCGCGGTCTATATATAACTATTTTTAATGTGATTTCTATGGTTTGGATGGAATACGGTTTATAAAAATCTTAAATTTTATACTGAATAAATGTTTTCTTCCATATTTATATACATATGAAGTTGAAAAATTTGAAATAAAAAGGTGTATAAATCTCTTTATTAAAATGGAAGAAAATTTAGTAAATGGAGTTTGATAATTTATATCCTATGTTTAAATGTTAAGTTGGAAATTTTAAGATATGATATTTATAATTGGATTTTCCCAAAATAAATTAAATGAATATTCTAGTATAACTTGAATTGGAAAATATATATAATTTATTACTAGAAATTGAAGTCTTATAAATTATGGATTCTATGTGAATATTCTAGGCTAATTAATAGAACATTTGATTTGAAAGAATAAAATCCAACTTTAGTTGAAATATTTATACTCAAAATGGATATACGTATATATATGAATTTATTGAAATGGTTTTGGAACTTGAAGCGATATTAAATTTTGGTTTTAACTTTAAATAAAGAAATGTATTGTAAAGCCACGAGAAATATTTCTTTTCAAAGTAACATTTAAGTTAAACCACTTATTTTATATACTGTTGAATATCCAAACCATTTAGTTTTGAAAGTAATGGTTTTAAAAACTATGGATTTCGAAGTATTATGTTGAAAGTTAATATTCAAATATTTGGTTACAAGGAATTATAAATTTTAAAAGTGGCATAATTTTTGGAAAAGATTTATATTTGGGAAATGATATCATTGATTTGGGTTTTATAAAATAATATCAAAATGAATCTTTTTGGGTTTTAAAGAAGAAATGATATCGTAATATTATGGTTTTGAAATGGATTATATTCTGGTTTTAAAGTATAAACTATTTTTAAATGACCGCAGTGTTATAATAACGATTGGTTGGCAAAGAGACCGGGATCGGATATGGACATACTCTCTATCGATACCGAAAACCACTTTGACTAACCGTGTACGCGGTGGAGATTCCAGAATTAAGTAGGTTGGGGCGACGTTTCCTGTAAGGTAAATACGTGGACCCGACTCCCGTGAGTTGGCATAAGGTGGCTAAAACAGGAGCGATTGACGGGTTAATGAGGTCATTCCTCTGATCGGACACTCCTCTTCGATATTATACTTCGACTTTGGATTGATTCAGTGGCCACTTCTATTTTTGATTTTGGGGGAGTTTGTTCGAGGTGGGCGGTAGCTGCGGCTACGCGTTACCATCGACCCGGAAGCGTAATTGGTATATCTACCCTGGCATTGCCTAGTTGTGCCGTGTCACCTACCCTATCGCGCCTTATACGATTTTGGTTTTGTACCATACCTATGGAGTGCCCTCTGACGACGCCCAGTACGGGGGAGATTACGGTAGTGTATAGACTATGGGAATATATTCTGTGTTAAGGTGGAAAATGTAAAGCCTTAACGCTATTTAAAAGTAAGTTTATTTTACAATTAGACACTATTATAATAGCGCAATATACTACATAGTAAATAGTTTAACGGATCCTTAGGAGATGTAAATCCCGAGCATCTCTTAAGTTACAGTACTCATATTTATTTCTGTAAAATTTAACTTACATAAGATCTTTTAGTTCTGACTCGAGTGTTTTTGTCTTTTCAAATTCGCTCGGGTCAGTCCGAGCGTTTCAGGATTTGAAGATTTAGCTTTGGAGGACGAAGACGAAGATTTGTATTATTATTATTTATACTAGTGCACTACACCATTTAATTCCGCTGCATTGTTGTATTGGTATGTGTAACTCTTATATTTATTGCACAAGAAAAATAAATTATTTTGTAAAACAGTTTCATGAACTGTATATTTGATTATTGTATTTTATCCTTCCGCTGTGAGATTCTGTTTTGTTTTATTTCTTCTCTATCTTTCTCATTTACCCCATAACAATCCGACCTTCCGTATGGTTTTAATTGGCACGTGTGTCGGTTTAAAGTGTGCGAAAAGGCAGGATGTTACAACCTAACCTTTCACCAATTAATCCTAACTATTCCTCTTTTTTTTTTTTTTGCTCCAGCCGACTTCCTCCTGTTATTCACGAATTTTCAAAGCTCGAAAACCCAAAAAATCATGGCCTCCATCTTGAAGAAAAAAATTTAGGTAAATTCCTTTTTTCTTTCTACTTTTTCTCCTGTTTCTATGCAAATTTGCCTTGCTTTCTCCCCTGATTGGAGCGGCTTTCCCCCTTGCTCCACGGCCACCACCCCTTCCATCTCTTCCCGACCATCACCACCATCTAAGCCTACAGCCATGACCATGGCCGAACACCCTTTGATGGTCAAACTCTTCCAAATGAAACCAAAAGCCTAGATCTATGCTTGTTTGGCCTTTTCTTGCTCATCCACTTCAACCACCACCCTAACCACCACCATAGCAGCAACCACCACCTCTGACCACCACCATAGCAGCAACCACCTCTGACCCGATCATCACACACCCCTCCAACCTCTGTCTGGATCTGAAACATCAAGAGCCGAGCCAAACAATGCATGTAGACGAGCCTTGTGGTGCACCAAAACTACACTATGTTGCCTAGTCTCTTGATATTCTTATGTTGTAACTTCCTCCACATGTTCTAGCCTTTATGCCATGCATTCCTATGATCAAACCTAAGCCAAAGTCATGTCAAACCTGACCTAAATAAAACCCTAGGTCGTGCAAAAGAATAGAGAAAGCAAGGCAAAAGTCATTGCATTCATATCTCTTTTTATTCCTTTTTATTTCAAAGTTATTTCATATCTAGTTTTATTGAATTTGTGTTTGTTTGGATATTTTGTTTTGGGTTGTAACACAAGTTCTAAGCTTGGATCTCTTCCCACTTGAGCCTATTGTTGTGTCATCGTGCCTTCTAGAATCAGTTGTGTCATTGGTATTGAAATCTCCAGCCATAAAAGGTGAGTAAAACTCACACGACGTTTATACTTATGCAGTTGTGAAACAACAACAATTGAATGTGTAGAATTTTATGTGATGTTATAACTGACTGTGATTATTTATATATGATGTTAAACCTGTTAAATTTCATGTCATATCATCTGTTATTATATATATGTTGTTACTGTTTATTCATATCTGTTTATCACCATTGCAAGTTCCCTGTAGACTAGAATCACTGTGGGTTGAAATGATACATACCCGAACAGACTTTAGAATAGGGAAAAATCGTTATGGGCTGAAATGATAGGCCTAAATGATTTTCAAATTTATTTCTTTTACTTGGGACTGCGGGTTTGAAATGATAAAACCCAGATTTTTCTTTGTAAATTACGGGTTGAAATGATATATTATCCGTATCACTTTACCTAGCGTAGAAAATTATATACAGGCCCGTACTTAAAATATGTTTTTCTAAAATGTTTAAAATATTTTAGAAATGTAATTATTATAATATTTTGATTTAAAATTTATTAAAAGTAAATTTTGTAAAGTATTATTGATTTTCTGAACAATTGTAAGTGAAATGAATTAATGAAAAGTTAGAAAATTTTGAACGTAAGTTATTTTGGAAATTTGATTTAATTATAATTGGAAATTAAATTGAACATGAAATTATGATAAATTTATGATAATTTGAATTTAAATGAATTAAAAGTGATTTTATATCATATTAAGGATTTTTAACAAATTTGAAATGTGAAATGAAAGAATATTTTAAGTTGAAATTTTGAAATATAACTAAAATTGGAAATTTATGAAATTGACTTAAAAGTGAACTTTTAGTTAAGTAAATAAAAATAAAATTAACTTATATTTGAGAATTTGAACTTAATTGTTAAGTTGAAATTTAATGTAATGGATTTAAAATTGAACATTGCAATTTGATAAGTGAATTATTATTAAATCTTGATTTTTGAATGGAAATTTAACTTTATAAGATCATGAACTTGAGGAAAAATTAAATGATGTTATAAATGTGAAAATGTATGATTTCATAAGTTAAAAATTCTTTAAATAAAAATATAATTGGTTGAGAAATTATATTGAATATTTGAAGTTAATTGACTGTATTTTTGAAATGCTATTAATTACAATGTAAATGATATTACAGCATTTGAAAATGCTGTAGTTGATGATAATGAACTAAAAAGCTAAATTGAATTAAAAGCCATTATAACAATTTTTGTAAGTGCTATAAATTGTTGAATTTAACTAAGTTTATTCGAAATTTAAGTAAACCCTATTACAACATTTTAAAATGTTGTCTTTTGTTAAATTGAACTGTTTTGAATGTATTTTTCTGTAGCGTTTTCTAAATGCCACGAAAAGTGAATTTTCACTGCTTTGATAAACTTAAGTGAATAAATGAACTTTGGAAGTCGAAAATTTTGAAAATTTAATAATTTAATCATTAAACATAATAACTTCATTTTAATGATTAAAAATGATTTTTGGAATATATACTGTTTTGAAATATGGATTGAAATGATATTTTAAATTGAATAAAATGAATAATGATTTGAAATGAATGTGGTTTCAAAAAGATATGATATTTTGATATATTAAATGATTGAAATGTGGTTTTGAAAACATATGATATTTTGATATATTAAAATGGTTTGAAAATGGAGTTTTGAAAGATATGATATTTTGATATTAAAATGATTTGAAAAGAAGATCCGAAAGATATGATATTTTGGAATGATTTAATCTTTATTTTGATAAAGATTTGGGTTGAAATAATACTTTATTTTAAAGTATAAATATTGTTTTAAAAGGTTATAACTACGGGTTAAAATAACGATTGGTTGTTAAAGAGACCGGGATCGGATATTGTCTTATAGCCGGCCAATACCGAAAACCACTTTAACAACTGTGTACACGGTGGACATTCCAGAATGAAGTAGGATGGTGGCGACGTTCTCGAGGTATATTACGTGGACCCAACTCCCATGAGTTGGCATATATGATTAAAACAGGAGCTATACCGGGCTACACAAAGGGTCGCACCCTTTCATTGAGCATGCTCCATCGGAAACCATTCTATTACTGTTGTGATTCGATTCGGTGGCGCCACTTTGACTCGGGGGTTTTGTTCGAGGCGGGCTTAAGCTGCTGGCTTGCCGTCACCACCGGTCCGGGAGTGCAAACGGTGTATCCACCCTGGCATTGCCGCGCGTGCCGTGTCATATCCTTATATCGAGCCCACTACGATTTTGGTTTTAAAGATCCGACCGCGTTAAGGTTCACCATCCCCTTAACGCTATTTTCTATATGATTATACTTTACTGATTAGACACTACTGTATATAGCGCAATATATTACATAGTAAATAGTTTAACGGATCCTTAGAGGATGGACGGTCCCAAGCATCTTCTAAGTTACTTGTACCTTTACTACAGTTCACTTGAGTTGGTTTACATTGTATAAGTATGTATGTCCTAACTCGAGTGTTTGTATTTTTATTTACGCTCGGGTCAGCCTGAGTTATTCACATATTTGGATTTCCACTTTCTGGAGATTGAAATCGCTGGAGATTATCTATTTGTCAAGTTTATCATTTGAAACCTGTTGTTCCTTTCAGCTCTTGTATTAGTTGACATCTATGAAGTGAGACTTCTTTTGTACTTTATTTCCTTTGTTGTATTTTACGTAACTCTGATATTTTTATATAGTAGCTTCATGAACTACTATCTCTTTTTACTTCCGCTGCATTATTATTACTCTTTGTCTCTGATCTGTGATTTTTATTTACTGTATATTCTGAGATTTTCCAAATTTTTAATTACAACGCGGTATTTTGAGCAATTCAATTCCGGCATGAGTGTCTACCTATATACTTATAATGGATGCGAATGGTTGAAAATATCGGGTCGTTACAGCTACTATACAAAAACAGAGTTAAATAAGATACAACAGAAGTCTCAAATACATTATTCAAATAGAAGATCAGAATACATCACTGGAATCATCTAAATATCTGAAAGCTGGATAGATAGTTGGATCTCCAAGCGAAGCTCTAACTCCAAAGGTGAGTCTCGAATACTGGTACACTCAGTCAAACCCGACCGTAAAGCAAAATACAAAACACCCGAGTCAGGATTAACATTCTTATATCAATAAATCCAACTCAAGTGAAATAACAACTGGAATACAAGTAACTTAAAAGATGTTTGGTATAACCATCCTATAAGGATCCGTTAAACTATCTACTATGTAGTAATATACGCTATTATAATAATGTCTAAAGTAAAGTATAATATATTTAAAAATAGCGTTAAGGCGTTATCCATATCCCCCCTTAACGCATTTTATAGTGCCAATAGTCTATATAGTACCATCGTACCTCCAGATTGGGAGGCTACCATAAATACTCCGTAGGTACGACACAAATCAAACTCGTAGTAAAGCACGCTAGGGTAGGTGACATGGCACAACAAGGCAATGCCAGGGTAGATATACCAATTATGCATTCAGACAGGTGGTAACGTGTGGCAGCCACTACCGCCCACCTCGAGCCACACTCCCAAAATCAAAGGTGCACTCAATCAATCACAATGTAATAAAATGGTATCGAAAAAATATGTCTGATAAGAGGAGCTACCTCATTGGCCAGGAATTGCTCCTGTTTTAGCCACGTTATGCCAACTCACAGGAGTGGGGTCCACGTATATACCTCAATAGGACATTGTCACCATCCTACTTCATTCTGGAATCTCCACCACATACACAGCTGTTAAAGTGGTTTTTGGAGTTCGTAGAGAGTATGATAACTTCCGATCTCGGTCTCTTTAACAACCAAATGTTATTATAACACCGTGGTCATTTCAAACATTTTATACTTTAAAAACTAGAATATCATATCCATTTCAAAACCATATCCATACAATATCATTTCCATTCCAAAACCAAATACGATATAATTTCCATTTCAAATATGTCCTTTCCAAAATCATAGCATTTTCAAAGTTATAACACTTCGAAATCAAAACACATGAAATTATAACACTTTCAAAACATAATACTTTGAAATCATAATACTTCCCACTTAACCGATTTAAATATTAAAATAGTATATATAATAAAAATTGTTTTCCTCAAATTTTACAAATTAATTCCAAATCAACTCGAATTCCAAAATTCAAATTTTATCAAATTTCAAATCATTAATTCCAATTTTGCTTCTAAATAAACCATTCAAAATTATATCGATTTCAAATACAGATTTAAACCACAAATAACCATTTCAAAATATACATTTCAAAGCTTTAACTATTCTATAATTTCAAAACTAAATATGATTATTTTATATATATATATCTTAATTCAATTTATTATTATTTAGTTTTGTCATATTTTCTTAATAAATTCAATATCATTTAAATAAACTCAGACTTGAAATATTTATTAATCATTTTAAACCAACATCAAGTTATAAAATCATATCCTTTAAAATCTCAATTCAATAAGTTACAATCGATTTTAGTTAAATATACTTCTCAATTAAATACAATTTCAAATCAATTTCAAATCCATCTTCTCAACCTTAATTTGTTAAAATTATTATAAACTCTATGTTAAAATATAGTTTGAATAAACAATTACCCATATTATATTTTAATAAAATCAAACTTCATTATTTAACTTATTTTATATTAAACAAATTTATATATAGCTTTAAAATCAAGAATTTAACTATATATAAAATAACCTTTATATAATATTAAAAATCAATATTTATATAAAACCACATATTTCTTTTCTAAAACCATAGAAATCATTTTCAAAATATTTATATATAGACCAACGGTGTAATTTTTTATCCTATGGTCAAGTGATACAGATATTTGTCATTTTAATCTGTAATTTAAATATATATATGGGTATATATCATTTTAACCCGTAATCCCAAATTCTATTCAAATGAAAATAGCATAGGTCGATCATTTCAGCCCATAACGATTTTCTCCTATTCTACAGATCGTTCGGGTATGTATCATTTCAACCCATAGTGAATTCTATACTAACGGGGAACTTGCAGAGTGATAACAAATATGGTAATAATATAATAGGGATATATCATCAATATAAATATCGGTTAACATATGTCACAAGTGAACAGATAACATATATGTAGCAATGTAAATAACTAACAGCAGCATATTTCAATTGTCGTTCCAATTGAAATCAAATTTAATAAATATAAGAACGTTAATCGTGAGTGACTGCTCACCTTTCTGTGAGAAATACGGATTACGGATCTTAAGGCTAAGATTAACACTAGAGGGGGGTGTGAGTAGTGTTAATAAAGAATTACTAAATCTTTTTCGATTTATGTTAATTTAGACACAAAAGTATGCAATATACAGACATAGATATGATCATAGAAAAAATCACAGATGCAGAAATAAAATAAAAGCGGTAAAGGAAAGAACACAGCGGATTTTATACTGGTTCAGAGTTACCCTACATCCAGTCCCGCAACACAAGTACGGATTTCCTTTCAAAAGCAATTGTACAATTACACCCTCGGTTTCAAGGCTACGAGGTACACCCTCAAGAATTTCGATCCTCTGGGTAGAGATACTTGATTTCCGGGGCATAAGTTTACCCAATTGATTTACCAAGGCTACAATCACACCTTTTCCCTTTTGATTGATTTCCAAGGCTACAATCACACCTTTTCTCGCTTAATAGATTACAAAGAAGTCTATAATTTCGAATAGCACTGAGAATCTTGTAGAGATGGTGATAGAGAATCAAACTGGAAGTAATCGAGTATGATTCAATGTTGATTTCGTCAGAGTAATGATAAGAATATGTATTAAGAAATGAGGAAGAAGAGGAGTGAAAACCAGAAAATTATGATTTAAAATTCGTTGAACCTGACCCCTATAGAAGAACAACAGCCGTGACCATTCACAAAGAGTTATGGCGAATAGATACTTCTTTTGAAATTTCAATTTTTGAATCAAACCGTCACCATTTCGACATGGTCATGCTAGGCATGTCACATCCCAAAGGATTTTTTGGTGTTTTTGATTTTCTTTGAAAATAACCTTTATCTTGTATAAAAACTATTTTAAACTTTATAAATATATTTGACTATAGTTAAAATTCATAAGTACATATAAAGAATAATATATATAGATTTTAACTATAATTTTATATTTAAATCTAAGTATAAATATTTAAAAGTTAAATATATTATTTAAAAAGATAGTTTAAAATCAGGAGTAATTTGACTTTGAAAATAAAGATGTTTTTGAGGCTAAAATTATTTAAAATCAGGATCACGGGTTTTGAATCTTTTAAAAGGAAAGTTTTGAAAACATTTTGAAAACATTTTGAAAACATGATATAATTTTGAAAAATCATTTTGAATAAAAGTTTGCGGATACAAAACAATGGTCCACTAGATTTTTCGTAGGTTCCATCCTACTTAGGGTTCCATCCCTTTAACGGGCTCGAAGTGGATTCCATCCACGAATAAATTGGATTTTAAGATGCCAGTGCTTTTCTACGAGTTTTAACAAAAATTCCTATTAATAATAAAAATACTTATCCTTGCAATCTTGAACTCTTGATAGTCTCGATACTCATGAGTCTTCTATCTTGATATTTTATCTTGATATCTTGAATCTCTATACTGTACAGTCTTCATTCTTAGTACCTACATGGTTTAATCCTGTATATACATATATATCTAAACTTATAATGTTAGTATTTATATTTTATAATCCATTCTAAGGTTGTTGTCATCAAAACCATCATCTCACGGACTAACAATCTCCCCCTTTTTGATGATGACAACCTTTGTTTATAAAATATTATTTCTTTCCTAATAACTCCCCCTTAATCTATACCTAACTATCCTATTTTATATTTCTCCCCCTTTGTCATCAACAAAAACTTTATCTAAACTAGATAACTCCAAACTATATAACTCCCCCTAAAACTATTACTCTATGACATGTGATTATAATGATAGTGTTATCATAAATAATCAACACTTAAGTCTAATACTAAAACATAGTCCTAAACTATTAACTATCCTAACTTAGAATTCACAATAATACTTATAAAAAAACACATATAAGAACACGAGTTATTTATTACGTATATGGTTGTATTTACATTTGCGTTTGAAAACATAAAAATACAAACAACAACGGAAGGAAAGAGAAGAAACTAATGTATGTTTCTGAACATAGGAGATCTATGAATCGAACAGTTTGGATAGTGGAAACAGAAATGTCCACGTTGTTCGAAAAGATTCCCATTTTTGTCTAAACACACTTCTCCAACACACACTACTTGGTCATCATCCTCCTCGTGTGCTTCTTCCATGGGTTCTTCTTCTTCTTCTTCGTCGCTGGCCTCTTGTTCTTGATTGAGTGAAGAGTCTTCATCGATCAAGATCGGGTTGGCCTGGTTGTTCATTAGGAATTTTTACAAATTCCTAAGAATCTTGCCTTGCCTTTCCCGTTCCTTTACCATACAAAGTTGAGTTACTTGAATTTCAGTTAACATCTGAAGTACATCAATCATAGACTCCTCTATTTTCGTTACACGAGTAAGAGCAGTGCATTGGAATGGACTAGAAGTAGGAGAGGGAAATGAGAAAGTTGATTTTATGTTTGATTTTGAGGATGAAGCCATGATTTTATTTATTTCAGAAGAGAGAATGAAGAGAAAATAGAGAGAATGAATGAAAAGTCGAAATTGAGAAGAATATATAACTAAATTTTTGGATTTTGGTGGGAAATTTTAAAAAAAAATCAAAAACGTTATATTGGACATGTATACCTAGGGGATGTCGACATGATCTTTTTAAAATTTAACTCTTTGATTTATTTTGATACCAATTGTTAATTATACTTGTTATTTATATTTTATATTTCAGTTATAGAACAAATTCCTAATTCTCTTCTTAATTTAGTAAATATTGATTCATTTAAAGGTTTTATTAAGATATCAGCAATTTGATTTTCAGAATTGATATAATCGAGAACAACTACTTCCTTGCTTATATTATCTCTGAAAAAATGATGTTTGATATCAATATGTTTAGTTCGAGCATGTTGAGTAGTATTTTTGGATAAATTTATCGCACTCGTATTGTCACAATAAATTGGAGATTTTGAGAAATTTAAACCAAAATCTTTTATTGTTGCATATATATTACTTGAGAACAAGCCAAAATAACGGAAATTTACTTTGCTTCAGTTGTTGATAAAGAAATTGTGTTTTGCTTTTTACTAAGCCAAGAAATCAAAGAATGCCCCAAAGAGTGACAAGTCCCACTTGTACTTTTTCGGTCTGATTTACAACCAGCATAGTCAGCATCACAATAAGATATTAAGTCAAAAGAATCATTTTTAGGGTAGAATAAACCATAATCAGACGTCTGTTTAACATATCTTATGATTCGTTTCATGGCTTTTAAGTGAGTCTCTTTAGGTTGGGATTGATATCTGGCATAGAGATAGACACTATGCATGATACCAGGTCTACTAGCAGTAATATAGAGTAACGAGCCAATCATTCCTCTATATAATTTTTGATCTACATCTTTCAAGAGATCTTCTTTACTAAAGTACTCATTGGTTGCCATGGGAGTGGGTTTTCCACTCGCAGTGGTCAAATCAAATTTACTAATTAGGTCTTTAGCATATTTTTCTTGACTAATAAAGATACCATTATCTAATTGTTTTATTTGTAATCCTAAAAAGAAATTTAATCTACCCATATGACTCATCTCAAATTCTTTTTTCATTATTTCAGAAAATTCTTTATTCATTTCAAAATTAGTTGAACCAAAATGATATCATCTACGTAAAATTGTACTAGTCGAATATCATTTTTATTTCTTTTTATAAAAAGAGTATTATCTACTTTACCAATTTCAAAATTAGATTGCAATAAATAAGATCTTAGTCTATCATATCAGGCTCTAGGAGCTTGTTTTAGACCATATAGTGCTTTTTTAAGTTTGTAAACATGATTTGGTAATTTATCATTTTCAAAAAGTGGTGGTTTTCGACATATACTTCTTCTTTTACAAATCCATTTAAAAAGGCGCTTTTAACATCGATTTGAAATAATTTGAAATTATTATGATTTGCGAAAGCAAGTAGAATCCTAATGGCTTCTAATCTTGCTACGGAAGCAAAGGTTTCATCAAAATTTATTCCTTCTTCTTGACAATAACCTTGAGCGACTAAACGAGCTTTGTTTCTAACTACCTCTCCTTGTTCATTAATTTTATTTTTATAAACCCATTTAGTTCCAGTTATGGTTTTATTCTCTGGTCTAGGAACAATTTCCCAAACGTCATTTCTGGTAAATTGATTTAATTCTTCTTGCATAGCGAAAAACCATGAATCATTAGTTGATGCTTCTATTGGATTTTTGGGTTCAATAGTTGATATAAAAGCTACATTACTCATTTGACTTAGTTGATTTCTAGTTTTAACAACAGATTGCATATCTCCCGGTATATTTTCTATAGGGTGATCTTTTAAAAGTTTTGCCCTTTTATTAGGATGATCAATTTCATTATTAGTTTCAATAGGTTCTTGATTTTGAGTGATTAAATCCTCTTCATCATTTGTATCTTCAAAAATTTTGAAATTTTCATCAAATGAAACATGCATTGTTTCTTCAATGGAATTAGTTTTTAAATTAAACACTCTGTACGCTTTACTTCTATTAGAATATCTGATAAAGATACCTTTGCGGATTTAGGATCAAATTTATCTAAATTATCTTTTGTATTTAAAATAAAGCATTTACTTCCAAAAATTCTGAAATAAGATACCTTAGGTTTCTTTGAATAAAGAAGTTCATAAGGTGTCTTATCAGTTAGAGGTCTAACTAAAGTTCTATTCAAAATATAACAGGCGGTAGCAATTGCTTCTGCCCAAAAATTCTTTGGTAAATTACTATCTATAAGGATAATTCTCGCACACTCTTGAATCGTCCTATTTTTACGTTCTACTACTCCGTTTTGTTGTGGAGTTCTCGAAAATGAAAAATTGTGAGTTATTCTCTTTTATTGCAGAATTCCTCAAACCTTTCATTTTCTAATTCACCACCGTGATCACATTGAATAGTTATAATTTTTAGAGAAAATTGATTTTGAATTCTTTTTGAGAATGTCTTAAAACATTCAAAAGTATCACATTTATGTTTCAAAAATATTTTCCATGTAAATCTAGAATAATCATCAACAATTACAAAGACATATCTACTATGATTTATTGATAAAATTTGAGATGGACCAAATAAATCAAGATGAAGTAATTCAAGAGGTTTTAAAGTTGAAATCACATCTTTTAACTTAAAAGATTTTTTTCTCAGTTTTCCTATTTGACAAGCATCACATAAACTATCTACTTTAAAATTCATTTTAGGAAGACCTCTTACTAGATCATGTTTTGACAGTCTAGATAGGAGTTTGAAATTAAAATGCCCAAATCTCTTGTGCCCAATCCAAGGGTCACTTGTATTTGCCAACAGACATAGGTTATCATTTGAAACTTTCATACTAAGAATATATATATTCTTTTTCCTGACTCCCTCAAATATAATGGTTGAATTATTATCTTCAATGTGACATTTATCTTTTTCAAATTTAATTTTATAACCTTTATCACATAGTTGACTTATACTTAGCAGATTATGTTTCAGATTCTTAACTAGAAAAACATTAGTAATAGTAGGAGTTTTAGAATTACCGACTTTGCCGATGCCAATCACGTATCCTTTTGAATTATCTCCAAAGTTAACCAATCCTCCGTCTTTGTATATTATATCATTCAGTATATCTGGATTGCCAGTCATGTGTCTAGAACATCCACTATCAGGTATCCATTTGTTCTTTCTGATTTGCACAATTTGTCCGTTGTGGATTGATTCCTCAACACCCATAAAGCATGATTCCTGCACATCAAACAATTTTGGTAGATAACTTGAATTTGAATATTGATTATACATAGACTTATGAAACAATGATGATTTGAATACTTCTAAATTAGTATAACGAATATAGCCATTTTAAAAACTTTTCAAAAATCAGATTATGAAACTTTGAAAACCTTGCTCTGATACCAATTGTGAGAAATGCAGATTACGGATCTTAAGGCTAAGATTAACACTAGAGGGGGGGTGAATAGTGTTAATAAAGAATTACTAAATCTTTTTCGATTTATGTTAATTAGACACAAAAGTATGCAATATACAGACACAGATATGATCACAGAAACAATCACATATGCAGAAATAAAATAAAAGCAGTAAAGGAAAGAACACACCGGATTTTATACTGGTTCAGAGTTATCCTACATCCAGTCCCGCAACAAAAGTAGGGATTTCCTTTCAAAAGCAATTGTTCAATTACACCCTCGGTTTGAAGGCTACGAGCCCTCCAGAATTTCGATCCTCTAGGTATAGATACTTGATTTCCGGGCCACAAGTTTACCCAATTGATTTGCCAAGGCTACAATCACACCTTTTCCCTTTTGATTGATTTTCAAGGCTACAATCACACCTTTTCTCGCTTAATAGATTACAAAGAAGTCTATAACTCTGAATAGCTCTGAGAATCTTGTAGAGATAGTGATAGAGAATCAAACTAGAAGTAATTGAGTATGATTCAATGTTGATTTCGGCAGAGGAATGATAAGAATATGTATTAAGAAACGAGGAAGAAGAAGAGGAGTGAAAACTAGAAAATTATGATTTAAAATTCATTGAAACTGACCCCTATTTATAGAAGAACAACAACCATGACCATTCATGAAGAGTTATGGCGAATGGACACTTCTTTTGAAATTTGAATTTTTGAATCAAACTATCACCATGTCGACATGGTCATGCTAGGCATGTCGACATCCCAAAGGATTTTTTGGTGTTTTTGATTTTCTTTGAAAATAACCTTTATCTTATATAAAAACTATTTTAAACTTTATAAATATACTTGACTATAGTTAAAATTCATAAGTTATAATATATATAGATTTTGAAAGTGTGGTGTACGAGTGCACGTGCTAATGTAGTACACACGGATCGTGTAATACGGAATATAATATAAATGCGGAACTAGATGATAATAGCAAAGTAAATAAAAATAGAAAAATCACACCAGAGATTTTTATACTGGTTCGGAGCACCGTCCTACATCCAGTCCCAGACTTCTATCTGGATTTTCACTATTAACTACCTCGCTTCACCCGAAGGAACAGGTTTACAACACCCGAGCAAACGAACGGGATTTCACGCCTCTAATACACTGAGGACTTCAACACTTGCCTCTTACAACACCGAGGACTTCAACACTTGCCTCTTACAACACCGAGGACTTCAACAATGATGAATATAATTGTTTGTTGACGGTATGTGTTCTTGCTAACACAGTTTTGTCACTTGTAGTACAAATTTCCTATAATCTTATCCTCAAAATATGTGAATGATGTTTTGTGAAGATTAAGGAAAGTATATTACTTGTTGAATCAAAAGATATGAAATAATTTCAATGATTCAATAAGCAATTAAAATAATTGAGAGCTTTTAGAATGCAGGAGTAGTAAGATCAGAAATTAGAGTAAAAGGAATATGTTTTCATGTTTTTTGAATCCATGATTTAGATGAGTTTATATAGAGAAGAATGGTTGTAACTCTTTGTGAGCAGTTGCCATTAAGAGATATGATCATTGATGAAAGGTAAGAGATGCAACCTTTGGAGAAAGAAGTGTCTTTTGGAAAAGTTGCTCTCTGTTTAAAAACGGTCGACAGGTCAAAAAATGACTAGTAGACAGGAATTCAAATATATAGTCGTTATGTGCATGTGTGCACGTTTCAGTGTGCAACTTATACTGGAACGGTCGACCGCCTAGATTATGAAAGTTGCACACAGAATGTGCAACTGCAATTCAGTTGTATATATTGATTCCCTTGAGATGCATGATTATTTGAGGATAGATTTTAACAAGTTTATCACTATTATAACATCAAATAATCAACCTATAATTTAGAGTACTATACGTAGCTCTTTTGTGCCTCTTTATAGCCATGATGTCTTCGTTTTGTCGATCGCCTTTATTTCTTTGTCAGAAATCAAAAAACTTCATAGAGTCTGTGACTCAACAGATTTTAACTATAATTTTATATTTAAATCTAAATGTAAATATTTAAAAGTTAAATATATTATTTAAAAAGATAGTTTAAAATCAGGAGTAATTTGACTTTGAAAATAAAGATGTTTTTGAGGCTAAAATTATTTAAAATTAGGATCGAGGGTTTTGAATCTTTTAAAAGTAAAGTTTTGAAAACATTTTGAAAACAGGATATAATTTTGAAAAATCATTTTGAATAAAAGTTAGCAGATACAAAACAATGTTCCACTAGATTTTTCGTAGGTTCCATCCTACTTAGGGTTTCATCCCTTTAACGGGCTCGAAGTGGATTCCATTCCACGAATAAATTGGATTTTAAGATGCCAGTGCTTTTCTATGAGTTTTAACAAAAATTCCTAACAATAATAAAAATACTTATCTTTGAAATCTTGAACTCTTGATAGTAGCGATACTCACGAGTCTTCTATCTTGATATTTTATCTTGATATCTTGAATCTCTATACTGTACAGTCTTCATTCTTAGTACCTGCATGGTTAAATCCTGCATATACATATATATCTAAACTTATAATGTTAGTATTTATATTTTATAATCTATTCTAAGTTTGTTGTCATCAAAACCATCATCTCACGGACTAACACTTTTGAGGTTAGAGATGGACGAGAATGAGATGAGTTAGAATCCAAACACGAGTTTCAAAGCAAATCAACATTGGTACATATTTGATGATCAAAACTGATGACAAGGAATCGATGAAATAATTAGAATCATCTTAAAAGAAACGGAAAGATATATTATTATTATTATTATTATTTTCATTGAATCAATATTTAATTTAAAACAAATAATAAAATAATATATATAATTAAAAATCATT